>CM054380.1:56358346-57608346 GCA_028858755.1 Ara ararauna | reverse complement strand
TCGCACAGATGCTGCAAATGCAACTGTCCTCTCCTTTATTATTCTGCTTCATCTGTAGCAGAAGGCAGGGGAGGGAGGATGGCTCTGTCTGTAAGACAAAGTGGCATCCTGTAAGGTAACACGAGCCCCTAACAGTAAAAGCCGTTTGCATGCTTCCCATGTAGGTGGCAAAACACTGGATTAAATTTATCCACTTTTATTAGATAGACAGAAATAATCTATCGATACCAATCCTTTACCCCAACATCAACTTCTGCAAAATTTGGTAAGGAGATAATTTCCCAGTCCCTCTGGTCACCCTTTGGCAAGGTAAGAGAGAACAAAACTTTCACTCTTGGATTCCACCAAATTTAACTCAAGAAGAAATAGACCAGTGTGATTCCATCACTTTCAGAAGATAAAATAAAAAACAAAACCAAACACCTGCCTGATGCTTACTCTAATGCCTCTTATCACACACTGTCATCCCCTTACTACTACTTACACTACTAGGTTCTCTACATTCTCCTTTTATTAATGACGACATCTGTGGTGGCACTCTGCCACACTTGGGAGAGCAATTATATGCCAGATTTCACTCAGAATACTAGACTGGAATGGAATGCACAGACAATTGAGTCCAGTCAAACAAGTGCAAACATCCATGCAACTGCTATCTAGTTAAATAGCCCAGAGTACATGTTCAACTAATATCTACATATCCATACATCTCAGACATTTCCCTATAGCCTGTAATATATTAAAAATTTCCTGTAAAGGTTTTCTAGTCTTCTCTTTGATATAAATCTTTCCAGGGACCTCTTCAACATCGGCTCTTCTAGTTCTGTAGTTTATTATCTACCTGCTATAGAACTGAATCCAAAATGGACTACAATATTGTACTGCAGATCCTAAAATGCTTAAGAAAACTATAAAAAAGAATTATTATCACTTCCCCACATTGCAACAGAACATTTTCACATGGAGCTTCAAATCCAAAAGGACAGCCAAACTATAATGGAAGCTCAAACTTAATGTTTTTGACACTCATATGACAACATTCCTTTCAAGACTTGAAAGCAACTGTCTCACTTCCCCAAGAAAGTAACTAATAGAAAGAGACATATCCGAGAGGCACTGGTGACTAAAAAAGAGAAAAAAAAATCATTTAGCAAAAGAACTTGCTTCATTCTCACAACTTTGAACACAAGAGTGATTCAAAGCAGATGCTTCATTATATGCATTGCCTCACAGGTCAACAGAGTTGAAGAGCATGAGCAATATAAATCTCTGGGCTTTACTGAACTCTCTACATACAGCTCCTGTGTTTGCTCTTTGAGAGCCCTTCAGCACTTCATCTTGCAATGCTCATTTACCTGTCAGCCTCCCCATCCCTGGAATTCTCTTGAGATTTCTCTTATCAAAAGCAACACATTCAACTGCACACTGAGCAAATATCCAGTCTTCAGGGACTCTGAATACATCCCTAGCTTCATAATCAGATATAAATTCCTCTTCTCCGTGACACTTAGTAACACCACACCTTTGGTACTGACCGCAAAAAAAAAAAAAAGAAAGAATGCTGGTTTGAGGTGAGCCAGGGGTACAGTACCCTAAAAAATGCAACCAAAACAAAACACACAAAACCAAACACACATATGACAGACACCTCCACCCCCACAAAAAAACCCCAACAAAACAGAACACCTCTACTGGTAGGAAAAGGGGGTTCCTGGTTTTAACAGGTTAGTCTCTGCTTCCATAAGACATATTCACACAGTGGATGGGAACCACCTCTGCCCCTTCCGACTGCTCTGGAAGAGGGGCTCTGAAACATCACCATACCCATACAAACAGGAAAAGAAGCAAAGAAACCCAAGTTAATAGCAGTACTCAACTGCCAGAAAGAGACGGTACAAGGTGCAGTTAGTATCATAACTGCTAGTTTAGATCTGTAGCTGCCCACTTTGACAAGTTCAAATGACTGCCTTCAAGGTGAAAAACTGATGAAAAGATAATTGAGAAGCATTTATGGTGATACTGGAGAAAAACTATTTCTAGATGCCTTTGAAGCACAGCCAAAGAAAGCTATGTAACTATTACTCTTAAGTGTGAGAAATTAATAGCCTCAAGTCACAACTGTAACAACACTTCTGAGAAAATATGCACAACAGAAACATTTCTAAACTTTAGCAGAAAACGATAAAGAAAAAAAGAATCCCAAAGCAATTACAAACACAAGCAAACCATGATAAAGTACCATCACTTTCATACAGGTGAATAAGTAAGACTCCCAGGAGAGAAGCCCCTGCGGAAGGGGAGAAGAGGATAACCAAGGCCACTCAGCAAGTTAGGTGCCAACTTGGAAAGGGAATGCAGTTGCACAAGCTCCCAGTTTCCCTTTTTAAACACAGGAAGTTATTAATAACTACCTTTATTATGTAAGGTGGGAGAAGAAACTTTGATGATCTTATACTTGTGCTTTGCTTTTTGTTTATAGTTTTCTATTGTGTTTTGTTTGTAATTTCTTACAGCAGCAAAGCCAGAAATGACTTATGCAGGTTACCCTAAACAAGCATCAATAGATCTTAAAATGTTGTATCAGTACACATTCTTAGCATGTCACGTTACAGAAGTTACTACAAATAAGTTTCAAAAGCCTTATCAAACTTTGTTGTTATCGTTATACTCTATTAACTGTAAATCCAAGTGTCTTCATTAATCAATTGCATTTGTACAAAGCTTAGAGACTATCACTAGCATCAAAATTGACCTAAAAAATGTCACAGCTTTGAAGGTTAAAAGCCCAAACTATTTTGTGCCAAAATGTAAGGGAAGGGAAGTCCTTCAGGTACTAGATACTTTCTTCCCAAAAGGACAAAAATCTTTATTTCTAACAACTTCAATGTTTGCT
This sequence comes from Ara ararauna, assembly GCA_028858755.1. Classification (NCBI taxonomy): domain Eukaryota; kingdom Metazoa; phylum Chordata; class Aves; order Psittaciformes; family Psittacidae; genus Ara; species Ara ararauna. Next base: position 57,605,453 of record CM054380.1, on the reverse strand, counting down.
TAGTAATGACAGATTGTCAGTTTAATCATTGGAGATAGACCTCTGGAATTTATGTGTATACACACCATCCTATGAATCCTTGGATGGTCATCCTTTAAAAAGTCATTTCCAACACTCATTCTGTGTATATAAACTCTTCAGGGAAAAAGATGACAGCAGGGAGATGTCAAGGCTGTTTTAGTTTGGGAAAGGGAGAATGGCAGAATAGAAATGAATCCTTGAAGAAACATAGGATTACTTTACATGACTCTTCCCTGGGTACACAACCAATAAAATCTCCTTTGCTCCTCCATAAATTAACTTAGTACTAGGTAACCAGGCAAAGAGCTGCCCACATTATAATTACAACATCAATGGAGTTGAGCATGTAAAGGGCTGCATTAACTCCTCAATCTGCAACAGTGAAGAGGGCATTGAAATAAGTCTCTTGCCGGTACACTGATATCAGTACTGCCCCTTTAAAACCACATCAGTGAATCCTCTCTGCTGGATTCTTGGATTGATTTTTAGCACCTCATAATGGAATGTGCCGGGCATGGTTGGGAAATGAGAGGCGGGCAGTGACACTGAAGGGATTAAAGTCCTCTGGCCCTGTGTGATCTGATTTACCTCTAATTGCAGCCTTATGCTACATTACCTGGCGAGCCACTGCAAAAACTGTCCAGTAACCTTCAGTCTACTTCCTAGATATGTGGAAACAGTGAATTTGTGACAAGAATCTACAAAGCAGTTTCCCAACCCTACCTGTCCTTTTAACTTCCTTTGAAAAAAAGTCACAATTTCCAGCCTAACAGACTTCCACAACAACAGAAAGAAGCAAATTTCACAGATCTCCCTTACCAGCACAGCTTTTGCCCTGTACTTTACTACATTGTGCCACAAGGTCCGTACAGACTTCCAGTTTAAATAGATTTTTCATATCAAACCCACTGCGGTAGCATTAGAGCTAAGATGAGAATTTTGATAGTAACTACAGCAAACAATAATTACAGCAATCACCCTCTAGAAGATATACTTAAAATTATAGTGCTTTTAGCTGGCAGCAGTGCACAACTCTAAGAGCTGTAAACTCTTCAGAGTGCCTAGAAAAATGGAATTGTAATAGGAATAGGTAGCAATTAACAAGCATATTGCCTAAATTGTTCTAGAGTTTAAAGAGTATCACACAGGAGGATTAAAACCTACTGAAAAAAGGCAAATAAGAGTCATGGGGTAGATGAAAGGAGAGTTTGTCTAGTTTGTCTGACCTATAACTACCCTTTGCATACTAAGCCACACTTCCCTTTAAATGAAGACTAGCAGAATGCAAAATACATAGCAGATGACAACTCTGCAAAGCATTTCCCAATCATCTAAACAGAGAAGCAAAAACTAAACAAATGTTTCAGCCATTGGAGTTCTAGAGGCAGAAAAATTCTAATGCCTACATCTGCTCTCATTTAGAGAAAGTACAACTTTATTAGAGACTTCTTCAGCCTCCAGAAACAACAACACAAAACCCCATCTTTCAAACATCTTTTACAGAAACAACAGGAATAATCCCAGTGAGATTAGCCAGTCCTGTACCATGGCGAGGAAACCAGTTTTCTTTCAGTCACTCCTTGGCTTACTTGTGTGTCAGATGCCATAGCAGTTAACTCTCCAGTTCACCACTGAAGCTGAGACACTGGAGAGACTATTCACAAATATTCTAACAGTCGTTAATACTGGAATAGGCCAAGTTAATCAGCGCTATCAGCTCTTTGATTAACTTCCTCCTGTCCATGGAATTGTGATAATAATAATAATAGAATGTATTTTTATCAAAATTGCTATTGTGCTGCTAAGGGGTCTCAAGGAAGTTAACATTATCTTGCGTTCTGCAGCTGAAAGGAGGTAAGATTATTAACAGATTTATTTAAATTGCAAAAACATAAGGAGCAGCAACATTTAAGAAACATTGCACATTGGCTTCATGTTTCATAGTTATTGTCTTTTGGCTCTTCTGTAAATAATGATTTATACTTAACACATTTCAGGCACTTGCAATGTGATTTAACCAAAACATGAGAACTTAATCAGTTTTGGGTTCGGTGTGGTTTTCTTTTAATAAGGAAAAACATGTTCTAATTTTAAATACAGTTATAATAATTATCACTAAGAATTCTAAACTTGCTTCAGTAGCACAATGAAATAATGAAAAAGAAAAAACCCCAACTCTATTGGCAGGCAGTTTCTTACAAGTAGTGCACCAATAGCAAGTTATCCTTCAGAACATTCTCAACAAATACGAGATGGTCAACAGTTAAAGCCAAAGTCTCAAGAGACCTGGGATCCACTCCTGTTCTCTTTTAAGGTTGTTTATGCAGTTCTACTTCTTACACATTGTCATGGGTTCAGCAGCAGCAGCCATTTTTCTGCTTCTTGGTAGCTGGTGCAGAGCTGTGTTTTTGACTTTGGGCCTCGGAACAGCGCTGATAACACCAGTGTTTCGGTTACTGCTTAGTGATGTTTTGGTCTGACCAACGACTTTCTGAGCCTCATGCTGTGCCAGGGAGGAGGGGAAGCCGGGAGGAAGCAGAGACAGGACACCTGACCCAAACTGACCAAAGAGGTTATTCCATACCACAGCACGTCATGCCCAGGATGGAAGAGCAGAGAGCAGAGACCCAGAAGGGTGGGGGTGCACTGCTGGGTCGGGCTTGGTATTGGGCTGGGTGAGCAATTGTATTCTCTCCTTGTATTTGCCTTGTCATTATTGTTATTGGTGGTAGCAGTAGTGATTTGTGTTATACTTTAGTTACTAAACTGTTCTTATCTCAACCTGTGGGAATTACATTCTTTTCGGTTCTCCTTCCCATCCCTCCGGGAGCGGGGGGAAGAAAGAGGGGGAAGTGAGTGAGAGAATGGGCTGCATGAGTTAGAGAGGCTTAAACCACGACACATATAAAACTTTTATGATAGTAAACTGGAGGGAAAAAAAAAAAAAAAAAAAAAAGTCCAGGATTGAAGAATTCACAAACGAGCTCAGAAGGATATAAGATTCTGTGAAAGAAGAAATGAGGTAGATGTATTCTGATAAGCAGCAGCTCAAACAGGAAGTTCTGCTCTTCCTCGCTGTCTGTCAGCATATTCAAAAGCTGACCAGCAAGTGTTGTAGGCAACACACAGCTGGTAGAAGTCATGTTGAGGTAAATTGTGCCAAAAAAAAAAAAAAAGAAAGAAAAAGAAAAAGCCATGTGTGCTCCTCCCTAATGGTGTCCTTAATTCAGTATTTCTGAAATAAAGCCCAGAGACTCTATCATTACTGCCTGCAGACAAAACCCACCTACAGCTCTTAAGGACAGCACCACTGCAAGTAAGTCCATTTCTCCCCTGCTGTAGAAATGACACAACTGGCGTGGCTTTCTTCCAGGCTACTTGCATCCACAACATCAAGTTACAAATAATTTTTGTCCATGTCCAAGATGCTTAGTCCAAGTGAGGCATTCAGGATACATTACCCTTTCAATCAAGAAATATACTTGAAAGCCTAATAAACAAATGTATTTAGGAAAAAAACACAACCTCTAAAAAACTGTATTCCATCACCCTTTACATGTTTTACTTCTCAAGGGACAGGTTCTTCTAGGTCAAAAAACTGCCAGACATTAGCAGCCTATTAAGATCTGTATGCTTACATCATGGACTTTGTGATTCAACTGTGGCAATGGATAGTATCTGTTAATTTGAGCCACACTTTTCCTGCAGTTTGCTCCTGTCATTAAAACAAGAAGCTACTTTCATACATATGACAAGTAGATTCCATAAAGGCCAACCATTACAACACCATGTCCCAGGCACCTGTTCAAAGACTGAAGTTAAATGTTTTCCCCAAGATGGATTGAATTTATCTGTCCATATTCCTTAAAAATTTAAGAAAAACAGAGCCCACAGCCTGTATGCTCCTTTCACAGCTACTCCTTTCAGCCAGACACTCCTTTCAGCCGGAAATACATTCACTACATCTCTAGGCAAAAATTAGATAAGCACTATCACTGCAAATCCACGTTCCCATCACAACTTCAGGTCACACTGTAGAATAACATTATAATTCTTGTGGGTTTTTGTCACTGCATTTGGAAATCTAAAGCAAGACAAGATGTAGGCTTCCTTTACCAAACAAGACATCAGCAGGCACTTCTGAATAGTATTCAGAAGCATACAACTAGGTATAGAAGGAGTATGCTCACAATACAATAGATGTTGAGTTTCTAGCCTAGTGTGTCTGATTGTCTGGCTTCAGCTCAACTATTGAGTGTCACTGAATCTCCCACATAACCTTGGATTATCTGAGATGCCAACTGTGACACATCTGATACAGTGAAATAATAACATTACATGACTTTTCAAAGTTATCCTGATTTAATACTATTGCAGCTCACATTAACAGCTCACACTGAAGTCTGACCTGCTGGATGGAAATAACTGATATACAGTATTTCCCAAGGAAAAGTTTTCAAACGTCACTTCACAAAAGTGATGTGCCTGAGGTTGAATGTTTTGTTTAGAACATGTTTAAATGCTGATTTGACCAAAGTAGGATAACTGAGATAGAGCAGAAAACCTCAATGTTCAATCCCTGTCAATAAATTAGCATGAATGACTTTTAAATAAAAGCAATCAGAATTTATTACCTTTTGCTCCTCTTTTATTTTAAAAGTCACACAATTAGAAGGAAAGGAGTTGTAGGTAATTATCATGAATGTTCACTTCTCTACAACTCAGCTTAGAAAAACCTATACTTCTCCAACTTGACTCCTGTCTGTCAGCCAAATGTATAATGACATGAAAAAGGAAAAGCAACTTCTTTCCATTAACAGCTCACACTTTTCCTCACTTACAGCGTAAATCAGATGGATGGTCCTTACAGTTCAACAGTCTAACTGAACTCTTAGAAAAATCTGGTATTGGTCACAACCCATTCATAACTGAGAGGCTTTATAACTTCCCACTTCATGAAAGTTTCTGGTTTAAATCTGCACTTAATAAGGAAAATCTTCCTACTTTCTAATGGGGAACAAGCTAACAGACTGTTATGAAACTTGGCACACAGTTATCACCAGCTCTTACAGTAAGTTTTGAAGTCGAACATTCACAGTAGTTTCCAAAATGTATTATCTCACCAGATTCTTTGCACTAGCATTTCTTCTACTCAAACAAAAACCCTGCAGAGACATTCATACGCATTTATTTTAAAGATAATTTTAGAAGCAACGCAAGTTTTTTGAAACTTCTGAGAGCTTTACATCATTTTACATTATCTCCTTAGGCTTCCAGCAGGATTTCTAACATTTTCTAGAAGCTGCTGCTGCCTCAGGAACATGTGTTGATCCGCTGAGAAATGTAGCTAGAAGACATGAACATATAGAATGGTGCACTATTGACTTATTTTAATTACCAACAGATATCTCCCAGAAAAATAAACATGATGAACACCCACTGGACAAGGTGTCATGTATTATAAAAGGATCATTTACACAAAGGAATAGGTGTGGAATTTTACACAGACATTCATGGATGTTTAACCTGGATGCAGTATATTCACTAGACTGAATTATGTACACATTCTCATGTCATTTATGAAAAATACTGTGGAAAGATAGCTTCCAATCAGTATTCTGTCACCTTCTGCTCTCACTCTTCAACTGCTTTCTTCAGGAGTATTTTACAAAATCTCTGGTCTAAGTATTCCTTGCAACTACCTAGCAGTCTAAAGAGAATAGGCAAATTCAATCAAATATTGGAATATCACCAAAGATGGGAGCAACACCACTGCTTATGGACAAGAAAATTATCCTTGTCAAAATTTGAGTGTCATATCAGATGAGGTCCTTAATACCAGCAACAGGTGTCATTGCTTTAAGTCATAAGTTCTACACCATAGGTCAAATCAAGTAAAGCACTAAAAACAAAAAAAAAAAAAAAAAAAAAAAAACACCCCAAAAAAATAACACCCACCCAACCAAAGAAAAGCCCCCAAAGCCCCCAACCCACCCCCATCAAACCAAAAGCACCCAAACTAATGAATAAAAATAGAATTTTGATATGTGAGGAAAGAAAGAAGTAAACAGATGCTTTGCCTGACCCAGGCTATCCAGTGGAAGAAAAAAAGCGCATCACAGCACAATGTGCAAGAGCAGTAACACAAAGGCAATTTTCTTTTTTAATCTAAAAACCTACAAGCTGTTCACATTTTCATATAGACTACAAAATATCTTTTCTATAAGCCAACATCACTTAATGCATCTACTGCAAAGGATTGTCATTACACAGCTCAGCATTTGAAGAGTCTGCAGTCTTTTCAGGGTCTGAGTTCTTTTGTCCAAAAATTACACTCACTTTTCTTTGTTTAGCTCAACCTAGGCATTTCCTTTCAGTTAGCCCATGCAGACAGCTCAGAAAAAGACATACACTTCTGAAAAGTGGTGAACTTGAAAAAGAATTAGCCCAAGCCCTTTATTATCATGTTGCTTTTAGAAGTGCCTCAATTATTGCATTCTACAGTCATTTTGAATACGTTCCCTTAATGTTTCATATTTGAAATCCTCTTTGAATGGTCATGAAACCTACATATACAGGCAATTACTTTTTTCCTCTTCAGCCTTCCAAAGCAAATATTTATTGTTATAAGCTGTCTATTCATTCTTGTATAAAAATGAGACTTGCAAGAGTCTAGGACAGTACATGCAGACCAGCCCTTTTGTCTGCTTTTCCACAACCCACATACACAGTTGCCTTCAGACGATTCAGATTCTGGACAACCTGGACAAGTGCTGGTTTCTATCAACAATTCCATGTTGCCATTATACCAGCACACCACAGGTCTGGTTGCTTCCGCTTTTACCCTCAAAGCACTCACCCATTTGTACATGCTCACAGCAATTATTAAATTGAGATCAGTCTGCATGAGTAAAATGCCAGACTGTTCCCGGTATGAGGTAAACCTAAACAGCAAGTCAAAAAAAGGTATAAACCCCAAGATGCATAGTTCATGAAATGGAAATCATTTGCTCTATTTTTCATACCTAAACTCCCATTTCCTTCTCTCACTGCTCAATTATTTCACTGCTTCAACTTTCCCATCCACAGTTCTGCCTTGTTTGTAAGTATTAGGTAAAGCAGTGCGCACTTTTCCTTGTTGGCTCCTTGATCAACTATCAAGAAGTTGTTATCAACACACTCAAGAAGTCTCCTTGAGCCATGCCATACTGTCCTTCCAAAAGATGCAATGATTGAAGTTCTCCAGAAACCTGTGAACAACCTCATGTGCATCTTCCTGATCAGGAAATCAATAACAGATACCCACTACAACAGCACTGATGCTAGTCAGACTAGTCTGACCACTAATCTTCACTCTTAAAGTATTGATTGCATGTCAACGGGTCCTGAGGCAGAGTCTCATGCATACCAGCTGCTGTCTCATGTTGGGGGCAACTCCTTCCCCTAGCCATTCTTGGCCTGTCCTCCCTAAAAAGGCTGTCTCTCTCTATTATAGCACTCCATCACATAAACCATCCCACCACACCTTCACAATCCCAATGAGGTCATAGTCCTTTAACCACACATGGACTTCTAACTTCTCCTTTGGTCTCAAGCAAATGTGCTGCACAACTGAAGCTCTCTTCACCTTCCCAAGAATTTGCAAGGCATTATCCCATATACCATCAAGCGTAATAGACATGCTAATACGCAATGACTCCAGCATAATTACACAATTTTCACTAGCTATTAGCTCAGTCAGAAACATACCAATAAAGAGAAAAAGCACAATTTGCTACTATACTGATGTTTGCCAGTATTTATAAATAAATAGAGGAATCTGACAAATTCAGAAGGGGAAAAAGAGGCAACAAGACAAAATGATGAAATGAAAAAAGATGAGACCTAAAGCTCAGGAAGAAAGTGTTAACATAAAATATACCCCACAGTCAGATATGAGTATATGTGAGGTAAAACATAAAATATTTAGTTTATCCAACAGATGTGACAAGATGTTGAAACAATTTAGGGAAGTATTCTTCCTCCTTCGAGCAGACAAAAAAGAATTGTACAGATTTGGATGTGCCCCTTCTCAAAGCGAGTCAGCAAAACACAGCATGCAGAAGAATTTCTGTTGCCCTTCTGCAACAGCAGACATCTGGCTTTTTCCTCCAAAGAACTGTTGAAGACGACGGATTAAAGTAGAACCTAAAACCTGTAAACTTGAACAGGATAGCTGGATTCTTCTCCCATAGCAGATGGCAAATGGGATATAAATAACCTCTCTTCTACATACAATTTTAATTAACATCAAAAAAAAAAGAAGAAAGGGGGAGAAAACAGTTGTATTTAATGGACAGTCTAAAGAATCACTTAGCTGCACCCTCTTACTGTCCAATCTCTGATAGCAACTCCACGCAGACTGCATAGGAAACTGCCATTTCTGCATGCTGTGCTATACATGAGTCTTCTCTCAAAATAGAAAGTTTAGCTTTGCTAATCAATATTTTTCCCCCTCTCACTCTCAAGGTTATGTTTAGACTGCAGTTCATACTGGGATCACTACATCATGGTCATGACCATTGTCAAAAGTCCTGGTAATAACATGGCACCAGCAGAAGGCTGTTCAGTATAGACCAACCACAGGTGCTTACCTTGCTTGTCAGGACCATTCCAGAGCCTATGCTAAGTCTCTGCTGCTGTAGAAATATCCCACCATGCCTATCTATGTTGGTATGCCAGCAAGAACCAAGCTAAATTGAAATATGCTAGTCTAAAACTAGCTTGGAAACCACAGGAAACACATATCCAAACAGGCTGGGAGGGTCTGTGCCCCTCAGCAGTGACAGGGCTTTGCTATCTCTGCTCTTCATAGCAGCTGCTACAAAGTGAGCACCTTAGATGTGCAGACCCATAGCTCTAGTACTAATCTGCAAGTCATTTTCTATGCAGTCTATGTGTTTTCTCTTTGAGTGTGTGAGGTGGAGAAAAATGTCCTGCTGCAGCATAGGTTCCACAACTTGCGCCAGCAGACATGCCAGAGTCTGAGCATTGCGGTACCCCATGTTCTTCCCTACAAAAGGGCAGTGTTCTCTTACTTAGCTTGTAACATCACCAACATGCAGAAACATTTTGTAAGCCAACCTGGAGCTCTGCATTCTTACTAAAAGGCACTCTGAAGTTGGCCCAAATTACTCTGAGGTAATAAGCTTCCCCTTTGTGTGAGGAGTAGCCAGCACAGACCTCACATTTCTGCTCTGCAATTACAGGTTTCAGTTAATGAGCTTACAGGTATGCTATTAATAATGCACAGCCAAGGACTCACATTTGAGCTGCCTGAGACCAGCATACACATGAAAGTCAGACCTCTCCAGCATTTACACAGAGCAGTGCTTATAACCTTGCAATAGTAAAACCTCTGAACTGCTGCCATGAAAGACCAATTTTAGTTTCTGTTGAAGATGACTACAGCAGTAATTCAACAGTATGGTAAACTAGAGGGAAAGGCTACAACTGTTTTCGAACTTTGGAGTGATCGTCAGGATTCCCGTTTCTATAGATGTTATAACACATGCATACGGAGTTGAATTATGGCAATATGGATGAATTATTTTTATTTCTCAAGAAAACTTTTGTTAAGTGCAATCTGTAAGAAAAATAAGTGCAATGATATGATTAATGCCTTCACAGAGCCACTTTACTTTAGCCTACATTTTCATCCTGTGAAGTGTCACAGCACTGCCTGCTCATTGGATGTTTTTTAAAAACGCAGCTGCTCCCCAGCCGAGCACAGACCAGACGTGCAGCAGCTCGCTCTTCACCCAAGGAGCACACACAGGTCCTGCGTCACTAGATGGAGCTCATTACCTACCAAAGCCACAACATGGCTGGGCTATAACAAAGCAGGCGTTGAAACAATGTAAATCAACCAAATTTATATTCAGAAAAGCTATTTAGGTTTGCTTTCTTGTTTCATTTCTTAAAATGGTTCCATATGTTCTTAACAATAAATCACAATGTTCCTAAGACACAGAGAAGAAATAAGAGGCACAAAGGTAACCCTCCTTTTCTCCGGTCATTCCAGTTTATGCATATTATCCCCACATCTGATCAATTCCTGTGCAACTGAATTTATGTCTTAACTGCTTTTTTCCGGGGTTAATCTTTTTCACTGAGGTCAATCTAAATCATAATGCCTACTTTATTAGATGAGAAAACTGCAATCTAGAAAGTTCAGAGCTAAACATCAAAATCTGAATCCATTTTTAAGACCAATTCTACAGTTGCAGCATACGCTCAATACACTCCAAGCTTAAGCTGGAATTTACATCAATGTGAAATGCTCATGGTTCTACAAAAATTAAACCTCAGGCCAGATTTCCCAACAAATTCACTAACCCAATTTCACTAGGAAGCACACGTCTATAATCTTGGAGGATTCACACCTACATGATCTGCCCGAGTATAGCAAAGCTATAGCTTCATTAGTCTTGGGAAAAGATCCAGGTTTCCAGCCCTTTGCCTAGATTATAAAAAAAAAAAAAAAAAAAAAAGAGAGACCTTTTATTAACAATGGTAAATGGCTCCAGGAAGAATTCCTACCTACTCTTCAGGTAGAAGACCAGGATGTAATGCAGTAAGCCTTGCGGTAACCTGGGACTCATCTCGCCTCAATATGTTCTTTATCACTGGGTGGGGAGGAAAAAACGCGAAGAAACAGAAGTGCCAAGGGTAGAGATGTTTCTAAAATAAGACAACTCTGCTTAACAACTTGATTCTGTCAGAAAGGTTTGCAGACAACAGCTTTTGTGGTTAATGGACAGCTTTTCAAATGCTCATGCGGCCTCACTTGCAGTTTACACGTACAAAGATCTTACAGCCACATACAGAGCAGTGTAAAAGACACAGAGCGTAGAAAATGCAGTGATGTCTTCAACCCTCACACATTGCTTTCACAGCAAAATATTCCCTAAACTGGAAAATGTGTAGCCAGTGGTGCTTGAGACATAGGTGACCCTTTTCAAAATCTGACGATCAGATCAGGGATGATATTTCAGACAGAATTGGCTTTAAGAAGACAGAAGAATAATGGCCCCTTCACCTTATCCGGTAAGTCTGCTCACAGTACCCTGTGCCTAAGAGCAGCCAAAACAGAGTCCTGACCCAACAGGTACAAAAGAAAGTTGCTGTAAGCTATCACAGAGGAATCTGCATATATGAGAGGCATCTTTCAAGTCCCTAGAATGGAAAGACTGGCATAAAAATTAATGTGTGCAAGTCTTACATCTCCCCACTGTATATTCTATTCCATGAAAAGCAAATTATAACCTAATCCTAGATGCACTTTTATCCACATGAATTTTCTATTAAAGAGCTGCAGTTAAGATCTTTGCCTTGATGCTATATTGCAGTACCACTGCTTAGTTATGAAACATGACAAAGTCTCTTATTTTATCAATTACTGTTGAATCTGCTGCCTTTCAGTTTTAGTTCCATGTTTTGTGTTCTTCTATTCACAAGAAAAAGAGCACCAAATGCATCTTCTTAGCACCATCCATTACTCTTGAGTAGCTCTGTCATTGTCTACCACTCACACGCTATCTAATTGATATATTCTCAGTCTCTCCTAGGAGTCTGACTTTGTTGCCAACATTTTATCATTACTTGTTTCTGAAGCAAAACCAATAAAAGATTATACTGTCTGAAGGAATTTTCCTATTGTAGCTAAGTTTTATTTAAACAGGTAAAAATATTTATCAGCAAAGAACAGCAAAGATGAAAAAGATGAAGACTGGTTGCACCAAATAGAAGGAAACGATTCATTGGAAAGTATGTGAACAGTGAATAATAAACTATTATCAAAGATTAGGCACAGTGAGAATCTATATCATATATGTAATGAATATGAAGCTAGCAAACAAGCTCTAATCCACTTAATCCAGTAATCGATTTTTGATGATGGTTGTTGTCAGAGGAAATGGCACAGCTATATGAAGAACAAGAGTGGCACTGTTCTCTACATCAGATCTCTTTCCAACTTTATTGTTGTTAGAGGTTAACTATGAAATATGAGGCATAATATTCCCCTCAAACCTCTATGATAAACAGTGAAATATAATTTCACCATCTATAAAGATGGATGCTTTCAAACCTAAATAAATACTCAAACTGAATTATTACAACAGCTTAATAAATTGTTTGAAAAGTAATTTCAAACTATTCCTCTTCTTTAGGGACTGTAGTGACAGGACAAGGGGTAATGGGTTCAAACTTAAACGGGGGAAGTTTAGATTGGATACGAGGAAGAAATTCTTTACTGTAAGGGTGGTGAGGCACTGGAATGGGTTACCCAGGGAAGTTGTGAATGCTCCATCCCTGGTGGTGTTCAAGGCCGGGTTGCACAGGGCCTTGGGTGACATGGTTTAGTGTGAGGTGCCCCCGCCCATGGCAGGGGGGTTGGAACTAGATGATCTTAAGGTCCTTTCCAACCCTAACTACTCTATGATTCTATTTTATTAATTTTGCATTTACTATCATTCCTTTTTTCCCAGGATTTCGTTAGGGTTTTTATTGGTTTCATAAAGCTACACTTCCTGTATCATCCATTATTCTAAATATTTTGGTCCTTGCTTCTGTCTGCTGAAAAATAGTTAGTTTTAGAAGCTGAAAACCTTTTTCACATCCTATCTTTACATAGTTACACAATATGAAATGTCCTGCTTTAGCATTTTCAGAAACTGAGAACTAAGTAATTGTAAAAGTGAGTAAGTTCAGAGAGACTACAGTTGCTGAATAGCTCTAAAATTACAGAGAATCCTCTCCTCCAAAGGTAAGAATTCCAAGAAGTTGGAAATTTGTTCTTTCGCAACTAACTAAAGCAAAGCAAATAGCCCTAAAACTAAAATAAAAAAGGAATACTACACTTTTAAATGCCTTGCATCTCCCAGACCCTGCAAGTTTTAACATCAAAGCCTGAATTGCTGTGCATATTCATACATAATAACTAGCTGGAGACTTGAACTGCATTTCTCCCCTGTCTTTTCTCCTCCCACGTTTAAATGAAACATGTAAGGCTTTTCCAAAGAACAATTCTGATTACTCCAGCCTCCAGCGGTTTTTTTTTCCCCCTTCTATTTCCTTATCCTCATGGTGAATAAAGGGCAGAGAATAAGGAGGCCTTTCTCATCCCGTTTCAACTCAAAAAAAAAAAAAAGAAAAAAAATTAATGAAACAGCCTGGAGTGCTGTGAAATTGAGGGAAAAAATAAATAAAAACTGAAGCGAGACAGTAAAAAAATTGGCAGCTATCCAGCATTAGCACATTAAGGAAAAAGGAAATTTTAAAATGAAGTCATATTTGAATGTTACTCCTTTTCAGCCTTCTGGGGTGTTCCCTTCTTCAACAGCTTCTTCCTCACTTTAAGCCAAAGGCACAAGAGGATTAAAAATACATTCTTTAAATTACAAGATGATTTCTAGACTAAAATCTCCATCCTCAGCCTGCATCCAGGGTTGCATTTGACAGCTAGCCTTCAGCTCATCCTGCAGCATGCTACTCCTCTCCCAGAAAAGGATCAGTTTAGATGAGAAGGTCACTATGAACTCAATTACTTGAAACCTAACCCTTAAGTCTAGATAAAAGCTTTATTCTCATCTCCAAGACAACTATACTCACTCTGAACAGATATCACTAGTCATCTAAATGAATTCCAAAACACACTTCATTGGTTAAATTAGCAATCAATTCACATCCTACAGAACTGCATCCAACTCCTAAGTGAAGCATAACACTGCACTACAGTACAACATAGCAAGTAAAGACTGTCACTACTAAGAGTAACTGAAGAAGGAAAAAATTGGGAATTTGGACATGAGTGTTACTGCTTAATGTTCCCATACCCCACAAATACCAGTGAACAGAGACAGGTTTGCTTTCTCAGGCCACTCAGGTACCTACTGAATCACAGGACAGTGGCATGGCATATCACATCATCATTGTTGTTCTAAGTATGCACTCTATCAAATCATATTAAAAGTATCATTAAAAAAAATTACATGCTATTAAAAAATATGAGGTGCTATTACTCTCTAGACAGTTGCAGCATCCTCAACAACCACATGCCCTTCTCAACAGCAGCTAGCCCTATTACATATACATCTTCCCTCTGCCCTGGTCTTGCCAGGTCCGTGCAATTTTACTTAGCATAACATACAGCTGCCTAAGTACATCCCTTGCACCACTTAAAATGTGTTACTGTTATCTGAGACATTTGCACAGGACTGGCAGATATGACAAAGAACATGAACGAAAGCCACACTTTTCTGAAGTGCCAACTAATAGCCAGCCAGACTACCTAAGGATATCTAAAATGATGCTGTATTCCTCTCTACAGTCAGTTAAATCCCATCTCTATTTATCTATCCCAACCCAACAGTTTGGAGAGGCTGGAGACAGCCTGCTCTCTTCTGCTCTTCCAGCTGCCAGCACTCCCCACTACAGCATAGATGAGAGTCATCAGGCTTTGGGAAAGCAGCTCACGTGAAGGGGGATGGTGAAAGAAGACCACTTATATTGATGGTTGCTTTTGAAAGAGGGAACTCTGGGAGAGATGAGCAGGGTTCTCTCATCCATACTTCCTTCTGGGAAAGAAGTACTCCAGCAACAGGTTTCCAACACATGAAATCACCTAAGGCCTGGACTCAGTTAGCCTGTGGCTGCAAGACACACTTCTTATCGACCATCACTCCAGATTATGGTGGCACAATTTAACTTTTATGTAAGTAAAATGGGTTTGAGCATTGGTAGTGCGAAACACTAAAAACATGTGGCTCCACAGAAGAATAAAAAGCAGTCAGCCACAGTATCACCAGCAGTCCTACAACTTACAACAAATGCAAATTCTGAAGAACCTCAGGCACGCTCACAGACTATCCAGCCTGACAAGATTCCAGCTCTGGTAGGAAGAGATATAGAGAGTTTAATGGGAAAAAAATTGTAGGTTTCCACTCTGAATGACAGTCTTGGAAGGTGTCATGGGTTCAGCAGCAGCAGTCATTTTTCTGCTTCTTGGTAGCTGGTGCAGCGCTGTGGTTTTGATTTTGGGCCTGGGAACAGCACTGATAACACCAGTGTTTCGATTACTGCTTAGTGATGTTTTGGTTTGACCAAGGACTTTCTGAGCCTCATGCTGCGCCAGGGAGGAGGGGAAGCCGGGAGGAAGCAGAGACAGGACACCTGACCCAAACTGACCAAAGAGGTTATTCCATACCACAGCACGTCATGCCCAGGATGGAAAGCAGAGAGCAGAGACCCAGAAGGATGGGGGGGTGCACTGCGTGGTCAGGCTTACTATTAGGTGGTGAGAATTGTATTCTTTCCTTGTATTTGCCTTGTCATTATTATCATTGGTGAGCAGTAGTGATTTGTGTTATACCTTACTTACTAAACTGTTCTTATCTCAACCTGTGGGAGTTGCATTCTTTTCGATTCTCCTTCCCACCCCTCCGGGAGCGGGGGGAAGAACAAGGGGGAAGTGAGTGAGAGAACAGGCTGCGTGAGTTAGAGAGGCTTAAACCACGACAGAAGGAATCATAATGTTTCACGATCCACACACAGGCAAAATTCGTCATAGAATCATAGAACCATAGAATAGTTAGGGTTGGAAAGGACCTGAAGATCATCTAGTTCCAACCCCCCTGCCACGGCAGGGACACCTCCCACTAAACCATGCCACCCAAGGCTATGTCCAATCCAGCCTTGAACACCGCCAGTGATGGAGCATTCACAACTTCCCTGGGTAACACATTCCAGTGCCTCACCACCCTTACAGTAAAGAATTTCTTCCTTATGTCTAACCTGAACTTCCCCTGTTTAAGTTTGAACCCATTACCCCTTGTCCTCTCACTACAGTCCCTCATGAAGAGTCCCTCCCCAGCATCCCTATAGGCCCCCTTCAGATACTGGAAGGATGCTATGAGGTCTCCACGCAGCCTTCTCTTCTCCAGGCTGAACAGCCCCAACTTTCTCAGCCTATCTTCATGCAGGAGGTGCTCCAGTCCCCTGATTATCCTCGTGGCCCTCCTTTGGACTTGTTCCAACACTTCTGTGTCCTTTTGATGTTGAGGACACCAGAACTGCACACAATACTCCAAGGGAGGTCTCACGAGAGCAGAGTAGAGGGGCAGGATCACCTCCCTCGACCTGCTGGTCACGCTCCTTTTGATGCAGCCCAGGATACGGTTGGCTTTCTGGGCTGCGAGAGCACACTGCCGGCTCATGTTCATTTTCTCATCAACCTACACCCCCAAGTCCTTCTCTGCAGGGCTGCTCTGAATCTCTTCTCTGCCCAACCTGGAGCTGTGCCTGGGATTGCTCCCACCCAGGTGCAGGACCTTGCACTTGGCATGGTTAAACTTCATCAGGTTGGCATCAGCCCACCTCACAAGCGTGTCAAGGTCCCTCTGGATGGCATGCCTTCCCTCCAACGTATCAACCGAACCACACAGCTTGGTGTCATCAACAAACTTGCTGAGGGTGCACTCAATCCCACTGTCCATGTCACCGACAAAGATGTTGAACAAGATTGCTCCCAACACCGATCCCTGAGGGACACCACTTGTTACTGCTCTCCAGCTGGACATTGAGCCATTGAGCACAACTCTGCGTGCAGCCATCCAGCTAGCTCTTTATCCACCGAGTGGTCAATCTGTCAAATTGATGTCTCTTCAACTTAAGAGACAAGGATGTCCTGCGAGACAGTGTCAAACACTTTGCACAAGTCCAGGTAGACGACACCAACTGCTTTACCCCTCTCCATCAGTTCCGTAGCCCCATCATAGAAGGCCACCAAATTGGTCAGGCAGGATTTCCCCTTAGTGAAGCCGTGCTGGCTGTCTCACTGCATGCACGGGTAAAATCAAAAGCTACTTGAGTGGCAACAGGACAGGTGAACTTGGTAGACAGGAACCTACCCAAATAGGTATATACTAACCAGCCTGAGAGGCCAAGGATGCACAGTACTCTATTACTCTTCCAAGAAAAAAAGAGCAGTGCTGCGAGAAACAAAGACTTGAAATCTTTTACACATCTCAAGAGGACTAATTCCTAAGTCCCCGGGATACTACTACCGGAACAAGCATATGCCTCTAATGACATCCAGACTAAGAAAGGCAAGGCATCCATTCAAGTTCACTATTTCATCTTAGAGAACATACCTTCACAGGCTAAAAACCTAGACAATGGTGTGATAACATCTATCGCAGAAGCACATATTAACAAGAAGTTATCTGTAATGATTTATTTATTGATGTACCAGAGACTGAAATCTCCCTATAGTACACTGCTCTGTTGAGTCTGTTTGGCTTGTTCAAATATTAATGTAGCTGTTTTGTTTTCCTGTTATTCTGATTTCAAACTAATAAACAGCTCTAGAGGCCTCTGGTTCTGTTACCAACAATTAGAAAGATAAAATACAATTAAAAATCAATAAATAAGCAACACTGGAGCTTTTATTTTTTTTCCCAAATGCAACTTAAGCCAAACAAGAGGCAACAAAAGAGCACAGGTTTAAATCTCCTTTCTTTGAAGAAAATCATACGTTGCTTAAACACCCAAAGGCTTTCTAAAGAGAAGTACACGGCATGCCTAGGAGGATGACAGACAACAGCAATGCACGCATACAGGAAATGGAGGTTTTTCCAAATAGATCTACACAACCCAAAGCCGTGCAGCATTCAGATCCTCAATGTGTCATCAACTAACTAGGCACAAAAACACTGGAAAAATAGTTATAACCAATTTCTGTGTTCCCCATAACTGAGGTACAATGACGGGGCACATGACTTGGTTCTTCACTAACTTCCACATCTCTCCACCACACTCCAGCTCATGGTGAATATATTCCCTCAACCTAATCCTCTCCTCCATCTCCACAGGTGTTTCACATACACCTTGACTGAGAGGTAAAAGATACTCTACATGAAAGAAGCTTTGTTGAAGAGAAGCCTAATGTGAATCTCTGATAATGGGCTGTGGAAGGCAGGGACCCCACCTTATAAGCAAATATTCTCACTATTTTTTTGGTAAGGATTCAGAGCAAGGCAAAGCCTTTCACCATGTGATCATGTTACTGCTTTTTAGCCTACTCCAGAGAAAAGAAGGCTGCAGTCTTCAGGTAAGTATAAGCACCACCACCAATTTCCATGAGGAAAACCCACAAGTCCCAGTGCATCCCTACATGACTCAAGAGATATTCACAGGAACAGGCTAAAGTTACTTCATGGTTAGAATTCTCAAGGCTGCTTTCTTTCCCTGACAGAGATAACAGAGGATAAAACAAAAAGGATTCCTCAGGCCCCTCAGTCACATGTTAGCAACTTTACTACAATGTTCAGTACTCTTCCTATTAAATCTGTTTGCTATTAAAAGATAAAGTTCTTCTACTTTTAACCTTGTGACAAAGGACACTGAAGAAAGAAGACAGAGTACCTATTCCTCTTCCATCTTGACGCTTGTCCAGAAAGGCCAGTCTTCAGGAATCCTGTGGCCAAAGGGAAGACTTACCCTTAGTGGAAGTGAACTGGATTAGCAAACACTTAAAGAAACAGGACATACACCAGTCCATGGATCTGATGGGATGAATAGAAGCACTAAGGATGCTGGCTGATATCATTGTAAGGGCAGTCTCTACTATATTTGAACGGTCATGGTGACTGGGAGAGGTTCCTGAAGATGGGGAGGGAGCAACTGTCACTCCTGCCCACATGGTGGGCAAGAAGGAGAACCCAGGGATGTACATACCAGGCAGCCTCACTTCAGTCCCTGGGAAGGTGATGAAGCAAAACCTTCTGCACAACATTTTCAAACATATTTGGCATGAGAATGCAATGGGAAGTAGTCAGCATGGAATTATTAAGGGTAAATCAGGCCTTCTACAGGGAGGTGACTAGCTTGATGGCAAAGAGAGATCAGTAGGTGTTATTACTTTGATGTTGCAACCATCTCTTATGACATTGTTCTTGGCAAGCTGACAAAGTACAGGTTAGGTAAGTGCACAGGGAGGTAGACTTTAAATTGGATGAATTACCAAGTCCAGTCAGTTCTGATCAGGAGGAGGAAGTCAGTTTGAAGGCAAGTCACTGTGTACCCAAGGGTTGATACTGGGGCCAGTCCTGTTCAATATCTGCATGACTGACCCAGCTGACAGCACAAAGAGCACCCTCAACAAGTCACAGGTGACACAGATGGAAGAGTGGCTTGTACAGATGTGCTGCAATTCAGTGGGACCTGGACAGGCAGGAGACCTGGGCTGACAGGAACCTCAGGAAGTTGAACAATTGGAAATGCAGTTCTGCACCTGAGAAAGAATAACCGAGACATCAGTATATGCTTTCCAGTTGTTTGGCCCCAGCAGCTTGTCTTGAAAGGAACTGGGGGTTCTGGTGGGTACCAATGAGTACATGAGCCAGCAACATGCTCTGGTGATACAGAAAGCCTCCTGGGCTGCATGAGAATATTGACAGCAGGGAGGTGATCCTTCCCCTCTGCTCAGCACTGAGGAAGCCACCATGGAGTGCTGTGTCCAGTGCTGGGCTACCGAGTACAGGGAAGATACAGACTTACAGGAATAAGCTCAGTGCAAGGCTGCGAAGAGGATTAAGAGACTGGAGAGTCTTTCATATGATGAGAGGCTGAGGGAACCAGGACTGTTCAGCCAGCAGAAGAGAGGGCTTGAGAAGGAAGGGGAGTCAATCTTACTAATGTGTGCAAATATCTGATGGGAGGGAATAAAGAAGACTTGAGCAATACCCAGCAAAGATATGAGACGCAAAAAGCATAAATTGAAATTCCATCTGGAAGAAAAAAGAAAAACAAACCAAACAAGAACTACAACAACAAAAAATACCACCCAACTTTGGGGATTTTTTGCAGTGAGGTTGTTCAAACAGGGGAACAAATTGCCCAGAGAGATTGTGGAGTCTCCATTTTGAGACATTCCAAACCAAACTGGGCATGTCCTCGGGCAGCTTGCTCCAGTTGACCCTGCTTGAGCAGGGAGATTCAACTAAATGATCTGGCAATGTCCCCCCAACCCCAACTACTGGGCAACATATGTGTCGTTTTAGTTATCAGAACTCCTTGGTTAGAAAAAAATACCAAGCCATATTCATTTTCATGCACTTCAGTGGAAATGAAATATAACAGATGACTCATCAATAAAGCACATGCTCCTATCAGTACATTTCTCTTCCTGTGATGCAGTTACAGTACGGATAATACCTTAAAATTGTCTCTAGGAAACAAAACCAAAACACTGCTCATGAAAGACATTTTAAAGGTACCCTGTCCTTGGGAAAACAGCTTGTTTTCTACTGTCGGTGGCTCAACAGCTACTTTGTTGTCCAGTAGATCTGTAACTATCCTTCCTTAATCATGTTATTCTTAATAAAACTACTGTATCCAAGTCCTGTTTTTCTAATCATTTGACTTCAGCCAGAACACATTTTCAGCAATGCACCATGCCATGCAAACAAATCAATGACTTACATGTTTTTGTTTTGTATTTACATTCTCACAGGTTTTGCAGTTGGGTTTTGTTTGTTTGGATTTTGGTATTCATTACTTACTTTTTTTTTTTATTTTTAAAATAGAAATTGAACCTTCTGGATCATATATGAAATAGCAGTAACCAAGCAGGTTAAAAGCATTCTGCTTTCCTAAGTCTCTGATTGACTACCAAGGAATGGCTGAAGCAGAGGTCAACACTTTTTGAGTGAAATACCTACAGAAAATGGCTTAAAAGCTTTACAGGTCCCAACAAGCTCTTCTGAGGCTCCCATTCACCTGTAAGTACTATCAAGTCCAGAGATGAATTACACTGGATGCACCCTCCTTGCTTTCAGATGTTAGTAATGAGAATGGGGACAGGGGAGGAATTCATGTTACCTTTTCCAGAAACACCATCTGCTAATGTTTTTCAAAAGCATTTTGTATGGAGTTTTGAAGTTTTTACCATGGAATATTACTGAATGAATACCTACTTTCCCCTGCACTTACCACAGATCAGCTGCAGGAATAAAAGGCATCAGGCACAGGGCTTCTAACCAAAGTAGAGAAAGTACCAGAAAGCTTGTTCAACAGGAACAGACAGGAACTAGATTAAGATGAGATTTTACTGGGAGGCCATGCCCACAGATATGACAGCCAACCATCTTTTACCTGAAGGACGCATTCTGTCTCATTGTCAGCCTGTAGTTTCCCCAATTATGGCTTTACCAGAACAACCTCAGCTGCTGTGAGACTTTCTGCTTTTTATTTATTTTTCTTTTCTTTAAAGAAGTGAAAACAAAAGCAATCCAAGCTACCCAGACATGCAAGACAAATTAATTCAAAGCAACAGAAGCTGTATGACTTAGTCAAAGAAATATTCTAAACACCTGTTTATGAGCAAAACCAGTCATAAAAACAGCTGTAAGCAGCAAACAGGAGGTAACAACAACAATTTCCCATCCTTTTCCAGACACATAATGACATTTAAATCACATAGCATCACAGAAGAATTGTATAGAGCTGATGGTAATTGACATTATTACTTGTATGCATTTCTCCATTACATAGTGTTGTGCTGTAAACCCAAGCATGTTAAAAGTAAACAGAGCTTTTGAAATCCCAAAGCAATAGTAGGACAATCCCTGCTGAATCCTTTTAACCTGTAGACGGAAAAAAACAACTCAACCCAAAACCAAACACAACCCAAAACCAATAAAATCCTACTTCAAAGTTTAAAACTTCCAATACACAATTTAAACCTCAGGCAGACAATTAAAAAGTCACAGTTTCTTTTGGCTAAATGAGTTCAGATCAGAGCAGAGGTATGAAACAAACCGGTAATGAATGCTTACGTGATTAAACATGAAGACAAAATAAATTAAATCAACTTTCTGTCAAAAAAAGTGAAATCTTTCACCTGCAGATCTCTGATAGACCAGAGCAGTGAAAAAAAAAAAGACACATCAGTGAATCCAAATCACAGAAAACACTCTTCCCTGGAGTGTACATTAGCATTGGCAAAAACATAAGGGAAGCAATGAATAAGAATATGCTGAAGGTATTCTCTCAGAGAAGACTGCTGGTTAGGAAGACTCCAAGACTCCTAACTGAGACAGCTTTTACTAATCTTTGAATGCTATGTACCTGCCACATACAGAGACCTAATACTTCTGTTCCTGGGTGGGAAGAGAAATGTAGCTCTGCAGTCAAATGTATCTCTAGTTTCATACAGATCTATGGGCAAAGTGTAACACTATGTGGAAAAAAAAAAATCCAGTTCAGTTTTGTCAGTCGCTTTTAAATACAGTTAAGAACAATGCCTGCTGAAGAACTGAGTGGGGAGATGGGGACATATGACACCCATCTCATATAAATAATAAATACACAACTCTAGATAACAAAACCCAGCAGATTAGGTAGCAAGAAAAATCAGAGGACCGGTATCAATGGAGTACCTTATATTAATCATGGTAGGTATGCAGAGAGGGCACAGCATCCTTCATACACAAATAAAGAAGATTCCAAAGTTGTCACTTCTTCCATACACCTGAACTTTCAAAAACACAGCACTCAAAAATATTTCTGATTCTTCATCTGAGAACTTGTTTTCTATTATTTTTATAAATAAAATAAATAAGTAACAGTGGGGAAAATTTAATGCTCCAGAGTGTAATAGGAAACCACAAACACATCCCCCCCACACCCCCCCCCCCCCCCCCCCCCACCCCTCCCCAGCACATTACAGTTTGGCACAACCTCTTTTACCAATACTCCAGAAAGGCATGAAAGATGCAGCGGCTATTCCCAGAGCCATGACTGTTGACAGATGGAAGGTGTGTTATAGGCACTTTTTGAAGATTAAGATAATTGGGTATTTTATTGCTCTAAGTAGCTCAATCTTAGCCATTTAATGCATCTTATTACCTTTTAGTGATTAATCCTTCACCCTGATTCCCTATGTTAACAATTTATTGGGATGGCACACAGGCTGGGATAACTTTGATATATCAGATGGCATTTCAACAGCTAATCAAATAACACGTTCTCTGTTCATTTGTAAAACAGCTTTCTGTTAAGCACAAACAGGGGAATCCCAAGTGATGTCAAAGCTGCACTAATAGGGCATTAATTTTTTCCACCCAAGCACACCACCTGCTCTTGAGAAAGAGGAGAACCAGGCCATCTGCCTCTAAAAACCTTTGCAGGTTACGGTCCCATGTTATATGCATACAGCTACAGAAATAACTCCAAAATCATGACAATCTATAAACCCGGAGAGTATAAGGGATTAAAGGCAATGTGGGGGGAACACAGAATCAATACTCACCTTAAGCTGCACCATAACTTAGCTGTTATGCTGTCCCTCAGCACATATTGCAGAGATAAGCTAATTGAAAATGCAGAAATTATGGACATTTATTTAAATTATGTCTTCCCCCCAGACATGTCAGAATAGCACATTTTCCTATGCAGGGGGATCCTAAGGATGTGCATGGGTTTCCCCACGTTAAAAACCATTTATCTTTTAAGATAACCTTATGACCCAACTCCTAAAGACACTTGGAAAGTACTTTTACCTCTCCAGTGAAAGGATAACTCAGGTTTCCCACTTACTATTCAATGTAAGATATGCTTCAGACCTTTTCTAATGTGATGTAACTTAGTCAAAATCAGGTTTCTCTATTCATCACTGGAGAAAGTGAATTCCAAAATTCAAAACCAAGACTTTCATCTGCCTCAGTCTTAACTTCTCATGACAGCTATTACACTAGTGAAATAAGCTAAACTCCTTGCATTGCAGTCTTGGTTATCAAATAGATATTTACAGTGTAGGAGCTCTGTTTATTTTAATAGAGTTAGTTTGCATATGCATTGCACTTTTTTTTCATGACTATTAAGAGATACATCAACTTCTCTAAAAAACCATTGTTCAGCAGCCAGGAAAAGAAAGAAAAAGGTGGATTAACAGGCAAACTTTCTAATATTTTGTCAAGTTCTTAATGACATTGTTTTATGGGGTTTGTCTGAGGTGTTTCTGATTTTCAGTAGTGTGAAGCACTCCAATTACTTCACTGGAGTCCAGGTCCTTCATGACTCCTAATGCTTATTGTACAAGACTTAGAATTGTAACATTCACAATTACAGATCGATTTTTAAATCAAAGTACTTATCCAGATGCCCAGCAAGAGACAAGGTAAAATAAAATTGAGAAATTACAGCTCACATTTACATGTTCTGTTAGCACTAATAAGGTCCTTTCCAACCCTAACTACTCTACGATTCTATAAATTAGCTCTACTGTATTTTTCTTAAGGTTTCATGTAGCCCTAACGACTCCCTTTTCCTCAAGTACCTACAAAGAGAAAAAAAATTATAAAAAAAAAAAAAAAAAAAAAAAAACAAAAAACACCAAAAAATGCAAAACAGCCTTTTAGGTTTTCTTGAAGATTTCAAAACACTTTTAAGCATGACACAGGGATTTTGTGGGTAGTATCTTCAGCCACCAGACCTTCCATACATCTAACATTACAATCTTACACTGTGACACTGGCATAAGAGAAATTGGCAAGAGCATAGGAAGCAGCACTATCCAGGGTCTCTATAATTACAGTATACTACCATGGAAAAGCAACTTACCAAAGCTGGCTGCTGTCTCATATAAAAGCAGTATAATCTAAAAAAGCCCAGTATAGGAGGTAGATCTACACTGCATACACATGCTGCTGTCTTCTGTTAACCAGAGACTCAGTGTGCTTTAGACCAAGTCATAAAAATGTGACCAATCTACAATGCACTCTCATGTAAAAGCATCCTAGAGATGCAATATAGCCTAACTCAAAATTTCTAGGCCACACATACTTAGACATTCATAATTTTAAACTTTTCCTGGAAGTTTGTGATACCGATGAAACAGCAATGCCCTCAGAAAAATCAGTAAGACTCTAAGTCAAACTAAAGCAGACACAGCCTGTTCTTCCACCACTAGTTATGCCTGAACACACACACACACACACACATGCACGCACACAAAAGTCAAGATGCGCTCCATTTGGACTGCAAGTGGACTGACTAATGCAGGAGCCTTCAATTTCAAGCTTTATCCTCCAAAGTAATCCAAAATACCATGAAGATAATAATCTCAAATCCCCAGGCTTTTTCTACTGTGGTGTTAAAAAGTTTTCCTCAATGAAGTAACTAACTCTTTTAAAGTTCCTATTTTACATTGGCCAGCTGCAGGCCAGATGTTGGCCAAAGCAGTACTCCTTCCTTTCTGCATGACACACACATACTGACCAAATCTCTAAGCCTACAGAAGCCCCAAAACTGTTTCTTAGCAAGATCAATGTATGATACACTTCAATGCTGTTAAGAAGCCCAAGCTGGTGTCATACATGTCACACAAGCAACCAAAAATCTAGTATCCAGGAGGGGAGTGTCCCTAGAGTCTCCACAGGGGCAGGATGACCCTTTGCATCATCTGCCTTTTCAATAAGTTACATTGCTGTAAAGGTAACAAATCTGCAGAGATGTATAGCAGTATTAATCACAGAGTACATCAATCATCTATTACTGAAACACTTCAGGGAGGACTGCATAAAAAAAATACAAAGAAAAATAAAAGTGCTTTGAAGAAGACTCTGCCATGAAATCTCACATCAGTAGCATGCTTCCCAGCTTCAAAATTACAAATATGCTTAAAAGCAAAGATTGGTTTCAGTTAATTTCAGCTCCTGCTCATTTACCAACACACAAAACATATCAACAATATTTTTTTAATTCCGTAAGTTCTTTTAGAAAAGTTCAATAAACACTAATAAAAAACAAAACCATTTCCATTCCACAGAAAAGGAAAACAAAAAGTCTTAAGGTGTGTGTAAACTATAAAACACTAGCTGAGCTAAACAGAACTCAGCAGCTTTGTTTGCTGACCTGTTGCCCAAACCATCACAAACTTGTGTGCTCCTTTCTCTTCAGTCTGTGATTCTGAGTTCTCCCATATGATTCTGCCCTTCAGAAAGAACAGAAACCAGAAACTTAAATTTTCCAAAGAAACAAGGACTTTCTTTATGCATCCAGGAAACAGGTTCCCAGATGTGTTATTTGTGGATTGTTTACTAAGAATGAGAATTGGTGAGCTATATGACTGCTTATTTGAAGAGAAAGTACAGTAGGAAAGCTCTGCTCAGTCTGGAAGCCATTCAGAAGAAACCATGCACATCAGTATGCTGAACAAAATTGACAGCTCTTCACAGAGACATACCTTGAAGAAAAGAGACCAAGCAGGAACAAAGGAAAAAAATTACCAAGTATAAGAAACTGTCTATCACTGAAGATTGAAACCAAATCCAACAAAGCTTTCAGCTGCAGGAAGACACAATCACTTGGTCTAGAATGAGGAAATAGACAAAAGGACAGAAATGCATCAATCTCAGGAAAGCGTCAGCTGAGATTAATTTCATAACATAAAAAGGGAGGTAAAAGCACCTGGATACGGCATTATAGTAGAATTCGTCACAGGGTCTGTGGCACACACAGTGGGTGGTGGCAAGAGAAGAACAGTGTCCAAGTTTGTCAACACTGCAAATAAGTTGAATTCTTTGAACACTCAAGTGCCAAATAGTGGTAAAGTATCAGAGAAAAAAGAATCAAAGGATTAATATGAACACTGCAAAACAGTTATGAGAATTACTGAGCATGAATCATTATTACAAGGAAGTTTCAAGTGCCAGAGAAAGTTGTACCACATGATAATGTAGCCCACTTCGGAGGAGACTGATAGGAAGAACAAGACAAAAAGATTCAAAGCATAGATGAAGAGACCAACTATATGCCATCACTTAAATGTTCAAATACAGGCAGACCCCCTCAAGACTCTTCCCAACCACACTTGCTGAAGTTGGTATCTTAGAAAATGCTCATTCTGACTGGTACTAGTTGTGCTCAAAAAGGAAGTAGAGACTGCAAGCAGATACAGTACCAGATGGATCACTGAACAAAAGCATTACAGGATGGCAGTGAAATAGCAGCCAGTAGACCTCATAAATCTCTACTGAAAGAGTGATCATCATAGAAAAGTAAAAATTTGAGTGTATTGAACTCCTTTTTATAACATCAAAGTTAAAAGTTTTCCCTCCTCTAATAGTTTTTCTTCTCTGCAGGTGCAGATTCACCATCTATAAGATGCTTAGCAAACTAGCTTTGCTAAACTACGTATCTGGTGGGAAGCAGTGGCAGACTCCTAGAAAATGTTCCAAATAAAGCAAAACTGGTTTTAAGTACCAGATTTATTATAAACAATACAATAAGATTGGGGAAAAAAATGCTTTGACTTCATATGAGCCCATCCTACTCTTCATCTTTTCACCTTACTGGGTTTGGAGATGTTTTGGGTTTTAATTACTTTGCTCCAGCTGAAAATAACCATTCTTTCTCCATCAGACCTGGAAAGAAAGTGTTTACTCCTGCACATCTATTAGCTTCATTTTCATGCCACCATGGTCATTCAGCCATTCATATCCCTCACTAAAGAAGCATGTTTTAACATAAGAATTCTCTTTAAGCGACTGCTCTATTTTGCACTGTCCACCAAACCATCAGCTTACATCTGCATCCCAATCTATAATATTACACCCCTTAGAGGTATCACTGAAATTTTGGAGGAAGTTTCTGGTATCAATAGGAAAAAATTGATCAGACAGAAGCTTGGAAGAGGCAATGTCAGATCTCAGAGAACACTGGGAAAACTGTGAGGATTTGAAGAACACTTGTACTTATAAATTGCTGATTTAGATTGTCTCTCAGATGAGGGATATCTCAAGCAAATGAGAAGTATGCTAGGCTGAAAACAAGATGTTGCCACTACACAGAATTGTTCACTTACTAATTATTAGCGTGCTGACAGCAGACAACTCCCATTTGTTTTAGATAAACCCCAGCTAAGGAAAGCTTGCATTCCTATCATATTCCAAATGCTCAGTCAGAAAACCCATAAATGTCAAAAGTTAAGTATAAAATACAGCTAGTAAAGTCTTGGCAACACTTTAGAAAAGCGGTAAGCTAGGTCTAATGGTCAAAGCAAAAAAATGACTCTGCATCAAAAGCATCCATCATTCTGACCTTTATTTTCAGCCAGTTCTGCTCTAAAAATAAAACCCAATATGCATCACCTTTAGTCATATGTCCCAAGAAAAATAATTTTAACTTTTGCTTCTCTACGCTTAGTTTGGCAGCTGATGCGTGGCTATGATGGATTCCTTCTCCATTGCCTGAGAAGGGGAGCAAGACAAAAACACCATGAGGGTCTTGTCATTCTGCAAACAGCTTATGCAGGTCTAGTTTGATGACTTGAAGAAGGAAAATACAACCCCCATTTTTAAAAAGGGAAAAGTAGAAGACCCGGTGAACTACAGACCAGTCAACCTCACCTCCTATGACAGGGCTACAGAACCGATGGATAGGAGCAAAGCAGTTGACATCATCTACCTGGACTTGTGCAAAGCGTTTGACACTGTCCCACATGACATCCTTCTCTCTAAACTGGAGAGACATTAATCTGACAGATCGACCACTCAGTGGATAAAGAATCAGCTGGACTGCTGAATGAAAACTGTTGTGGTCAACAGCTCAATGTCCAATTGGAGACCAGTAACGAGTGGTGTCCCTCAGGGATCGGTGTTGGAACCGATACTGTTCAACATCTTTGTTGGTGACATGGACAGTGGGATTGAGGCACCCTCAGCAAGTTTGCCGATGACACCAAGCTGTGTGGTATGGTCAACATGCTGGAGGGAAGGGATACCATCCAGAGGGACCTTGACACACTTGTGAGGTGGGGTAATGACAGCCTTATGAAGTTCAACCAAGCCAAGTGCAAGGTCCTACACCTGGGTTGGGGCAATCAAAGGCATAGCTACAGGTTGGGTAGAGAAGTGATTCAGAGTAGCCTTGCAGAGGGGAACTTGGGGGTGTTGGTCAAAGACAAACTGAACATGAGCCCACAGTGTGTGCTCACATCCCAGAAAGCCAACTGTATCCTGGGCTGCATCAAAAGGAGTGCGACCAGCAGGTCGAGGGAGGTGATCCTGCCTCTCTACTCTGCTTTCGTGAGAGCCCCACTGGAGTACTGTGCGCAGTTCTGGCGTCCTCAACATAAGAAAGACACAGAGCTGTTGGAACAAGTGCAGAGGAGGGCCACGAGGATGATCAGGGGGCTGGAGTACCTCCTGTATAAAGACAGGCTGAGAAAGTTGGGACCTTCCAGTATCTGAAGGGGGCCTTCAAGGGTGCTGGAGAAGGACTCTTCATCAGAGACTGTAGTGATACGAAAAGGGGTAATGGGTTTAAATTTAAACAGGGGAGATTTAGGTTAGCAATAAGGATGAAGTTCTTCACTGTGAGAGTGGTGAGGCACTGGAAGAGGCTGCCCAAGGAAGCTGTGAATGCCCCATTCCTGGCAGCGTTCACGGCCAGGTTGGACAGAGCCTTGAGCAACCTGTTCTAGTGGGAGGTGTTGCTGCCCATGGCAGGGGGGTTGGAACTAGATCATCTTAAGGTCCTTTCCAAACCTAACCATTCTATGGTTCTAATAAAGCGACTAGTACAACAGTGTGGAAGACTCCTATTCCCCATGCACCGTTCAAATTGTTGTAAGAGGAAGCATAAAACCAATATGCAAGCCTGTCAACCCTCCAGCCCCAGCAGACACTGTCTCATTTTAAGGAATCTAATTTAAACAAAACTAAAAGAGTTCAGCTCCGTACTGTGCCCCTTTGACCTCAGGCCTGAGACCACTCCACGGTAACCCATGGCACAGTGCAAGAGTGGCTGCAGTGCTGGTGAACATGTTTTGGACACTGAAGCTTCCATACTGAAATGAGAAGAGCTACTGCTGCGGAGGGCCATGCACTGGAGAGGATGGACCACAGAAGAATCAAGGTATTAAGTCCAAAATGAAATTCAGGACTTCAAGGCACAAGAGCACACACAGTCAGGCCAATCATAAGCTCTTTTTTTTTTTTTTTTCTTTTTTTCAACACAGAAAACTGCTTTTCCAGTGCAACTGATTCAATTCTTGACACTGGAGGGACTACATTTTAATCTGTTTATGTAAATTGAACTGTTTCTCAGATGGGTGAAAGGCTTCTTTGTGCTGCATGTAGCATGCAGTGAAGCATAATGATTGCATATATTATAAACCTGCTAAAAAATATCAAACCCCTATTTTTTTCAGCATTATTTATTGAAATAAATATAGAATATATAAATGTAGTAGCTAAAACCAACTGTTATTTTCTATACCTGATATAATGTGGCTGAATTTTGAGAGAGAGAGAACTAGCAGCAGTGACTGAAGCTGGATGGATCTAATGAGTTCTATGCAGGAGTCTTTAAAGCCCCCTCTGCCTTGTTAGAGTGATCTTGAACATTACAGGCTGACACAAGCTGACTTAAAGCACCCCCTGACAATTATATTTGCTTCTTGAAAAGACATGAGCATTGTTTAAACACCAGAAGGGCACAACACTCATAACCGAAGATTCATTTATTTATTCCCTATTGCTCAAAGATCACAAACTACAGTTTAATACCATCAGCAGAAAGAATTAAAACATTTCCTTCTGTCAGCAAACCCCAAACACTGGCAGAACAGGTCTGATTTCCAGATGCTTACCACTACAGGTATTTAAGTCGACCTGCTTTTTCATCTCTGGCTGCAAACTTCTTGTTAGCAAACCCACAACAGTATTCACATGTATCATTAATGTTACTAAACTGTAATTAGAGCTAGAAAAGTATCCAGCTAGAGATAGTAAAAAGTACTAGGCAGCTGACCAAGTGATGCTGAAGTGCTCCCACCTCCCATTTAACCAGCCTTTGCTACAGAACCTCCCAGGACCTGGCATGGCTGGGCAAGGGTGTACCAGGAGAAAGGTCTCCACACACAATTTCCTATAGCTTCATGAGACATGTATGGCCACACCAGCAAAGAGATCGTGACTTCTAATTTCATATATTTCCCAACAGAATTCCTGCAGCCTTCACAGCCTTTATTATTAGCCAAAGTCTTGTATCTTTGGGGAAGTAAATATCACTCATCCATTTACACATAAAATCATCAAGTTTGAACAAAGTCAGCTCCAGATGAGCCAGGAAGAGATTAATATGTTTCTCAGGACAGGATGAGTATTATGATCATACGAACCAACCTCCTGCACAACACAAGCTACAGCACTTCAGCCAGCTATTTCGACACCGAGACCATAACTTCAGTTTGAACTAGAGCTTAACTTTCAAAGAGACAATGCTTTAGACTTCAGGTGATGGAAGATCTACCATCCAACTAGAAAAACTGTTTCAGTGATTAATTACCCACATTGTTAAAGATGGGTTCCTTATTTTAAGTCTCAATTTGTGTAGTTTCCACTTCCAGTCATCAATCCTCATTACACATTTTCTGCTCCCAAAAGATAAAGCAGCAGTCTACAATCAGAGATCTCTTCCCCGAATAAGTATCTGTAGGTTGTCTTCAAGTCCCCTCTTCACTTCTATAAACTCTGTAGAGCGAGCTTCCTTAGTCTCACTACTCACTCTTGAATTTCACATTCTTAGGTAGCAAGAACTCACACCATTTTCATAGCCTTCTTGTGAACCCCTTCCGATTTACTAAGAAATGTTACTTTTGATGCAAAGGAAAAACTGAAATTCTCATTTTGTTAATAGTCTTCAATGTCACATCCAAGATAATGCCACTTCCTGAATGATCCAATACTTGTACAGCCCAGTTTTCTCAGCTACAAATTTAGAGGGAGCATGGCATCAACTAGCTAAACAAGTCCCTGCTTCTTTCCAGAAGCACTGCTTCTGAAGCAATGGTCTTCACCCTCAGAAGCAGGAGTTTGCTACAGGCTATATTAAGAAGTCAATTATTCAAATGAGCCTGTTATTAAAATGTAGGCTATTTTATTTGCCCGCATCAGTGTTTGTCTCTCCATCACCTGTTTGGTTCATCATTCACATTTTAACATCTGTGTTCTTTATCTGCTCATTCATCATCTCTTTTACACTCCTGCTCAAATAACAAAGTGGTGCATGTACAACACGCATTATCCGTCCTGCTGCCTTTCACCTTCTTTAACAGTGTCACTGCAAGAGCTATTAACCATACTCCAGTCATTTTCAATTGTCCAGGTTTTAATAGAAAACAGAACTGATATCTTAGAGATTGATTTAATCTTTCAAATATATTTTTGTCATAATTATTTAGACCTCAAAGACTTAAACCCCATATATGCATCACTTACTACACATACAGAATATTTTCTGATTCTTGACACTGAACTATTTGGAGCTCATCAACTGGCACTTTTCCAAACACAGAGTAACTTATTTGCTAATTACCTTTGCTTTGTCTGCACTACGAGTGATCACTTAAAGATCTTCATCACACACTCCATAGAGAATTCTTTCTTTGATTAAATAATAAATTAAATCCTTCAAATTTTAAACTTGTTCACCATTGTGAGCTTTCTGCTGAATTTGTTCTTTGTTTGGATGGTTTTTTTCATTGTAAAAAACCAACCCACATTTAATTCCTATAGCTTCCTTTTTTCAATTGCAGATTCCTATTTCCTCATTCTTTCTCCAAAAAGAAAGCCCATGCTCTGTAACTAGCATAGCACATTTAAGTGTCACACAGAAAGCCACAAGGACTTTCAGAAGTTATACTAAGCATACTCATAAGAATAATTTCAACTAGCATTGTACTTCCATTGCCTTATACGTCCCAGCCACAAATAAAATGGAGAAAAACCCAAATAATTCTTACAAGCGTATGCCTTGTATGCAATAAGAAAGGCTCATGGTTTGATAACCACACACCTGAGATTTATTCTCTTCAGATAAATGCATATAGAAATGCATAACAAATTGATAAATGAAACACTACCCGTTACCTAGTTTTCTCCAGAAAGAAATTCTCCAGCCTCTGAGTCAGAAAGAGATCTAGTAACACTGGTGGCTCAAATTCAGCACAGCTACCAATGCATATATTCTATCTTCTGCATGATGATTATTTTCAAATGCTACCAAATTTCAACTACTGATGAAAAACCTTAATAATATTACCAAAAAAAACCCAAACAAAAATATAAGAGGAACAGATCCAGTTAACAATAGATTACCAATCTCAAGACGAGAACTTGGAAACTAGAAGCTATTCCCATTAATTACTCAAGAGCTACATAAGGTGCTTTGGTATTGGCTTCCACAACCAAACCCAGCATTATGTTTTGCATTAGGCTGTTCTAGACACAGTACAAACAGAAAATAAATAACCCTAGCTTGCACATGGCAGGGGCCCAGTTAAGTTCTCAAGCAAGAGCTCCCAGAACAGAAGCCAACAGCCCATTATTTGCAGTCAGTGCTAAATACTGAACGAGAACAGCAGCTTACCATGAGTAAAGGGTGAGGGTAAATACAGACCCACTTGGTAACAAACATTCATACTGGACTTCATACTTAGCACAGATTTTTAAACTCAAGTCTGATGGCCAGTGATTCAGGCTAGAATCATAATGATTCCTGCTGGCTTTACAATTTACGAATGTAGAATTATAGTCACAAATTGCATTTATACACTGAAGAGAAGGGGCACTCCCTCACAGAAGACAGACAAAATCAGTGATTTTGCCCCTTCAATTCTAGTGTTTCACTCTCTCTCTTTCACTTTCAGAAGCCTGAACTGATCCAGTAATTTTGACCTATTATAGTTCGTAATATTTTACATTGTTCACAGCTTATAAATTCTCACTTCACAGGTCACAGAAGTCAGCATACACAGAGGTAACTTGGAGACCAATTTTTCTTCCAGAGCACTAACCAGTGAGAGACTGTCTCTAAAATAATAAAGCACATTTCATATCCCTATTGTAAATACTCTGACTAGTCATATAGCATTTAATTTTTTTTCAATGTTTCTGTGTCCCTGTATTTGCAACAGTGAGGCACATTAGCCAAGTATGCTTAAGTTGGAACTATTTCTGTTTCTGTAGGTGCCAGATAGCAAAAGAACAAGATTCTTCTATATCTTTTATCTTAGGAGCTTCCTTTCCATTGGATTTCAGTATCAATTTTCTGTCCTTTTTCTCCCCTCCCCATGTTAAATACTGCATTATCTGTTCCATGGTCACCTTCTCAATCCTTCTCCCTCCTTGCTTTGCTGTAGTCATCCCCTTTGTGTTCAACCATCTTTCTCAATATCATAGAATCATAGAATAGTTAAGGTTGAAAACAACCTGAAGATCATCTAGTTCCAACCCCCCTGCCACGGGCAGGGACACCTCACACTAAACCATGCCACCCAAGGCTATGTCCAACACAGCCTAGAACACCGCCAGTGATGGAGCATTCACAACTTCCCTGGGTAACCCATTCCAGTGCCTCACTACCCTTACAGGAAAGAATTTCTTCCTCATATCCAATCTAAACTTCCCCTGTTTCAGTTTGAACCCATTACCCCTTGTCCTCTCACTACAGTCCCTCATGAAGAGTCCCTTGCCAGCCTCTCTATAGGCCCCCTTCAGATACTGGAAGGCTGCTAGGAGGTCTCCACGCAGCCTTCTCTTCTCCAGGCTGAACAGCCCCAACTTTCTCAGCCTATCTTCATATGGGAGGTGCTCCAGTCCCCTCATCATCCTCATGGCCCTCCTCTGCACTTGTTCCAACAGTTCCATGTCCTTTTTATGTTGAGGACACCAGAACTGCACATAATACTCCAAGTGAGGTCTCACAAGAGCAGAGTAGAGGGGCAGGATCACCTCCCTCGACCTGCTGGTCACACTTCTTTTGATGCAGCCCAGAATATCAACAATCATTCCCTTAGAGCCTTTTCATCCCCATATACACATGCAATTTAGCAGGACATAGGGACAGGGGAGGAAGGAAAATGCACCTCTTCAGAAACACTGTGACTCAGGAAGGGGGGAATAAATCACTTTCACAGATAACATGCCACTGAGTCTCTTGGCCTGCTGCCTCTCTCAATGAAATTAAAGTAACACGCAAAAAAGGAAAAAACAAAGCATAGTTTAGAGTTTGTTCTCCCAGCTCTCACACAGGGCTGCCTACTCTAAAATGGCCCTCTGAAACATGCAATTTCAGCCATAATACAAGAGAAAATGTAGAAAGCATTACCTCAGCCATGTGTCTTGAGTAAATCAGAAAGTTTCACATGTGCTGAGACTTACCAGCTCCAGGCCGCCAGCCTGCATCATGAGATATAATGAACATGAAGGTCTGAGCACAAGCTTAGCTGTGCAGCCCTCCCACACTAATGCAGAGAAACCTCTCTGCTAAGTAAAACTGTACATGAACTCAAGAACAGACAGCACTGAGCCATTCAGACAGGAAAGCAGTGGGGACACAGACAGCCTTGAACCAACTTTGAAATTCTTATTAACTCAATTGAGAGTGCTGGGAGAGTAGATTCAGTTACATCCAAGACAAGCAACTACAAATAAGTCTCAGAAGTGCAGTACAGGAGCTTAATGAAAGTATGTAGCAGTAGACAACCTAAGCAAGCACTATACCCAACATCCCAGGTTGTTAAATGTTTCTTGAAGTTGTATCACAAGAGAGGTCAGCATAAGCTACAGTTCTGAATAAAGGAAGACTTAAAAGCCCTATTTCTCCACTCATCGTTCTGCCACTCCTCTTGGCAAATCTCTCTCCCAAGTACTTGCCTTAAACCTGTCCCTGCCTTCCTGGAAATACACAAAGGGCAGAGAGATTTCTATTCTAGAAGATACAAAGGGAAAATTTTAGCTAAGGCAACCTATATCCTGCCTAAATTAGAAAACATCAACATATCCTCCACTCAGCCTGATGCATACTATGATTTAAATTCTCCAGGTGAAAAAGACCATACACAACAAGGAAAACCCCAATCAAGTACAATATCCCCCACATGGCACAGGCAAGCCCATGGGCCCTGCACCTCCTGCAGCCTCACTGACCTGCAACTGCAAACAGCTTGTTTGCCCACGGCTCCTGTCTCTGGAAGAGAGCAGACCACACTACTACACAACCAAGAGGAAGGCAGCACCCCCTCATACTTCAGCAGGGCAGAGCACAGAACCCACATGCAGGCAACAGCACCCCTAGCGCAACTCTTCCCAACTGCTGACTCTCTCCCAG
Organism: Ara ararauna; assembly: GCA_028858755.1. Taxonomy (NCBI): domain Eukaryota; kingdom Metazoa; phylum Chordata; class Aves; order Psittaciformes; family Psittacidae; genus Ara; species Ara ararauna. The sequence goes on along the minus strand of CM054380.1, from coordinate 57,569,213 downwards.
AACCTCCCCCAGCACCTCAAATGTGCCACCTCCAACTGAACTTCAGCTCTTCAGTAGCTGCCACTGTTGCCCCTATCTACCTCTTATTAACAGGAGAGGAGACCTTTTACATGTAGCATTTGCTTGGGCTTTTAAGAGCAGAAGTGCAATGAGTCAACAGACCTGGATGAGAAAGCCTCTGTTTGCAAAAGCCAGCACCTGAATGGCTGAGGACAAAAGAAGGGTGCCATGACACAGGGGGAAAGGCCTTTGGCTGGACAGTTACAGGTGGGCTGCATCATGATAACAATCTCATTACTTTCCCAGCTGTCAAGGTCACACCTACAGGAGAGGGGAATGTTTAGGAAGCTTCTATGCCCTACCAGTGTTGAGCACGGCTAATCTATGCATAGCCTGGCGTACAAACGGTACCAGGTCTCATCTGTTCCACCTCGATGTCAAGTCACATCCCCATCTGCTCAGAAGAGCTATATCAGCACTGACTTCCACCACTCCCAGAGCAGACTGGCTGGAGTCAGAACTCAAGTAACTTATTTTGTACCTCACCAACATCCTAAGTGCAAATAAATCATCTCCCATTCCTGTAGGAGACCACTGTTTTATTCAGAACTTCAGGGAGGACTGCATCTGCTGAGGGGTACATGTCATGTGGGGCAGGCTGCGCAGAGCTGAAGACTTTGCATAGCTTTCTGCAATCCCTAGCAAAAAGCATCACTGAGAAGGCCTATAAAAAGTCAGGGTTTGATGTCAAGTCACTGAGGTACCAAACCCAAGCGGTACATTTCAGGACTTTGCTATTTCAAGTAATACTACCAGAGGATCCAAACAACGCCATTCAAGATGGGAAGGGGAAGAACCTAATTTTGAATATTAGGAATGGGGTTCAGTAGTTATTATTCCTGAAAAAAAGGTTTGGATACAGGATTCAAGGAACTTGTGCTTAATTTATGGCTTTACTACCTGTATTGCATGTGTAATTGGTAAATGCCCCTAATGATTTTAAGAGACTTTTAAATCCTCAGCGTAGATAGATATTTTAAGACAAATGTGCTGAAGTCCATGATGCATTCAGATACCATGTGTTTCTAAACAGATATTTCATACCTCAAAGGGCAGTTACCAGCAGAAATGACTAAGTCCTGTGTCATACAGGAGGTCAGGATAGATCATAATGGTGTCTTTTGGCCTCAAAACATGATGCAAAGCAGATAATAATGCCTAAAGAGGTACCAGTAAAGCTGAACTCTGGAAAATAGATAATCCTAGACAATTCAACGTCCATGTGCTTTGCTCAGGATGGGTGACTCAGTGGAAAAGTTCAGTTTGTTGTTCATGAGCTGTCTGGATGACGTGGATTGTACCATTCCTATGGATCATTGTGCTAGCACTTTCTAGGATACCTCACTTGCTCCTTGTACCACACTGACTATTATTACCGTTACTTTAAAATGATTAAAAAAAAAAAAAAAAAAGGTGTTCCTATCATTTAACACTAGCTCCAAAGCATAACATTTGAATTTTGGTCTTGCTTGTTAGTCACACATTTCCATCAGGACAATACCGTTAATAATTCAATCGACAAACCTGCAAGGCCTCTTTCTAGCAATACTATTCACAGAACCCTATTACAGAGCAGTGATTCACATCCTTTATAGTTCTTCGTAGTCTGTGACTAAAACTGAAGTAAAGGCTTTCTGAACAAAATCGTCTACCCAATCTGTATGCGTTTCTAAAGTGGAGACACAATCAAACCTCAGGTGTGAGACAGCAGACTGTCCTCAGTGCTTTCTTCAGACAGGCTTAGATTATCAAAACTGAGATTTGACTTTACACAGGCATGTGGATTGACCAGACAATTCTGCTCATAAAGCCAGCGCTGCATGCTATCCAAGTTCTCCAGAGCAGTTCTATAACAAAAAAGTAGTGACGAGAACCACAAGCCAGCAAGCATAGTCTTGATGCTGTTACTGGTCCAGGGTGAAACTGCCTGAAATGTGGAACTGCCTGTAAAGCATGGAGACACTGGTACTTCTGACTGCACAGGGTTCAGATGTCAGTCTGAGCTCAGGTGTGAGTGCTGGCCCTCTGAACTTTACTGACACTTCCAGCCTAATTTGTACCTCTCCTTAAGGAAAAAGCTGCTGAAGCCATGAAAGACGCAGAGTGACTGAGAAAAAGCAAAGTTTAATGAGCAGCGCTAGGCACAGATTATTAAACCTGGTGTTTATGTTGAACTAGGCCAAAAAAATATTTGTTCCTGATAAAATTTCTATCCATTACTGCTGCATTCTTCCTGCAGAATCAACCTGTTTGATAACACCTCCTTCCTACAGCCTTTTCCGGGTAAACAAAAATCCAAAATCTATAGCATTTAGAACAGCGTCTGTGAAACACAATATCAGACAATGACACTGTAAGTTCAAGATGCTAGCATTCCTACATACCTGCGAACATTTTTCAGCATTGAATCAAGGTGAGCAGACCAGGGAAAGCAAAATTGACTTTAGTGTGCCAGTCTGAAACAACACAAATGCAGGTCAGCCGCTATGAGCACAGCTTCTTCCCCCAAAAGAATTAAGAATGGAAAAGAGTTCCTCATGATTTAGTAAATTTAAGAGGCTCATCTCATGGTAAAAGGTCTCACTCATCAGCTTGTTTGTGTCCAACACCACTCGAGAGTTCCTGAGATATGGACAGACCCCTTGAAGATATCACAAAAAAAAATACCTAGTTTTTTTGGCGGTGGTTTCAGTGGCAGTAGAAACATGTTCTTAGACCTGCCTTGAAAAGACAAGACATAACCTCAGTTGGCTTGTTCTAGCTATTTACAGAGCAGTTAAAATGGCTTCCTTCTCCTGTACCTTTGGCATGAACAAATCAATAAAATCATAAAAAGATTAGACAGACTGAAAGACCAAATAAATGACTGACTCACAAGATAGATTTTGAAAAGACGCAAAAACGTGCAGAATCATTAAGGCCAATATGCCAATTGATAGATGCATTTGGTGCACAAAAGTGTGTTCAGCAATTGCAGCAGAGCAATTCTAAAGACTGAATCTCTCCCAGGAGTCCGGAGGTAAAGAAAAATGGCTCTAATCTATACCAAAAATTACTTGCACACGCACATGCTGTGATTTGGAGTATGATTTCCTCTTTTGTATTCCAAAGCTGCTGCCTTACCGATGTGGCTTTGTATGTTCAGATCAAAGCAGCAGCTGCCAGAGCTCTGCTATTGTTTGGGGTTATTTACAGAAGGGCAAAGAACAATTATTCTCAAGGTACGTGAGGGCTCCAAAACGAACAGGTTGAGACCACACTGAGTGAATTTGGAAGCCGATCTGCCATGTGTGACATATTATACACCCAGATCAGAAATGCAAGTCCCCATTCTCTCTCTGTTCTGACATTAAAAAAAAATACCAGTGTTCTTTTCATGCAACCAGATCAACCATCCCTCTCATATACCTCTGATGATTCCGTCATCTTTTCAACATCCAGTGAAAAAATGATTGCTCTCTACTTTTAGACATTTAAAATCAACTTTGTCAAAACTACAATTTATTTCTTTCTAGGTCTTTCACCTTCACTTGGTAGTTACAACTGGCTGCTTTTCAAATCTCTTTCTATATCCTCACACGTAACTTAGTCTCTTCTGGTGCAAGATGTTTTTCCTCTGCAGTTCCTCCATGCCTCTTTATCTAGCAAAGATAGCATGTCTTTTCAAGTAAACACCTCACCCAAGAACACATTTCATTCTTTTATACAGGAGGCACATTACAATTCTTTTCCTGATAGTACTTGCCTTTGTGCTCCTGATTCAAATTCAAAAGGAGTATTGCCTTTTTGCTGCAGTAAGAAACAGGACCAGATTCCCACTACAAGGGTGGCACTAGGAACTATATATACATACATGTGTAAGTTACTCTCCCTCTCTCTGTATCTCTATATAGAATGAAATACCAGGAGCGAGATACAGTTAAAACAGTAAAATTCTGATCATACCTATAGAATTTATAATCAAATGAAAATTTATGTATAAAATGAATGCTATAATTACATAATAATAAAGAAATATGTCAGGAAGAATCCAATCCAATGTCATCTCGAGAGAAGAATCTCACCAAAGCTGTCAAGCTTAATGTCAGTGGTGTTTCTCTGACCTCTTGCCACTTGCCAAGGAAAAGAACAGGACCCAGAGCTCCAGACATTTCAATGAGTGCAAAGAAAAAAGCCATCTGAACAGGCACTCAGTCACAGCTGATATGACATTTCCCAAAGTGCAGGCCAAAGGAAAACTACACTGATCTAAAACTCAGCAGACCATTTCACAGGGTAAATGGATCATACTGCTATGGCACAGGGTCACCACTTGGCTTTTATTTAGAGAATTAATTATTTTTAGGACACAAGCAAATTTTAGCTTTAGTATTTCTTCTCACAGCAACGAAGCCAACTGAAATCTTGCAAACATAATTCCACTTCCTTTTGGCTATTCAGATATAATTTTTCAAACTTAGGTCAGAACACTAACAAACATGAGGAAACTCCCGCACCTATTTCAACTTATTTTGCTGAATCACACAGAGTCTACTTTACCAAAAGAAGGACCAGCATTATACAAAGGGAGCATACTAAAATGAGTACGATCACCATCAAAACACAATTTAAATATTTGAGATAGTTTGAGAAACCCAAGTAAGCAAACTTCAGCTTTTGTAGGCTCAAACAGCTTAAATGACATATTGCTTCAGCAGCAAAATGCTAAGTTGAACACAGTGTTGAAAAGATGTATTAAAAAGTACAGAACAGGTTCAGAGTTTACCACATATGTGTCAAACAGTTTTGATGTACAGAAATGAAAAAAGCTAAATATCATATATGAAGAATATCATAAGCCAGGTAATCTGTTAGTCTGCAGATATTCAACCATCCAGAAGAGTGAGATATGTGATCACATGCAAGAGCAATATCATTTATTAATGATAGCCTCATTATTCTGTCCTAATTATTCTGCCATTTTTATGGAAATCATGACTGAATCTGACGTACAGTGCATAAATTCCAAGCCAATAAAACTATACATACTAACCATGTTTACAGCAGTCCAGTTATTGTTGGTGCAAGAGACTGAGCACTTGTTTAATTTCTAAGGAGCAGGTCCATCATTTCTCACTGTTTCTGAAGATACAGGCAGTGGTGCAAAACACACAGTTATCTCTTTCAGCGTGCTGTTATGGAAACTATCTCAAATGCAGGCAATTCAAAGGAGAGGAGAGAGAAAACTGCTAGTAACATTTTCAAATATCATGGTAAGATTTGATCATCTACAAATAGAACATTGCACACTTATTCTTGTAATATGTCTGTATCTTCCTACTCATTTAAGTTGATTTTATTTCAGTTCAAACTATATATATATATACACACATATATATATTTTACTGTTTGTGTGGCATTTTTTTTCATTGAATTGATGGCATCTGTATCTAAATAGCTACACCTACTACACCTAAAATTACATGTCTCATGGATGTTGATTTATTTCAACAAGAAATTAATCGCCACACATAAAAGGGAAAAAAATTCCTTGCCATGATTCCACCAAATTGCACCAGCAAGACAATCTGGACTGTAATATTTTGGAAAACACTGCATCTTCCAACAGTTTATTACTGTAATGTTGCGGGTAATAAACAGGAATCCATTATTTTTTCATATGCACTAAATATTGTTGCACAATACCTTCGTACTGATGATATTTAAGCCATTGCAGACATTTATGACTTCAGACTGTAAAGCCTTCTGGCAAGCAGGTGACTATTTTTGGCTGCACACTACTGGAAAGCTGAAATGCAGGTAAACAAATGGCTTGCCCAAAGTCTTGTTACTGCAGAGTTATGTAGAGATTATTATTATTTGGAGACTGTTGTGGTGATGTTGAGAAGTCTGTCCACAGCCTCAATGAGAAACATCACAGCAATGCTCCTGACAATCACCCAGGAGATGCAGATGGCTTTGAAATGCCCAGCAGAGGAGGCTGACACAGCTTGCAGCTATGTGAGAGCTTAGTCCTCTCGACTGTCTGATGAAAGACTACGCTTGACAAACTAAATACTGACTAAATATAATCATTAGACTAAATGTGAATGCCCATACACTCCCTCTATGCCTCTTGCCCTTGTATTCATTTGTATAATAAAAACTTCAGAGTAGATTACGTCTCCTAGCTGTCCTGTAAAAATGTATGGCTGCTTGTACATGGATACTATTCTTATCAGCAAGAACTGAAACTGGGATTTTCTGTGTCCAGAAAAGCGGTATTTAATATCAAACCAGAAAAAGTAATATCCTTTTCACTGTGGGTACCAAGATAAATTTATCAAAGCCAGGCTAGACTAGCTGTCTACTATGTCAATATACTGGTATTTCTCTGATGTTAGAATCGATATCAGGTAGTAATCAGGTTCTGGATGTGGATAGGTTCACCTACCCCAACTGCCTCATTCTGTTCAAATACAAATATTCTGGTCTCTTTCGCCTGTGAACATACAAGAGCTGGTCACAGTAGAATATGAGCGGAAGCAAGGTAGGACTGGGGAGTGCTATCTGGGATGCTAGACTCCATCTCTAGCCACTGTAGAGATCCTAGAAGTTATAGACAGAACTCTCGGTGCTTGGGGAAAGGAAATAAGAAAGTTTGAAGTGTGGGCCAAACAGGAACAAACAGGAACAGCATGGGCCAATTGGAACAGTGGACTGGTGACGGAAGAGATGTAGGAACAGCTGTCTCTATAAAATAACAGTTCCCACTAATCTGTACTGCCACAAAGCAATGACTTCTTATGGCCTTTTCACTTCCAGTATTCTTAAACTAACAGAAAGCAGAACAATGTACAACACTGTAATCACCACCAAATTTTCTGTTGTAAGATTTTCTTCACTCAGAGACAAGAAGAATCAACTCTAACTTCCCTACAGTCTTTGATGCTAGGAAATAGAGTTTGGGTTTGTTTCACCTCTGTATTTGTAGCCACAGAAATTTTATGCTAGCAAGTTTGTTAGTGCTTCAGATTACTTCAGATTATTCCCTTCAGAAAAAGCTGATGAGGTTTCAATGCCCTTGGGAAATCTCTTCCCACATTTTATTCTCCCTTGGCTCTGCAAAATCTGCCCAGGTTTTACACTGAACCTCCTGCAGCTTCAGGTCTACTGATATCCGAAGCAAAATATTTACAACTATTGTCACCTCCAGCAAAATGTAAGAAGTTTTTTTCAGCAGTAGTACAATTAACAATGTTCACAGTTCATGGATACTGTTTTATCCCTAACAGAACCATTTCAAGTATTGAAATTGACTTGTAGTTTGAAAGGCAGCTAAGCCCTTCCCTTTCAATGAGCATGCAGCTTGCCAATCTCCAAAAAGTACATCGGCAATAAATGCACACACAGACCCTACGAGTAGAAATTGGACCCTTCCATATACTATTAGTGCAGTAAGGTAACACCATGAGTAAGAATGCATAACCTTTCTCTTTGTTCATAGTTACCTCTCTGCTAAAAATTGTACAGTAGCATGAGGGCTGAATAGCTGCAACAAAGCGTTACCACACTGTCAGAAGTGCTCAGATAATGGTGCTGTGTGTGGAGAGCTGAAAGAACATTATTGTTGTGCTACTGCATAAAATGACTTCACAGTTTGTCCTTCAGTAATTCCATGGGTATAGTAATGCCACAACTATTGCAGTCTTTTAAGGATTAAATCACCAGCATAAGAAGAATACTCCAAAGACAAAAATATTCTTAAGACCTACTTAGAAAGGATTTTTAATTTTAGGCTCCAATCCCATCCCACTATGAAACAGAATCAAATATTCTTTCAGTGCTGTGACCAAAAAAGTGATACCAAAACAAAGTAATGCATTACTTCGCCCAGCTGCTACCATTTCCTACAGAAAAAGGAAGGGGAGTAAAATATTTTACTATACATCTCTCCTTTAGTTTATCATAACTGTAGTTCTATAGGTATCTATAGTCCTATAAGTATCTCTAAGTTCCTCTGTACTCTCAAAGCTCTGAGGAAACTGATGTTTCTGTCCCATTTCTGATCCCATCAGAAAAAGTGAAAGCAGAAATCTTATATTAACACATGTTCATGTTTGGCCCTTGAGTCTAAACATGATGCAGATCCCCAGATGTAAACCTGTGACAAATTAAAACTTATTTATTTGTATTCAAAGCAAAGTGTCTGAGCCTCATTTTTCTCAGACACAAATTTTTCAGATCATGGGGATTAAATCCAATGGGAAAACCTGATCCATTAGGTACACTGCATGACTTGGAAGTAATCACCAAGACTGGCAATAACTTTGCCCACCTGAAGATACACCTGTATCAAGAACTCACATTTATTTCATTTACTTCACAACAAGAAAATATACAGTACCTCTCACCATATTTTCAGTTCTGAAAATTTCCCCTTGGTATTTGGCAGTGGATCTCTTAAGGACAAGGGCCTTAAGAGTTAACTCTTCACAAATGCTGAGCATTTAAAATCCTGTGAAAGTCAACAGGGACTGACTAGGCTTAGTGCCTCTGCAAATTAGAGCTAAAGTAGAAAAAAATATCTTACTAACTTCCTAATGAATTGCTGAAAACCATAGTTTCAGCAATCAAGATGACAAAAAGCTTGGCTCTTTTCACCTTCTAACACATAATTAACAACATTTGAAAAACATAAAAAGAGGTGCAAGGAAGAGGAATAGATCTGTCTTATAACTCCATTTGAGTGTACTGGAAGGAGCTGCCTGGAAGGGCAAAGCATAAAAAAAACCCTTCTCAAAATAAGGAAGAAAATATATTTCTTTACAATGCATCAAAGCTCACCTGAAACGGAGAAGTATCTTTAACTTCTCTGCCTTCTATAATAAGGGAGATGGCTGGCACCCATTCAGAGGAATGCCTTCCCATAACCCACTCTCCACACTCACACTTTGCACTTTGGTAGGAAACATTCTCCAGCCCTTTGGCTCCCTAAACAAATCTCAGAGCCCAAGTTCCTTTGTCCTGTTTTTAAACACCATCCTTGCCACAGCCACTCTCTGCGTGATTGTGAAACAGACCGATTTCTCATGTTTACCTCAACTCAGCTCAAGAAACATCAGACTGGATTTATGGCAAAGCAAAACACAAGATCTCTCATATATTTAAAGTATTTTTTTAGTTATAAAATGAACATCCATCAGATGCAATTCTAATATTAGTTTAAAATGGAATGCATCTCTATTTGCTTAATTACTCCTACTCAGAATTCTTAGACAAGTTTCAGTTGCTTCAGTTGAGGGTTTGGCTTTAAAGTAACATCATGCTTTCCAAGCTCTGCCCTCACTTTTTACAACCTCTGTGTTCACACACGGCTGCTACAACACCTTACAATCAAGTCTGGGCTAATGTGCTATTAAAAATTTTACCTGAAATCAAGACATTTCAGTACTAAACCATTGAAATCCCTTTCTGAACTCATGCCTAACTAGTTAGGAGTGACTTAATATCAGCTATGCAAATATCACTGATGTTTTTTTCCATCAGCTGTGGTACACTCCACACTTTGAAAAAGTTACTTGCTTCATACAGAGCATCTGATACAGTAGCCCAACACTACCATCAAGAATATGTTTGCATTCAAGTCCTTTTTCACACACATCTGCCAATGAACACAATCTTCCTCTTTACTGCTTTCCACAAAGTACCCTGAACATCCCTCCAACCCTGTCACAGGTGGAAGAACAATAACACAACAAACAAAAAATGATCATATTGCTTCGAAAATGTGTTTAGGCTGCTGAGCACATGAATTGAAAATAAACTAGTAAATCTCTAGCTGCACCACGAGATGGTGCTCAGGCCCCTCTGTAACAGGCACATGGAGTAGAGTCAGAGAAGTTTGCTTGAACTGAATAATGACACAGCCTAAGCACAGGCAGTTGTGCTTATAAATGGCTCTCTCTCTGCAGCCCCACTGGATACAGCATCCCCTGTAGAATACCACTGTGCTGCTGGAGGAGTCACCCAGCCAATGAGAAACTGCAAAAAATACCACTGAATCTTCCAAGCTGGAAGCTTGATATCTAACACACTGGCAAAAGCCTGGAAGTTTCGATAACCTTTTCAGTCGTTCAGAAAAATCAGATCCATAAGAACTATGCTAAAGGAAAAAATAAAATCCTGCATTTTCATACAGTTTTCACGCTGCTCCATTTGCTCTGTTGCATTTTAATATGCTTGAAATAAATCAAAGTGTGACCAGAGAGAGAACTACTATAAACTTTGATTACAATGAGAACTGGTCAATTTTATTGGCACTGCTTTTCATGGAAATGATTATTTAGGAAGCAAGTTTCCCTTAATCTAAAGTTATCCTAAGCAGCAAAATATCATAATATAATAAATTGGAGGCAACAAACTTTCACTCTTTCTAGTATAACAAAACATGGAACTAAATGAGGCTAATTTTCTGCCCATCACAAAAGATGCAGTTATGTTACCCGCACTTGTGGCATCAATACTTTGAGAATTCTAGGGCTATGATCAGTATTTTTATGAAATAAAGTGAGGCTGTAGCAGAATAAGCTATGGTAAGAATGTAATTGGGGCAAAAGCAATTACTGTTACACTGCAACGGTAACTACCAGTATGTGATTTGACCGACCGTGTACTAACCTCCAAAAATCTCAGTGGTCATCTACAAATATGATTCTTTCCTTCCCTTCCTGTATTAAAGTTGAATCAGAGTTGTTACATGAAATTTGATGCTATCTTCCACAATAAAATTAGCTACATTTTAGTTGCAATGCACATATAATCTGTATCAGCCATTAAAATCTCCAAGTTTCATTCATTATCTTGCTAAGCAAACTCACCTTATAAGCCTACAAGATAAAAAACCACCTCTCACACTTCTATAGCTCTTTCAAGGGGCTTCTTTGCAATTAGAGAGGCTTTATATTATTTCTGCATGATGAAATTCTAGCAACATTTGTGCCTGCCATTTGTCCACAGAACGTGCAAACCCACTTCATTCAAATTGGACTCTGTGCCACCATAAACTCTACAGGAGGCACACATCTTCGACTGCATGCCAACTGGAATGGATGGAACCCAATCACATTTATAACTCCTCACAATGCTGCAAAACGACTTGAGGTTTGAGACAATAAAATATCAAACGGATGACATCTTTTTACAATTCAGCTAAGAAAGGTTTGTGGGTTTGTATGCAGCAGAACGATTTGGCAAATACTGTCCCTCCTCTCGAAGCTAAGAGCTAAACTCCAAGAATTCAAGAGAAGCACCACGCTAGATAAAAGACTGCAACTTCGTCTAAATGTTTCAGTGCTGTAAGAACACTTTTCACTAGGCAGTTCCAAAGAAGCTAACAGCTTGGTGAAGGTGGCAACAGTTTTCAACATGAAAAATGCTGATGTGAGTCAAAAAGCAAAACCAGCTACATTTCTCTTTGTAGAAATATCCAGCCCACAGTTCAAAACAGTGGGAAGATTCCTCTACTAAAAGAGGAACAGAAAACACACTTACCCAAATTATGTCAGCTTGCTGTCTTAACCCACAATTAAACCTTTACCTGAAACTTCATTAACAATTAATTAGAATAATATCACCCCCGTTTTAAGCTTGCTGGTGATTCTCTGCTTCAAATTCATGAGCAAACAAAAACCAATAAGATATCCTTAGATGATTAAAAGTACCTGGTGATTTGACCTTCAGTTCATGGTCAGGCCTGGATACTGTGAAATTCACCAAGAGGGAAAAGATATTTTTCCATAATGAAGTGTGTGCACATGACTGTTTAATATAGCAACCACTGATGCGACACAAAAAGATGTTTAATTGGGAAAATTACTTGAGAACTTCTCTCAGGCTAACTTTTCATATTCAGAATGAAAATGCTCAGTATATTGCATTTTCCACTAGCTAGAAAATGGTTTGTGATGATAAAAAATAAAATCTTCACCACCAATCAAACACACCTTGGCTTCTTGGACAGGTTCCTTGTGGAATCAACTTTTCCCATTCATTTTATTCCCTTGGCACAAGAGAGACAAGAAGTCAACAACTGTTTCCTTGGCCCTGAAACCTCAAGAATCAGTTTTTATTGCAATGAGTGTAAGTTAAGCAATTAGAAAAGAAGACATCACTGCTGAAAGGTTTGCTAAGGGCAAGTTTCCAGAGAAGTAGCAGCAATGCAAGTTTGCCATATGAATCACACACCAGTGTGCACCAGGTCAACCAAACAAGACTCTCTGGAAGAAGGGCTCTTGTTCTCTCTGACTCACTCTGTCCCTATACAAACAGTAAATATTTTTAAGGTGCTTCTTTTGGAGGCAGACACAAACCTGCAGCTCACCTTTCCCCAGCTCATTTCAGAAAGGCCAATGTTCAAGCACAGAAGCACCAAAAGGTGTTTTTAAATGGAACTTATATCTTACTCTTCGAGCACCTGTGTGCAATTGCAGTTCTTTGCTCCCTCAGAGGATTAGTTTATGAGCATTGCCTTTCACCAGCTTTGCAGTGCAAACTACAGGCAATGTGACAGGGCATGGTGGCAGAAGGACAGCAGCAGTCACTGCTGAACTAGGTGGGTGGTGTGAAGACTGTTAAGTGTGAGGAAAAAAAGCTCGCAGCTGTGGAGAGGCAACTTCTGTCTGTCATTATCAACCCTCTAACTATTCATTTCCAGAAGCAGTATCCACTATGTAAGTCCTAATGCAGTCATTGTTTGATTTTAAGGTAGTCAATAGCCTGATATGTCTTAATGCTGGAAACAGCACATCTAGTGCTGCTACACAGCTCCCTGATATTACCGCTCACACAGCAAGTTTCCTCAAACTCAGTGCGTTGTGTCAAAAAAGAAAAATTTGTAAGACGAAAAACGAAATGACCAAATGCCTGGGCACCACAGATGACATTGTTTTAGTTTGCCTTTGGCCATCTATTTAACTGTAGGGCATCAAAAGACCTACAAAAGGCCTTTTTAAGCCCTGTATCATGATGCTCACAAACTTTGAAGACTATAGTTATTTCCTGAGCGCACCAGGTCTGAGAGGGAGGTAATTTTCTTCAGAGCAGCCCTCATGGTGCTATGCTTTGGATTTTTAAGCAGAATAGTGTTGATAACACACAGGCTGGGGAGAGTGAGTGAGCTGTGCCGTGCTTGGCCACCTACAGGAGTTAACACAGCACACTGAGGAAAGTGCAAGCAATGACAGCTGATCTGAAAGGAACACGTATCAATTTATACAAAGAAAGTGGCCAAACTAACAAACAGAGGTGCACAAGTTTTTCTATCAAAGCCTTTTTTTTTCCTTCGCAGACATCCTGGCTGAGATCCTGCAAACACTGCAACGCAAAAGGAAGTAAGGTACCCTCTTTTCCCCAGACATGAGAAAGGAAGCCTGTATTCTATCAACAGTGGATAAGAGAAACACATTTCTGAGCAGCATCTAGTTAATTCAATGCATCATTAAAACAAAACTCAGCATCACATGACTTCAAAAGTTATTCTACCCACAAACTTCTTCCTGGGTTTACCCACAGCATCTTTCTCCTTGGCAAAACATCCCCAACCTTTTCATATTTCATGATATTTGTTATAGCATCCAGAATCCCAGTATTTAATCAGAATTTCTAACATTAAATAATGGGTATGTAGCTTAGTGACTGACAGGGTGATTGATACAGTTGTTTTGACTCTGCCTCCTTCACAACAGTTCTCATTTTAGTTATAATCCTGTGGAAGGGGTCAGTGGCTAAAGGAATTGAAAATTGTATATATAAGAACATAGAGCACAAAGACAACCTTTCAAGAAGTGGCAAGCAGTCAAGAAAAGCTGCTGGGGTTGGAACAACAGCCAGTAAACTGGCATGGCTGTTTTCCAAAAGTGGGTCATTGATTCCTGACAGATGATTGCTGAGTTTCCAAGGTTTTCTTCCCGGTTAGGTCTCACCACAACAATCCAGGTAAAAATAACACAGAATGCGTTCTGCCAAGTTGTGCTCTCAACAGCTTCATCTCTTCAAACTGATGACCTTAGAAGACCTGCTGAAGTCTCCCCCAGAGCACTAGAAATGAAAAGTCAGACTAGAGACTTTCAAAGGATGTGACAGTATTAGCTAGAAGATGTTAACTGCTGCTAACTAAGAGCTAGGGCTAGCTGAAGTCTAGTGAACACGGACTTGCATTTGTAGTCCAGACTTATGGCCCCTAAAATATTCTGGGATGCAGGGACCTTGTGATATCACAAACTGCATTTTAGAAGTGCAGAAATTAATTGCGCACAGTAAAACTTTAACCTTCATGGCACTGTCTGGATGAGGAGGATTAAAGACGTTGTGGAAAGCTTGTGCTTCTTACACCCGGTGTTCTGCACCCAATAATGCAAATCACTAGAGCCTCTCTACCTGCCACTACCAGTCTATCGAGTATCTGCTGAGCCTGAAGGTTCGCTGATTTGGCCTTAACTCTGCTGATAAGGTAGCACCCAACATAGTAAGCAGTGTTTGTGCTGATTAGCATTTCCTCTTCTTTTTCTTTTTAACTATTCAAAGTCTCATTAAAGATGCTCTTTCTGGGTTGTACTCAGTCAGAATTAGTCACATGTAAAATACTTGCTTCCTCCTAGATCCTGCAGCATGAGTTTCCAGTTTTGTGCGAATTTTCTTTGAATAAAAGAACAAAGTGGATGTTCTGGCAGCTAACTATGGAACCTAATCTACAGAAGACATGTTTTCTAGAGTAGCAAAGCAGAATAGCTCCTAATATGTGCTTCACCTTTTGCCTCTTGCTAGATGGAAGATGTCCATGGGGAATCCAGATCCAAATGGTCTTGTCCTCTCCACTGCAACTGGTAACTGTGTGGACTTAGTCGCTCCCTTATTAAAGCACATTGGGGTAATAAGCAACCTCAGAGTTGAGAGCTTAAGTCAAGAGGTTTTTCAAACTGGGGACTTGGAGTGGACTTGAATAAAGCAAGTCTGAGACAGAATAACTCATTTTGTAGTAGCTGCCATACAGAAGAGGAATTTGTTGAGTTATGTGGTAAAGCTCATCCGCACACCCACAAAGGAGCTCAGGAGCCCAAATACTATCTTCTTGGGTTACAGTGGCAGGTGGACACAGATCAAGGACTCCTGAAAAATGAACACCCTGCCTGGGCCTCTCCCAGGACTGTCCAGCAGAGCCACTTGTCCCAGTATCCAGGCATGAAACTCATCACTAAGTCATCTGGAACATCTCCTGAGATCACCTTTTGGTCTAAGGGGGCTGCTGCCTAGGGTGGGACACACATGATGCAGAGGAAAAGCAGCTTGGGATCAGACAGACTTATTATGGGATGTTTAGGGGAGAAACCAAAGGCAGAAAAATTGAGGAGTTAAGGTGATTTTGTGAGGAACAAAAATATTATTTTTTGGGAAAAGAGGGGTGAGGGGATATAAAGGGCTGGTCATTTCTAAATAGGCAGTTAGTATGCTTATCTGGCTGTTCCCTGTGCCTTATCAATGCAGTCAGTCCTGTCTTCCCACTAAATTAATTTCTAACTCTTTCCTCAGTGAGGGTTCTCTATTCTGTGTGCATGGGGATGTATGGTGGTATAAGTGCAGCAACTGGAGTCTGACCATGGGTGAGAGGGCCCAAATGCTTGTGCTGCCAGACACTGGAGTGAGTATGGGTCTGTGAGCAAGCACGTGACCACTAGCAAAGTGCCTGCCAGGAATACATCTTCAACCTTATACTGGATGAACCTGGAAACATGGAGTGGCAGTAGCCTTACTGCTCTCAGGCTCTCGGTTGCAACATGGTATGTTCTCCTCCAATAGTTCTAAGTTTACCATTGAACTGGGAGGACTGCTGTTTCATCACCTGACAGAAGGAAAAGTCTTCCAAAGACAGGCTTGCTCTCTTCCCTTCTTCTGCACTGCAGTGCAGCAGTATGAGGCCAGACCAGTATCCTCAGTCTGAGACTGCCCAAAGGGGAGATCGCTCTCAGTGAAGCTGTACCAATGCTACACACACCAGCTGTGTTTTCACCACTACAGTATGACATACTAATGAGTCGTCACTTTTCAGGTTGCACAAGCATTCATTTCTTCCTGATTATGTTTAAATGGAATTGGAAGACACTAGAGTCACAAATATGACGTGTATGTTTAATCATACCCCTTCATTTTCCAAATAATGTTTTCATGTTAGAGTACTATTAAGCCTATATTAAAATGACAGCAACATCACTAGGAATCAGATAAGCGTACTTGGTTTTATAACATTTTTATTAGCACAACTTCCTATTTCCTTACGATAATATGGAAAAAAGGAAAACGTTAAACCTCCCTCAGAGAGCTACACATCATAGGTTTGTATTTTATGTTGTTACAGTGGCACTTACTAAAGCAAAACATTAAAGTTGCATTGAATTAAGGCATTAAATACAGTAAGCATGGCAACTGAGAAGGGAAAACCACTGATCTAGTATTCTAGCTCTTTTCTATCGCCAAAGACCAGTTCAAAGCTCATTGGATCTGAAACAACATGTTAACAGTGAGGCTCCATAGAGATATAGGATTAACTGGTAGTGATTGGGCTGTGATTTTTCATCCTTTTCCATCTGTGCTTTTAGCAACAGGTACAAGAAGAGGATCAGGATTTGCTGAGGCTACACAAGTAACATGAAAGTAGGTAACGGCTTGTCTGGCATGCTTTAGTGAGAAGAAAAAGCCTCATTATGAAGTAACAAGCAATCTGACAGAAGTATTCACTGTCCCAAAGATAGCTACTTTTGGAAGATCAAACCTCCCATAAAGGTAGTGTCAAACTATGCGACTCTGACTATTGACACACCACATAAGTTTGGGGGAAGGACAGAGAACCAGGTCATGAAAAATAATACAAGTGGTATCCTAGAAAGAACATAAAGCAAAGACACCTCCAAAACCTAGTAAACCTGTAGCACACACAGCCCTGTCCGCTACACTTAATACTGGGTAGGATTCTGAAAATGATCCACATCCAGACTGATATGAAATGGGGGTAACTGAAAGGGAATAAGGAAATCAAGGATTAGTTCTGAAAAAAACCTGAAGAAAAATCAAAGCTATTTGATTATGACACAAAGTATAAAACTATCACACAATTTTGACTTTTTTTAAGGTGAACTGTGTTTTTCAAGAAACAGTTTACAGGAGATGGATCAAAAAGCTACTCTTCTTTAGGAATTCTTATTTAAAAAAGCAAAATACAAGTATGCAAAATTCTAAGGGTATTTAGACTATACCTATTTTTCAAATAAATCCAGCCAACAAAAATTGTGCTATCCATTATATCTGCATTATGTTGAGGAATCATTCAATGCACCTTCACATTTTGGGATCCTGATCTTGGTTGTCCTGATTTCACATTCAGATGAAAAGAGAATTACTACCCAGTTACATATGTCTAGGCAACAGCACTGCTGTGTCCCTCTAAATTCAAACTCTGTCAGTGTACAGAAACACCAGTTTAGGTATCTTCAAGAGGGAAAGGAAAGGATAAGTATTGAAATAAATACCATTCTAGGAAATTATGTCAGTCTTCCATTTCAGAACTGTGAGGTATGACAGTGATGAGAAACAGAGAGAACATCAGAAGAAATGAAGTGATGGAAAACAGTATTTTACATCAGATATATGACAACCCAAAGATATGCAATGAAAAAACCCTTGATTCTTTTAATGAAAGTTAGGAGCAAGTATATTGAAAATTAAATGCTTACCCAGGATAATATACTCTTCTCAAACAGCACGAGCTCCAGTGCTTGCTGTGGTAAGCTCCTCAACCTACACACACGTTCCACAAGATGCCAAAAGTATAGCTCTGTTTACCTTTAAAACCATGTACCATGTTCCTTTTATTTGGTCAGCAATGGTGACACCTTGACCTGAAACCATTCAACTGATCTGGAATCCCATTAGCCAAGTTACTTTAAAACACTTCTACTCATTCTAACAGACCCTGGCAGACCCACCTGTATGTGGATAACTCCCTCTGTACAAGTAAATGCCAGCATGTCTGCAAGAATGGTTACAGTGATACTCGGTCTGCTACTGCTTAACCGTATTGTATTCATGCAAGAGTATACAGTTTTTTATTCATCAGTTCCCGACAGGTTCCCTTCTAGAATGCAGAACAGACGATGTGAGTCACTGCAACAGGCAGTAACAGAATAGGGTGTTAGAGTAGGGCTGTTCATTTTCAGCAAAGTATCATAAAAAATAAATTAGGAAAATCCAAAGTGATTTAAATAAATAAATAAATGGAAACCTTCAAAGGAAGACTGCATTTAAAAATGTAACATGCTCAACTATTAAAAATGCATGGAAGCAAAATGATTCAAGATGTTTTGACGCTTATGGGGAAACTAACAAAAGCACTGGATTCAGACTGTCTTCCCAGTACTCTGATTATAGGATTCTTTTCCCTCTTTATATTTTTTGAATGTTTCTCCCAATTACATCTAGATTTTTATTTGCATGAAAACCAGACCATTGCTCCTTGTGGCTAAAGCTGATTTCTCACCTGAAGGTAGTCTTCCACAGCTAAGCCTTTAACAGCCAACTGTCACCAAAAGTTGAAGATGATGACAATGACATCAGGCTGTTAGCCAGTACCAGAGGAACTGGCACGGATGCTCAGATGGCACACATCAACAACACCTATGGTGCAAGTATTTAGATAGAGTTTCGGGTGGCTAAACAGCAAGAGCATATGAACTGTCAGGAAGCAAAAGGTCCTGGTTATATGCAAATGTCCTCAGTGCTGCTGAGTAAAAACTGGCAATCTCAGCTAGCAGTGATTCAAAACACTTTTTCGTATTACCTACTCTATCTTGAAATACTTGTTAAAACTTCGAAGAGCAAAAGGAATTCAACAAGAGCTGTTGCACTTTGAGTCATATGGGACTAATCCCACACAGCCCTGCAATAGGGCTGAAGGCAGCTGCAGTTCTCAATGCTGTGAACTCATGATCAAGCTCCTACAGTGTATCAGGGCTCAGAGCTGAAATAATCACACACCAGCCAATGTTTTGGCTTGTCCCTGGCTACATGCTCCCATGGACCACTTCCCAAGACCAAGAAACTAACTGCTTTCACTTCCCTGCAATGCAGGATGTCAATCAGCTGGCAGTGACCAGGAGGGAAAACTGATCTATTATCTGCTTATGTGTGAGGTTGTTGGCTTTTTTTCCTATTTGCAACCACAGAGAATCCTTTAAATTTTTGCAAACACTGCACATATGGAAAACCCCCCAAACAACTGCTGTCTAACACTATAAACCTACTCTTAGTCCAAAACTATGGCAAAGCTCTGAAGAAACTGCTTTACAACAGGATTCTCTCAGTGCTGCTACAATTGGCTCTGCTACTTAAAAGTTCTGTTTGCTTTTGGGGCTGCAACACACTTCTTTCCACCTTCTTGCTAGCTTAGACGGGGCTCGCTGGTGCACAAAAAGACCACAGAAAACACATGGACCATCTTTGCCTTTTAATCCCTTATAGCATTTTCAAAGTGACGTTTAACCTCCCATAAATCTTTCCATATAAAACACAGAGGATCTGCCAGTTCAGGAATCTCGTTTCATGTAAGATGAGTCTCAAAGCACGCTTGAGAGCTAGACAGCTCCATTCTTTGGGAAGTGCTTTTCACTTTGAGACCAACATCAACTTCTACCAGCAATTTGAAGTAGAACAGAAAAGATTTTGTTTGCTCAATCAGTCTAAAATTGTATATGATCTTTCACTATTATTTTCCACAGATATTTTATAAACCTTCTTCCCTCCTTTTATAAATTGAAAGGGATTTTCAGTGAAACAGATTAAGCTGGAATTCATTACAGAAACCTAAGAGTGGTAAATGCTATAAAGGGTCTCACATAACTCTGACAATATAATCAAAATGTAAGATCTAATTTTCCATTCTTCTATACCCCAATGAAAAGGACTTTTAATAAATATCAGGTTAAGTTGTCACCATTCTGAAATAAAGTGAGAGTTTGAGTAGGTTTGGGTTTTTTAAATACACATGCCTTTTTTGTAATGGAGAAGCGCATACAGTACCTGTTGTTATTCTTATGTGGTTCTTTAAAAGTTTTCATAAAGACAACAGGTTACCAGTGAAATATAATATCAGCTCATCATGTTCCTCAGGTGCTCTTCTGCAAAGCTATGAAGTAACAGTCCATCTCCTTGGAGAAAGCTAACATGAAATTTTCACATACGATTACCACAAGGTCTTCCCTCCTCCCACCCAGCTTCATAACCCACCCAGCCCTTCCATTTCAGAAGATTCATTTTTTTAAAGAAAAGAAAAGAAAAAAAGAAAATAAAAAAACCAAACAGTTTATAAAACAGCAAACAAAATAAAGTTATTTTAATATATATAGAAAGAGAACAAAATGAAACTTGAGGGGAAACTTACTGGCGTTACAGTTTATCCTGATACAGTCTAGATGGGGAAAAATAAATGAAAGATGAAATTGCATCCTTCAAGGTAACAGCTGCAGACATCCAAAAACAATCAGTCCACCCTTCCGGGGACAGACACACGCAAAGAGATGTGGCCATTTTATACTTATATGCAGTCTGTACAAGTTCAGGAGTGGGTGTATATGTACAGTATATTCTACATAAATATTTGTTACATAAATATATATATACACACATATATATACACATATGTATAGAGAGATATACCAGTATACATATATATCCACATGGTGACACAGAAAGCTATTTTTCTTTTACAGAAACCTCTGCATCAGAGTATCTTCTACTCCAGACCATGATGTGAATTACAATAGAAAAACTGATAATTAAGGCACAGAAAATCTCCTTCAAAACCAAGTCATATTCCAGTGTCATTTCGTTTTTTAAAGACTTTTAGCAATTTCTCTAAGAAGCTTGAAGCTCAAAGTCAACCTTTACACTTGGTTTCTTTTGAATTAATTCGTATTGTTATTGCATAAATATACCATCTGTCCAACACAGAATACCTGTAAAATCAACCTATGAGATTTGTTGGTGCAATATTTAACCCTTTCCAGCTCTCCCAAAGACAGACCCACTTGTCATTCCCCCACAGCCCAGAATACTTTTCAGTATGTGCACAGGCACATTTACGCTGTCCATTCAGGTGAGGAAAGGGTTAATCTACTGCCCAGTTGTGTCCTGTCATAAAATGGCCACTTGCAAACAGCTAACCGCACGAACGCCCAGCCCAGATTTCAGCTAGTTCTGGAGGTTGGGAATAGTTTTTATTTTTGTTTGGCAGGCGGAATGAGGATTTCTTTCAAAGGTCCCCAGACCTGCCAGCTCCTCAGAGCCCGATCTCATCTTGCTGTCTGAACGCTAAGATTGAATGGGATGCTTGAAACGTTCAGGGAGAAGACGAAACGGGCAGTGAAGTGGCAGATCTGGGAGCCTTTGCTGGCCCCGCTTTGTTCAGAAGTTAAAGGCAAGGGAGGGACAAAGAGGGGTACATGGAAAGAAAAAGATACGCCTAATAAATGGAAACTGAAGAATCTGCACAAAGAAAACAAGTAGAGGTAGGAGAGCCTGAGTTAGAGGGCTTCTGAGCATTGCTTCTCTCACTAACACACTAATGCTCAGCATATCTCAGGATATGACCCGTAAGAGGATCTTTTGTTTATAAATGCCTACTTACGGTCAGAACATGGCGTCTGACATGGGCGAGAGTTACCTTATCGGCGCTATTATGTATCTTGGTTCACGCTGACCTTCTCCCAGAAAATCAAGGCCAGGAATAATAGCACCATACTACTGGACACACTGTCTGGACAACTAAAGCTGTGACCAGCAGGGATGGTCATATTTATTACAGAGATATGGCCCAACAAGAGAGATTATACAGAATGGCAGAGAAATAAAATGCAGTTTGCTGCTTAACTTGACCAATTTTATGCTTACTGAGACAGATGTAGGAAAATTACTTCAGCAGCTGAAACTAAATGCAGTTCTTAAAAAATGAGAGAGGGGAAAGAATAAGAGCCTATAAATAAAAAAGCTGTGATGAGCAGGGACACACCAATCAGGAGCAGCATAGCCAGAGAGAGTCTGTTTTCAGCAGAACTTCTCTTGAGAAAATCTGGGTTTGGTTTTGTGCGATTAGGTTTGTCATGTGTCGTCAACCGCAACAGAAAAGTGGGAGCAAACAGTCCTGGAGCAATTGCTACGATCACCATACAGTGGTGGCTATATCCCTTACAGGAGTTGGGTAAGGTAAGGGGAGCTCTGAAATACATGCTGGGGAACTTCCCACTATAACCTGACAGAGTGAGAACAAGAGCGAGAGAGACCCCCAAGTCTCACTGCAAGCGAGTGAGATCAAGAGAGTTGTTACAGCTGGAACAAAAGGGGAATTTCTTACTGGCTAAACAGTAAGTGTGCTGGAAAGGGAAACATGGCTGGTTCTCAGCAACATTCATCAGAGTTAGAAACTAAAACCAGCATTGTGTTATTGATGTGTGCAGAGGAGTTATGCATTTTTAACTTTTCTTGCAGCAATACCAATATAGCCACATGTCCCAGGGCTTCCCCTCAGGCCAAGCCACTGGCTGCTCCAGGTGGAAGGATCAATGCTTCAAACTAAAAAACAGCGTAGCCCTTATCCTGGCTGCTAGATGTTTATTTCAAAGGACAACGAGAGACCAGGCCACTGTGGGGGTTGCCTTGACAACTACTACAGCGTTATGAGAATTCCAGATTCTGCGAGCATGAAAGCTCTGCAATGCCATGCAATGGGGTGCTAGGCAGAAACACTCAAGTGCACTCCAGAAGAACCAGCCCCTGAACCAGACTTAGTCCAGTTGGGTCAGTGGAGATCCTGCATGGCAGCTAAGGCATGCAAGTGCATCTGCCTGGCCTGCAATACCAGACCACCATATTTTGCACAGTACCTTCAAGAACAAGCATAGGAGGGTTTTACTAATTTCCTTAATTCTGAGCTTTGCCCAAAGCAACCAAAGCCAATTTCCAATCATTAATACATGAAGCTGTTTTCTGCCTCTTACATCAGCTTTCAGAAAGGAAGATTTTTTCCTCTAAACTAGTACAACTCTACAAATCTAAAGCAGAGGATACTTTCCCTGGCAGTTAGGGGCAGGGTTAGCCTGGTCTTTGTGCTCAAAAGAGCAGCAGTTTGGGAATTCAGGAATAATTTAAAAAAAGCTGCTTGGACTTCCTGCTGCACAGTACCAGGGCAATAAGACTTCTGGCAATCATCATCTGGAGTTCTCAACTGTGCTATCAGCTTCTAATGTAATCCAGAACCTGCTTCCTCAGTGCTCAGATATGTTTTCCAGAGCATACCACCTGGAAAATGAGTCAAAGACCCTCCCCTTGCAAAAGGTTAAATAGCCACACTGCAATTAGCTGACATAAGGGATTCCTTGTTTGAACAGGGATATCTTTACTAGCAGAGAGAAGAAAGAGAATTAGGCCTGTGTTTCTTACCATGTGCATCTTTGTGCCTGAAAACAGCAATATTTATTTGACATTGGTAACACCCCAGGCTGATAGGATGAGAAAGTTGGGGCTGTTCAGCCTGCAGAAGAGAAGGCTGCATGGAGACCTCATAGCAGCCTTCCAGTACCTGAAGGGGGCCTATAGGGATGCTGGAGAGGGACTCTTCATTAGGGACTGTAGTGATAGGACATGGGGTAAAGGGTTCAAACTTAGACATGGGAAGTTTAGATTGGATATGAGGAAGAAATTCTTTCCTGTAAGGGTGGTGAGGCACTGGAATGGGTTGCCCAGGGAAGTTGCGAATGCTCCATCGCTGGCGGTGTTCAAGGCTGGATTGGACATAGCCTTGGGTGGCATGGTTTAGTGGGAAGTGTCCCTGCCGATGGCAGGGGGGTTGGAACTAGATGATCTTAAGGTCCTTTCCAACCCTAACTATTCTATGATTCTATGAATCAGGAAAGCAAGTCACCTTTGCTGTGTGAGGACAGTGGTTGTTCTTTTTGCTGAGCATCCACATGGGATTATGGAAGAGCACTTTAAGGCAAGACTAGGACAAAAAGATAATCAAGGACTGTTTCCAAGCTCACTTCCAGTTATTTTCTGTTGGGAAATCAGATGAGTTCCTGTGCACACTCTTACCCCATGTTACAGTGTGGCTCCCTGCCTCTCGCCAACTTGCACGTGGTCAGACTGTGAACTCACTTGTAACTGGCCACTGACAAATATTTTTGCATGTTAATGAGAAAACTAAAAATCAAGGGCCTTTGTATGTACAAATTATAGAAAAGAAATTTATTAACAAGAAACAGCGCGAATGGGCAGACACTTGCCGGTCTGAGTGTACGATTTGCACAAAAGGAAATTTGGCATAAAAGTTCATATACATTTTAAACAGAAAAATAGAAAATGTGCCTGCTCTGTTTGTATGTAAGATTGGCAAAAGAAACTTTGCATTTTGGAGAAACAAAGATGTCTTTCACACCCTTGAGGAAATATCTTAGGAAAAGATAGGTGAGAGGAATGATTACACTTCCTTACCAGAGGATTGACTCAGTTCAACAGGAGGCAGGACATATTTATTCTAGTCATCAGTGATCTGAAGATAAGCCAGGCAAGGGAGAAAAAAATCCTGAACTATTTATTCTCTAATCCAAGTCAGTGACACTATAGCCTTTCCACTCATGAATGGGAGGAAAAATAGGAAGGTGGATCTCCCTATCGGACCAGCCATTTCTTTCCCTTTTTGCACATCTTCTCAGCATCAGAAATGATTCCCAAGCATGTTCCAAGCCATGATTTGTTTAATTTCCCTCTCTCTCTCCTTCCCCTCTAGACCCATTTCTTCAGAGTGCTTCTCAACAGAAGTGAGATTTGTATCACATTTGCCCTTCTAATCTTCACACAACAAACACTCAAACTACTGTGGGACGTGCTGTCAACATGCAGAGTGCAGTGCCTTGGGCACTCACACAGGAAAGATCTGGAACAATTTCCTTGCTCCTCTTCCTTAGAGAATTATTCATCACTGCTCTTCCTTTCCCTCCCACCTTCTACAGCAAGCACCCAGCTGCCCATACCCACCCTGCCTGCTGTACGATGTTTCTATCCCTTGTTTGGTTTGGACACTGAGGGCTGAGGAGGTGAGTGGGATATGCCAGCCCCTGCAGGCTGCTCTATGCGCTCTGTTCTCAGGGCTGTTTGCTGTGCGGGCCGCAGGCTTCAGGCCTTTGAAGGGTTGAATACCATCTTTTGATTTACCATGGCTGATGGGGTATGGGAAAGCTTTACAACTGAAATACACACAAGAGTTTAAAAAAAGAAAAAAGAAAAAAAAAAGAAAAGAAAAAAGAAATAAAAATAAAAAACAACATAGGAAAGACCTTAATAACCACACAAATGATAATAAGTAATCAAATGGAACAGATCAAAGAAGAGACAGCTCCTAGTAATAGTATTAAATGACTTATAAGAAAAGCACAATGAAATAACTCACCAGTCAAAACAGTCTTTGTTTATACATATCTGTCAAGGGTTAGACACTCAGAGGGATGCTGACACGTAGCTAGTCAGCACCAAGCATACTCAGGTCTTCAGAGGTGGTGCCGACGACTGTTTCTCACTGGTATGGGATTTTGGCAGGGTTAGATAACTAAGTATTGGTTCTTGCTTGTGATATTTTGGCTATGAACAGTCTCCTTAAAGAGTTAGATGTGACTTACAGTTTTATAAATCTGAAGAGAGGAGAGGTGAAGCATAATCCAGCTTCCAACAGTCTAAACTACCCTTCTTTTGAGTTGGATATAGAAGGAAAGTGCTGACAGGTTTTCACTGATGCAGCCTGTAGTCACTTTTGGGGGAGTATTCAACCTCACAAAAGTTTCCAGCTGAAAAGCTGGCAAATCTGGCAAATTGCTTCAGTCCCTGCAAAAATAGCCTTCAGTTAACAAAGGGTTTGGTTTACAGACTTTGTCTCTGTGTTAAACCATCAATGACACATCTCTTTCCAAGCATGTGTAGACCGTAAGTTAATTCTGTAGCCATGTTTTTAGATGCTAGGCAGAAAGAATTAACATTCCACCTCCAGTTTAGGTGATGTAACAGATGCCAGTGAGCATTAAAAGTGACCAGTGCCAATCTTGCACTTTCAAAGCCAAAAAGACACACAACTGCTCTTTTTACAAACAAGCTAGGTCCAGAGGACAACTTCTGGACAACATACTGCCCAGGTGAGGATGGGAAACCCTAAAATCACCACTCATGCTCATCTATGGTGCAACAAGACCTTACAGTGACTCAGAATCTCTTCTTATATTCCAGGATTCACATTAAGCAACACATTGCTTTTCTGAAAAGTGAAAGAAAGCTTCAACTTGTACTTACATTTTTTAAAAAGGCTATTCATCACTCAGACAAGAAAAGAGATTGTGGCTAATCTAAGCACATTTACTCCCAATTATTTTTTCATTGTTGTTATTGTCGGATTTGTTTCTAATTGTCTTTTTAATTATTTTCTGGGAAAGTGTAACTCTAAGGAGACAGCACACAACCCTTTGAGATGGTGAGGGGGTACGTACTTTTACTACTGTTGCCTTTAGTTTAATAAAGACACAAATCAAAAAAAAACCAAGCTTTTTTAGCAGATGCTGAAACAAATAGCAGTTAGAAAATAGAAATAATCAGAAAATTAGTAAGACAGACCAAGTTGTATCAAACTCTGCCAAATTATGTAAAGGGCATGGGATTCACAGGACTTCTGCTTGACACCATAACCATTTTGCTTCCCTCCCGTGTTTAGCTTTGACTGTTTTGAGTGATGAAGAATGAATGAGGGATGTAACTGATCAAAAGATGGACCAAGCAGCATGTCTCACACAGAGCTCACCAGTCCCAGACCAAGAAAGGAAACTTAAAAACTTACATACTTAAAAACCAACACTGTTAATAACAGAGAACTGATAGCAAATCTTCATGCAGCAATGCAGAAGAGACTTTCTCTCCACAAGAGAATACATTATGAAGATGTCAGCAGTTATTTTAGAAATCAATCCAATCAAACCAACAAAAATTAAACAGAATTATAAAAAAACATTAATGACAAGCCCAAAATAATAGTGAAGGGGCAGTGGAAGGTTTTTATACGATACCTAAATTGACCATAAGTTTGACACGGCCGCCATCCAGCTCCAAGCGCAGAGTGTCAGCAGAGTCTCGTGAGGTGGTTGCCATCAACAGCCCATAAGCACGCTGGGACATGAAACGGAAGGACACATCTTCTGCTTCTGTATGCATGACCATAGGCATGATGATCTTCATATACATGCTGCCATCATAGCTCAAGATAGAAGCCTCTGCGAGGAATCAGAAAACATGTGAAAAATGAAAGGAAGTTACACCTCTGCAATTTTCACTCCTGAAACTCCATTAGGCAACCCTATGTGGCAAGTATGAGCAGCAAACAAAGATACTGTATTCATCACGACTGGAGGCAGCAGTACCCATGGAGACACAATCCATGAGGACAAGTGTGTCAGCACAGTGCCCTTTTGTGATAACAAGCTGGCAAAGCCTCTGTTTTTCACATCTTCCAGAATATCAATCTCTTCTATTAGTCCAGCCTTCCCTAGCACTATCTGTAATGACTACTTAAAATAATGTCTACAACAGTTCTAGTAGCACATTTAGTCTTGCCTTTGTAAGCTCAGAGTTCCTATTTCTGGTCCTTTTAAGAGCTGTTGCTTATTTAGAGAGGAATTCCATTCCATTACTAGCACTTCTAAGAACAAACAACAACTGTATGAAGCAAATTTCCTAATAGATCTTTTCTACATCAGGTTTCTGCTGTTTTGTGATTTTATATTTTTCTCCTCCTCACTAGCAACTACTATTAGGAGAGGTCTCCTGACACAACCGATGGCATTGCAATGCAAATGAAGAAAGGAACAAACCAAGCTCCACTGCAAGTTTAAGTGTCATTCAAACACATGAAAAATCAGGAGATGGAGGCACAATGAAAGCCAGGAGGTGGAAAATAAAAAAAAAAAAAAAAACAGCAAGGGAAAAAATAAAGAAATTGTATTTTTCTATCATCTCTGAGGATGTCAAAGAAAATGGTAAGTTTAGCTGTGGAAAGGAGTTATAGTACTTAATATTCTCTATTTGTACAGGGTCTTGCCTGCAGAAACTGATATTGTCCTCTAAGGGAGCAGAATTGAAGACTTGTGATAGAACTGCAGTAACCACTACAGCATGATAATCATTGTTTTAGCCCAGGAATATGCTCCAAAACATTTTTTTCCACAAATTTACAAATCTACATAAATATATTAAAGCATGAACGAGAACATCCCTTCTCCCCACAGCCTAAATGTTAGACACTAGAGTAGGTAGATGGATGGTAAACTGAGGAACAGCCATATGTCCATGCTGGAAAGGACTCATGGCAGGCTCCATAATGGCCAGTAACAGAACTGCAGTGTGTAATAAATATGCAATTGAGGTGATAAATAAGGATATAAGTATCAAGCTGATAAAGTGCCGGAGAAGACCTGTATATGGTTACAAAACATCTGGTAGAGATCGCTGGGGTTGTGCTAGTGCAGCAACCCACTGCGCTAATAGTTGGCATGCAGCACCTCTCTGGTCATGGGACATACAGACCTATTAAGAAGAAAACTTTTCTGGAAGCACTATTAAAGTAACATGGCTGTGAACAGCATCCCTGTTTTTTTAGCTGCACTCCCCACACACTGTTATGGTCTGTACACATAAAGCTCCCTACATGCAACGCCCACTCAGCCATATATACACCTTCTGGGTACCAGCTGTCAGTGCTGCCCTGAGGACTCATATCTTCGCTTAGCCAAGAAAGAGAGAAGGAAAGAAAGCTTCTTTTTCAAGGTGGGAGAATTGTTTCTTCTTTTCAAAGTGCAATTCCCTTCCCTCTCACGTCTGCACCTCCTACTTGTCACTCACAGCTGCAAGCTGGAACTAAATGTACTGTATATTATACCTACACTCAAAGGCAATGTGTGTGTACACACAAACCCTCCTTGCTCTCTTTCCACCATCTCCCTCTGTTGATTGTATTAGAAAATGCAGTCAAGCATGAAATGGCTCTTTTGACGCCTTCAGCTCAGATGTGCCTTGCATGAAACAGTCGCTTGCCCTAGCACCTGAAGAAGGGGGTCGGAAGATCAGGACTACAAGTGGGAGCAGCTGACACAAGTGCCCAGCTCTGCTGCTTCCTTCTTCATAGCACCATACATTAGGTTCTTTGGAAACAGAAAGTTTGGAATGTTTTTCTGCAGACACTAGAAGACAACAAACTAAAAAGGTTGTAACAATGAGTCTCTTCACTTCAAAAAGAACTCATGTCCTTCATCTCCACTGATCCCACTGCCAGAAAATTACCATCCTTAGACAAGAAATCCCAACCATTATTATTATACTTATGTAATAATGACCTGAAGAACACCCAGAATTGCTGAAGATAAAAGTCTAGACGGTGTTTAAACTGACATCCCACAGTAGACTGAATCAGATATTATTGTCACTTCTCTGAATAGTCTGTTACAAACAGGGGGCAATGAATACTTGTAACAATTAAGCAAATAAAATTTAATAGCCTGGAACAGTTGAAACAGCCTCTGCATAACCATAGAAGTTTCTGTTCTTGTGTGTGCCCTATCCTGACCTGAGCTTGGTGCAGCTCAGACCACTTATGCAGTTAACATCTTTTTAAAACAAAGAGATTTCATTCTCACTTTGCAAATCTTCACCATCTGGAGTATCTGGGAGCTTTTTCAGCACATCTCCTTGCAAACAGACCATTCCCTGCAGCTACGACAACACTCCTTCAAAGGAGAGTATTGCCTAGTAGCAGTCATACAAATAAAATCTATCTCCTTGTCCAGACAGTCAGTGCCCAAAACTCAAGGAAGGCATGTAACAGCTCAGCAACACAAACAGCAGATCTGCTCAGGCCTGAATGCAATGTGGCAACAACTAGGTGACCTCAGCCTCCTAGGCACCGGTGCTGGTGACTTTTACCCAAATACAGGCATCCATTTGATTGTTCTTAGCCATCTGTAGCAGTGTCCTTTTGTTCAGCACCACAAATATAGGCAGCAGGGCAGTGACCCAAGTTTAAAATACATGCACACTGCTTCCATCCTTCTACTTTTAGGTTAGCTATTATGCTTGGATGTCTCAGACATGCACAGGAGCAATGGGTGAAACTATATTTCAAAGACAGACAGATCTGTACAGACAAAAAGAACCAGAGAGCATTAATTTGTGATCCCAAAGCCAGAAGCTTTATTGCCATCAGCTTGGAGCTGGGAAGAGGAAGAAACCAGGTGCTGATTCAAAACCACCCTGACATAAAGCCAAAGAACTGTGAAACTCAATATGTTATTAGGAGCAATTAGCTTCCAAGTCTTGTGCTCTGAGACCCTGCCAGCTTTAATTTTACACTTAGCATCCAAAAGAGCAATTCACTGCTGCTTCCCCACAGGGCTCTGCATAAATCTCCTGGGGAGACAGCAACAGGCATATTCTTAGAATACAGACAGAAAAATATTCAAGACCTCTTCATGCTCTTTCTCTTGGTTCCTAAACCTCTCTCTTGTATTAATCTCCATTCTTCGCCCCTTTCCTTTCTTCCCTCTTTTTTTTCCTGTAGTCTCCCGTTCTTCCCTGTGGTCTCTTTCCCCTGCCTCCTAGACTACAATGTAGCTTTCTTCCTGAAATTTCCAGAAGGATGACAATGTAAAAAGTAGGAAAAAATATCCACCCTTCATGAAAAGTTTAGCTGAAGTCACCAACAGCAGCAGTACAGGGGACAAAACGTACGCTCTAGCTGCATTTGTTAGAGTCAGCTATGGCTACCTGCTCCCACTGAGCAGAGCTTCCACAGACAAGCGCCACCAACTGGAAAGGCGCAAGACACCTCCAAAGGAGCAAGCACCGAAAACAGGTTCAAAACCACCAATGAATACAGAAAAAATGCTTCCATGAAAATATTTCTTGCCAGAATTCAAATATCTTTAAACAAAAGGTGCTAAAGCTTTGTGTGCACAAACCAGAAAAAACTTTCCTGGAGGCATTACACAGCACACCTTTTTCCCTTCCATATCCATCAGCAGGCACATGGCTACAAATAAATACATGCTTCATTTTCTGAAAATCAAAATTATACTTAAACACCCAAACAAACAAAACAAAACAAACAAACAAAAAAACTGGGGGGGGGGGGGGGGGGGGGGGGGGGGGAACAAAAAAAAAAACCCAGCCAATCAAAACTGAAAAAAGGGCCTTAAGAAAAAAATAAAAATCTTCATTCCTGTCCAAGTGGATTCCATACAGATGAGTTTCAACAACAGAAGTCCCTCAAGTAATTTGGAGAGCCCAAATATAATCACCCAGATTGGAATTTGACTGAGACCCAGGAGATAACGCTCCTTTTTTTGGTGGCAGAAAGGCTGTGGGAACTTAGAGTGCCCACAAGTGGTTAGGACCTTGCATGTCACCCCGGCAGGACAGGAGCTGGGAGCTGTGGGGCTCCCCAGGCCAGGCCCGTCCCACAAACCCAAGGAGGTGAGCACAACAGAGCTGCAGATGGTGGCCAGGTCCAACCAAGAGCCCAGGAAACATCATGGCAATGAGGCAAGTTCAGGATCAGGCCAGGGCTAAGATGTGGCCCTGACTGTGTGCAGGGTGGGGGAGCCCTGGGGACTGGGTAGAGCCTGTCATGCCTAAAGACCCTCGGGATCTGGAGCCAGTGGTGCAATGCTCTGGCACTGCTCCTTGCTGACCGAGAAGAAAAGTCCATATCTATTTGACGTGCTATGACACCTTTTTCTGCAAATTGGATCTTCCCTGGATGTCTCCCATCCAGGTGCCACTGGGTCTCACCTTACTTAGCCTGCCAAGTAGGAAAGAGCAACTCAAAGGGATGTAAATGTAATTTCCCAGCATTGAGAGGGACAACCACAGAGAACACAAAACCCTGTTTAAATACCCACTTATTAGTATGGGGTTTATTAGTCTAGCAAAATACCCTGCAGATAATATCACTAATCAGCCACTGAAAGGTTTATAGGGCTAGCAAGGATAAAGCTATTCTGGTTGAAAGATCTCAGCCTGACAAGATGTCAATAGCATTATCATCAGCTGTTATGTACTGGAAACTCATAAAGATAAAACAGTTAAAATTCTGGATGCATACAACCACAGAAATGTAAAGAACCTGGTCTGGTTTTACCAGTGCGTAATCTCCCTCAGAAACTAAAGTGGGTTTGCAACATCAATTCCAATTTTTCTTTGCTTCAAATTAAAGTGATGCCTTCCTTCCGCATTCCCAGTGGGTATACAGCTGCTTTACAAAAGCACCTTTGTATCCTGAAACCCAGCACACAATTACCTCAGTTCCTTCACTCTGTTCTATACTAAGTAAACCCTTTCCGTTCACTTGTCCTAAATTATAGTTCATAAAACTCACTTGTTTTGCTCCTCACCTCTGGCTTCTCTCTGATTTGTATACTACTTTCTTAAATTCAAATGCTCCAATTTGAATAGTGTACATCAGTTAAGACCAAACAGGACTAAAAGTAGCATAATTACATAAGACACCCTTATCAGTACAATGTGTACAAAATATTTCCAAATGAGCATCAAACGACAGAGATAATAGAGCTAGCTTCACGGCATTCATCAAATTTTCATGGATGCAAGAATACTGGTGGAGCAGTAACAATAGTTGTCACTTATAAGGCCAGTGCTATAGACAAAAATCGTTAGCAGATGTTTACATAGGCCAGATGACATCCAGATGAACATTTTTCACCAAATAAATTTTTTCAGAACCTTCTAAATTTATTTTGTGACATGATTTCAAACACTTCATTATTTTTAACGTAGAGTTAAGTCAGAAAATAGCCAGAACTGAAGGCTGGTTCGCATCAATAAAGAGATTCCTGAATGCAAACCACCCCTATTTATTTACCTAGGAAGTCAAAACAGAATAAATACCCTACTCACTATTTCCTTTATCTATCTTATTTTATATAGCTTATCCATCCTATCTTACATACTTCCTACCTGTTTCCTTTGTGGTTTTCCCAAACACAAGCAGAAACATCAAATTACTGCATAAAAGATTACTGAGACAAAATAGAAGACATAGAAAAGTCTAGGCAAAGGCAAACTAAGAGCCCCATATAACAAATCTGTATGAAAGTGCAGGTTTCAGTGCAAGTATTATAAAGCCTTTTCTCAAACCCAAAACAAAACAAAACCCAAACCAGTTTGATTCATGAAGTTTCAACATTGAAATTACTTTGGTTATGGATGGAAGCAATTCTGATTTTTCTTCAGAATTACACAATTATTTTTTAAATTTAATTTAATTTTTTTTTCTGAATCCAAAATTAACATCTTGCTTTTCTAGGTTATATAACACCAAACTCCCGTAAACCAGTGTTGAGAACTTTCAGCTCAAAGTGGGTAAAATCTCAAGAAACTAGTTTAAACTGTGAAGCTTCCACCATTGTAAGGTAAAATCACACCAGATTTTTGGTTGTCTATAATAAAAGCTTCAACGGAGACCTTCTAAATTTTAAACTGACCTAGAGAAGGCGTATTAGGATCCAGGATCCCAAATCTTCCTCCACTAATAAACCCCACAAACCTTTGCTCTCTGGACTATAGCTTTGTTTAACTTTTGTAATGAACTTTTCAGCTTCCAAGAGGCTACCCTGCAAATAAGTACATACTAGCTTCTGTCAGCATCATGCTTGGCATGTGCTTCCTCTCCTCCCATTGTCACCACAAGAGGATAAGTTACTTAAAGGGTGTTATCAGATAGAGGGTTACAAATTAAAAAGGGGGGAGGGAACCTTTAATTCACAATGAAAGACAAATATTAGCTAATAAACTCTGCATCTCCTTCCTTTGGGTAATCACAAAGAACTGGGCTAGGGAGGAGCTGCGAGAGCACGGAGTAGCCCAGTGGAAATATTTGCAGAGGAAACTGTAGCTTGTAAATGTTATTGCTAGCCCTGGGAGGTGACCAGGAAGGCTATATGCCATACTGAAGCTTGGCAGAGACACAGAGGAACCAAGGAGCATGTGGGCTCTTCAAAATTACTCCAAATGTCACTCTAACATTTACAGAGCTGTGTACAACTATTTGTGAAGAAACCTCTGGCAAGGCTAAGAATTGCTCCTCAAAGCCAAGGAGTGCAATGGGGAAGACATGGGGAAATCCGCTACTAAAATGATAGAGTTTGCGTTACATGGGTGATACAATTTAAAAAGTTACGTGACTTTTGTTTAGTTTGAACATCTCTGATACCTGTTCATGGCAGTCTCAAGCTCCATGAAGCATCTGATCCCTGTCTTCTCAGTAGCGTTCACTAAGAAAGGGGGTTACAGCTAATACGGCATTTAGCTCATCTCAGAGGTGTAGAGTGAAAAAAAAAAAAAAAGATGCAGCAGCAAGGAAAATTCCAGAAAATTGAAAGGAAGAAATTACACAACTCGGGGAGCCACACACTGCAACAGAAATGCTGCAGGAACTCCACCCCTGGAGATTTTCAAAATCCAACTGGATAATGTCATTAACAACTAATTCTGCTCTTAAAGGCTCCACTTGCAGCAGGCAGTTGGGACAACGACTTCCAGAAATCCCTTTCAACCATGACTGTTCTATGACAAGTGCCAGAATGCACCAATTTAACTGGATATTGCACTATTTCACAGGCATCACCTTATATTTGCAAGTTCCTACTGATCTAAGATGGAAAAGATACTGTCTTGCGAGTTATCACATTAATGGGAATGCACTGCTTACATCATGCTGTCAAGACTGCAGAGAGAGGATTCAAAACTTTGCTCTCATACAGACACTTGGGCAAAATCTTTACCCCTGCTGAATCACCTCAAAACAATTACAGTTAGTAAACAAACATATTACGGCACTACTAAACACATACAAATGCTGTGCTTTCAGTCCTTTTCTTCCACAAGCCAGGATGCTCTCACTGAACTGGTATGCCACACACTGCCAACATCTCCTAGTGGCTGCTGACCCTCAGGTGAAAACTGAAAGGTTTCTAAGGGTGGCTCTCAGCAGTAAAATTTGCATTAGTTCCCCAAATTTCCAGGGGATGAGGGCTCTACTATAAAATCCACAGAAGTGGGAAAGCTACTAAAAGGCAGTTACCACCAGCCTTTTATCTTTGGAAAGCAAGGCTGGCTGTCATGTGAACTATGTTCATAACCTTGTGTTCTGCAGAACTGCCTCCCCTCAGTTCTATTTTTTGAATACTGGAAAAAAAAAACAGTAACTCATACTGCCTGTCAGATTGTCAATTGTCATATTGCCTGTTGGTTTAAGGAAGGTTCACACCACGGACCAGATAACCCTCAATTTCCTTTTCTTCCTTTTTCTCATCTGACAACCCCAAAACCCTGAATTATGTCAAGTCCTGGAGAAGGTGCTTTAATAGGACAGGGAGTAGAGAAAAAACATGGCTCTACAAACTGAAGTGTAACCTTGCCCACAAAAATCACAGGTAAACCAATGTGGCGTTTTCAAAAAAGCAACCATTCTTCAACCCAGGAAAAGTCTGATTTAGGAGGGAGCCAGACGCGAGAGACTGACGCATTGAAAAGAAGTAGGCAGAGGATCTGGTTAAGTATTTACAGCTAGTGTAAGGCAAGCGGCTTCATGGAAATGGAATATCACAACATTCACAAAGGCTGGCAAAAAGGTCATTGTTGAGGGCAGTCTGATACAACAGAGCAAGCAGCAATTAGGAAGGTAACACACATGCTATGGACAACTACAGAATAATATGTAACTTGGTGTTTCAGACTACCACTTCCAAACTTAAAAATCCAAGGTATACCCAGCTCAGTTTATAATACCAGGATCAGAGGGAAGGTCTTTCAGAGCCTTTTCTTCTCTTACTGCAGAGCTGATGCTTTCCCTAAAAACATTTGCAAAACCGGTAATCCCAGGGTAACATCTGCCTGACAGCAACACTCAGTGCAGCACAAGCCATGCAGAAATGATGACACTGATTTCCAGTCATCCCACAGGCTGTCTACTCCTAATGAAGTCATCAGCAGAGATGCAATGGCCAGGGCTGCTCACCCAGCTAATTGCAACCACTGTCCAAGTATTGTAATCATGAAAAAGAGGAAAAGAGAAGCAGAAACTAGTACTTGGCATGGGATGGCAGTTAATATTGCCAAGATCATGAAGGCTGAAGCAAAAGATACATGTTCAAGCCTGTAAATCTCATTAGCCAATAAAGAAATCAAGTCCTACTTTCAAATAATAGGTACTGCCTTTTGAAAACATGATTGTCCTGCAGACCAGATTCCACTATATGCCTCTGGTACCTGTAAAGAAAGGTGTTCAGAAAAAACGGAATTTCAGATAGTAAAGAAATAAAATAATAAAAAAAAAGAATGGCCAAACTCATGCATAGTGCTTCTGTACTAATAATGACCCAAATTACTCAGAATTCCCTTGTTTAGGCAATTAAAGGAATGTCCACCAGCTGTCCTTCTCTGACTCCAAACATGACCAAATGCAGCTTCTCACAAAGTCAGTATCTCTCGGTAAAGACAGAATTAGCAATTCATACCCCAAAACACTGCTTACCAATACGCAGAACCACAGTTAAGCTCCCACAAGCCTATATCAAATGCTGAAGGCTGTGGTGCATAGACTAGCATTCAATGGATGGGTTTACACAGAACTGCAGCCAGCCCAACCTCCTTCCAAAACTCAAAGATTTATATTCATGGAGAAGAGAGTTCCATGCGCCCTCAGCAAGTTTGCCGATGACACCAAGCTGTGTGGTTCAGTTGATACGTTGGAGGGAAGGAATGCCATCCAGAGGGACCTTGACACACTTGTGAGGTGGGCTGATGCCAACCTGATGAAGTTTAACCATGCCAAGTGCAAGGTCCTCCACCTGGGTCAGAGCAATCCCAGGCACAGCTACAGGTTGGGCAGAGAAGAGATTCAGAGCAGTCCTGAAGAGAAGGACTTGGGGGTGTTGGTCAATGAGAAAATGAACATGAGCCGGCAGTGTGCGCTCGCAGCCCAGAAAGCCAACCGTATGCTGTCCTAGGCTGCATCAAAAGGAATGTGACCAGCAGGTCGAGGGAGGTGATCCTGCCCCTCTACTCTGCTCTTGTGAGACCTCCCTTGGACTATTGTGTGCAGTTCTGGTGTCCTCAACATAAAAAGGACATGGAAGTGTTGGAACAAGTTCAGAGGAGGGCCACGAGGGTGATCAGGGGACTGGAGCACCTCCCGTATGAAGATAGGCTGAGAAAGTTGGGGCTGTTCAGCCTGCAGAAGAGAAGGCTGCATGGAGACCTCATAGCAGCCTTCCAGTAGGGACTCTTCATTAGGGACTGTAGTGAGAGGACAAGGGGTAATGGGTTCAAATTTAAACAGGGGAAGTTTAGATAGGATATGAGGAAGAAATTCTTTCCTGTAAGGGTGGTGAGGCACTGGAATGGGTTGCCCAGGGAGGTTGCGAATGCTCCATCACTGGCGGTGTTCAAGGCTGTGTTGGACAGAGCCTTGTGTGGCATGGTTTAGTGGGAGGTGTCCCTGCCCATGGCAGGGGGGTTGGAACTAGATGATCCTAAGGTCCTTTGCAACCCTAACTATTCTATGATTCCCCTCTTCTCTGAGCTCCAAGCACCTCCAATGATCTTAATGGGAATTGTAAAAGATAATAAATGCTTTTTCTTGTGGAAGGAGTGAAGATTCAGTTGGTGCTGACAAATTCTGAGAGATGCTCCATTCAAAAGGACCATCGATGTATAAATTATGATAGCAGTTGTGACCCTAAAACTTTCACATTTACCACTGTGGCCCATTTTATTCACTTCAGGGCAGCAGTGGTGAATACAATGAAGAGCATCATACTCCAAAAGCACCATCCCGATGTCACAGTTCAGTAAAGGTGAATCTTCTTCAGCTGCTTCTATCAGTAGACTCACTGACATAGCTCCTGAGGCTTGAGTCTAATCCAATACCAAACAAGACCAAATTTTGAAATCACCGGGTTTCTTTGACTAAAAATGTCATTTCTGTGCAGAAGACTTTCAAATCACCTTCTACAGTATTATTATTACACCAGACTTCTGGTGAAATGCTTGGATCTTTCCTGCTCCTAACTGAAACTGGAAAGCAGTCACAGTCACCCCATATATCAAGACACTTGCATCCACTTACAGATAAGATGTGAGAATGTACTCATGTCCTGTATTGCTCATTTCATACTAGACATAATGGAAAACTCTGGGTTGAGAGTTTTGATGGTGAATAGTGTCCTATTTATCCTGCCTAAAGCACTTCTGTCCACTGTAATAAAGTCCAGAGGGACATTTACTCTTCAGATTGCTAGCAGCAAACCAGATGTGATGTATTTTCTTACAGCATTTCTGATCCATTACATCAAATTATGTCAGATTAAATGCAGCCTGTCAGGGATAAGGGTTTCCTCAGACCTGTAAATTAACTCAAACATAAAATTCAGTGTCTGCTTATCAGTGACTGCACTTCCTGCATGACCTCACTTTCCATACAACTTCTTCACTTGATGCTGGACAGCAAACCTGCAGAATTAACTGCCTGGGAAGGAATTTCGCAACGAGTGGGCAGGTAATAAAAAGTGTCATTTCACCACGGCACTCTCAGGTTCTCTAGTTTCCCAAAAAACATCTTTATGTGCTAAACCTGAATTTCTCACAGACTAATAGCAAGGAAGAATTGGTTCTGCACCCGTGCGCTATTCAGAACAGCGGTAAGGTAAATATAGTCAATATCCCTCTTCCAAGAGTGGGGTGAAGAATTCAAACATCAACCACTCATTCCTAAACATGAGAGTTCAGAAATACTTTAGACAGGGAAAAAATGAAGGTTTGCAGTCTCAACCTAAAGATAGGCTTTTCCACATTATAAAATTGCTACTTAGAATTGCCTGTGCTCTGAGGAAGTTCAGAACAGGGAGAAACAAAGCTACCTATCACAAGTATGCCATGTTTGCTAACCTGGCTGGCAGACAGGAAGTTCAATCTCCGAGAATAGGTTCTGAAATCCAATAAAAATTTAGGTGTTTGATAAAAAAAGTCAACAGCCACAGCCTTAATGCTCTGTACAGTGGAAAAATGTTTTGCTTTCACCTAAAATGTCTCCTAGACCCTTAAGTGCAGGAGAGATGGAACTAGGATTAAATTGCAAAAGACATCTCAGTTAGCTGAGCGGGATTACAGGTAAAATCAGGGCAGTTAATCACTATGTATTTGCTGAAAATTACCCACAATGGTAATTAGATGCACAATTCTGTTACAGCAATTAGCTCTTGTTGATAGAAATATAAAATAGGTGCCTAGCAAGAGTCAACTCCGTAACAAAAGGAAAGGAATGAATCAGAGCAAAGAGAACATTCAAAGCTGGAAGCCACGGTAAATCTGGGGGATGGCCAGATGTTCAAATATATGTTTGGAGGACTAGAGAATGCATTCACATGTATTATTTGGCCAAACCTCTAAAGTGTATCAGAGAAAGTGAGATTATTAGAATGGAGCCCAACACAATTTAACGAAGCATGGTAAAAGCGGATGGGAGCGTGGCTATCAGATTAACTTTGTATAAAGGCTGTGGCAAATCCATCATGAGGTTTTCCAGGCTCTGAGACAGCCTGACAAGAGCTGCCCCTACCAGCAAATTGTGTTTACTTCAGAGATGAAAATTTTTCTTTTCCCTCATTATGCAAGCCTGAAAAAGGGTGGGGGGAGAGAGTTTGACATTTTCTTCTCTTTCAAGTGGTGTTTCTCTAGAGTGATAAAAGCCATTAATTGCTATCAATGAAAACTGGGGGAGGACGGGGGAGTATGGACATGTAATTACAACATCTGAAGGCGTTCTTTTAGTTTTTCAACAACTTTGTTGCTCCAGTGATATTTAACCCCTTCTCTTTGGCTTTGTGTTGCATGCTACTATTTCTGCACCTACAGGAAAGAGATGAGAAAGCTGGGCTGCAACTCTGTAAAGGCAGCCTTCAGCTGCTGGGAACAGGACTCAGGTAAGAAGGGGCAGATAGGAACAGCCCCATTTACATACCACTCAAATCTGCTCACATTTCAAAACAGTCACGCAAATGAGCCCAGAAGATAACAAGCAGCGAAAGCTCTGCAATAAGGATGAAGGGAAGGTGGAAGCCCACAGCTGAAGCACACTAACAGAACCACATGATATCAAGCATTTGTGTCCCAGATGGCCTCAGCCCCTAATGTGGAAGCCTTCCCACAAGAGATATGAAGCTAAATCAAAGCCAATACAATGAAACAGAAGATCTGTTAGTCCAGAGCTGTCTATATTTTATAGAATCCTGTGAAATTTCAGAAATTATTTAGACAAAAAATTATTTCCAAGCAACGGGAACTGTTTGAGCCTGAATTTAACAGATGCCTACTGGGACACCTTCAGTTGGAAATTAAGCAAATTGCAAAAAATTATCTAAACCCAGCTAGCTGCATGTACTTCACCTGTCAGATTTCCCCCTCTACTGTTTGTGCCATCAGGATACGGCATTTCCTTTCTAAAAATCCTACAGAATGCAAACTTCTTCCATAATATCTCAGTCATTGTGGCTCAGCTTCGCTTTGGAAGTACTGTACTTTAGAGGAAGAACAGCTTTTAATTTTGTTCTATCCGTAGCTTCTCAGATGCAGTGGGAGTACTTTTAAACTGATCCTGAGCAAAACCCAACCTCTCACTTCTAAACTCTGAATTCACAAAATTATCTGCATGTCATGTTCATCAAGAGTTTCCTGGGATATAACTGAAAGGATCAATCTAAACTTTCCCAGGATGCAGTTACATTTTTTATTTTGAAGCCTGGAATTGCAGCCTCTCTCTGCATTTTTGTTTTTGTTTTTGTTTAATAAGGTCCTTATCATGTGATCTTTGAAACAGCACCTCAGGGCTGCAGTTATTTCAAAGCCTAACTTCCCTCTGTGTTAGCAGAATTCTTCAGAATTAAATATGTTTACAGACCCTAGTCCCAGCTCCTCAGGAAATTCAGTCATTTAACAAGATCACAACAAGAACATGGGCTTTGTGGCTGGAGAATATACTTAAACCAAGAAAGAAGAACTACTGATTTCCCTCAGTCAGGAAGCTGGGAGTGGGCACATTTCCTCTGAAAAAATTAAAAAAAAAAAAAAAGAATTTAAATATTAAAGACAGTCCCCAGTAAAAGATGAAACCGATGGGTTCACGGTTCTAACGTCCCACAGCATCACAGTTCATTTTTTTAACTACTAGATAACATTATTTATTTAAGAAGAAATATCAATTTCTCTGTTTCTAGGGTCTTGAAACAGCAAAAAGCTTGATTCTACCTATACAGCAACTCTGCTGTGATATTGCATTTCACGGAGGTGCCTATGATGTGGAAAACAGAGTTGTTTTCCTTAGTTTGGAAGAAGAAGAGGCAACTTCTCAGAATTAAAACATACACCGAGAAAATACAGGAGGAAATTAAATTGCCACCTAATGGTGAGACTGGAGCTTTGAACATGCTTAGCAGCCACCACACAAGGACACAAATGCTGCTTTGACCTGCCTGTCTTGAATTCAGATTGACAATCACCTTCTTCAGCAACATTTAATCATATGCTGCTTCGTACAACACTGACTGCTGGTGAAGCAAAAGCGTATGTTTTAAGTGACAAAACATATCTTCATCAGGGATGTGATTACTTTCTCAGGCTGCCAGATTTGATTCCCTGATTCATGCCACAGCTAAGAGACTGCAAAACAAAGACTATAATAAAGCCAAAGTTCAGTCTCAGATTTTTTGAGGATTGATAATGTCATCTTAAC
Organism: Ara ararauna; assembly: GCA_028858755.1. NCBI lineage: Eukaryota > Metazoa > Chordata > Aves > Psittaciformes > Psittacidae > Ara > Ara ararauna. Next base: position 57,527,197 of record CM054380.1, on the reverse strand, counting down.
TTCTGACGAAAACTACCAGCACTGGAGTGTAGAAATGCTACCAAGTTAAAACAAATAAATTACTCCACTGATAAGGATTTACTGGACATTTCAGCCATTCCAGAACCAAATGTTTCCTTTCAATCCTCTATCATTTGCCTCATGACCTGGGGGTAAATGTCCCAAATCACTTGTCTTAGTGACTCGAGGATGGGCAGAATTTTCTGCCTTATTATACACCACAATGAGAGGCATCTAGTCCAAATAGGTCAGTATTTCCTTCTCCATGTTGCTGAAATAAAATTTAATAGGACCTCTTTATTTTTAAGCCCCTAAAAATGTTGGACTATTATCTAAAGCAGAAGGACACAAATTAGGACTCTTGAGATCTATGCCACAAGTCACCTTGTGATTCTCCTTTACCGGATCTGAAAGCAGGAAAGAATTTCATTTACCTCTCTACAACATATTTTTAGATCCTTGATTAAGAAATCATTACAAAGCTAAAGCAATATATTAAAAGGAGGTTGCAAACAGAAACACAGAACAAAATCAACTCCTGCAATGAGAATATTATGCATCAGGCATAGACATATTTGGAATCTACTTCTGACAGGTCATCAGAGTCTAACTCTACACTATCACTAGAGACAGCTTAATTTACTCCCATTTTTCATGGGAAAGAGGGCCAGTGAAAGCTGTCAGACTGACGTGATGAAACAGGAGTACCTAGGATCCATACAGAAAGAATGCTTCCTTCATATAACACTCTAACTTGTTATTATCTTAAAGTAAGAGCCATTCAAGAGTTTAAAAAGTCATCTCTTAATACATGAGCCATCAATCCCAGTATCACTGGAGAAAAGGGATGCTAAGCTCTTCACCCACAGAAGCAGACATGCAGCCTCTCTTGCACAAAGAGTGAGACACTTCTCTCCATTTTCAATATAAAGTAATTCATAGGCTCCTACACTAGGCTCAGTAATGATCCTGACAGTTGCAGTACAATATCTGTATGGTGCAGCATGTTCTGCTTTCTCCTAAGGGTTCCTGGGGGGGCTGTGAGGGTATAAGGGGAGCCCCAAGGGACAGAAAAACTGTGTGTATTTAGCTGTATTAAGGAAACTGTACACTTCAGTATATATTTCAAGACTATTTGAAGATAAAAATAGCTTAAAGCTTTTGCCCAAAGGGAGTGCCTGCAGGAATTGAACAAGTGAGCCAGCAGCTGCCAGGTGAGCAGAGCAGGCAATGGGGATGCAGAGGCTGTGGGCCACAGGGGCTGGTGCACTTGCTCACTTTGGGGGCACAGTGAGGGGCAGGCGGCAGTGTTGCCTGAAGCCATCAGATGGCGAAGGAGACTGCAACTGAGTCCTCACTTATTCCATTAGGGCTGAAAAGTACTTGTTACGTGTTTTTTCAAGGGACAGCAGTGTGGCTCCTCCAGGAGCGGAAGAGAATACAGAGACACACAAACAATTACAGTTGCTTTTATGTACAGTATCACTGCCACCAGCTCTCACTGCCACTTACTGGGCAAGGTCCCAAGTATCCACTCATGCCCGCATGAGTTCTGAAGCAGCAAGCGCTGTTTCAAAAGAACCTTTTCCTAATTTACACCTGGAAAGGAACAGAAACAGCTCTACACCACAAACAACATGTTTTCTAAAATAAGCAGCTGACATACTCTGACCAAACTGGGAAAAGGGTAGGTGTCCTAAAATAGAATGACTTTCCTGTCCCTGATTCTCATTATTTTAAGTCCTCAGCACAATTTGAAAGCATTAAGATGCCCTCAGGAATGCCTTTCGAACTGGCCTACTTTCACAGCAGAAACTGACAGAAACAGGAGCCAGTTCATCCAGTGTCACACTGCAAAGCCAAGGTGGTGTATGGACACAACTGACTGCCCTGAACTACCATTCCACTATCACTGGGTTGCTGTTCTCCCCTTTTTGGATGATCCAAGAGCTACCCACCACCTGGTCGCCACACTCTTCATCAGACAGGCCATGAAAACTTCTCAGAATATCAAACTAATAGAAATCATGACAAGGACAGTAATTCCTTTGGAAAATGGAAAATAATCTACAAGCCTAAAAATAATGTAAATCTGTAAGGGAAAGGAGACAATTCTTGACATCACTTGAAACATAGATGTTAAGACTCTACAGATACAACACCTGCTTCTCTTTCAAATACTTCAGATAAAGAGAGACTCAAAAAGGAAAGAATTGAGGCACAAGACAGTTTTTTAAGATTTCAATTAGCCTTTTATTTGGACTAGGATTTATTTACTGCAGAGTTAAGCATCTCTCATAGTTACAGATTCTCTATTTATATCTGCTAACTGTGCAAATTTCCTGGTTCCCTGATTCCAGACCAGCTGCTGGGCACAGCTGTGCTCCAACAAAGGCACCAAACCAGCAGGATTGCTGCAGGACTGTCATACTTCCCTAATTTCATCCGCATGTGGAAGAGGAAATCACAGTGCTTTTCTCACTCCTGACACAGCTCAACAATACAACACCAATCTAATTAAAAAAGTGATAGATGTCCAGTCTGAGAAGCTCCCAAGTTTCTACAGCTTTTAAACATGGCACTAGCACTTCCTCCACAAGGTACAAGGTTGCCAACACAAAGAATACAGGAATCAAGGCATATAGGCATTCGCAAAACCCTTGGTCTGAGCAGAAAATACCCTGTGAGCAATTAGACATGTGGAGAGATCAAGACACAGAACTGCAAGCAATTTGGAGTCTGGCAACAAGGGAGTTTCTGTTTAATGGAAAGAAGGGGATATAAAAGCAGATCAACTAGGCAGAACACCAAACTGCCTCATCAACATACTGCAGCTGTATGACCACATACGATGCTATTTGGCATTTAAATCTTCAAGCAGGTTTTCAAATGTGAATTTCATATTTACATGGGCGCTGAGCTCAAGGTTGCAGCAAGATCAAGGCTTCACCAAGGAGAGGGGACTAGCACATTCTCTTACCTGGCATGTACAACTGGCTACTGGAATCCTGTCCCCACTTCCCCCCCGTCACTGGCACTTTGCTGGCTGCCATGAACATTATCCTTTTTTAATGGCCTCTTCATACTATAGGCACATAACTTATTTTTCAGGATTTTATTCTAAATGCTGACGGGCTCCTAAGCACTATACAGGGCAAACCTGAGGTTTATCAGAATTTACTGCTTTTATGCATCAGAACCTAAATGATTTACCGAAGGTCAAACAAACTACATAACTGAGCAGAACTAAATGCAACTAAATGGCAGACTACATTTTTGTTGTTGTTTTGAGGTTTCATGCTGGTGAGCAATATTGGGTATGACAGACTGGCAGTCAGAAACATCTGCCACAAAGAAGACTAAGCACTACGCTTACTTGCTTCTGCTCAGACACTGGCTAGAGAACGAGCCTTCCACTAAGCTCTCCTTTACCATCAACCCGGAAAGATCTTGGACACATGCTACACTTCCTCATGTTTCTCTTTCTGGAAAGATCTTGGACACATGCTACACTTCCTCATGTTTCTGTTTCTGGAAAGATCCTGGATAATTGCTACACTTCCTCATGTTTCTCTTTCTGGAAAGATCCTGGACACATGCTACACTTCCTCATGTTTCTCTTTCTCATATGAGTCAGTGAATACCTCTTCTAATTGAGATTTGGGTTTAAGATCTGAACTTTTTTGGCAACAGTTTTTTCCTACAGTGTACTTGACAATACCTTCCTCAATGACATTTCTTTCTCATTTGATACAGTAACACATGCTACATAATATTGTTTCTAATTTGCCTGAACATGGAGTTTGTTCCACAATTCTTCAGATCTAGTAAAGAGGTTTCAAAATGCTGCTGTTTTTACACAATAAACTATTTTACATTTCCTTATTCAGTATAAGTTATTATAAGTAATTACAACATGAATTGAATAAAATATAATTTGAGAATCAGTGTCTTGCATACCTTATAAATTTATTCATGTTATCACTAATTGGGTAAACATATCCAGTCATTAGCCAGATTTAGAAAGAAAAATAAGTCTTTTGAAGTTGGAAGACATTTCCAGATTTTCATTATTCTGAGGCATACATTTCACAGATCCATACAAGGTAGAAACAGAAAAGGTGGCCAAATCATGCAGTTCCCTTCCCTTCTTTTCCCTATTACCAAGTGTATTTCATTAAAGCATATAGCAGCCTGATCATACTCTGCCGTTTTATCCTAATTTCCAGTGTCTAACTGACGAGACTTCTATCCCTTCTCAAAGAATCCTGCCATAGCAAAACAAAGCAAAAATAAACACAGCTCATTGTTGGGATGCTGTCTATGATATTCACCATTTTCCTTTATTAATTTAATCCAATATTCCAGTTAGTGTCCTGTGAACTTCCTTAAATAATTCACCTTCCTTAGGAGGACAACAGAGTTGATTCATCATTGCAGCACTTATCATTTTACCAGGCAAAACATACTGAACTTTTCAAATCTTTCTCCAAAACTCCTCCCACTGCAGCCTCCTGATTATATTTCAACTTTTTTTTTTTCCAATTTCCTTCATATTGTTGGATTTCTGTCTAAGCTGCTTGACAGCACTCTCTGCACTGTTCTTATTCTTCCTTTTAATAACAAATAGCCACAAAAGCTATTAAGGGAATACACTTTTTATACTCACAGTTTTGAATACAAATTTCTACACAAGTGACCAGGAATACTTCTCACTAGCACGCCTGTAGCCAAGTATCCAATGTCACTTCATTAGTACACAATTTTACTGCTGAGGAGTTGATATTCAGGCTTATAGTCTTGGCAAAGGTCAAACTATTTAAGGCTCCCTTCTTGTGTGCTCTGTAAATCTCATATCACTATTGAGTTAAATACATTCAAGCCAATCGCTGACACACCATACAAAATCTCATAATTTGTTTAGTGCTTCATAAAGGGCAATGAATAATTTTACCTTTTCAATGCCAAAGAAACTAAAAAGTTTTTTTCCCCTTGAGTGGCTCAAGTTCTATGGCATTTGATCTACAAAAGGTTGCTTGTATACCTCAAAGAAAAAAACCCAGCACTGTGTCTCAGCAACCACACAAGGTCTGCATTAGCATTGCATTGCAGGTACAGAGAAGTACCACAAGACACAAAGTCATTGCTATTTTAAAAGAAAATCTCTGACCTTTAAAGATTTTTAATAAACATTGTGGGCCTAGGCAATGTTGTTCTTTTAAGGATATAAACTCAAATTATTAATACACAAAATCAAAAGCTGCTCACATTTCTGTACTGATGAAAAATAAAATACCATATGTCAACTAGAACCAACAGGAAAATGAGCTAGATAACACAAAAATTAATACAAATCACTAGGTCAAGTTTTCCACCTGTTCTCAGGGCTGGATGTCAATTTAAGCTCAAGAAAACTATGGAACAGAAGGTCAAAGAGCAATGAAAATTAACATTTTGCTGGTCTTCAACTTCTCCCATCCTGCAATCTGAAGCTATTTACGATTCATTAATTTTTCACCTTGCAACCCTTCTATGACTTAGGTAAGTCTCAAGTATCTGAGGTATTTGCAGCTGGGGGAAATAAAGCACAGAAAAATTGAACTTGTCTGTAGTGATATAAGCCAGAACAAGAATCCCAAGGCATGTCTATATTGTATACTTTAATGAAGCTCTGAATTAGTGATGTCACATATATGTCAAGGTTTGTTTTGTGAGAAGCCCTGATCAAATTCACTCATTAGCCCAGCAATGATGCTGAATGACACATGCCCACGTTCACATAATTTTACCTGCAGCTGGCTGTCACTGGAGCAGTCAGCGGATAGTCTTGCAGGGCAAACAGGACTACACACACTGTGGCACAGAGTGCTCTGTGCCTAATTTCCAACAGCACTTGTTGTGCCTTTACCCCTGGTCCAGGGGAAATCACTGTGTCTTTCAGCTCTCACTGTCAGATAGTGTTTCCTTACTGTTCATTTGTTCCTTAAGTTAAGGCTTGTACAACTTCAGTTTTGTCTTACAAGCATATCTTTACTAACTTCCTCCATGTATTAGTTAGTTGGAGTTCCCTGGATTCTGGCCAGGCTCACAGGGAAGGATAGTTGAGTGAGTGCAATGCTGGATAAGAGAGAGGCTGACCTGTGGGAGCTGTAAGGTAATCAGCTTCTCATTACTGCATGGCTGAAAGGCCAAAGTGATTCATCACTGCTCTTCCAAATGGGAAAATAAGAGCAGGAGAAGATGAAGGAACTTGGGTTCTGATATGGATTATCTCTATCCTATCACAGTATATAAAGTATTTATACCTAGGAACTGCTAATCAAATATCCCAGGACTAGATCACCATGTCTGTAGAGATCTGCAAGCATTATTTTAGAGATATCAGATAGGCGTTTTCAAGGTGGAAAAAGTAGCTTAGTAGCCAAAAAGTCTAATGACTAAATTATCTGATATCTTAGATTCAGACATTTAAATCCCAGTAACGTAAGTGCAACCCCCTCAGCACGGGTCTGTGGCTAATTACTTTAGTAATCTTGAATCTTACTGTAGGTACTTTAATTGCTCTATATCACAGTATCCCAATGCATAAAATTATAATGATATTAATATCTTTTGAAAATACTCCCTATATGTGCAAAAATGGCACTTGTTTCATTGGATTATCATTTTGCACCTTTATAAACAGTTTAATGTGGGTTTGTTTAGCTTATTCTGATAGCCCAAAGACAGGTAGAGACGTCATCAACTTATTCACTTTCTCCCAGCCATGACCTTGCCTGCTCCTTATAAGTTTTAAGGCCCCTCCTTGTGTTATCTATATACAAGGATACAAAAATTCACCCAAGCCTCCATCTCTGGTTTCTGCAGGTGCAGCACAGCCCAACATCACTATGGCAGAGAATAGCCTAAAATCCATTGTCAGTGTGCAAATATAGTCTCATCAGGGTCAGATGGGTTACAGTTCATTGCGTGAACACTTCTGTCTCACCTCAGTACTGAACATACCTCCAGCCCCAAAAGCAAACAAGACTAATGCCAGGGCCCCCAAATCTCCCTTCCTTCTTTCTGCCCTAAAGCCCTCCTAGGTAGCCTTCACCAAGGAGTTATTCAAAAGAGTAACTCAGAAGCAATGCAGAAGCAGGAAAAAAAAATACACAGCCACCTGCAGGCACCCAAGAAAATGTTGGGCTACAGCTTTTGTCATGCACAATCTCTTCTCCACCTATCAAGACACTCCCTTTCAATGGGAGAAGAAAGCTAAGGGTTTCACACTGTTTAAATAAGATTTTGTCAATCAACTCTTTGATGGAGCATATTGATCAAGTGCATACAAGCCAATACTCTTCCCTAATCTGAGCAACAGGGTGCCTGGGAAAAACAACAACTCTCAGCAGAAGGCACAAGGAAGTCGTTCAAAAATTGCTGCTCCAGTAAGACCTACTGACTGAGCCTTGGCACAGACTAGGGTATGAACTGTAGGCAACACACACAAAGAGGGGTAAGTGACCACCCTTCTAACTTTTATGTCTTCTCTCTCAAACAAAAAAAAAACAAACCCAAAACCAAACCACAACAACAAAAACAAACCAGCCAACAAAACATGTAAAAAAGAAGAGATGGGCTCAGCAAACAGTCACCAGCAGCAGGAAAAGACAAAAGGAAAGAGAAATCACAGCAGTGTAAATCAGCCTAGGGAGAAACAGTTAAATAAGGATGCTGATTGCTAATCTACGTCCTGTCACTCTGACTTTATAAGCAGGTTAGCTCAAGAGGCCATGTATGCAAAAGCAGCCCCATAAAAGCACTGTCTTTCTCTCATCTGTATTCACAGCGGACCAGGTTTTCACTTTATGGCTGCAATGTTCTTGTTTCTTCTGCAGGTCCATTAGCACTGTGCACGTTGCACAGTCAATACCAATTCCAGCCTACACTTTTCTGCCTTTTTTATTTCGACACAAGTCCTTCTGTCTGGCTGGATTCATTACTCTTCGACATGGCTATTTGTGGTGTTTCTTCATGTTCTGATTTTTATTTTTTTTTAAAGCAGGCCAAGTGCCTTTGGCTTTAAATAAAAAAATAAAAAGATAAAGCAAACCCAAAGTGAGGCATTTAAAAAACAGCATGATAAATCATCCCTTTCATCTTTTTCTTTTTGCCTAATTGCTTTACCCAAAAAGGTTGCAGGCTATAAAATGAAAAAGACACCAGCCTTTTGTTTGACAAAGCTCTGTTCATTCCTTCCCTCATCCTCTTGTCCCATATCCCAAGAAATGCTCCAGGACATTCCTCGCTCTTCCACACCAGACAGAAAAGTGAAATTTGACTGGACTGGAAGGTGAGGTGGCAGAAGGAACCCAGCAGACTTAGGTGAATGGCATACAAGCATTTGAACAGGAAACAGAACCGCAGTGTTGCCTCAGTGAAAAAGAGGGTGACAGACTGGGATAGAAGCGGATCTCCACCCCCTTCACCAAGGTGGCTAATGGAAGCTCCTTCACACCACAGCGGTGCTCCCAGCATCAGACTGGGAGTGGTGAGAACTGAACTGTCAACTGTTGCCTATGCCTTACATTATCTATATCCTAAGGTGACCATCCCTGTATTCAAGAAGAAAAGCCGGAATTATTAAATACACAGCTTTGAGGCAAGCACCTTGGCTGAGGTGCTAAATCATCCTCCATTACACTTGACAGGGAGGGAGAGGGTAAAATTCAGTGCTGGTCAGTCCTCCAAGAAGACAGAACACTGTCTTTTGTCAATCATTTGTTCAGAGGGAAATCGTGTCCTAAGGTGGCAGATGATACAAACTCCATTTTGTTCTGCTCAGCTCAACCCCTCCTTCTTGCTCTGTTGCCGGGGCCAGGTGCACTAAGCTACCTCATGGCTCTTTCTGTCTTCAGCAGTCACATAAGCAACAGAGACAAAATCAGAGCCAAAAGTTCCTCATTTCATCATGCTATTTAGCAGCTCTATCAAAGACTGTGCAGGTCAGGAAAACTGACCTACCTTCTAATCTCTAATGGAAATACTGCTCTTAGAGAAGAATAAGGTATATAAAGAATAGCTACTCTGTGCATATTTCTCATTCTGAGCACAAGCTTAGGACTTCAGAGCTGTCGATCTAACATGCTTTTCAGCTGAGGGCTGAATTGCCATTTTGCATTTTTGCTCATTTAATAAAAGGTAGTGGATAAAAACTTACTATTTAAAATACCGTATTTTTCTTTCCTTGGCAGTTTGAAATGCGGCCTGTAGTCAGACTTAAAAGTCTGATTCCACAAGACTCCAGCTGAATCCTAAAATCCTAAACTCTGGTGCTTTGATACAACTTCCAACAGTAATCCACTCCAACCTGCCCTGTCCTTCTGCTCCTTTTAGCAGTATCATAGCATGAAGGATTATAATTCTTTCTTGTTCAGAAATGGAAAAATGCTAAATTAGTCAGAACAACACAAGATCTGGATGGTAGAAAACCCCTACTCAAAGGCCCCAGTCTGACCACAAGAAGACCAGCGTTAAATGCTTCACACAAGTCCAGGTAGGTGAGGTCAGTTGTTCTTCCTTTATCCACCAGTGCCATAACCCCATCACAGAAGGCCACCAAATTGGTCAGGTATGATTTGCCCTTAGTGAAGCCATGTTGGCTGTCACCAATCACCTCCTCATTTTCCATGTGCCTTAGCACAGGTTCCAGGAGGATCTGCTCCATAATCTTATCCTGCACGGAGGTGAAACTGACTGGCCTGTAGTTCCTCAGGTCTTCCTTTTATTCCATTTTAAAACTGGGGATAAATTTTTGCTTTTCCAGAAGTGGGAATTTCACAAGACTGCCATGACTTCTTCTCAAATATGATGGATAGTGGCTTAGCCACTTAATCTGGCAGTTCCTTCAAGACTGTGGATGCACCATCATCATTGTTATAAGGTGGCTCTTCTTGTACATCCTCCCTGCATCTGAGCCCCTTCAGTGGGATGACTTTTGCATTAATATGATGGATATTTCCCGAGTTTTAAGTTTTACCTATCCACCTAATCCTTACATATAATGATCACAAAGCAGGAAGTCACTCTGAAACGTGCACCAAGAATTGACTTATCAGCGTACAGTTTCCCTCTTCTGCACTTTATCTCTCAGTTTTAACCTCCTTTTTCTTGATTACACAGAAAAGAAATGAGGATGCTGGTAAGGAAGCAAATAAAGGTAATGAAAACTATCTTTCCCTCATGCATTCTCAGACCTTTTAGCAGAGGGAGAATAGTTTCTCTCTAAAGAGCAGTATCTTGGATTCTGGTACCTAGTGGCAGAGGGCTCACCAGGAGTAAGTACCCTGTGACCTGTTCTAGGGGTTAACTGTGTGTAAGAGAAGGCAGAGAAACCAAGCAGATTGGGATAAGCCAATATACACCACCAAGTGGGACCTTCCTGTGCTTATGGTGATGGCTCTGCTTTTGCATATCTTTTCCATATCACATAATAGACTCATCCAATCAATCAAAGTGTCCAAGGGACTGCCTATCTCCATATGGAAAGAGAGTCAATTAAGGGAGCATCATGAATACCAAGTCCTTCCTCTCTCCCTGACATGAATAGAGAAGGAGAAATGAGACAGAAAAGGCACTGTGCCAGTGCCTGCCTTTCAGCTTGATGGCTTCGACTGGGCAAAGCAGAGAGATAGAGAAAGCTAATTTCACAGATAATATCTCCAAGGTTTATATAGTAATTTTAAATATTGGAAATAATTTTTCATGACAAATTAATCTAATTCATCCTGGCCACTTCCATCAAGATATCACCATTATTTGTAAGGACAGTTGGTAGTCTTGGCAGAAACAGTCTGGTCTGATTCAAGGGCATGGAAAGGAAGGGGAGTATGAAACCACAGGGACTGAGATCAGCCACTGAGCAATAAGATACCACATAGTCTGAAATGACTCTTGCACCCAGTGTAATCAGTTCATCTCTCGACACCTGACATACCACAACAGACATGGGGCATTCTCAAAGTTAGCAGGCACATTCTGGATCATACATGTGACATGCCATCATATGTCCGGCTGGGAGCTCCCTGGGAAAACTAGGATAAAAAGGTGAAACAGTATTTCCTTTCTTCATAGTGACTTACTGCTTCAGATGATCCAAGTTTTAGTAAATTCTACTTTCCCCTGGATAGTGTGATTCAGGCAAAACTGACCTGCTGTGAGAAAGATGTCCTTTAATCTGAGAGTTAGCTGAGCAGCATTCTGTCTTGACTTATAGATAAGGTGTATTTTGTAGCTTGCATTAAGAAGCCATTGTTCTGAGCTACCATTTATAAACCAGCAAAAAAAAAAAAAATATAACACCATGTTATTAGTCCTGTGGAAGAGGCCTATGCTAATAAAGTATAAAATGCTAAAAAGCATTAACCAAATGTCCTTACTCATCTGCCCACCACCATCTTTTTTTGTTGTTTAAGTGCTCTTCACAGTAGCTGACTTTAGCACAAAATCTAGTAGTTTTGGATAATCATATTTCTTGAACTGGGAAGACCTTGTGAAAGCTACACTTAGCAATAAAGAGATAGACACACAGAAATTTGGAGAAAAACAGCAGAAATTATCTTCTGTGCCATCAATTACCATATTCAGACAAGAAAAAGAGCACCTGGAGTACTAACAAATTCACATGCAGCATGGAAGGCAGGAGTGGCCTTAAATATCAAGAGCATACGATGATGGAGACAAGATGAAGAAACAGGAAAAAACACACAGGTAAAAAATCATACCCATGTCACTATAAAATATTGGAGAGACAATCAGTTGATTTTTATATGGTCTCAGATTTTTCAGCTGCTCAGCAGATGCTGCTGGAGATTGCCACATCAGTAAGACTCTTCAAAGTTAAAGTTCAACAGCCTAAAGACCATGAAATGATCTCCTAAAAAGATGTTATCACGCTGACTGCAGAATTAACTGCACACTCTTCTGTACTGAGGATATCACAAAGGCATTACAAGGCAAGAAATGGCATCACTTGTGCTGGAACAAACATATTCAGAATGGCTTTTGACTGAATACATACATCTATGGACAACAAAGTTGTGATGAGTGGAAAAGATCACAATACAAATCCACAGAAGTGAGAGACACCGAAATTGTTCTTTCATATTGTTTCTCTCCCCTTACAAGCCCCACCTTGGCTGCCCTGTCCTTACAGGAGCTAGCACATCTCATGAGCACCCTGGGAATTCTTTGAATGTTAGAAGTTACCCCATGGAAGGCAATGGAAGGTTGCAGAGATGGAATATACACAGAAGTCTAATACAGTAGAATAATCCAACTTATGCAATCAGCAATAGCCTTCTGCTCCAACACCCAACCATTAGGGAGAGATATGAGGGAGCTAAACGCAGAAAGCCTGGGCCTGCATTTCTTAGGCATAAGAAGAGCATATATCACAGTAGTAGCTGCTTGGGCCAGCCAAAGAGGGAACATCCACAGGTGTTGAAAACAGATTGATGGCAAGTAAGAAAATGAACTGCTCACCCACAGCAAAAGCTAACATGCCTGAGATCATGTTTAATGGAACAAATTAAAATGAGTGTGAAAGGATTGCTATATTCAGATGGAAGCTTTTTTTCTGCAGTTTGGAGATGTTTTGGGAAATTGTACAGTAGGGACCTATCTGTACTAGTAAGTCAATGAACAGATAAGCTCTAGAACAGACCATCCAATTTCTAACATCTTTATCTCATGAAATCATAAAAATTACTCTGATGTTTTGACTTTCCTAAAGTCTTTGAATATTCAAGATCCAGCAAGGATTAAAAGCACTAAAACACTGCAAGCAAAGGATTTTCTGCTAGTGTGTCCAGCACCCCTGGGAACCATCAGTCCTATAAGAAAATCTATTTTCAGCAGTTACATAGCATTACACTGCAGGCTCAGAAGGTCTGGACAGTCCAAAAAGCATCAACACGCTTTAGTTTTTCTAAACAAACCTTCAAATCTGTAATCATCAGTAAACATCTTCACTAAAATGACAAAGAAATCTATGCTGCTACCTGGGCTTAAGATAGCAATGCATGCAGCACTTAAACCACGTAGTAAATGATTTTGTAGCATTTCTTATTACCAGTAATTTTACAACATCTCCATTTATTGCATACATAATAGGCAGACATGTGCTGTCATTAAACTGTTCTTAGCAAACATTGCTGTAAAGGTACTTGGCAGGTAATAAAATGTGCAGCCCTATGCTCAACACTGGCATTGTTAACAGCTGGCACACTGTTGTTCACAAACAGTATCCCACAAACCACAGAAAAATCCTGGTTTTCTCAGGATGTTAACCATCCATTTGTGAGCAAACCCAAATAGGAAGGGACACTGGTTTCAGCCCCTGGGAGGAGAACTGGAGTGGGCTATTTCTGTCTTACTGCAACAAACACTGGGTGCAGCTCAGCAAAAGGAAAGGGCTGGAACAAGACTTTTATTTTTGTTACCTGGAAAGGACTCATTCTACAGTCAGTGCTGAGCAATTAACTTCAGCAGTTTAAAATTTAAACCTTGGCGTCTTTTATTTCGGTCTTAAATGGCCAGCAGTATCAGAACAACCTGCTTTCTCTAATCTTTAGCAACAAGATTTCATTTTCATTGGCCTAAAATGATCTGATTTTAAGTCATCTTTTGCTTTGTGTCCTTCCTGGGCTTTTGCCCTCTGCAGTCCCTCTCCCAGTGTTTCAGTAGAAGGAGAGCACCCAGAGACCCTTTGGGATCTGCAGTAGAATAGGCCTCAAGCAACTTCTTGAATCCATGGTATTTTCAGTGCAGCTACAGAAAACAGCTAATGTGAACACAAGACACACTTCCCTCCTCCTGCCTGTTTAATGCCAGTGCTTTGGGGTCCTTTCCAGAAAAGTCCACAAGTCGTGAGGAAGTACTTTGTTATCACAGCAAAGTACATCATCCTTCATGACCAAATCCAGCTCCTACCTCCAACACCTTAAGAGCAGTTAACACAGGGCTGCAGTGACCTGATTCTGCAACTGATGTCGAATACTAACAAACTAGAAGCCAAAGGCTTTTTAAGTACATTAAGTACTTAGAAAACACTAAAGATACTTCACAAGTAGCTGCATCAATGCATCCTTCCGACCTTCCTGCATGTCTGTAACAGCCCTCCAGCTCATCTTGCTGACAAGACTTGCAACTCACCCTAATTTCTATGGGGTTCAGTATGTGAAGGTTGTTCACATGCAACAGGAAGAAGCATGTGCTACCCATTGCATCGGATCCTTTTTGTCAGTTCTCCCAAAGCCTGACCCATCTCTGATGACTGGAAAGCATTTGGAAAGCATTCCCGTGGGCTTTCAGGCATTTTATGTCCTTTATTTCAAACTAATTAGCAAAATGGCAGACCTGTTGGAACAAGGTACTTGAGAACAGAGATGCTGCGCTGCATACACTGTTCTCTGATACTCCTTTCTAAAACCCTAGGCTTCAAGAATGACTAAATACTACCAGAAGTACAACCTCCAGTGCTGGTTTTTAACTCCTAATGCTCCACATACCACAACCCAAGACTCAGCAAACTCAATAAAAAGCCTCAATATGTACTCATAATGTACTCATAAACTCAATATGTAATCATAACTTAGATCACAAATTCACTCTGCTGTGCCTGCCATTCATTTCAGAGACACCCAAAACCTACCCTTCAGTATAGGAGTGATTCTGGCATGATTATACCCTGCCCTCCTCCAAACATACTCTAATCAGATATAACAGGAATGCAGGAGAGCTCAGGCAGCAGGGGGAGGCAAGATCGTTACCACATTGCAAAGCCCTGAGAACGTCACTTGCAGGAGGGATTGTGTCCTGTCTAGTCTCCTCTTTTCTATCTGCTTTATGCCCCCACCCTAAACAAGATGTCCTCTTTTTTGTCAGTCTGGTAGCCTTGGCAGCTTGGTACTATCAATTTCTTCAAAGCACAGTTACCTTCTGGAGTGTAGCAACACTGAATTATCAGACCAGAATCTGCATACAATCAATAAAAGAAGACAGGCAAATCATCAGAAGGAGGCAAGCAGATCATGTTATTGCTTTGAATTTCTCCCGAGAAGCAATCCTCCACTGACTGCACAGGGAACTTAAACATTAGCACAGGTCCTCATTGCCAGGCTTCTATTTTTTTAATCTTATCCAAGATTATTTTTTTAATACTTATCCAAGGCATCTAAAGAAGGCAGTCACAATACTACTTTAGCTGAGTTAATGCCACTTGCAAAGCCAACAGTCTTATTCCCTAGCCTGGTGATTAGCCATGCCACCCTTCCAACAGCTACTGCAGTATATCTGAAGTTTCTCGTCCAAATGCTGCTCTGTTTATAGCACCTTCTTAATTTCAGTAGTGGCTCAAAAAGGTTCTTCTCACACATGATTTCCAACATTGCCACACTAAGTTAGATCGGGTAGCAGAGGGCCATAAGGAAAGATGATAGAAAATGGGGAGCTCAAGGATTTAAGAAAATAAATAACTAATGGTGTGTTACCAGCCTGTGGTGGAAGATGTGAAATGGAGACATACCTTGCTAACTGCCAGGATTTGCTACTGCCTTTGCTTAGCCTCATAGTCTGGCATTGAGCGCTTCTGCCCATGAATCCCATTGCACTTTCATCTCCTCTCCCCTCTCTGTCACCTGCCATTGGCCATGAAGACTAAAGAGAGTCTTGTTTAGATGATGTACTTTGTCTCAGCCTTTCTAAGGATCAAACACTGATGTCCATTCACTCCAGGTTCTACAGCAAGGACTTGAATGTAAGTATACCCCATAGAAGCCTTCGCAATTTGTCTCCCAAGAACATTCCTTCCTAGTTAGTACAAGAAAAACATACAGCTAATAAAAGAACCAGAGCAGTCCATTTTGACCCCCTGACATACCCCCCTCCTTGGGTGGAAGTCATATCAGACATGAACTAGTCGAAGAAATTCTTTACTGTAAGGGTGGTGAGGCACTGGAATGGGTTGCCCAAGGAAGCTGTGAATGCTCCATCACTGGCAGTGTTCAAGGCCAGATTGGACAGAGCCTTGGGTGGCATGGTTTAGTGGGAGGTGTCTCTGCCCATGGGGGGGGGGGGGGTTGGAACTAGATGATCTTAAGGTCCTTTCCGACCCTAACTATTCTATGATTCTATGTCTCACCCCCTCTCTTCTATGTAATTTCTATTACCCCAAGAAGGGAATTCAGTACCCCTAGAAGCTAGGGCACTTTAAGACTGAAAACACCTTTGTCTGCTTGCATCACTGCCAATACTGAATGACTGATGAGATACTGGAATTGTAAGAATGAATTTGAGGCCTTGGTAGCAGTTCTCTGCTCTATACCCTCTCAAACTGCAGCCATAGCAAGGTTTCTCCATCTGCACAGAAGTACCACCTGAGCAGATCACTGCAACCAAAGTCTATATTGCATCCAGTGTAACTTGCTGAATATACAGAGGTGTTACTTCACTGACAGGACAAACTTCCACAGGCTTTAGATATAGGTGATATACTGAATGTCATATATTTGTATTATTTCACCATGAATAAAAGGAATCCAAACCTCTTTCTTAACTATGACATAAGTAATTTCCTTTTTGAGTTCCTTGTAGATTTATAGCAGTCCTTCATATGGCAAAGTATAAAATGTATGAGAAATACAGCATTATAAATGTAGAAATGCTATACCTGGGAAAAAGAGAGGTAGATTTTACCACCATCACCAAATGAATCATCTGCTTCTCTTGGAGTTGTATGTATGTCTTTCGTTTTTTTAGTACCTTAACTAAATGTTAAGTATGTGTTTTGCTTTGTGATGAAGAGGGACCTGGTAACTTGGTAACCAACGGGCACAGATTAGTTATTCTAGGCTCCCCTGCCCCTTAACCCTTCATCCTACATCTTGGGCTGCAAGCCAGAGTTACACTCCTCAATTTTTACAGGACAGAAGTCAAAGGACTGAGTAAAGCAAGAGACAGCCCTCCTCAGATAACAGATGGTAGACAGGAAGAGCGAGTCAATAGCTGCCTCCTACTAACAGAGCAAGCCTGCTCCTTTTTTCCTTCCCTTATGCGCCAGCCAATTTTAAGACACATGCTATAACAATTAGGCCATGGTGCTAAGTAAGGCAATAGAAAGAAGGGGATGGAAGCCCTAAGACTCTGCTAACAGTATACAGTGAATTCTTGGGTGTAATATGAGTCCAGTTCAACATGACTGCAATGCAATACCCAAATATTAACAGAAAGATTGTTTTGAATATAAGAATAAACCTTTTAAGGGAATATTTTCTTTTCTAAGTGATCTTAGCCCTATCTGTTTGTTTGGGGGGTTTTTGACCCACTCACCTCCCTCATTTTGAGGGTGGCACCGGCACAATAAAGATAACGATTAATGGAACCACCTGGTATTTGAGAAATATATAGCTCAGATACCTTACATTAAACATTTTTTTTCATGTGGCCTAGAATACACACATTTTGCCTGCCTGTACCAGCACTACTTCTTCATATCTCAAGTCATAAATCTTTAAATCACCAGTCAGAATGACTAAGATGCAGGGAATCTCCTGACACCTCCTACAGATTTGCCTTATCAGAGGTGAACTTGGAGACATGTTGATGTTAACCCTATCTCATTAGCTGGCTTGACCGATGAACAGCCATCAAAGGAAACCCTACTATGCAAAAAAGAGAAACACTAGACAAGTCCAGGATACATTGTCTGCCCCACAGAAGAAAAATCTCTGTAACTCAAGTTCACACTTGATACTGTTTCTAGTAATTTGCATGAGACTTCTCACATGCAGCAGCATTTTCTGCCTTAGGAGACAAACCTTGCTCAGCCAAAGAAACTCTGGAACCTGAAGAAAAGGTTTTTCAGAAGTCTGAGGGAATGAAGTGGCAGATGAAGAGGGTAAAGTTATGAAATGAAGGTGGGAAAGACTGGAAGGAAGTGATCAGAGAAGCAGTAGGGACTGGAACTTAGCACTGGGAAGACCAGCAAGGGCAGGGAAAGCCTCATGGAAACAGTGAATTTTGTTCTAGTTCTGCATACCTCAATCTCTGTGTAACTGAGGTCAGAAAATTCAGCTTACCTCGCTCACATGTTCTACCCCAGTAGCCGGTGCCAGTGCAGTCACAAATGAAGCGGTTCCAGCCATCCTTGCAGATGGCATTATTCTTGCATGGGTAGCTGTCACACTGCTTGGTGCTAAGGCGGGAGCAGGAAGACTTGACTCCTGCGGCATTCTGTGCCTCTGCCAACTGCCTGATGTTCTTGCTTCGTCCATCGATGAACAAGTCTCGAATACAGCCAACATAGCCATAGTTCAGCATCGCTGTCCAGAGTTCTGTGGGAAGGATGAGTCCTGCCCGGTTCTCGGGCAGCCCACCGAGGTACATGTCACCTTCCAGATCAAGGATCTCACTCTCTCCACTGGCAGTGAATGGAGTGCGTCTGCTGTTCACTGATATTGTACCTAAATGAGGAGGATAAGAAGACATTACCACTTTCACTTATGCATTCAGTCTAGTTCTTTTTTTTTTCCAATAACTGAGTGAGGTTTAAGGTTCAGTGCAGGAAAGTGAAGATTCCCCCCGATCCAAATGCACTCCTAACAGAGACAGTCTCTTCCACACACCACACAGCTCCCTTTCCTCTTGAATCACAGGCCATGAATTCTTCTACATAGCGACTGATCATCATATCTGTATCCCAACTTGCATTATAAGGTCACAAGCATAACAATTCAATGCTAAATAATAATGTGTAAAAAGCTGAGCATTATTAAATGGTATTCATCCAACAAAGCAAAGACCTACTGAGAAAATAAAGGATTTTGAAGGTATCAGGAATGGAGAGAAAAAAAGGGAAGTAAAAGTGTATTAATTGACATTACATAGCTCTTCCAGAAAATACTTCATCAGTACCTCCAAAACTGGACCTGGATGATGGAACTAAGCAGATCCTCATCAAGCATCCCCATCAAAACTGGGGAGAATGGTTGATGCAGAGAAAACACAAGGCTACAATTCAGAAAAACCTTTACAAGGTAGAGCAAAAGACTGATAGAAATGTTTGATATAAATCAACAATAAATACTAAGTTCTACACCTGGGGTAGAACAATCTCACATGTAAGTACAGGTTGGGAACCAGCTGGCTAAGGAGCAGCTCTGCAGAAAAGGACTTGGGGATGTGGACAACAATTTGGACATGATTCAGCAGTGTGCACTTGCAGTGAAAAGAGACTGATCACAGGTTGCAGCAAGGGAAACTCCAACTCCTGAGAAAGGAACATTTTTCACCATGAGAGTGGTTAAACATGGGAACAGAAACCTCAGAGAGGTTGTGGAATAACCATGCTGAAGGCATTCAAAACAGAACTGGACACAGCCCTGAAGAAAGCCTCAATTTCAGCAGAAGTTGGACTAGAAATCTCCAAAAGTTTGTTCCAAAATAAATTACTCTTTGGTTTTACAAAGGAAGTTATGTATTCTAACTTCCATTTTAGGAACAGAAAAATTGAGGTAGGGAAAGACAAAGGTTATCTCTGGAGAACAGTTATTATTATACCTAGTAGCTTCCATATGCTCCAAGCAAGATGTGGGCACAATGCACTGAGACCATTCCTCTATATTTCAAGAAATTGTCCCAACACATAAAACAATTAGAACATATAATACAGAAATATAATTAGAACACAGGAAACAGATGCAGACAAATGAAGTGATTGGTTTAAAGTCAGACAGCTCATCCAAAGCAAAACAGGGAACATAATGCAGGTCTCACACCCCAGAGCAGTGTAGTCTTCAGAAGAGCACTCAGCAGCTTTTGTGATAGGGACATCTCCCCACCATACATGCAGCTAAGAATCAGCAGTTCACTCTCCTTGGCTATAAATCATCACATCCAACTGCCTGGTTATTAAGATAGCTGTCCTCGGAGACAACTATCCAACCTTTAAAATTAATTTCACATCATTGCATTTTTATCATACACCCCTACAATAAGGTGGGAGAGTTTAGTTAATAGAGTTAGCTCTGTTTTGTTTCTCTGTGAGAAAGCACAGTCATGTACACATGCTTTTTCTTCAGCTGTAATACGTGTCTTGTCAAAGAACAACACGTATGACACAGACACAAGGTATTTCATGTGTGTGATGTTCAGTAATAATTTAGGAATAATGTCAGAGGCAGCAGAGTGCCAGAAGCAACCAAGGCATTACAAATTAAAGGCTCAGAGAGAACCACGGTTATTTGATGAATCATTTTGAAAAACAAGCTGCAGCACCACGGACATTTTCCCTTTTAAAAGTAGGAAGAGAAAAGATGTGACAAGACACCTACAGTCATAAAAGCAGCATGTCACGAAGCCACAGGATCAGAGCCCCCATTCCAGTATCTCTGCTGTTACTCCTCAAAAGCAGCATGCGGAGTACGTATTACTCAGAAGACTAGAACAGTCCAAAATATTGGAAGGCTGAGCTCCAGACAGTTGATAAAGCAAGCACAACCTGCAAACAGGTAAAGAAACTCCCAAAAGAGAAGAAATCCTGGATTCCAAGGAAAACTGTAAAACCTGGAGAGAGAGAGATGATGATAATGAAAGGAAATAACCTAGCCAGCAGGCTAAACTTTCTGCCAGTGTTTTGTACCCTGCAGCTATTCCTGTAAGGAGATGGTACTAGCTCAGATGCATAGCACTTTAAAGATCAAGTTCCTGAGATAGACAAATCCTGAACTGATCCTAGGAAGGAATAGTCACATAAGCCGACATCCTTTTTTCACTCATATTTCCAAATCCCATGTTCCCAACTCTGTTTAGGTAGATCAAATCCCATAATAAGAAATCAGAAGCATCTATCCATCTCCTTTCCAGTCCCTTAGGCACTTTGTGCAGGGCTAAAGAACAGACCAGAAGACCCCAGCTACTGAGGGCAAAACTGGTATACAAACCAGCGCACTGATGCAACCCTCAACCAAATCCTCCCGTAGATTTTTAGTGGCTGAGTGGGAGGGACACCATGTGCGTTTGACAGCCAATGACCAGATGCAAATCATGTGTTCTGTAATCTGCCCAGCGTTCGCTGCCTAGAAACCATGACAGGTTTCGTGGTCATTTTGTAGGAGCTTTCCTCAAGGACAGAAAGGTTACAGTAAACTAGGTGTGCATGTCCACACTGTCTGCTTTTGTCAGAGTAAAGAGAAAGAACACACCAATGTATACACAAAGCCTAAGGGGACTAGAAATGCCAGAGGTTATTTGAGCATGATTGCCAGGCTTTCCCAGCATTTGCACATTGCCTTAGTAAGTTGCAGTAGTGGATATTTGGATTTTCAGGCTATTTTACCAAGCTCAGCGGAACCTGTTATAGAAATGGGAAGAAGGGGAGAGATGACACCTAATAAAGGCCTGGCTGCTTTAATAATGAGAATTAGAACCTCTAGGTCACTAGCTCATTAAACACAAATGGCTGTTTTGTCACCTACATTAAGCAAGTTCATTATTTCAGTTCAGTTTCTAGATGACAGGCATCCACATTTAAAGAAAAATAATCTTCAAGGTGTAACTGTTCTCTGGTCCACATGTGGGAGGAATGCCAAAGACTAAACATAAAGAGATCCCAAACTTCTTTCGACACCTACCAAAAGTGCCACTGGGTAACAGTGGTTGATGCTTGTAAAAGGTATGGTGTGAAGAAATCAATGCCAGTATCATGGTTTTCTGGGTAGAGAAGACATCAGTCGCTAGGACCATAAACACAGCACTTTTTGTCAGCAGAAAATGCAATTAAAAAAGAAAAAAAGACAAAACCATATAGATGTGTTTATTCTTGTTGAACAAAGTGCTTTTAATTCAAAATATTACCTCTCATCAGTGTCCAGAACACCACAAATCTCCCCTACCAAGCAACAACTAAGTCACTCCGACAGGCTCATCCACCAAGTAGCCATGCAGTCTGTCACAGCCTCTTAGTCCAAATGAATGTACATCTGGGATCCTAGGTTTTTACAAACTTAAATGGAGCTTCATGTCATTTTTGTTTCTTCTCCTTCTGCAGCTGCCTCTCCAGGGACCAGACAGTCTCCAAGTGAGCAAGCAAAACTGAAGGCAGTACTGAATGCAATTAATTGAGTTTATCCTTGGAAGTTAATTAAATTTTAGCAATTCTAAAGAAATCAAAGCTCCATTTATTTATTTATGGCTTCCTTTATAAAATGTTCTTATCGATGTCTTCAGGAGATAACAATATATAACCACACATTAAGTCCTAGTAGAGCACTATGTCAAATACAAAGAAATTCCTCACATCATCAAAGAAAAGACTAGCTTCAGGCAAAAACCTGTTCAAACAGCTAGGGTTTGCATGGCATCTAAAAGTCAGCTTTTCCGAAAACTCAAGGGAAGCAAATTCTAGCACTGTGTTCTCTCTACTGATGGCAGTCAGCAACTGTGCACATAAAATTAGGGACCGAAAGCTATCATGTGGAGATCACCAGACAAATTCCAAAAGCACTTGCAAATGCAAGCAAAATTTCCTTTGAAGAGACATACAGCCAGGCTTTGATATCCCAGCAGTTCAGAAAGAATGCAAATACAATTGTTCACATAGTCTCAAGATGAAGTTACAGTATGTGATCATTTTGTTTCCTTACAAAATTTTACAGTAAACCATGAGCAGGTTGGCTCTGGGTTAGATACCTAGCAGTAGAAACAAACAAAATACCTCTTGGTAATTGCATGCTGGGTATGTCATAAAAAATAAACCACATTTCTGAAAATTATAAGCTGCGAGGAAACAAAGAAACATCCACTGAATGTTGACTCAGATATTAAGACTAGAATTTGGTATTCAAAAGAATAAAGAAGCCTAATGGAAAACTACAAGATACTAAAGAAAACAGAACAGGATTAAAATGTTGATTTGTCACAATAATTTTGTCACTGATTGTGCCCATTACTCTTATTTTCCTTATGACAAGATCCCAAACCCCTGCTCGTTAAAGACACAAGATCCAGGAGAAAATGGTAATATTATTTCACAGCAATAAGTTTTCAGTTAGTTTTTACTATGTTTATTTTTGAACAAAACCCCAAAGTAGATCAGTGAGAATTTCTCAAACTAAGAACTTAATAATAATCAGTCTGAAGGATCTTTAACATTACTGTGGCCTACAAAGAAGTCATCACTATAACTGCAAAGAAAGGTCCAGAAATATCTGAATATTGTGAGTAAAATATTAATAGATTGCCTCTGTGATATGCTATCCAAAGTTTATACTGAACATTTAATGAAAACCTAGCCATTCACATCTTTGTTTTGCTGGATAAACATCACAAGATGTTTTCATGAGAAGGTGACTCATATCTAACAGGTTTTGAAGGTTCTCAAAATTAATACACAACCCTAGGTTTTGATCTGAAAGAAGAATCTACTTGAGGAAAATCATGACTCTACCTGATCTTCCATCTCGTTGAATATCCACATGATACCACTCTCCATCATTGGCTTTCTTCTGGGTGGCCTTGACTTTAATGGTCCCAGAGCCCATGTCCAGCAACAAGTAGAGGTTCCCATCTAGAAGCTCAACTGCAAAGAAGTCTACCTTTGTATTTTTCTGGCTCCTGGCATCTTTCCTTTCCTGAGGCTTGCCATGGGTGAAAAGGATCAGTCCATTGGGTTCAGTGGTTCGGAAATCAAATGAGATGGAGCCCATCCTTTTAGTATTCCATTTAGGCAGACTAATGTAGGCCTCGGGTGTCTCAAAGCTGATGGGATCCAGTGTAGCCACATTCTCACATACGAATTTCACTTCCCCGTAGATCTTCATCTTAGTATCACCAATCCGTGCTAAGCGAGACAGCTCCAGACGAATGTCATTATTCTTATAAACAACCTGCCAGACAGAAGGAAAAGTATCATACATCAATCCTGCATACAGTACAAATACCCCAATTACTTTCAGCCATGGGAGATAAACTTCTCCCAAAAGGCGGTGGGGAGCAGAAAGGAGACCATGCAAGAGTATGACATGATGACAGAGGGAGAGAGCACATCCACAAGTGTATATAGAAATGACAGCAACAGCTAGTTTGCGATGGCCATAGATCAGATAAGCAGACTGAAGGGAATGACAGTGAAAACAATTAACTCTATCACAGGCCCACTCTGCTGTAAAAGCTTTTGTACATAAAATACAGCGTGTGTCTGGTATCATGCTGCTACATTAGCATAAATCCCATACAAAATACATAAACAAATGTAACCTTCATGTCCATCTCTGCTAGCCACAGCAGGGAACTCCGTACCACCACTGTTATTTCTCTATTATTCCTATAAGCCCACTTAAATACTAGGAGAGATATATGCAAAAAAATCTAAGCAAGTTGCTGTGAAATGTTGGTGATTGCCCTGTGGCTTCTAAAGAGCTACAAGAAAAAAAATAAACAGACCAAGAAATCTTAGATCACTATGGGCAAACTTGCTATGGAGATATCTGCATAGCTTACCTTGCTTCAAGAAACCTATGCTCTCTGTGGTAACACATAAAAGTCTGTACATATACACTGCTTGGACTCTTACTCTCACTGGGTTAAGGACCAGAGGTCTGGACTCTGGGTTGCTACATGGATAGAAGTCAGCCAAGGGAAGAGCCCCAAACAGGCAAGCACTCCTGCATGCAAAACTTGCTCAGGAGTCCAGATCTCCTGCCCTTTTCTTTCTCACAGGTACAGAATTAATTCCTTGCAAAGAGGACTCCCCCCCTGCCCCATGCTATTCTCACAGAGGCAGGGACTGGAGAAGGCACAAAACTGAAATATCTGTAAACTACAGCTCCTCTCGACCACCTTCTATGCTTCCTAAAGCTAGAGCTCACACATACAGGAAACCAAAGCATTTCTTCAACTAGCATTCAATTTTGATTGAATTCCTGCTCTGCAACACTAGTGAAGACTCTGATTTCTTATATGAAGTTATTATGTTAAAATATTTTGTGTTGATTACAGCATAAACACACACATTGGATTTCTGCTTTCATAATGCTAGCAAGATGAGTTGTCAGCAATTTGCTATGAAAAGAGAAGGGAAAGGAGATGTATATTGTTATTCCTACCAGTAGGACAGGAAAGTCAGAGAAATGAGTGTGCAGCAAATACGAAAGAGAGAATAACGGATAAGCTTCTAAAGTAGGTGACCTCAGGATGAAAACTAAAACAAATCACAATTCAACACTTCTGCAGCAAGCAAAAAATTTCCAGCTTTCACTAAGCTATTAAAGGAGAATTTCCCCAGTGCAGCCAGCACAGCATCAGATTTTCTTGTTGCAAAGGCCATACACCCTACATCAGAGTAAGAGGAGAATCCAGCTGTTAATTCCCATTTGGAGTCATGGCACAAAGCTATAGTTCCTCCCAGCAGAGGACAGCATTGACCCACCTCCCAGGAGAGGACAGCATTGACCCACAATAGCTTGTTTTGCTCCACTTCCCAGTAAAGCACTCTGCCTCACACAGACTTTGAAAACATCAAGTCTATTAGTATCCGCAGCAGGAATAAAGTATTTTTTCAATTTGTGAGACTCTAGTAGTTCCATTTTGCAGATTAGGCATGTCAAATTCTCTTACAAGACAGACCATACACCTACTTCCAGTGACTCAGCAAGTCTGTGCGTTACAGCCTTCCTGTCTTGACAGACAAGACGCACCTTAGCCAGACACTAGTTCCAAGCACGGCATGCAGTTCTGTGTCTGCATCTCAAAGAAAGACAGAAGCTGAAGGTACAGAGGAAAATAAACATAACAATTAAGAGGACAGGGCAGGATGCTTTATGAAGATAGCCTGAAAAGGCCATGGCTCTTGTATCTGGAGAGGACTGGAAAAAAAAATGACTGAAGTGTGCAGAGGATGAAGAAGGTTAACGTAGATCTGCTCTTTGCCAAACCCAGCAATCACAGAACTAGATGCACTCGCTAGAACTTGTAGGTTATCAGTTTAAAATGGATTTTTAGAAGTACTTATTTACAGAGAGTGTACTGAAATTCTGGAACTTGCTGCCACAGGAAGTCATGGAAGCAAAGCACATCAGCCGGCTCTAAGGGGAATGCATCACTGACAGTAGCCATGCTCACACACCCTCCCTAAATGCCACTTGCACCTGCCACTACTGGAGGCAGAAAACTAGGGAAATGGACTGACTTCTTCAGGCCTGCTAAGGCTTTTCTTGTGTTCTTAGTGAATCTAAGTGTACTGCAGGCTGTCCACACTCTACCCCTTGTCCCACTGCAGGGAGTTTGGGAAAGAGGGCAATTGGAAACAGGTTCCTGTGGAGAGAGTCCTTCTGCCAGAACAAATATACAGGACTTCTTAACTGGTATGACTTTGGCACAGCGCTGCATTTTTGGTTTTGCCCAGTATGGAGTCATTCTGGCATTCAAGAAAATGCCAGGCCTGAATGAACTGGGACTTTAGTGGTTCTAACAAGAGAACTGCCCTTATAGGATACTAGTAACAGTTGCTCAAACCAACACTCCTCTAAACTGTACCTTGACCCAACCTTTCCCCCTGTGAGAGGAGCAGATGGGTAGCACAATACCCTAGATACAACTGATGGCTGGTGCTAGGTTATATCTAGCTGTCACTCAGTGATCCTCTTTCAGCAACTTCTGCAGGTTGCTGGCAGGAGTACGATCACATACATGTGAGCAACTCCCAACTCTCAGATAAGTCACATCCAGGTTACATCTCCCCCTTTCAAGTATTTGACTTTAGTAACGATTCCCATCTCTTCTGGGAAAACATAGAGGATCTGCTTCTGGATTTATGTGGGATCTGCTGCAGGCTGCCTTGTATTTCATTAGTCAGACCAGTATCACAGCTGGAGAATCCCTGAGACAGAAGACTTTTAAAGGACCTAGAAAAAATTACACAGAGTTATTTGTAATCCAGAAAGTGACTAACAATGGAGGATCTAAGAGCAAGTTTGAAAGAAAGGACTAAGAAAGCAAGCACAAAGGAACACTTGGAGAAGAGAGAAGAAAGGGTGTTGAATAGATACAAGAGTTCTAAATTCAGTCTTTTCAAAGAAACAAATCCACCCCAACAAGAATCTTTATGATTCAAACAGTTGTCATTCTACATTATTTTCTTAAAAAAAAAAAAAAAACAACAACAAAGCAATCATAACCTAGCTTGAGAAATTTTAAAAGCACCTGTATTTAAGGAAAAAGTGCAAGTGTTCACACAGCTGACTTGAGATATTGTTGACAGCCACGTTTGGACATCAGGATGTATAAACCACAACTCTCAGCACTATAAACAAAAGGATAAAAATAATCCTAGGGTGTAAACTCAAAGTGAATCCCGAGCAGGAACATAGAGGCATATCACCTGTAGCTTGAGCAATGAAATGCGAAGGCAGCTACTTATATCCGCAGTTCAATTCTTAAACTGAAGGTTCAAAAATGAAAAAAGGGAATACAATTAAATGACTGGAATGCATGTCCCATAGTGAAGAAAATTCAAATTCAGTCTGCTTAATAGGTAGAGGTTAAAGGGTGATTCGATTACAATCTATGAGTACCTGTGCAGAAAATGGAATTTGGCAATAGAGGACTCTTCAATCCATGCGACAAAGGAATAATAGGATCCGGGGGCTAGAAATTGAAGTTAGAGAAACTCACATTTTAAAATATTATGACTTATTTTTACATGAGGGTAATTTGCTATTGAAATAATTTACTACGGGTTACGGTGTGTTCTCTGCTACTGGCAAACTTTAAATTAAAATGGTATCTTGTTTTCCCTAAAAGACATAGTGAGACAGGAATTAATTACGTAGCAAATCAGCCTAGATTATCATAATAGCTCTTTCTGGCCTCATAACCTATGAATCTTCATGTTTTAATGAAATCAACAGATGTTGCAATGCAGTTTTCCCAGACAGATGAAACACATCCTTCTCCAATGTTAAAACTGCCTGGTAAAGGAGAAGATGCTTGTGCCAATTCTGGTCTGGCTTGCCACCAATGCTTTCAGTGAGGCTTTTTAACATATGTGATCCTACCTTACATTAAAAATGAAGGCAAGTAAGAAATCTAGGACAAAAACTTGATTCTTTAGTTCTGAATATATGAGCTTCAAGAACTTCTTTAGAGAGTCATCGTCACCTGCTGCAAGCCAGAGAAGAAACATTTTCATGCTTACACTGGGGAATCTGTCTGCCCACAGTTGTACCTATGACCTGCATAACATTTCCTACCTTGTAGTCTCCTTTCACCAGCAATCTCTGAACTAACTTGAGTGCTCTTCATCCTATATCAAAATAGCAACTGAAACTCACACCTCTAACTCTAAATGAAGCCATAACTGACTCTGAGAGCTGCCCCTCACTAGGACAGTCTTCTAGTGCCACTCAGGGCTGTGGCTTCCATAATAACTTAGAGGTAAGCAAAGCAGTGAAAACAGTGCCCATAAATTTGTACATTTTTATCAGATGGCTTTCTGAACAGAGCTAATCTTGTCTGTTTAAATAGAGACAAACTTGAGTTTATCTGATATAGGTATCGGAGAAGGTCAAGAGGCCTAAGGGAGTCAAGGAGATGATTCCTGGTACACACATACACATCTACTTTGCAGTTATTCTGGAAAGGAAGGTAGATAACAAAAAGGAGAAAATGACTAACAAAAGCTAGACACAGAGCAGTAAAAAAGTAACCCTCATGTTTCCAATCTTAAAATTGCTTTATATTCCAAAAAATACATTAGAACAATGACAAAAGTAAGTTTTTTTCCTCTTCCATGAGGATTGCTTCTAAAATCACTTTAATAGGAATATCTTAACTGTTCAATGCCTTTGCTTAATGAACTGGACCAGTACAGATGCATGGTCAGGGACAGAATAGTCCAGATACACACAGTCTCCAATAATCAGCAGCAGAATTCCATGACATCCAAGACATTTTGAGGGATAAAAGGATATACAGTAAATTCGGTTTCCGTTGAATCTGCTGAGAAAGAAGAGTTTGTTTTAAGCTGAGCTAAACCAAATTGGCAATCTAGTTTTGAGCTTTCTTAAAAATTGCAACTTTGCAATTCTGAAGCATTCAAGGAATTTCTCTGGCTACACTTATAAGAAGCTTTACTCACGAGCTAATAAGAGCCCTAATCAGATGCCTTTTCACAATGATGAAAAGCATGTCTCTGCAATCAAGCAAAGATGCAGATAGAGAGGGAGCAACAAAAGTGAGAAAAAATTATGTGCTAGACTTGCCGGTGGCCAATATAAAAATTCCTCTCCAAGTTGGTGCTATTAAGCAGGAAACATTGTGGAGGGAAGGGAGGAGGGTTGTGAAGGCTGGACACAGGCATGCTCCAGAGAAGAATGGCCATTGATAGCCTGGCAAATTAGATGACCACCATTAAAAAGGGCAGTAACCTGAAAGCTTCATAAGTTTAGCTAGCTAGGAAAAACACCTCTGAAGTTCAGCCCAATTGATTACCTACTTCATCCTGTGCATCACCAATTGCTTTTATCTGTCATGGGCTGCCCCACTCACCAACTGCCCATATCACCTCTCAGGAGGGCAAGCTGCAAGACATTCAGCCTACAGCCAAAGACTTCCTTAAAGGTACCCTCACTGAACCAGATGAGTTCCTGCAGTTTAATAAATCACAGTTTATCAGCTGGTTTACCAGAACTATGTGTTTCTAGCCTGCCCTGACCAGCAGGTAGACACAAACACACCAGCTAAGAGCACTTGTGTTAGGGACAGCCTATGTATGCAGCAGTTCAGGGCTTCAGTAATAGGAAGCTAAAGCCGCTATGTTAATTTAAAGAACTGCATGTGAACTGTGCATACCTAATCTAAACATATCTGATGTTCAGGTAATGAACAAACACAATCACCACTCACCACACTGAAGAAGTTAATTTACCTGTCCAAAAAAGCAACACAGCAAACAAGACTCAAATATGATTTTTGCTATGTTGACTAAAGTAATGCTACCCTACATTTCATCTGAATTATGTTTAACAAAGAACATGTGTTCACCCAGGTAAAAATAGGAAACAGTGAGTAGAATGCTTAAAAATTAAGGCAGAACTATTTCAAGCTTTCCTAGAAATTTTTGTCCACCTTATAAGTCAATTATAGATTCGTACTAATCTCAACTTTTGTGGAAACCTCTAGAAGAGAAAAAGATGGATTTAGTTTTATAAGACTTAAAGAAAATATAGAGGAGCACTCCCTGAAGTAGGATATACAGGAAGAGAAAGAAAAAGATTGAAGGTGCCATCATAAAAGGTCTGAAAAAGGCAGGGTGGAATTTCAATTGGTCTAGTGAGAATGTTTCTTTAACAAATACTGAAGACACAGGACCCTGTACTTCACTGTAGTCATAACTAAACCATCCTTTAAGCCAAAAAGTAAGCCCCTGCTTCTCATGAGAATTCAGGACATCAGAGTGTGCTCACATTTACTACAGACTTAATGCTAACCCAAATCATTCACAGGGTATCCCAGAGCAAGCTTAAACAGACTAAGGCAGATCACGGTCCATCTTGGTGCCTTTCACTTTGGAACATATCAAGATAAAGACCAAACTGTTCTATCTATGCCTTTTTGAAATAAGAGATAAATTTCAGGTGTTATGACCAAATATATGAATGAGAGAGATTCCAAACTTTAGGGGGAAAAGTTGCTTAAAAGCTATTTATTGAAGAGTTCTAATATGTGTCTAGAGCTGCACAATACGTTTTTGCATATACTAAGCCTGCTGCTTCTTGGGTTACCTATGAATATTGGTAAGTGACTAAAATGCAAAGTACTCTACAGCCTCACTGGCGTTGCACTGCATCATTCAAACTACAGAAAAGCAGGGTTGTGAAATTACCTGCTTCTTAGATTCCTTCCTTTTTACAGGTAGCAGTAAGGACAGAATTTGTTTTTTCATATGGGTAGATTTCTGCATCCTACATGCTGGGGTACACTGACTGCTAATTCATTTGGTCTATTGTTGAAGAAAATCTTGATTTCAAAGGGAATAGCACACCCCACAATTGCATCAGGAGACAACCATGATGGAAGCATTAGAAATTACATATATTTATTTGTGAAAAAAGGCATGACTATATATAGGACGAAGAAACCATTATAGTCACAAAAGAAATGTGGCTGAAGGATTCTATCTTGGCCTCAGACACTAAAGTCATTTCGTCAGCTACTGAAAAGGCACAGTACAGGAAGCAGTAAGATAAAGTGAAATCATAGTCCATGCTACAGCTGATTCAAGGATGAATGCTCTTTTGTGGTGGACATATCAAGTCCTCTTCTTTCCCTGCTACAGTAAAAGTTCTGCAACAAATGAAGAAAGGAATCACAGGAAATAAGGTGTAATTTCTGGATTTCTGAACATATCACTTTTCCACAGATGTTCTAATCAATGGTAAGAAAGCCACATAACCTCAGTATTTTTGAAAATATATTCATCACTTCACAGTGGCCAACTTGAGGTCATGGAATTGGTTTTGCAGAAGTGCCCATAAGCAAAAAGCTGTCAGTGAAGACAAGAAGAGATTTCATCTTTAGTGCTAAAGCTAAAAGTAATTCTCTGAGAAATTAAATTTCTCAGTCTGTTCCTAAAAAACTAGCTGATATTTTGCTAATATTTAGATGAAAAAAGTAATTAACATTTGACAGTAGCAGAGTTCAACTCTGTGTCACGGCAAAGCACTTAAGGCATTTCACTGTGAATTCAGGTGCACAAACTTAAACTTCCATCTTGCTTCATGCTCTATTCTACTGCTACTGGGCCTAGTAACAGAGAAAAAAAAAAGCTGCAGGATAGGGAAGCAAAGACAGCCAGCTACAATGCTCCTTACTTGTGCACAGGTCATAGACACACGCATACCTCATGCTAACTCTGAAAAGCAACTTGTACCTTGGACACATCTCTGGATATAAGAAGGGCGTAAGGAGATATGTCAGTATTTTACAAATATTCATCCATATAAAGCAATGAGGATTTATGTTCTACTCTATGTCTGCATAATGCAGAGGTGAAAAAAGACAGAAGAAACACTTAAGAGCTACGCACAGACAATCCTTCATTGGGTGTATTGAACGAAGCATTCTGAAATGCATGGAGACATACAAGGAGACAATGATGTACTCTGCTGGAGATCATGTTCAGTTTGGAGAGTTGCACTTCAAGCAAGGAGTGAGGCTACTGGAAAAAGTTATGAGGAAAGGAATGAGAATAACCAGAGACATTATAACAGTGTTCAAACACAAAAAGTCTGCTATGAAGCAGAAAGGACAATCTGTTCTTCATACCTATACTGAAAAGGACAAGAAATAATGGGCAAAAATTACAGCAAGAAAGTGTTAGAATTTATGCTAGGAAAAGCTTTTTTAATTTAAGCACAGTGAAAAACTGAAAGAGATTGCCTGAGGAGCAACCATCACTGCAGACCTTTAATTACAGGTTAAACAAATTGCTGTCAAGACTCACGTAGATGTCACTGATTTTGTCTTGGGATGCTGGAAGTAGAAAGGATTAAATAACCTCTCTTGGTCCATTTCAGTTTTATTTTATATGATTCTGTGTTTTGGGGGACGAGAAATGAGAAGGAGGAAATTACTACATAGCTAAAGACTTTCCTAGTGTTCAATGCACAGAAAGGAAGAATAACCCTCATATTAACACAATTACGGTATATCACAAATTTGAAGAGCTCAAACTTAAAAAATGAGCTTCCTAGCTAATAAAGGTTTGACAGCATTTGCAGAGTTTAAAAAAGGGGAGAAAACAAAGAATTCATCATCACAGAAGCTCATTTACCAGCATGCAGTAGTTCACTCCAATTACATTCAGTTCTGTATTGAGCTTATATAGACATTCACCAGTTACAGAATGCTCTGCTTCTCCCAAATGCATCCTGAAATCTCAGATTTGTGTAGCTTGCACAAGCTAAATCTGTCTAGCTTGGTTCAGTGATGAGTATGTGAGGAAATGATTACTGTCAAGTGTCTTAAGGATTTCATCTCAAAGGCAAAGAGGAATTATTTTAGGATGGCCTCATTGATCATTTAAGGCTTGAATTTTATTACACAAGACACTGAAAACTGTATCAGGCAATGACTTAGCAAATAACACTTCACTTTGCAGTTTCATTGTATTTCAAATCCACCTAAGGTTGTGCAAGTACGAAAAACCTACCTCAGGAAATAGATCTGTTTAGTATGGCTTGGTGAATGTTTCCATCAGGATGGCTTTCTAACACAGAATTACATTTTCCTAACAGAAAATTAACAATAAAATGTTTCACTTCAAGCTGTTGCCACTCAAAACAGCATGTTTCGTTTCATCAAACTTAACAGAAAAGCTTTTGTATGAACTTTCCATAACATAAGCCAGTATTTTCCAGGCATTGCATTGACTTTCAGTACTGGTCCTGATTTTTGCCTCTGGTCTGCAGTCCCTAGGGAAATACTTCCACATGATGCAATATCACTCTCCCACCAGACATCACAGACACATGACTGGTTTTGTTACAAAGCAGCTTGACCAAATATATGGTCCTATGGGAGAATGGGACACAAGGGTCCTACAGGACAGCTACCACATGGAACTGCACTAGGTAGGAAATACAGTTCTTGTTAAACTGCCTCCAGAGCATTTGGGGTCAGTTCAATAATTAGTAGGAAATAATTTGAATCAGGGAATATCAGGATGTTACAAATGAATTAATTTCTGAAGTTCTAAGGGATTTCCATTAAAAAAAATAAAATATTACAAACGAGCTGAAGGAACCTCCTTGTGACAAAAAAAAATATCTTAATTTCACTCAGCTTTTCATTTCAGGGATAAAATGTGTTTTAATGAGAACACCAACGTTTAAAATCTTGTGTGAAAATTCTGACTACATATTGCCTGCTTTTATAGGTATACAGTTTTTCCCCACTACCTATCTTCCCTAGCCAACATGCCTTAAGCCTGCTCCATAAGAATATCCCTGGCAGGTACAAGAAGGTAGTTCAGTCTCCATAGGCCAGTCAAGCGTTAGTCTCGCTGCCAAGGCTTCCAATGTGCTAGGCAGATTGTTCCAAGCACCACTATGATTTTATCACTCGTCCAGCAAAAACCAAATAAAAAACATTTACCATTATATACGGGAGAGCCCATGCTTAAACATGAGCAGTGCTCAAATAACGAGATTAGAACAAGAAAGGAAGTATTTAGTGGGTTTAGTATTGTATAGACTTAGTCCACAAGCTTAAAGTAGTATCACTGTAGCAGGATGGCATCACTGTTTGTAGACAGATGACAGCAGCTAGTTGTGCTGCACCTCATTCATGTGCCTCCCTCCCTCAGCCTCAGCAAAAACGTGGCATCTCCTCTGGTCTCCAATGACAGCCAAACTAAGCATCATGCCTTTAGCTAGACTCTCCTGTGAGGGAGCAAAGACACTCCGGGTCTTCTGAAGAAATGCCATGGGCATGATGGTGCTATCCCATGGCTGACACTATCTATCATAGTGCACTACAAAGGTCTAGACAGACTAAGGAGGAGGACTTGTTTCCATACATCTCAACTGAAATACTATGGGTTTCCAAACTTTTTAGCACCTCTCTTGCTGTCCTGTGCAAAAAGGTGACAGCACGGGCACCTCCCCAGGGTATTTTTTCTCACTTCTGTTCAAATTCCAAGGAACAGAACAAAGTCCAAACCCTCCACAGGTAGGATTCCCCAAATGCTTATCTGCACCAGGCGCTGTGTGAAAACAGGCAGGTGATGAGCTAAGTATTTGCTTGATTATTTGCTGGAGGGGGCAGGGAGCGTAATTAATTCCCTACTTACAAGAGACATCAAGAGAAATATCTTATAACCCCACCTTGATGCTGGGAAAAGGACCAGAAGCTCATTCACACCTTTCTCCTATATGTATCTAAAAACTCCCTGATGTGTGACCTCCAGCTCCACAGCTTCCAGCACCAACAAAAGGAAGAGGGAGAAAAAATATTAAAAAATAAATTAAAAAAAAAATGTTTTCTGTTTGGGTCTGAGTCCCAGTTACCACAATGCCAAAAAGTCTAGTTCATCTGCTCATTCAGAAGCCACACAGCTGCACCAGTCACAGCTTTAGGGCATAGGGCAACACTGAGACCAGTACAGGGAGGCTGGAATGGAATAGTTCCCCCTCACCTGCTCGTATGATCTCACCTGGCCTCTGGAAAAAAAGCCCTTACTGACAGAACTGCTTTCCTAGCCTCTACCATCTTTACAGGTTTCTTGGGGAATAGTATTAAAACAGTGCAAAGAGCCCAGTGGTGCTGCCAGAGCCCACCAAGGATATTGGTCAAACTTTATCCCTTGCTATGATCTGGAAGATGTGTGCATGGAGGAGTGTGAGTCCAGCTGCTCCTGGGGTATTAAGAGGGTAGAAGGAAGCAGGCAGAACAGCCAGAATGCTGCCACGCAGTAAGAGATCATTGAGGAAAGCACATGAAAGGAGAAACAAAGCCAAAAAAAAAAAGTGGAAGTGCTGGAATGAGATGCAGAAACAGGAGACCGGTGAGGAACCAAGCATTCCATTCAGCACCAGATTATGCTTCCTTCTCAAAGGAGGTAGAGTGCTGTAATCAGGAGCAGGGAGAGATCTCTGGTAAGGAGTAGCTGATTAGCTGATTCCTGGCACACTGGGCCTGATTCTGCAAAACACAGAGAGCTCTCAATACAGTTTTGTCTCTGGAGCGGACCCATAACTATATATTTCTTCGTTTCATTTGAAAAAAATAAAAAAGGGGAGAGGAGGAAGCCTCTTCCCCAAAGGGAGCTGGAAATAATACATCTCTCCATTCTAGAAGCACTTTACACAAGAAATTCCTGCAGAGCATTTTAAATTACTCTGTGAATATTAGTGTCTTAACATTAATTCATTGTATTATCTCCTACTTCCCCATTAAGGGCCACTGTCCCAAATGTACAGAAAGAGAGAGCAAAACAGAGAGAACTAAATATTCCTGGCCAATTCATACAGCAAGTCAACAGACCATCAGAAAGAAACTCTCTTCTTCCTAATCACCACCCTATGCCTAAGGAAAAGCTAGAGGAAATGTTCTGGTGACACAGATCAGTGTAAATGATGTACTTAACCTCTTTCAGCTTTGAAATTCAATAATGTACATATGAAATGGTAATAAACTTTTCCCTCATTTTTTTACATTTACTTTCCCATGTTAATGCACCTAGGCACAGAGTTCCCATGTCCTCTCTGTGAAGCTTGGTTTCAGATATAAGGAAAACTAACCTCACATCTAAGAAAGCTTATTTGATACAAGCGTAATTTACAGTATTAACTTACATTTTCTGTTTTGCTCAGTACTACCTTACTGCTTAAGAAAGATCTACAGCAGATCTTAAGCAGAGCTGTAGAGCTTACATTGTTCAAACACTAACAGGCAGAAAACAAAATCTGCCTTTGCCATTTTTTTGGCCCAAATTCTCCATTTAAATCTTTTAGTCCTTTCTGGTTAACCAGACTGTCCATTCACTTTTGTCATTCAAGTCCCAAACAACCTTTCCATACCTTCACTGAGCACTGAGACACTACTGTGGCAGCAGCAAACAGTCTGAGACCATGGTGAACTTCCATTTCTGAAGTCACCTTCTTTTAGTCGGGGGGGGGAGGGGATTGAGAAAGTGTTTCTGCTCTTGTTATCACCCAGACCACATTGACCAGAATAATAGAAGTGATTGCTTCATCTACATGGCACCCTTAAAGAACCAAGTGCCTCTCCTCTATGGCAGTTTTATTCCCCTTGCATAAAACAAGCAATGCCAAAAATCACAAAAGACATAGAAATTAGTCAGCCATTCTTTTTTTAATATACCAAAAAGCTTGACTGTTATATTGACTGCTGACGGGAAAAAAATAAGAGGAAATGGCTGACATTATCACAAAACCTTAAAAAAAAATCCTGGAAGCAAGGACACATACATTTTCCTCAGTGCAGGACTAGTTGCCTGTGTCTGGACATGTAATCAACTCACAAGCTATATTTGTTTGCCAATATGTGCCTATGTATATTTGCATTTACATAAACATAGCCTTACACTGGGTGTAGGTGCAGAAGAAGGCATATGCATTTACATATTGACGTACAGATCTGAACAGTGGATATCTTCACTGCTACTTACTAAGGGCATATGTTTGGGTTTATGCACATCTGTATACAGTACCTGTATGCATGCTGCTATATGTACATACATGCATTGGCATGTACTTATCTCTCCACCTGTGATTCTTATGAAATACATATATTTTTCCAGTATAATAAACTTTAGCATGCCTATGAGTAGCATTAGAAGAATGCACACCATCTGCATGTGGATTCCCACATACATATATATGTTCTTATGCAGGTGTGCAGCCAACAAACTGCATGTCATTCTGGTAACTGCTATCCTTCTCTCATCCTGAAGGCAGCTCAGAGAGCAAGAGTGTTATCTTTTCCTATGAAACACTCTACACAAGAGTGGAGTAATCATTTCATAGAGAAAAGAGGTGAGATTACACCAGAATCCTTGTGAATGCCAATTCAGCCTTTGCATACCCACACCCTGGAAGTATGATTTCAGTTCAGAAGATGCAACTAACTTTCCTGCACGTGACATTGGGCTGTGCACCAAATGGGACTTAGCAAGAGCTAAGCATGCTCCTTCATGCATTTCATTCTCTGTTACCTTGGCATGGTCAAGACCTGAAAGAAGCACAAACAGGGAGGAAGCAAAGCAAATGACAACAGGGTTTTTTAAGTGGAGTATTTCTAATGTAAGCTATCCTAGGCTGGGCATGTTGTTGCCTGCAGTCGTGTTCCAAGCCCAAATACAATGTGAACTCTGACATTCTACTACTTCAAAAAGGCAAACAAGGGGGGCTGAAGGGGGTGGGAAAACAAACCCCAAACAACAAAATCCACAACAACTGCATACAAAGCCCCATGTGCAGAATACAAAGAAGCAGATGCTGGAAAGTACACTGCCGGAGAATATATGTTCAGCCCATGATACTTCCCAGTATCACTATGTCTTGCTGCTCCCAGGCAGGAATTGTTCTACTTGGCTTGGGTCCTTCATACATAAGGCACTCAAAAGGAAAGGATTAATGATGATGATCATTACAACACACTGAAAGTGCTGCTGTTTTCTATACCATGCTCTTTTCTTCCTATTTATTCCCCTAGAACGCTACACTTTGAAATGGCTGCATTTTTCAGCTACCCCACTGTTCCCCATTTTGCTTTAGGAGCAATATAAACAGTAATCAATATAGGCAAATTATTTCCATAACTTCTCTGTCAATAGGGTGTGTACAATTCCTTTGCCCTTGACAGTGCAAGTATCTCATACTGTTCTAGCACCCACAAGCCTGACACCTTTCACTGCAAACCCATCATTTCCATGCGGGTGTATCAACAAGTATTACTAAGGGTAAGAAGCATTTCCCAAGTGTTTCCAAAAGGAAAGATGGGTTGCAGACATCTGCCTACTCGTCCTTACATAGGCACAGAGAAGCTAAAAAGTCCTGATCTGCTTTTTCTGTACTGTGCTACTAACTAGTTTTGTCCTTCCTAGGCTGACATGCCTCTTTAAGGCAGATCATCAGCTTCTTGCCCCATTCTTCCTTGCTTGTGTAGAAGTATTATACCCCAGAAAGTTAAATGCTTAAATTAGTTTGAAGCAAGAGAATAAACCCTCTTGTATTAATCACATCCTGCAAAGTTTGCCTGCGTGCTCCTGTAAGAGGTATAAGATGCATTACACTGCCTTCTAAAAACAAGTTTCATTTTCCCAGATGAACACAAAATCTGTGCCAGTAAGGGAACATTGTCATCACATTATTATTAATATTACTACAATTATTATTGATTATTACACATTGGAGACATTGGTGTGGTTGGGAAAAGCAAGGAGGTAGCAAGCAGAAGTTGAAGGGATTGAAGCAGAAGGATCATCCTGTACCACTTCCCAAAAAACTTAGGCCTGGAGGGTCGCTCCAATGCCCCAGGATCCCTTGTGTGAAAAAAAAAATTAAGAGGAAACACGCAAGCAGGCACATTTTGCTTTAAGCCTTGCTTCTGATTTTATGGAAGAAGTGTTATTAATAAAGCTTTCCAGGTGCCAGAGAGAGACAGAGGCAGTACGCTGGGGAAAGAGCTGCTGACAAAGTTTCAGTCCTAGCATGGCTGAACTACAACCACTGAACAGCTCTCAGCTACTGAAAAGCAGTCTTGACATCTGATGCAATTTCTGCAAAAGGACAAAAAGATATCTAAAATTCAGTTTACTTATCATTCTGACATGCATATAATAATACAGATTCAGACAAATTCTCATTTCAGTTCAGCCCAGTGCTAGATTATAGATTTAGGATCAAAGACTGTAAGTAACTCTCACACAATAGGAACCGTATCTAAGCCTTCCAAAAAAGAGCGTGTGTGTCTTGGTGCATAACCAATTGAACATGAAATGCCTTTGTAAAGTGGTTGCTAAGAGGGCTAATGTGATTCTTCAGTGTTTAAGTAGGAAACTATCAAGAAAGTACAGAGAAAAGACACTGACTACCTATATAGTATTAGTGAAACCATTTAATAATACTGTGGCCTCTTATCTTGCCTCTGCTTTGAAAAAGATGTTAAAAAAACTAAAAGAGCACAGAAAAGTACTGCAGTGACTTCAAGTATCTGTCTATGCTAGGTGAGCTATCCAATGAATTCCATCAGTTCCACCTAAAGGCAGGTTATAAGCTGATCCAAATCTACATGCTATAGGAATCTGCATGGGGAGAAGTTCTTTCACATAGAAGGTCTGCTTTAATTTTGGAGACAAAAGCATAATTATATATGATAGCTAGCCAAATCACAACTATTCAGTTTGGGAGTAATGTGCAATGCTTCCTAGTGAGCTAATTAACCAATGAAGTCTTTAAAACTTTAAAATAGGATGCATTACTTATTAAAAAAACCCAAGCAAACAAACAAAAAAACCCAACAAAAAAGCCCCCCCCCCCAAAAAGCAAACAAAAACCAAAAACCCAAAAACTTCTATCTTGATACAGAAGTAAATCAAAACCCCAAGGCAGCAACGGTTTTTTTAAAAGGATTCAGCTTATAAAATTTATGAAGTATGCCACAAACGCTTTTTTCTCTGTTAGATATAAATACATGAAGAACGTAAGTGCTTCTATCACAAGAGGATGACAAAGTATTTTGCAATCCATGAGAACAAAGGAGGATGTTGATCATCTATCAGGAATAAATATGCTTTATTGTTTTTATTTTTAATTTCACAGACCTGGGTCACTTGCTCCAAAGTCTTAAAAGAGCTGAATGAGAAGATTTCTGATCCACTGAGGATTATTTTTAATCTTGGAATAACAGAAAGATAACAGAAGAATAAAAGAATGATAATGTTGTGTCAATGTCTTAAAAAGCTAAATGCGACAAGATGTATAACTGTAAAAAGGTTTAGGCTGAAGTAAACATCAACCCTGGAGGAAATACCAGAACAGCTTCTATCAAAGTACTTAGTAAAAACATTAAAGGATAGGAATACAATACTTAATGTCATTAGACCTTCCTGTGTAAAAAGAGCTTCTGTTAAATAAACCTGATATAATTTGAATGACAATGGTAAAGGCACAGATGAAACGTTTTTTAAGGCATTTGACTGAACACCAGAAGACAGCTCTGCTTAAATTAACAACACAGAAGAACAAAACAGGGCATAATATTAGATAGATAGTCCTCAGCCGACAGATCTCAAAGTAGTTGTCAGCGGGGTATCATTACTGAAAAGAGGCAATTCTAATGCACCATAAGGATCCATATTTTATGCAAAAGTATTAAATATTTTATCAATTACCTTGAAGTAAATATAAAAAAATGCCGACACTAATACCTGAATATAACATCAAGTTTGACAGAGCACTAAACTTTAAAGACAGCAGTTCTACAAAGCGATTCATAGAGCATGGAGGATCCTTTCAATCCAAGCAAGTATTAAGGCAGTTGAATGCTAAAACATAAGCTTATGAACATGGAAGACAGGACATGAACTGCAGAGTCAGGAAGGGGAAGCCATGGGGGAGCTTCAAGCTGCAAAGCTGCAAGCTTGAACACAATTTGGGAAACATCGAGGGAGAAACTGTGAGCTTCCAGTAACACACTTTGGCTAAAAGGCCAGTTCAGTTTCAGGATAAATGACTAGAACCAATACGCAGCACTGGTACAATATGCATTTAAAACCTAGGTATGATTCTGATATCTACATTTTCTTAAAGAAAGGATTCTAAAAAAAAAAAATCAAAGAATACATCAAGCAGCTTTGACATGATTTCAGAACTCAACAGACGCCTCACAGTAAAAGACAACGAACTCCATCTGCTTAGTTTTTCAAAAGACAGATAAAGAAGTGACTTCATTATAGTGAATTAGGGAAAAACACTGGATTTCTGAAGCATCTTTGTTCCAGTAGAAGACTGCATCACAAAAATCAACATTTGGAAGCTACTGTCAGACAAATTCCAAACAGATAAATGGCCTAATTTCTCTTTCAGGTAAGGGGTAATTAAACATCGCAACAACTTACCAAGGAAAACAACAGATTGTCTTTTAATGCCCTTACACCAAAGCTGGTTAAAACAGAACTCTCAAAGAGAGGCCCAAATTTATTAGATTAAACGTGGGGGAAGTAGGAGAGATTGAGGCTTGATGTTTCTTGCTTATGAACACTCCAAAACTAGATAGATAATCAACAGAAGGCTGAGCTAGCTCAGTATGGTGGCTCTTTCAGTCTTAAAAGCCTCTGACATTTTGTAACCCTTACACATCATAAATCACTCAATTGGCAACAGGACAGATGACTATACATTCACTTTGAGAGTGGGCACTTGTTTTGTACTGAGTTGAACAAC
The DNA here is from genome assembly GCA_028858755.1 of Ara ararauna. Lineage (NCBI taxonomy): Eukaryota > Metazoa > Chordata > Aves > Psittaciformes > Psittacidae > Ara > Ara ararauna. The sequence goes on along the minus strand of CM054380.1, from coordinate 57,485,192 downwards.
AGATCAGGAGTTAACGGTTCCGGGTTTCTCTTCCTCATCCTGTCACTTGTCTGTTGGATAACTTTCGACAGTTTTCACAATTTCTGAGTTGGGGAAGTCAATAATTAACTAAATAGCACTAATATATCTCATTCACCAATTTTTTTGCCTTTTAGTTGCTTTTTATTTTCATTTATTTTTATTGTTAACTCTCCAGCACCCAAAATGCAAAGAAACCCAGGTGCAAGGACAAGTCTTGCTTGTCCTTAAGACATCTTTAGCAGAAGCAAACTGAAGTCAGAGAACGACAAGCACAGTCGCATGGTGACTGACTTTTTGTAGAAACACTTCCAAGTTAATACTCTGAAGGGAACAATGGCACTCCTAACAAAAGAAGATAGACAAGGTGATTTAATAGACATTTACTATTTCTAGTATCTATGGCTCTCTGGAGCTTGTCCCAGTAGGGTAGTCTCTTTTCATTCCTTTTTTTCACACAGCACCAGTCCACCTTTTTGAGGCAGTAAAATAAACTCTCCTTGGTTTTTAAGTCTCCTGGAAAATACACCCCCACATAGAATTCAGCACTCAAAAAGAGCCCAGTTGGGAAGTGATAAACCTCCTGAACAGTTACTTTCACAGTTGTAGGCAAAGGGAAAGAAATACACATAATCATAATGTGAACATTAGTCCTGGGTAGAAAGATTTGCAAGTGCAAGTTAAAGCCTGGGAGCTGTCTGTTGCTAGCATAGTCCATACCAATCTGGAGAGATTTCTCTACTGGAAATACTCCCTCCAAGCCTTTACAGAATTCCCAATTCCATACATGGAAAGTTCACTCAGTCCTGAAAGGCACATGCCTTTGCCATGTAGCTCAGAGGCAGTTTTACAGCTCTGCTCGTTAATATCATCATTCTGGATCAATTGCTTTGGGGTCCTTCATAATTAAAAATTGTGAAAGAAGCCAACCTGTCTTGCATTTCTCCACAAATATCAAGAATCCATTTAGCTCTCCTTGCTCCTTTTCACTTAAAGCAACTTCTTCAAATATAGACTGCTTGACACACACAAACATTTGTTTTCATTCAAATGGGCATCATTATACCTCCAATCAATACATGGCACTCCAACCACATCTGAACCCTCTGTTCCTCCAGCTTCTCCAACATACACGTATCACTTCCACATCTACACATTACTGCCTAATTTTGCAAAAACTTGTAGGTCTGACCTTATACCAAACTGACTCTCTGCTCTTCTGATATCCCACTGCTCAGCTGCCTTCCCCCTCAGCTGTGTGCAAGCTTCAGGAATATTACCTTATATGCAATACTTGCAATGAACAGGTTACATGCATCATGGCCTCCGACGGGTTTCAGCACACTGTTGTCCTGGGTTCAGCAGCAGCAGTCATTTTTCTCCTCCTTAGTAGCTGGTGCAGTGCTGTGCTTTTTGACTTTCAGTTTGGGAACAGAGCTGATAACACCGATGTTTTTAGTTATGGCTTAGAATGTTTTGGTCTGACCAAGGACTTTCTGAGTCTCATGCTCTGCCAGGGAGGAGGGGAAGCCAGGAGGGAGCAAAAACAGGACACCAGACCCAAACTGACCAAAGAGGTTATTCCATACCACAGCACGTCGTGCCCAGGATGTAAAAACAGAGGGCAGAGACCCAGAAGGGTGGGGGTGCACCACGTGGTCGGGCTTGGTATTGGGTGGTGAGCTATTGTATTCTTTTCCCTTGTATTTGCCTTGTCATTATTATTATTGGTGGTAGCAATAGTGGTCTTGTGTTATACTTTAGTTACTAAACTGTTCTTATCTCAACCTGTGGGAGCTGCATTCTTTTGATTCTCCTCCCCATCCCCCCGGGAGCCAGGGGGAAGAAAGAGGGGAGAGTGAGTGAGTGAACTGTCTGAGAGGCTTAAACCACAACAACTGTAATTAACATAAGGCAAAGCAAATGGAATATCTATTTGAAAATACTACAGGGAGCCTAGAAACAGTGTAGCCACACCAGGAAATATTTAAACATAAAATCCTCAATATTACATCAGATCAGCATCCTATATCTGAAAAAAAGCATCCTCAGAAACCTAGGCAGGCCTAACAGCGCAGTTTTGTAGCAATACTCCCTTAAAACCATTTCACTGACTTCACTTATTTGGGGCTGGGAGAGTCTGCATACAGAAGCTGATGTCTTCGTATTTTCGATACTACCAAGGATTTTTCTTCCGTGAGCTCTTCCAGTCACAACAACATCCCACACGAGATTTACATGACTTTAGTTGCTGTCAGATTTTTTGGGGGATTGGCTTTTGGTTTGTTTTTTTGTTTTTTTTTTTTTTTCTGAAGCTTGCCCTGCATTTGTCTTTTGATGCCACTTACTCCCTCTCTTTGAAAAGAAACTGAATGACAGTTCCCTTTGATTCCTCTCCCACACTACACATGATTTTATGTCCCACTATCATACCTTTTTCTCCATCAATTCTGCTATGAAAAGCCATAGTCTGTTTGTCCATTCCTTATATAAAAGTCTCTCTCATGACCTCTCATAACAGAATGACAGTGTCCAGTGTGGTTTTATTTAATGACATCATTATATTTTCTGTACACTATTCCCTTCCTAAAAATGTCTAATGTTAGATGGCAGGGGGGCTGGAACTAGATGATCTTTAGGTCCTTTCCAACCCTAACTATTCTATGATTCTATGTGCTTATTTGACCAATACTGACCACCATACAAATATTTTCAAATAATTATTTATTAAAATATCAGAATCAACTCAAAGCCTGCTATTGAATATGGAAGGTTGGGATTATACTCCCTCCCTCCCAATATATATATACCTCAATTTGCATTTACATCCATTTAATTTAATCTGAAATTTATTTGTCCAGTTGTTCGGCATTATTAGATCATCCTCTGCAGTTCTGCAGACAGTCTCACCTGAATACTGTCATATTCTCAGCTTAGAGTTTAAGATCAGCTGGTAGCTAAATACCATACAGTTGCTCACTCACACCCCCCTTCCTGGGAGGGATGGAAGGAGAATCAAAAGAATGCAAAACCCACAGGTTGACATAAGAACAGTTTAATAATTAAAGTACAATAACACTACTACTAATGATGATAATAATAAGGGAAATAAGGGGAGAGAATATAAAACTAAACGTGAAAAAAAAACCCTAAACAATAAACACAAGTGATGTACAATACATCAGCAAAATGTATGTCTTCTCTATCCACATCTCTTTCCATTTATAGTTCCACTAATAAATCTTCAGACCTCAGCACTGACTCAGAGATCTTCTCTGCTGGGGCCTTCCCATGGGAAAACTGCCTGTTTCGTCCTACATTCTCGTTTTTACCTTCTAACCAGTTCTTCCTCTGTTCAGGGACCTTCTTTCTTTGCCCATTGCTTCTTTTAATTTTTGAAAAGCCTTTTGGTGAGATGCCTCACTGACAGAATTTTGAAAGGTAGGCTTCCTTTACCAAAATTCTCTTGTCCACACTTACTGATGCCTCAGTAAACCCAAGGAAGCTCCTCCATAGTTAAAATACAATGCCAATGTTCATAAGTTCCTGGCAGCACCATCAAAGCTCATCTGCTGCCCTCCAAATAAGTGGAGTCTCTGAAATGGTTTTAGGGGAGTACTGCTAAGCAGCTGTTCTGAGTACTGCTACACAGCTCTGTTAGACTTGCTTGGGTACTTAAGAAGGTGGTTTTCAGACACAGGCCCTTGGCATAGCCCCCTACAACATCATTCTCTCTAAATTGGAGAGATATGGATTTGATGGGGGGACTGTTCAGTGGATCAGCAACTGGTTGGATGGTCACATCCACAGGGTAGTGGTCAACAGCTCAATGTCCAGATGGAGATTGGTGACAAATAGCATCCCTCAGGGATCTGTACTGGTACCAGCACTGCTTAATATCTTCATCAATGACATAAATGGTGCGGGGGGAGGTGGTCAAGTGCGCCCTTAGAAAGTTGGCACGCAACACCAAGCTAACTGGTGTGATTGACAGACCTAAGGGAAAGGATGCCACTCAGAGGGATCTAGACAAGCTCAAGAAGTGGGCTCATATGGACCTTATGCGGCTCAACAAGGCTAAATGCAAGGTCCTGCACCTGGGTCAGAACAATCCCCTGTATCAATACAGGCTGGAAGATGAAAGGATTTGGAGCAGTAAGAAGGACTTGGGGGTACTGGTGGATGAAAAGCAGGACATGAGTCAACAACGAGCATTCGCAGCCCAGAAAGCCAACTGTATGCTGGGCTGCATCAAAAGAAGCGGGACCAGCAGGTCGAGGGAGGTGATCCTGCCCTTTTATTCTGGTGAGAACCCACCTGGAACACAATGTCCAGCTCTGGAGTCCCCAGCACAGGAAAGACCTGATGAAGCCAGTGCAGAGGAGGGCCACAAAGATGATCAGAGAGATGAAACACCACTCTCTTGAAGAAAACCTGAGAGAGCTGGAGATGTTCAGCCTGAAGAAGAGAAGGCTGAGGGGACACCTCATAGCACTCTAGCACTAAGTGCCCTTATCAGAAAGATGGGGGCAAACTTTTTAGCAGGGCCTGTTGCAAAAGCAACAAGACGTGATGGTTTTAACCTAGAAGAGGGGAGATTTAAGCCAGGACAAAAGGTGTCCTTATACAAACAAGTCTTTCCCATAAGCTCCAGTTGCAAAACCAAAGGGGACACCAATGCTTATTTGCCTTCCTTTACTGGAGGCACTGGCAAATAGAGTATTTCCAATATTCTCCAGGAGGAATGGGGAAACAGAGCTGGAGTCAAGTCTTTTAAAACTAGCTGTAGTTTCCACACAAACCCAAAACTCCCAAAAAGAAGGGACAGAAAACACACTATATGTCAAAGTTGCCATTTGAATTATTACTGTGTAACGTCATGTGAAGCGCACAATGAGATGAAAGTTATTAGCCTAATAAGTTACATGCATAATTAATTCCTCCTGTGATATATGATTTCTGAAGTTCTAACAAAATGTGTCACAGAGGTTGTAAGTATGAAAACTAGCCTGAAGCCAGAAGAGCCAAGCATATGCTAATTAAGAGAACATACTAGAAATACATATTGAGAAAAATATGGAGACAATCAGGAAGTGACAATGCTGCATTTCTATGTTACATTCTGGTGTGCAGTCATGAATAATAGGAAGCAAGCACACTTGCTTGAGAGACAAGTAGGCACATCAAGCTTAGGTAAAGGAAAACGGAGGAATTCTGTCTTCTTGTTATCTCAGATGAAGGCTATTTCAGGATAAATCAACCCTGGAATATAAACCGAGGAAATGGAGAAAAGTGCTCAGCTGACAGCTTGCCTGGTTAGCTGATCACTGAAGCTGCAGAGAACCCATTCTTAAATATAAGAACAGATATACTTTTTCTGAGCTTTTCTTTGCAACTGATTTGCAAATATTTTAATATTGCAATTGATCGCTTAACCATTACCTGGCTAGAATAAATGAACTGAACATCCCCAGCTTCTACTTGAGAGAGATGACAAACACAGCAGTCTTGCCCTTTAAGAGTGACAAGTCACAAGAATCATGGTTTGTTAAGCTCCCGAGAAGGCTCTACCCTGTGCTACAAGTGGTTCTTTTTACACTTCTTTTACACCTTTGAGGTGCATGATGTGGCAGTCCCTCCATTGGGTAGGAATCTCCTTTGGGAGGTTACAACCAACATATAACTTAGTGCGCATAAAGGGTTACAAAGCAGCTGCAGAAACCCAACTGTGGTCACAGCATCAGTATCAGAAGGAGAGATTTCACTGGAACTTCTCACTGGTCTTCTCAAGAAAAAATGCAGTTTTGAAGACAGCCATAAAAGAAGTAACAGAGTGTGAATAGCTCTTAATTAATCATCTGATTTGTTGAGACAAAGTCCTAGCATTGCCAAAGTTAAAGCATAGACTGAAACCCACACCAGAGGTCTGAGAGAGAATTGGCACCTACATAAACCACAATAGCCACCTCTTCTGCTACCCACTTCAGTATAACAGCCATACTGAGCTCATATTAGATAGAAGCCTTCAAGTACCAAGCCTTTCAGGATCTGCTGCATTTTTAGGTCAGCATTCAACAATGCAGATGAAAACCTTTTCTTCCCCATTTTACTGCCCATGTGAGAATAAATCCAGAAGTACAAGAGCATAAGACTGGAAAAAAGTTTTTCATCAGAGCCTCGTCAAGATTATTCCAGTGGTTTGCCCAATCCAGCTGCAAACATGAAAACAACAGCGCTGCCCTCCTAGTATTTCACAGCAATGTTTTAGTTACCTCAAATGTTTTGAATTCCACTGCCAGATATCTTCTCTGACAGAAGTTCAGAGAGCATCAGCATACTTATCTTCACATCTGTTCAGAGCTTGAAAGCTACTGGAGCACTCCACAACCAAAACCAAACTGGAAAATGAACACTGGAAGGCAGCTGATAAGCAGGATCAGAATGGGGTGGACTTAATCGGCCTTCTAAAAATCATTGGCTTTATTCCCTGTTGCTGTTACAGCCTGATGATGGCAAGTGCATGCAAAAGCAGATTGTCTGCCTACCTCCTGCCCCAACCAAAGGAACATCTTGCCACTGGCTGGCATCGCACTGCAATCAGCTGTAGTAAAAGGGGGAATCTCAAGGACAACTAATCCAGCCAGGATGTTCTGCCAAGGTTGCTGTTCCTAGCTGAGGAAATAGCCCTCTCCATTTTTCTCAGCTAGAAAGAGGGAGAGAATATACCCCACACACATTATCCTAAAGCCCGCAGGTGCCAGCAATCCAAATAAACACAGAGCAATTAACAGAATTAACACAGCTTTAAATAGCTTGGCTCACCAGATGCATACTCCTAGCAGGGTTCTATAAAATGTAAAGTTATTACAGATAAAACCACTAATCATCTGTTCAGAGACTTGTTCTAGATGCAAAACCCATTCCACTTAAAATGGCTAATAATCAGAAAGAAAGACACACATTTAACAGGAATGATTATGCCATTCGCAAGCCTCATTTCTAAATGCCATTTTTCATCTCTGCCACTTTCCTAAACCTCTGTGTTCCCTCTGCATGCTAATACTGACATGGTAAGAAAGCTTTACTGACATCACTCAGTTACCTCTTGAGGTACTAGAAGTGAGACACCACTGCTCAGTCACTTCCACTCTGGCCAGAGGAGCTTGATGAGTCGCACACTACAGATCACTGCTTTTCTGGATGCAGTTGCTACTGTTCAGTTGTGTGCCATCAGCCCCAGGTAACTGATGCTCTCCCTGAAGCATCAGTTAAGTGCTCAAGTGCTAAGATTTGTGCTCAGGAAGTAGGAGCATTTGAGTTTTCCCTCTTCTGGTGTTATGAAGTCACCAACAGCATGGTATGTAACATAGCAACCCTCCTGATGTTCCCCTAAGACCTGTTAAAGTAAACACCGTTCATCTTGTGCTACTACATCTATGTCTGAATAGCTACAAAAAGCAGGGGCGAAGGGCAGACCCTAGCTCATCTCTGAATCTGATGTTATGATTTCTAACCACCATTTATGCAACTGTGGCTCCAAGAATATAAAACCTTGTCTTAAGCAACTTGGAGTTTAAATTTCATCTTTCAATATACCTGTATTACTCATATTGAATTGCTCAGGAATCTAGATAAATACATTGTTAGTTCTGAACTAAATGAATTCTACCTTAGCAGTTTAAAGGACGGAAGGAGAGTAAACAAACCCAAAGCACAGATACTCAGTGCAACAGACAACATCAATAATAGACCACAGCCAGAGAGCAGCAGTGACAAAGAATTAGAACAGAAAGAAAATCAGAGACAATACAAAATCTGGTTGTGTCATATTGAGCTCACTGCTTTTTCCATGCAGCTCAAGTAACAAATGCTGCCTGTTAGTTGCCTGCCTATTCCTTTTCTACTCACATGACAGTTAGCTGGCTCACTGCTACAGAGGAGTGGTGGACCAGCCTACCCAGTCAACGTTCAAACCTCACCATCCTTTCTTGCCTCCCTTGTTGGCAGCTGCAGCAGCCTGGCTTTTTATGGTGAGTAGCAGCAGCTCGGTCTTCCATCATCACCAACAATACAAACACACATATGCATTTCATAGCAATATTCTGGCCATTCGGGTCAGGCAACAAGATTTATACAGTGATTGCTGCTTCTAGGGAGATGATACTTGTCAAGAGAAAATAAGCTACTACAGCCAACAGCCCCACATCTAATTAAAGTTCTAAAAATCCAGATCCAGCCCTTGCACACCACCATTGAATGACCACAGCCTGCCTGAAAGCACAGCTACAGTATAATATTTGCAGCTGTGCACTTCATATTTGAGGACTGCAATAAAATTAAAATACTAACAGGAGAAAAAGCTAATGCACAGAAGGCTGAGGACTCGCTAGTGGTCCCAAAGTCAAATTGAAACAGGGTTAAGTTAGAAGAAGTTCTAGCATCAAACACAGCGGTGCATGTTCCTGCTGGTAAAGGTAGCAGGTATTTTCAAAAGCAGAGTAACCGGTTTCATTAGAAAAAAGTGTGTTGGGAGATACAGTTACACAGGGAGCAGTGTCCTTTTAATTCTTGGGCTTGGAGAAGGTACTCAAATACCAAAGGAAAAGTGCTTTTCTCATCACTATTACAGCTATGTCAAGAGCCAGAGCACTGGAGAATACATTAAGCTGTGGTCAATGTTATTAACTCTGCCTACCAAGCTTTCAAACCCTACATGCCAAAAAAGTAAGTACATTCTCTCATTGTCTTCCTTTACAATAAGCATCCCACTCACTCCTAGGCTGAAAGTGTGTTTTATACATCTATACATAAACAGCACAGTTTTGCAACTTCTCGCTCTCCTATTATTTTATTAATATTAGTACATGGCAGGTCCTGACCCTCCAAAGCTACTCGTTTATTTCTATCTGATGGTATAAGATTGATCCTTAGCAATCTCTTTAATGCAACATAAGGAGCAACAAATAAAAGTGTTATCTCCTGTTTCTTCTCAGTATTCGCCCAAACCAAGAGTTTACTAAACTTAGTGAACTACAAAGCCAAGCAAAGCAAAAGAAGCTCGTTTACTTTCATCATAAGCTAAGAATGCCAGGCTTTGGACACCCAAAGTTCATGGTAAATGATCTATCCCTGTCAGTGTTCAAGGCCAGGCTGGACAGAGTCTTGGGTGACATGGTTTAGTGTGAGGTGTTCCTACCCACGGCAGGGGGTTGGAACTTGATGATCTTAAGGTCCTTTTCCAACCGTAACCATTCTATGATTCTATGAAAGTTAAGATTCCATGATACATTAGGATGGGACCATGTTTGGCTAATGAAATAAGATAAAGCCAGAAATCTTCCCCACAATAACCTCAGTGAGTATTACCACTGCTCTGCTGATGACTTTGGATTCAGCTATGTTTGTCTATCAATACTCTGTGTATACTTACTCTGCTCATTCTTGAATGGGGATGGATTAGATCACTTGTGTGCAAGGATTGTTGCTTTAACATTTTGATTCTTCAGGGCCTGGTTTGCCAATTACCTTCATTATATGCCCAAAGCACAAGCTATATTGCTCTAATCCCTATTACATGTTCTAAATTTGCCAGTATATTTCTACACCTGTAAACACTCTCATTTTCTGAACAACAGCACATGGCACATCCCTTGCAGGTACAGAAGCTCAGCAGGAATCAGGTTCATTATGCAGGAAAGCAAAGCCTGCTCCTGATAGTCCTGCCTCAAAGCAAGCACAGGTGGCCTTAGTACCAGGTCTGAGGGACACATGCGGATGGCTCAGTCGAGATTCAGTGGAATGCTCCATTACTGGTGCAATACACCAGCCTGCTGGCTACATTGCCCAGTGGTGACACTAGCCTCTGCTGCTGATATCCTCTCAAGGTACCTGTCTCAGCCAATGTTAGACCACACTCTGTTCTAGCTCCATGGATTCTCTTTAGTTTACGATCATGGTAGGAATACATAGTTCAAATAGCCCTGCAAAAAAGATGCCTCTTATGCATTCTGCATAGAAAGTTTGAATTTGCTCATCTATGCTTGCTTTAAAATGCATGCTCAATCTGCATACATACTTTATTAATCAGACTTTGGCCATTAATTACTTTTGTAAACTTTCCAAGAGTGCAGTAACTTTAGGATTTCAATGCCACTGAACTGTTGATTTGTGAATTATTCTTTAAATAATCCCCCAACAAAATACGTATGCTGGGGCTGACCTAGAACACCTTCAAGTTGCTGTCTGCCCACTGATAAGAGTTCCCAAGAACAAGATACTATATTATAATAAATGTCATCTTAATTAGAACCTGTATTTGTTTAATCTGTGGGCAGAGCTATGAAAAAAGAAAATAATCCAAACTGTTTGGACTTCCAGATTCACCGTGCTGGAGGATTCTAGAACCTTTGCTGCATGAATTTCATTAAAGAAATAATTTTAGGAGCCTAGTAATTGTTTCAGTACACAGAAGATAAAATAACATCTCCTCCATCTCCCATTGCAAAGTCAGTTGAAACTTCAACTCCTGTCTTTGGATCTCCCATGTTCTTCTAATTGTAAAGTAATTCTAGTACTTCATTTTCATACTCAAATTCCATCACTAAAGACTAATTTTATGAGGCAAATCCAAATTGTTTACAAGTTTAACAGGAATACTTTACATGGATATACAGGCAGATCATGAATAAACTTTCTACAGACAGGTCAGGAGTACATTACTCTTCCACTGTCTATGTGGTCAGAGACATTTGATGAAAGAGACGACTTCTTTGCCTCAGTCTTCACCAGAAAATGCTCGACCATACCACCCAACTCTTGGAAGGCAGACAGGGACAGTGAGAATGAAGACCCTGGGCCCACTGTAGGAGAGGATCTGGTTCGAGACCATCTTAAGGACCTGAACGTATACAAGTCCATGGGACCTGATGAAATCCATCTGTGGGTCCTGAAGGAACTGGCAAATGAAGTTGCTAAGCCACTGTCCATCATATTTGAAAAATCATGGCAGTCAGGTGAAGTTCCCAATGGCTGGAGAAAGGGAAATATAAGCCCCATTTTCAAGAAGGGGAAAATGGATGACCCAGGGAACTACAGACCAGTCAGCCTCACCTCTGTGCCTGGCAAAATCTTGGAGTAGATTCTCCTGGAAGGCATGCTGAGGCACATGAAAAACAACAAGGTGCTTGATGACAGCCAGCATGGCTTCACTAAGGGGAAATCCTGCCTGACCAATCTGGTGGCCTTCTATGATGGGGCTACGGAACTGATGGACAGGGGTAGAGCAGTTGATGTCATCTACCTGGACTTGTGCAAAGCGTTTGACACTGTCTCACATGACATCCTTGTCTCTGAGTTGGAGAGACATCAATTTGATAGGTGGACCACTCGGTGGATAAAGAACTGGCTGGATGGCCGCACGCAAAGAGTTGTGCTCAATGGCTCAATGTCCAGCTGGAGACCAGTAACGAGTGGTGTCCCTCAGGGATCGGTGTTGGGACCAGTCTTGTTCAACATCTTTGTCGGTGACATGGAGAGTGGGATTGAGTGCACCCTCAGCAAGTTTGCTGATGACACCAAGCTGTGTGGTTCGGTTGATATGTTGGAGGGAAGGAATGCCATCCAGGGGGACCTTGACACACTTGTGAGGTGGGCTGATGCCAACCTGATGAAGTTTAACCATGACAAGTGCAAGGTCCTACACCTGGGTTGGAGCAATCCCACGCACAGCTACAGGCTGGGCAGAGAAGAGATACAGAGCAGTCCTGCAGAGAAGGACTTGGGGGTGCTGGTTGATGAGAAAATGAACATGAGCTGGCAGTGTGTGCTTGCAGCCCAGAAAGCCAACCGTATCCTCGGCTACATCAAAAGGAGCATGACCAGCAGGTCGAGGGAGGTGATCCTGCCCTCTACTCTGCTCTTGTGAGACCTCACTTGGCGTATTGTGGGCAGTTCTGGTGTCCTCAACATAAAAAGGACATGGAAGTGTTGGAACAAGTTCAGAGGAGGGTCACGAGGATGATCAGGGGACCTGAGCACCTCCCATATGAAGATAGGCTGAGAAAGTTGGGGCTGTTCAGCCTGCAGAAGAGAAGGCTGCATGGAGACCTCATAGCATCCTTCCAGTATCTGAAGGGGGCCTATAGGGATGCTGGGGAGGGACTCTTCATGAGGGACTGTAGTGACAGGACAAGGGGTAACGGGTTCAAACTTAAACAGGGGAAGTTTAGCTTGGATACGAGGAAGAAATTCTTTACTGTAAGGGTGGTGAGGCACTGGAATGGGTTGCCCAGGGAAGTTGTGAATGCTCCATCGCTGGCGGTGTTCAAGGCTGGATTGGACATAGCCTTGGGTGACATGGTTTAGTGGGAGGTGACCCTGCCCCTGGCAGGGGGGTGGAACTGTATGATCTTAAGGTCCTTTCCAACCCTAACTATTGTATGATTCTATGATTGGTCTATAATTGAGATTAGCTTATGTTATTTTTCAACAAACCCTATCCATTATGCCAGAAAAAAATCTTGCTACAAATGCAAATTAGCCAAGCTGACAAAGTCCTTTTCCCTGCCATGCATGAGGCAAGGCAATAATACTAGCAGAAACCTTTCTTCTGCAGGATAGGCAAGGGCTAAGCTATGTAAGGAAAAGAGACTTTGATTAACTCCCTGGCTAAAGAGCTGCAGCACTGGCAGCCTGCTAACACACCCTACAAGACTGCTGATTTTAGTTCCTGTGGGCCAGGTCATCAATTCTTACTAAAAATGTGAGAACGTAAGAGAGTGAAATATTAACCCCTGGAAGGTGCAGTGATACATACTTCATTAAAGGGTCTCCTCAAATCCAGCAGAAATTTAACTGGATCCATAACTGGAAGATCGTTTCCTATTCTGGTCAGACATGGAAGAAATCTCCTAAAATACACAATACTCATGATTCAATTCCTAGTACCTTGGATTGAGAAACAGCACAAAGCATAGAAAAATGAAAAGATCAGAACTTGCTTACTTTTGAAAATGACCTGCAACAACAACTGTTTGTGCAGGACTGATCTTCATTTGAACAGTCCCCAGCCTCAACCCCAGCTCCTTAGATTGCTTGGAAGTAGAGTCTGTTCTGGATTTTATCTTCATTTCCTTACCTGTCCTGACTCTTAAAAGAAAGTAGAGGGGGGCATTTCATACCCATCCACAACGCTGCAGCTGGCAAGTTAAGATGCACTTTTGACATAACCTATATACATATATGCCCTGTGCAATCTTTCAAAGTTGTTTTTTCACACTCATCCCCTTGTCATCTTGACAGGAATGTATAAAGAAATCAAGGACAAACCAAGAAAAAATTAGTAAATACTACCGGTAAAGAAGAAAATTCATCAGAAAAACAAGGTTGCAGTAATTCCAGGAACATCTAGTGTTCTCCACTAAGAACATCGGTTAGTTGCGACTCTTACACTATACTGAAGGCATAGGCTCTCCCTGCCAGGAGGAAAAGCAACAAAGAGTGATAGGTAAGATGTCCCTCTTAACTACTGCTCTACTAATGGCAGGCTGTATGATGTTGACCAAGTCACATCACCCCTGTGCCTTAGTTGTAGCATTTGAAAGAAGCAGATAAAGACATTTACTCCTCTTGGTACATGTTTTAGCTGATGAAGAAGCCAAAATCTCTGAGGCTGCTATGAAAGGCCACCAACTGAACTGTTGAGACAAATTGTCCTATTACCTCAGATTATTCATCATTATGAATTAGACTTTTAGTAAATGTATTTACTAAGCATGGGGTCACAGTGCACCAAACTCAGTACCATTGAATTTTCTGTGCGATATCCTTGTCATTAAAAATAATCATAATTTAGAAAAAAAAAAAAAATCAGACACTAAGAAAATATACTTCAAAACCAAAACAATTCACTCACCATGTCAAACTGACCAGGACATTCTGATCTGTGCTTCTCCTGGGAGCTCAGCTTGGGATATTGTACTTTCTTGGTGTTTAGGAAGTGGGAAAGTTAAGAGAAATTCACTCAAAAGAGTACTGAAAAGGAATAAGCTCAGTGATTTGTTCCTCTATGCCTAAACTCCTTCAGATGTGTGAATTATAAAATGTTGTCATTGTGTTACTGTACCACAGGATGCCTTTCTCTCTGCATGCTTCCACATGCATAACAAAAACTTACTTCTGACCTTTCATCTCCCATGACTCAGACACTTGTATGGAAATCTAAATCCTCTCTCTTCTTTTATTCCTGGCCCACAGCATGGCCGTAGACTCTGTGCTGGAATGGCTGCCTTGCCTTTGCTTCACACAAACATTCCTCTTTTCTCCCATCCTTGCTAAATGATTCCCTAAAAAAGCCACTAGCAAAATCAACTGAATCAAATGCCTTCCTCAGAGACGCTGACATTCATCACTCTGCTAAATGTTAGTATTGGGACCATAAACCATAAAACAGTTACTTTACTTATGCCTGGTTTGATGTAAGAGGTATTATACATTTTCTCCCACACTTGTGTGCAGGGTAAATTTCACTCTAGTGGTTATTTCTGAGAAAAGAGGCTGGCGTGACCCAATCTTTTATGATTGTAGACTAGTGTGCACATGAAAACATACAGGCAAACAAAACAAAGGAGGGACAATGTCACTCTTTCCAGCAGCACCACAGAGGTCTGGCAGGGCAACAGAAGTTCCTCTGGCAAGATAAAAAAGTTTTTTTAAAAACAATCCTTCTCAAAGCATTGGTTCTTTTTCAATACTGTCAAAAAGCCCAAAGACAGATGGGTAGGTGCTCCAGCTTTCAGATGCTCAGTTTAAAGAGCCTCTTGCTCTCTTCAGCTTCATGTCATGTCCCACAGTCATACCAGAAAGCACAGGGTATTCAGTGTACCTTGCAGGATTCACGCCTAAGCATCCAATATATGTTGTCAGCCAGCAGGCAGCCTAATGTTTTAATGCCCAACCATATATCCCTTTTGACTCTGAGCTAATATAGAAATACGAAATGCAAACAAGTCCACAAATGAAGCTTATAAGCATTACCTGATGGGAAAATACTATCATTTCCCCCTCCCCATTATTGGTATATTTAGGATTCTCTCAGCATCTTGCCTTGTATCATACTGCTCTCAGTTTCCAAGTGCCTCCATTCCTACCTACAAATTAAACTTTTCCAGAAAAATGGTTTGGATTTTTTTCTTTCTTTCATGAATTTCAGTAGGAGCTGCTTGAAACATTGGCCAACATCTCCCTTGTGTCTCTTAAGCCACTGTGTTGTTATGTTTCCACAACAAGGGCACTCAAAAAACATGATGAAGGCCTCGTGCTGGACGTTCTGCAGATAGCACAGAGAAAATGCACAGGCATCCATGACCCTGATTCTCACACAGCCTAGAGCTGCAGCAGGAAGTAGATCCACCACAGCAGCAGTAATGCAGTTGGAAATCTAAAAGTGAGGAGAAACCAAAAACTACAGGTTTCTGGATTTGGAAGTTTAAGAATCAAGACCATGGTGAGACACTGGCACAGGTTGCCCAGAGAAGCTGTGGATGCCCCATCCCTAGAAACGTCCAAGGCCAAGTTGGACAGGGCTTTGAGCAACCTGGTCTAGTGGAAGGTGCACCTGTCCAGAGGGACCTGGAACTAGATGATTTTTAAGGTCCATTCTATCCTAAAGCATTTGCTGATTCTAAAATCAGCAGGTTAGTTTGGGATGATACTCTGGCACAGTAAAGGGAGACCAAGATTAAGAACAAGACATATTTTGAGGAGAGGAATCATATTCAGCCTTTTGCCACGCTTTGCCTGCTTCTATGCGGTGCTACTAGCCCCTCCCTTTCTTTTACAAATAATAAATTCACCAAGTAATACAGATAGGAAACAGAGTGGTCCAAACACAATAGAGCAGCTGGAGCAGCAGTGTAGGACCAACATGTGTGGGCAATTAGTGCCATTCATGTGATAACTTCCTCCACACTGTTGATTCCTGATTGTCCTCTTATGTATTCCTGGGTCTGTTAAATCACTGCTGTGGGAGGGGATCTTGGGCACCTAAAAGCTCTCAGGCTACCAGGTTAGGGAGGGAGTCTTACATCTGCAACGTCCTCCATCTGCCCACTTCACATTTGGACTGTCCTCTGCATCTGTGTTTTAGCCCTTCAGGCTTCAGTCCTTTAGGCATCTTCAGCCTCTTCCCCAGTGTGATACTTCAACCAGAAAAAAATAATCCCCAAATAGAAATCACATCATCTTTACACATGCAAATAGGCCTGAAAAAGACCTGGCTTGTAGAGAGCATCCGAGATGTACATACAGCAACTGGGCACACTCATGAACCATTTAGAAATCTGGCTTCTAGCAGTTAAATTGCAGGCAGAAATGATCTAAGCTTTCACAGCTTTCTCCTATCAAGGCCAGATGGTGCCTGACCCCTGCAATAATTTCTGCCATATTCCACCCATATGCAAACCTCACTGCTTCCATCAAGCTGTTAGTATTAATCAACATTTTCCAGAATTGAGATTTTAATAAAGCATTGATAGAAAAATGTGACGTTTTCATAAATTCTCTCATGCACATCCATTCTCCAGGGACCACCTTCAGCTCTTTTAAAGCACTTCCATCTGTACCATATAAGTACTGCTCCAAGTAAATCAAATCTGAATGGCTGGCTCCCTAATAAAGCCTAGGAAACATTCTGATTACCTCCCTTCCCTGGCAATTGCAGACCAAAATGCAGTTTTCCTTCTTTGACTACTCAGCTAAGTTTCCCACCTAGCCACTCTCTATCTCCACCTCGATCACTGGAACCTCCTCCCTGGGACTCTCCAGTACATGCAAAACGTAGCCGTTTGTCATTATCTTTCTTGTCCTACCTCCTTCTGGCCATGGTGTCCTTAAATACTATTAATGGATCCTTTTCCCTGTCCACCTGAGGGCAGTGCTTCCTTCTTTTCACCCGTTCCTGACTCTTAAAGCAGTGTCACTCCTTCCCTGACAGCCATTAAGAAAATATTTCTGCTCACTTGCCTCAGATGTGCTTCTGTATCTCTTTCTATTCCATCTCTGTGTCTGGTTTCCTTCACGATAGCAAATACACCAGTTTTCCCCCTCAGAGTTCCTCTGGAACAATTTTAGACTGAAGGTCCATAAAGCCTTAGATTTTATGCAAATACAATGCAATGCCCATGTCTGATGTCTGTGTGTGCCCTATTTGCATATTCTGCCTTTTAAAATTTTCATGAAAGAAGTTATTTCTATTTTGCAGTCTTGCTCCCTCATTACAGTCAGGTATACTGCAATACTGCCAGGACAGCTACAGAGAAATGTAAAACAAATAGCGCACCCAGACACTGGGGCACCTTTAATTCTGACAAAAATGAAAAAAAATAATAATAATTATAACACCACCAACACAACAACCTGAACCACACATTCAGCACTTGGATTTATGATTTAGTTGTATTACTGATAGCAACTTAGTGAAATCTCTTCAACCAGAACTAGTAGCCCCAAGGAAAAGAACAGGCAGTAGAATCTGCCCTGTGGTTAAAGAACAAAACATTAGCTTAGACAATTCAAAGAAAACATGGTTACTTTCTCCACAGCTTACTTAGATACTGCAGCAGAAGAGCCCCAAGACCCTTGGTTCCTTTCCAAAAGCACACTCTCACACACTCCAATTCCTCCTAGTCAAAGCTTAGACTCTGACCACATGAAATACCTACCCTGCCAGAGTTGCCCCTCCTCCTACCAACCCCAGCTGAGTGGAGAAGTCTGTCCCAGCTGCAAAGGGGCAGAGAGGGTCATTAGGCATTCCACCTCATGGCACTTCAGCACCTGCATGTCATCGCAGAGGAAGTGGGAAGCAATGCTCCACTCAAGGAGCCCTCTTCACTCCCATGTGAGCAGTTTTGTTGCTGTACTGTGAGGCTGACACAGTCCAGATGAAGTAAGCGAAATTAGAAGTGGAAGGCTGAAAGTTTCACCCCAAAGCCTGCAGCAATCCCGTTGCCTAGGAAATCCTAGGAAACGGAGACATCTCTCAGGGAAGTCTTCAACAAATGCAGAAGAGTAAAAATAGACTCTTCTGCTTTAACACTTTCAAGAGATCAGTACAGGGTTTGGCAGGATGTTGTTCCTCATTACAAACAGCAGCACAATCCACTTGGGATGTGCTATGCTTCTGGGAACTGGTGATTACTCAGCTATGACTTTGGTAGGAAAAAAGAACATTACTGAAAAGCATAAACTTAAAGGAACAATATTTGCTATTACAATCTACTACCCCTCTGTTTAACTTTCTTAACTTAAAATACTTTTCTTAAGAGCTCAAGCTCCTCCAGTACTAGCTGATGGGAGACTAAGCCTCCTTCTTGGCCACAGAAAGTATTCTAAAACATAACTTATGGGAATTGATTTATAAAATACACTGCTGTGCTATGCAGAGAGACAAGCTCCCTGTAGCCAGTTCTGGAACTAGAAACATTACAGGCACACAAGCACTGCATTAACACATTTCTGCCTCTTCAGTGATCAAAGCTGGCTGCTCCTGGGGGCCAGTCTGATCCCCATAGGTACACTAGCTTTCTCAAGCCAGCTCAGGTTTCTTTCATGCCATGCTGCATTGCATTACATAGATATAACCTGGCATTTCAGAAGTAAACAGAAAGAAAACAGTCAAAAGAACCATCCCCTAATTCCAGGTGGATCTCAGGTTGATCCTGCTACCTTTGCCATCAGTGTTTTGATCCCTTACAAAGGAAAGAAGAGGAAATCAATCCTGTGAGGAATTTCAAAAGGCTAACTACTGTTGGCTCAACTCATCCAAGGCTCCACATAATGAAAGCACTGCCTGCTTTGATGTCTGGGAATAACTCATGACACATGCAACAAGAACCTTTCTCAGCCTACACAGGCTATTCTGCTCAGACCCTGCTCTGTGCAGGTGTTGGTGTTATGGCAGCACTTCTGGACTTTGTCAGGATTCTGATAGGCCTCTAAGTGCTGCTCTTTCTCCATTAATTGCAGTTCCCTGTCACCTCTGCTTGCCAAAATCAGAATGAGAAAAAGCATAGCGGTCAGTATCCTTACACTTCCTAGTGACACCTGTGGTAATTCATCCAATGGCCTAAGGGGTACGGAGGAATGAAAACACCAAGTGCTAATTAGTAACATGGCTTCCTATTTGAAATATTACATGCTTCCTTTCATCCCACTTCCAGGCGCACCCCTGACAGCCCTGTGCTACACTGTTGTTTAGTGAATAGCATACAGTGGATTCAATCTCAGAGGCCAGGTAAGGTACATTTTAGCCATATTTTCACAGCAGGTTAAAGTATTACTGGACCACTACTAAGAGTAGGTTGCTATTAAGTAAACTACAGCTCAAATCCAGCCAGCACCAGTCTGTATTAAGCTGAGACAGCTGCTCAAAAACATCTTCTGTCACTGCCTAATCAAGTGAAGATTACAAGGTACATTCTGATAATCTGTTTTCTTCCTCTTCCTTCTCATTCTTAAGTGGTTGCTTGGGTTTTTCTTCTCACAGAGCATTATAAGCGGGGAACTGCTATGTAAGCATCTTTTAGCACATTGTGCTAGCTAATAGAATACAAATGATTATATAAATAACAAAGCTGCTGAAGATTTTCTTGTCACCGCTTTCTCTGCTCCATTGGCTTGACTTAAAGCACACATAAAAATGGCCTCAGCTAAGTGTTATGTTCAGAGCATCCATAAATAAAATTAAGATCCTGATTTAAAGAGACACTAAGAAGCTGTATCTCCTCTTTACTTCAATCAAACTGGGATGCTCAGTGCCTACAAAAATCAGGCCCAAGGCTTTACAGATGAAAACAGGAGGATTCGATCTCTGTATGACAGTTTGTATTCAGCAGGGTAGTTTCATTTCCTGTATAAGATGCTCACATTTTGTTTTCCAGCATATGTGCATCCCCTTAACTAATCCAGAGGCCAGGCAGGAGAGCAGCTCCAGACTCTGACAGCCATTGCTCACATCAAAAGACTCGCACGTAACATACAACCCCCGACACCATGAGTCGAGCATCAGTAGGATGGTAACTAGTCAGGCAGCTACAGCCACAGACATCATCTAGCTCAGCATTGCTGTTTCCATGACTCCTGTCTGAAAACTCAGCTCTGCCTTCCCTCCACTTTTAAAAGTCCATACAAAGAGGATATTACGACAACCCTCAAGGCTGCAAAGGACTTGGACCCACCCAGCCACACCCTGTGAAAAACAGAATTACCACCATTAGGGAGAAAACTCTTGCAAGAAACTCTTACTCCAGGCTATCTAAGAAGCTGACTGACACAAAACCATGCTTTTCAGTAAGCTTTCTATAGCACATTTTGGAGATGTCAATGTCTGTATCACCATTAATCACAGTGACTATCACAATTCTGTTAGAAGAGATAGGAAAGATGACAAAAGCTGACTGCAGGGCATAATAACTGAACAACTGCACCAGGTTTCATATTTAGGCTGAGGCTTCTAATCCCCACCCCAAACACTCTTCTGGTTCTTGCTACTAGCGGGGCAGTTCAAACTCTATTACTCATGTGTGGAATTTCTCCAAGTTGTGGATTAACTAAGGACAAGGGCAGCCAGTCAGCAGGAGACAATATGGGCTTGGAAGCCAGCTAACTGTTCATGATGAATGCAGAAACTGCTGCTGCTATTTACTAACACAGTACACCACAAGTCCACATGTTACTTAATTGCCACAACTGCATTATACCCTCATGCTGCATTCTCCTCACATAATTTACACACATATTTTATGCTAGATGCAACTTTATTTTTCCAGTTTATTCTAACTCTCTATCTTCCTGGAAAATTGACATTTAACTATATACCTAGGTGAAATCCAGGCCCTTAAAAAAATATCATAAATACGTTTCTGATTATGATTTTTTTTTTAATCCAAAAATGCTGCTTAGTAATCAAAGGCCATTTTTCTTCTTTTTAATGTTTATTGCTTTAACGCCTAGAAAATTCTAATACTTTCTTCTAAATGGTTAACACCTTACAGAAGACACCTCTCCCACTACCTTGGGTATTTTTCCTGTAATCCAAGCACTGGAAGTCTGATTCTGACCATAAATTCATGAGTTCTGCAGCTGATGCCCTCTGTCCTGCTGAATGACAAGTTAATCCTTACAGAGCTGTTGCAGTATCAGCATAAATTCAGCATCAGGGAAAAACCTTGAGTGTGTAATGAAAAGCAGGAAAGAGGAAAGACTTTGAGAAACCAAAAAGCACAGAAACAAAAATCTTTTTCAAGTATTTACCTCTTTGAGGCAGCCCATGAAGTTGTTGCTTACTGGAGAGCCAGGTAAATCAGCAGTACTGGGACTCCCTCCAACATAAAAGAAGTCATCCGAGCCAAGCATGGTGTAGTCCTCCTGTGTGTAGCCCGTGGTGGTAAGGATGCCATCCACAGAGATTGTCACCTGTTTGAGGGACACAATGGACAAAGAAAATCCCAGCAATGACCTTACAATTCCAAATAGAAGCAGTTACCTCCCCTATAATTTTATGTCAGTTTTATTAAGGATTTTGTTGAGATTTGGCATGTATTTTTTTAGTTAAGCCAAGCTCCATTTTCTGGTCTGATTCACCCACAATGGAAACGCTCCAGCATCTGCTTGTCCTCTTTCTGGTGTACTAGCATGGTCAGGCTGACCTGGCAGTCTACCCATCAAGATGTTTTCCATCTATTCAGGCCAGAAATTGGAGCTGTCCTTGAAAGAGATTTCCATATTAGCTGATTTTATGATTAATTATAATTTATTTTATTACAGTTAGTTATGGGTGTTAGTAAAAAACAAAAAAAACAAACACTAATGAAGACAAGGTTGGTATTTTTTATTTTTAATGTTTCTTTTGCTCATGGCACACTGAAGATCATGCATTCAGGGAAGGGTGAGAGGGATCTCACTTTCAATACATTATGGATGTGCATGCCATGTGCCTAGAGAGACACACACCCACCACCCCCAAAAAAAAGGGAAAATAAAAAATGAAAGTATTAAAAACTCATAACCAAAATACAAATAGGAAATAAATAAAAAGAAAACAAAATCAACCACACACCAACAAGTGTGACAGAAACAGAGATGAGAAAGAAAACAAACACAAAGCGTGCACACACTGCACTTTGACATGTCATGCCAATATATCTGGAAGCCCAGAAAGATGGCAAGGAAAAGAGATAAGAGAAAGAGGGATAAGGAGAAAGAGAGAAAACTATTTCACACTCACATGCAATCAAAAATAAAAATATCAAACAAACCCCATAATTAAAAAAAAAAAATCAAAGCAAAACAGAAATGTCCCCAAAACCTCTAACTCCAAACACATGGAGGGTGAAGAGGGGTGGAAGGGAGGCAGAGGTGCAAGTGAATCTGATGTGCTTTGCTTGAACGTTGTTAGTGGCTTCAAGGGAAGATGGAGGAAAATAGATTGAGGCCAGGAGGAGACAGGTGAGTCACCAGACGTGGACATGCCATGCAGAGTGTGTACTGAAACAAACAACTGGCTGAGCTCCTGTCGGCCACGGCAGGTAGAGGTCAGAGAGAGAGAGAAAGTGAGAGAGAGTGCAAGAGGGAGGAGGAGGAGGACAGAAAGAGGAGGGAAGGAAGTGGGGGAAAATCAGGAGAAAGAGGACAACTCTGGCCAGTTTGCCTGTAATAGCCGTTGCCACAACAAAAGGATGAGAGAAAAAGAGAGCCTTTACCACCATGGACTAGAGGCCCTGCAATGGTTCTGATCTAGAAACCTTCAGAGTAAAAAATAAAAACCAAAAGGGAAGAAAAAAGGAAAATGAAAACCGAAGGAAAAGAGAGAAAGCTGAACCAAAAAGCCAGGGACAAAAAAAAAACAAACAATAATTTATCACAGGAATGGAAAAGAAGAACTAAAGAGGGAAGTGAAGAAACCAATAAAAGCAATGTCCAAACCCCATTTCCAGAAGAGTTGTTCAAGTTGCTTTTGTCGCTCATTTTTTTTTTTCCATTAAAAAAGAAAGGGGAGGAAAAAAAAAGGAGGGGGGGAAAAAAGT
Source organism: Ara ararauna (assembly GCA_028858755.1). NCBI lineage: Eukaryota > Metazoa > Chordata > Aves > Psittaciformes > Psittacidae > Ara > Ara ararauna. Next base: position 57,462,096 of record CM054380.1, on the reverse strand, counting down.
GATTTCAATTAAATCAAAATAAAATTAAAGAAAGAAGTAAGTATAAAGGAGGGGGAAAAAGAGGGGGTGGGCGGAGGAAAAGGCAGGTAACACACGGCAAACCCAAAAAAAGAGACAATAAGAATGATATCTACCAGACAATGTAGTTTGTTTACCATAGCGTGTCCAATGCCTGAGTGCTTTGCGGAAAAGGGGGAAGAAAGGAAATTAAAAAATCGTGAACAGAACGATTGTTAATTAAAATAACGAAAAGCAAAGATGAGTCGTTAGGGTGTTAGTACATTAGTTGGTTAGTAAAAATGACACATTGCATGAATGGTCTACTGTTAGTCTTTCAAAAAAAGGCATGGGGCACCTGAGACACACAAAGTGAGAAAGAGGACAATATGACCAGGACTTTATGGGGAACCATACCATCTAGACTGTAAAGAAGGGTGCTGCCTAGTCTTCCCACCCTGGTATTAGTCATTAACTTCAACCCTCATATACATTATCCAGGACTGAAGCAAAGTAAAAACAGTACAATACTTACTCTGCAAATGCCCATCAAGGTGCTTTCCTCAAACAAGAGCCTTACCCTCAGAAATGCACACACAGAGTACACAGTTCACCCCTTCAGCACAAACCCAACCATGGCTCCCCTCCTTCCATCCACCACCACCCACCTATATTCCTGCTCCTCTTCCAAGGCTCACTACCCTCAAGTGTTGCAGAGTATCACAAGTAGGAAAATATTTCCTTTGGCTGGAGGACACAGATGAAGATGAGTCCAAGACTCTGAGCCTTCCTTCCAAGTTTCCCAGTCTGCAGGTTTCTTTACAGCAGGGGAGTTTGTGACTTTCAGAAGCACACGAAAATGCCTGTGCTTGGCTGCTTGCCTGTAACTCTCCTCTGTCATCAGAGAGTATAGGAACTGAACCTCTCATACTGTAGGAAGAAATGTGTCAATGAATTGCGTAGGAAGAATTGTGTCACTTTGTGCCAAGGCTGAAGAAGAAGCCTGACAAGATTTAGCGTCTCTTCTGTTACACTGCATCTATATTATGGAGAAGCTACGAGAATGTAACAGCCAGTTCATTTACTGGGGTTTAGCAGAACTTTGCAGATGTTTTCTTAACCCTTCCCAAGGCATGGGGATGCCAACTGTTCAAACATACACATTGTTTCTTGTTTGCCTTTTAGCACCTGGAGAACTCAAGATCTTTATAGTACATTTCACATTATTACCAGCTTCAGTGTTAATAGGGAAATGCAGCCTGTGGAGGCTCCAAGTCCTTGCTCCAGTGTGACGGAAGTTGGTAAGACTATCCTAGGTTACACAAGCAAGTTCTATGTTGCCTCACATAAAAAAATATCTGCTTGAAAACTTCGCGGCACGGAACATAATGCCCCAAGTCTATTCATGTATGGGAATGAAATAGCAATATTCTGTACTTTGGTATAATGAGCACAAACTCCGGAATTCTTCATCAGGGAAGTCTTACTCTCAGTGATATGTTGTGTAAGTAAATCCATTTTTACAGACTAGTGAATTGGAGTATGGGATGGGGGAAGAGCATGCTAAAAATGAGACGTCAGCAGCAGACCTGAAGACAGACATGGGAAGCCTGACATTCAGTCTCTTCCATTCCTCCTCTCACCAGGCCACATTGCCCTAAACATGCTCTGAAAGCCTTGGTAAAATATAGCAATGATCCTATTTCTAAGTAAAGGTTCCTCACAGGGCAGAAAGAGGGCTTAGATTTAACTGAAATAATAAGATAAACAAACAAGAAGATTTGCTTTGACATTAACAATCACTACTCAAGGGAATCTGTGGGTTCGCTTAGTTTGTCTCTAAGGAGATTAGCAGCCGTGATAACCATTCAATTAAAAAAAACCCAACAAACACAGCATTTAGTGCTCTCCTAGCTTAGCTACAAAACATTTAACAATTCCAAAAAAGTACTGGGCAAAAGTCCAGCTATTTAAAGTTCTGCTCTAATTCTGGTAACAGCCAAAAATGATGCTAATCCTCCTCCCCCTACTCCCAGCCCCAGAAAAAGCAGAGGAGAAGACTAGCTGGCATCCTGAAGCTGCTGATAGCGCATTTACCTGGAGTTGTTTTAGGTTTGGATCATATTGTTGGGATTTCTAAATTTATTTATCTAAGTTCACTTTAAAGAGAAATATATTTATCTTCTGTGCAATGTTTTCAACCAATTACAAGGAGCATACTGATATCCTTATAAAGCTTCGATATTTAGGGGCAATGGTTTTGTTGGGTTTTTTCATTGGTTTGTGGTGGGGTTTTCTGGGAAAACATGAGCCCAGCTGGAAACAAGACTTCCAAGTGACTTATATCACACTGCAACTTCACAGATAAATTTGTGTGAGGAAAGATGCAGAGTAGTTAATTTCTTAAATACAAAATTATTTAGGATATATGAAATTAGATTGCATGCAATAAAGGGTAAATTTATTGCATTTATTATAATAAAGGGAAAAAAAGGACAAAATGTGTAATTTTACTAATGGTAAATAATCTTTATCTTTTATTACATTTTCTGTATGAAGGTATCAAAGGGACTTGACAGGTTTATAGTCTGAAAAATAGTGAAGAATTTTACAGATAGAGAAAAGCTCTCGTACACACAGGCAAAGCCAGGACATATAAGCTGCTGGAAGCTACTGTCAAAATGGAGCAAAACAAAACTCCTTTATCATGTGCTTTTAGAATGGTATCTTTATCCCTTTTTATTGTTGTTAAATTAAGCATTTATAAGGTCAAGATACAGAGTAACCATTCTTAGTTGAGTCCTGAAAAATGCCCATAGCAGTATTAATCAGTTTAAAGTAATTAAAGTTTTCAGTCTTTTCCAAACTCTTTATCTTGAAAATTGAAAGTTTTAAGAATTCTTCATTCCCAGTAATATCAATAAGAAGTAAGAATACACAGGTTCTGACAGGAAGGCTGCAGTATTCAATATTTCACCTTATTGAAAAATATGGCTAAACTTACCAATAGTTTTTGGATGACAACTTTCAGGACTAGCAATCCTGCTTCTTCTCAAGGCCTCACCAATTCCAAATTCTGTGAAGTTTTAAGTTCTGGGCCAATGTCTTAATTTTGAGACTGAACTTGCTCAGCAGTCAAAAATGGAAGTATCCAGGAAAAGATGACTCAAAAAAAAATCCAGCCTTACTGGTATTTATTAGTTGAACTGTATTCTGTCATGCTTATTCTAGAATTGGACCTCAAACCATCCCTGCTACTTATTTTTAATATGGTTGCAAGACTGGCCTTTCTTTGGAAGGAGCACAGCTGTCTTACTAAAACATCCTCTCTCTCGACCAGTCAAGTTGGACCATTTAAGAATCCAGGATGACATGAAAATATCATCCATAGTGAATAGATCAGGACAATTAAAAATTTGCAGTGCTGCTTAACTGGCAAGGGACTCACCTGCTTCCTAGTAATCACCAAAGCACTGTCCTGGTCTAATCAAAGATGAAGAGGCATAGACATATTTCCATTTAACTGCAGACAAGACAAAAATCACTAGCTGAAAGATTAGGAAAGGAAAGCCAGAGCTTCCCATCCAGAGTTTTGCCTGCCACCCTTCCTCACTTTCTGCTTCACGATCCAAACCAATCTTGGCATTACGCAAGGGTGCATTTTGCTTTAGATGCATTTTCCCATTGAAAACTGCTTTCCGACAAAACCTAAAAAGTATGATTAACTAAAATGGCCAGTAAGTTACACTGAGATATTCAGAGACCAGCCATTCTGAAACCATCTAAAAATAAAAAAATGCATCAAATAAAGCCACATACTCCTGACTGACAAACCTCAACCAGCTGGTACCTCTCCCTCTACTGGACTGGTGGGAACATTTGAACAAAACAGGATCATTAAGACCCAGCAGCTGCATGAGAAATTATATTTGCATCTGCATATGAACTATTGAAAACAGACTCATGTTACCATGAATAAGAACCTTGCAGTCGCATGAGAGCTCAATGACAGTTTTGTCAATCTGATATCCTGAACACGTAGAAATACAGGGGTTCACATGAGAAAGACAAATATCTTCAGCCTCAAACCCCAATATTTAAAAGATATGAAATCCACATAACAGACAAATTATCCACTGTCATCTACTAGTGGAGACTGTTTCTGATTTCTGACACTGATTATCTTATAGTCAGATGCATGTTATTTTAGCCACTGTAAAATGTTACCACAAAAGCTATTTTCTCAGCACATGAAATTGTATAAAATAAAACTATTAAGGGTTGTGTTAATATTCACATTAATGAGCAAATAAACAGATCATATTGTTTCCAAAAAAATATTTTAAAATCTTAGCTTATAAGCTATTTCTGCTGCCGCTGCTGATCAGCAAGACACCAAATAACTCCCATTCACAGCGTAAACCTCATCTATCATGCAGCTGATGGGCCTTAGTGACTTGATATATTTACCAGCTTTCAGAGCAAGGATATTTAATTTTATCTTATCTATTTATGTCTGAATTTATATTTCATGAGGAAGGCTTCAGGGTTGTAAGACTAGCCTACTACCAAATACATCACCTGATAGAGCTGCCTGCTTAGAAAAAGTAGCATGCAGATGCGCAAAATCACAGCAGTAAAATCAGAAAAACTTTTCCAAAGTGGAATTGTAGGGTGCTGGATTGATCTGGGTTTGCTTGGTTTTTTTGATCCTTCCACTTTTCCAGTCCTCAGCCAACAGAACAGTCTCATAGGCAGAGACAAGAAATAAAGTAGAATCTCATTATAAGAAGGAGGGGGAAATCAAAAAGAAGAAAAGAACAGAGAATCAAGAAGACTCAGAAAGATTCCAGCCAATTAATTCCAAAGCTTTAAAGTTAACATAATTACACACGAACCCACCAGCCTGCATACTTGCACACTCACATCCGCACACAAAAGAAAAAGTAAATTTAAAACAAAAGACTTCCAGAATTAGAATTATGACATCACGGCAGTGGTTAAACCAATTAACAAAACTGAAACAAAAAGGAGAGAAGTGGAGAGCGTTGGCTGCAGGAAAAATTACTGTTCCCACAATAATTAAATGCAACACGAATATTACTGATAAGATTAAATCATAATTAAGGAAATAATAAAATAAAAAGGGAGAACAGAAAAAGAGAAAAAGAAAAGGGAGATGAAAGTAATGTCACAAGTTTTTATTATTAAATCAAACTGGGAAAAAAAATCATAAAGTGGAAATGAAGATATCGCTACAGGGATAAATTCCCATCAACCAATGTTTTTTCACTGCCCTTTAGATACCAAGATCCAGAAAAGGTGAAGAAACTCTAGCAATTCCACTGAGTATCCCCATTGCTCCATTACTCTCTCCCATGTGCCTGTCCCAATAAAACAAGACCAAAATTTTCCCCAGCATTTTCTCTCGTTCACCATTACCTGCCGCAGGTTGCGTGTCACCTTAACGTCATGCCATGCGTTGTCATTGAACTTGCCATTGACCGGCTCCACAATGGCCTCAAAGGCCCCAGACCCCAGGTTAATGACCAGCGAGACTGCACCATCTTTCAGGGCCAGGTTGACATAATCAGCTGACTTGCCAGTGTGCAGAATGAGCCCGTTGCGTTGCCATGTCTTGAAGGAGAGAGTTATCTCATCGCTGCTGCTCTGGATGGGGTTTTGTGACAGGTCATAGCAAAGGTATTCAGAACCACGGAAAGTGGCCATGTTCTCATCTCGTGCTGGGGAAAAAGGGAAACGAAAGAACTATTCAGCAGTCAGCCAAGAAGAGATTTAAGGTTGTCATGAAATTTCTAAGCAAACCCATAGCACTGCTAATATTCTATGCAACTATATATCAGGGCATGCTATGTACAGCTCCTCTTGAAATATGGCTATCAAGAGAATTCACAGCAGAGTCCTTGGTACTGTAGAATTTCAGCTCTGTGTTTTCAGTTTCATGGCAGCACTGTCACCATAGGGACCGTGCAAAAGTATGCAGTGGAGCCTAGGAAAAGTACATTTAAAGACATTGCTGTAAGACACTTCACATCCTTTTAAGAAGAATGATAGAAAACCCTACTATTCACAACAAGACCATCATGTACATATTGCTCCAAAAGAAACCAACAATTCCCAAAGATTAGTATCGATATTCATTGCTAATACCACTTTAATCCATCTACCAGGCAATTTAAGACAGGCATCAGAATATAATTCTGACAGAGCTGCCCCTTTCTTTCAACTGAAAGAAACACCAAGCAGATGAGAGGGCCACATGAAGTGTCCTATAGTTTCCTTCTCTTAGAGCATGAGGGAAGCCCACATAAAACATTTTGTCCATAACCACAAGTAATGATGTTGCTGGTAAACATTTCTCAGAACTTTGCCTGTTTGATTACCTTACTCAGAAAATCTGTACTAGACAAGCATATTTTTTTCATATAGCAAAGAAACATGAGGAAATTATTTACAGCATGTGACATGAAACATTTCCTTATTAAGAAAAAAATCTCAAGTACAGTAAGGAAAACAACTGAACTAATGTCTTAGCAATTGGAAGCAGTATTCGAATACCAGAAAAATCCTTTGTGTGAGCTGGAATTCTGCTTCTCAGTACCTGGGCTTCCACTGTCACTCAACACCAGCTCTGTTGCTGCACTGTGCTCATGAGCCTCGAGTCAACTGTGTACTGCAGTTCTGTTCAGTATACGAAATACAGAACAGTGATAGCTAAGCTTGCAGGTGGGTTGTCTGTAGCCCATTCCTACCATTATCATCTGGGGGAAAATGGTACTTACAACAGAGTATATACCAACCCTCCCACTCCTTACTGCAGCACTTTCCCAACTCCCAGCTGTGAAAGTGAGTCTCAGAATGAATAACTGGATGGTACAAGCAGTCAAGTTATCATTGCTTACAATCTGCTGCACAAAGCAAGTGCTTGTGTTATTGCCACAGACATTAATAGCATTTTTTTGCTTCATTTTGTCTCATTTATTAAGGCTTATACAGATTAGCCAGAATTTATTAGTAAAAAACTGAAGTGAAAATACCTGTTGTCATAGCTGTTCTTGAAAAATAGCTACATGGTAAAATCTGTGCCCTCACAGCACAAAACAGTGGTGACAAAATAGCACAGTGTTGCAACATGAACATTCATCATCCTCAAGTGATGGGTCTACTTAAAGCAGAGAATTTTGCAGTCTTAACTGAGGGTATCACAAAATGATCTCATTAAAACTACAGGCAATTTGAAGGTGGCAGTAATGTGTGTTTGTATTCATGTAAGCAAACTATGTGTCCATATACTCCTGCAAGCAAACAGTAAGACTAATTACTCCATGCAACAGTACAAGTTGTGAGCCAACTGGCACAAAAGCAGCTTTACAGAAGACCTGAGGGCCCCCACAGACAAGTTGAGCACAAGTAAGCCCTTTCAGCAAAGGCCAGCCACACCCTGAGCTGTATTAGCAAGAATGCAGTCAGCAGGCTGAGGGAAGTGATTCTTTACCTAATGGACACTTGAGAGATCACATCAGGAGCACTCTGTCCAATATTAAGCTCCCCTGTATAATAATGGCTTTAACATACTGGTGTAAGTCTAGCAAAGAACTACCACGAGACACAAGGTGTTAGAGTAGGTGATGTGTATGGAAAAGCTAGAGCTGGGTTTGCTCTGCCTTAAGGAGAGACAACTTTAGGGAAATCTCATTGCTCTCTGCAACAACCTAATGGGAAACTATAGAGTAGACAGGGCCAAATTCCTCTTCTGCAAAAGAAAGATAAGAGGCAACAGATACAGCTGGAATACAAGAAATACTCATTCTATATTAAAAAATATTTAATCTTCAGGATGCTCAGACACTAGGAAGAGCTTAGACAGACTGTGAAATCTCCATCCTTAGAAATACTAAAAATTGATTATGCACATTCCTGAGCTGTCTGCTCTAAGCGAACCTTCTCTGAACCAGCGGTTGGACTACACAGGCTCTGGAGGTCCCATTTAAATTGCTTGGGTCTGTTATTCTATTCTGAACACATTTAACTACCACCAAGGAGTGCATATGCTTGTGTCAGTGTTCAACTAGCCTAAGCAGGGAGGACTGGTATTGATTGTAGCTCTGGAATTCAGAGCACAGCACTTAACAACTGATAATTCCCCAGCTTAGTAGCTCCTGATCCATCACAAGCGAATATGGTAGAATCAAGTTAGAGACCTGGTCTGTGTACCTGTGGGTAATTCCCGTCAAACAGCCTAGCAGCTGAGGGCGGGAGTCAAAACAATTATTATGACTGAGCCTTTTCCCCACAGTGCAAAGTACTGAAAACAGATCTGTCATCTCTGAAAAGGAGGGCGCAGGCGTTGATTGTTCACTCAGTACAAGACATATTAATAGGGCTCATTTACACTTTCTCAGCCACTTAGGACAGAATCTCACTGGTCTACTCAAAACAAAGGAAAAGGCAAAGAGTAGATTATAAATCTAAAGAGTAATTTAAGGCAACCACTGCAGATTCCTTATCTGCTGCTGACCCTTGTTAGAAATGGGATTCTGGACATGATCCATCTTTGTATCCTTCCTGTCACTGGGATATTGTCACCTATTTCTGTTTCTTACATTATTGTGGGGTTACTTTTTTTTTTTTCTTCCTCTTGTGGCTGCTCTGGACAGACATTCAAATTTGCAGATCACACACTAAAATCTCTTTGGGGTTCACTGGCCAATCCAGAGTCATACCTGTCCACCCCATGTGTCCAACAAAACTCCCAAGACCAACATACTCTTTAAAACTGTATTCTCCAAACCACTAATTCCTAACCAGTTTATCAGCGGCTATGTGGATGACCAGTTTACCAGTCTTAGCTTACCTTACCTTACCGCACAGATTACGCTCCAATCACTGAAAAGCTTGAATATGTATTCCTCCAAGCTACAACACAGTAGCTTGTGTCAGGCCACATGAAAGGCTATTTACCAAGCACAGCTCCTCCATGCTGTCCTACCCTTTAGCATGTTCTGATATATATGAGGGCTATGACCACAAAGCACATGAGAATCCCTAGTCAGCAGAGGGGAAAAAGTGATACAGGTTCTCTCCACAATGTATGAAGAGAAAAAAGCCCTGACTAGGCTGCAGATCTCACAGTATCTCCACATGCTTTTAGGCATATGGATGTCTAGAAGACCAGAGAGTGGTGAACGGCCTGTTACTTGTTAGCTCATGACCTTTATGCTGTACATTTCTTAAGGCTCCACAAATTGCCCTGTGATATTTACAGCTTTTATATTCTTTAAATAGTGGTAGCGTATCAAGAGACCTCCGCATAGTAACACAGCTAACCTAGGATAGCTAAATTTATAGCCTGACTCAAAGTCAACAGGAATCCTTGGTTTACGTTACATGAAGCAATAAATCAAACCGTGATTTTGTTGGGATGGGAAACCCTGTATATAGTAAGTGATATTAACTTGAATTGATGCTCTAGCTGTTCACGTGTGAAAATGCAACTGAAAAAAATAACATTTATGTAAAAGAGCATTTAGAATAAGCTTGCAAACTCTTCATTTATACATGACTTGCAAGGTTTAATTTTTAACTCAGTTAATAGGAGCTTTATAAAAATCAGAATCTGAAATCAGATTAGAACATGTAAGCAATTAAATCTTCCATTTCATTCCTCAATATTAATCTAAACCCATTATTTATATTCTAACACATTCACATAATTAAATTCTCAACAGCTGGGATTTGCAGAAATCCAAGACCTGTACAAAACTCCACATTAACTTGAACCCTTGACATATTCAAAGCCTCACAGAGATCACCAGAGTAAAAACTCCGAATCTTAAAACTGAACACCACAGACCTTTTCTTTGAATGAAGGCAGTCACCCATCACTTTAAGAAGTGGGAAACATTATCCTTCTCTGACTAATCACTAATAGGCACAGCTAGTACAATAAGCAGTTGCCATCACCACCCCACTGCAAAGGCAGTTTTGCAAGTCTCATATCTATACCTGTTTAAGTCCCCAAATCAGCTACTAGTACATATTTCAGAGGCTGAGAGCAAGAACAAAAAAGCAAGACCAACAGCTACCTAAGCCAAGCTCCTAGCTCTTCTTATCCCTGAAGAAACCCCAGAGCTTGCTGAGTCTCAGGTTCCAAGAGATGTAAAGACTGGGGATCTTTCCCTATTGTGTATGGCTATAACTGCCTGTTTAGGAGAGCTGGATGGTAATTTTAACTTAGGCACAAAGCTGTTGCTATGTGTTCCTGTCAAAGCTCTTTCTACAAAGGAGGACTCAAATATTCAGAATTCACAGCATCACTACGACGTAGAGAAACCTTGGCATTTTGATTTATGTATGAGGAAACCAACACACAGATATTTTAATAGATTTTCTCATGACCAACAAGAAAATTGATAGCAGAGGAAGCATTTGAGTTCAGGAGCTCTTAGTTCCCCATCCTGGGCTCATTCCATAGGTTCTCATACATATGTGGAGGAAAACCAACCTCTTATTTTTCTCTAGTACTGCCAGGAAGACACCCCAGCAAAAAGCATGGAGCAGAAGAGTTTCCAAAGTTTTGGATGATGCCTGAAGATAGATACTTCATGAATGTGAAGCAGAAAACAGCAAATCCTAGAAGCACTGATCATGCCCAGGGGCATAAAGTTTAATACTCAACAGAAGCAGCATCTGATGCAATAGGATTTCCAGCCTCAGACACAATTAGGAAATATTTAGGAAAATATGAAATAGACAGTGACTTTCCTGAATTCTCCTGAAGAAAACTTCAAGTAGGCTCCTAAAAACAACAGTCAACTGCTCACCCTCTCACCTTCTGTCAAGCCGCACTAACTACATATACACTTTGAGGCAGTCTCTATCTCACTGTGGTTTGGTTTACGGCCAACATCAAAGCATGTCTTCTGTCACTGGAAAAGCAAGCTCTGTGCACTGCTTCAGAATTAATAACCACTTCAGTGTTCAGTGGGATCTACCTTATCTGAATGGTTTGCTGTGCTTTGCACAGGAGAGCTGGTGCTGTCTGATAACCTAGGAGTGGTCTAACATTGTCAAGTATCAGGCTTCTCTGCCAAAACAGTGTGCATTAATGCTGGAGGCAGCAGAACAGCCAGTTACTCCTTTGACCTTCTGTCAAACAGAGGTCAACAAGGAAAATAGTATTTACGGGAATGTTTTCTTCCTACTACTAACAGTTCTCTATAACTTCAGAAAATCCTACAGGTATGCAACTTGTCTTCGGAGAAAAACCTGCTTCCAAAGTCGGCCACTGACCACAGAATTGTTATTAGAGGACTACCTTCCTGGGAGGTGGCAGATGTTATTGCTAAGTCACACTCCATCATCTTTGAAAGGTTATGGAGAACAGGAGAGGTGTCTAAAGACTGAAGGAAAGCCAGTGTCACTCCAGTCTTCAAAATGGTTAGGAAGAAGGATCACAGAAACTACAGGGCAGTCAGTTTCATCTCCATCCCTGGAAAGGTGATGGAACAGCTCATCCTGGATGTCATCTCTAAGCATGTGGAGGAGAAGTAGTATAGGTCCTGCACCTAGGGAGGAATAACCCCTGCACCAGTAGAGGTAAGTGGCTGACCCCTGGAAAGCAGCTCTACAGAAAAGGACCTGGTAGTCCAGGTGGACAACAAGTTAACCATGAGCCAGTAATGTGCCCTTGTGGCCAAGAAGGCCAACGGCATCCTGGGATGCATCAGGAGTTTGGTCAGCAGGTTGAGGTGATCTTTCCCCTCTACTCTGCCCTGGTAAAGCCACATCTGGAGTACTGTGTTCAGTTCTGGGCTCCTCAGTACAAGACAGACAAGTCGCTACTGCAGAGAGTCCAGTGGAGGGCTAAGAAGATGATTAGGAGACTGGAACATCTCTCTTAGGATGAGAGAGCTGGGCCTGTTTAGCCTGGAAAACAGACGACTGAAGAGGGATCTTACCAATGCATACAAATATCTTTGGGTGTTAATAGATGAGGTCAGACTCTTTTCAGTGGTACCCAGCAACAGGATAAGAGGACACAGACACAAGTTGAAACACAAGAGGTTCTATCTGAATACAAGGAAGAAATTCTTTGAGAGTGACAGAGCACTGAAACAGGCTGCCCAGAGAGATTACGGAGGCATTCAAAACACACCAGGACACGTTCCTGTGTAACCTGCTCTAGGTGAACCTGCTTAGGTATGTGGGGGAGGCAAAAGTCACTGTTGGCATCAATTCTTCTGCTTGAATGATAGGCCCTCCTCACCTGAGGATGTGCTAGTGGAATCACAGTGTTAAAGCACAGCCATGGTACCCAGTGGCTGTGAACTTGCTACACTTGGGCATCAGCTCTGATTTCAGCAGCATGACATTTAACACAAGGAATCTACGTAATTTCTGATGGGATGACGGGCTAACATCACAATCCTAGCAAGCACAACTGAACTTGGTGTTTCTGGGAAGAAATCTTGTGGCAGTCTTCCTGGACTGCTGTTGTCACTGTAGCACAGGGTATGGACATGACTGAATGTCTTCATGCTACTTTGTGTATCTTTTCCTCCTTTCTATACCTATTCTCACTTCATAAACAGACCTAACATTTTAAAACTTTAACTGAGCTGCAGGAAATCTTTTGATCTGAGTCACAACAAAGTCCAGAAATAATAAATTCTACATATTAACCACATGAACTAAGGGGAAAATAAATGTAGAAGCTGCTCTAGATGATGAGTCATGAGAGATCAAGGCATGACACACCAAAGGATGCAGCAGAACTCCAGCCCGGGCAAACCCCCATGAACTCTACTAGGAGGTAATTCTGTCCTGGGCAGAAGGGTTGCCCTGGGAGCCACTTCTAATGGCTATAATGCTCAACAACATTACAGAACAACGAGCAATTTATGTTCCAAGTCACTTTCACATGTATCTGATGTTCCCTCAGAGGTTAGGGGAGGAGAAACTGTACATCAAATGTCACAGAAAATAAGTCAGCCAACACCTCTGAAGGACAAAAAAGGTGAACTATTTCCATCACCCTCCAAAAGAGTTGTCCAGCAACTGAATGCTGAAACCTTAATGAAAGCCCTCAGAAGCGGTCAAAGCAGTTCACCCAGATTCATGTTATTAAAACAAAGCCAGATAGTTTAGTAACAATCAAGCTGTTATTTTAAAGAGATGGTGACAGACTCCAGTCATAGCTTAACAGCAAATTATGAGTTGACTGGACTGATTGCATTGATAAAACTTTATTAAAAGAATATTACTCCTAACTTCAAGAAACAGCATTTTTGCTGTTGAAACAAATAAATTTGTCTGCAAAATCATGGGAAACTGTTATAATACAAAAGATTAAGTGCTGAGCCACAGTCCCACAGTAAGAAGAGTAGTTTCCCAAATGCTTACTAGCTTTAAACCATTCTGGATAACGTTAGACTTTTCAGAAATAGTGTCATTTATTGTTTCCTCAGGCTCTTCATTCTCACTTATTATATCTACATAATTTATAATTGGAAGCAGAGAAGAGTCACAGCAATAACATCAGAAACTGTGTAGGTAAGAATCAATGGAGGACAACATCTCTCATCATATTTAAGAGATGCAAAGAACATTAGCCCAAAACAAAAGTGAGATGCACTCAACAGTCAGTGCTCTTTCAGTGCCAAACTCAGATTTTGCACATACTGTAGCAGGTCAGATCTTACCTGAAAAGCTCTTTCATCTCGCTAGCAAGAGCAAAGGAAGCATATGCTACACCAGCGAACACCAAGTGCCCAGCATGAATCATGCCTTCTCCTCTGTTATCTGCAGCTCTACACATTACCCTTCAAGTCTAAAGGAAAATGCTTGTTAAAAAGGTGCTCAAATTTAAGCCCAGAAGAGATCAAGGAGACTTGGCAATTCAATGAATGTCTGTCATTTTGTCAAACCTGACTAATCCATTATTTCTCTGACCTCCAAAGCTCTTAATGAAAAGGAAGAACTACTTCCTCTAAAGATACTGCACAAGAGCTCTGGAGCAGCACGTTTCACCTCTCCTTGCTGCTGCCTGCATCCTTGGACGATGCTCTTTGGGCTGCTTCCAATAGAGAGGTGGTTCTGACCACCTGGACTGCAAACCATGTCTAAATGGTCCAGAACCTCAAAAGTGACGTGGCTCTCCTGATGAATCTGGGCCACTGCACTTCAAAGACAGAGAGCAAAGAGAGGGAACAGGCATGACAGTCTGAATCTTTAACCAAATATCCCCTAGGCTCCTGACCCTCAAACAGTTGACATGTACTAACAAATAAAAACTAAAGCAGTTTCCATGTATCACTTTCACTTATCAGTGACAGAGCTGAGAGTCTGTTAGAAGCATGACTGCTTTATATTTCTGAAGTAGGCACCTGTTGAATATACAGTTGAAGTTCACACCATCTAAACAAATGAAAATTCACTCAAATAAAAAGCTGGTTTGCTTCTCAAGCCTGGAAGACTCTTCTTCACTCAACAATATAATGCTGTCCTTTCAAAAGGATCTCTTCCGGAAGGAAAAAAAAAAAATCAGATCTATCACAGAAAAACTCCTAGATAGTCCACATATTCAGCACAGACAGATTATCTAAACTTAGATTCATCAAGAATATGATCCACAGATTCCCTACTGATTCTCTTTTTCTGATGGGAAGCAGAAAACCAAAGGGTCTGAAGAAGAATCAGAACCTGTAGGCTCTAATATCACACAAATAGCTGAAAAATGCATGCATAAAATCTTTTAGCTAAAATGCTTTGATGACAAGGTATTAGTGCCACAATAATAAAATGCACAAATGAGATGGCATGTCTACAAAAGATTATAGCATGTGGTTAGTAACATCATTTTTTTAATTGCACACTAAAATTGATCTAAATGACAAACTACAGGTGCCAAAGTCAGAACCTGCGCGTTTTATCCTCAACTTTGCCACTGTGCAACCTGAGGCACTAAATTAACCTCAGCTGTCTCCAGCTGTACTACAAAGATAACAAAAATATAGGTTAAGCCCTTGAGACCTATGGGAAAAGAACGCTCTACAAGTTTAATAAAACTTCTCTGCAAAACAAGAAGCATTGCACATCAATGAGGAGAAGACACATGCCAATGCAGTGTATATGCAGTGTATATGCAGTGTACAGAGTGCCCTGGGCATCCTTCTCTCTACCTGTTTTCCTCTGTTTGCTAAGTACAAGCAACTGTACCAGCATAGGGGCATGATTCTGCATTCTCTGCCATTTGCAAGGAAATAATAAAGAGCATCAGTCTGACTGTAGCAATAGGTACTTACAGCTGTGCTTCTTATTTATGTTCTGATTAACTGACCAAAGAGACAAAAAACCAGAATCCTGGGATAGTGTCTTGCTTAACCCAAAATGAAATACAATAATTTTGCTTTACACTTCCTTAAAAATAAATTTCCTTAAAAACTAGGGCTCCATTTTTAAAATAAAAGCATGAAACATGTTTATTTTTATATGAATGATGCTGAATAAATGAATTTTTAAAAAGTAATTTGTCTGAAAATTTGATATATTCATATAAATTCACAATTTGTTTTGGTTGAACAAAGTATACTTTTTTCTTTTCGCTTCTCTGAACAGTTTTGTTACTGGCACTCCCAGAACCAGAAGGCACAGAAAAACCAAAGTGTTGCTACTACTTTTGACACAAGCTCAGATACCATTATGATGTGGTGGGCATACGAACTCCTTTATATTCCTCACTCCTGAGAATGGGTGAGGACAATTCCCATTGCTGCTGCATTTACTTTCTTGTATGTTTTTATTTTCCTCTGCATTTCTTCTAGTTTACTTATTTTCCCGGTGCCTCATTCTAAAACATAAGGATGCCAGCCCCTGAACGTACAACCCAACCAACCTGGTTCCTTACAGACTGAACATTCGTCAGAGTGCAAACTCACTGCAGAAAGAACCTACAACACCATGAACATAAACGATGAGATTTAGCATATTCACCAGCCCTGCTTTCATGGGTTGTTACCTGGCCTCTCTGCCCTTCTGCACAGAACATGTGACAAGTACAGCAGGGTCAGACGGCCCAGGTGAACAGCTAACTCTTAATCCACCGGCTTTTTATCTTACACACTCTGATGAACAAAGCGCTGTTGTTTCATACAGACCATGAGATTTACAGCAAGAGCACATCTAAGGAGCACAGCAGGAGGGGAAATTCCCGCCACCCTTGAAGGGCGCTCTTTTAGAAAAATGCTGGAAGCTCTCAATGGAACTTGAAGGAGAGGAGCAGAGGCAGAACAGCAAGAGGCGTGCGCGCGTGCGCTTGTGCATGCACATACGCTTGTGTTTGCAGCAGCCTTCCAGCAGGCGTCATGCTTGCTGTTGAGCAGGAAGCCCTGTGGGCATCCTTCCAGCGGGAAGCATGAGTAGAAAAATAGTTAATGCTAATCGCTGTAATAACATAATAATGATCCACAAAATTATCCTTTTCAGTACCAGCGAGCAGTATTAAAAGCTATGCCCATGGGAAAGGGGAGATGCGAAGGAAGGTGAAAATCAAAAGTGAGGCGGAAGAGAAATGCAAAAAGAGGCAGAGCAGCACAGGCGACTGGTATTGCAGAGACTGCAAGAATGGGAGGGCCTTGCAGCTTTAGTATTATTGGAGTACGTGTGGAACCCCAGTACTGCCACAGTATCAAAACACACTGCCAAACACTACTGCGGCCTTTCACTTATGCTTGCTGTGAGACATCATTAAGACCATTTACGGAAGTACCAGTATCCAAACCCTATTTGAGGCACAGCGATTCTTCTCAAAACAAAGCCACAGGCAAGGGACTGTTACAAGCTGGCAGAGCACCTTCGGCCACCACTTATTTAGGGGCAAAAATGTGTGCATTTGTATGCAATAAGAAACAGGCTAGGCTGCTGCTATGTCTATACAGGAGCAAGTTCATGTGTGATTACCAGAGCAGTGGATGCGTATATGCAGGTATAAGCAGTACAGCTGCACAGCACATCACTGTAGAAAGGCAAATAAAGTGAACAAACAATATATATACATAGAGAGGAGATGTACCCTTTGTTACGGCATGAAAGGAAGCAGGCATTAGTGTGAGGAGATTTACAAAACAGGGAGAAACACAAAACCAACTGGGGGTGTCTGTGCAGGCATATGTGTAAAATATGGGAGAATTAACACCCTTGTACACCTTACAGTGCACATATGAGGACAGGAATGAAATGCATCTCCCCCACGTAACTTCAGGGCATCCACATGTGAAGACTTATACATGCACGTATGTACACAGAGAAACAAATACATGTCTCAACCAGGCATAAATACACAAGTGAGTGCACACAATCTTGGGGTGTAAGCATACACGCCCATGGCGCACGAGGCTACAAGCAAGGGGGAAGCGTACCGTGCACCGGCATTGCTTGTGGGGCGAGAGGGAGGACATGCCAGTGTGTGTGGCGCATGCTCCAACTTCACCCTGGGGTTTTTTCCCTTCCTGCTTTAGGTTTTTTTCTGCGGCAGAACAGACTCCATGTCTACAGGGAAGGTGCTTAATGAGTCAAATCCAATCTCTCAACTGCCTTATCAGTTGTGGACAGGCCTGTTTCTGACAGCTGACCTTTCCCACTCCAAGCTGCTGAAAGACTCATACACCACAAACAATTAACACAATGCTGAAAATATAAAGCTGAAGGAAGGGAAGACTGTAGACCATTACAGACAGCACTACAGACATAAGGGAGGGAATGATGCACATAAAAGTGACAGACAGCGGCTATACAAGGGTTTGATTCTACCTTATTTTGCCATGCACACACTTTATTACCTCCTTTACAGCTTAGCCGTAACAAAGCTATGTGCAAAAACAAGGCCCACGTAAAGCAAGAAAGAAAGAGGACAGGGAACACTCTCATGAGGCATATAATGGCATTAAACCCAAGCACAGATAAATACACGTCTGTATAAATATATGCCAAGCTGATAGAAGGAGCAAAGTTCCTTACTTGAAAACAAAAGCATACAGACCAGAGGAGATGACGACAAATACCACCCTGCCATCCTATACCTCTGCTGTTGCAGGACTAGCACCTAACAGTACATAGATAAATAGATTAATTAAAAGAAATAATAAACTGAATACACCTGAGTTAAGAACCTCAAAAATAATAAAACCTATCAAATAAGCTCTTCTGATAACAACAAGAAGGCTCATCCCACAGGGAGTACAATTCCAGTTCCAGGTAAGCAGCAGACTGCTTCTCTTGGGAGGCACAAATACCTAAACATAAGATGGGTGGTCAAGTCAGTTGTCCAAAAGATTTTCTGCCCAAGAAAGGCTCAGAAAATATCTGAACATTCTCAGCAATGCTTCCAGCTCATTGCAAGACTCGGGCAAACCACACACATTGCATTTTCCCTCTTCACTAACATGATTTTCTGGAAAGCTGCATGCCACCAACATGCTTGAAGATCAAGACCGAAAAAGCAGATGTCAATCTTTTGCACAGTAGTCCCCCTGTAAGTGCAAAAGACAGCACAGCGCATGTTATCACGTTTGGGGTTTTTACTGTTATGGCATTGTAATAACAGATTCTAAGACAGACATGCATTTCCATTTTAGTAACTCCCTTTACATAGAGAATACGAGCTAGATGACACTGAGGAAAAGTTCACAGAATAAGAGTTTGCCAGAAGCTCCACAAGTCATCTGGACACAGCATCTGATTCATCTAGGCACTTGAGGAAAACTAAGCATGCTTCTGAAGATTTTACAATCCAGACAAGACTGAGAAACAAGAATGGCCTAAGAGGTACAGAAAGTCAGCTGAGGTCAGACAGTGGGGGAAGCTCAAGAGCAGTGCATCTCTATCTGGTAAAGATGCTGATTAACAGAAAAGGTGCTTCTGCAAAAGTATTCTGGCTAATCACTGGAAGCATATGAGACCTCTTCAAGCCCCACAAAACCAAAAAGATTTTGAAAATAAATATTTCACTGTGGTGGAGGATTTTTTTGTATTCAACTCTGAAAATGTTTCATCATTATTGTAATTGTTTTTTCGCTATTTCCATGTGGTCTTTTGGTGTACACATATTATATGCATTTATTTCAATGCAATAAAAATTTATGCTTAGTATATACTGCAAATCTCGTAAAATAGTTATCAGTTCACCTATTTTCAAAAATTTCTGAAACTATCTATGCTACTTGGAAAAGTAGATCACAGATATTCTATCAGTTCATTCAAAATTACTAACTTCTTATCATCAATGAAATGACTTTGATATCTTTATGTGACAGCACCAACAATGAGCCCAGCTGTTTTCATTAGTTTAAGCTACTGGGTAGCACAATCCTATTAAAGCCTCATACAAGTTATTAACACTGGATAGCAACTAAAAGCAATAAAAAGCATCAGCCAAATCAGTGCTTCTCTTCAGTACTATAAGCCAAACTCTGAATCCACTGGTCTTGTTAAAAATTAGGAGTAAATTTATGGTAATCAGCGCAGGTATACTGCTGGATGTAAGACAGCAATCATGCTGGTATCTGCATTCATGTTATTTTTCCTAAGCCTGTTGCTAGAAGGTCAGAACTGATGTAATTCTTACGCTTACAAGCAATGCTCAGCTGCTGTAAAAATGACTTCTCAAACCTCCCTACAGGAAATGTGACACAGCCCTTGTGTTACAACTATTATTGAAAAATGTGTGTTTCTATTCCAGCTCAGAAAGGTGCTGCCACTATTTTCCTGGTGATGAGTTCACCCTGGAGGCCCTTGATTTTTGTGGGTTTGGGGTTTGGTTTTGTTTAAACAACAAAACCACTTTTTCTTATCTAAACACCCGGGGCATTTGTATAGTCTATGAATATTTTCCAACCCCTGTTTTACCAATGTGTTTTCCCTCTTCAAGCTGTTCCCCACCCTTTAACAACTCCATTAAGCAACCACCACTGGGGTCTTGCCATTTTGGAACTGAAAGCTGGTCAGAGTTTTAGTAAGGAGGGTTGGCAATTTCAGTCAAGACCCACAGGGCAAGACCTTATGTATCCTTGCACATGGCCAGTGTGAGGGATGATTAAAGCCCCTACTATGTAGAAAGGATGTCTGGTTTTAAAATACAAGAAAAGTCTGAAAATGGACATGGCCAAGGTAAGCTCTAGACCCTCCAGGATAATTGTCCCTTAGCAGCTATCTGGTCAAATGTGCTCAGTTACAATGCAAATAAGTAGGGATTTTTTTCCTTGTAACTGCTATAGGTCTGCCGCTATCTTGTGGAGTCACAGACAAGTTGAGATCTTTCTGCACGCTGTCTTTAGCAACAGAATTTTGGCAGACCAAGTTCTGCTCATACCTCCACAATGCCGTCATCACTTATGAGGCTGCTGAAGGAAGACTGCTGGCAGACTTTGGTCTTGACATTGTAATTTTAAAAACTATTTGTTAATACATATGTCACAAAAATAAGAGGGTGGAGATTAGATATATTAATTTATATCATTGATCTGTATGTACATATACATGCAGTTTTATCCTTACACTCAGGCAACTGGACTAAAAAAAATAAGGAAGCTCCATTAAAATTTTTTTGCCAATTTTGCACAAGTTTTTCTTGCTTCTTTTGTTTACCCACAAACAAAAGGAGATTGCATAATTTAACTACCCTGGGAGGACAAAGGAGAAAGGGAACTCACTGCAAATAGTACACACCAATACTGAAAGGTTTTGGACAGCTACCTGCTGACTTACAGGATTAAGCTTCCCCATCTGCATGCAGCCCAGAGAGGATCACAGTTGTCCCTCCTGCTACCTATACACATTCTGGAGCATCACTTTCCTTTTTCTTCATCCTACAAGAGATTAGCTAGATTTCAAACTTTAGCAGTCTTCTTGGCTTGACCATACTGTGATCAAGAAGAAAACCCTCACCAGCAATATCTCCTCAAATGGCCGCTACAATGAATGCCAGGGGTTTTTTTAAAAAAGTTCTCAAGTTGCAGGGTTATCAGCAGACAAATGCTAGTGGTGACCTTAAGACTTCATAACATATGGTAGAACAAGCTTGCTGGCCCCTAAGATTCTAATTCTCAAAGGGGGTGAATTAAGAACTCATTTTTAAGCTCCTACAGAGAACTGTAGCAACTCCATGGAGTACCTGTAGTCCTAGGTGATTCTAGCATGGTTTGTAAGTATGTGCTGAAACTGCTTTATTTGGCGCAATTGAGGCTCCCAAGACCCAAAAGACAAAAACGATCCTGACGGGAACTGTAATTGTCAGCCAATTACAATTTCTGATAGTCATGCAAGTGCTAGTCAGAACAGGCTGTGATGAAGGGCATGGGCAGTGTGGCCAGTCCTGCTTATTCTTCAAGGTGTTGCAGCCCTGCAGGCATACTAGCCTTCAGAGTCCACCTGAGCCTTCTTGTTCATATCTATGAAAGAGAGAAATTGCTGATACATAGAGGTCTTTCTAGAGCAAACTATCTTGTGTATATAGCTCTGCATCAACATTGCATAACCACTGAGGACTAAAATCCAGTTAAATATATGATCCAAAAATAAATTAACAGCAACGGCAGACTTGGCTTTTGCACATCAAGCAGTGACCCTTTCCAAGATGCTCGACATTCACGTTTCTGTGCAACAGGCAGGTGTGTAGAATACATCATACCAGTTACTTCATGGTAGCTGCCCACACGCATTGCCCTACCCTTCAGTAAATGCAAGGCAGTTCACACCTCAATGTGAATATGCTAGGTTAGCTTACTTTCCCTTACAAGTGTACACATGCAGTTGTTTTGGAATAGGTAAATTTATAGTCTAGCTTGCCTCAGAGCGACTTGTTATTATGGCAGTAGCTTGAGTCAGCTACCTCCCTTCCAGCACCACCCACCCAATATTATTGTAAATTCTTTCAGCATTCAGGTTTTTCACTAAGATGTTCTGGGACTCTTCCCAAGCTCCCAGAGTAGTGTTAAAGATGCACATACTGTTTCCCAGGTTGAACTCCAGATGTCAACATCTCCAACCCTCTTTCGCCCCTTTGGTTACATCTTCTGTGAACCACAAACTCATAAACACAATCCATAACCTGTAACACCTGAGTTTATCAGTTATTTTCCTACTGCTACATCTGCCTGCCTGAGCTGTTAAGCTTCCATTGGGATCGACCGACATCCTTGATAAAGGAATGTTTGTTTGCTAACTGCTTCATATTGATGTGTTTACAGCGAACACCGGCACAGAGGGGGAATAACAGAGTAGGGGCCAGTTCAAGCAAGTTATTTTTATAACACATACAATATGCATGTGGTTACAAACAGACTGCATGGCTTTATTTCAATGGGCAGAACCACAACAGGAAGAACTATTTTTTACTTTTTTTTTTTAACCATCTGGCATCTCACCATAGCAATCAGCTTTAAAAGCAGATATGTGGGAAGTAACTCATACTGGATGTTCCTGCTTGATTCTAAATAATTCAAAATGCCCTTGTAAAGGGGCCAATAGAAGCTCAGATTATGAAATCAACAGATGACCACAAGAAAGTATGTTCAGTAAATGTTAGAGCATTCTCATTGCCAACTAATTTGCTAAATTTTACTAAGAATCTTCTGAAGGTCTCTAACTTTGCCTTCTGCTCACCAAGCATTCCTGTGGTCCACTCAGTGCAATGGGTTCCCCACTCTGGAACAACCACATGGCTGTGTGGGAACAAATCACTGGATGGACAAGTTATAAATGACCTATATATGACAAACCTGTACCACAAAACAATCAGTGTAACCCACTCATTGATTATCATAGCAGAAGCCAGCAACTGAATGAACTACGGGCATAAAATTCCTCTCCAGAGCAACCTTCTGAAGAAGGCAAGGTTCTGATGTACGCTCATTAGACATCTGTATGGCATTTCAATCAAAGATGACTCTCCTAGCTTCAGACTCATCTCCTGCATCTAAATGTTTTCTATTTAGATTGTTAATGATGGATAGGGAGCATGAAAAACAAAAGGTGAAAGGGACAGAAGGGTGGTGATGGAGGACATTTTAAAATCCCCAAATGAGCCTGCCTTATCCTCCTAAACATAAGGCCAGAGGAAGGGCTCCCTGCAGAAGACAGGTCCTCTGTTGTTTCATATGTGAATATGCAACTTTACATTTGCAAGCACACACACAGCTGGAGACTCCTGTCTCTGATGGAGCACATAGTGGCTCCAGGGCAGTCCTCATTAAATTGTCATTACGGTCACACTGTGTACAGGCACACAGTATGTTCAGCAAAGCAGGTATCCACAGACATGCAAGGATCCTATGTATACAGAGGTACAGTCATTACAAATGCATGACAAAGTTGGATTTGCACCTGTACATGTGACATGTAAGCACAAGCAAATAAATACATGCGTGATGACACACATGCACATTGTTTGTGTGTATGTACAAGTACTTTTGTACATGCATGTGCAACAGTGGCTGTGTATTTACATGGGCTGGGGAAGGTTCCTCTCTTTCTCTCTTCTTCATTGAAAGAGAAAAGGCTGTCAGCAATTTCCTTCTGTCAACAGCTGGGAGATGCTTTTCTGCAGTTAGCTGCAATTTGTTTCAATTTTGCGTATTAATCATAGCCTGCTCCTGATGGTATTCTTCACTAAAAAAACATCAGGGCTTTTCTTTTTAACAACCCATTTCCTCTCTCACGACAGCATTTAATGACTGGAAGTTTGTTGGGGGTGGTGGGCTGGAGCTGGGGAGAAAAAGGAAAAGAAAACCCCAGATGCTTCCATTTTTGCTTGTTTCATTAATAAGCACCATGGCTCAAGAAGCTGGCAGGGCATGCAGTTGAAATGGGGGCAGTGCACTGGTACTTCAATTGCGGAGAGATTGCTCTGAACAGGGTTTATATCTAAAAATTTAGCTTCAGAGAGGTAGATGGAATGACATCAGTTAAGGATTTTTAGACTCCAACTTGCTTCCTTTGAAACCTAAAGCAGAAAATCCACTAAGCTCCTTGGAAATCAGTTTCCTACTGTTTTAATATTTTACAACAGGGATCAATTCTACGGATGCTGGGAAAAACAGTGAAACACTGGGAAGCCCACAGCCACCTAGGGGCTACTCCCAGAGTCTACTGGAGCACAATCAAAGTATCAGTGAGGATAAATTGTATTTTATCAATCAACTGCACATCAAATGGTAGGATGTTTCAAAGTTGCCTGGTTCATGTGCGAATTGCAACAAGACTTCTGAGGAACATGCTCTAAATCCTTAGCAAAATGGTAAATAAAAAGAAAACCAGGTAGTTAAATAAGCTCCTTTGCAGAGATACAATGGCAAAGACATAAGCCAAAAGAAGGCTTATTCTTACCAGGAGGATCTTTAAGCCTACCTCTCTGAAGACATTTAAAACCTGTCTGGACACGTTCCTGTGTAACCTGCTGTAGGTGGCCCTGTCTTGGCAGGGGGGTTGAACAAGATAATCCCCAGAAGTCCCTTCCAACCCTAATGATTCTGTGAGCTTTCCTTCTTTCTCATTACCTCCTTTCCTCTACCATTTATTATTTTACCTGCTATTGTAGAAAAGATTCCTCCCACACTCATTTGTCATTAACCACAGCAAGGGCTGGCTATCTTAAATAACTTGGGAACCATTGTACAGATTTTAAGTTGGAGATGTAAATGTTTCCGGGAAACTGCTAAGATCCAAGCAATGAGTGCTTACTCCACAGCCCCGGAATTTTAGACCAGAAATTATCCAAGTGCCAAAACATTAGATGATTTGCAAGACAGGTCTATGTATTTTATCAAAGGCTGGGTTAGAAGAACCCTATGCTAGAATAACAAGAGCCCGTAAGATAGGCACTGCTTAAAACTGCATTGAAAATTTGTTTTCTAAGAATCAGCTTAGCTAGATTTGCTGGCTCCATTGCACTTAGCAAAAAGAAGAATGGTCCAACTGTAAGTGCAAATGGAATAACGTGTCTGAATACTTCGCATAGAGATTTTAGGTCTATTCTTACCCTAAGATTTAATGGCACAGATATATTGGTTGGGTGTCCAAAAAAAAAAAAAAAAATCCAAAATCTCCTGTAATCACCATCTCAATAATGACAAACCTGTAAAATGCAGACGTCTTTATACTGGCAGAAAATTCAACTTTGCTGGTATGATTTCTTTTGATAAGAGACCAAATGCACTGGCAAAAGAATTTATAAAGGGTCTATATTCAATAAGCTTTTTGCATGCCTAGGTCAATAAAGGCCTCCAGGTTCCAGCAAGGCCTTGAACAGGTTCTGCATAATTCAGGTTTTTCGGGACACCAACATCAGGCAAGGATGAAGTGATGTGATCCTGGACATAGCTACAATGTTAGCTGCAATAAGTAGGGACTGGGAAGATGTCAGAGCCTTGACACATTGTGCAATTAAGAATGCACACTGCACAGATGGTGTACGTTCTGTGGGAGAAGATGATGCTACAGCTCCCCTACCCTACCCATCAAGTGTACGTCTGGACACTGACAACTGGCAAAGGTCACTCTCGTAGATGCAGCTACACCCACATGACTATACGTCTGTGAGGATTTCATGTTTCTTTGCATGAAGATGCAGAGGAAATATGCTGTGCTGAAAAGAGCCCGTATCAACCGCATCTGCACTGACAGCCCTTTGCTATGTCAGAGTACCTTTGAGTCAAAGCAGTGAGTTTCCCAGGCCTTGATTCATTCCAGCTAAAAGGTAGGTACCTGAAAGTCCATCACTTAGTTCAAAGTTGTATCTGAAGAGGGACAGGTCTTAGAGAGGACCACTTGTTATCATCAGTGCCCCTGGTTCTGTGACATTTCAGATTTGCATAAGCAGGACATTTAGAAAAAATTAAACCCACAGCAATCACAAAATGAAACTAACCCTGGATAATTAAGTTGTGAAAAAGTGAGTTTTAGAAAACAATGTGATCCACAACCCAGATGCAAGTTATCCAGCCTCCAGGCAATCTGTGGCCAGCTGTGAATACACACAAACTTTGTTTTGCACACAAACTGGCACCAGAAGAAGCAGGAGTACATCCCTTTCATTAGCACTTTCTTTTACATTTCCACAAATAACTTTCATTACATTGTGTTGTACTTGTCAAACTAAAACAGCCCGCAGAAATATGTTGGCAGAAGCCTCATCAAGCAAACTTCATCCTTACTTAGACTCATATTGACATGTGAACATAGTCAGATGAGAGAAGTAGGTTTAAACTAGAAAGAGAACTGAATGTCTGGAAGGAGCAAAAAGCTTGGAGCTTCAGAATTCTCGGGCTTCAGACACAGCACACTTCAACACTAGGAACAAGAAATTCAGTGTAATGTAAGAGTCAGAAAACAGGATAGAGGAAGTGAGCGAGAAAAGAGATGGGGAAAGGAGAAAAACAAGGAAGGCAGCAAAGAAAGAAATAGCAGAAAACAAAGGGCAAGCACAGAAACGGGCAGAAAAGGGTAATGAAAAGGAAAGGAAAAGCAGAGGGATTGACAGAAAGTGATAGACAGAAGGGGAGAGAAATCTCTGCTGGTACAGTAACAAATAAATCCCTGTGGCATGACAGGCGTCTGCTGAAGCATTTCATTTCCCCGCAGCATAATGGTGTGTTATTGCCCATTATCTGTTCTGTCAGTGCCAGAGTCGATATTAAATGAGGGGCAGCTGCATTTAGCTGCCATTTTTCAGCTGTCTCCCCGTTACCATGGAGACCCGCTTGTTTTCTGCTGAACCTGGCTGCGAGCAGACGGGTGCGTGCATGGGGGGAGGCAGTCAGCGCCCCAGAGCGGCGGGAGCGAAGGGCAGACTGAAACTGTGGCGGAACGCAAGCAAGGGGAGGGCAGGTACCTCGCACCCTGCCGAGCATTACAGCCAGACATCTCAAACACCCTGTTAATATGCAGAGGGGGTGACAGCCAAGCATCTGCACAGTGCTTTGACTTTCACAAGTTCCAGGAACTGCCCCTTCATGTCCTGTCCTTCTCCTTTCTCAACACCCTTCTGCCCTGTAACAGTTATAGCAACCCTCCCCTCCTCTCTAGTACCTCTGCAGCAGCATCTATAACGCTATATGAAGCAACGATGAGCTAAGCCTCTCAAAGACCACATAGCAGATTGAGAAGCATTAATACCCCTAAAATACTAATCAGGAACCTGAGGCACAATAAAACATGGTTTGTCCCTCTCTCCCAACAAGATTTAAACAGCAAGCTGCTGGCACACACAGGTGCCAAGACCTAGAAAACTTTATTCAACATTTTCCTGCTTTAAATATGAGGATGTTCCCCACAGGGAAGTGAGCGGGAGACAGCTACACAGGGAACTGGAATGAAATGAAAGACATCCTGTTTCCTTTTCTTGGCTTCCTAATAAAAGGCTTCCTTAGGGGAAAAAATGCACTGGGCTCTCCCTTCACCATTTACCTGTTGGTGGCAACACCAACCATTGCATCTAGCAGACTCTTGTATTTGATCTTCAACACTGTTGCTTTAGGCTCACCAGCAGCATACCTGCAGTGATTGTCAGAGCCTTTCTCCTATTCTCCAGTGGCACCCCAATCATACCGGGACAAGGAAAGTTGCCTGTTTGAAGTGCTACCCATGCTTAGCACCAGAGCTGTCTGGTTCCAACTAGAGTATTTTCAGTCTACCTACACTAACTGTAAGATGTTTATCTCTCCTTGAGGGCCTTGTTTTTCTTAATAGCTTGTGAAGGAGTTTAGAAACACTAGAGAGACATGGTGAAAATCAAACTGTTAGACTACACCTAAATTAACAAATGAAACAGAGCCTAGGCACACTCCCAGATTTTTAAACATGGCAGTTTGTAACTTTAAACTATTAGAACAGTCTCTGACATGATTTCTCTTACTCTAACTAGCACTCTTCCAAGTAATTCCTGGGCACGGCTCAGGAGTTAGGATATGCCCTTTACCATTCCCAGAATCCATTTCGAGAGTCAAGTCCTCATCTCCTAGTAGGAATGTATCCATACCTTGACATTCTCTTAGTCTGATGCTTTCACATGTAAAGTAATTGCATCAGTTTGCAACTTCCAAAATCTGGTAAAAAACTTTTAAAAGTAGATTGTAAAGAAATTCCTCAAGTGGCACAATGCTGTTGATGTTTTCCATCACATTTGCTACCCTCCACATCTCTAGCGTAGTTATCTAGCATCTTCATGCATTTTTTCTTATCTTGCTGACTAATGGCTTCTTCAGAATTTCTTATTGTACCATGCTTAAGAAAAGTAAATCTGCCCATATTGCTTATATGCTAACCCTTCCTTTAGCTTCACTCCACTCTCACAACCTTTTCTGCATTGGAATATGGAACTATCTAAAGCACCATATTGAGCACCAGACTGCCATTTGACTTGCAGGATCATGTTTTTTCTCTGGGGGATGCCTAAGTTCACAGTGTCTTATGAAAGTGGTCTTTGTAGTCCAAGGGAATTTTGCAACAGTAGTGGAAGCAAAGAGCTGATTTAGATGATTGAAAATATTAATGCTAATGAATTTTTTAGCCTGTTGGGTCAATGGCACTAGACTGGGGTTCAACCAGTCAAGGAAGACAAAGGGAAGAAAGAAATTTGCCCTGAGATTAAAGAGGAGATTTTGTTTTAATGCAACCTCTGGTCAGCAAAATATTGTGACAAGAATATTGACAGAGCAATCTTTAAAACAAATGGGAAAGCAAGAGGGAAATTGTGCTGCAGTGCTCTTGCAAACAACCTTGTGGCCATTTCAAGGAGTTTCTAGATTTGTGCTGCCTGTGATTAGACTTAGTTTATACAGTACAAGTAAGTTGGTTCCAGGACATGCTAAACTTCCCCATTCAAGTTAAAGAATACCTTCAGAAGAGCAAGTGAATTTGCAATGAATTCCTTTAACCACATTCCCCACACCAAACAAATCCATTGGCTAAGAACAAAACAAGGCAACAAAGCTGTAAAAGGAACCTAACTGCTGGATGATACAGACAGATCATAGCCATTCAGCAACAGTTTTTAATCAAAACTATTGATTTCTAACACCCTAGGGATGTTATGTGGAAAGCCTTCTGGCAGACAAAACCAGCACTTAAGTTTGTGGGGAGGGAGCACGGATGGATATATCTACTTTTGGATTTCTCTGCATGTTTATTTTCCATGCTCTTTGTCCCAAAAATTTACCATAGCTATCATCTTCCTTTATACGGTCTATTGCCTTAAATATAGTCTGTGAAAAATAGGCATGTCATGTTTGGCTCTATTTATTTGCATGCATGTGCTACAAGGCAACATAGCTGAGGATCAAACCTATATTCCATACGTCACCAAACCCACTGGTATTTTACTGGCTGTGCTGGTTGACTACAAAGTAAGAATTCATTGAAGGGTAGTCACATCCAAGATGATCAGCATCCTAGGAAACTTGTATCTTTAAACCCTGTGTTTGCCTACTGCCTCACCCAAAACTCTTTAAAGACTTTCCCCTGCATCAGAACCAGGCTCAACTGCCTGTTCAAGATGAATTTTTCCATCATTCATGGAATAATATTGAGGCCTATAACAATTTAGTCCCTCATCTCCAGAAAACCACATCTGAAAGCACATAAGGATGACTTAATTTGTTCAAAGTGATATAAAACATATCCAAATATCCAGTGGAAAAAGTAAGATAAATGCCATACTTTCCACACAGTCCTTTGCAAAATGGCATTCCTTAATTTGCCTTAATTTGTGTCTACAGCACACCAGCATAGTGCTAAGAAAACAACCCCTTTACTGTCATCACCCTGTATGCCATTCTTTGATGGCACTGTCAGAGCTGCACCTTTAGCTGTAGCATCAAGGGACTGGTGATCCAGGTGATGGTACTCCTAAATCTGATTCCTATTGCTGATGGGCAAGTGGTGTACATCACCCTGCCAACAGCAGCTCTGTTTTTCTGCATCTCAAAACACAATCCAACTTTGAATATTTAAATACTCAAAATACCGTAATTAAGCTGTCTGAGCTTCTGCATCAGAATGCAGGTCCACAGGGCAGACATTTCAGAAGGTCAGAGCCCAGTATCACAATCAGCTTTCTACAAAAACTTGGCCTCAGTTTCCACTATTCGGGAACAGATCTTCATACCTCAGTGTCCCTGGTCCTGAGCACTTCACATGCCTTGCCTGTTCAAAGATCATTAAGCCATTCTACTGCAGAGCTGGGAAAGAAGTTTGGGTCCTCCAGATGCAAGCCTTTGGCACTGAAGCCTCTCCTTTCCTATTCCATAATGTCCCAGGAAAGAATATTATGCTGTGCAGAATACTAAAACAGTCACGAGGAAGCAGAAGTGAGCTTTCATGTCACAACAGACTTTATTAGCATAATTCCTAATTGTGACTGTTTAGAAGCCCCATAAGAGCAAGAATAATTATGTTTAACAGGCAGAGTGATAAAGAGAAGAGATTAGTCAATTCTCCACCCCAGCCCCCGCTCTCAGACTGCTGTAAAATCCTTTTCCTTTCCTCTACTATTGAGGAACAGTACAATGGAATGTATTCCACAGAAAACAGTGGCCGTTTCTAGTGTCCTAGGAATCTTCGACTTGTGATCTCTTAACCCTAGCTGCCTTAAGTGTGACCATGCACAAACATGTGAGTGGCAGCATAAAACAAATTTTAGAACCTCACTAGAATACAGCCTGTAAGAAGAGGCAAGATGCAACTAAGCTGAGGAATAGAGAAACCTAGAAGAATTGCAGTATATTTCAGAACCGCACACTGTGAAAAGAACCCGTCATTTAGTTACAAGCTTACAATACATTTCTATCACAATCAGTAAGAACGTAGAAGACAAACACATTTAGTGCCTTTTCAAGAGCAATCAATCACTTCCTATCCTGCACCACTGATCTGAAGCATATATCGAGACTGAGCCCTTGTGATGCAAAACTGGTCAGAGGATATTCTTGGGGGTGCTGCAGAGACTCGAGCACAGAAAAGTTTCTCATGTTGTGGTTGGACAGGACAGGCTTGTAATGGAGACTTGCAAACAGCTCAGTTCTAAGAGGCCTTACGGAAAGAGGGAGCTCTTCTTTCCTGAACTTAATTCAATCATTATAAAGATAATGGTCCTTGAAACATGGTTCTTTATGGATAGAGGGGCCTGTTTTGGATACTACTGACTTAATACCAAACAGGAAAACACACAGAAGACTCAGCAAAGGGGGTCTGTCTTGATAAGAAAAGGATTTCTAGCAAGGACAGCAAGTTGGGGCTCTGAATATGATAGTACACTGGGCTGGGGGCTGCCCCCTCCTGCCTTGCTCACTCCCCAGCCTGCCTAGCTCCCTCTCTGGAGGCAGCAGGACGTGCCCTGGCCTGCAAGGCCCCTGCAGCCAGCTCCCAATCCCCAGCAAGGTCATAGACCCCATAGTACCTTGACACAGCATAAGATCTTTAGATGCCAACTGGTGTCATCCACAGCAAAGTGAGAGCTGCTCTCCCAACAAATGCAAAATGATGTAGCTATTCCAGCTAGCAGGCTTCAGAATACCTTTTTAATATGCATTAGCCATTGTTATTACAATCTGGGGACAGCTGAACTATTTCACCCCTTTCCTTCTGTCCTTTAACTCCTCCAAATCTTAACAGAACATTTGTTTTCAAGCTGACTTGTCAATTAACTTCATCCACTCCCACAATTATCTGCAGTTGCAGGTTCAGACCACATCCAGAACCATCACCACAAGTAAAAAAGCTTCTCTCCATTTAAACTGCATTTTACATAACCAGGAGATAAAAGCAGCCAGAGACTCTGGGGTTTAATTCAAACTCAGACTCTCAGGTACGATTCTGTTTTGCTGCAGGTATTTCAATCTCCATTAGAGAGAGAAGAGGAACAAAATCTTACATGGTTTCATGTGAATTTGCTTTGATTTTTATAGGTGGTGAAAGAGCTATATTAATAGCACAGCAGGGGCTAACCTGAATCCACAGACCCGAAAAATAAAATATTCTCAGTATCCACTATTTCAGTACTTGTGAATTCCAACAGGATGAGACTTTTGTATGCTTATTAAGGAAGAGTTAAAAAACAGGCATAGATTAAAATAGATAAACCTCTTTATTTACAGTAAATCAAACAAATATGTAAAAGGCATAACCCTTGGAGTCCTCAGAGATTCTATGTACTGGAACAAAAAGTAGGCATACCCAATTTAAATGCTCAAAATAAAACTGGGCAAGACATTTGCAATCTGATATGCAACCACCGGAGACAGACTCATCTGACATTGAGAGCAGAGAGCTCTGAAGGCCTGAGCCATGAATCCAAATCTCAGACATCTGAGTTTTCACAAGATGTCCGTCATTTCTTACCTTAAATCCTAACCTTAAATACCTACAGGTCCGGACATGGTTAAGTCATTTTACCACCTCTTTCTTAAAATAAAGAGTATGATATTGAGCCATTTAAAAAAGTGTAGTAGGGTAAAGCGTCCACAACATTTGCAAAGCACTAATACTGCCACTTAGTTTTGCTCAGTCTTAAACAAAAACTCTTCAGGAACCACACACCCACTTGTCAGGATCTAAATCCCAGAAATTAGATCAAGTCTCACAACAAAACAGAAAAATTAGAGTCTTCTTGGTACCTCTCCCGTTCCACTCTTGACTCTGCATCGCTTGAGCAAATGAGCCTTGTCTAAGCTAATTTAAAAGAATTAGGAGTCCTTCAATCAACTGATCAAGAAAGCATCAAAGAAATAAGGAGGAAGAGATTTCCTTGAACTAAAACCAAGAGATCCAAATCTGCTAAGAATAAAGGGCTTCTCACTTTCAGCATGATGAGCCCCTGATGACCTCACAAATTTGGGGTGGATGGTACATAGGACTTCACAGACGATGTCCTACACCAGCTTGCAGTGATAAGCAGACACCCTCTACAGGCTCAGAGGCTCTGGCACTGAATATTTTACGAAGAGGGGTCATGATCACTTGATAGATTTTGTGGGTATTTCAGCTTTCAATTTGTACAACCCTGATCTCTAACCTTATTTTGTATCAGAAATGAGTAGGTCACCACTGTCCTAAGACAGCACTGTGACATTCCGAGAAAGCAAAAGGAGATCCCACACAGCTTAAACAGGAGAAAGTGGGACTAGAGGCAAAGCTTGGGTCACATTGGGCTGAAGAGGCAGTGAGCCATGAACACACCTTTCTCAGAGGAGTTTTCAGATCCTGAAACTCAGGAGCAGCTGATCTGCTCAGGTCTCCCAAAGACATTGGATACTTGTGCTGGTTTAGCCAAAAGGCAAGGATGATCAAAGAGCAGAACTTTGATTGTTGCTCTTCTGCATGCATCCTCATGGTGTAAGGACAGAGTACCCTGCTTAAGGCATTGCCCCATGGCTGACTCTCACACTGCTACTGCAGCTGCAACAAACATCCCCACAGCCTTTGCAGATCACCTAGTGCAAGAGACATTGGCTGATAGATCATGACCAGTCAAATAGTCTTCCATGTAGGGCTCTGCAGCACACAAAAGAGTTAGGGAAGAATCCTACGCCCACAGGCCAGCGGTCCCCACTCTTGGTTAGCAACAACTGGCACCCAAGCACTGAGCAAGACAAAGGTTTTGGTAAAGGCTTGAGCCGCTCAGGAACTGGTCAGTCAGCCCCCAACTTGTTTCACACAAGTTACAAATTTCATAGAGAATCTGCTATTTAATATCAAATGCAGCAGCAGGTCTTGGACCACAGGACAGACCACTGTGTTTAGTATGGCCAAGGGAAGGGCATATCCTCTACTGATGTCTTGTAGCTATAGTAATTTTAGCTCCTTTATGAGCCATACAAAGGGATAACAAGGCCTAACCCTGCTATACAACCATAAATAAGTCAATAAATATGCTGCCCAGTGGGAAGCATAGTTTTGATACAATTATGCTGACAGTTGACTGAGAAATCATGGTCTACTTCTATCAGGCATCCGGTCAGTGATACAAGATTATTTGGAGGAAAAAAAAATAAAAATTAAATATTAAGAAGACCAACAACAAACAATGGAAATGCTTTTTTTCTACAATGGCTCCCTTTCTGGGGCTCTGGGTAAAATAATTCTGAACTGTTGTGGTCTTTTTGATTAAACAAAGTCTCCACCATGAGTGGAACCATTTTTCAACTTCTTAATTGTTTCTATACGAAGACATACCCAGATCTCTAACAGCCGTATAAATTCTGCATATTTGTGATGACTTGTCTACAACCTATACATAAACCAGGGCTTATTTGCTAAAAGAGATACATCAGCAATTTCAAATCAACGAATTTCAACAACATTGCAATTCTTCTGCCAGCAGAAGAATGGAGTGGCAAAATATAATGAACAGAGCATCCAGCTCACCTATGCCCTCTGCTCCAGCTGGAGTGGTGTGGCTTGAAGCTAATGGAGAGATAGCCACGATAGAGTGGGAATGGCTCCCTGCTGTGGTCTGAATCAGGCCCTTCTCTCTAGTCCCTGCCCTTCAGATGTATTACAGCTTTTGCCATGGACAAATCATTTCAGCTTTTAATTCAGTCTCTCCTTTTGTAAAAGGGGCCTAATAGTACTCACTTATCTACTTCAGTAGGATGCTTCCAGGATTAAAATTAATGCATCCCTGCTGAAGTAATGTGCTGTAATTACCTCGTTAATGTGCCCTCTCTTGGATTGAATGAAAATGACTTAGCTGTGTATCACAGGTCCCACACCACTGGCTGCCTCAGCTCCTGGGCAAGCTCAGACAGCTGGACAATGATCCCTCAAGCCAGTTGCTCTTATGAAGCTCAAGTGAAAAGAAAATGGCAGCCCTGCAGCCAAGGGACGCAGCAAGTATGCTCTGCTTGACAAGGCAGACTCAAAGCCACTAACTGTGTAGAAGACTGCTCCTTTACAGGACAGTGGAAGACAAGAGCTATTTTCTGCCCACATTTGGGTGGCAAAAGCAAAACAAAAACATCCCCAAAACTTGCTGAAATCCTTCTTTTCACTGAACTAGATCCCCTCCTGATGAAAGCAGTCAGGCATCCTTCCCACTTTTAAACCAATCTGTAATATGCATGTCCCTGCCTGCATTCCAACCATTTTTTACCCTCCTGTGTGATTCTTCCCAATTAAGTATCCCTTTTTCCTCAGCTGCTCTAACTTCTATCAATAACACTAAGAAATTATGCAACACTGAGGAGAAAGGTCTAAGATTTTCTCTATTTCTGAGGTAAGTAGCTGGAAGAATCTATTACAGATCTACCCTGGCAACTGCAAGTCCATCTCTACTACGCAGAGATGTGCACAGCCCCGTCCATTCCTGCACACACATAAACAAGTGAGGCTTGCAGGCAGGATACGTCCTCATCCCTGCATCTCTATTTGCACTGCATTGCATTACCTCACTTCCAGCCAATCCAGCCATCGCATGCTTCAGCACTCTCCTCTCGCCTAGCACGTACCCGCTGCTGGAGTAGCTGATTGCTATGGCAAACATGGGGGAGTTCAGAAAATTATGTATGGCCAGCAGCTGGCATTTGTGGAAACAAATAAAACCAGCACAACTTTAAAAAGTGGTACACATGAGTTTGAAATTAGTATCTTCTGCCATCAAAATTTAACGTAACACAGAGCAACAACACTCACATACTGAATAGCAGAAAGTTATATCCTGATAGTTTTTCTCTGATTTCCCAGCCCAGTTACAATAATCAGAAATAAGGTGACTCTCCTGTCTCAGGAGGACAATTCTGAATGGCAGTGCAAACAACAGTATTTCAGACACTACACAAAGTGGTACAATGCCAAGACTGCAAGAACCGAACCCCAGCCCTTTGCCCTTATTCAGCTTGGAAATCTCAAATATCTAGCCTCATACATGACAATTCCTCCTAAGCAACCCTATTTCAGAGATCCCCAAGTGTTATCACCATATGAATCTTAGAGGGCCTACATTTCTTAAAGGAGTTTCTGCTCAAGGTACAGTGAATACTGCTGTTCCCCTTCTTTAAAAATAAAGAAGCCATTTTAAATCTTCATGAAGTATTCAGCACAAACACAGTGATCCCTTCACAATGACGACTCCACACATTTGCAGTGTTCATGTATTGCTTAAAGCACTGCAGACATCTAGGTCTGGTTTTTCCTGTTATTTTCAAAGGTGGTCAGATAATGCAAGCAATACTAATGATTTGAAAGATGCAGGACTGTGGCTAACTTGTCTAGAGAGTCACACCTGTGCTGGGAAGAAGGGAAGCCCTGAGACTGAACTCTGTAAAGAGCAGCTTTCTGCTGAGGCCAGCTCTGAAATGGCCAGAAGAAAGCTCAGCTGACAGAACTGCTATGGCCTCTCTATATCACAAAAGCTGTTTTAACAATGCGATCATATGGCACTGAGCTTCAAACTCTCCACAGCATCCAAATGGTCATCTCAGCCTGCCTCTGCCTCAGTACAAGTTGTCTTGACAAGCAGCCCATGCTTCAGGAGAGAACAAGATTTCCAAGTAGCTGCACACAGTGTTATTTATCACTGTGAAGATTTTATTCATAACCCCAAAAGTTAGAGCTGACTTTAAACTCTGAACTGATTTTTTTCAGTCTTCAAAAGAAAGTATATAAATACACAGGATATAAATGCTATTTCTATTAAAATTTAGCATCCATTTCAGTAACTCTGTTAAATCCTGCTATATAGAAAATCCCTCAGTCTAATTATCAACTGACTGATACATAGGTATAAATATCTAATACATATACATACATGTACATAATTCAGTCTGTAAAATGTGGGTGTTTTTATTGGTTTTGGAAAATGTATGTGAAAACAAAACAGACCTGAGAGAAGATGGACCAGCTGTGGCTTCTTCTGAAATTAAAACCTCTAGGCTATGTGCTGCCTAGGACTCTTGCTGAACAAACCTGGGATTCTGCTCCATCGCACCTTCATTTGATAGTGCCAACATATCACTGTCTGTGTTGTGACATATGGCTGCTTTCCTCCCTCCGCTAGTAAATCTGGTACATTACAACATTCCCTGTGTGCCAAGTGTTTAGCAAACACACATGTTGCCAGCCAGAGTGTGCCTGGAAAGGACATGTGTCTTGAAATGAAGCTGTGCCAACTGCTGCTCCATGTCATAACACAGAAAGTGCCCTGATATCTGAGTTTAGCAGTGCTTACACTAAGAAAGACTGTCATCCAAAAAGCAGAGCTGGAAAAGTGCCATGGAAAACACAGTCAAATTAACAAATATATGGTTTTGAGTATATCTGCTTCAGAAGTATCTTCTGCTCTTTTCTGATTTTGCATAAGAGATTTCCATCAACAGATGCCTTGGAAACATTTGGCCTGAGGTCAAAGTGATCACAAAGGAGGGAAAACAAGGCAAAGAAAGTCAAGTAATTTGTATAAGAATATTGAATTGCTGCTCAAAAGCCAAGAATGCCAGTATCAGATCTTCACACAGTTCAGTGACCAGTATGGCATCTGTACCTCAGTTATATATAGCTACCAAATACTGCCACAAGCGTAAGAAGCTGATGTCCAAGAAAGAACCTGTCCTTTAAAAACAAAAGTGGGGAGAATTGAGACAAAATGTTTATGAAATCCAGAAAAAATAGTAACTGGACATTTCAGCTGCAAAGTGCAGTCAGACAATAATATGATGCTTAGTATAGAAACAAAATAATTCCAAATAAATCCAAATTTCAGCATCTGTACATCTGATTTTTCTGGACTCTCCTCTTTCAAGGATCTATTCCTGGGACTGACGTGGCAGCAGCTCTTATCCTCTCCTGCTAAGTTGACTCTCAGTCTTTTTCAAATAATTTGAGAAACATATATATTAACAAAATTAAAACTGCTAAAGATTTAATCATTTATAGATTTGTGTTGATTTCATCAATACTACACACTGAGCATTTGGAAACCAAGGATAATTGTGAAGGCAGAAATAAAACCCACAGGCTTGAAATGAGACAATTCTCTGACGCTGTTTATGAAAAAAGGAGCATGTCCCTAATACTCTGGCGCACAGGGATTGTGGCACACATGATTATCTGTAGTTCTATCCCATCGGAAGCAATAATGAAATACAAGCATCAGATAAGACTTTACAGTTTTATAACACAAACTATGGATAACATGTAAAAAAATGGGAAGAGGAAGAAGAAGCAATTATATGCGATTTTTCCATGGGAGGCAAAGTGTGACAGGAGTTATGTGTAGGCTATGAATAAGTTTTTTTGTAGAAAGGCACAAAATACTTTCTCTCCTTCCCTAAATTATGTTATTCTCTCCAAACATTTGCTGAGAGTTGAATTAAGTAGCTTATAACAAGCTATACACTGCAACAAACATGTATGTGCACTTTCTGCCTGCCATTAGCTGAATGACTGACAGCTACTGTTTCCTGCATTTCAGAAAAGTCAGCAGCAGTTGCTGAGTTTTAATTGGGACATTTATGTTGAAAAGCTGGGCAATAACATTGCCAAGAAGCAAATAGCCCCAAAACAACAAGAGAAAAGGAGTTTCAAGGATGGTAGACAGCGTATACCCAAACCATCTTCATCTCAGGAACATAATCGCTTACTGAACCTTCTCCCTGCAAGACAGACTACCATGGTGTTTCTCCTTCCCAGCTGCCACAGGCAACAAACATCAGCCCACGCTGCCTGTTCCTAAATCCGTTATGATCACTGAGATTCACTTTAATTACAACGACTGGAAGTTTGCGCCAGAGGACACTTAACACAGCCCACAAACTCATTAGAAACTCAGAAATCTGTGCTGACAAAGTTTGCATGGTTTTCCAGAAGCCTGTACCTGACACGTGTGCCTCCATAATACAATTACAATTGCATTTCAGATTGAAACATTCATGCAAAATCCACGAGAATTATGTTTTTTTAACAAAAGGAAGAAATTGCCTGATGACTGAATTCACCACTAATACAAAAACCTCCTGCTGGCATCATCTTCAGCCGGTGCTTCTTAGGATATTGCTTATTTTACCACCTAAATTGGGCCCTGCCCCTCCCCCTTAAATAAAGGCCATCAAACCCCACCAGAGAAAGACAGGTATTAATCATTTGTGCTTTCCCATTCTTTCCACTATCTATGCAAGTTGATTTCTCCTGGCATTTTGATTGTAAGAAAGAGATCCACAGTTTCAAATATTCCATTAGAGCTAAAAGAACACTTAGAGCATGAAAACTTTTCTAAAAAAATACCACCTTTACAGAGTAGAAAAGGAATAAGGTACCTAATCTCACGTAACAGATTAGGAGGAGTTACCTAAAAGTGAACCCAATTTTTTTCTTGAAGGTGTCTGCCTTTCAACAGCCCCTCCAACTGGAATAATTTATGTGCTTTAAAATATTTATTAATCTAATGTCATACAATTTACACTACCCGTGGGTTACTAAAGGTATTCAAATATGAAGCAAAGGAATATAATGACTTGTCCAAATTCATAAGCAGAGTCTCTTTCAACATAGCCAGAAAAAAAAGACAAATCTTTCCATGCCCCATAATGTACCTTAACAGCAAGACTGTCCTTAAATGAAGCTTGGTCCTTCACAGGAAAGACTAATCAAATAATGTCATGTTTCCTGCATTGAATATCTTCCACTGCACATATATCTGTAGGTAGAGGCAACTTACAAATAATTTATAAGATCACATACAATACATACCAATATATTGCAACAAATAGTATATGCCAGTCTCATACTGAATCTGCTCGGATACTGTAACGTGATTTAGCAGATAGAACTCGATTATTTAAAAGGGTTATCAAATTTTGAAGCTACATAAAATTATACACTGAGTCATTGTGTTTGTGGGGAAACCATTTTTTCCCATACTCCAGGAGCTTCTGCGTATGAATCAATCATATTGCCTGTTAAGCTCCTACATGTACATAACCCAGAGCACTAGACTATGCAGGGGGCCAAAGCCCAAAAGGCACAAAATAAACATGTTTTAACACACACTCTGGGCTTGGCCTTAAAAGCAGGAAATTTTCTAGGAAGAGAGACAGAATTCAGGAATGCGTTATATGCTACATCTGCATCACCTGATTGCAAGCTGAAATAGCAGCTCAATGTGCCTGTGTGTGGACATGCACTTTAATCCGAGGTCTCACCCATTCCTGTTGCAGACATGCTACATCCCTTCTGGTACATGAGGTGTTCGGACCTCCCTGAGCTGTTTATTGGCTCTTCATTGGGGAAGCAATACGGCAATGACCACTAGGAAGGGAACAAGCACTTCAGACAAAAATAATACGAAAGAGCACTCTCTCCTCGTATTGCCCATTCATGGTATTTCTGATTCATCTCATGCTTTATAAGACCAGGTGAAGGCTTCTTACACACGGTTCTGACCATGCTCTGTGGTCCTGACCTCCATCCCAGGGCTATTTTTAATAACACATGGCTGTGAGGAAAAGCCTGTCAGGTTTTCCAATATCTGCCAGCTGAGACCCAGCAACTTTTTATTTTTCTTTTGCTCACAAACAAGAGTTTTTCTGGATACTCGGTCTTCTGATAATAAAACATCTAACTCTGTGATACTGTACCTTTTATGCTGCTGGCTGAATAAATTAATATTGATCTAGCCCATTCACATTGTCAGCACAAAAGAACATGAAAGCTTTCACCTGAAGAAGTGTTAAAATTCCTTCATGCAGGACAAGGGTCCCATGCACATCCAGTTCACCACACATATCCCTACCACAACCCCACTAACTGGCAGAACTGTTTTCTTCAGATCACATTCAGTATCTGGTCACAATTTTAAAAGGCACCAGCAGAAACAGAAAGGATACTTAGGAGAAGGGGTGTGTGCGTGCGTGTGTGTGTGTGTGTGTGTAGAAGTATTATGAGACATTACTTCCACACAAAAATCCCTGGTTTATCCAAAATAAAGGATAAGGGCATTATAGGGTACATATCTATCACCCCTTCATATAGCAGGAGCAAGAAAACTAAGATGCATAATAACCTGTGGAACTCTACCACAGAGTAACATCAAGCTCCAGAGGCAAGCAGTATGCAAAATAAGAGCAGGAATTTAGACAGATAACGAAAATTACTGCAGTCACAGCACATACTTAAACTGCGTTCCTGCATTTCTAGAAAATACACAGAAGCCCTCTAAAACATGTGCAGACAGTACTAGGAAAGATGACTGTCAATGGACATGCAGTGATTGGAGTGAGAACCCCCATCTTCACTCCCCTTTTATATGACAACTGTAGCAGCATTACTAATATACTAATTTTGAAAGCAGCCAGAAGTACCACATCTGATGGTCTTCAGGCCAAACTGAAACCCAACATTTTTCCTTCATGAACATTACCTCTGCTACTGACATTTATTGTATATCCCTCCACATGACAAATGAGAATGTCAGGTCCCTGCAGCATGCCTCTTCTGGTTCCCTGTTACTTCCAGGCTTAAAGGAAAGGTTCTCCTTGTTAATTACTGTGCAAAGTGAGATCACAGAAAGGTAACAACACACAACACAAGTTAATAAGTTTAGCTTTTTTTCTGCATTGGGAGGGTCTACCAACTCTGAGGTGTCTGAACCACCCCTGACCATTTCTGCACTTGAGTTCAGCTCCACTATTCCCCACTCCACATCTCTCCATTTTTCTGCACGCACCTTGCCTGTATCTTCACTGTTTTTCCTACGTTGTTCTTGCTCAGAAGGAAAATGTGAACATAAATTACCTAATCACTTCCCAATTGGCTAGCTCACCCTTAAAAAGGATCATAACCCCATAGGAATTACAGGCCTGGATCTCCAGCTTCTATGTTACCAACCCACATTAACTGGGGAGGCTGCTCTCACCCCTGCAGGACCTGGTGAGCAGAGAGGATGATAAACCCTTTCTCATTCTGCCACTAATCACTCCACCGCCCCTTAAAAACACTTACCCATGTATAGAAATGCTCAAACAATTCCCTCTAAGCATAATTCCCAGCAGAAATCCTGAAGCCCCAATTACAGTTTTATCTCTGATAACAGAGAATTTTTATGAGCTTGATCAGCCAGCAGAGACCAGCACAGAGAAAAAGCAACCCCACTCACAGGCACTGAATCATCAGTGGCCTATTTAGTCAAAGGCAAGTTAATTGGGGGTGTGATGGGTTATTGTTTTGGTTGCTTTGGTTTTGGGGTGGTTGGGGGCTTCATTTATTTGTTTTTGGGGGGTGGTTTTGTTTTGTTTTTCTATGCCTGTACAAAGTAGCACCAGACAGTACTATGGACCACACTAAGCAAGTTCTAAACCACATCTCTACAGATTAATATTCTTAAACATCCCTGAAAAGTGATTTTCACATTTTCATATTTACTCAGTGGTGAATTATCTTGCAGAGTTACTACATGGAGCTGGAGCACACATAAGAGCAGCTGAAGTTATGTGGATTTAGGATAATACATTAATGGCGCATGTATAGCCTGTCAGAAAGAAGAAATTCTAAGCTTCAGAGAATTACTTTTTCGCAAAAAATTATAACACTGACATATTTATATTACCAACTGCTATCAGAGGAAATCACTGGAAATCACATCCTTAAAAATTCAGTCTTAACGACACGTTCCCAAGGTATATATATTTCATAACACATCACTGTTGCTCCTCCAGGCTAGTGAGGTAGTGCAGACTGGGAGTTACTGGTCACGAGGCATCAGAAAGATGGCTGGCTGGA
Organism: Ara ararauna; assembly: GCA_028858755.1. Lineage (NCBI taxonomy): Eukaryota > Metazoa > Chordata > Aves > Psittaciformes > Psittacidae > Ara > Ara ararauna. The sequence continues at coordinate 57,419,325 of CM054380.1, read as the reverse complement.
TGCCGGTCAGAAAGCATTAAGATAGGAAGCCACCAAATAGCTGCTGCGCTAGAGACACCATCATGCCATGTCTACACTGTTGGTCTAAATATATTTTTGAAGAAATGAACTCAAGATTTTTATGGAATCAAATTTGCAGCTTTTTCTACAAAGAATAGTCAACAGTGAATAATTTTACATTTTTCATTTGTAAAATAAGTTTCTCTTAAATCTTAAATGCCACTAGCTCAGGTTCCTGAAAATCTTCCTTTTTATGATGGCACTACTGCTTTGCCACATATTAAACAGCTGTTAGGTGTGAGCTTCTAACATGCTGAAAGAGACTGATGGATCATTCTGAACCATCTCTGGGTTCTGTCTTGCTCGTTGACTCCTTTGTGGGTTTGCACTTCCACAGGGGGAGAAGTTACTTTGCTATAAAGAGTAGTTTCCTTCAGGAGGTTCTAGAAACACTATTCCTCAGGTCATTAGGAATGAATTGAACAAAGACAAGGAACAGAGGGGGACAATTAAAATAGGTCATCATAATGGCTCTTCATGGCACATGTTTGTATCTCCATGGTACTTGCATTTCTCTGCTGCTCAAATTCATGCTCTTTCCACACCCCTGCAGCACAGACAGTCCTTGCATCATTCTCAAACGGCCTTGCAATACCTCACACCAGACACTTCAACTCCCCCTTTCAAATTACAGGAAAGGGCATGACCACTGAGGTCAAGCTTCCCACCTGTTTGAGGAGCAAAATCACATACATCTCTGAAAGTGGTCAGCAACTTCTTTACCTCTTGTAAAGATCACATGATGCTACTACTTTGGTCACCACACAGAAACTCAATCTAAAGTATGATCCACTGAGGGGTTAGTGACCTCAACTCCTTCCAAGTTCATGGTTTCATACTGCAAACACAACGAGTTTCTTGCTTACTCGCTGCAATGTTATTTCCATGCTTGCAGAGGTATACAAAAGGAACTGAGTAAGTATCTCTCAGGAGTCTGGCTTCAGACCTTTCAAGCTCTGTGGATGAGGACTAGGTGTCTTAATTCCTGTACCAGAATGGACCCACTTAGGATAACCAGTAAACCAGTTAAAAAAAAAAAAAAAAAAAAAAAAAAAAAAAACCACAAGAAGAGATAGATAATGCTATTTCCTAAAACTAATCTAAAGGAATTTTATCTGCTCAGTAACAGACCCAACACTCAGAGCCTTGTCCAAAACAAAGCTAACCTCTGGAAATGCTTGTTTTAACCCACAGTGCCTCTCATGCTTTTCTGCTTTACAACTTAAGTCACACACTTTCTCCTATGTTCTCTTGGCTGAAACATTCTCCACTATTGTGACAAAGCTATGCAAGGTTCTGTGGATCAGTTATTCAACGCTGAAGGACAGGAGGAGGAAAGGCCCCAAATTCTCTTGAAACAAAGGCAATTTAAAGAGTTAGGAAAGCTTTACTGAAGATTTAAGCTGGTGCAGTGCACTGGACATCACATTTCTGCTTTTAAAAAATGCTGTGGAGGACTCCTACTGAAAAAATTTAAGCACAAACATTGCATGCCTTATGCAATCTTGAACTTTTTTTTTCACATAAACACATAATTCTGATTAATAATCTCACCGAGACAGGAAATACTATTCCTGAAGCCTGGAAAGGCAAAATAGCTTCCCTACAGTAGTCCCAGAGGCCAGTGGCAGAGCCTGAACCATTCCCTACTTCTACCAAAGCCCTGCCAGAGACACAGCTTTAGTTTCCTTTCCAGCAAGTGTTTGGGATTTTGGTTTGCTAATTAATACTCGCTCCTGTAACACTGCAATTGGTACAGATTAAGGCTCCAGGGTTAAGAAGTCACACTGTGCAGCATGTTGGCACTTTGTTGGAAATCCGCAGGAGTACTTACTGTGCCAGGATCTACTCAGCCCAATAAATTTGGTGTGACCAGCATCTTCAGGAAGATGAGAGGAAGACCACAAACAGTACCTTCTACCAGTACAAAAGGTTTCTATCAGGAAAACATAAAAGAAACTCATATGCAGATTTGAAAAGCTGTGGAATAAGTGAGCCACCTTCAGCGGAGCTTAGCGAGTACAGCTCCGTGTCAGAAGAAATGGCAGATGTGAAGTGTAATTACTTTCTCCCACCAAACTCTGCTCATGTTTTACAAACTAGGACAGACATGTGAAGGAAGACTGAAAAAAGGCAGGCAGAAACTATGCAAATAATAAGCAGCTCTGTTTTATCACCACTGCTTATTTGAAAACCCAGCCTATACCCAGCTGGAAAACGCAGGAGCTGCTAGACTATGAAGCAGCCCTAAATTAACAGGGAGAGCAATAGCTAAGATATTTTGCACAACCAGTTTATTTACGTTTATTTACAGTTTACATGTTTTTTTGCCAAACATATACCTGCCAATGGAAACAAAATTGTCTGCGTTATTCTGCATTTTACAAAAGAAAGCAGCACCATTAACTTCCTTTTTACAAAGGACGAAACCTGCAGCGTAATGGTTTGTCTCAGACCAGCAGAAGGAGAATTGAGTTCTGCTGCTCCAGCCCTTACCCACGTTGTATCTCTCTCCCTTTTCCAAGTACAAATAAAAATTATTTCTCCAAGGCTTCAGTGCGACTGAGCAAGAGATAAATGCAATTTAACCTAAAGATGGCAGGACGTAACATACACAGAAGCTGAGTAGATTAGTCAGCCACCTAGCCACTAAACTCTAGTGAGGTTTGTGGCAAAACACACACAATGCAAGCGAAACATTATGCTGCCAGTTAAATACACCACATTCAGGATTCTCATGCAGGTGAAATAACCACACGAGTCATCAATGAAAGATTTGCATTTAACTTAAATAGCTATTTAACATGTCTCAGGAAATTATAAAACAGTCTTTGCATAAATAAGAATTGTTCAATTAGGAAACCCTGTATCGAGGCCTGCTAAGAAATTTAATGCAGCATTGAAGATGTTATCCACAGTATTTGACCAGGGTGGTGGAAAAGACATCATAACTGGCACAAACGTGCACCTGCTGCATTTAGAGAGAGCACCACACCACAGATCTTTCAGGCCTGCCCTGATTCCTCCCTCTCTCCTTGCCTAATTTGGACCTAATTAGAAAATTTGAGAGTTGCCAAAAACAGCTCCCACACACTGAGCAGCTATTATCATACAAGGGTTTGTTCATCCCCTGTAGCTTGGCTTTAACACACTGCAAATCATGAGCTCACTATTTTTCTCCATGAGCCCAAATAGCAGCTGAGGGAGGCAAAGGAATTATCAGCTACCCAGGGCTATGGTGGCCCAATTCCTCATGTTACAAGAGCCTACTCTTGATCATTTCTCAGTTTGCCAAGATATGAAATCATGACTTGGCAAGTTCTACAGTTTTCTGTAAGAAAGCTCTAGGACTTTCACACTTTGGAACAAGAACTTAAATAGAGCAGATGCACCGCATGGGTACCAAGGATACATCTTGTAGGCCAAGTTCTCACATTAGAAACAACTTCTTGGTGGGTATTGCAATTATAATGCTATTAAAGCTCAGTACCTGTACTCTAGGATGAAAATCTCACAGCCTTGCCCCTGACAAAATTAATTAATTAAATATATTCTTAGACCCGGAAGAAAAATTAAGATAGCATTTCACATAGACTGTTATGGCCTGGTTTTGGCTGTTGCCAAAAGTTACTCCTTGTAGGTTTGACCATACCTCTCTGTCTCCCTCCTGTGCAGAGAATCTGGCAGTTATGAGGCTGCCATGAACTAATTAACCTTCAAATCCTGCTAAATGCAACATGAAATCTCAATTTAAAATTTCAAGTCCAATATTTAGGATGCACATTCAGCCCAATCCCATCCGAAAATCATGTAAGATTTTTGGTGGTCTGTATCAGAGTCATTACAAGGCAATTTGCTTTTTTCAGGTGTGCAGCGCGTCTGTGTCTCACTACTTCATCACAGGCAAGCATGTCTGCTTGTCTCTCACTTCTCACAAAACATTTTATGAATTCTTTCTTTTTCAATAATACTAAATGGGAACATTTTTGATATTTCGAACAAATGTAATAGAACAACATTTTTGCTTCCCACCAAGTTGTCTGCAACATTCACAGTGGATAATCTGAAGAAACAACTGAGGTATTTCCACAGCAACACAATGAAAAAGAACAGAGCCTAGGATGAAAATATCTTGCAGAGTATCTTGGTTTTGTGTATGTTATTCTCAGTAGTGATAGGTGGAAAACATATGCATTAAACTCAATTATAAAAGGAAAATAAAAAATACTGTAGCTTTCTTCCTCGTGCTTAGAGCAGCCCTATGCTGTGGATGGAATGCCCAGAGCTGCACGTGTGCAATTTTGGAATGCTTGCTGAAGTTTGCAGGAAGAGCAAAATTCTGCAAGCAGCCAGGAAAGGAAACCACGAGTTGTGACAGAAGCAAAGGATTTCATAGAATTACAGAATCAACTAGGTTGGAAAAGACCTTTAAGATCATCAAGTCCAACCTTTACCCCAGCACTGCATAGTCCACCACTAAACCACATCACTAAGGAGCAAATCTACATGGTTTTGAACACTTCCAGGGACAATGATTCCACCACCGCCCAGGGCAGCCTGTTCTGATGCCTGAGCACCCTCTCTGTGAAGAAATTTTTCTTAATATCCAATCTAAATCTCCCCTGGTGCAGCTTGAGGCCATTACCCCTTATCTTATCACTTGTTATTTGGAAGAAGAGACTAGCCACCTCCTCACTCCATCCTCCTTGCAGGTAGCTGTAGAGAGCGATAAAGTCTCCCCTGAGCCTTCTCCAGACTAAAGAGCCCCAATTCCCACATATGCTCCTCATCACATTTGTGCTTCAGGCCCTTCACCAGCTCCTTTGCTCTTTTCTGGACCCACTCCACTTTGCTAGTCCTGGCTCCAGCATCTCTTCCACAAGAAGCTACTGTCTCTTTTCCAAGGCAGGGTGAGCCTGAAGGCAGCAAAAGAATGGGCATCAGCGACACAAGGCCCTAAGCCCTGACACAGGGAGAAAGCACAGGACTAAGCAGCTCTCTCTGATCCGGCAGGGCTGCACTCCAGCATGTCTCCCATTCTGGTGCCTCAGAGGCCCTAAACACCCCTGGAAATTCTCTTCAGATGTGTAATGTGATTGGCACAGGCCCTGCTACAAGTTTTACAATGGATATTCCAACACAGTCAACTTTCAAAACTCACTGTTGCTTTTCTGCATCTTCACACCCCAGCTCCCGGGTGCCCAAAAAAGTTCAGTACTCCCACCTCTGCTTAACCCCATTTCTTTGGCCCCCATTTCAGAGACAGAAGTCTGTGTTATTGAATTAGAGAACAGAGTTTATGTATACTTGTCCTGTCAACTTTGTCACCCAAGTAGCCTCTGTACAGTTCTTGAAACCCACACTGACATTTACACTGCCATGAAAAACAGAAGGTATTGGAGTGCTTCAATGAAGAAGTAACCTTAATAGTTAGTAGTAATAGCTTTCCAAGCTGAGTTAACGCACAGGAAAAAGAAAACCTCTTCATTAAAATCACTTAGCTGTCAGTGCTGACCCCAGAATTCTTCTCTCTCTATTACTATTAATTTATTATTGATAATACAATTTTTATTAAGGAAGCAACTGCCATTCACTTGGTTTAAATGAATTAAAAAAAAAAAAGGAAAAAAAAATAATAAGAAAGCATGAAGTATTTAAAATGTTGCTGCAACAGTAAATATCACCTCTGGCATATTTGTCCTGTAGGAACAGAGCATGATTTGGAATATCTAATTGAAATGTGCTACAGGAGATAAGGCTGGCTGCAGAGACTGACATTTAAAAGCAGGAGGCACCAAACGACATTAAATATCACTGTTGCTGCCTCAAAGCAGAAAGCCACTTTCACAGAAGTGAAGCTTTCTCCTCCTCAACCCTTCCCCCTCCCCAGCTCCAACAGACTCAGGAGGCAATTAACCCCTTCCCTGGTGTCACCAGTAGTACCCCCACAAAAACATTCAGGGTTGCTACAATTTCATGTAGATATTCCCTCCCACACATCACGCAGCCCTGCACGAAGCAGCTCATCCTCCCTCTTCGCTTTCCCACTGTGCAGAAACTAGTTTCTTCCCTGACATGTCAACATGTCAAATCCCAGCATGCACGACGCTGGAAATCAGGCTCTCCTCCTGCCTAACTAACCCTGCAAAGCAGGCTGTGCACCTTGATCGGCTTCTGCCCACGGGCCTCTCACAAAAGGAGCTGGGAAGCTCCTTCTCAGCTGGAAGAGAAACTAAGGATGGTGCCAGAATATCAAAGCTGAGAAAAAAAAACACCCTTGGCACACAAGTGAAATTATGAAGTGTTCGGCTGCTCAGACTTTTGCTGCCTTAGTCAGAAGGAGCACTGGTGCCTTTGAGCCATCTGATCTGGTGCAGTGGGTAAGCAGCAAGGGAAGCAAATCCAGCAGATTCCATAAATGCACAGGTTACACCAACTGCGCTTCAAGCAAGGACTTAATTAGAAAGTTACAGTTCATTAAAAGAGCACCTATTATTTCAACTACATTTTTTTTTCTATGCCAGGAGAGCAGGGCAAAGATTGGGATGCACATTAGAGCCAAGCACCTTGTGCCGCTCACTGAAACATCCCCCTGTCTTTGAAGGAACAGCCCTGGTTAAAAGCTGTTTTTATAAAAGCTAAAAGAAAATATCCTGCGAAGTTTCTGAGCCATTAGACTGCCCATGCCAGCAGACTGATCACCAACTTTAAGCAAAATGGGAAATCCTAGCCCAAGACAAGTGAGATATTTTCAGATCTAAGATTTAGGGAGTTTGTTTTGGGTTATTTATCAACACTTCTTTGTACAAAGCTGCTGCTTCCCTGAAACAGGATGTGCCAAAGAAGTAGGTTTCAGTCAAAGATACACAGTGTGGAAAGGTCCACTGGTTAACCAGAGATGCTCAAGCAGACCTGGTTTCCTGAAGCTATTCTACAAGCTCCCAAGTGAGCAAAGTAGCACTGTGCAGCACGAACTGAGACAGTTCTGCTCTACCTTATAATTTTGAGCATTAAACAGCTGTGCCTTTACATGAAAACAGTTTAGAGATCAGCTTGTGGTATATTCCAGCCTCCCTTAATGGCTTCCTGTTGCAGGATAAAAAAAAAATAATAATAAAAGTTTTGTGTAGGTTTTAGGTCTAATTAATTGGTTTCTCTCCCTCTAGACAGTCACTGAGCTTAGGCTCTTTGTGGTAAGCTCTTGGCACCATCCCATGTGCAGAGCAAAGCACAAGAGATAGAGCACACAACTGGAGCCAGTAGGCAATAGAGCAATGCAAAGAGCATAAAACCAACAACAACAAATTTCATAAGCATATAATCAAATGATAAGATTTCAGATCCCACCTCATTGCTGTAGCTTGAGAGGAATGGGGGAGAAAAGCACAACTAAAAACAGGAACACAAAGTTAAAATGCCAGGAGATCCCTGCCCCTACAAGTTAATGGTTTCTCAATTGTTTTCAACTGCTATGTAGGGTGTCATTCATTCGCATTTTGTAGGACACAACGCATTTTTCTTCCATTAAAACCCTATGCCTGATTCTGGAGCAATTTTGTCCATAAAACCCAATACACAGAACTAGGGAACTCCACGGACCCTCAAATAGCACTTGCAGATGATAAGCTTGACGCACAACATAACACAGAAGAGAAACACTCTGAAGGCACATGAACTCTTTGATCACAGCATTTCAAAAGATGCATAAGTGAAATATTGCTCATATATGATAGAAACGCTCACCTACATGAGCAGAAGTACTGGGAGGTGTGTTAGCAAGCTTTCTCAGAGATTCAAGTGTAGTTACACAACTGGAAGACAAGGAAGGGATGAGACTCGGGTTCAGATACATTGGAAGATTGACAGAGCCTCCAGGTTGACTCCGGAATAGCTATCCATCAGGAACAAGGTACGGTAGTATAGCAGGATATGCAGGAGCCCAGGAGGTAGTGAGAGAAGTAGGGAAAGAGTATATGAGTATATACTTGATCATGACAGCCTGCCTATGCTTTCCCCTATCTGCAGTTAATATTACTCTTCATTTCTGCAAGTATTGAAGTCATCCCATTTGAATTTGAAAAGCCTCTAGTCTAACAGTGAGATATTGCTGAAATTACTTCTGGGGCTTTACTGAGGCAGAAGTTAACGTCCTCACAAGTTAATTCTCCTGGTCTGTGCTCCTGGGCATCCTATAAACACAGATTCAAGTAAAATCACACCTTATTCTATTTAATCTCTTCTGTTGCTTTCTTTTCTTAGTTCTTCTATTTTAAATAAATAAAAAGCCCCCTTGCCAATCACGTTTCCAGAAATTACTGTTATTTTTAGGAATGATTTTGAAAGTGCCCACAAGGCAGGTCCTTCTACAGGAACATGAAGACAATCACACATTTTAGCTACCATTCTGAAGTATAGCTTACCCTCTGCAGTTCCAGCTTGATTTTGTATCCCTAGAATCACTTCAAACTAGGGTGATCTCAGCACTTATTTCAGGCTCATGCTGCAGTGGGGATCTCTGCTAATTGTGCAGGGAAATAGGGAAGGGATGTGGGGAACAAACATGCAAACGTGCACTGTGCAGTGTAATTTTGTCCACCTTATTTTGCAGTAGCTTTCAGCTCTTCTTCCCTGTTTTTTGAAACTGCTTATGGATGTTGGCAGGAAGCGAAGGCAAAGGGAGGAATAAAAGAGAATTAATGACAGCCATATACTTTTTTTTTTTTTTTTTTAATCTCTTACTAACTGGTGCCCTCCCCAGTGACACCATTTGAGATTGACATAACTCTCAAAATAGACTGGACAATTCAAACTAACTTGCCAGAGTACCCGGAAGAAAACAGCCCTCCTGGAGAGGGAGCTTCCTCTTACCTAGAGACTTGCATCCTATTAAAGAAGTGAGCATCCCTTTATATCAAGATAGCCTAAAGCAGCAGTGCAAGGTGTCCCTGCCCATGGCAAGGGGATTCGAACTAGATGGCCTTAAGGTCCTTTCCAACCCTAACTATTCCATGATTCCATGATTAGCAGATTGGCTTCCATTACCAATGAATTTTCTCTGTTTCCATATATCTGTATTCTACTCCCTAATCAACCTTACAGAAAGTTATTCTTAAAGTATGTTTGACTAGTGCCAGCCCTTTCATTGCCTTCACTTCACAGGATATTGGAGATTCTCCCAGTTGTGCTGTCACTTTCGGTCTGTGCAAAGTACTTCCTAGCAAATTAAGAGCATTCAGTGAATTGCTATGGGAGATCACTCATAGAAACAGTGCAACTGAGGAAGGACAGGAACTAGGGAATTACCAGGCACTCCTCAAGCATAGAAGTCCTGTAATATCAGACAGAAGGAAACAGGGGAAGCCAGAAGAGAACACTAAAACAATTGATAGGGCTGACTGGCTTTTGATGGGGTTTTGGTTGGTTGTTTTTTTCAATAATATGGGATAAGAATCAAAGCAAGCATATTTCTGAAATAACTAACCTCATGGTTAAAACAGACAGGTTGTTCATCTCTCACAGCAAGCAGCTCAAAAGCAACTAGTAAGCAGAGGTCAGCACCTCTATGAGGTTCCACCACATCACTATTTGAGGGAATAAGTGGTAGGATTGGCTTTACATTCTGACTGAAAGGCTAAGAAGCATCAAGAACCAATCAACAGACCTGAGACAGCCATGGCATTAAGTCTCTTCTGGCATGAGATGACCTTTCAGAAAGACACGTTGGAAACACTGACAGTCATTGAACACAAATGCAATTACATGGTGCTGCCAGTCAGAACAAATACGTGACCACACTGTACTGCAGCTCTGGCAGCAACTGACGCGGAACAGACTCAGCCCAGGAGGCTAGGCCTTCATCAGCAACTTCAGAATTCCTACTGTCATCCAGGCTTTCCTTCCACTGCAGATGACTCAGTGCAAGTTCGCTGATATTCTAGGGATATTTCTGTCGTCACTGTTGAGCTGGGCTTTATTATTGTAGGATGTCTTTTTTTGCCCTGGGTTATACCTATGTGTTTGCTTTTGCATAATGTGATCTGCACCTGTTCACATGTTATGACACACTAAGGCTCAGCAATGCCTTAGCTCCTTACTGGGGATGAGGGAGGATTTTTTTAAGGACAGACAGGGTGGCAAACCTCATGCCCAGTTCTCATCTCCTTCTACCTCTTTAATACGTAGCCATTACTGTGCTCTCTGCAACATCCAGTTTGGCCTGGGCCTAAATGTAAACCCAAGTACAACCTACCCTTCATCAAGAGACAGAATGCAGCAGCAGGTAAAACAGTACAAGGACACCAGCCATCTGAGGTGCATTTTCTACATCACCACCCACATGGAGCTGCTAAGTAAATACTGGCTCATGCAGCCGTGACTGCTATGCTTAGCAGATCATTCTACCTGCTCTCTCAGCAGTCTCCTTCCCCATGTTATCCTGTCAATATCATAGCATCAAACCTGAAGGTTTGCAAGTGAAGTTTTGGCTGTTCATGATGTATTATTCCTGCTGTACCTCACACTTTTTTTATGAAGAAAAAAGAAAAGTGACCACCTATGACTTTGCGACTCAGCTATATCTAGAGGACAGCTGCAGGTTCACGGAAGCGGTAGGCACAGTAGGCCAGCCCTCAGCCTTATTGCTGGAGGCAATACAGTGATTCGGTCACCAGCCAGCTCATCAGAGAGCACCTCCTCCCCCAGTCACTAAAGTCTTTATAGTGCTTCAAACAGCTGCAGATGGAGGACAACTAATAACTCTACTGTGTGCCATTGCAGGATTTCCAATCTCATCTTCTGCCAATAGATCTTTCTTAGGTCCATAAGGGTCTAATGATCACTGTCAAACTGAGCTGTAGTAGGTGAGCTACTAGAAGTGCAGCCAGACACAGCAGACCAAATTTCTTCCAGTAATGAGCATCCTGGCCATGAGGGAAGAAGGTCTCCAGTAAAAGCTAGGAACTTCAGACAAACCTGGAGGTGAAGGTTCAAGCCTGTCCCTGGGTAACATCATAAAACAGAACAACAGAAGACAGAACTGCTAAGAAATGACAAGTTTCTTCAGAGGCTCTTCTGGAAGGCCAAGAAGTTCATGCAGCAGTGTGAACATGCATGTCATCACTTCCCTCTGGGAAGGCAGCAGCACGTTTTGTTGTGCTGTTTCAGGTTTTGCTGACTTGACCTCCAGGAATAATAAACCAGATAGAAGTTCTGATTTTGCAGGACAAAAGCAGCATGCGAAAGAAAACAGTGGAGACAAAGTAGTATGTCTGAGAAGGGAGATAACTTGTGGGATGATATTCAAAAGGAGGACTTCAGGCTGAATGGGAGGAAATCTTGCCAGAATCTTTGGTGTAGGGGAGAACAGAGCATGTAATGAAGACAGGAAGGTAGCCAAACACAACACAAGGAACAGTGCGCCTTTCAGAGTTAAGTACTTCTGATGTGCTCACAGAAAGAATATTTTCACATCCATTCAAGCAGCTATGCCTCTCTTCCAAGCTGGGTGCAGGTTTACTCATGAGGTAGCTCCAGTTGGACCTAGATGCCCAGGCCAGCAGCCAGAGCAGGGCTCAGCAGGAAGGTGAGAAAGGATTTTTCAGGTCTTTCCTCTATAATTACTATTATGCGATCTTCTTAGCAAGAAGAAAAAGGTAGATGAATCTAATACTTTTTTGTAGTATTGGGAGTAGAAGCGGTAACTAAAACCCCAGGCTTTCCAATGAGCACTATACCCATGAACACTCTTTGCAGTTCTATTCATTAAGATCAGAGCACCTGCAGATAAATCTATGTAATTACTGTATTTGCATTTTATAGAAAGTATAAAGTAAAACTACAGAGGAACAGGCATAGCACAAACATTTGTAAAGACTGGGTGCCCAAACTCAGAAATCTAAATTATTTTTGAAGGCCATCAATAAGCAAAGCTCCAGATACTGCTAAGCTAAAAATGCAGCTCTTGTCATGGCTGCCTACTTACAGAATACCAACACCAAAAACCAAACCCGGGTAACCAACTCTGACTCGCTTCTACTTCCTTTCACAATATTAACAAGTGGAGCGTCTACAGGACGCTTAACTTCAAAGAGGCTGAGATAGTACATACGGCTCATTTAGCCTATGTAGGAGGGGGAAGGAAGCGACTTTTCAATTAAATGATAAGACAAACATTTCAAGGAATCAACTCTTTTTTCCTTAAATTATAGCCCTAATTCAGTCATTACACATAATTATTAAATTTGCTGAAAATGATTAGATAGGCTTTACTTATAAAAGAGAAATAAATGCGGCTGCCAATGCTTGCGTGTATCACTGTTTAAAATAAAGACCAGAAGTTCTCCTTGGTGGGCAAGCGTGTTTGAGGATGTATGTGTACACATACCCATTTCAGATGGGTACGTTTTCAATACACCGAATAGCTAATGGAAGATGCCAGCTAAACGCACCTAAGAGTTTTTGATGGGCACTATTCACAAAGACCATCTTGGGTGATCTAGTAGGCATACTTGTGTTAAAAACAAACAACAAAAAAAACCTCAACACACACAATCAGGCAGAATTTGAAGCAATAATCATGTTATCTTCAATAGGCAAGATCAGCAATGCTACAAGCAATGCAACAGCACTGCAAAATGCTCTGGATAGAACAGACTACAGGAAAATTTCCCTAATTCAAAGCTCCCTCCTATCAGTAGAAATAGACAATGAAAACATCTCCCATTATGAACTCTGCCACTAGGACATGTGCAGTAACATATACATATATTCCTCATATACCATGCTTCACTGGTGCTAATAGCGGTCACATTCAAAAAAGTTTAATCTTAAGCATGTGGGACATCTTATTCCTTAATTATTGGAAAAATAAATCTATCTAAATTTTCACTTTTCTCTCCTCTAATTCTACTCCACCAAATATAATGTATTTCAGTGTGAAGCATTATGTACTTCGTTTTTTATGAAAGAAAAAAAGAAGGATGCTTGCTGTGCAAAACAGTAAGCTTTCTAAGTCTTACAAAACAGATTCTTACTCATTCACTAGTATACTTTTAAGTAGATAAAAAGCTACTCCTAGATACTCCTAAGTATCTCAATGCAAACAGTGAACATTACATAGCCCTCCTGTAAAGCTGTTCCTGGTTTTGGAGAGGCACATAAGATTGAAGTGACAGAAGCTACACGATGGGCTGGCAACTGCATTTGGGACAGACAGCACAGGAAAGCCAACAGCCACTGTGGTTGGAGGCATTTTGAATCCCCAACACCAACATGCACTGAATTCAGCAAACTATTCACCTACTGCAAAAACTGCAGAGGTTGCTGTAAACTCAGAGCAATAACCCTTGTTTATTCAGCAAGGCCACTTAACTGGAAGGGGTAACACACTAAGGGCTTAGCACAATTAATTGACACATTAATTTGACAAACCCTCACCTCTGGCTTGCTTGATGCCAGATACTAACAGGCTTTGCAGACTCACTGGCTTCCACCTAGCCATGGACACCACATCCCTCTGCAGCTCACAGCCTGACCTGCAAGACAAGCACTTTGCAGGAGGATTCACCAGAGAATCTGCTTGTGTAACTTCACTGTTTAAGCCCAACTGTCATCAAATATCACATCTAGCCCAGGACTTCTGCAGAGAGAAAGCAGCAGGCTCCATTTGAAGACCTGGGAAGGCAAAATGGAGGCTCTATGGCAGCGAGGGACTAAGGGAGAATATTAAACACTCCATGCCTAATCGAGCATCTTTTCAAATTAGCCTGACTGCCTTATTTGCTCTATTCAGACAGAACAAAGAGCTGAAATGTTACGAAGCCTTTCCAGCACTCACAGGCACCCTCCCCCTCCTGCCAAGCTAGGCCATCAGCTGTAACACTCATGCAGAAAGCAAACGCGGGCAGAATGGGGTATGAGCACCTCTGCTAATCCTCCACCACACAGTGCTGCTGGTAACATCCATTGCCGCACACCAGCTCCCAGCGGAACCTCTCCTACCACAGCAGCTTTCTGTGGCTATAAGCCTTTATGTAAGGCTTTCAATTCAAAAAATAAGGCTTTCCTTTTCAATCAAGTACTAGGTAAAGAACATCTCACCAGGTAAATCAGCTGTAATTATTACAAGAAACAAGCCTCCTTTTCAAATCAAAATGGGAATAAATGTGTTAAATTCACAGAGGTGGTTTGACTCAATTCAAGGATAAGTCAGTAAAAATCTACAGCTCGTGACATATAGAGGGGCAGAGGCTGGAATGATCTCATAGGCCCTTTATGACTTGAAATTAATAATTTTCTAAAACATTTTTTCTCTGACATTTCACTTCTCTGACCTACATCCATGCTCCCCGACCCACCTAGTCAATGTATGCCTATGCCCAAATTAACCATGGGAACTATTGATAGGAAACAAATGCATGAACAGCACTCACTGCTCTGCTGCCCATCAGCGTGCACATTCCTCCCAGCCCCAGCTGGTTCACCAAAATGTAAGTACCAGCACTTACAGATATCCAGTATAAAATGAAGCTAGGCTTTCAACACAACAGACATCAGAACTTTCTTGCAAACAGGGCAGGAAAGTGTAATGAATTAAGAGCAAATACTGTGTAATTAGGGCAGTACGAGCCACTGCAGCTTATTCAACATCCTGATCGCTCCAGAAGTCCCCTGCAGAGCAGTGAGGCTTGCAGCAGACAGTCCTTACCCCTGTGGGATATTTTGCAATAAGAAAGGAAAAACAGAATAAAGAGCACATGGTAGAAAGGCCCCAGGCCTGACAGGAAGGAGACACTCCTTTGGAATACCAAACTGAATTCAGGAAGGTCATGGTAATTTTCAAATTACAGCAGCCTTTCCCTCACCTAAATATAACTTAGAAAGCAGGTCATTAGCCTCTGCTATCTGTTTGATAACAAATGCCATAAACTTCAGCAGTGAGGAAAAAGTAGGACTGGCAGCAGTGATCAGTCCATTAAAGGATGTGTCCCCAATTTTTTGGTTCACCTCCAATCCAAAGAAACTCCTTTTAGAAAAACCTGCTGGTAAGCTTAGCGAAAGACACACACGGGGTAAGCCAAGATGTGCTTCTCCACTACCCATGCCTGTGGATGATTTCTTGTTAGACAGTGGACATATGCCTGCTCTGAATGAAAGCAACTACATGCAACTGGCCATGTAGCAGGGGTAACTCCTGGTTACCTCTGTGCAGCCGACCGTGGAAAAGAAGTAACTCCCGGATAGCTAATGAATCAAGAATGCAGGCCTGGAAGATAAGAAGGAGCTAAGATAAGAAGGTTGCTAAATTGGACTGTAAATCTTGCTTGCTTACAAAAACCACATTTCAGGTTCTCACGAAACATATTAACCAATAGTATGCCTGTTGTTAAGTATATGTAACCAATCACAAGTTGACATGTAGTGTTAGAGCCATAAGCCTAAAGTATATAAACTGTAACTGCGCCATCAATAAACAGCTTTGGTCTAATCATATTGATTTCTGACTGAGTCCATGGCGGCACATGCCACTGCTCCCTCACCACACCAACACACTCCAAACACCCCTCTCCTTCCAGCCCACCACCTCACCTGCATGTCTTTGGAATCCCTTTTACTTTGTCTTTAACTTGCTTGAACATTCCCTACTCCTGCTGGAAAAAAGAAAGGCAGAAAGAACTATGAATATCTTCCTATTTATAAAAGCTAGTGTTGATGTAGAAAACATCAGGCATCAGCGTAAGGCAGAGTTTCCAGGGATGGGGCATCCACGACTTCTCCAGGCAACCTGCTCCAGTGCCTCACCACCCTCACAGTAAAAAATTCCTTCCTATTAACTAATCTAAATCTACCCTCTTTCTGTTTAAAGCCATTAACCCTTGTCTTATCAATCCTTTGTCTTAAGAGTTGCCACACTTTCTCTAATTCTGGTAGACCTGGTAGATTAAGAATTCAAGATCTTGTACTGATCCGTCCGTAGCTTTTATTCAGTCCCCTTAAAAACTGCTTCATAAGGGCTGTCATAGTTAACTTGCAACTGTAAGACTGCTTTGTCATCTTTGTAAATAACAATATCCAGGAAAAAAATAACAATCGTATCCTTTCTTGATTGTCGTCCCTCAAGTTTACTGCTAGCACATGTCTGAAGTTCTAGGCTCTTCCTCACCTTCTTATGAGGTAAAAGAATGAACAAATACAGCAGAACATGCATCCAAAGAAGAAAATCCTGTTACAGTTTTGGATCCTTTGTTACTCACATCAACTTCTCCCCTCATGAGTAAGACAGCATTCAGTTTCCCACTGATCTGACCTGCAGTCCCTCCCCACTAACAATGGGTAGATCTTCATTGCTTGAGAAAAGACCTATTAAAACTGATTTACCCTTTACTGCCTTCTATTTGGTTAGTTATGGTCCCATCAGGTTTGTTACAAAAAATACCTCAAGCTGCTTCCCAAATCCAAGCCCACACAAGGCTGTCGAAAGAGACTGCACTGTCAAACCTATCAATATATCAGTTACAGTGGTGAGTCTCAGCAGCTTTTGCAAGAACCAGATTGCATAGTGGGTTATCAAGACCAGTTCAGACTTCTCACAGGCCTCTTCATATTATCACTACATAGAGAGCTTCAAATCAGTTTGAGCAGTCTGTATATTTTCAAAGGTATAAGATAAACAAGCAGGGGTGACTGAGTTCACAAAGCAGGAAAAAAACAGCTGCTTTAGCTCGTCAGCCTTCCCACATACTCCTACCCTGGAGTACCCAGCCCAAAGACCAGCATTCTGAGCTAAACCCTTCCTCACTTACCTAAAGTTTTCTTCATAGTCAGCTCCCAAGCTTTCACCACTGCCACATCCACAGACGCACACCATGCAACTCTGCAATGCAAAAATTAATTCCCCCACACCAGCCATAGACTGAAGAACATCCTCACCTGCTCTCTAGAGGTTCAGGGTCAGCCCTGGGACCAGTTCTTCAGCTCCCATGCCTGTCTTCCACAAAACACAATCCTGCTCCTGACACAGTTATACCACATGCCAGTGGCAACCATACTGTAAGAATTTATGGATGGTGTTCATGTTTTGTCTCCCATTTCCGCGCTTTGTGAAAAATCCCTGACGCAAAAACACACAGGGCTATAGGACAGACATTTCTTCTCTGGCAATAGTACCCTTTCCTTTTCTCAGCAAAAACACCAGAGGCTTTTAGAAGAAAAAGTGCAAAGGAATGGAGAAGAGGTTCTGCTGATAAAGTCCCAAGGACATGTGCAGGTGAAGGAGGGCAATACACGATCTTCTCCCTCCAACACATGGCTGGAAGCTGGGAAAATGCTGGACAGAAAGTTTACCAGAAAGCATAATATAGCCTGCCTTGGTTTTATACCAGAACACTTGTTGTGAGTCATATTTATCTCCTACTGGCAGCTGCTATCAGCTTCTCTCCTGTTTTAGGAAAGCCCAATGCAATTCCTCACCTGAAGCAGCAAGCACAAGTGGGAACACTGCAACTCTCCTTGTTCTGACCTGGGCCACTGAAATAACTGAAACATTGATCCTGGCTTTTGCAGTAAACTGTGACAGGAAAATTACACCACCAGCTCTGTAAGAGCCTGAGGCTGAAAACAGATGATTGCTTCAGTATTGGAGGAAAATCCAGCAAGTGTTTGGGAAACCTATGAGCATCTTTAGCTCCAATTGGCTCAGTGTGGGGCACTCCACCATTTGTCATGTTGAAGGAAACACAATGCTTCTCTAACTGGGCAGGCAGCACTTCCCCACTCCCTTAGCCTCAAAGCAGCAGAGATCATTGCTCTCCAGCTCTCTGCTTCCCATCTGCATTAAGCAGCATTTTAAGCTGGGTGGTCTTGTTTGAGCCATTCTCATTAAGCTGTGTAAATACTCAGTCTGGCCAACCACTGCTTTCACGGCTGTACCAGCTGGTCACAAAAACTGACATACATAAGCAAGCCGAACAAAATTCTTTTCTGTCTGTGCAGGAATTTAAGCTTATGGATGATTCACAAATGCATGAAATAACACTCCTCTAAGTCTCCCATCATAATCATATATACCTATGTGTGCTGACAAATGCAATCTCCCACAAACAGCTGCACATTCACCAAACTTTTTGTGACATTGACAGGTTTATTCTCACATTTACCCAAAACTTCACTTCCACAGAGTATCACAAATCCCAACTCACAACTTCACACAAGCAGTGATGTAGACATGCCCTCAAACACTAATTCTGCCACTTCCTTTCTCCTTTTCCTCAAACGGGCACAGTTTCCCAAACACATCCTTAAAGATCCTTCTGAGCTACAGCCACTGTGCAAATTTCAGCCAACTCTATGTATGTCCTGAAATGAACTAAAAGGCAATGCCAAGTCCTGGGAAAGCAGTGAGCATAGCTGTTAAAAAGATATTCAAATGCATGTATTCTCTTATAATCATAGTCACTCTTAGTTAAATCAGAAAAGACAGAAATTTGCAAAAGAACCAAAGCTAAGTAGGAACCTTGTTAAAACAGTGATGACAACAGACTGGCTTGCAGGAGAGCTCTTGGGTTGGAAGAAGTCAGTAAAAACATTGCTCAGAATTCAGCTTCAGAGCACACCTCACTCCATACTTAAACTGATTAGGCAGAAGACAGGAATATACTAAACAAATTTACTGATGGTCAGGCAGGAGGTACTGCTAAAAAAAAGGAGGAATATTTTAAGGATGGGTTGGATCATCTTCAGGACAGAATAACAGAAATGGCACACAATGTAGTACTGATCTACGTTCTGAGAATGAAATGCCATAGCTACATCCCTTCTAGATAACTTGTCAGCAGCGACAACAGCTCTCCAGACAATCCTGGCAGGCTGCGTCCCCTCTGCAGCCACCATCCCCTAGACACTAAAGGCCTCCCCGGCCACCAGTGAAGATGCCTACCATTGGAGGATCTCTTTCCAGAGAGTTAAAAATCAGTGGTTATTGTGGTAACTTCACCATAAAACCTGTAGCTTCACTGTGCCTTCATAACTGAAAACAAAACTATGCTGAAGAAGAGAGAAAGGCCAAGCAAGTTTGCCTATACAAGTTCCACAAAGTTACATCAACGCAGCACAGCAAAGCTCAGTGTCCTTTCTTCCCCTTGTTTTAGAGGCACAGATAAAAGAGCCTCTGATAACACGCACTATAATCAAAAGCTTAAGATCACCCAGAAAAAGGTTTGAATTGTTTTGCAATGGCAAAAGACAGAATTTTGCTTATCCTGCAAGCTCCTTGCTGTTGCCCAGTCTTAGAAAAGAAAATGCTCTCAGTGCTTCTCTGACAGGGTGGCCGCCAGCACCAGGCCCTTGCATCTCCCCCTGCAAAATGAGGATGGTATCAGTCTCACCACCTCCAAACCGCTGGAGGTATGCAGGTACCAAAAAGCTGTTACATTAAGGATGGAGAAGCCCAGGATAGTTTCCGAGTTATGCTGGCTGATCCCCAACTCCTGCAACTACCAAGTCTATCACCTCACTTCCACACTGTCCCTGTGGACCAGGATGTTGGAGCCCACAGCCACAGACCAGGCAGTAGGGATGTCAACCTCAGAGCAGGTGAAGTCATGGGGCCCTGCTGGATGAACTAGAGAGACTGATAACACACAAGGACAGAAAAAAGCATCAAGAGCACTGTGCAAGCAATAATTAACTTCTTTGCCTACATACCACTGAACTTGTAAACCCTCCAGCCCCAAGAGTAGGAAACTTGAACTACTGTCACCATGTTATACCAGGTGGACCTGAGGGAATGGTCTAGCAAGTGATCACCTTCAGGAAGGAAGGGTGAGGGGGAAGGCACCAAGACAGAAACAGCCCCCCTTCTCTTTTTCTGACCGGCCACATCAGTTCTTCAGTCAGAAATCTCTCTTCAACAGGCAATTTGTCAACCCAATAACTTCTCTGGTATCTGGCCTGTATTTATTTATGCCCAGACTAGACCTCCTCACTATCACATCCTCCTTTGTTTCTGAGCATCCTTTCTCTGGCCTGTGTGTCGGATGGGCCTCCTATCATACTTCTGTGTGACATGAGGCAAAGGCAGTTCTCCTGATTTTCTAAGCAGGTCCAAGCAGCACTCTGCTCATCTTCCATGCAGTTCTGCACCAAGCTGGATCCCACCAGCACCAGGATTCAGAGACAGCAGCATGGTATGAGGCATGAGGAACCACAAGGCAGTCCTCATTTCATATCATGGCAGAAGGTGTGAAATAAACTAATTTGAAGAAGAGGGCAGGCAGGAAGGCAAGAAACAATGGGGTTTACATTTAATTACATTTAGAGACAAGGATTTTTTATTTCTTTTTTTAATTCGCCTCTTTCTCAAGTATACAGAAGAGCAAAAAGAATAATCTGGAGCTAAGAGATCTCTGAAAACCAAAGAAGCTGCAAAAGAAATTAAAATGAGTTAAATATTTATACAGTGTGGCTCTAATTAAATTAAAAGACCTGCAGATGTGCTGGGAAGATCAGCAACATACCTCCTTCCCCTGAACCCTCTTATTCTTTGTTATCACTCCACAGTTTGTAGCTAATTACCAATATAACTTCAGCTTCATCTGAAAAGAAAAAGGAAAATTGGGGGAAAGTAAAACAAGAGTTCAATCATCCTTCCTAGCATGACTATCATCAGGTAAATATTGGAGAGCAGCATTCATTTTTACAGAAACAACCAAACAAAAAACCCCAAAACTATAACCTCAAATTCCTACTGATAAACCAGGGAATTTCTATGGTTATATTCAGCATCTGACACCAAATGTCTCCTCCAATCATCCCTCTCAACAGTCAGTGCTATCTTAAGTGGGAGTGACATCTGCGTAACTCAGTGTTGCAAACCCTTACTCCAGCTCTCGACCATCTACTGGAAACTACAACCCTGAGTTAGGCACTAACCCTCCCACGGATGTACAGAAAGAGTTGAGTGTCAAAGGGTAGAACTGCTGCATTCAGACATTATTAGATTTCTCACTGCAGAGAGAAAACCAGGTAAGCAAGTCCTGGCAAGTGAGCACCCTAGGTGCTAAACTGTCGAGCCAGGTTTACACTTGTACGCTTGCTTACTCTCCCTCTGCTCCCAAACATCACGAACATTGAATTACTTCAAGTAGAGAACAGTCTTCAGTAAAGAGCAGAAAAGTTACACCTTTCATTACAAAATTATTTGCTAGCTACAGCAGACCAAGGAATGCTAAATAAACAATGGCTTCCACACGCAGAACATGAGTTTCAGCCACCAGGACACCAGACAAAAAGGGAGGCTCCCATCATTTCCAAGTACAGTCTAGTACCATCCTCCTGAGAACAACAGTTAGCCTAGATTATGGATCCCAACAAACACAAGACGGACACTTGCGCTGACCAGCACTGTCAGAAGAAAGTAACTCTACAAAGAGCTCTAGCACTTCAGGAAACAGAAAACAGCGGCCTAATGACCTCCAGCATCAGGCAGTAGTGGGGAAAACAAAACGAAACAACCCCAAACAACCCCCTAGAAAAGCCACAACAATAACAACAAAACCATCATCAAAACAAGCACAAAAGAACTTGGAAGATCTACTGAGGATTTGAGCACCTGAGAGGCGGTTAGACGGCACCAGATAACACTATTTTCTTTTGTGGATATAGCTGAAAGTCTTATTTGCTTATGTTTATCACAAAGCTCCATTTTATAAGACCTCATAGGAATCCCTGGATGTATCTCCAAACACAGGGATGTATGTAATTTTTTGTACCTAAGATTCCAGACACCCCTTAATATAGGCAAGAATACATCCAACTTGAGTAGTGCCCAAGTCCTCCATAGGAATGCATTACAGCTTCCTGTGTCTCACTTTTCTCACCCTGGGGTTGAGAGAGGAACAGAAGTCACCCCTTGATAGAGCATTACAGGGAATTCCCAGAACAGCACTTCATGTAAGGCTAACCTGCAACAGAGATCCTCTCTCCTACCCCCAGCTGAGATGAAGTGATATGCTCAAATTCATGCCAACAGTTAACAGCAAATACAGCTAGTATCTTTCAATCCCCATTCTAGCCATCAGAGACAATCTCTTCTTGCATCTTCTCTCTTGCCTTTTTCTGACCTAAAGTACTTACGTGGATCTTGAGCGCAAAAAATTACCTGGACCACCTACTTGCTATGGATGCTTAGTTGTCCATAAAATTTCTTACCCCCTACAGTTTTAATTCAAGCAGGTATAAAACTACTTTGCAGGGAGAAAGTAGAGGCCAAGGGCAGAAGGAGAAGCAGAAAGGGGAAGAGAATTTAAACCCAAAAACAGCTGGAGAGAGGGTGGATTCTCAGATCTCATGCCCTTTACAACAGTACAGCTGCAGAGACTGCTTTCTGCCTTGCTCACAAAGGCTCCCAATCCATCTCTTTGCTGATCTCTTTTTGTTTTGACTGTTTCTTTTCATTGAAGATCTTGTTTTCCTTCTTGTCATCATTGTGGGCTTTTTCGCTTTTCTTCCTCAGAGCAGCTGTCACATTTACTCAGATCTCATGAACCACTGTGCTGCAGGCGCATGTGATTAATTACACCGTTAGCCTTCATTAAATCAGTGGATTGGCACTCGGGCAGAGAGGCAGCAGGACCAGAAGGAGAAGTTATTGAGAGCCAGCAGGATCTGTGTCCTGCAGTCTGCATGTATGTTGGGCATGTGAGGCTTTTGTCCACAAAAACAGTAATATCTGAGTGGGTTTTGTACTTTTCACAAACTGCAAAGCTTCTGCTTCAATGCATGCACGGCTCAGTTTAAATAAAAACAAACCCACAAAACAAAACACAAGGTTGTGGAACATTTTACTACCCCTACTGAAGCCTACTTTGTTTTGTGCAGTACAGACAGATATAAATCACTGTACTGACAAATGGCTTTGGTCCTCATGCGACTCTAAAGAGTTAAACTGTTCCCAGAAGATGCAGGCTGCTTTCCTCCAGCTTTTTACTGGATCACCAACTGTCCAGTAAAGCATGCAGTTAAAAATGCTTCTTCATACTTCACAGAGACAATGTGTTTGGTCTTCCAGCAGCCTAGGGAAGAGGGCTTTACAGGAAGCATAAGAGACTCCATTTTGCTTATTACATGGAATTAGCCTCTCTCCATGCATATTCTCTGATGCTCAAAGATAAAACTATTTCTATTCAAATTGCACATATTCATCTCAGCTGTTTCTACCTAGCTTGATCTTACCCCATAATCACGAACAAGTTGTAAACACCTTATAAGGATATAAGATACAGCCTAAAAATCTTCAGGAATCTTACAACTCTTTACTCTGCAATACTGGGGGTTATTTTGTACCTTAAAGTTGCGACATGTCACTGTTCACTTTGGAGGGTTTCACTACACATGCTGTTGGACTTTCCCTTCTAAAGCTCTCCAGCAGCTAAAACCACAGAAGTTCAGTTTCTTACATAATGATATTTTAGTTTACTAGTCAGATGATTCTCTCTGCAAGAGAATCTGAGAAGTAGGGTACTTTAACCATTCTAATTCTATCACACGGTTTAATAAACAGAGAAACCTAAACCAAACCAATTCTCTCCAAAACTGCTATTTTTGTTTTAGTCATCCCAAATGATCCATCCCAAAGCTCATTCTTAGCAGTTTCAAATTTCCAAAGTTGGGTTAATCATAAATGTAAATTTTGCTTTGTTGCAGAAACTACTTGGAGTGCCACAGGTCCCATTGCCAATGCTGCACCAAATCCAGAGGACTCAAAGTAATAGCCAAGGCATGTCTTCAATGACTTCAGACTAGGCTGAAGGATCCCAGAATAAGCAGATTCCATTGACCCCATTTGGGCAAGAGGATACCCAACAGCTCTCTAGGGAAGGGGCAGAAGTGACTCCAACTTGGGAAGCTTCGACAGATTGCTGGAGAGACAGAGAGATCAGATAAAAGTCCAATAGTGCAGATGCTGCAAGAGGATTAGAGCAAGCGGATTAGAAGCCTTGAGAATGCAAAGATCATTAGACTCACTATTCCTCTTTAAACATAATCATGAACAAGTATCCTAACTCCCCCTCCTCACCCCCAATACACCATGTCCTTATTTCCTCTCTCCCTCCTCTTTCTCCGCATTTCTCTCTCAACCATTTTATGTTCCCAAGAGGTGAATAATGTTCTGTGATGGACCTGCATGAAGCTAAGTAGGGGAAGTTTCTAGAAATGTGGCAGGGTCCTCTTAAGCCAGAAGAAGCAGTAGAACTATGGAGCTAAACAAGGACATACCAAAAACCTCAGGTCCTAATAGAAGCTGTGCTCAAGTGGATAACAAGCAGGATTGCCAGATGCTGGGGAAAATGCAGGTCCCAAATGGGAGGCTACTGCCAAGAATAGAAACAACTGCTTTTCCAAGCATGCTACTGTCCAAAGCCCTGCTGTTCCCACGACAGCTTCACCTCTTACACTCCCTTCACCTCTCCAAGTCACTTAGATAGCTGAAGAGCGCATCCACATCCAAGCATCTACTAAAGAACTCTCACCAAGTTACACAACACTCTTCACTCCTCTACCTTGAATCTGTCCAGTTTGGGCTGCAGCATCCTTGTATGCCAAAATAATTTATCCACAGGATTTTTCCAACAGTCTTCTAGGAGGGTTTACAGCTATAAGTGTCAGGAAAAGATCACTATATATTGAGCACTAGTTCAGGAAACTATGAAATGCATCCACAAAGCATGCATGTTTGGCACTTGCATAACTTGTCCAAACCCACAGGCATTCAAAAGTCAGAGCATGAAATATTATGCTATTCATAGGATCAGCTGTACTATGGATAGCTCAGGGTTTAAGTGAACAGCTGTGCATATTGCATAGATTGAAATAAACTTAAACATAATCTTTTCCAAATAATTATGAATCAACTTATAACAAAGTTTGTACGTCATTCACACGGTGTAAAAATGGCTGAATCAAATAATTTGATGCACTATATAAAAATCCACCCAGCCCCAGCCAAAGTAAATCATTCCACCGCATCAGTTTTACAGAGCCCAAGGAAAAACAAAGCAAAAACAGTCTAGAAGCACTGGCTGTTGAAATCAACAATAAAGTCAACCTACATTGACTCCAAAAATGTAAATATGCATGTGCACATGGATGGCAAATGAACATTTATGTAATGCCACAGGTGGCAGACCTTCTACATATTAAGCCATAAGTTCTGGAAGAGGAGGTTTTCATCTTCTGGAGAGCACTTCCACCTAGACAAACCATACTTTGCTCTAGATATTGCCTCTAAACTTCTCATGATCCCTCCTTATCCTTTCCAAACTGATCAGCAGTTCCGGACATCTATGGTCTTCCCCATGGTGTATCCTCCATGCCACTATCTATCCACCTTCTCTCATAGAGCTTGCTTTTTGTGCATTGTGTTTAAAAATAAATACAAGCAGATCTTTGTTTCCATGTTCACTAGAGGCTACAGTTTAGCTGAAGTCTTAAATCACCACCAAACCCTTCATCTGTGGATAGAGCACTTAAGTGCCAAATGCCAAAAGCAGCTTTGCCCCGGATCAGAAGCAACAGCCATCTAACGCAAGGGCTGCCTGTAGAATCCATCCCCAGATTAGGCTCCCAAAACTGACACTGAGAACATAATTATTAGTCCCAGTATTGGGCTATGAGAAGGAGGAGTTAAGAAAGGAAAACTCTCCCCAACATAAATGATTCTATCGAGAATTTCAATTAAATTGATTGATACAAGTTTGCCAGCAATGGGGAAAAGTTCCACATACATTCACCCAGCCTTGCTTAGACTCTAAATAGCAAACTAAACCAATAATACAAGGGAATCTATAAATCATAGTTGGGCCTGGTGACAGGCACTGAACAAAGCTATTAGAGAAGAAGGAGATTAACTGCGGCATTCAATTCCTCAGCTCCTCAGTTCCTTCTCTTCTCTTCCGTCTCCAAGGTCAGAACCTCAGTTATTTCCCTCCATGCATACACTCTTTTCACCCTTACGTCCCAAGAAGAATGCTTGTTGTATGGACTGGCAGGCTGCAATACACGAGGGCCCTACAGAAGTGGCCCACAGGAAAGCACTACAGCCACTGTCTCTCCCAGAGAAGCCTCTGCCCTAAGGAGACAGCTGCTTGGCCACTTTCCCATGTGCCAGTTTACAGGTTTGTCCACAGACTGCATCGAAACTACACAGACCACAGGAACTGAGGTTGATGTCAGAGGAATGTGTTATTATGCACTTGCTTGGCTCTAGAGTTAAAACATACATCAGAAGGCCCCTACAGTCTGCAGGTTTGGCCTAGGTCCATCCTTTATAGGAAGGAATTAGACCATTTACCACAATGATTCAAAACATACATATATCACCTCAGCTCTGCACATCACCTCTGCTGCTGTTTGGCCTTTCCCCACAGAATGAAGAATAACCAGGTGCCATGGTCTTCCTCCATCAGCCCCAGTAGCCTGTTAGGTTTTCTTTTCAGCCCCAGCAGTGGGGCTGTGTAGCTGCACGCCTGCAAACCCCGGTGGGCTTCGCCCTCCCATCCTTCACACCAGACAGCAGTGAATTTACCAGGCTGAACACCCAGCAGGGGGCAGGAGAAATCCTGCTCATTGCAATTAGAGCCCTCAGCCAAACCACGCTTCTCTTCCAACGTGCTGAGAAAGCAGACCTAGCCCCTCCTACTTGTGCGCATGCGCCCCCTCCCTAAGGTCATCCAAGTTTCCTAACTAGCCATCACACTGCCACACATACCTGAACAAACTCTACAGCACTCTGAGGGCTGCCCAAAGCCACAGCGTTACTCTCGCAAATCAGAGACTGACAACAGGGAATATTCCTCTGCTCTAGCTCCTACAGCAATTGGATGGAGCAGAGACAAGTAGCTACCACAGCCTTGTCCCAGTCCCTCGTTGTAATGGAATAAGTACGAAACAGGGAAATAGGGGGAAACAAAGATGGAGGAAAATAAACTAGAAACAGATAAAGCAGCTAAAACAGCTGGATGCAGTGAAAGTAAATTTAGCTCTCTCATGGGGACATACAATAGTTCCCCATGACTACTCAAGAAGTTATACCCTCTAATGGAAAAATATAAATTCGAGGCATCTTTCCTTTAAGAATGAAATCTGTGTTAAAAGCAGAGGCAAGCAGCAGCATTTTACAAGGCAGGGATGCCACAATGCTGTCAATATAAAACTACAATAGTCAATGTAAGCAGAATTTGTGAAGATATATCTTGGTAGGACAGCTGATGAGGGACCAATTAGAGGAAAGTAACTGAGATCAGCACAGCAAAAGGCCATTTTGTTTTGAAGTTAGAACTCCGGAAAGTGCTTTGCCAATGCATTCAAACCTGACCCACTCTTTCAGGCTTTGATAATTAAGCTTTCCCCTACACCCCTCAATCATGAACTTAACCATCCCTGCTATTAGTACATTTCATGCACCTGAAACCTGAGCATCTGACAACTGCCAAACTACATAGCAACATGCAAAACATCAGAAGTGCAAGCTTGTATTTAATGAACTAACATAGTCTGTGAAGCCCAGCACCCTCAGAGATGAAGTAGTGCACTACCTTATCTACATCTCTGATGATAATCTGCTCTTTATTATTCTCCAGGGAGTTTTCCTTTTTCTCTGCAGGGGGAAGTGGGGAAAAAAAAAAAAAAGAGAGAAAATAAAGGGAAAAAGAACAAAAGGAAGAAGAACAAACAAACAATTCATTTGATGGGGGTTAGGGTTCCTGAACTACACTAGCAGAAGAGAAAATGAGACAGCAACTGCAAACACAGGAAAACAGCCAGCCGCTTCAGTAAGACTGTTGCCTCCTATGACCTGCTGTGATGGAAGGGAAGTAAGTATCCCCAAGGCCCATCTGAACTCATCTGCTTATAACCACTATGGCAGGAGCTGTGCTGACAGACTCCCATCTGCTGGTAGATCAGATACCACAGAAGACACTGGAAAAAACACAGACTCCATTATTAGGAGAAAGTTATACATGTGGGTACATAGACACTACTCAGCTAATGCAGGCAAGCATGCTAGGGATTCCCCAGGAAATTCTCATCTGCTCCCACTACTATTACTTTGCAGTTGTCAGATGGAGGGCTTATTTACAGTCAAGGGGAGAACTTCAATGAACAGCTCTGAACTTAGTGAACAATAAGCCATCCTCCTGAAGCAGGACCCACAGAATCTACTCCTGAAACCCAGGCCAGAACAACAACTGAACTTCCTACAGCAATTTTTTGCTATTCCATTACTCACAGGGGAGTGAAATAGTTGCAACTTTATCACCCTGTTGCTGAACTGTGCTCCCATAAGCAGTTCTTATCTACTGAGTCTCTCCACCTTCAGTAGTTAAGTCCCTTAGTACAGTGCAGCTTTCATTCACATCAGTCAGGTTAATAAACCCCTTCAGAGTACAGCCCCAAGTCGTGTTTGACAGCTCCCTCCGAGGTGTGATGCACATATAAGCTCTAAAGATTTTCCATAGGAGACCATGATGGGAGATAGGCTTACAGAAAGTGAAGGATGCTTTATTACCCTGTTAAAGACAGAAATCTGTGGCTGCAATTTACTGAACAGTAAGACATGCAAGAAATAAAATTTGTACAAACACAACAAACAGCAAATGACCCAATCTCAACACCTATCAAGGGAAACAGAGACTTTAGCTCAACAGCTGTCATGCCAGGACAGGCGTTATTACTACTGATAAAAGCAACTAAATCCTAATAAATACATCCTACACAGAAGCAACAGGAGAGAGAGGAGGACAGAAGAAACATACAGGGACAAGTACTCATTTGGTATGGGCAAAGACAGACCTGTAACAGGCTGCACATGACATGGTAATTGGGTATGAGAACAAAATCTGACAAACTCAAACCTTGAACATAATACCAACCAGATCTCACAGTCTCCAGCATCATTCCGTTTGTTAGTTTTTGGTAAACTGAAGCAGCAGGATTCAGTCTGTAGGGCAGACAGGGGGAAAAGAGGAATTCAGGGCTGTTCCAGCAGATCTGCTGGTAGATCTGGCTAAGGCAATTCCTCTCCCCATGCCTTGGTTTCACTGCACAGAGAGCAGGCACACAGCACATTTTATGAAGCATTTTCTGTCATAGGAAAGTAAGTCTCTTTTTTCCTTAGAGAGTTACAAATTATGATGCTTCCAGGTTTTCATATCACATGGGGCACTGTTTGGCTTTTTTATTACCTAGTTTGTGAGCAGCAAAAGCAAAATAAATCTAGCAAACACTTGGCTTGCCTCCAGGATAAAGCAGGACAAATTAAAAACCTCGCATTTATGAGAAGTCCCTCTTGACCAAAATGACCAAGCATCATTCCTTGGATTTTGTCACTGTGTGGTAGGGTCACTTGGCAACAGGCAGAGAAAGCAGGAGCTGAGCTTTTGCCCAAGCAATGACTCGGCATGGTTGCGCTTCAGGGGAAGTGCTGGAGGGGCCAGGCAGCTGTGAACAAGCCTGTTCTCATCCGGGAGAGGGCACTGGTAACACACATTACCCAAACCTTCAGGCTGCCAAACACCAAAATGACAGAAAACTAATACTGAATTAAAATACGAATTAATATTGTCTTGATGGTCTATCAAGTTGATGACCTGTAAAATTAAATGCTGTGCTCTCCTAAACTAATACAAGTAAGCCCTCTGCACTTCTGTAAAATGAAGAGTATTCCTTACCAAGGGATCTGTAAATCCATGCACGTTGTGGAAGACACCAAGCTGTGTGGTTTGGTTGACACACTGGAGGGAAGGGATGCCATCCAGAGGGACCTTGACACACCTGTGAGGTGGGCTAATGCCAACCTCATGAAGTTCAACCAAGCCAAGTGCAAAGTCCTGCACCTGGGTCAGGGCATTCCCAGGCACAGCTACAGGCTGGGCAGAGAAGAGATTTAGAGCAGCCCTGCAGAGAAGGACTTGGGGGTGTTGGTCAATGAGAAACTTAATATGAGCCAGCAGTGTGCGCTTGCAGCCCAGAAAGCCAACCGTATCCTGGGCTGAATCGAAAGGAGCGTGACCAGCAGGTCAAAGGAGGTGATCCTGCCCCTCTACTCTGCTCTTGTGAGACCTCACTTGGAGTACTGTGTGCAGTTCTGGTGTCCTCAACATAAAAAGGATATGGAACTGTTGGAACAAGTCCAGAGGAGGGCCACGAGGATGACCAGGGGACTGAAGCACCTCCCATATGAAGATAGGATGAGAAAGCTGGGGCTGTTCAGCCTGGAGAAAAGAAGGCTGCGTGGAGACCTCATAGCAGCCTTCCAGTATCTGAAGTGGGGCTACAAGGGTGCTGGAGAGGGACTCTTCATGAGGGACTGTAGTGATAGGACGAGGGGTAATGGGTTCAAACTTAAACAGGGGAAGTTCAGGTTAGATATAAAGAAGAAGTTCTTTACTGTGAAGGTGGTGAGGCACTGGAACGGGTTGCAGTGTTCAATGCCAGTTTGGACAAAGCCTTGGGCAACATGCGCATGGCAGGAGGGTTGGAACTAGATGACCTTAAGGTCATTTCCAGCCCTAACCATTCTATGATTCTATGAGCTTTCACCTTGTACAGAGATGCATCTCAACGTGCTTTCACTGCATACACTCAACCTCTGGCTCTTCCCCTGGACTCCTTCCCTTTTACTCACCCCTTACAGCTATTGCTTGTGACAAGCCATGTAAGGCATCAGGCCCAGTGCACACCTACAAAGCAGATTTCCAAATGAGAGAATACCCAATGGGCATGCCTGCAAAAATATATGTCCTAGAATTTGTGAATACAGAGCTTTACCCGCAAGTTGTGGTTAATCTTGGACTCCTTTCTATGTTGATCTCTGTAGAGCTGCTGCTGCCCTGCATCTCCTTTCATTCTTTTCTAGAGGCTTCAAGCCTCTCAGGCCAGAATGAGTTTGTTGCTTCCACACTGCAACATTTGAGATAGGTCTGCATGCAAACTGGCTCGTGCCAACACTAGAGATGTGAGGTTATTTCAGATCTTGCACTAGGCTAGTGATGAATTAAGAACAATCATCCATGCAGTAACTCATGTTCAAGCTACATAAGTCCAGTGTGAGCTCTTCCAAGAGACTGAGACATCTCACCCAGAAGTCCCTCACAAAGCACCAAAAGCAAGGCTGCTGTAGAAGATAACATTCAGAAGACTCATCAGTTTGCAGTGTCCTCAGCAGCTTTCATTTTTCAAACTTGCCCCTAAGGACCCGCTTCATCCCGAGCCTCTGACTCAGGCCAAGCAGCCTCACTTGCCAAATCTTGCTCCAACCAGCTGTAAGTTGCTCTCCTCACTACACAAGAGATTGTAACCCTTGAGAAATAAATGCAACTCCTCATGTAGCCCGAGCTGCCAGCACTCAGGTAATGTGTTCAGTGCCTTGCAACAAACATACAGTCATTCAGGAACCCAAATCTGGATGCCCTGGCCGAGGTGTGACCATCGTCACACCTGTCAATGGTGGGACGGCTTGTGATCTCCCTGCTCTGTCAACCCAAAGCCCAAAAGAGGAGTGAAAGGAGATAGCGCATATCTGCCAGCAACCTCAGGTTTGCAACACGCGTGGGCAGTTTGGGTTTCATCCAGTAGAGGGCAATACTAACACAGGAAAGAAAAAGTAAATTGCTGCATTTCATGCACTAAAATAAACAAGCAAAGGAATTAAAGGCCCTGATCTAGCAGCACTGGGCACAGAACAAAGCACCTGGGTCGCCCATGTGATTGTTCCATCAAATACCCTTCCCGGGTCTGGCACCATTTGATGGAAGGTTGCCCTGCACTAAATTTCCAGATGCTCGTTTCAGGTGAGATTTTTACTATTCTGATTGTAACAGAAAAGATGGTCTGCCTTGGTCACAGCAGAAATACAAACAAACCTTTTTTATCATTCACTGATTAAGAAACAGTTCCATCCCACCCTACTCTACTCCATACGTTTGATAAGACCCAAACATCAATGCATTATCATTTGTCCGAGATTGGTCTGTTTGTTACTGACTATTTCTTACAGACAAAGAGATAAAATGTACCAGCATTTAATGGTAAATGTAATGGAACTGCCTTTTGCTTCTTAGGACCTGAAATTAACTCTCTATAACCAAAGCTTCCACACAAGCATCATCACACATTTCTAAAGCTTGTGACAGCGCTATCACAAATTGTGCTCTAATAGCATCCTTCCACAACAAGCTTCAAAGGTTAACTCCATATATTTTTAAAAAACACTTTTCGCCTGTTTTATAACTAAAACTCTCTGCTTCTATAACCTTTCCATCCCATTACTTCAAAATAGTTTACAAACATAAAGGAGTGAATTCTCACAATAAAGTTTGCTTTTCTTCCACTCAAGAAACACCCTTCTTTAGAGACTAGAAAGTTAAGGCACATGATGTGACTGCAAGTTCCCCCAAGGTCACACTATATACCTGCAACGGAACAAAGAGGAAAACTGTTTCCCCTGTCTCCAATCTTGTATTTTAGCCATTTAACTGTACTGCTATTCATGTGTACCTCTCTGAAGTCCTCCATTGTGCTCTGATTGTGGAGCTGGAAGATGAAGAGAAACTGCTTTTCCATTCAGTGTGCTCTGCTGTAATGTTTGTTTCCTTATAAGTAAGATAAGATATTTTATAATGTTTTGCTCATTCTATTCAATTTTTCTTTCTCAAACATAACCACCCAGGACTATCTTTCCACAGGGTTTTTTAAAACTCAAATAGTCACCTCTGAAAGCATTAGGCACGTGAAGTCCCACAGTGACCAAACTCAGTATTAAGAAATAGCATATTACACACAGTTCAGTGCTAGCCAAGAGTAATCTACCAAAATCGGTGTAGAAAGGGCTGTTAAAATCAGAAACACAACTTTTTCATCCAGGGAAACGTACTAGAGATTTTACAAATCTTCACAGGCCCAGATTTCTACATAGATGCTTAAACACCCAGCTTTCATAGACCTCTTTGGGACTTCCAATACTTGGCAGCAGTAAGATGACATATTTTTTCTGTGGATGTGAACCTCACTTCTTCCCTCTGCCCTGCAGCCAGGCAGAGCCAATTCCACACAGTGCCAGAGATGTGAACTCTCTCAGTCAATGTAATGACAATTTTTTAAGCTAGCTATGATCATGTTTGTGGTAACAACTTTCTTCTTAGGTAGAAAAGAGCAATTTAGACATAGGGTTAGGTACAGTCATACACCTGACAGAACACACAGCCATGACTTAAAGCCTGTCATACACAGACACAGTTACTGCACCTCCCAGCCACAAAAAAGTGACAGCCTCTTCACCATTCTTCCTTGCATCAAGACTGAAAAAGAACCATTTTACCACCTGTTGCCATGGATGTTTTTTAAGTTATTATCACAAGAGCACAAAAGACCCTAAATGCCTAGGAACAAGGAGGCCTGGATTGTGTCCCATGTCTCACAGCTCCTCCAAAACTCTCGCCATGTCATCTTGACTTCTCTCTCCCTTTCAAAGTGGAGATAATGACATAACTGCCCCCCCAGCAGTGAGTTTTAATGTTACTCAAGTTCATTACTGGTGACACATAACATTGCACTATGAGAGAGCAGCAAGGGCAGGATGTTAGGGTCAGAAGAGACCACTAAGCCA
The DNA here is from genome assembly GCA_028858755.1 of Ara ararauna. Lineage (NCBI taxonomy): Eukaryota > Metazoa > Chordata > Aves > Psittaciformes > Psittacidae > Ara > Ara ararauna. The sequence goes on along the minus strand of CM054380.1, from coordinate 57,385,607 downwards.
GTTAGGCTAACTTCTGTTAAGGTTTGACACAAGATACTTTAAGGCATTGCCACTTAAAATACTGGAAGATTTTATGACCACTAATGCCCCTGAATCTTGCCACACTACCCCTGTGGTCAGCGCTTTGCCTCTAACAGGCAACTAGTATGGGGATTTGGTGATAGCACTGCTTGTTTGAGTGTGACAGGGTTGTTTCTAACAAAAATAATTGCTTATTTAAATAAGGTATTTTCTTCCTACCACATTAAAGAGAATCAATTTGTGGCATCAGCACTTTCCCTGCCAGCAAATTAAAGATCCTGTAAGTAAGACTGTAAGGATAGGGTAATTGTCTTGTCCTGTATTAAGAGAGGCTGAGACAGCAGCGGCCTGTGCACTGCTTAGGGAGGGCAGGGAGCTGGGCTGTAGAGAGAGAACCAGCTCTGTGCCTTCCCAGTGCTCTCCAAGCTGACACGCTTGGTCACTGTCATCATATGACATACTGCCTAACTGGGATTATCCTCATTGTCATCTTCCTGCAGCATAAAGCTGTTATTGCCTGGGAAACAGTTCAAAGTTGGAAAATAGGCTCAGTCTGAGACCTGGAAAACATCAGAGTGTGTATATGGGGGAGCTTCTATATCACTCACAAAAGTAAGCAACTCCTAATGCTAAGTAAGGTGATGCCAGGCAACAAGCAGTTAGAATGCTTCCTGCATGCAGCTCTGCAAATGCATCTTGGTTTAAATACCAAGTCCATCAGCCAGCCCCACACAGGGCATAGGTGCCTTCCTTCATATGTCATTGATCCTAGAAATGACCCCACCATCCCCACACAGTTCAGACTCACTGACCCTGCTCTACAGCCTTGGAGCTTCCCCCTTGCCACACACACAGAGCAAAACCAGCACACCTCAATCCACACACCCAGTGCTCCCCTGAGCAGCCTGATCACTGTGCAACACTTCATGCCCCTCCTCCCTACCTCCAGACCTGGGCCATCCCACTTTGGGCAAGGCAGCCCAAGCCAGCCTCCCATCCAACATGTCCCACACGCAAAGACGACTTCACTCCAGACACTTGCAGCAGCAGGGGAACTTAAGGGCTCTATTACAGTGCATTTCAATGAACAGCTCACTCATACAGTATTTTTTTTTCTCCTCTGTATGAAGCATCTCCTTACAAACCTAAGAACATTTCCTAAACAAATACTACCATATTTTTAAACCTATCAGTTTCTAGTTCTCTTGTCTCCCTAAATGTACTGAGGCCTTTCCCATACATTTTATGCATGTTTAATAAATTCCTAATACATACCAATATGAAAACTGCTCCAAACTTCATTGCTTCAAGATAGATCACACAATTTGAGTCCTACATGTACAAAACCTAATGCAAAGACTGACTTAATCAGACTCACATTTCACAAGTCTAGATCTGCAAGTTGCCAGGTGGTTGGGGCTTACCAGGGCTGCCTAATGCTAACTACAAATATCAGCTACAAACTGATGTTTGGAGTTTAAAGTGTAAACCACATCTGAAGTCATCAAAGTATATAATTCTGTGTGCTTATTCCAGCTTCCATACTGAAAAAATAGCACTGAGTTTCTATTAAAGAAATAACTATGTTTATCACACCCACACACAGATGTAAATAATCTAAGTGTTGGATATATGGCCTAATCCTTTGATGCTAAGGCAAAACAGTATCTTTAACTACTACAGAAAATAAACCAACATAGCCTTGGGTGGCATGGTTTAGTGGGAGGTGTCCCTGCCCCTGGCAGGGGGGTTGGCACTAGATGGTCCTAAGGTCCTTTCCAACCCTAACTATTCTATGATTCTATGAATGAACCAGGAACAAAGGATAGTAAGTGAAATAGACACCTTAAACAATATTTGTGAAAGGCTCTTTGAGTAGCTTTGCTATTTTAGTATGTTCTCTTTAAATTGCCCATAAGGCCAAGAGGGACAAATGGTAGGGTATATTTAAGCAGCATGATTTATCTCCCTTTTAATTTTTAATTTCCCAGTAGAAGTGGCAGTGTTATCTCTAGAAACTCACTTGCTCAGGGGCATTTTTATAGTCTCCAGCTTTGCATGAATTCTCCCTAGAGATAGTAAAGTCCCCTGACTCTCATCTAGCAAACATCTGACTAAATTGCCTATTAGACAATAACGCCCTCCAGCATGAGGGGAAACACAGCTCTGTTCCTGTGACACTCCTTCCACCCTCCCCCAATGTCTAACACAGTAGAGAAGACTGCAATAGCCACCAGTTTGGGGGGGGGAAATAATCAGTGGGTGAGGTGACTTCTGAGAGTTCAGAGAGGCTCAGGAGCACAGGGGGAAGCCTGCTTGAATGGGGATTTCACAGCTGACTCCTAAGGTTTCAGGGTGTTGTTGTTTTTCCTTCCTCTCTCGCTAGCAAGGACAACCCAGACCACTGCAGGGTTAACCATTTAGCTCCTGCAGTCCAGCATGCACTCTACAAACTGGCAAATTCAAAGCCCTCTGAAAAAGACTGAGATGACACAGCAAGAGACAAATGTCAAACATGCCCTGAAAACACAGAAACCAGCCCTGCATTCCCAGCATTAAATGATCTCTGGCAAACACAGCCTCACTCACAGAAAGGATCCCTGCTGGCCTCTCATCTGCCAGGGCTGTGTATCAGCACAGCAACCCAGCAGGGAAGAGTCAGGAGGTGTCTTCCCCATCTTTAACCCTCCTGAAGAAAAAATAACCAACATTTCTCCAAAAGACTAAGTATTTCAAGAGGTGGGAAACCCTTGCAGAACAGAGAATAACAGCAATGAGCTTTGCACAGAGCTGTTGCCTTCAGTAGCTGTGCTTGGGGATTTACCTGCCAGCAATTCAAGCATTTGCACCCCGAACCCCACTTACCATCACTATTCCTGAGCATCCTGGTGCTGGGTGCATCCCCTCCTTGTGAAGGTATGCACTTCACCTTCCTGAAGAGAACTGCTCCCCCCTGAGAAGCTTCAAACAGAAAGCTTCAAATTCAGTTGTTTTGTTGGGTATTTTTTCCTCCTCTGCCCTACCTTGCTGGAGACCATCCAGGATTTACAGTTCTGGGACTGAATTCTTCTCTCTAAAGTAACAGCAATGAGGGTAAAGGAACAAGACCCACGGAAATGAGCTCAGAATCCAGCAACTAGCTTTCTGTGCCCTGCATCAGCCAGGGACGCAAATGCTGCATGGAGAGTTGCTCTGCTCAAGGGAAAGAGTGTGCTTCACGCAGCAGGAGCATCTCCAGCTAGTAGTCTCCAAAACAAACAGTACTAGGGATGAAAGAACTATGCCCTTTACACCGCTCTTGCAGTATATGTTTGCTGTAATCTTCCCAAAACAGACTACTGCTAGGGCTCCACTAAAAGAAAAGTACTCTAAAATACATTTCAAACTTACTAAAGCAAAATGCATATGCATTACAGTGCAGCAACATGGAATTGAACTGGCTGTGACAAAGACTGACTTGATCAGTTAAAGTTATTTTATACCTGATTTAAATTACTTTGCTATACAAGTAAGTGAAGGTCATAGAACAATCTAGTGGCAGGGCTGTGGATGGATCCCAGGTGACTGACTACTAACCCCTCCTCCTCTCCAGCCCTGGCCTATCTCTAAACTACCAAACAGCACAGGAGCCCCTTATCAGCAAGTGACAGCTGCAAGTGGGTCTCCAGGGTGGAAAAAGGAGAAAAAGAGGGTCCCCTAGGTTCTAAGGGGGATAAGAAGTGGCTGGGGACATCACTTTTCACTCTCTACGATGCTTATTTTTCATTAGATTACACAGACCAAATATACTTGGCTACTAAGCAGAAAGGCTCCAAGGGACTAAAAAAAGACAAATTAATTCCTGATTCATGAACAGAAAATTCAATAACCATAAGGGTAAATCAGCATATTGCTCATTTACCAAATGATTGTTTCACGGACAAAACTGGGAATAAATCCAGGAATAAAGAATAAAAGCAGGAGGGCTGTGGTTGTAGTGCTGGGTGTCTAATACACAAAAGCATATTATGGAAAGCAGTATTAATTCAGTCACCTGGAGGAATAATAGTACCACTGCAAAAAAGAGTATTTAGACTCACTGTATACTAGGGCTAAACCAGACCAAAAGGTTGTCACAATATTAGATATGTCCTCAACCTGCTGTAAATACAAAATCTACATATTTTGTAGGGAAGTTGTTAATGTTCCATCGCTGGCGGTGTTCAAGGCTGGATTGGACATAGCCTTGGGTGGCATGGTTTAATGGGAGGTGTCCCTGCCCATGGCAGGGGGGTTGGAACTAGATGATCTTAAGGTCCTTTCTAACCCTAACTATTCTATGATTCTATGTACATATGAGTATATGTGTGCTAACGTTTTCAACTTCCCATAGCATCTTCTGCTTTTCTAGTCCTCTATCCTTCCACATCTTCACTACTGAACCAGAATCCTCTTTGCAGCCTTATGTTATTCCATGCTTGACTTCTGCACATAGATCTACTACAGGGACAGTGCACTGCCACACTGAGCACTGAGCTATGGCAAACTTACCTCAGCTGTGACCTAACTTTAAATATAACCGAGTGCTAAGTAAGATGCAGAGGGATCTGGGAAAGCAGTTGGCTCTTACAGCTGAAGGATATAATGCTGGAAGTTGTGACTGAAACAAGCAACAGTTCACAACTGAGGGAACAGGAACTGTGGCAGTCTGACTTCTACCACCCAAGGTAACACCATCACACAGTAAGGATATGCAGACTGGAAAGTGTTCAGATAGGGCCTCTGAAGAAACACTGCTTAATGCATAAACCAGACATGCAAACCCAGTTAGCAAAAACTGCACCAATATATCTCAAATTACATCTGCAGTGCTTCCAATCAAGAAGCAAAGTGGATGAAACATGAACTAGTGTGGCAACCCCATCAGCACAGCCATATCTTCTTGGAAAAAACCCTGTGGTGTTTACCATTAAAAGAAAGTAGTAAGTTAGAAATAACTGTCATACACAAACCAAAGCTGCTATCACAGAAAGGCAAACAAAACTCTGTTTGGCTGTAGAGAAGACAGAACAAATGTCATTTAATCACCAATGTACAATTATCTATACTTTTTTAATTGAAAAAATCCCTATGTAATGTAGACACACAGCTATCTTCTGCAAACATGGTATCAAATGTCAGATATGGTTACACAAATCCTAATAGTCATTTCACACCAGCAATACAGCATATGGACATTTTAGCCATTTTACCTATAGATATTTTGCAGCGAGACACACATTTCAGAAAACTTCATCCTGTTTGAAAAGGATAAGCAGTGAAGAGACTAGAATTTCATCACCATCAACCTGGAAATCTCAATAGGCTTCACAAAGTTGGTGAATATCAGCCTTACCCAACTGTGTGACTAATCTGAGTGACAGGTTAAAGGACTTGCTTTGAGATCAGACTAACCCAGTGGCAGAACTAGCAGCTCTGTGTCCAACTCCTGTGCTTTAAACTCTAATGCAGTAACTCCTTTCCTGAACCAAAAATAGAAAGCCAGGTAACCTACTCCTCAATTATCGTAGAATGATAGAAAGGTTGGAAGGGACCTTAAAGATCATTTAGTTCCAACCCTCTGCCATGGGCAGGGACACCTTCCACTAGACCAGGCTGCTCCAAGCCGCGTTCAACCTGGCCTTGAACGCTGCCAGGGATGAGATAACCACAACTTCTCTGGGCAACCTGTGCCAAGGCCTCACCACCCTCATCATAAAAAGTCTCTTCCCAGTATCTGCTTTATATCTAACCTCTTTTAGTTTAAAGTTGTTACTCCTTTTTCTGTTACTACAGGCCCTGATAAAAATTCCGTCTCCATCTTTCATATAAGCCTCCTTTTGAGTGTTGAAAGGCCACATCAAGGTATCCTCCTTTTATCCAAGCTGAAGAATACCAACTCTCAGCCCTTCTTCATAGAAGAGGTGTTGCAGTCCTCTGACCATTTTTGTGCCCTCCCCCACCCCCCAAAGCTGCTTGGACAGATCCAGGTCTGTCTTGTACTGGGGACCCCAAAGCTGGATGCAGAACTCCAGGTATGGTTACATGAGAGGAGAATTCAGGAGGAGAATCACCTCCCTCAACCTGCTGGACACACTTCTCTTTATGCAGCCTGGGATAACATTGACACTGTGGGCTGCAGGCACACATTGCCAGCTCATGGCTTTTACTTCGTACTTTTTAAAATAAAACAGGAAAAAATGCAAGTACAAATTGTACAAAACCCTAATTATACTCCTTGTGTTGGAAAATAATATATAACTAGGATAGCCCAGCCGGCAAGATACATTTGATCTCATCTCCTTCTCTTTCTTAGAAAGACATTAAAAGTAAAGAGATACAAAGCATCAAGGGGAATTCATCTGGGCATCGACTCCACCTCTGCTCTCCTCTCTGTACGTCCTCTCAATAGCCCTTAATCCCCAACCCAGGCTCCACAACCTCTCCTCGGACCACATCTCCAGCAGCACTGAATGCAATTATCATAATTGATGTGCTGCTTTTGTTAAGACCATGGTATCAATAAACAGAAGTAAAACAACCTGCTAAGGAAGATGCTGGAAATCTGTTAGAATGGATGCCTGTAGTGGCTGGCGTAACAACTGTTGATGGGCAATTCATAAATCACAGCTGGATTCTTTGGGAGACTTGTAACTCCCAGGCGACTTCCCTCATAAAACAACAACAGCATGAGGAAACAAATGAGAGACTGCTGTTAAAGCCCCTGTAAAACCTTCACTATGCCAGTCATGGTCTCAAAAGCTAACAAGAATCCATTAGTCTAAGTTACCAGGCTCAGAAGCAGCTAAAAATCCAGCTGAAAATGTCAGGCAACAAGCCCTCTCACCTTCTTTTCCAGAGAAGTGAGAAGCTGCACTTCAGACATGCTCTTTGACCTCTCCCAAGGCCTGCAGTTCTAAGAAAGTCCAGTGACCCAGAAAGCAATCCAATACCCATCAAAGGTCACCCAGCACTTCAGAAGCATCCAGTTCCTGCAACAATATCACACACCTAGCCAGCACACTGACGCTGCCTGAACCCACTGCAGCAACCTGGGGCTGCTAAGGGAGTTACCACAGCACATGGCAGCCCCGGAGGTCCTGACTTGAAGGTGACTGCATGCAGGCTGTGGCAAAAGACCTGAAAACACAGCTGTGTGGCCAAGTAACCCAACCAGCTGAATGTCACCCTGCTTTCAAGGTGGCACACAGAAGCCAAGGTACCACCCAGAAGCCGATCTGCATCATCCGCTGCATCACTATCCCCACAGCTTGGCAGGCTCAGTGTCTGCAGCAGCCCAGATGCAGAAATGCTGCACTACTTCTGCTGCCCCATCTTCACCCCAGGGTAGCCACAATGGTGTCTGTCCCTGCCTCTGTCCCCAGTACCCTCTAAAATGGCAGCATTAGCATTTGGCCTCTTCCCTCTGACTTTCACAATCCTCAGGATGCGCAGGGTCCCTGACCACAAGATGCTGGTAACCAACTATCCTATGCCTATCACACTGATGAACTAGCAAACCGGAGCACCAGTTTGGGCTCCTGCCTGAACTGATTCCTGGACTCCTTAGCTCTTCCACATCCTCCTTCTCTCATCTCCTTATCTGTGGTGCCTGATTCATGTCAATAGTGCTGAGAAGGTAAAGAGGAGGACAGAAAGGGGCTTACAGATGACAAATATTCCATATAAATTCTTAATGGCAATAAATGTATGTTTATGATGATTTATTAATGTGCTTATAAATGTATAGACTGGCCTGAGGCATCATTCGATTGTGTTAGAGGTTGTTGCTGCTTGCAGCTGGGGATGATAAATAGCACCTCGTATGCAACAGACACAGGAGACTTCTTGTTATGCAAACAGTTTATCCTTTAGGGCACCACACTCTTTAGGACCAGGACCATACACTGCAGCCTTACAAGCTGTAACTGCTGCAGCCCTCTTAAAATCCTCATCTTCCTAGGGTACCAGCAGGAATATCTATAGACTCATTCTGTGAGTTGAGGCTATCACAGCCAAAGTTTATTTCAGTCTGTATTCACAGGCCAGTCTCCTTCCTGAGGAGTCCCTCTCATACGTCAGGCTGGCTGGCTGGCACGAGGGTCATGCAAGCATTTCCAACTGGGCAACACTGTTCACTCTATCACAGTGTACTGGCTTACCCAGCAAGGCATGAACTCACTTTGGGCTGCCTTCTTCTCTAGCATGTGTTACAACGCTACCATTTGGCATTTACGTTGCATCTTTCATTTAGGAACCTCAGAATGCTTTTTAGCAGCATCATTACCCTCAATTTCCTTTCTTCATTGAAGGAAATAATTCACATAGGTCCAAAATGGGAATGGGAAAAAGATTCTTCAGTAGCTCCACAGTCTTGATCCACTAGATCATTCCTCAATATACCCTACAGCCAAGAAGAATCAACAAAGTGCACACTGTGAGTATCTCACAGCACTTAAATGCTATAAACTTAACCCTGTTTTATAAACCATTATTCATACAACTGTGGCACAGAAACAGCAACTAACTTGGCTACGGTCCTACAACCATTTAGTGTCAATCATTTAGTAAATAAACTAAAGATAAGCAACACCACTGTTGTTTTGTTGTTAAGAACAAAAAATTATAGTGATAAAAAGTTCAGGAATAGATACTATCTGCTGTAATTCCTATTCAATCCATAAGTGATGAGACCATGAATCTCCCAACATAGCCCTTATGCAAGAGCCTTTTGGGGTTTGGGTGGGGTCATTATGTTTGGGTTTTTTGTGGGTTTTGGGTTTGGGCTTTTCCGTTTGTTTGTTTCTTAATTATTCCTGTTAGGAGATCCTAGGTATGCAGGCCACTTTACCAAGAGATTCGCACCTTTCATTAGGGCAAGAGCAATAGGCAACAGTCTCAACAGAAATATCACAAAGAAGGACACAATAAAGAATGATGCATACATATTTAAAGAAGAAAAAATAAAGATGCTGATGCCATGAGCTCCCTCCTCTCAGGCAGTTAGCACCTGACAATATTTGCACCTTGAGCACATGCTGCACAATCCAGATCTACAGTGTACAACTCTGACCTAAAAGCTGAGGGTCCAGAGGTAGCGGCTATAGCTGTTGTGTATACCATACAGCCTTGAACATACAGCGAGTACTCAGTCAACAATAAATAACTAATAGATCTGATCAGGCTTCAGGGTGCTCACTTTTTAAAACAATCCCAACTTCACTTTAACTCTAATCTCTCTGGTTTGGGTTTTTTTTTTCCTTCCATGCTGCTAAACTTTGATGTTGAAAACAAAGGAATAAGGGCTTCCAGTATCACTGCCATCAAGGTAATAGATGTGATAGACTCAGGCTTACCACTGACAAGGTTATTGATTAAAATTTGTCAGAAAATGCATTGTAAAGGCTGCAAGAGGCTTCAAACAGGAGAAACAAAAAAAAAAAAAAGTAGTAAAATGTATTTGACTCCCAGAAGTGTATTTCAAAAGACTGAAGGTCAATTATCCCAGCAATTTACAGCCAGTCTCAACATTTTGGCTTGATTAGAGAGTATAATACAATAGAAGAGTTCTCCTCACTCCATCTCCCCACCCTCCCTTCTTTAGCAGCAGATTTGAATGTCAGAAACTGCAGAAGTGCAGAGCACCTATGTTGCTGAATAAAGCAGCAAACAAGCATTTGTCAGTGGATCCTGACAAGTGCAGACTTAGAGAATACATGCTAACTAGCAAACATTGTGGGAAAAAAAGCCTTAAAGATTGGGTTGGCTCTGCAAACAGGAGCTGGATACTTCAGTCACCAAGGTCATTTGATTGGTGGGGATTATCAGTTATTGAAGGGAGATGCATAGAGATTTGACAATTGGAAAGTGGATTTGTACGGAAAAAAATGACAGTTTTGCACAGTGTAGTCATCCCTCACCATGTCCCTCTTTCCTTCTGCACTGACCTGCCAGAGCCAGGACATTTGCCCACTCTAAATGGGTTGGTACCTTCCTGCTGTGCAAGCAAAGCATTCTCATACACCCATGTCAACCTTAAAAAGGCCAAACATGTCTATGGTGTAAGTGCTTTGTCTACTGATTACTGCAAATGCACAGACATAATGCCTTCCCAACCAATAGGACTATAAACCCATTAGGCATGCTCCTATCTGCCCATGGGCTAAGGGGGTGATAAGTATTTTCTTTCTGTTCTTTCCTTCCTTTCATAGGTTACAACTGCTCACTTCATCTCTCCCCTCAGAACAATCAAGGTCTACAAAAATCTTTCTGATGTTTTACTTCAAATTGTTTCAAGTTTCCTTTCCCCCAAATGCACAAAGCTGCCTTCCCCCACAGGGGAGCAGAAGGGGTTAAAAGCCCACCCTCATTCTCCTTGATGGAGGCCATCCAGCCATGACCCTGGCTGAGTGGCAGACACATAGGAAGTGGATTATCAATAACTTTTTTTCTACCTTCTTTCACCCTCCCTCTATACAACGTCAATGAGCTGGAAAATGAAACGAATAATGCAGGTTTAAGAAGCCAATAATTAGGTCACAGCTGATCTCAGCTTGGATCAGCTGACAGCTGGTGCCCATCCTGCCCTAGTGAGCAGGGAGTCTTTCAGGGCTCACAGGTTAAGGCCAGCTTCCCCTTCTCTCTTCACTCTACCTCTTTGTTCCCAGACTCGTGAAAAGCAAAAATTGGCAACTGTAATGGCAAATCTACTAGTTTCTATCCACAGCAGTTTACAGGGAAATGACTTTGCTTGCTTTTGTCCTAAATTACCTTAAATCCTCTTTTCTGTTGCCTCACCACCACTGACCAGCACCACAGCCGACTTATAGCTCCAGTTCTGTCCCCTTTCTCCCCAATTCCATCCTGCCCACTCCTGAACATAATCCCAATGTTTGCTTGTTTTAGCTTCCATAATCCTGTTGTCTTGCAAATCTCCTCACCATAATCCTGCTTTTGTCTGTCAATACAATTTGTTTGCTGTGGGGAGGCAGGGAGGTAAAATGTTGCTGGGAATGGAGAAAGCCTTTGCTGCTGGTTTTCAAGGCTCTACCTACTTTCATACGCACCCTGGGAGATGTGGCACTGCTTTCCACTCAGCATCTGGGAGGGGGGGGGAGGGTGTGTCACAGCTTCCAAGATGAAGAGTTTGCTGGGTCAAAACCAACAAACTGGACTGCTGCAGAATTAATAGCATGATAGTAAGGATATGCTGTTATACATCCCTGCACATGCTAGAGGGAGAACAGGCAAGAAAAAGCAAAGGAAGAGAAGCTCCATTCTCCCCTGAGGAAGGGCTTGCACTGCCATTTTTACCTGCACAAAGCAGGACAGAAGCTGAGGAGTGGGGCACTGCTGTAGGCAGTGACACAAATGAAGATAGAACAAAGCTTGTATCATTTGCACACTAACACAGTGGCGATGGGTAGACAAACAAACTGGTAATTGATTGGTAGGAGTTGTGGAAATTTTGTGTTTGCATGAATAAAGAATCAGCTTAATCAGACTAATTCCTTCCAGTCAAAACATAACATCAGCTCCAGAACTCACAGCAAAACTCTGCTGCACCAGCCAAGTTTCACATCAGAACAAAGGGGCTACAAATTCCACTCAATTTGGATGCAAAACTGAGAGTCAGGCCAAGTGCCCAGAAAATACTTCTGATTCAGACAACCACCCACTGAAAAAGGACAACAAATCATGAAATTAAGCAATGTTCTTGATTTGGAGTTGTTTGCAAATATTTTGGAGAGTTATAGTACCTGAGCAAGCTGCTCCTCAGAACTGCTGAAGTGGATAGGAAACAAAGGGGCTGCATGCCATTGCAGGAGTGACAGAAGATCGACAGTGATGCTTTCAAGAGATTGATAAAAGTATCATTCACACCGCTTCCCTCATATCAGCTTTCCACCTCAGGTCTCCTACTAGGAAAAAAAGTATTAAAGCACTTCCATTGCGCAAGGGAAGTCTGGCTCAAGCTCTTTGCAGAGAAAAAGGATTTCTGGATTTACACTTAGCTAAGCTTCAGACCCAAGCACCTGGGATGCTCAAAATATCAAGTTGCAGATGCTGTTCATCCTGCACTTCCCATTGCAAAGTTTGCTCTATAAAATGTTGTTGACCAAATACTTGTTCCAAAGTACGTTACCTGAAAAAGTACATTCGGGGAAGCATCACTTAAGTTAGTAACGTTCACTATCATTTATGCAACATTTGGATTTCAGTATGCAGGGCTTGTTTGAAATATTAAGAGTTAAGTCAATTAACTAGAGGGCTCAGCCTATTGGAGATTTTAAGGCAGAAGAAATACTCAACCTATAAATCAAATAAGTCACCAGAGGCCAGCAAGCATTATTAAAAAAAAAACCAAACAAACAAACAAACAAAACCCCACAAAACAAACAAACAAAAAAAGAACAAAAAAAAAAAAAGGCATTTTATGAAGATGTTTATAAACTTACATGAGCACAGCACAAGAACATAGTCATGCTATGGGAATTTTACAGCTGAAACCACTGCTGCATAACCAGGGCTTACCCAAAGAAGCTGAGACTTTGAGGAAGGAATCACGTGCAGAGGTTGAGACAGCAGCTGGGACACCAAACAGTTCCACTGCTGCTGAGTGGCCCCTTCCCACACTAAGTTTCAAGTACATCAGGAACCTGTTATCCACCAGTTCATTCTAGAATATGTTGTGCTTCAGCTTCCTCTAAGTAGGAGACCCATTCCTCCTCGCCCCCTTTTGCTGCCCTCCAGCTACAGATTAATATATTCACTCCTATCCCTCTGATAACCTTGCCCACCAAAGCTTCCAAAGATAACATAAGTCTCATCAGCAACTTTATCCCACTTTCATCCATCTGTCCTCACCTACCCAGGCCTGAATCATCTCACAGCATCATATCACACTCCATATAATTTCTGAGCAGTCACCATCTAAAGGTATGCAGCTTGATGTTGTATGTCTTGAATCAAATGGAGCATTTCCAGACAAGTCACAATATTTCATACTTATTTACTTCAAAATCTGGTATAGATTCTCCCACCTCCCACAGCAGGTCAACCAGTATTATGATGCCCATTGCAGAGATAAGAAATCTTAGTCACAGAGGGGGGCAGCATCCCTTCCTCTAGTGGCGTCAGAGTTGGTAACCAGGTGATAAGGATCTAGACAAAGAGGGGGGCTATGCTGAACCTTGATCTCACCAACAAGAAGGGGCTGGTGGGGAGTGTGAACCTCAAGGGCAACCATGCCTGCAGTGACCATGAAATTGTGGAGGTCACAATCCTTAGGGCAGTGAGGAGAGCACACAGCAAGCCTGCCACCCTGGACTTCAGGAGACCTGACTCTTCAGGGATCTACTTGGTAGAATACTATGGGATAAAGCTCCCTGGGGAGAGAGGACCAATAAGCTGGTTAATGTTCAAAGATCGCTCCCTCCATGTTCAGGAGCTTTGAATCCCAACAGAGGAAGACAGGCAAAAAAACCTGTGTGGATGAACAAGGAGCACCTGGACAAACATAAAAAGGAAGTTTACAGAGGGTGGAAGCAAGGACAAATAGCGTGTAAGGAATATCAAGTTAATTGTCTGAGCAACCAGAGATCACATTAGCAAAGCTGAAGTCCCAGTAGAATTCAATCTGAGCAGGGACAAAGGCAACAAGGAAAGCTTCTATAGATACATCAGGGGTAAAAGGAAGACTAGGGAAAATGTGGACCCTCTCCAGAAGGAAAACAGGAGACCTGGTTACCAGGGATATTCGGAAGGCTGAGGTTCCCTACTTTTCTGCTTCAGTCTTCACCAGCAAGCGCTCCAGCCATACCTTTCAAGCTGCAGAAGGCAAATGCAGGGACTGGGAGAATAAGGAACCGCCCACCGTTGGAGAAGATCACATTTGAGAACATCTAAAGAACCTGAAGGTGCACAAGTTAACAAGTCTATGATCCTGGTTAGTGTTTTCTATTGCCACCTACAAAACTCTATACATACTTGGCTCTTCCAATTTTAAATACTGTCACTTAGGAGTAATTTCCCCTCCTCCTCCCCCTCAGCAGGGCATTCAAGCACATGACAAGAAAATACCACTCCCTCTGCACCTAAGAGATGAATTACCGATGCCCCACAGGATACCAGTCCACACAGCCGGAACAGCCTTGCCATGTCATCTAGACATTTGTGTTTGCAGAGGCAGCAATGCCATGAAAAATGACTTGCTGAAGCCAGGGTACTGGATGGCACATATATTGTGCTGCAAAAGACTGGGACTGAGGGACTTGTTTTTTAAGAGGAACAGCTCTTAGTCTAATATTTATTTCATATTTAGGTTCCTCACACTGGCTGAGATGCACCCTTTCCATGGAAGATCTGTAAATCTGCACAGTCACTATCCTCCCCCCTCACACTGTACAACTTCATTCCCACCACCTGGGATTCCAAGACAAGAAATTTGGGCAGTATCTTCCCTTACAACACACCCACATCTCCTTTACATTTTCCCATATCAGGAGCTTGGATGTTTCTTTCAAAGGTTCATGAATAATTTCCCTCCATGGTCAGAAGCAAAGTTAAAGCAAAGCCATGAGACAGTGAGTGTTTTGAGGAACTTGCCATTCCCTCCTTCCACCTAAAAATACATCAGTAAAGGAAGGAAGGAGGTGAAGTTTGAACAGAGCCCTCCTGCGGGCACTCAATGACACCAACTCCGGAGCCCTTAGAGCTCAGACACACACTACTGAACTGTAGAAGCTTTGAACAGTACATTCTGCTCAATCTAACACAGAGTCAAAAAAAGGGTAATTTCTATTTCTGTAACCCCTTCTACTCTGGTGGATTCTAAGGCATTTTAAAATTGCTGTAATGCTTCAGTATCACTGAATACAATCTTCTTCACCTTCTGAGAGACATAGTAGCTGTTCAGCTACAACATGTAAGAATTCAGAGCATGGCAGAGAAGGGTTCTGCACAGAATGAAGAATGATGGCAGAGCAGCACTGAGATAGGGAGGTGCTAAAGTTGCAGCTTTGGCCAGGACAGAAAAGCAAATAATTGCTATTAAAGAAGCGGTGATGTTTGAGTCAAAGAGCTCAATTTTACATCCAGGCTGAAAGCAAAAATCTGAAGACTTCCTGACTCCAATGCCTTATTGGATATATGTGGAAATTGGTTTTGCCTTAGCTTTTAACAGATGCATTTATCAAGACTCAATAACAGCAAAACCCTCGATTCTGTAACGTCAAAATTTATGATCAGAACAGTGCCTGACCTCAGATTACACAAAATCCAAGAGGTGCATCATGATTTATTTTAAACATCCATGTACCAACATTTACTTGTGTGATTGTTTCACAACTGCTGACACCTTTCTCCACCGTATCAGTGTAGCTTGTGACTTCTTAGCTCAGAAGACAGGGTGCTAAAACCATGTACATGCATCAGCAGAAGCTGCTTCAGGTTCACTGCTGCATTAGACCGGATATAATTTGCTCTGTAATCCACTTAACTGGGACATGCTTCCCCAAGGAAGCATGTTTACCTCTAAAATTCCACAAGGAACTGATTTAAGCCAGCAATACTTAATGGCAATAACTACTGCTTAACAGAGACATTAATTCTGCTCAGTGGAGACAAAATGCTTCAGTTAAGGAAATTTCACTAAGACCTGCCAATGCATAATGTTAACGCAAGACCTCAGCAGATTTACATTAGGTAAGTATCTTTCTAATTGGGACAAACAGTTGCTCCAGGTACAACACTCAAGCCCGCAGTTGTACTAAGACTATACAACTTGCATTAAGGTAGACAAGGATTTCAGGTGGCCCACAGCTGCCAAGCAGCTCTCTAAAATGAACTCTAATAATCTTTATCCCATTAGCCCCCATTCTACTTCCTTGAAATCAGTGGCAGCTCAGACATTTGCTCCAACAGCAGAAAGCTAAGCTTTTATTATCCTGTATTTAACTCCTGCTCCTTTTGAGACAGAAGGGATGCTACGATGATTTTAGAAAGTGTATGTTACAGTAACAGTGCCATCAATGTTACCAGGAATTTTTTCTTTCTGCACAGCTGTGAACCTGAGCATTTACCCCTGTCCTGGGTTCAGCAGTAGCAGTCATTTTTCTCCTTCTTAGTAGCTGGGGCAGTGCTGTGTTTTTGACTTCCAGCCTGGGAACAGCGCTGATAACACCAATGTCTTTAGTTGCTGCTCAGTAATGTTTACTCTGACCAAGGACTTTCTGAGTCTCAGGCTCTGCCAGGGAGAAGGGGAAGCTGGGAGGAAGCAGAGACAGGACACCTGGCCCAAACTAACCAAAGAGGTATTCCATACCACAGCACGTCATGCCCACTGTATAAACTGGGGGCAGTTACCTGGAAGGGCTGGATCACTGCTCGGGTAGGGCTGGGTATCAGTCAGCTGGTGGTGAGCAGTTGTATTCTCTTCCCTTGTTATTTCCCTTATCATTATTATTATTGGTGGTAGCAGCAGTGGTTTGTGTTATACCTTAGTTACTGGGCTGTTCTTATCTCAACCTGTGGGAGTTACATTCTTTCGATTCTTCTCCCCATCCCTCCAGGAGCGGGGGGAGGAAGTGGGGAGAGTGAGCAAGCGGCTGTGTGTTTCTGGGTTGCCGGCTGGGCTTAAACCACAACAACCCCAAATTCTCTATCATGCCATTTATGCTGGGGCACCTCTCACCCAGCTGGGAAACTTCCAGTGGAAACAGCAACAATGATCTGGACTGTGATGCCCTCTCCTTATCTTACAAATCCCAAGTGGAGAGAAGAGAAAATACAAGTTTTTTAGGAGACCTTCAACTTACCTGAGAAAGTAGGTTTGGGTGTGGGGGGACATGAGCAAGCCAGAACACAGCTAGGTCTGACAAATACAGTGTTCCACAGCTTGCTTTTCTACTCTTTTTTCTGCACTAATTCACAAGCACTGTAACATCAAGACAAGCTTCCATATGCTTCATTTGCTGACAGTAATTAATTTTGGCCTCTCCACACACACACAAATGCATTCATTTTATCTGACAAGCAAGTCATGAAAAACAGTCTATTCTCACAAGCATAATACAGGGCAGCTATCAGAGGTTGCCCTTGTTCTTAGCAAAGAAATCTAATTGGTGCATGTGCTGGGCCATGGATGCCTTTCTCACCCTCTGCTCTTCACCTGGCATCTCTTGCGCCAGCTCAGGTCTCTTGCTTCACCCGGTCGTCCCCCTACACCAGGGAACAGTTTGTAATATAACGCTCTCTTACAAATGAAAGAGGAATAACTCGCTAGAGGAACATGTGGGCATCTCCCTCCCTGTTCAAATAATGCTTCCATTAATGGCCATAAGAAGAGGAATAAATGCATTAAGAGGCTTTGAAAATCACTCAGAGAAGCACAGACTCTACCCTCCTGCTCCCCTTTGCTCACTGATAGTTTAACCCATAGCAGCAGTGACAGGAAAAAAAAAAAAAAAAAAAAAAAGTAGAAAACACCAGGTAATTGATTCTACTTTAAAATATTTCTTTATATTAGAAAGAAGAATATTTTTTTTCTCCAAAATCCACCTTTTCTCATGACTTCTGCCAGCTGCTGCTCCACTATCATTCTATGCCTACATTATTTATGATCTGTTCTCTAAGTTAGTATTCTTTTAAAAAATTTAGTATCCGTATTTTTAATTCTCCAGTATGTCTCAGTACTGAGGTGGAACAGAGAAGTAACCATAATTCAGAACACCAGTGATGGCGACAGAAGATCAGACAACTAAGCTAAAATCCAGATAATGCTGCTACAGAGCTGAAGTCACCATTAGTTGGCCAAAACTCATCTTCACAAAAAAAGCCAAAGTGCAAGTTGTACATCATACACATTTGACAAAAAACAGTGAGAGATTTTAAAATGTGTTAACGCAGTTTTCACTATACCATCAAGCATTGCTGCTCCATGTAGAACTGTGCAGTTAGAAAATACAGACCTGAAAAATCCCAAGAGACACCATAGTGTGTTGACTGTCAGCAGACGACACACCAAACAAAAATAGTAAATACTTTAACTAGTAATTCTCACAGAGAGCAAACAGACATGGACTTATGGACATGAAGTTTCTGCTGCCATTCCAAATGAGTGAGGAAACAGACACGCACATGAAAAGGGTCTTGAGTCCCAAATACATAGTATTGATAGATACAGCAGGAACCAAATCTATTGCCCACCTCATTAGGCACCAGTCTGCACAGGTCCCTTTCTGTTGGGGAAAGGGGTGGTGCTGCTTGGATTCTTTTTAGACACATTATTTTCCACTTGTTTGACCTTTATATATCAGCAAATCTATGTCTTTTTCACTTTTTGATCTTCTGCAGTCTCACTGTAATCCGGTGAGAGTAAAGCCTTATCTCCCCTTGATGAGCCACATACAGATTTCTTCCCACACTACATAACGTGCTCAATTGTAACAGCAAACAGCTATAGAATCATACAACAGTTAGGGCTGGAAAAGACCTTAAGATCATCTAGTTCTATGTCTATCCCAATTTAACTTGCTGTCTTAAGACATGTGAAAAACAATTAATTCAGCTGAGGAATCTTTCACTAAACAGATGAGGAAACTAAGCAGAGTGCCTTCAACCAAACTTTCCCATCTCATGCTTACTTTAGATGCTTTGTTTTAGAGTTGTCCAGTATAAAACTGCTGGGACTCAATTTTCACATCACTCTCAATGCACAAAAGAAAAAAAAAATAATTAAAACCATGCAGGAAACAAAGATCAGGTCCAAACTAAACACCCACAGTTACTGACCAGTTCTGGGCTGAGGTCTGACAGCAAGTCTGTGGAGAAACTAGGAGCTAAGTTCAAGAGTGCTCAAGACCTCATCAATGGTTTATTTACAAAAACCCATCCATTTTCTTGAGGCACCTACCATTTCCTGCACTCTGCCCAACATTTTGAATTAACACAACAATGTCTATGGGATTTAACCTGTAGAAATTACACTGTAGGTGTGAATTTATTCTCCAATTCATATTGATGATTTTATGAAGACACAGAATTCATCAGTCAACAGTTTAAGACATGATAATCCATCTTCTCACAAGTGCAGCAGCAGGGAAGTGAGAATTAGAATATAAGTAGCTGTTCATTCAAAAAAGGAGCATAAAGGTTAAATGTGTCCAGCTGAGTCACACACACAGAAATACAAAGCCAGTTGGATACTACATGATAGTCAAGAGAAAATTCATGGTCCTTTTCTGGTGGCCACCGCACAGAATAGCTGACCCATGTGTATTCATCTGCCCTTTCTCTGCTACTAGGTGTACAGGATGGAAATGCTTTTAGCTGACCAGTCTTTTAGCTCCAGAGTCCAGTTCTAAGGAAAATGTACCTCTTTAGAGCAAATGGTGATAATGCAAGGACTGAAGGCAGGAGCTGACTTAAAACAGAACTCCTGGCCCCTCCTAGAAAATACCCATAAAGAAAGGCTGAACCATGATGAGACAAAATCACCACACTTTTCCCACTTAGTCAAATCAGAGCACCGGTCATTGACCCCCGTAACTAGATCTTTGATCTTCTTGTCATCAAGTGTTTTACAGAACCTACTGTACTGCAGTAGCAGGCCATGCTGGTAAGAGACCTTAAGCAGCTGCTGGTGTGGATTTATACCAGATATGCATGATCAAAAGGGCATCTTCAGGAGAGAAGAAAATGGCTACCGGATAAATGAGGCAACAACAGATTTGCCATGATAGCCATTGCAAGAGCTCTTGAAAATGTCCTTGTTTCTTGTCTCACACAAAGAAGCTGATGCTCCCTTTCATTCCCATTTTCTTCACCTTTTTTCTGCCCTCCCACTCTACCTCAATTTCACCTTCTCTGCCCATTCTTTATTTTTTCTGTCTGTTCCTCTCCCTCCCATCCTCTCTCACACCGCAATTGTCCTTGTTTTTCTCCTTTGTTTACTTCCCAGCAAGCAAACAGCAGCAGCGGTGTCTGCTTTGCAGGCTGAGACTGCTCCCTCACTTCATTTTCCTCCCAGCTCAGGCTCAGCCGTTCTGCCTCAGCACTGCTCTCCAGAGACTCCCACAGCTAGGAGCAGCCACAGCTCTTGCCTCTCAAGCCTCAGCAGGTTAAGAGAGAGCACAGGTGGGAGGCGAGCAGCCACTGGAAGGGGAGAAATATGTCATACCCACTGCAGTCAGCCGTTTTGAAGGTCATAACAGAGAAGCTCTCCCTTCTGCCTGCCAACTTGGAGCTGTCACGGGTGTCACAAAGCAAAAGCCTCGGAGTGAGGGACCGATGTTCCCTGCAAGCCACTACTTCCTTAAAATAGGACCAAGAGAATAAGTAAGCTCAGCAAGGAGAAAAAAAAATAAGGTGAGAGGAATAGCCAGGCTCTCAGCCAGCACTGTTCTGATAGCAAGAATGAGACATGGGAACAGCAGACCAACTATGCACTACATTTCTCACCAAAGTGCCTCATGTCCCTAAAAAAACAACGTGGTAAAAGAGAGGACCCTGTCAGCTCAGGTCCGTCCCCTCTCAATGCCTCTATCCCATTATGGAGACAAAACCTGAACACTGGTTACAGAGATGCTCACATCATGATACACACCTGGCTGTGTCTGTGGCAGCCGTGCATGCTCAGCCATCTTTGCTAGTTTTGGCAGCACCAAGGCACACAGCTATAAGACAAGCATCACACGAACAACATATAAGGACAGTCCTTGTTTCGAAGAACATGTAACTGAAAAAGCAGAACGCTGCTGATATCCACAAAGACGACAGTGCATACCAGAATGATGCATTTCTGTACAGTGGCTTGTTTTTCCTTCATTAATTCATCCTCCTTATGAACAGTAATCCACTGGAATAACAATAAAGCTCAGTGGCAACGTGATTGTCTCTTCTACTCATAGATTTACTCTTAAAATTATTCTCCCTTGCAAATGGCTTACACAGCTCCGCCATGTAGGTACAATACCTATTACTGTGAGGTGTATCCATACTTGTTCAGGCAATTTCTGATGCAAAATTGTTGTGTTCTGTCTGGACCTTGCTAACAACAATGGGCAAGAGGGGATGTGCAGGGAACAGTGTCAAATATGTCTCAAGGTGACGGCCAAAAACACAACATGCCCAAACACAATCTGTGACTGATGTGACTACTGGAAACAGTACCCCAAGTGACCTGTCCACAGCTCCAAACCAATAGTATAACCTGTGCTTGGATCCATGAGCTCAGTCTCAGCTGCATGTTTACCATCCATGCAGTCTCTGATGCAGTTAAACAGGCTCTACGCCCCAGTGAAACTTTCACATCTCATCACTTTGTCAACTTCAGAAGACTGTTTTTGAACTCACACCTTGTGAACTCCTCTGCAACCCAAACCTCAGAGATTTCTTGCACGCAGCAAAGTCCAGAATTATTAACTTCCAAAACTACCACTGATTTCTAGCAAATTTCTGGCATGAAGGAACTCAAACCATTCTCCTGAATCATCATCTCTCCTTATAGGTTCCTTATCCAGCTGCTGACCAAAAATACTCCGTAGCACAAAGGAATTAAAAGATCCCAACAGCAAACCTGGCTATATATATACTGGCTAAGCTCATACCCAGAACCAGTTTTAACTAGTTGAACAGCTCTCCTGGCAAAACTTTGCTCAAATGCAGCACTGGAGTCACTTTGTCCTGAGGAAGCTAACACAAAAGAGAGGAATGCAAGAAAAGGGAGAGAAAGAAATGAACAGGGGGCAGCCAGAGCTTGCAAATTATCATGGACAAAGGACAGTCTCAAACAAGGAGTAATTCAACCATGTCGAACACCTTTTCTCCTAATCAGACAAGGACACCCTCATTGGCTGGGGAGAAAGCACGTAGCCGAAAGCAGTTCAGAGATAGCAGAAGGTTAAGTCACCAAAGCAGTCAAAACAGCTGCAGGTATTTGGGCATCTTTGGCCAAGTTCATCACATTACAGAAAGAAAAGTGACCTTCAAAGAACTACACATCACTTCAAAGTGACCTTCAAAGAACTACACATCACTTCAAAATAGTGAATTCCCTTCACACTTACCATAAACTTGTGAGAAACAGAACTCCAAAATGCAATTCTCAAGTACTTTGCCTGTGTCCTTACATACTGATTAGATAAAATAGCAAAACTAATCAACTCAGATAAATTTTTATTATTAAGGTCAGTGGAGCCACAAAGATTTTATTTCTAGCACCTTTAGGAGCTTCTTACTATCTTGCCTACCGTCACATCCCTGAACTCTGTGCAAGTTACTCTACCTTCTTTTGTTATCTGTCTATAACTGACACAAACTGTATTTCCTTCTCCTTTTACTCTTGCATAGCACTGACAAGCATCAGCAGAGCTCTGTGGGCACCTCAGAGAAGAACAGAAAGGAAATGCTTAGGGTAGAGTTGCACTGGCAGAAACACATGTATCACTGAACTCAAAACATCAGGAGAAGGCATAAATAAAGACTGACATATGTCAATAGAGATGCAAGTAATTGGATTTGCAGAACCTGTACCTGGCCAATGGCAGATACTAAATGAATTTTCATCAAGGATTCACCAACGTCTACTGGAAATTAAAAGGAGAGGGAAGACATGTCGTCTATCACACTTCTAGTCCTGCACCCTGTCAGACTAGGCACCTGTCAGAGAGGAACAAAAGCTGGTATTTCCTTCAGATAGCTTAGTCTGTCAGTAATGTGTTTTGGGACATCTGGTCTGTTTCTGATAATAGGCAGAAAAAGACTGATCAATCTCCCTGCAAGCCATGGATAGTGGTAACAGGAACTAGCCTAAGTCTTCTTACTGCTAAAGAGAAAACCAAAATTCAAAGGAGATGAGCAGCTCCTGCTGAAGGGCAAAACAGAACAGATGAAGGGAAGGATGAGCCCTGCAAAGACAGCCTGCTTCTCTTGTGGCTGCTAGACACGCTGGAGCAGATGCTGAGGAGCACACAACTGCTGGCAAGGGCCACCCGGTTGTAGCAGCAGGCCACTTAGTCTCCCCATGTGCACTGAATCCAGCCTCAAGCAGTGGCCATCCTGGCTTTCCCAGGCACTGTTGGGGATACAGAGCTGCTGTGATGCCCCCAGCACACCCTGTTCCAGGGAGTTCTCACACTGGCTAAAGACTCTGTCCTACTCTCTACAAACGCAGGAGCCCTGCAGGACACAGACAGCCCTCCATACACAAGTTTTGCACTCGTACAATACAATCATTAAGTCTGTGCCAATTAGATAATATGATGTCAAAAGCAAGAGTTCAGAGATGAGCGATATGAAGGATGAACAGGCTGAAGGGATTGAATTGCAGAAACATTAATCATGAGGTCTTTTTATTGCTTCTTGCTTAAATTTATCTTGAAAATGGGATTACAAAAGCCAATAGCAATATTTTTTCAGGGTACAACTCTGACTTTCATGTCCAAAATTACAAACTCAAGTTCTCAGAACTGCCCCTGCAAAATTATTACAGCTCTGTATGGAACAGACAGTTGAATAGCTTAGAAGTGACTTGTGCTGGCAACTACTGTGACTATTAAAACTACTTGCCCACTCTGCCCATGAAAATCTGAATATTGACCTAAAAATTATTCCGTCACTGTATTGTAAGACAACATTCCCAGCCATTTATTTAGCTTCAAGTACAGCCTTCATTAGAGGTGCTGAAAGGAATAAAATGTTAGAATATATACTTGTGTTGCAAACTCAGCCTCCTTTGAATCTACCTCTTCATGTTGAGCAAAACAAACCACAAACCAAACAGATTTCACTAGTCAGGAGGGTAAATGGCTATCCCTTATTGTCCAAAGTTTAACACAAACTCACAGTTTTTTCTAATACAAAAGTTTTTGTAGAAATTGATTGTGGTGGGAAAGGGACCTTTTTTGCTTTTTAAATTCTTCTCTGGTTTAAAGAAGCAGCAAAGATAATAGCATTTGTGTCAAGCAATGATTTAAACATTCCAAGCCAAATCTTCATCTGTATGTGCTCAGTTAAATCAACAACACTGATTTACACAGTGGAGTCTTTGGTCCACAGGTTTGATTATCAATAGCAGTTGATCCTGTATTGCCATATGGTAAACTACAGATAAAAGAACTGGCCTGTTGTTAATCCAAGATCCTACAGAGATACAAAAGCACTGATGCTGCATGGTTGCTTAAAATCAAGCCATTCGACTGCGTCTGGTGCATTCCCTTTCCCTCACACAACACCTCATGTGACACTGACTGAATCTACGAAACAAGGCCCTGCTCAACTTGCCCCTCACACCTCACTGGGCCGAGAAGTAAAACCACAGACGTGGCCAGAGCCGCGCTTGTGTAAATGCGACCCTTGAGGAGAGCAGGGCCTCATGATTCTTCCCTCTTTCTCCTTATAGCATGTTAAATTGATCCAGGAAGCAGTTCATCTGAAAAGAATACTTACCAACAATTTGTTTTAAACAAACAGCTGCTGGCAAATCCCCCACCTCCAGTGGCATGCAAGTGTCTCGAATCACAAAAGACAGGGAAACTGAAATTGAAAATTGATCTCACTGTGGCCACGTAGACTGGAAGAGCAATTTCCTAGCTGTGATTTTAAATAATTCTTTCTTCTCTCCCCCCTCCTTCCTGCCCATATACATTCACATTTCTTCCCCCATCTTCTCCATCTTTTGTTGAACAGGAACAAAGACTTCTACCATCTCTCTTCTCTTTCCCCAGCCTTCTCATCAATATTCTATTACTAAACAGGGCTTTAGCTCTTTTTTTTTTCTTCTTTAAATCAATAAAAAGCAAAGCAATGAGAGGGAAAAATTAAATTCCTCAGCAGATAAAGAAAAGGGCCTGTATAAAAAAGCTAATCACTGCTAAACACTGGCAGCTCACTGGAGTGGCACACAGAGCTCCTACTAAAATCCATTTGGTCCCACACTGTCATAAAGGTAAGCTACCTGAGCCTGTCTGCCAAAGACAACTGAGGTAGGAGAGAAAAAGGCAAATAAAGCTTTCAGGATTGGTCTTCTTGGGTGGTTGCCATCTAGACCCCACGATCTGGAAGAGCAAGAGTAACGCCTGGTCCTCTGGGTGAGGGTGGCACTGGGGAAGCACCCAAGTCCCTCTCACCAAGACCTACCCCAACCCTGACCCAGATGAAGGGGCAGCCAAGCATCTTAATAGCTTTTCTCGTACGGAAGTGCTCTTGCTCCTCTCACATACCTAACCTTTCCCTCCCTGGCACACACAATGCAGGCAGGGCTTAGGTGTGCTGCTATGTATATATACACAGCTAAATTATACAGAGAGGATCTGCCATACCTAATATCTTCAGATGTATTCCCACAAGCATTGCTGAAAAGACCCTGAAATTGTTTAGAACAACAATGTGAGGGCAAAAAGCAAATTTCCTTGAGATTTCCAGCCTGACTTCATATGCCCCTAAATATAGCCGAGCACCAGACAAATACACTGGCCCAAATGTTAAAGCTAGTTGACCCTCAGGTTTTGTAATTTACTTCACTTTCTCTGACTCTCCCTGGTCCCCAGTCTGGCTGCAAGCCTCGAAAGATGCATCTCAATTACAGCCATTTCATGAGGAAGGCCACCAACTTAGAGGGAACAGACATACAGGAAGATTGATTTCATTCTTTTAATTCTGCTTATTCATCTTGCCACACGCTCCTTGTAAAACAGCAAAGTTCAAATGGAATAAATATTCTTTATTTTTACTATTTTATTTTTGTCCTTAAGGTAAGCAAATTCTGTTAGCCAATGCAAAAGACAAGGAGAGACCAACAAAAAAATTGGGTGTCTGATGCAAGACTGCTGACAAGAAACAGCATTTTTGTTATGTCATATCCCTTTTCTATTATTGCTAGTGCTTTTTCATGATCAAGTATCTTTCAAAAGAGACAGCTGGACAGAGACACTGCATGGTGGTGGAATGAAACAGCAGAAAACAGTCCCCACCACAGTCAGCAGTGCATTTTTTTTTCCAGGAATAGCATTTAGAAATAGAAAGTACAGCCAATTCAATAATACAGCAAAAGAATAGGAAACTACTCAGTTTTGACTCAAACTGGCTTTACTGCTTTGGGCAGCATCTGTTGTTCCTCTTCTGCCTATTAATAAGCTCTAGTTACAGCTCTTATACCAGGAACCTGCTTCAGCACAGATGATACCTCCATGCTCTGTCTCATCTGAGAGCCCTAGAGAGCATTGGGCTGCACAGGTTCTGACAGAGAGGACACGAGAGTATCACTATCATCTTCTAGGTCTTTGGCTGGTGTCTGACTTCTCACAAAGTGGAATAAAAATCAGCTCATAGGTGGCTTCCCATATTCTTTTCCAACTTTACCTCCCCCTCTGACAGTTGCACAAGATCACTAGGGTTCTGTAGTTTTATCAAATCTGGAAATACCTGCACACACTCTGGCAGCAAGCAACAAGCTGAATGGAGATGTCTGCTGTTCTAGACCACCAAAGAGGAGAAAAGAAGCAGCAACAGAACTGCTCCTAACAGGCAACACGATAGCGTGCCCATCCTCAGGAAGATGACCATAAGACAAAACCTGCTCAAACTAAATTCCATCATCATTCTCAATTATCATTCACCAAAAAAAATAACAAACATCCTTAAAATTAGAAGGGAAACTATTCTATCATTGCCTTTAAACAACGTGAAAATTTTCAGGGGACAGAACAGCAAGTCAAACAGGAGAGCTCTGCAGATAGTGCATGTATCAGCAGGACAAGACTCAGGTGACTGAGGAAAGAGCACTCCTCCTGATAAGGTGCCACAAATCACCTAGAGAGCACTATGATGTTACAGGAGATGGTTCTGCATTTCTGTAGAAAGGTCCTCAAGCATTTACAATGCACAAAAGCTTCTCCCTCTGTACTGCTCCACACTGCACAGTGTGTTCTTTCCACTTGGTGGTGACATGGTCTTTCAGGTACGAAAAGATGACTCCTACATAAATGCCTTGAAAAACACTTTGGAACTGTGTGCCATAGAGGAAAAAAAATATTGCAGTCCCGAATTCTTGCTTTAAAATATGCAGTGAATTTGATACGTTTACCTGGGACAAAGAGATAAGAAGAGGCATAAGGACTTGGGGGAAATGTAATTACTTCACCCAGTGTTTCTAACTCAGATCAACAAAAACAGAACAGTAGTGAGTTTAAAATCTTGCCCAATCCCTGTAATGAAGAAATACCCTGACTGTTTCTAATCTCTTGCATTTTCCCCACTTCACAACTACCTGTGATGACAAAGCTGGGACACTCTTCCCCACAAATGTTTCAGAAGCAGCTGTACTAACTTCTGTGCTCAGCAGTTATACTAATCAGAAGGGCAAACCAGATAGGACTCAAGAACCAGAGATTTTAGTTACATTGTGAATTAACAATTAAGAAAGTAAACACAGAAATTACTGGGTAAATCTCAGCACAGAAAAAAACTATGAGCTGGGAAAGTCAGGCAGTGCTTACCAATGGTGAGGGCTACAGAGCTATAGAAGTGGCCTCAATTAATGGGTTGCATCCCTCTTACTTATTAGAGGTATTTCATGCTGTTCAGCAGCCCCACCAGTAAACCGTAGCACACCCTCAACTCTAGCACAAGGCTGCTGTCTTGACAGCTGCTGATGGCCTTCACAAAAGATGTCCACAACCATGCTGACACCTAAGGGCTCTCAGGAAGACACTGGAGGTTTGCTCACAAAACTGCTTTCTTACAGAGCAAGCAAGTCTGGTCTCAAGAGCAGCTGTGAGCCCACATTCAGGAGAGTGAGAGTATATTCAGAAATGGCTTCCCCCAAAAATACACTGCAAAGAACAGTCAGGCATGGGCAGACAGTATGAATTTGATAGCGGAGAATATCTGCTAGACCAAATCCTTCTGGATCCATGCTAACAGGACTACAGCTCTACAGGAACAACCCACAGCATGCAGCTCAGCACACAAAAACTTGTAGATTAGTTAGCAGTGGGCAGCCCATCCAACACCTCCAGGAATATCAACAGCACGTGTGACCCAGCCTATGCAGGAAAACAGAAATAAGAGTCCTAAGCTGCAATAGGAATTCCAAGCTGACAGGCTGGATCCCTGAGTAGAGCCCCAAGAGCAAGGCAGCAAAGAGCACTCAAAGCTTGTAAATAACAACACGCAGAAAATAAATTAACAACCTGACACATTCAAAAGGGGAAAAATATAACAGAAAACAAAATTTCACACTGTACAATTCCCAAAAAGCAACTATAGGTAAGAAAACTTGCTTAAAGGAGGAGGACTGAAGGGAGCTAAACATCTTAAGGGTTCTTTTGCTTCACACAACTTTAAAAAAAGATCTCTTTTGTGAAGCCAAAATAAAGTCTGTCTCCCTATTCCAATGAAAGGGAAACAGAGATTCAGATGCTCTTGTCTGTGATCAGGTGGAAGCTGCCAAGCAATAATGCGTTGTCTATATTTTTCCTGCTGAACAAGGATACATCAAACCAATCAGATTAAAGGTGTCCAAAGGTCCAGAAACCCAGTGCACCGAGATGAAAGGCCCCGAAAGCTGCACTCATCTCCCTGAGTTTCCAAACCTCATGGGAAAGCAAGAGAAAAAACAGGCCAGTAACCATGGGTAACCACTTGCAGGTTAATCTCAGATGGGGAGGGGAAAACGCTTCTCAAGATTAATAGCTAAAGTACTTGGGGATTAGAGATTAGGAGGAGAATCCTGTTTGCTAGGATTAAAAGGGCTGGGTTCACATGAAAACGTCAACCAGTGAATTGCCTCCAGCAAAACAGTGGGTTTTATTATTATAATTATTATTTTATTATCCTCCAATAAGTAAAAAACATCAGCAGGAGGGCAGCAAAATCCATCAAAGGTTTAGAAAATAAAATCTCTGAGAAAAGTTAAGGGAATGCAGTCAAGATAGAAATCAGATATTAAAAACAAAAAATCAGCCCATGTTATTAGTGACATTGCAGATTATAAAGAATAAAGACCTAAAATAAAATATAATCAACTTCACCTTCCAGCATCCATATTGCATGGTCTATTTCTTTGCCTCTGGCTCAGCTGGAGGAAGGTGAGCTGCAAAAATGGCAAAACTCACCCCTTTTGCATGTGAGAGAAGTACAGTTTGAGCATCCGATGGCTGGCATTTTCCAGAGTGCTCACTAACAGCTTCTTTTTGACATTCACTCTTGGTTGCTTGTCATTGACACATCATTAAGGCACCTACTGAAAGCGTACAGGAAAGAATAGGAATAGAAGGAGAATGGGAATATGCTGTATCAGAGCTGATAAAGAGGGAACAGACATTAGTCCAAAGTATTCAAGCAGACATTCAAAATTTTCATTAAGCAGCTTGCCCGAGATCATTTTCAGTGATGGAGCCAGGAACAAAGCTGGATCCACCACATCAAAACTCTGAGCTAGGCCCTACTTGATGTGACTACATCCTTGCACAAGTAATAATGTGCAGTCTGGGAGAGGATTATTAAAAAAATACCCACAGAAAGGTATTTTAGAAGAGCTATACAAATCAAATATTCCTGTTCCTCTTCCCACTTATTGACAAGCCAAGAGCAGCTGGATTAGCTTAGCAAACCTGGCAGCCAGCATACTGACCACCAGCACATAAGGTCAGCAAGTAGAAGCGAGGCCACAACATGGACTTGTAGGCAAGGTCATGTAACTGCGTGACACTTTACTACTGGAAAACATATTCCTCCCTTGCAGCCCAACACCTCAGGCCCTCCACATAACCAGACCCTCTCTGCTGGCCTGCATCAAGAATGCCTCATCATGAGGCTTAACCTCAGTCTTCTCAAGCACTGAGGAAGAACTGGGAAATCTGATTACTCCAGCACACTTGGCCTTTCAGGTGCACAAGAGCTGCAAAATTGCCATACCAATGCACAAAAGAACTTCCTAACATGAAAGCCCAGGAGGCTGCAGGTAATAATGCCTTTTCCAACAAAAGCCATACAGAGAGACAAGGGATGTAACAGGAAGGAAAATTGAGCAGGTATTCTCAAACACAGATGTTCTTGGCTGTTTGCAAGAGACATTTAGCTGATACATGCTGGCACGGACCTCAAACTGCTTTAACAGGGAGCCTCAAAACCATCTGCATACCTGCCCCTCAAACCACAAACATAGAAGAACAGGCTCTACCTTTTACTGAGCAAGATCTCAAGGAGGAAGCTTTTCCTGTTGCAGGTCATTTGGAATTTTATTAAACCTCCTGTGTACTAAAAAAAATAAATTCTAAACCCAACCCTTGCTTTGTCCAATACCAGACTGTGTCACTACCAAACTTCCAAGCACCACTGGCAAGGCACTCCTCAGGGAGCAAAGCTCAGGAGGCTGGGGCCCAACCAGGCAGAGAAATCCCAGCTTCCTATCACTTATTCCTCCAAATGAACCCTGGTCCTTTGGGGCTCCCAAGGCCAGTAGAGCAGCAGGTGGAGATCAAGCCAATTCATGGGGAAAGGAAAGTGCAAGCACAGCACAGGTGGACTGAATTTATACACACAGACAGAACTTCATTAACACACTAGAAGCACCACTGCCTCCTCCCACCTCGCCTGCAGCTGTGTCTCTTCCTTTCCCCTGTTATTCTTGGAAACTAAATGACTCACCTTCGTGATGAAACCGAGTCTAGTTGGCTCTAGGCCTTGACCCTTTTTTGTACAGCAAAGGCCAGGAGCTACAATTTGTTTGAACCCTTTTCCTCCGCACTTGGGTAAGCCAACCACGTCTGCACAGGATGATGGCAGTGCCAACCGCCTAGCACCAGCAGCGTTTCTGTGTGAGCAAGGAATGATAACAAAGAATTTGAGGGGCTGTGTATCAGGTTCAGAGTCTTCACAGTGAATAGCAGACACTTAGGGGTAAGGTCTAGGAGGAAGCAAAGTGAAGATGAACCTGTAATGCAATGAAGTAGAAAGAAAAAGCCAATGTGTGGCATACATAAAAGACCAAGGCACACAAAAGGCCCTCCCGCCCTCCCAGTAGTAATATATGGCAACTCCTATCTCAAACACCCATTCTGGACACCATAACTTAAGGGGTAAGAAAGAAAAATACTGTAGAGAATCAGGAAATTGCTAGCTTAAAAAAAACAAACAAACCCAAAAAGCAAGCAGTAAAATTGAGGAGATGTGATGGATATGTGCATTCATAGGGAAAAGGAACATTGAACAAGAAAGGGTACGCTCCATTGCTGACAGGAGAAACAAAACAATTACTTAAAAACTTCAGTTTACCAACATGATGCTGCTCCCTCACAAACAACACCCCATCCTCCTCTCCTGGTCTGCTATCACACCTATTTCTGTCGCACCCCTACAGGTACAGCCTCCCTGCTGCCACCCACTGCCATTGAGTCATGTTTCCATTACCCCATGTGCCCCTGTACAACAGTCTTGCCTGTGCCCCTTCCTTCACACACTCATTCCCCAATTTCCTTGCAAAACTGATCTCTAGTACAGATTAGACATGAAGCTCTCCACTACAAGAGTCTACTTTTCCCACAAAAATACTGGTTTTAAAAGCCAAAATTGACTCTGTGCTCTACTGTACAGGTGCTGACAGCCAAGACAGCTCTGCTCCCCTTGAGCCACCACAACATAGGGAAAAAATAGGATCACCTTCTGATCGAGGCTCATTCTGATCTAGGTTAAAGATTCATTCTTGGAGACTAACAGCTTCAAAGTAGTTGTGAAGACACAACTACTGGCACTGAGTCTTCAATAGGGAATATAAGGTTTAGTATCAAAGATGCATTGGAGCTCTGTAGAATGAGTTCCACAGACAGCAGGTCCATCTCATAGCTCAGATTAAATTGAAAACTGACGCTGGACAATGGTGTGAATAATATTATGCTCTCATTTAATAACACAAGCACATATTGCTATAATGCCATCACTCACTGGCCTAAAAATGCTAATCACCACCAAAACCTATGAGTTGCCATTGCCCGCTGGCACAGTAGTGACAGACAAAGCACCAGCACACACAGGGCAGCAGCAAAGGTCCATTCGTTGGCAAAGGTACATCCATCTTTATATAGCCTTGTGCTATAAAAAACCCCCAAATACAGAAATGTTACTGCGAGCGGGGAGCTGCCCTGTCCACTATAATCATATCATTTGGCAAGAGCAAGAAAGCTAGGAAAATGTAAATCAGCTCCTGACAAGAATAAACAAAGCATAAAAGAAAAATACTAAAACCTCTCCCTTTAGTTGAAATCATCTAAAAGAGAAAAAGCACTAAGCAGCAGCACTCAGTGTGTCTGGCTGAGAAGAAAGTTATTTACAGCAAGGTCTGGCCTCTTCCTGCCACCATGTAATTCCAGGCAATTGCACTTTCAAATAGGTCTTTTTGGAGAAAATCAACAGTGGCTTTGCTTTCAATCTAGTGGAAAATGAAGCCCTGCAAATGCATAAAGCAGCAGCAGAAAGAGCATTGTGCACACAGCACGTGCTGCCAGGCAGAGGTCAGCAGGCTTAGTACTAAAGCTTTGCCAGCCCCTCTCCACATTTCCCATTCTTACATCACACACACACTGGATTTCCTGCAACCAATGATGCATATAAAATGCCTTGGCAGTGATAAATTTCCATAAGCTGAGTCCTACTGCCTACATCAGTCCTGTCTGTCCAGGTCCAAGGAGAATTGACATCTCCAAGGCTCAACAAAGCTGTAAGCTTCCTGCGCAAGGCCCTCTGGCATGGGGTATGCAAGCAGCCTTGTGAGGCACATACACCTGCTTCCAAAGGATTGTCCCAAAATTTACCACTGATTACACCCCACAGAATTACACCCTGAAGGCAACTTCAGCGAACACCAACATATGCCTAGGTGTCTACAAGGCTCTTTCCCAAGCCTGAAGTGACCAGTACTGCCCTGCTCAGTGTATCTGCAGCTCTCTGCTTCTGTAGAAATCCTGTCCCACTAGAGCGTTGTCATTCAAAAGCAGCAGACATGAGCTTTTGAATGTTTTATGTAATTGACAGTATACAAAATACTGTAGCAAATTAACCCTGATACAGTTCATCCAAATATTGCCAACCTCAGAAAAGCTTCAGGAAGGTGACTACTGAAAGCAAAAATATTATCAAATGCCTATGTTTGACTTCAAGAGAGGGCTGGAGACAGCATCATTTTCAGTCCTGGGGACTACAGCCAGACTCCACATACCCTATCATCCCAAGCTGTTACTGGGCTTCACCCTGTCTCCCAAGCCTGCATGCCAACATATAGCACAAGCCCTGGCATCCATTCAGACAGAGGCCGAGGAGAAACTTGTCCAGGCACCCTCCCCTCGGCAAGTTGGAGGGATGGAATGTAGAAGGTAAAGACAGGCTCTGAAACATTTCAAAGTAGCTCAGGTATCATTGCACTGTGAACATAGCAAAAAGTTAATTCCCACTGCAGATTCCAGCAGGAAGAATTATTATCTAACATCTTCCTTGGTTCAAGACACTGAAAAATGACAAGAGACAAACTGGAACTAGTAACTCTAAACCAAGTTAAGCTTAAGACAGACATGAATAAGTCTTCTTGTTTTAGGAATACTGGAGCATAGGTTTGGAAGCTTTCACCTCGGTCAGAGTCCAGGTTCTGCAATGCATCCAACTGTACATTTCAAGAGGCATGTAGCTCAAGTTTCCCAGGACATCTATTCCACTCATGCCCAAACATCCTGGGCCATGGAACACTTCCAACAACTTACAGCAAACTGCCCCCAAGAAACTGCAGCCTGTCATAGCAGACACTGAGGACACCACCTCCCACCTCTCTCTGCAGAGAATATGTTAAAAAGAAGTCTCCTATAATCTTCTGAAACAAACCATGCCTGTTCCCACAGTGGAAGGTAATAAAAAAAACCAAAACCAAAACCAAACCAACCAAATTAAAAAAAAAAAAAAAAAAACCACAAAACAAAACCCCACAAAAAAAACCCAGAAAACAAACAAAAACAAAACCCCAAACTGCACACACACAAAGCCTGACAATCTGACCAGAAGAAATTGAATTTTCTCTCCCCAGATCTGGCAATTGCCTTAATCCTGACACCATGAAGGGGACATCTGGGATAACACGATGACAATGGGAATGCCGATAGGCCTGTTGCAGCCTACAGGCTATCTCTATCTGAATCTAATCTGCACTGCTCCAGAGAAAGAGAGAAAAATTAACAGCCAGAAGCCTATTTGCACAAACGTGGAAGAGATTCCCTGTCCTTTCTAGACAGCTGAACCAGTAAAGCCCCTTTATAGGATCAAGCATAGACCTACTGACTGCAAAGCACTAGAAACCCTTTTCACACTGCTGATGCAGGTCTCCACAAACTGCAAAGCACCCATAGCCAGCAATTACTGTCCACTGCTTATTTCTGCTGCAGTGTAGAGGACAAAATAATTCAACACAATGTAGTAAATGCAAAAGGGATTTCAAGAGGCAACAAATATTGTAGCTTCTAAGGAAGCAGAGATTAAATACAATTAAAAAAAGAAACAATCAGCAATTGCATCATCAATTCAGACTCACCAGCTGTTTCAACACCACTTTACGCAGTAAGTTAAGACTTCACAGAAACAGCAGGGAGGAAGACTCAAGATCTTCAGAAGTATGTACCTCTGCCAGCCACACATTGGAGGAAGCACCACTTCTTTTAGGTTTTTTTTTAGCTCTGTAAAAGACCTCAGACTTGACGTACATAACCTAGCTTTTCTGAAAGCCTCCACTAGAGGACTTCTCTTCCCAGGAGGCATTAAACACACCATTCATCAGATTAAAAAGCGATAGGTGTTTCAAAGGAAGCCCTCTTCTTCCACTCTGAGCTTCACACGGATGGAAGTGGTACTAAAACAAATAGCAATACACCCTACACATGCATTTATCCTTCCTGAACATGAAAAACGTTAGTTCATTAACTGACACACCCCCTATATTTTGTGTGATTTACCAAAACAGCCAACAGTGTAACACAGGGAATCTGACACTATATAATGAACAAGGTGTGAGCAGTGCTGGGAAAGAGTGCCAGGCCCCTCAAACAGCAGCAGCTCTCCCCTGCACTTGTTTGGGCAGGTTTCTGATCCATTCCTGCCCCCTCCTCTTGCCCCCAAGGAGCTGATTTCTTGTCAGCATCCCTGCTAGTACAGCAGAGCCACCCCACAGCCCCAGGCTCCTCCCTGGCAGGCTCTCAGCCCCCAGCACTCAGAAACAAGTGAATGAAACAGCACAGCCCCCAGGGGAATAGCCTGGGGCTTTATCTCCTGAGCCACACCATCTCCTGAAGCCTGTGCACAAATGAGATAACATCCTGCTGCATCTGAAGGGTGCCTTTTTTAATCTGATGATTAAATATCCTCAAAGTTATTATTTGGAGAAGGCGTTTTAAGATAAATTAATTTAAAACACAATTTATGGCCATAGACTGAACCACTACATCATTGCGCACATAGGAAAGCACTGTTCCATCTTGGTGCCTTGTTTCCCTCCTAAACAAAGACACAGGGACTCTCTTCACATGCTTCTCAGCACATTGCTTCTTCCACCATGCTTCTCAGCACATTGCACACAACTATTTCTAGAAGTAAAGGGTATAGATATGTACTTAAGTATCTAATGCATCATCATGAACAGAGGACCAAAATTCTGCCTTAAATAGTGGTAAAGTGATGACATTTACAGCATTCAGAAATGTACCTGACCAGCTTGGTACAGCAAGCTACATAAGCCTGAAATACTACGAACTGAAAACGAGCAAGAGCAGCAATGAATAGAGTACTATTTTTAAGAAGTTTCTGGTAAGCAAGTTTGGGGACTCATAACTTTCAAGGCTAAAATCAAATCACAAGCACTATCCCTGCATCTCCCTCTCTGGCTCCCCCTTCTCCAAAGGAAACATCCAGCAATACTGCCTGAATGTTACATTTGCATTTTATTCAGTGTCCAGATCCAAGCCCCAGATAATCACCATACTTACTGTTTTTACAGAAAGCATAAAAAGTAAATGGCCTGAATCATCAGAGCATTACTTTGCTCTGATGCTAGCATAAGTCTAATGCTTTTAGCAGTTGCAGTGGTGGAAAAAAATCAGTGATGGGAACTGCAAAACTGAATGGCCTAAGTGTCTTTGACAACTGTTATCTCTGTTCTATGAGAACACATACAGAAACACAAAGATGCAGGAAAAGCTTCTCTCAAGATGCAATGCAAGTTAGTTAAAGAGATGTGAACAAAATTGTCAGGGCTCGGGACTCCAAGTCACACCTACCAGATCAGTTAAACAAATTCTCCTTTCTCAATGCTGTCCAAAATACCCACTCAGAGTGGTTGCTTTCTTTCCCTTTCCCACTACCATCTGACCCATCTCAAAAGCAGTCCCTTGCTGCCTCAATACTGGCACCCACTTTGGATATCCATGATTCATACTGGAGATTAAAATCCCCGATAGAACAGAAAAAAGTCTTCCCACCCTACACTACTAATGCAGCGAAGACACAAATAGCGATCTGCATCTCACCCTGCTGCTTCCATTCCTGTAAGATACCCATATATATATCACGCTGTTTTGCACCCAACTCAACAACTAAACAAGGTCCAGACTTCCAGTAAACTATGGTCATAGTAGTACATGAGCAGCACCTCTGCTGAAGCTATGTGCTTATATCCGGCTGGGCATATTCCTATATCCCATCTGTGACAGAAGGTCATGGTGCAAGATACTTGCTTTTCAGATTTCTTTTCGTTAGGATGCAGGCTAGAAAGCATTTAGTGTGACACTTAAGCCCACCAGTGGTGGATAAGGAGGGGTCACTTCACTTGGCAATAATAGGTCTAGATCCTGTTAAGCCTGCCAGATATTGTATGGACAACAGGAAGAGATTCTCAAATAGCATTTAGATCAAGGGGTGCAGAATCGACCATGGAAAAGCTCACTCAGCTCTAGTTTCCAAGCGAGGACTCTCTCCTCACACATATTTGCTACATGCCACCTTGTTAAAACTCGCCTTAGAAAGCAATAGTAATGGGATTTCTCTCTCTTCCCTTGGAAAAGTTTATGAAAGTGCAAAACATGTTGGTAAAGTGAAAAATTTTCTTTGAATTTCTCCTCTGCATAATTTCACTTAAGAACGGATGCAGAATCCCTCTAAATCCTCTGAAGAAATTGAATAATAGCTAGTACGGGTAAGTTTCTATTTTTCATATGCTTATAGGGAAAAATATGCTCTAGGGGAAAATTGCTTTGGAGTAATCATCCAACATGCCTTTTTTAAAGTATAAAATGAGTGCAAACATTTCTGGATTTTTTTTTAAATGCAGAAATGAGGCACAACTCAAAACCGAATCCAAGTACCTATGAATATTTACAAAATACATGCCACCGCTGTGTTCAGCCACTGGAATATGCATATATGAGGTTGTCTTGAGCTCGTGTTATCTTTGATAGCAGCAAATCCCACACTGTTTTAAAAGCCCCCACCTAAACCAGTCATATAGCATCCACCTTCGCATACAATAAATCATGAGATAAAGGCAGAGCAGGAGTCAGGAGCCTTTAGTATCCACATAAGAAACTTTTATCAGAAGTGAGAACATGCCACTTACAAACGCATGACTCAGGTTTCCTCATAAACAAAGTACAAAGGAGAATGGAACAAGAAAAGCCCTAATACAATATTAGTTATTATCAAAATTTTAATTACAGCCAAGCAAAGGATTCAAAAATTATGACTCTTCCTGCAATCACATCTTGAGCTCTTGGACAACATTGTTGGGTTTGCCTACCATATATCATCCTACTCTCAATTTTTATTTTATATCTATTTATTCCTTCTGCAGAGTAAATACAACCCAGAAAATAAAGTACATTATCTTTTTTTTTCTGACTGAAATAAATGTTTGCAAGGAGGAAAAGATTTGCCTCATCTGTGGAAAAGTCACAACAGCAGAGAGACAAGCCAGCCTATTTCTCTAAATGATAAAGGACTGGTGATGCACCCCTACCTCTGAGAAGTGTTTGCAGAAATTCATTTTCTTCTGACACAATTCAAAGCACCAATCAAAGGACTTCTCTCGCTTTATTTGCCAATGCCTTAGAAGTCATCCCCCAATTTGGGGTTCGAAGCAAGATTTTAATTTTTTTTTTTTCTTTTGGTGGTGGGGGGATGAAGTCAGAAGTGATCTTAGAACATGGCGGTTGAGATGGCCACAGAACAAATAGTCAGGAATACAGACACCATCCATCCTCCAAGCTTATCCAAACCATAATGCTTCTTAGTCCTTAAAATTATAACTAAATAAAAAATGAAGTTATTTTTGCTCACACTAATAACATTTCTCACAACTAACAGATCAGAAGAACTCTGCACACATAGAAGAAAGGAGTTCACTTTCAAGAGTCACTACCTATTTATAAAACCCTAAATGTAACTCTGGTATCATAACCACATTTCAGTTCCAACAATAATGGTTTAGCTACAACGGATTTTTCTATAACATGTCAAATATATACATTTTTCTCATTTATTATGTGCACTAAGCTATCTAAAATCTGAAACTAATATATGCAATTCATTACACTGCTTCCTCTGAATTGTAAGGTTTGTTGAGTACTTTGAATAGGTAGATGGTGCAAGTTGCAAGTCTTTTGCTGGTCAATACTACCATGATTTGCAGTTTCCTGCCCCCCACATTTAATCTCAGACTGTTCTGCATACTACATTGCATTACCTTGCAATGTATTTGTGAAATATAGCATCTTGTTGTCATGACTCCCACAGTACATGCAGAAGTCAAGTGACTTCCCCATGAGTGCAGGCTCAGTCAGCAGAATTGCTTTTGCAAGTGAAGAAAGCCTACATCAGTGGCCTCTGCAAAGCCCACATACATTTTATCTGTATGATGATGGGGGCTCGAGCATTTCTGCAATATGCATCAGCAGGAAGATAAACTGCTGGAGATTTTACATCTTACAAGGAAGCCAGCTAGAACTACTTAGCTAGGGCCACAGCTTTGAAATCGAAATTCCCACTTAAGTCAGTGAGGCCAGGATATCACCTCTGATTGTACTGGGTCTGGCCAAGATGGATTTAATTTTCCCCATAGCATCCCTCATAGTGCTGTACTTTGTACTGGTAGCTAGAAGGCTGCTGGTAACACACCAGTGTTTTGGCTACTGCTGAGCAGTACTTGCACAGCATCAAGGCTCTCTCCAACATTCTATCCATCTCACCCTATGGGGTGGGCAAGATATTGGGAGGGGATACAGCCAGGACATCTGACTCAAGATGACCAAAGGGATTCTGTACCACATGACATCTGCTCAGCAATAAAAGCTAAGAGAAAGGAGGAAGGGGAGTATTCGTCATTATGATGTGTGCTGTCTGGAACAGCCACTACACGTACTGAAGGTCTACTTCCTGGGAAGCAGCCAGACATCACCTGCTGGTGGAAAGTAGAGAATAAACCTTTTGTTTTCCTTTGCTTCCACATTCAGCTCTTGCTTTATTAAATTGCCTTTATCTTGACACAAGTTTTCTTCCAAGACAAGAGGAAAACAGGAGGTGCATGCTGACGAAGAGCTGATTACATAGGCTTCCACATGAGAACAATCCAAAGCAAACTCCAAGGCAGCTTCCTGCACACTGAGTGGCAGCACCTCTTCTCAGATAAGCAACTGCGAGGCTGTGTCTCCACTAGGAAACTGACAACTTCATCAACCACAAGTAAGGAAGCCCTGGAGGTTAACTTTGAAAGCTCCCTGTTGGAAACTGCATCTACGACATCACTATTTTTTTATTCCTTAGGAGAGTAAAATGTGTCTATTCAAACCCATGTCTGTTGCCATTACACATCTAATTTAAACAAGCCCTGTCAGTTTGAGGATGGAAGAAATCCCAGAATCCTCCTGGCAGCTTGTTCACTCTCATTCCTTATGTTAAAGTTACATGCAGATTAGAGATTATTGCATTTAAACATTTTGGGGGGGGGGGGGGGGGGGAACCAAACCAAAAAACAAACCCACAAAACCCAAAAAACTACAAATAAACAGCTGGATCTTGAGCATGGCACAAGGAATACCTCAGGAATACCAGCTTTTATTACAAGAGGAATGAAACAGAACAAACAGGAGACCCTATCACAGGCAGGTTCTGCTTTAAAGGTTATATGACAAGCTTCTGTTTGAGTGCTGCTGCTGCATCTGACTGGATCACCAAAGTTCAAAGCAATGCGGTTCCTTATAGCAAAATCTGAAAGAGTTGCTGATTAAGGATTTTCTTTCCATCTTACTTTTTTCTTTTTAAACACTAAATTACAAGTGTGCCATATGCGCCAGACTGCAGGATGCTAATTTAGGAGCCACTGTCAATGTTCTAGAGTCGAAGTCTGATGAGCCAGAGAGGACACGATGCTTGCCAGATTGGTGCGCAACACATGTAATCTCTTTTTGGTATTCTAGCCTTCCTTGTTGACTGAATTTAAACTCAGACCTTTCCCCCCACTTGAGTTACACAGACTTAAGTGAAACATAGGGCAGCACTTAGAGCAGAATAGGAATATGCCTTGCTTTACTCAGTTCTCTTCCAACAACACTGGAAGTACTGGCTACAGCTATGGATGTTAACAGTGTTCATAGATGAGTAATCTCCAGCTCAGGGATTTTGCAGAAAGAGCTGAAATTTTCTAGAAGCATTTCCCTCTGAATCAGTAATAAAGTGATACCTCTGCATGGAAAATATTCCACTGCAGGAAGCAAACAGGGTATCTTGTGATCAGATCTCTAGCCTTTAAGCTATATTGATTGCAATTACCAGAGGCTGCGGTGACACTGAAGAAAACAGCCCTGGAACAGAAGGAAAGTGAGGGCTTTCCCAACATGTATTTTAAAGATCTCAGGATTAACAAAGTTAGCTCAGATATCCTGGCTGCTTTCCAACATCAGTAGTTATTTCCTTTGAAGTTTCAATCAGATGGGAAATTTTTTTTCTTTCCTGTCCTTAACTGCTTTAGTTGAATTAATGTGATGTTAAATCACAAAACATCAGCTGCAACCTCCTGTCCCCACAATTCTGAAAGCACTTCAGGATCCTTCAAGACAAAAGATGCTTAAGAACAATTGTGGTATGCCCATTAAGGCATAGTTGCAATGAGTACTCCAATCTTTTCATTTATTCAATCATAAATTGATTTCTTCCCCAGAGCCGAGTTTTCCCTTGTGCCAGGGCTGGTCTCTGATTTTCTCCCTTCATGAAGCACTAAAAGATTAAACTCCACTTGGTGCTCAGCTCCCAGGCACACAAGTCCTCTAAGGTCAGTCTTTACCATTTTACCATTTGGTTTAATGGCTTATTTTTGTAACATCTTATTTACTGATGGAGCCCAAGACACTATTCCCCTCATTCAGCTCTAGAAGTAAATTCTTATTTCTTTTAAGACCTCAGGGGTCTGCAGAGCAATTCTCAGGTCTCTGTTGGTGAACGGAGGTTAACCTAATAACACACTGGTAAGTTCTTAACAGACATACAACAAAAGAAAATAGCATTATCACATCTACCTTATTTCAACAC
The DNA here is from genome assembly GCA_028858755.1 of Ara ararauna. Taxonomy (NCBI): domain Eukaryota; kingdom Metazoa; phylum Chordata; class Aves; order Psittaciformes; family Psittacidae; genus Ara; species Ara ararauna. The sequence continues at coordinate 57,343,973 of CM054380.1, read as the reverse complement.
TAGAAAGAACTCTGAAACATAAAGAAGTTCAAGCACAGCAGTGGAGGAAATTTACCCCCTCCTCACTTCCCCATTTAATATGCATAATAGTAACCTGCTTCCTAATACTTTCCTCAGAGTCATAGAATCATAGAATAGTTAGGGTTGGAAAGGACCTTAAGATCATCTAGTTCCAACCCCCCTGCCATGGGCAGGGACACCTCACAATAAACCATGCCACCCAAGGCTCTGCCCAGCCTGCCTTTAAACACCGCCAGCAATGGAGCATTCACAACTTCCCTGGGCAACCCACCAAGGCCTCACCACCCTTACAGTAAAGAACTTCTTCCTTATATCCAATCTAAACTTCCCCTGTTTAAGTTTGAACCCAGTACGCCTTGTCCTAATGAAGAGTCCTCCCCAGCATCCTTATAGCCGCCCTTCAGATAGTGGAAGGCTGCTATGAGGTCTCCACGCAGCCTTCTCTTCTCCGGGCTGAACAGCCCCAACTTTCTCATCCTATCTTCATACTGGAGGTGCTCCAGTCCCCTGATCATCCTCATGGCCCTCCTCTGGACTTGTTCCAACACTTCCATGTCCTTTTTATGTTGAGGACACCAGAACTGCACACAATACTCCAAAGGAGGTCTCACAAGAGCAGAGTAGAGGGGCAGGATCACCTCCCTCGACCTGCTGGTCACACTCCTTTTGATGCAGCCCAGGATACGGTTGGCTTTTTGGGCTGTGAGCACACACTGCCGGCTCATGTTAAGTTTCTCATCGACCAACACCCCCAAGTCCTTCTCTGCAGGGCTGCTCTGAATCTCTTCTCTGCCCAACCTGTAGCTGTGCCTGGCATTGCTCCCACCCAGGTGTAGGACCTTGCACTTGGCATGGTTAAACTTCATCAGGTCAACATCGTATCAACTGACCCACACAGCTTGGTGTCATCGGCAAAATTGCTGAGGGTGCACTCAATCCCACAGTCCATGTCACCGACAAAGATGTTGAACAAGAGCGGTCCCAACACCGATCCCTGAGGGACACCACTCGTTACTGATCTCCAGCTGGACACTGAGCCATTGAGCACAACTCTTCGTGTGCGGCCATCCAGCCAGGTCTTTTTCCACCAAGTGGTCCACTTATCAAATTGATGTCTCTCCAATTTATGGAGAAGGATGTTGTGTGAGACAGTGTCAAATGCTTTGCACAGGCCCAGGTAGATGACATCAACTGCTCTACCCCTGTCCATCAGTTCCGTAGCCCCATCATAGAAGGCCACCAGATTGGTCAGGCACGATTTGCCCTTAGTGAAGCCATGGTGGCAGTCACCAACCGCCTTGTTGTTTTTCATGTGCCTCAGCATGCCTTCCAAGAGAATCTGCTCCAAGATTTTGCCAGGCACAGAGGTGAGACTGACTGGTCTGTTGTTCTCTTGATCATCCATTTTCCCCTTCTTGAAAATGGGGCTTATATTTCCCTTTTTTCATAATAATGTAATTTTTCTGGCCTTTCTTCCCTCCTGGTCCTTAACCTCAGATTCCCACAAATGGCCCCTTCACAGGGGACACCTCATTTTGGGCACATCTTGCAGCAACATGCACCTAACCCTGTACCATGGAGCCAAGAGAGTCCTGCGCAGAGAGAGGCAGACTCTGTGCACAGCTTGTAGGCATGAAAGGAGTCACTCATATTCATGTTAGACAAGAAGCTCCATTCTCCAATATAGCCTGTTGTGCAGGCTGCAAGACACCTAAGAAAACAACATATGTCAGAGCCAGCTGCCGCAGTAGAGCAGTGACCCCGTCACCCACTGCAGGAAAGACTGCACACTCTTACATGCATCAGGGCTGTGTCCAGCATCAGCAGTGCCGCTGCACCGCAAGCTTCTGGTGTGAAGGGCATTGAACAACAAGAAAGGAAGTTACACTGAGTATAAGGGAATGACACTTGAAGCCCAAGACCAGTACTTCAAGATATGGGCAATCCAAACTTCATCACTAGTACAACATGTGTAGCTGCACAGAATAGTCACTACAGAGTGGTTGTTTTGGTTTGGTGCCATCGCCCCACCCCCTTACTTGTCTGAATGTATCATCTGTTTCCTTGGAACAAGCCCTCTCTATCCACAAAAAGTTTGCAAGAGACAGCGAAACTGCTGGGCAGCTTGCATGTAGAAGGTGGGCACAATATTACCCCACTTTTAAATGCATGAAACACTTCCACCTCACAGGAAGCAGCAGTGCTTGTTATTGCCTGAGCAGGCAAAATGCACAGTGAAGAATCAGTGAAGTTCTGCAATGCTGATAGGCTCTTCCCGTCCCATTCACTCACAAATGGCAGGAGATCTGCTGGGGTGCTCCATACAGATGGGTTATGTCCCTAAAGGGCACATAGGCAGAAGCACATCTACTTTCTCAATTTCCCAGTAGGTACTATCCCTTCTTCCTGACAATGAGCCTTGCCTAAAAGGCATGACAGACTGGTTGGTGTGAGTGCCATTGAAGTACCTAGCAGAGTTCACGTACTCACCCCTCAGTCAGTGCTTAGCCAAGCTGCATAAGCTCAGGCATTCAAACTTGTCTCATCAGTTGCTCCATCTAGTTCCCTAAACAGTGTAATGAAAGGCTCCCATCTTGAGTTTGTTTCTCAGGCACAGGACTGGCATGACACCTCATTCCCAAGAAACACAAGGCCTTTATGGACCTACAGGATGGGCACACTAGGCAGCAGTCCCAGGCTCAGGTACAGGTATCTATGTACCATCAAGCCACACCAAGGCAACAAAACCCAAGAATATAAAACATTAATGAGTACTGGAAAATGATAATTCAGCAATAAAATACAACACTGTAATTTAAAATATGCATTAGAAGTGATTTTAAAAGAGTTGATGGAGCATGACTTAACCTGCTACCTGAATTTAGTGCACAGGGTAAAAGAGTGTTACTGGGGGAAGGAAGAGAGGCTAAATTATCCCCTCTGACAGTTCCTGAACAATGTGGTTTGCCGGGTTGAGCTACTGATGCCTCAAAAGGCGGGCTAGAGTTTTCACTCCTTGATATATACCTTAAGCTCACACAAATTTACCTAGTTGACTACCATAAAAGTAACATCCAAATTTCAGTTCCTTCTCTCCAATCTTGCATTCTCTTGAATGAGACCCTCACAAGTGCAGAACTGAGTGCACCTTGCAAAAAACCACTCTGGCTCCACACGTGTGCACGTGGGCAGATGCTTACAATACACAGCCGTTTATTCTTTGCCCAGGCTCTTCCTGGTGTGACATTACCAGGTATAGCTACTGCCTGCACTGGAATACAGCAGAGAGACACCTAAATTATCTATGAGCAGAGTTAAGCTTCTGCATGGCACAGCATGATATCTTGTGGAGATACCAAGCTGGGACTGGGAATATATGGCAACATTGCTGTAGTCTTTGACCTGAGCTGAATCTCTCTTGAACCCCTCTGTCGTGGTTTAAGCCTCTATAACTCACGCAGTTTTGCTCACTCACTCCCCCCTCTATCTTGCCCCCCACTCCCGGAGGGAGGGGAAGGAGAATCGAAAAGAATGCAACTCCCACAGGTTGAGATAAGAACAGTTTAGTAACTAAAGTATAACACAAATCACTACTGCTACCACCAATAATAATAATGACAAGGCAAATACAAGGAAAGAATACAATTCTCACCACCTAATACCAAGCCCGACCACGCAGTGCACCCCCCACCCTTCTGGGTCTCTCCTCTCCGTCCTCCATCTTGGGCATGACGTGCTGTGGTATGGAATAACCTCTTTGGTCAGTTTGGGTCAGGTGTCCTGTCTCTGCTTCCTCCCAGCTCCCCTCCTCCCTGGCAGAGCATGAAACTCAGAAAGTCCTTGGCCAGACCAAAACATCACTAAGCAGTAACCGAAACACTGGTGTTATCAGCGCTGTTCCCAGGCCCAAAATCAAAAAACACAGCGCTACACCAGCTACCAAGGAGGAGAAAAATGACTGCTGCTGCTGAACCCATGACACCCTCTTTGGAGGGGCAATGTTGCATGGATGTGGCTTATATTGCCTTCAAGTCTTCAACTAGTTTGCTCACTGTCCATTCCTCTATCTAACCGTTGCTGCTAGTCATGACATACACATTCACTGAGATAACTGACACTCTCAACAGAGCAGCACCCTTTTGCATCCCGTCTTACCTGAACACTGGAGTCAACACTGACTTGTAAAATAAGAATGATCTGGGTAATTCAGTGCAGCCTTTCACGCAACCAGGAAACCCATGCAAATGATTGGAGAAGACTTAGCTGACCACTTGCCCAATATTCTCAGTACTAGCCCCCTCTGGCCTACTCCCATTGGCTTTCCTGTTTATTTCATCCCAGTTTCAGACAGATTAAGCAGCCGACTCCTTAGCAACATATCAGGTCCCATGGCCTGCAAAGGGATTTTTGGTATTTAAATGTATATTGCCGTGCTCAGTTTCCTATTATTACATCTCATGACATCCTTCCAAGCCTTCAGCAACTTCAATGAAACATCCTTTTGTAGTATTTAGAATTTCCTTAAAAGGTCTCCCAACAAACAGTCTCCTTCTTCCCCCACAGTATCTAGCAGCACCATATCCTCTGGTGATTTGTCTGAGGGAAACCAGTTCCTGGAGGAGTGTAATGTATACCCTCTCTATTCATATCTCTTCTCCCAGAAAGAGGAAATGGCTCACTTGTAAACTTCTGGGCTGAAATCCATTGGAAGACAGTCAAAACAGATTTCTCATTCTGTTGCCACTGTAAATAAGAAACTGGCAGTACCACATAAAGGACTCAGAAGACAGAACTAATGATGCTGTCTTCTTCCCAGAGACTATGCCACAGGGAAACACAAAAAACCAAAAAGGCAACACATTTAGTTTCCCAGCCAGCTGATAACCCCATTCATCTTGTGAGTGGTTGAAGTGAATCAACTTTGGATAGTCAAAGAGATGAAGACTCCATCCCAAAACTCCACACAAGCTCTCCATAAAATTCAGATTTTGCCTAGCTGGACAGAGCTTTCGCCTCCTTTCTGCTCAGAGATGGAACAGCAGAGGAAGACTGTTCTTCCTTGTAGCAGGTGCCTCTTCGCATTAGCAGTAGCAGATTTCAGTCCCTACAGGAATACAACTTTCTCCCTCCCTATTGGGAGGATTAACACTGGTGCTCTCTACAAGCAACTGCTTGTTTTGCAACTCTAAAATAAGCACCTTTGAGGCACCTACAGGATACACATTGCCTTTTGTTCCCTGCACTCTTGTCAAGCTCTTGGGGTGATGCAAGCTGTTAGCCACATAATCCTGCAGCAGAGGGGGAGCAACGCCAGTGCTCTCCGTGGAGAGAACAAGCTTGCTGCAATTGCTCCTAAAAGCAAATTCCACTGGCCCCAGGGAAGGGAAGAGATGGGCATGTGTCTGTACATACTCAGAGGATCTCTTATGCCTTTCAGCTTCCCTGCGCAGGCTTACTGACCTCCTGCAGTATTAATGAATTCCTCTGTCACCTCCTTACTCTGACATCTGCTCAGGAGAACGGATGAGTAAGCAGGTAATGCAATTGGGCAGGAGCAAAGCCATGAGCCAATTCTCCCACATGACTGTGTTACCCTATTGCTCTTTGGCACTGCCTGTCCCTAAAGGCCTAGTACTTCAAGAAAAGCTTTTGGGCTTCCTGCCCTGCAAAGGACTGAAGAGACCTTCTCCACCTCCAGCTTCTCTTATTGGTTCTGTAAGCATGACATAGAAGGCTTACTCTTCTCATTTTCCAAGATTTCAACACTGAGAAAGCAAATAAATGAAACCTCAATTCCTCTTCATCTCTTCCTGACTTTCTGTAAAAAGAATGAAGATAAACAATTGCTCCCTCCCCACAGTGAATCAGAACAGAGAGATCAAGCTTCTAGATCACAGACACAAATCAGATCCAGACCAAACACCTTCAGGAAAACAAATTTCTTGGGTACTATTTAGAAAGTTAAAACAGGCAGTAATACTAGATGATTGAGAATTAAGAACACAAAATGTCTGTAAGGTTAAATCCAGTTCATGTCAGGGTGAGGACAGGATTGGTCCATACAAGTTTCTAACCAGTGTTTTTCTCTAGGCTTGCTTCTCTTCTAAAAGGCATCAGTCAACTGAACTTTTATCAGCTCCCTTCCAAGATGCATTTAGATTCAATCAGTATAAAAGTCAAGACAATCCTTACTGATATTCAGATGAATTCTCCTTTGTCCAGGGACTCCTGTTACCAATAATTCACTTTCAGTTCCACCACAAAAAAAAAAAAAAAAAACCACAAACAAACAAAAAAACCCCACATTTTCTTCCCTAGTTACTGCACTTTTTTGGATGCCGGTTTGCCTTTCCCTGTTTTACAGTGGAGCACCCCCTTGTAGGAAGAGCAGAGATGATCTCTCCCACCTCCACAGTCTCCCATTCATACTTTGTTACTAAAGGATCTGCTAAAAATGAAGGCTCAAGAACACAGACAGCCTTTTTTGTTCACTATGGGAATGTGTTCTTCTCTGCTCGGTTCAAAATAGTATCCAACAGGAGTGAATCACATGACTTCTGAAAAACTCACAAAACTAAGCAAAGAAATCTCTAACTGCCTCCCTCAATCTCACTCCCTGCCTGCCTTCTTATTGACTTCTGCTGCCTACATCAACAGTTTGTGGCTACCTTTCTGCTTTCTCCTCCATAGACATAACCACCAAAATATGAGAGGAATATGGAGAAGGCAAAACAGTGAATTCTGTGAGGATCTCCAGCACTGCCTCTTTTTGGGAGGGATAAACAGGGGTCAATGAGGAAATAGATGAACAAAATTCTGTTGCTTTCATGAGAAGCCACTGAGCTTACTCAATATGAATTAAAATACAAAATGGATTTTACTTCACTTATATAAGTGCCTAACACATCCCAAAATGCCTTCATCAGTCCAGCCTTCAGGAAGAGAGAAGGAAAGAGGGAAAATCAAAATAAAAATACATACACCCAGAAAACAGAAAGACCCAAGTTCAAGTCATGAAGCCGATGCTCTCCTAATCCTGAAAGAGAAGAGACAACACTGCATAGCCTGTGCACTCAGGATGCCACTAACATCCAGGAATTGGGTATGGAAGGAAGAAGATAACACCTACCTCCAGAGCAGCTTAATCTCCATTCTTCTGTTAACTTAGATTTTCAGCTACTTTTTGTCTTCTATGTTATTTACTCCAGTTTTCCCTCTATTCCCCTAATGTAGGACTTATACCTATTGATATAGGTCTAACTAAACACACCAACCCAGAGACAGGATATTAGTTGCAGTTTTATGAATAAGTGGTCCAATGACAAACCAAGCGATAAGGAAAAAACACATTGGAGAGGCTATACCCATGTAATTCCAAGCCACAAAAGGGTTGGTTTGATTTGGCTTCCAGTTCTTTTCAAGTCAAATGTAAAAGATGGATAGTCTCTCCAAGAATTTGACTTTTTTTTTCTCCCCCTTTATGCTTTAATCAGGTTTTTTTCCCTTCCCTGACCCTTTCTATTACTGTTGCTTTAAATTTCCCTCCTGTGGATGAGCCTATGTTGCACTTGACTTGGGAGGGAGAACAAAGAGAAAAGCACCAGCTTTTGTGTGTTTATGTATACATATACATCTCTCTACACAAGTACGTATATGAAAACCCACCACACTTGAGAACTAATCAAGGAATTACTATGCATTTCTGTCTACCTACATAAATACATACACACTCACACCCCTTTGTATGGAGACTGATCACAATGAGAACTAAAAAGTGGCAGGAAGGAGCAGGTAGAACAACAGTCTTTTCAGGACCATAGGCGCAGCAACAGGGGAGGTGCCACGTGTTACGCACACAACAAGCAGACCCAGTCCCTCACTGGAGCACACAGCACTTCCAGCCCTCTATGTGCTTATGAGTTTCCACTTGGAAACCAAACCACATGGAGAGGCTGCTCACCTCAGTCCCGCACAAAGTCAAGGAAGCACTCTGTGGAAACACCTGTCAGGTTTACAGTTTAAATGCTCACCAGAGATAAAGGGGGGGGGGCGGGAATTAAAAAAAATCAAAGCTAATTTAAAGCTATTAGAAAACGATCTCTGCCGAAACAGCACATCATTATGCCACTGGATGTATTTTTAAAGGAAAAGATGAAATACAAACACTCTGAGCAATAATACTACAGAACCGTTTGATCACAGATTTTAAATGCAGCCAGTGTAGAGCTACAAAAGAAAAACAACCATAGTACTAAAATGCTAAATTTATTCAAATTCCTTAAGAGCCAGAAGGAAAGCTACAAGTAAAATTTCTTAGAAAGCATGCTTGAAACCCGTTCAAAAAGGCTTCTAAAATTTCTCAGTTTAAAACATCTTTCTCTGACATACACAAAAAAAAAAAAAAATCCCTCATGGATGCTTAAAATATATGTAGTTTGTTCCCCATTTGACAACTTAAGAGTCTGTGGGATATTTTCTCGGTGTTATGGAGGATTTTGGGTTTTAGGTTATATATAATTTTAGTTACATACCAAGCATACTGACTTTTTAATCCAGTAATGCTCCTTTTTTAACTTGGTTTTGTTACAGATAAGTAAAGCCTTACACGGTTCAAACCCTGCAATCATGACCAAACCTCCACACTTTCATTCTAAATAATGGAAGTCTTCTTAAAAGCCAGAACAAATGGGTTATATCCAACTCTTCACACAAAAGTCATAACAAGGCTACATAATTTGGATTTTGCTGTGTCATTTATAACTTATTTTTCTACAAGCAGAGAGAAAATAAAAAAGAAAACCTGGGTTTCAAGGTAAGGATAACTTTGCTACAGAAAGAGCTATTGAAATGGGAAGTCTTCTTATAGAATATGGTGGAAATTCCATTACTTGAGTCACCTGAGATACATAACACTAAGAAAATAACCCACAGACTCTTTAGCTGTCAAATGAGGAACAAACTACATATATTTTAAGCTTCCATGAGGGATTATTTTGAGCATGTCAGAGAAAGATGTTTTAAACTGAGAAATTTTAGAAGACTTTTTGAATGGGTATATGCCTATACAGACTAGGCGTAACTGGGTGAATGGCAGGCTCAGGTTTACTAAGTGTCTTCTGTTCAGCATGAAGCATCTGTCTTCCCCCAAGCAGCACAGGAGAGGGAGGAATATTTTTTGCATAGAGAACCATCTTGAGGAACACACTGTAATCAAATTAAGTCAATGAGTCATACCATAACACCAAGAAAAATCAGACACGTGGTTACTTTTTCCTACGATGACCTTGATTCCATTCATGCTAGAGCAAATGTTCCTAGAAGAAGCTGAAAGCCTGGGTAGGGAGGAGGGAGAAGAAAAAAGCCACATAGGATTTACTGGTTTGGTACACTGGCACACACTTGCACTCACCCAGCCCTCCTGAATCCATCAGATCTCTTTAGGAAGGCCAAAATAAGTCACCAGTCTCATCTTGCAAACTGAAACACCCAACAAGCACCTCCTTCATTGTGCAGCTACAGCATGCTGAAAGTGAATCCCTGCAGCACCCACCCACTCAGAGGCACTATTTAGTAAAACTGTTTTTTGCATATCAGCCAGACAAATGCTTAGCAGAAATAGTATCAGGAGGATCTTCTCTCATCTATAGGGAAGCTTGAGATGAGAGGACTACTCTAAGTTACTTGGTGGGAAATCCAAAGTAACTGAAGCAAAAAAGGCAGCTCCTCATTCTTTTATGCAAGTGCAACAGCTATTAGGCAGATTCTGATTCCAGAGCTTCGCCAGGCTAACACTAGTGCTACAGAAAAGGAAACGCCAGTGGGAGGATTCAGCAGCAGCCCAAGTGGTGGTCAAACCAGAAGACAATTAACCAGTTCTGATCAAGTTTTTAAATCAGGCATCTGCAGAACATACAATTGCAGGAAGATTCAATCCAATCTAAAGGTCTAAGAGTCACCTAATTCACATGACGAATGGAAGATAAACTCCCTCTTCCCAGTCCAGCACCCTGCCCACTGGATGGCAATAACTTTCCTCTGAGCAATTTTCCTAGCTCATTGCTGCTGGTCACCCACAAATGTCATTGTCTGCCCCATATGTCAACCTGGGGTCTGATACGTTGAAAAACTCAGCAAGGAGCTTGCACAACAGCCTATAATTAAGGAAAGCATTCCACACCTATGTGCACACACACACTATCTATATCATACAAGTCAAAAAGCATTAAATGATAATTTTGTGACCAGCGGGCTGTTTCGGGCCTTTTTTTAAATTGGACACTCTACGAGCTTATAAATAATACCCTAATTTCTCACAGCCAGGCAGGTGCCTAAACAAGGGTCAGGCTGTAATGTAAAATGCTGTATATCTCCATCATCAGCACCCCAAAGGTGCACCGTTCCCTCAGACAAGAGCTGGATTGAAGTTGATTTGAGTGCCTTAAAAGCGAAGCGTCTTGCCTTCAGTTCACAGATCGCTTGTTACAGTATCTGTAACACTTCACATTCCCTCTTTAAAGTATTTTTTATGAAACAACATAACATGGACTCTTAACTCTCATCCTTACCACTTCTCTCCTCCTTTGATCTAGGTAGGAGAAAGTAGGATAATTATATTTTTATTTAACTCAAAAAAGTTATTTCCAGAAAGAATGTCTCCTTTAAAAAGAAATGCAGCTGGATAATGGCTGGAAAGCAAAATGCAGGGAGACAGAGATGGTGGCCACAACCCCACAAATGCAGTGCCACTACGTTGCTTGATTTTCAGAACGGGATACTTTGCCTGAAAATTTCTCACACCACCACCAGACACACACCCCTTTTTGATTCTATTTCTTATAATTTTAGCATAGAAAGAGAAAGAAAAATTTAATTTTGATTCCAATGTTGTTCTGAATTATTGATCCATCACTTCTCATGCTCCTCTGAACTAATTAAGGGTATATGGGCAATATACATGTGACCTAAATCCTGTGGTTCCTTAAATTCTACGTCTTGAAGGTCTCTGTAGATGCAATTACAAGGCTGTATACCAACAAGACAACGAAAGAAATTAGGAAGAGCTGATATCAGAAGAGATTTTCATAGCACAAGGAAAGTTTGTGTGATGCGGGAAAGTTGTTTCTGATAAAACAGAGAACTTCATTGCCTTTTGCTCACACAATGACCACATTACATGAAAACTCAGTGCTATTCTGCTACTTAGTGCAATAGCTGCAGAATTTTAAAACAAAAAGTATGCATCCCTAAAACGAAGTATTGAAGGAATGGGAAGCCATGAAGTTATTTGTCCAAACACAGGGTTTGTTTTACTTGTTGTGCCAGAGGTGAGCCTGGCTGTTAACGAAAAACATTTCAAGTTCTCCTCTGCTAGCAGCAGTAAGAGCACAAGGGACACAGCAGAGCCAGCACAGTGGCCACTGGTTAGACAAGCTAGAGGCAGCAAGGAGGGACAACTCTCACACTCCTTTAAAACAGCACTCTCACCATTACCAGTTTACCTTGTTAGAAATACACCCAAATCCCTGACACCTTCAAAATAAGAGCAGGGACTATTATTCCTATGTGACTGTAGATGAGCCCCTTTCCCCACCCACCCCACACGTTATCAGTTCAACTGGCGATAAGATTCATTTGTGAAGCTGAGCAGAAAAAAAAGGAAAGCAATTTATCTGCTAAAAGCACCCCATGGATACTGAAAGGAGCTGCTAAATTCAACACATAATAGCCAACAATTTTTATAACAAAAAAAAAAAGCACCCTATCCTTAATGTTCTCCCTTGCCCAATTAAAAAAAAATCAAAAAATCCAAGATTCGTACAGCATTTAGAGAACTACATCGATGGTACATTGCATGGTTAAGGACTCTTAACTTAAATCATGTCAGTGGGCTGTTTGCATACCCTAAGAAGGTCTTCAGTCCAAGACAGACCAAAATTAAACAGCCTCAGCTTGTAAAAGGTTTCTATTAAAATATTGCACAATGGGAAGTGCCACACCGGTGAACCAACAAGCATAAGAAACCTGTCACACCGAGAATAACTCCAACTGTGAAAATGTACTCATAATAAGCTGTGCCTTTTACTGCTCAGGTGAGAAACATCTCAGGCCACCGCATACCACTAATAGGTATGACCGCTCTGTGATATTTATTTTCATATAAAATCCACTCTTTTGTGCCATCCAAATATTTTGCAAGCATTACAGACTTTCGAACTGACACAAAGCAAGCCCATCAAAGAAAAAGAGATGGAGCCATCCATGTTTTAGCAACTGAGTAGATCATGACAGCATCTTTTAGCAGAGAAGAGGCAGCAAGGCAATTTCAGACTGTGGGATACACTTCTTAAGTGCAGCTCTTTATGATGAAGTAGTCAGCAGTGGGAAAGCCAACAGTGCTGACCACTAAACTGAACATCTTCATCTGTGACATGGACAGTGGGATTGAGTGCGCCCTCAGCAAGTTTGCTGATGACACCAAGTTGTGTGGGTCAGCTGATACACTGGAGGGAAGGGATGCCATCCAGAGGGACCTTGACACGCTTGTGAGGTGGGCTGATGCCAACCAGATGAAGTTTAACCATGCCAAGTGCAAGGTCCTACACCTTGGTCAGAGCAATCCCAGGCACAGCTACAGGTTAGGCAGAGAAGAGATTCAGAGCAGCCCTGCAAAGAAGGACTTGGGGGTGTTGGTTGATGAGAAAATGAACATGAGCCGGCAGTGTGTGCTCACAGCCCAGAAAGCCAACCGTATCCTGGGCTGCATCAAAAGGAACATGACCAGCAGGTTGAGGGAGGTGATCCCGCCCCTCTACTCTGCTCTCACGAGACCCCATTTGGAGTACTGTGTGCAGTTCTGGTGTCCTTAATATAAGAGCTGTCGGAGCCAGAGGAGGACCACAAGGATGATCAGGGAACTGGAGCACCTTCTATATGAAGATAGGCTGAGACAGTTGGGGCTGTTCAGCCTGCAGAAGAGAAGGCTGCGTGGAGACCTCACAGCAGCCTTCCAGTATCTGAAGGGGGCCTATAGGGATGCTGGAGAGGGACTCTTCATTACAGACTGTAGTGATAGGACAAGGGGTAACAAGTTCAAACTTAAACAAGGGAAGTTTCGGTTAGATATAAGGAAGAAGTTCTTTATTGTGAGGGTGGTGAGGCACTGGAACAGGTTGCCTAAGGAAGTTATGAATGTTCCATCCCTGGCGGTGTTCAAGGCCAGGCTGGACAGAATCTTGGGTGACATGGTTTATTGTGAGGTGTCCCTGCCCATGGCAGGGGGGTTGGAACTTTGTGATCCTAAGGTCCTTTCCAACCCTAACTATTCTATGATTCTAAGTTCAGCCATTGGCCACATGAGCTAGGCCATTCCATTCTTCTGAAAACGGGTCTTTCGGTCAGCTGCAGGCACAGGTAGGCATAATTTTGCCCATTCTTTCCAGGCAGTGGTTTTAAGGTCACCATCTCTAACAGAAGATCTAGGAAAACATAAGCTGAATTTTCAGCTGCTGAAATCAAGGCTGTCTGGGTTGTATCAATTCACTAAGATGAGGAGCAAGGCAGTGCAAGAGCACAAATTCTGCATTCAAGTTATGGTATAATGGCTAGACTGCTGCTCTTTTAATGTGCTCTACAACTGTATGGTGGTAGCTGCCCTTGCAACACAACCAGCCTGGTCCAGCTGCAGCATACTTAAAGGTCTTGCTCTCAAGCTCTAAACTCAAATAAGTACAACTTCACAGTGGGATGAAAGCCAAAAATCAGTCAGATTTAGGCATTCACCGACATGTTTTCCCAGTTCTACTTGTGAGTGAGGGGAGGGAGACAAGTACTCCCACAAATTAGGTCACTTCCCTCTGGCACAGAGCCTCCCAAGCCTTACTGATTCTATGGGCAACAGCATTACCAGCACAACAAAATACTCTTCATGTGCCTTTCAGTGTGGCCACTTCCATCCAAGCACAGAACGCACCCTCCATTTCTTAGGTTTTACATAAGCTGTGGACTGCTAGGAACCTAATAACTGTGTGTTTTCAGTTTTGTTTGCTTTTAATCCTGATGGAATTTTCTGGTCATGGCTCATAAAGTTCTTTAAAAGCATGTGAAGTAAAATATGACAGTCTTTGTGTGTTGTTATGGCAACTGGAATATTCAGTTACCAGGAACTAAATATCTGTTGGTTATCTTAGAGCGCTATTATTTTTGACCAGAATGTGGCTGCAGTCTCTTCCACTCAACTCATTTTTCTTTCTGATTCTAAACCAGCCAAGACAAGGAAGGCAAGAGGGGTGTCTGCACTCTTCTTTTTCCATGACGAACTGTACAAACCTTCCATGTCCAAGAATAATTAAGGTAGGTTTGTAGACATACAAGTCTATCAACAACCCAAGTTCTGTTGGTCACAAGACCTTCTCTCTTTGAATAACACAAGTGAATCAAAATGCATGTGGCAGCCAAAGCAAAGTTGAGATTTCTGTGCTCTGCTCCAAACTCTGTCATAGTTTGTGACTTATCTACTGTCACTAACCAAGTCCAATATTTAAATTCTTAGTATTTTCAAATGGGTTCATTTTGTGGTTTTGATTTGAACCACATCAGCCCTGAATCTTAGAGGTATTAATTATCTACATAATCCAGCAACTGAGATTGGAAGGGTGATTGCTCAGTCACTACACAAAAAAATTCCCAAAGAAGCTCCACTGATATGTCACAATGAAGATGCAGAATGGTTTGGGTTGGAAGGGACCTTGAAGATCATCCAGTTCCAAACCCTGTGCCATGGGCAGGGACACCTCACACTAGGCCACATTGCTAAAATCTCTCCATGCTACAGATTCCCACCTCCAGTAGGGCTAGTGATACCCACTGTTCTAGTTGTATTCATCAAACTGCATTTCTTTAAAGGGGTGGAAGAGGCATGTCCTCTTCCTGTACTAAACCATAACCCAGTGGTAAGAATATCTACTAGCTCAGATTAATGTCTATGTGACAATGCCTTCCCCTACTCACCCTAATCACTCTTTAATTAAAGTGAAACAAACCATAACTATACACAAGTGTAACATCATATACATTTATAGTTAGTAAATATACATCTACTCCTGCTTTTGCTTTCCCTCTGTCCCCACTTTATTTTGACTTCTCTTTGCTGCAAAATAATATGGTGCCTCTTTTGACACATTCGTTGCAGTGTCCTTTTTATTCTCTTACCTTACCACTTTATTTCTCTTTCTGTCCGTCATGTTCTCTTTTTCCAGTTCTAAATCTATCCCTAGCCACTTCACTAAATCTGTCTTCATGCCAACTTCTCCTACTTGCTTATACCAGTGACTTACTCTGCAACATCATGCCTCACGCAAAGCCTGAGAAGTTTACCAAAACCTTGAAATTTTAATTCAATACTCTGACGGAAATTAAAGACCTGATTCAAAAGGAAATGAAAGTGCTTAGATTTCTACAACACACTTTCCTGAGAATCTGTCCAAGAACTTCCCAAACATACTTCTCATGGGAGATTTCCATGCCCATTTTCTTGGCCCAAGAATTCATGCTTAAAAATTTAAGATCCCAAAGCCTCTGAACTTCAGCCATTTTCAAATTACAAGTGACTGGAAGAAGGCAGATGCTGAGGAAGGTCCTTTCAGCTCTAGAAGCCCCTGCTGCAATCCTTCTGTAGCTGTCTCCACTTTAAAAGTTTTCACTGCTTAATTCCCTTTCATTCAAAAATAACAAAACACCACCAAACTTTGAATGCAGGCATACTTCAAAAAAATCTATTGAATTTTGTTAGGCTACAAACATTAAGCAACAAACAACATCCTGACTCTGTAAGCTTCCAATCTTGATTTTATCAAGGCCAGCTAGCTTGCTTGCTTTAGTTTTTCATGTAGGCAGTTCAATACAGGCAGGTAGCCCATTCCTTTCTCTTATCGCTCCTATTCAGCCAGTTCTGAAAGAGTTCGGGACTATCTCATTTTCAGATTCCCTGCACGTTCTTTCTCCCATTCTCTCACATTGCAATTCTTTCAAAACCAGATTGCCAAATGAATAGTATTTATCTTAAGTGATCTTCCAAAAGAAAGCACAATGCAGGCTCCTTCCCCATTAACTATTCTTTCTGTCTTATTCTGTGTGTTAAAAGGCAACCAAATCATTTTGTCCCCCTCTGAAAAAGGAATTTCACTGTTGAATTTCAAGTTCTGGTTATACAGAGTCTGTTCACACAGGCTTTTCAGAGAGGCAACATTTCTAAAAAACATAAAAAGTAACTCCTTGTCTGCTTTGCCTTCACATAGATTACCTGTGACCACAGGACTTTGAGTCCTCAACTACTAGAAATCCCACTGAGGAAAACAATTAAGTCTTTTTACTTGGGAGAATTTTGCTGCTGCTTGTCCAAGACTGTGACCCATGTCAGTTCTAGAAAGACCACAGAATAGAATGGAGGGAAAGCATTATCGAAGAGCTATGTAGGAGTAGGTAGGGATTAACAGAAACCAAATATTTCAATAGCAGCTGAACTATGCTCTAAAAATTTGTGCCAGAGATCTAGTTACACAATGGCAATTCATGGACAACACTGTTTTAAAATGCTAAACATTTGGCCATAATTAAGTATCTAATGGCAGAAAGTCACACAAGTTGTACAGATTCATCCTCAGAAATAAACTCTTTATATCCCACACAAAAGGGTCACTACTGCAGCAATTGTATAGCACTAGCCAGAGTACAAGTAGGGAAAAAACATGTTTCCAGTTAAGCCCCCTTGTTGGAGCAGCTGCTTCCACTTATCAGGAAGAGTAACCTGGTCAGTATCATGCTTGCTTTAACATGGGAACTAGAACAGCTTTTCCCTCCATATCCATGGACCTGGCTTCCCATGAACCAGCAGCCAGGAGGACACAATGAAAGATCTAGGTGCAAACTTGGGATTAGACTTTTATGCTCCTCAACCAAGCCCTCTCAGCCATCAGTCTGCATAAAAGAAGTAAGAAATGGACAAAAAGTGTCTGCTGCCTCCCATTAAATGATCACCAAAGGCCAAGGATTCATTTGATGTGCTTTCTATCTCCGTAGCAGTGAATAAGACCTACACTATATACAGATAGATATTCTGTTCATAGATATCTATGTACAGATAGAAGTTCAAGTACTGCTAATAGCATGAGGACCAAACACACTGACTGCAGGGAGGAAACAGTTGAAGCTGCTGTGGGCAAGTCAACTTCAGCTTGCTTCTCCTCCCATCCTAATTCTGTCCACCTCAGACAGATCTCTTCTACTCCAGGGAGGCTCAAACAATAATACGGATGCTCAACTAGATAAGAAATTCAGTCCTAGAGCTATCCAATTCAACAGCCAGTTATGTATTCTTATCCTTTTTATCACATAGTTGCCAACTCAAGTCTGGCCCACAGCCCGTACCTTAAAATAAGTTGGTTTATTATAGTCAGACTCAGAGAGCAGGTCTCCATAGTAATACACCAGCAATACTATCAGCTCCTTACTACTGCAGTACTATTTTTTTTTAATATATATATCACAGTAACTCTTACAGCTATTCACAATAATCTCCATCTCATTAGGCAAAGGTACAGGATAAAACCAGAAATGACATCTACCATCCCTCTAGATTGCTATCTAAAGAGAAAGAGCTCACAAAGTTAGAGGTAAGCAACTTGCGGTGTATAGCAAAGTAGTAGCAAAATAAAAGCTATACTTCATTTACGTAGCTCTTACCTTGCTTCTTTACTTAGTAGATAACTAGAGCAGCAACGAAGGAATTCAGGAGTCCTGATATCTTACACCAGGTATACAAGATAGAAAATATAACTGACTTAGCCTAACACTTTCTGGCCTCAAGCTTAAATCAAGCCTGGAAACTAAGTCATAAAAAAATCAAGACAGACCTGGAGATGACGGCCACATCCAGTCAAGAATACAGATTGTGAGGTAGTATCATGGTGACAAGGCAGTTCCACAGGAAAATTAGGAAATCAACCATAAATCGGAAAGAGAATAAGATCTGGCAACTGCTAGAAACAGGGGGCCTATAGGGATGCTGGGGAGGGACTCTTCATTAGGGACTGTGGTGATAGGACAAGGGGTAACGGGTTCAAACTTAAACAGGGGAAGTTTAGATTGGATATAAGGAAGAAATTCTTTCCTGTAAGGGTGGTGAGGCACTGGAATGGGTTGCCCAGGGAAGTTGTGAATGCTCCACTGCTGGCGGTGTTCAAGGCTGGATTGGACATAGCCTTGGGTGGCATGGTTTAGTGGGAGGTGTCCCTGCCCATGGCACAGCGGTTGGAACTAGATGATCTTGAGGTCCTTTCCAACCCTAACTATTCTATGATTCTATGTTGACGAAGCTAGGCTAAAAATCAAACCAGGTAGTCAAAGTTAGGAAACAAGTCTGCAAGTTCAGATCTAGTTCACAGGGATCTATAGCTAGGCATCAGTACAGCTGCAACTAAACTAATAATCAGTAGTCCTCCCAGCATAGTTCAAATAAGGACTAAAACCCCAGGGCTGAGCTAAAATAGAGCTCCTGGGCCCATAAAAGTGGGCCCCAGATGAGGCTCATCAGGGCTATTAAAGCTCATTAGAGCACTCAGAGCCCTGACACACCAATACATCTGCAGTTCCCACCCTTACAAAGTCTAAAATGCAAAACAAAACCTCAGTATCAATGCTCAATCCCAACAGCTGCCTACAAGCTCTAAGCCTCATCTTAGTCAGGGAGAACCTCTTGAATTCCCATGTAATCTTAGCCAAGAGAGTTATAAACCCCAAAAGTAACCTTAGGATAGAACACCCTACATGTTCCAGCTGTGGCTGCCCTTCCACAAGAGTCAGTTTAGGCAGCACATGACTGAGCTCATTCACCATGTTTTCAGGATGCTGGGAAAAACCAATACAAGTTTGGTCACCTGCCATTCTTAACCAGACATACCCCTATTCTTGACTCAATCCTCACCCAAGATACTTCTACAGCTTTCACTGAAGGCACAGAAACCTGTGTAATGAACGATCCTTTGCCACCTCATGAGAATCTCCCCAGGTTCCTCTGCTGAGTGTACCTGAGTGCAGCAGTTGTAATTACTTCAGCATAGACTAGCAGTTCCAACTTTTTTAGAAATCACTTGCATGTACACAGGGAAGGCAGAAGAAAACTACAGGACAATCTTACAGGCTGACATTTCATTTTCTCCAATAATAAGCAAGGGATATGTAGTATCTCTTTTTGAACATCAGCTTCACTCTTAGCAATAGCGGTGGAACTTCTGCTCCTCACAGGAGGGAAAGGATGAGATCAGCAGGGGATGGAGGCTATACTTCTGATCAGATCTAGAGAGAGAGGTTCCAATCCATCTCCAGTTCAGTTCATCACAGACCAGTTACCAGTGCCTAATTCACACAATAATAACAACAGATTTAAAAAAGGCTGAATTCCAAGGTCAAAGTAATGATGGACAAGTTACAATGGTGAAAGTAAATGTAAGCCTTGACAGAGATAAAACTGAGTGCTATATCACCAGGCTTAACAGCTCGGGCAGGGAGAAATCTTCCTGTCTGTGAAAGTAATGCCTTTTTATTCACCCAGCCAGGGTGAATAAAAACGCAAAAGAGTTAACATTAGATCTTAAAAATGGAATACCTCACATTGCAGAAAACCTTGCACTTTCCCAATCCCCTGGAAGCTATGAGTTAAACGTTACTCAGTCATTCACCTCAGAAATAAAGACCCCATCCAGGGAGCTGAAATATGTGGGTTATGCACTAAGCAAATACATTAACATCTTTATTGGCTGAGCCATCCAACCGAGACTTTTCCCATAAAGAAAACAGTCCCCATGACACTAATTTCCCCCTTTGAGCTGAGTGTTTTCTAAAAGTCTGTGGCTATCAAAGCAGCACTGAAATGGAGTCACAGATGTGTGAGACCAAGCTTGCTCCAGCCACACTGCCAGGGTAGGCTGGCCCCCATGCCCGTGCTAGGAGCCCTTGCATGGCCCAGCTGCTGCACTGGCACCTCTGGCAGAACCTGCCTGCAACAGCCTTGCTCCACCAAAGCCCACTTTCTGCCTCTCACCCAAAATAAGGCCATTAATCCCCTTTTTTCTTGGAACAAATTTCAAACACGTTCTTCTGTAGCAAGGTCTCACTCCACACCAAAAAAATAAAGAACTGAAACCTAATCTGAGCCAGAGACAGACAGGTCTCCCCTAACTAGGGATTTGGGGGATAGGTGTGAAAGACATTAACTTACAGCTTTTCTTGATTGGGAGCTTATTTTTATGAATATACTTCTCTAGTTTTTCATTAAATAATAAAGGAAGGTAAAGGCAAATAGAAGAGGCTGACAGGAGATGAGGAGGACTGTATCTCAGAAGCCAAATCCAAATGAAAGCATATTACACAACCACAAATAACTGCATCAGTGGGTACCCACATCTTTCCACTGGGTTCTGTTCCACATTTACAAGTCTCCGCCCGTGGCAGGGGGGTTGGAACTAGATGATCTTTCCAATCCTATCTGTTTTATGATTCTATGATTTACACGCTGCCCTGGGCAAGAGAATACCCCTAAGCAGTGCTGCCAGAAGAAAAGCTGCATTTTACAGTGCCAGTCACTTCCAGAGTCAGGTTTTGTCTCGCAGCAATGAAAGTGGTGGCCCATGGACCATCATTTTTTCCAGCTTTCTCACATTTCTTTCATAGCTTTTGAATAAAACCATCAGCTGTGGCAAAAGCTGTTGTTTCATCCCTCTTGTCTGGCACATGGAAATACAAAAATGCTACATCTGTACTGCAGCTTTTTTGGTCTGAGGATCTCCCTCCACAAAGGCACCATCAGCTTCACCTCACAATGACTGCTGTCTAGAGTACGCATCTGGAAATGTCTTTGACTCTATGAAGGCACCAGCTCAAAGTGCCTTGTGTGGTTTTGCATCTAACTTCAAATAGCAGCTTAAAAAGTGCTCTTGACCATCTGGGTTCTTAGTTTTAAGGGTTTCAAACCCTGAAAAACTAAAAATATACTGTATCATATCAGATTTTATCAACAGAACCCACCAAGGGCAAGAAAAGCTGTTTCTTTCACATTTCCCCTTCTAGGTACACCTACACCATGATTTTCACCGTTCCTTCCTTCAGCTCCCAAAAAAGAAAAACCTAGCATCACCATCACACCCAAGAGAAAACAACAGCAGTCCCTGGCTCCATCAGTCATATCCTCAATGACAGTACAGGGGAGAAAACGCTGCCCAACTTTTTCACCTACATAACATCACATGTATCTTAAGTAGTACTCTACTGCCAAAACTGTGAAGTAGCTATCTTTTAAGACTTCATGATAGATTCAGAGTTGGGGCTTTCAGCTACAGTGCTTTTAATTAATAGGAGAATCATAAGAGTCATTAAAACAATGTGAAGAATAACCAAGTGACAGCTTTATAAATTTCCCTTTTCTGAAACAAGACTGACATTTTTTCAAGCAACAAAAGAAGAGAGAAGAAGAGATCACTTTTCCCACTTATGCAGCTGAAATTCTCCATAATGTGCAAAAATCAGGCTGGGAATTTCTTGAGAACAGTCCTGATTAAAACAGACAGGAAATTCCCTGAACTCGCTATATGAAGTCAATTACAAAATACCAAATGAAAAGCCTTTTTGACTAGGATCCACGTATGCAGAGACTCAGGATAACAGAAGAAAAGCATTCATGCTTTCCCAACCTCAGGACAAATCTGAACTGAATTTCAAGCTAAAGTTCTGATTTGGTTGGTTGGTTGTTTTCCAGAATAGATTTTCTTATCCTTCCTCAATGAGACGCCAAAGAAACACAATACAAAACTTGCAGAGCAGGTATAGCTATCAAGTTTTGTGCAGCTCCATACACAATACTAAGGAGTTTGCATTATATTAATGAATTTATTCATTTGCCAACAAGCTGGATGTAACTATAAATTTAAAATTTTAAAATACGCACAGGCAAGACAGTAAATTACATGGTATAGCAGCAATAAAGCAAGGTCCATACACACTCTATCCTCACAACTCTACCCTCCCAAGCCTTTACAACAGTAGAAGAATTGATTCACTTTCAGAAAAACATGAGCAGTTCCGTGTTTTCTCAGGCTGATCTTGGCCTTTCTGCTGGGTTTGCCAAGCAGCCTGAAAAACAGTAATGAATTTGCAACCCCAAAATAAGAACTGAAACCCTGCAAACTTATTACTAACCCAAAGGATGTCACCAAACATTCATTAGCAAGAACTATCCTCTATTTCCTATTGAGCCAGTCTGTATTGAAACAAATTCCTGGAGATGAATGACACCATAACATGCTGGCAATGTCCTGCACCATCTGGTCTATTAGGCGTGCCAACATTACGCACCTAGGGAATAAGGCTGTTAGTCCAGAAAGGTTAGTTTATCATATTGAGTTTCATCCTTTTTGGAGCTTAAGCAGGTTCTTCTGCTCAATGGGACTGAGACAAAATCTTCCTCATTCTTTAGGTCCTTCAAACTCCCCCTAACCAACTGCCTAACCCTGTTCCATTGATGAAAAGAAAACCACTAAAATACAACTAGAATTAAACATTTACGCTAACCAAGAAGGAAACCATAATTTCCTTTTTCTTCCTCATCGGGTAGCACTATTAGATTAAAACCCAATTCTTTCAGATTTACATCCCTCTTTCACTGCAACTCCTTCAGTTACTATTGACCTGTAATATATGTCTCCATGTTTCACATGGAGACAGCAACAATTTGGTGTCAGGTCCCCACTTTTTTTCCTACTTTTGGCAAGTCAGCAAACAGATTCTTGGCTCTTGATACACCCTGCTGTCTGAGGGCTAGAGACATTAGATGTCCCAGTACACAGGCAACCCTCTAGGCTTTCCTCTCCTGAGAAGCAAACTAGCAAAGTAAATGAACCACAGTTTTCATCAGAGAACAAGATTCTCTTCCATATTCTGTTTCACCAGGCTGTCCTGCACTTAGTTTTTCCCTATGGAATACATACTCCTCCATACATATGGAATACATACTCCTCCATAAATACAATGATGCTTACTAGGGACTTAGAAACGGTTGTTAAAATCAGATGAGAAAAACAATATAGACAAGACTGGACAGTACCCCAAACCCTATGCAGCATGCTTATTTATGGAGCAGTACCTTACTCATTTTTCCTCTTGACATCTTCTCTGACACAGAGGAAACTGTGAAAGACCCATCAAAAATGCACGTATCATAGCAGGCAAATGAACAACAGTTGGCAGCTCTGACAACATGAACATCAATCATTTTTGGTGTGTTTCTATCATGCTGTGAAAATGAGATTCTCAAAGCAAATGTGGGGGAGAATATGTGCCCATTACACTCCAAGACCTCAAAAAGCAACAGCTTAACAGCCTGCAGTGCTTTCTGGTGTAACAGTAATCAGTGATATAAATAAACCTGTAAAGAAAGAAAGGCCATAACTAAATGATGTCCTATCCTCTTATCCTTTAGATGCCTCCATCTCTACTCATCCTTGATACTTAAGGTTTTAATCTTCATGCTGAAGTTTCAGAAGCCCACAAACGCTTATAGTCATCCATATCCACCTTGAGCCGAAATCTTTTTAAGATTTAAGAAAGCTGCACTTCTAACTCATTATGACCTAGGGAAGCCAAAAAGCCAAAGGGCTCACAATACATGCATCCTCTCCTTGCTGTAAATTCAGGTATGAGCTCAGTCACGGAAGGAAACTGCCTGCACTAGCAGTCTGTAAACTTACATAAGGGAAAACAGATAAAGGAGTCTCTTCAAGATACTCCAACATCTCTCTCACATTTACCTGCTTAAATTTCATCCCCAAAAAATTAATGAACTCCAGTTTCTCCAGTAGCCCTTACTTTTAGAATCATAGAATCATAGAATAGTTAGGGTTGGAAAGGAGGACCTTAAGATCACCTAGTTCCAACCCCCCTGCCACGGGCAGGGACACCTCACACTAAATCATGTCACCCAAGGCTCTGTCCAATCCAGCCTTGAACACCGCCAGCGATGGAGCATTCATAACTTCCTTAGGCAACCTGTTCCAGTGCCTCACCACCCTCACAATAAAGAACTTCTTCCTAATATCTAACCGAAACTTCCCCTGTTTAAGTTTGAACCCGTTACCCCTTGTCCTCTCACTACAGTTCCTCATGAAGAGTCCCTCTCCAGCATCCCTATAGCCGCCCTTCAGATACTGGAAGGATGCTATGAGGTCTCCACGCAGCCTCCTCTTCTGCAGGCTGAACAGCCCCAACTCGCTCAGCCTATCTTCACACAGGAGGTGCTCCAGTCCCCTGATCATCTTCGTGGCCCTCCTCTGGACTTGTTCCAACAGTTCCATGTCCTTTTTATGTTGAGGGCACCAGAACTGCACACAATACTCCAAGGGAGGTCTCACAGGAGCAGAGTAGAGGGGCAGGATCACCTCCCTCGACCTGCTGGTCACACTCCTTTTGATGCAGTTCAGGATACAGTTGGCTTTCTGGGCTGCAAGCGCACATTGCTGGCTCATGTTCATTTTCTCATCAACCAAAACCCCCAAGTCCTTCTTTGCAGGACTGCTCTGTATCTCTTCTCTGCCTAGCCTGGAGCTGTGCCTGGGATTGCTCCAACTGAGGTGGAGGACCTTGCACTTGGCATGGTTAAACTTCATCAGGTTGGCATCAGCCCACCTCACAAGCGTGTCAAGGTCCCTCTGGATGGCATTCCTTCCCTCCAGCGTATCAACCGAACCACACAGCTTGGTGTCATCGGCAAACTTCCTGAGGGCGCACTCAATCCCACTGTCCATCTCACCAACAAAGGTGTTGAACAAGAGCGGTCCCAACACCGATCCCTGAGGGACACCACTCCTTACTGGTCTCCAGCTGGACACTGAGCCATTCACCACAACTCCTCGTGTGTGGCCGTCCAGCCAGGTCTTTTTCCACCAAGTGGTCCACCTATCAAATTGATGTCTCTCCAATTTATGGAGAAGGATGTTGTGTGAGACAGTGTCAAATGCTTTGCACAGGCCCAGGTAGATGACATCAGCTGCTCTACCCCTGTCCATCAGTTCCGTAGCCCCATCATAGAAGGCCACCAGATTGGTCAGGCAGGATTTCCCCTCAGTGAAGCCATGCTGGCTCTCACCAACCACCTTGTTGTTTTTCATGTGCCTTAGCATGCCTTCCAGGAGGATCTCCTCCAAGATTTTGCCAGGCACAGAGGTGAGGCTGACTGGTCTGTAGTTCCCTGGGTCATCCATTTTCCCCTTCTTGGAAATGGGGGTTATATTTCCCTTTTTCCAGCCATTGGGAACTTCACCTGACTGCCATGATTTTTCAAATATGATGGACAGTGGCTTAGCAACTTCATTTGCCAGCTCCTTCAGGACCCGCGGATGGATTTCATCAGGTCCCATGGACTTGCATGCGTTCAGGTTCTTAAGATGGTCTCGAACCAGATCCTCTCCTACAGTGGGCCCAGGGTCTTCATTCTCACTGTCCCTGTGTCTGCCTTCCAAGACTTGGGTGGTATGGTCAGAGCATTTTCTGGTGAAGACTGAGGCAAAGAAGTCATTAAGAACCTCAGCCTTCTTCAAATCCAGGGTAGCCATCTCCTGATAGCTTGTGGAAAGGGCCCACGTTCTCCCTAGTCTGTCTTTTATTTGCAATGTACCTATAGAATCCCTTCCTGTTATCCTTAACATCCCTAGCCAAGTTTAATTCTAAGTGAGCCTTAGCTTTCCTAACCTGGTCCCTAGCTTCCCGGACAACATCCCTGTATTCTTCCCAGGCCGCCTGTCCTTGCTTCCACCTTCTATAAGCCTCTTTTTTCCTTCAAATTTTCCTCAGCAGCTCCTTATCCATCCAAGGAGGTCTCCTGGCCATCCTGCAGCACTTCCTTCTAGTAGGGATGTATTGCTCCTGAGCTTGCAGCAGGTGATCCTTGAATATCAACCAGCAGTCTTGGGCCCCCCTGCCTTCTAGGGCTATATCCCATGGAACCTTTCTAAGCAGGTTCCTGAAGAGGCCAAAGTTGCTCTCTTGAGGTCCAGGGCAGTGAGCTTGCTGGACGCTCTTCTCACTGTCCTGAGGATCTCGAATTCGACCATCTCATGATCGCTGCAATCAAGGCTGCCCTGGAGCGTCACATTTCCAACCAGCCCTTCCCTGTTGGTGAGGACGAGGTCAAGCATGGCACCTCTCCTTGTTGGCTTCTCTATTACTTGCAGAAGGAAGCTGTCTTCCACACAATTGAGGAACTTCCTGGATTGCTTGTGCCAGGCCGTACCATCCCTCCAACAGATATCAGGGTGGTTGAAGTCCCCCAGGAGAACAAGGGCCTGCGAGCGTGAGGCTGTTCCTATCTGTCTATAGAGCACTTCATCCACAGAGTCCTCTTGGTCAGGCAGTCTGTAACAGATCCCCACAATAATATCTCCCATCGCTGTTCTCCCTTTAACCCTGACCTATGCTGATCATTTGTGTCCACCTTGCCAGAAGTAGTATCAATTACAAAAGAAAAGGAAAGAAAAGCACTTCCATTACCTCTGTTAGTGGCCTTCACCAGTGCTGTTTGCTTATAAGACTTCTTCAGTACTTTCCAAGAAATGACTGTGCATCAGTGATGACAGAAATAATGACTCTATCTCAAGAAAGACAGAAATGTGCAAACTCTAGTATCACATTCCCGTATAAATATTTCTGTGATGGCTTAACTGTTCCACAATGACTTTCACTATTTTTCCTTCTTTTTTTTGTAAATCTCCGTTAGACAAAAAGTAAAATTTCATATGTATATCAACACTTTACTTAACTGGAAAATTCTGGTGCAAGTTTTAGGTCCTCCTGGCAAGGCTGACCAGACCTCAGGGTGAATCAGGACTTCTAACACCAAGATCTAGTCCCTTCTTCCTGGATTAATCAGTCAGCGAAAGAGACTACAAAGTGTCAGCTAGCCTACTCCCATCACTCATACAAGGCAAACTCAGCTGTTCAGATCAATATTCGTTAGCAGGCAGAATGAGCTACTTTTGAGAGTGTTCTAATTAGACAATAGAGATTATTACAAAACACCTGCAATGTTTGTAATCGCTTAAAATAATGAGAACCAATATTAGCTTCCAAAGGCACCATATGGTAAACACTCATTCCAGGCAGGTGGTCCCTCATAGGCTCTCAGTGTTTCAAAAGTGATCATTAGCATTTTTTAATCTGAATGAACTTGTTCTCAGTTAATGCCTCGGTGGCTGGTTTCTTCTCTGAGTGTTGACTGCGCATAAAGCTGGTTTAACTGCAATGCCTCCTGTACTCGTGCTGCAGGACCTGAGCCGCCTTCTTCAGGAAGTGACTCTCCCCAACCTAGCACACCAGGAGAACAACCTTCTTCTCTGTAGTGCCTGTGGTTGAGAACCTCAGGCCTTACACACCATTTTCAGGGAAAAAGTGTTACTTGGCGCTTTCTAACTTAATGTCACAAATCTATGTCCATGCACAGAGTGCTGTACTTGCAAACGATGTCCCACAGTGGTGATGTCTCTAGGGGTGGCAGCCAGGTCCCCTGAGCACAGGGCTGCAGAGATGAGCTGTGACACGTGCACAGTTCAGCACAGCACAGGAAGCAGTGACTGAGTCTACCCATCACAAATCCATGCCAATTTCTCTACAAATGGTGAAAATGAAGTTTTACACACACATGTACTGCTTAATCTCAATGAAAACAAATACAATGTCTTTCCTGGAAATCATATCCACAGTTTTGTCTGTATGCCAGTGTCCTAGGTTCAGCAGTAGCAGTCATTTTTCTCCTTCTTAGTAGCTGGGGCAGTGCTGTGTTTTTGACTTTCAGCCTGGGAACAGCACTGATAACACCGATGTCTTTAGTTGCTGCTCAGTAATGTTTACTCTGACCAAGGACTTTCTGAGTCTCATGCTCTGCCAGGGAGGAGGGGAAGCCAGGAGGAAGCAGAGACAGGACACCTGACCCAAACTAACCAAAGAGGTATTCCATACCACAGCACGTCATGCCCACTATATAAACTGGGAGCAGTTACCCGGAAGCGCTGGATCACTGCTCGGGTAGGGCTGGGTATTGGTCGGCAGGTGGTGAGCGGGTGTATTCTCTTCCCTTGATATTTCCCTTGTCATTATTACTATTGGTGGTAGCAGCAGTGGTTTGTGTTATACTTTAGTTACTGGACTGTTCTTATCTCAGCCTGTAGGAGTTACATTCTTTCAATTCTCCTCCCCATCCCCCCAGGAGCAGGGGGAGGAAGGGGGGGGAGCGAGCTAGCAGCTGAGTGGTTCTGGGTTGCCAGTTGGGCTTAAACCATGACAGTCAGTTTGATGACAACTCTTCAACTCACCGATTTTGTTTCCTAAGTGCAAGCAAAGTCAATTACACACTTGTGGTGTTGTGGAAACAATAAATAATAACAAATATAAATATCCCGATAAGGTAGCTATTGCCATATCTCTTTTACAGAACAGTAAATTCAGCTATAGTCTGTCCATGCCAACACAGAAATTATCATTCAATAGGTAACAACCCAGAGAAAAATCTTCCTATGCTGGTATGAAAATAGGCCTCAGTTTCTCCTGCCAGGCACACTTTCTGTGGTGACTCCTGAGAGTTGATTGTGAAAGAAAAAAAGGAAACTAAAGGAGTAACTTCCTTAGCTGCTTCCCAGCTTCCTTTGCTTTAGAGAGCATGAAAAAGAAACTGGATTCCAAATAAACGTAAACATACTATTTTACAAATTAAATTATATATCATTAAAGGTTCTCAGCCACACTCATTGCAAGTATAACAGCTTAGGATGACATAGAGCAAAGCAGAAATTCAGGACACCCAGGAAACAGGCAGAGACAACAAATCTTGACATTATCTAAGTTAAAACACAGATAAACTTAATAAGGTTTTTGCTACTAAACAACAATTACACAGCACTTTTTTTACCTACCAAGTTTCATGCCAAGGATCTCCAAGCATCTTATTTACAAACTATAAATCACTGTTCCCATCACTGACACGCAGCCACTTCTGTTACAGCATAGAGGCTGCTTAAATGCACACTGCAGAATATTTAAGACAGGTGTACAGACTGAATTGTAATCAATTGAAACAGTAGGGGAAATGAAGAACAACAATTGAACCACCTGAGTTGGAAATTAATTAAGACTCTGGGGTGAAAACTCAAACACTTCTAGAAATAATATCACTGGATTTTTACTAAGTAAAAAGGTTCTCCTTTGAAATACTTAACCACCAGTTATGGTACATTTAGGACATGCTGGGCATTAGTTCTGAGTAAACTTGGGGAAGGAAAAAGCCTAACAAAGATCAGATGATGTTTCAAGGTCTCTTGCAACCTGGGCTATTCTATGATTCAATGAAATCATCAGGACAGATTTCACCATCTCTTTTAGAGCAGATCTTGTCGTAAACACAGTGATTTTTCTGGGTTTATTTTTATTGTTTGAAATTTTGAGAAACGTCAAAACTTCAGAGAAATGATCTGAAAGATCAAAAGATCCTTGAAAAACATCAGGTGGCTTTGCAGGCAGCTACGAGAAAAAAACAGAATTAAGCATTTAAATTTAGATTGCTAATAGATGTTTTTCAGGTTCACTCACCTCCCCTTGAGAGAAACTGCTTTTCATTAAAGAAATTTGTCAAAAATGTATTTTGCAGAATATTTTTATCATCTCTACTTTAGCCCTGCTATGGACTTCCTACAACACAAAGAGAGTAACAGGGAGAGTCAGAACCCTGGGGAATATAAATAATTCACACAATGCTCTGCTGCCCTTTCACAAGCCATAGCAAGTGACACACCAAAGAAGGTGCAGGTGAGAAGAGAGGACATTGCTCCTGGATTGAACTACAATCCCACAGACCACCCAAAGTGAGTAGCTGTGAGCTGATAGGTCTAAGTTACACAAGGCTGTCTTGCACCCCTCCTTGCCCAAGGTCTTCCAAAACCTGAAGGCACAAAGGTGGTGCAAAGCCATCACTACTGTTTTACTTACTGGCTGGTGCCTTCCCTGTTGCTTCTCCTGAAGATGCAACAGTGATCTGAGCCAATATTTAGTCACTAAGCTTTTTCCCCAGCTTTTTACCCCTGTGTGTTCAGCTTAGCTGGAATTAAATGACCATATCCCAGCACAAGATGGGCTAGACAGCACCAAGAATATTTGTTTCATGAGAACACAAAGCCAAAGAAACACTAAGAAAACCTGAGGTAGGATTTATCACAAGGTTTGTCCTTGTCTAGGGCTTTACCCTTCATCTTCCTCATTCCCTTTATTTTAAGTACACATGGAATGTTGCTCTGAATTGCTTTGGTAAAGCACTGCCTGATACAGAGGCTGTGATCACAAACTCTGTAGACACTGTCATTTGTCACCATGATTGTAATTCACAGCAATACATAAACTTTTTCAAAATGTTGTGAACATAACTTCAGGGGGTTAATAAAGCTGCTTTCCAGTCCTCCACCTCCTTCCTCTGATAATATATTCAAATTGTAATTGCTTGTAACGTGCACCCTATATCACATGACTACTTCTCATACATGTACTCCCTGGGGGGCAATCCGTCACCCCTGCTAATCAGTAAAGTCCTTGTTCTTGCCCGATGATGGTAACCAGGGTACCACTAGCACATGAGGGCTTGTTCCAAACATTAACTGTCACCCTCAAAACCCAGGTGACTCTATGCTGCATTTATCATTTTGAATTTCTCTTACTCTCAAACCCAACTTAGCCTATTGCATACAAATCAGCTCTTTGGCAGGCACTTCCAGCAGACCTATAAATGTTTCATATGGAAAACAGCATTGTTGCCACTTTTTCGTCCCCAGGAAAACTCAGAGGCTGAGTTTCCTCTCATTTAAACAGCAACTCCATCAGCTTTACTTTGTATTGCACAGATGTAAATGATGGCAGACTGCTTACCTGGCCTTGGAGCACAAATAGCAACAGTGTCCAAGGAGGCAGTGCCCTTCCCAACCAGTAGGAAAAAGCACTACACAAAGCTACTCCTTTTAGCAGTTGTAAGGCCCCTAAAATTGAAAGGATTACATCACAGAAGCGGACAAAGCTGGGTAAGTTTCCCTGAACCACACTCCTATGTAGTACATTTCAACACTTGTAGCAAGTATTTTTATTGTTATCATTAATTTTATAGCATACGAATAATGGTAGGTTGGTTCCTGAGATATATACTACTGTATGTTCTCTGAAGATTTTCCAAAACCATTTCAAATGAGATAGACACTAACATTAGGAATAGGCTGTGTCCTGGGGTGAGGTAAATCCAAGCCTGACAGACACATGGCAGAAGTCTGTGTGCAGTGTAAAGACACAGTTAACAAAATGGTGGCCCTTTTTGGACATTGCCTCTTTTGGCTCTACTTTTGAGTCCCACATCTATCTCTGCAGATGCTCTGTGATCTGACCTGGATGCCACAACAGTATTCTGATATACCTTAATTGCAACAATTCATGAATTTCTAGTGCTGGCTCTTCCTTAGGAAAAGGATAACAAGGAATGATAACAAATACTGTAAGCTAAAACCAAGAAGGTGCTTCAAAACTCTTCAGTATTTTCAAGTTTTGAAGCACCAAGGTGCTTCACCAAGAAAACAATTTGCTAACTATTCTTTTTGCATACACGTCTTTATAGCCATGCACAGCAGTTTTTTGGAAGCAAATTGATACCCAGAGCATCCGAGAGTGCATGTATTAGTTTCACCTTATTGGCAAAAAAACAAGAAACCAAGGGGGTGGTTTGAGATATGTCCACTGCTATAGAAAACTTAGTCCTGAAACACATTTACCTTCAAATCTCTTTGACTTCAGCATATGTTTTTTCAGCCATCCTGAGACACAAGCTCATCAAGTGCTTGGGATGCATGCTGGGACAGACAAATTGTACCTCCTTCCTTTTCTGAATCTCCTAATGACCAGTCTTTCTCCTCTTCCAACCCCTATTTGCTTGCAGCTTTACAGTTTTTAGTTTGAGGATTGTCTCTTACAGAGCAGATGGATAGTACCTAGATTAATACGTAAGCACTGCTGAAACACACATCATCACAATTTCCCTATCTCAGTATTGTACCACAACATCCCCCCCTCCTCCAGTGACCTCTCACTGAAGTGCACAATTGAGTACACTAGTGCTATTTTTTTCTAAGAAATAATAAACTGGCTTTTTCCACAGATACTCTCAGTCCTCTGCACATGTACTGAACCAGCAGAGGTCCAAGTCACAAGGAAAATGTGGTGGGTCTCAGCCTAAGCACTGCTATTACTTTCAGCTCATGGCTGATTAATTTAATGCATGTGAAAGGAAGAGATAAGCATTTAATTGTTACTAGAAGTGGGGAAGCTGATCAAGGCTGAATTAGTAGAATCTGTGGCCTAATTTCATCACTGTTGTAATGTACTAAAAACTCAGGTCTTGTGCTCCTGCCAAGATGAGGCAGACTGCTCTTTGGACTGTCTTCCACAATGGATTTTACCTTCTTCTCCCTCTCAAACTCAACATTACTTCAAATGAAATTGCCCAGCCCATCAGCAGATAATTACTTCTATGCTACTATAAGATACTCTGCCCTTCATATTTTGTGTTCAGACCCTGCTTTTCACACAAGACCAAATTTCAGGTTTCACATTAATCTGATCCTGACAGTGGCAGGACTGACAGCAGCTCCTCCAAGTGCCCCAGAATATGCACACGCGCAAAGCACATGCTAGATACTGTATGCTATTTCTTTATATATTATCCTGTAGATGTATGTGTTATCCTAGGGAAGCCTTCAGTATAATCTAGTTATAAGGCCTTGGAACAACCAAGACATGGTGTAGGGTTTGACACTCAGGTACCATAGATGAAATGAACCTAGACCTCCACTCCTCAAGAGAGATTTTGTTTTGCAGTGTAGCTGTAATAGTCAGGAACATGCCCAACTCTGGGGTAGAATCCATTCCTTTTCCCCCCAGAAAAAAAATAAAAAAGAAAGTACCACCCCTTCCCCTTCTTTGCTTGGGAGATCCTGCTCTGCATGAAGCATCTTCCAAAACAAACCCTAACTTTTTAGAGAGAACAAACAAAGGAAAGGAAGTGGACTAGAGAGAAGAATTTTGTCTTTCTTTCCTTTCCCTATCTCCCTCTTCCACAAGAGAAAGCCTGTTTGCAAAGCATTTGTTTGCAGGGTGTTCCTTCAGTAGGAGACCAAACATCTCAAATTCAAAAACTCTTTCTGACACCAGTGGAGTCCTGGGTGCTTAGTTCCTCTGAGGATGAGGCTCTAGGCATGAGAGAGTCTGAGTTACTATCTAGCAAGAAAGATAGTAACTGAAATTAGATCGTTCCCCCGCTTCACCCCCATCACTTAAAACAAATCATTTATCTTCCTAGTGAGCATGAACAGTACCACATTCCACAGGCTGCTTTTTCAATAGGAGACTTAACATCCCCAAGCAGGACTTCTTCAAAACAAGATTGCTTCCCCTTTGCGATTTACATTACCAAAGTTCCTGTTATTAGCCTGATATTTTGTCTCTGACCCTGTGAGAAATATTGCTGTCATAAACCCTGCTGCACTTAGTAAAGTGGAAGTACTTGGCAAAAGTAATAAAATGAGGAATGACAGCAATTGCCAATGAATACTTAAGCACCACATGAGCCAGCTGCCCACACGTGCACACACACACAAGTATTTCTTCTTCACGTAGTACCTACACCAGCAGAAAGGGTATTGTAAGGACACTACTATTTTCACTTTGTGCCACAGCAGTAGTGCACTGGCAGGGAGATGGATGAGGTGCATTCACAGATCCTTAACTCCCACAATTCACATTTCTCTTTAGAAACTTTGTTTAGTAGCTAGCTAACTTATTAAATGGTTCTGCTTTTTCCTGGATTCTTGCTGAAGAGAGCAAGAAGAGGAGACAGTGTCTACGATTTTATCAACACAACAAAACTTTCTGTCTCTCTGCACCTCTACTATGAAGAAAAGTTTTGAGTGATAAAATACAACAGCTAAAGGGTGATGAAAGGAAATAGGAAATTGAAAAACTTAAGGCTTCTCCAAGCACAGGGTCTGGTCAGAGAAACGCTCTTGTGCCAGCACTTCCAAGTCTGGAGGAATAGAAGAAGGGGAACATCTAAGCTCTATCAGCAGAGGAAACAGAAAGATACAGGTCTCACTAATTCAGCTGGGACATCTTGAAGAGTTTGAAAGATGAGATAAATTTTGAACCTCCGGAATTTACTGAAGCAATAACACTACCTTCAAGGGCTATTATTCAAGGTGCCTGAGAAAAACTGCTCACTCTCCTCTTTCACTGACTTCTGCTGCTAGTCCCCAGTATCTAAACTTTGAGGAATTCAGAAAATAGAGGATGCAATAGTCAATTCTAGAAGTTACTCAGCTGAAATCACTAGAGCTGCACAAATCTAAAAGCCACCATTTAGATCCAAGGAGAGAACATTTTTGTAGGGAGAGTGTCCAGGTCTACTCTTCCATTTCTCATAGGGTCTCCCTTGCGGTACTCAAAAAGGAGCACTTTCAGGCATACTGTGTAAAACATCCTTGCATCCAAGTTATTTCCCCAGTTTCCATGCTTGCTACATTTTGAAGGTAAACTTCATTTGCTGAGAAGAGGAAAGGTGTTTATTATGACAACTAGAAATTTGTTCCATTTTTGGAAACTGAAGAACAGTCAAACAACAAACTCCTATAACTACTTTTACTCTCTTACAACACTTCTGTTATTTGATGAGCTGTGTGGCACCACTTACCCCCCTGGAAAGCCTCTTTTTTTTCAAATCAAGAAAGTCCCTCTTCCTTGGATAGTAATTCAGCAGCAATTTCTCACAGCTCTGATCCCTCCTCCTTAGTCCCTTCCCCCAGAAAAACCCCACTGATGATCAGTCTCATTAAGCATGTTACTACACTAACACCTCCACTACATTTGGCCTTAACATATTTACACTACTTCAAGCTTCACACCTTGATCTGCCTGCATACAGATAGCTCTGCAGCAATGTCTGTCACCCCAATATCTATTCCCATATTTACACAGCTCATCTACAGCTGCTTATTCTTAATGATAAGCCTTTAGCTGCTCATTTTTACAGATTCCAGAGGAAAAAATTAATGCTGTTTCTCCAAGCTGGAACTTGCCTGTGTTTAATAGGCCTACCTTTGCCTTCTTAGGGAAGGCCTATTATAAACAGGGAAGTATTTTTCAGGTCTTAGAGACCTAAAAGCCAAGGAGAAACAGTCAGCCATGCTGTGCCTGAGCCTCTATGAAGTAATTGCAGAGAAGGAGGCAAGACCTTACACAATGAAAACACCTATCCCTTCCTATTCACAGCAGGACTAAAACCTACCACTTCATTTTGCTGTCAGAAGGAAAGAGTAATCAGTCTTTGTTAGCTAAGGTAACTATATTCATAGTGATGGCCTGCATGAGAAAGTGTAAATATCCCATTTTCAATTCCCTGATCTAGCCAGATCCTTCCATACAAGTCCACTGTCAGAAAAGAATCAGACATTATTATAGTTATGAGAGTGGTAAATGCAAGAATGTTGAGCCAGGTGATTTCTCTATTCGCTTACAACCATAAACCTAAGGATAAGGTTTGTCAGTAGTTGTGGCCTTCCACTTTGTGACCTTCTCACCTTCCCTGCACTACCTGCTACCTACTCCATTCATCTGTCAAGAAGATTCTTCTTTGGTGTTAATTAGCCTGAGTCCCCTGAACTCCAAGAAAGTTGTCTTGATGTACTCCACCACAAACCATGGCCTCTGTGATTTTGCAGTGTGATCCCAGTCAGCTCTTGTCCCAAGGCCTGAGATTTATATGTTGTCCAATCTCCTTTTGGCTTGGCATTATCTGCTCTGCCAGTGATCTGAGTCATTCCGTTTAAGATGCAATGGCCACAAGGTGGGACTGAAAGGCTGTGATGAAGAGGGGCAGAAGAAGGGGGATAGATGCTCCCTTTATTTTGTCATCACATTTACCCAAGCCTGCAAGGGAAATGTTACCAGGAAGCTGTTAAAGGGCAATTTTTTCTAGAGTCACCAATAAATCTCCATGTGACATTTACTCTGCTAGGAATGATTTATCCCTTCAGAAGGAAAGGACTGAGTCACAGACCAGCAATAACAAGTAAATCACCTTCTGGAGGAAGACAATAGCTCTGCCCACCACAGGGCTTTTTCAAACTTATCAGACCAAATTCTACCCCATTCTTGATGAACAGTTAAATCTCACATTAGAGTACTATAGCATTAATGTCCCAAAAAAACCGAGAACATATAGGGTTTATTCCCTCCTATCCTACTAACTTCCTAATGCACCCTCTTCATTCTCCTCCCCTTGGAAGACAAGACACTAATCATTCCCTAACCCACACAGTGATTATGGGAACACAAATCAATCGTGGCAAGGAAATCTGACTCACAGATGGGGAGTGCCACTGAGAGAGCAAGGAGAACTAGCCTTTCCTTTCTCTGCTATTCCAACTCAAACATGATAGAAGAGCCAGGAAGCCAGGATCAGGAGAAAGGTGTCATCTGTACTGAGAAACTTTCTAGCATAAAATTCTTCCCAGCACTAAAGAGCCTAACAGGAAAAAAAAAAAAAAGACAGAACATAAAGGCAATGGTGTTAAGAAATAACATTCACCACTAGAACGCTCTTTAACACCTTTCCCTGTGTCTTATCAGGTCACAGCAACTTACGTTCTGCCCCAAACCGCCTGCTGTTCACTATAAGATTATTCTCCAGCAGTGTATTCTCATCATTAATCTAATCCACTTTGAAGTGATTTGAGCTCCAGTTTCTGCACGCGCTTAACTTTGATCACTTACAAGTGGAATCCTCCAGAAATACACAACATCTATGCAAGCACAACGAAAAGACACAGAAGAAACACAGGGTCAAGTTAAGCATGTACTGGCAAAGCTCTACAATGTGACCTAGACAGAATTACTGGAGGAAAGGATAGAGGGATTTATACCTACTTACATTACCCTTGCTTCTAACCAGGAGTAATTTCCCCTCTTCTAAAACATGTCATTTCCCATGAGATTTGCTTAAATAAATGATGGTAAATGAGCCTTCAGCTGCAGATACTTCAGCCTGGAAAATGACGATGCAGAGAGAATGTCAGACAGGGTTAAAAGCAGAAGGGAAGTCCAGCAGCTGTACCTCCACAGGGGAGCTCAGGTGATCAGAACGTTTCTGGCATTATTCAGTGCTGCAGGAGCAAGAGTCACACAAGTCCAGCAGAACCTGCAGTCACATATTCTCACCTGCAGGGATGGCACTCAGGAGATCACATACCTGCATACACACACTGTACTCACTCCAAGTCTCCTTCATATTGTTACAGGATTCTGATAGGATCAGAACTTAAAGGTAGATCAGTTAAGGTTTGTGCATGCAGTAAGCAGGACCACAAGTGCTTTATACTCAGAACGAAGTCAAATATATTTTTAAGCTTGAAGAAAATGAAATGCAAGGACACAGGGCAGACTAGAATAAAAGAGGTTTCAGTTACCTGCCTTGCCTTTGCTGGGGGACTTTTTCCCTCGACTTTCAACATGCAGTTT
Organism: Ara ararauna; assembly: GCA_028858755.1. Lineage (NCBI taxonomy): Eukaryota > Metazoa > Chordata > Aves > Psittaciformes > Psittacidae > Ara > Ara ararauna. Next base: position 57,306,281 of record CM054380.1, on the reverse strand, counting down.
CGTGCTCTTCTGGGCTGCAGCACAGCATGCCCAAGCATTAACAATGTCCCTGGGAAAAAGTTTTCTTCCACCATTTCTACAATCTGTCTTTTTTCTTACTTCTGCCAGTATTCTCCCACAGCTGTGTAGTGCTGTAAATCCCCTGTCTACTGAAGTCTTCCTCTGCTTGTCCCACTGCACACTCCAGAAGGTCTTCTCCCTCCGCTACATGATTCAGACCTCACAATCAAAGTCCCTCATTCTGAAAGACCTTTTCTGTGCTCATCCCCTGAAGGAAAGAACAATGTGGCATAGTAAGGCGTAAAATAAAATTCCATGTGCCACACAATCAGCAGAAGTTCTTCTTAAGGAAAAGCTACTGGATTTGGCTGTGTTCTGCATGTCATATGGACACTACTCTCTTTCAATAACAGCTGCAGACTAACCACACTGATCTGTGAAAAGCCATTCTTTTCTCAAAAGTGGCCCAAGGACTGCTAGAAGGTCAAGAATTAGATGAACGCACACCTTACACTTTGTCAAAATGCATATCATGCAGCCGGTCAGATCAAGTGTTCCCTGCCTACTCTGTAAGATTGGTCCCTCTGCAAAAAAACCCGTCTACTGCAGGGGAGCACTGCCTTGAGAAAGGACAAAAAAGAACTGATAGAAGACATTATGCCTCAGCAAGTGATACTATGCTGTCACTGTCTGTTAAAGCACAGATACATCACTTAGCTGACACGAAACTTTTGGTAAGAAAGAAAAGGACAAATGGGAAGCATAACCAAATCCAAAATAAGCCAGAAAAGAATATGCAAATGGATCATTTGCTTACCAGCAAGTGGAGCCACCATACCCGGATCATATCCCCCTGCTCGGTACTCGCTTTGGTATATAACTGGGGAGCTTTTAAGGTCTTTTGAAGACAATTAGAAAAGTTATGGGACTTTAAATCAACACAGAATAATGACTCTATTACAGTTTCTCAGTGCTGAAACACTCTTATTCCCCTCTTAAGAGTCAAAATCTGACAGTATTTCTTATGGGACAAGCCTCCAGTGATTTCAACTGGGACAATCAGCTCCTTGAAGGACAATACAGGAAATCCTTATTCTTTCCTGAATATTTGTTCCAGCATCACTAAATGGTTCAGAGGGCACACAAAGGCAACTATGACTGATACCTCTGCAGCAGAAATATGCATTCCCATTACTGACATTGGATGGCATGAGCCACAGGGTTTATTTTGATATATGAATTCACTCGGTCAAAGAGGTGATGCTCAGGTCTTCATTCCTTTTTAAGCTGAAAGGCTGCAAGGATTAGTATTTTTTTTAATACAGGCTCCACCACTACTACAGAGCTGTTTGAGAAGCTGTTCAACCTGAGCAGATGCTGGCACAATTGGAGGACTCAGAAGAAGCCCACTGCTCATAGCACCCTTTTCCCATCATTGTTCATGTGAACATTTGAGAGTTTCTTTGTACTGATCCGCCAAACTTTTCTCTCGTTGCCTTCTATCCCAAGCCCTTGGATGCTCTACAAATCCAATGTCCAGACTGTTTGCTCCATTGCACAGAAATGCCATCATGCTGAGAGTCGTTTGGCAACACCTGCCAGTGATGACTGTTTTTTATAACAGCCCATTAGTACAAGGTTCTTAATGAAAATGAAAGCCAGTAATGAAGCCAAAAGGCAGCAGCAGCCTCTAGTCTGCAGAGGGTAATTAAGCTAGAAGAGATGGGGAGACTGAAGAACAAAATTAACACATGGATAAAGAAAAAAAGAGACCTGGTAGTGCATTAGCACTAATGTAGTTATGGCAAACTATCCAGTTTCCTTTATGGAAACATTTTGTTTGCATTTGGTGAACTATTTCTATATTGCTAGCTGATACAACAACAGATTATTGCTCCCTCAGATACACAGACATCAACTACAGCAACAACAACAGGATTTCAATGTGGAGCAGCTAAAGACCCTCTGGAAAATGACAGATTGCTATATATCATGGTACATTTGAGCTTTCAAGAAAGGAAAGCAGTTATCCTCCTCTAAGTCACCATCTCATGTCTACTAGGTGTGGAAGAGAGACTGACTCCCAAGAACAGGAACTTCATTTGATTTATTCTCAATACAATTGTCAAAATTCAGTGGTTCCCATCTTTTCACTTGGTAAAGTACTTTATAAGATAATGTTATAGTTCTCATTGTTAAGATGTTCCCTCTCGATACTGGATTTAAAAAACCTTTCAGCGATTAAGTGGCACCTCTCCAAGGTACTTTCTCTGAGACAACAGCAGGGTAATTTCTTCTGTGCATTTATACTCTACATATGCTTGGAGATGGCTTTCATTTCATATCTTGCCACTTCCTCAGCATGAAGTTTAGCTATACACAGTAGGTCTTTCACTGTTCCTTCATAATCAAGCCATGCGTGATCTTAATCATCAAGCCCTTTCAAAATTCTTACAAACTGTTTGACGTATTTAAGGCCTGTAACAGTTTAGTCTAGGTAAAGCTTATCAGATCTCTTTACAGAAGAATTATCCACCTACTGCTTTATGAAGGATGTCATGGCACTTATGCAACATTAATGCTGTTTTCTATCCACACTGATGATTGCAATTCTTCCCATTTTAGTCAAATCTACACATTTCATTAATATGTCATTTCTTCCCCTCCTTGTGATCACTGAGAAAAGCACTAGACAGAAATAACAGTAACTTCCAATTTGTCTAGCCTTCCCAGTTCATGCAAATGCTGTTACATTTTGTATTGCTAATTTATTTTAGAAAACTCCTCATGTTAAAGCCAAATTTTAATTGTTTTCTTCAAGTAAGATTATATAAGGCTTTTTGTCAAATAATACATTGAAGTCTAGATATATCACAACCACTGTTTTCCTTTCATCCATTAATTTTGTAACTCAGTCCAAAAGTAATCAAATGTATTCTATGAGTTTTGTTTAGTAAATGCCGCTGATGATTGCTCATGGTTCTGTTACTCTGGATAGTTACAGATTCATTATTCTTAATACTGCTTCCATTATTTTATTAGAGGCTGATAAGGCTTTTAAGAAACAGTTTGAAAGTTAACTCATGGAAGTGTTTGAAGACTAGAATTCAGCTTTATGCAGAATCTAGCTGCTGAAAAGCTGCCATAGCTTTTTATTCTCCTAAGAATAATATACAGGAGCAGGAGATACAAAAGCAGATAAGGACTAGGGGTTATTTAATGATGGTCACGTTATTGATAATATAGTCAAGACATACACAAAATGCAGCACAACTATTAGAAAAATACAGACAGGTTTGACAGCTTCACACAACAAAAGCCTGATGATCCTACTGTGTGTGGGTTTGGCTAATTTTTACATAAATCATTATCATCCTATACAGCACAAAGATATCTTGTAGACTTCAGGGTCTCACAGACTAGAAATTATAATAGGAACGGTGTACTTAAAACTTTTTCTATGAAGTAATGACATCAAGGTGAAGGAAAAGGGGTAGAAAGGGTGGAATATGAACCCCCAATGCCTTGTGAAAGCACTAGAGGAACTGGCACTTTCCTTCCCTGAGCAGCCCACCACACGAACACTTGACAGCAAGGCGTATTACAAATGGATAAAAAAGGAGACTCCAACTGTCCCTGACCCGTCGCCACTGTGCCAACTGCCCCAGACCCTTTTGAAAATGCATATAAACATTTCTAAACATTTCCAGCAGCGGCAGCAGTAATAATAATACCTGCAGAGAGCTCTGCGGGTTGGCAAGACAGCTTGCTGCCTACTTTGGGTCAGACACTGTACCCTGGGAAGACTAGAGACCTACAATCAAACCTCTTTATGAGTGGATTGAATAACCGGTTCTATTTACAGCTGTTTATGAGGCACCCAGAAGCTGGCAGGTAAACACCTGAACCTACGCAATCAGTGGCCTGTAACTAGAGCCTTACCATGTAATAAATACACAGCTCAGTAAAAAGGCAGATAATATTGTCATACGAGACTCCTGAATCAGTCCTGTTCTTCCAGTGTTCCCCTTTTCTCTAAAGCACACCATTAACAAAGTGAAATCTCCATGTACAATGAAAGTTAATCTTCCCGTTCCTTGGCAAGCCAAGAGTCTCAAATGCAGACATCCTAATTAATATTATTCGCCTGTGAAAGACTAAGAAAATGCAACAGAAGCAAATTTTAGATTGCCTAAGAAAAATATCATTGCTTAGGCCCACATCTAAGTATGGCTTTGATGTGACTTGCTGTACCTAGTGTGTTCAACTGAAAGTGCACTCAGCTCAGTAGCTCTATGCCAACAGGAATCAGAGCTCCTGGGCTCTGTTCCTGGCGCTAGTAGTTCATCCTATCTCTGTGGAAAATCAGATAATCTCTGTCCTTCATCTGTTAGGTGGGAAATACTCAGCACTCTGTGACTACACAGTACCTGCTGTTCACAGCTCCACCAGTGTGTCCTGTTTCTAGCTCTGCTGTGCCGCCAACCTCTACTTGCTGAAGGTCCAGACTGATGTGCACTGACTCTGAGTCCCTCTAGTGGAGCGGCATCAGTGCCCGAGATCATGGTGCCAGAGGGCGGCAGCGCTGTATTATCAGGCATGACAAATCAAAGCAAGTCAAAATCAAGGTTTGTGTGGTTGACCTGTGGGGCAAGACTAAACAGCTGTACCACAGCTCCAAATCTAGTCACTCAGGCAGGGTAACATAAAAAGACACATAAAAATGTGTTTGGCATAGATATTTGAGATCAAAAGACACTGAGGGTTATTCTGATAAAAATGCACTTGGAACAAAACAGAATTTTGAACAACAGCTATCCATCACAACAAACAAGGTAAAACAAACTGACATATTAAGAACAAAATCAGAATAAAAAATACAACAGAAATAATGATCACCAGATTGAAAAAGAACAGAGGCTTGGGCAATTATTATGGAATAGTAGTTATCAGGATATTGGAATTCTCATGGAAAGTGTTATTTATAACTTCTGCTAGATCATATTCTACATAGCCAAAGCTTTGGGAACTTTCTGCTCCCATCCCCAAGGTGCCTCATTAGCCAAACACACTCCAATCAAAGCCAACAAATCTGCATTATAAAAGCCTAGTGTTAATTAAATTATGTGAAGGGGTAAGGAACAAGTATTGGGGAGCTTGAAAAAGCATGCAGTAATGTGCGTGCAGTAACTCCATCCAAATTCTTTATGTGGACTCAACAGGGAACAATCTAACTATTTCCACTTACACCTCATTTTACTGACGCCTGACTCTTAACTGACACCAACTTAGAATGAGTAAAGTCAGTATTTGCCTGATACTTATCACAAAAGCGATGACAACAAACATTAACTGGCCCTTTCTTGGTTCCTGTAACATAGAGGGTAAAGATGAAACAGCCATAGTCACTGTTGTGTTCATATTCCCTCAGGACAGAGCTGAAAGGCTTGAGTGAATAGTGACAACACTTACAGTTGGAAAACATAAAGTATGAACAGTAGCAAGGGCAGGACAAGAAAAGGTTCTGCCCTGGTCACTTCTCTGAGACGATGTCACACCAGCGCAAAATATGTTAGGGGTGTCAGCCACTGCAGCCAGCAGTGACTCCCAGAAGCTGGATGCTGTGCAGTGGAGAGAAGGCAGCAGGTTCAGAGGCAAGACACAGCCCCAAGGTGGGAAGCCAGCACCCAAAAGGTAACTTGCCTATCTCTGCTTCAGCTAACCTGAGTAGGAATAGAGAACATCCTTCCAGTCTGTTCCATTGACCAGTAGGAGCTGCTACTAAGTAGTCTTGGGGACAGAAATTTTGGTAGGGCCTGTAATAGCATAGGACACAGGGTAATGGTTTTAGATATAAGATTAGATATAAGGAAGAAATTTTTTTGAGGGTAGTGAAACACTGGACTGCCCAGAAAGGTGGTAGATGCCCCATTCCTGGAAACATTCAAGGCCAGGTTGGATGGGTGTCTGAGCAGCCTGATCTAGTCCCTGCCCATTGCAAGGGGGTTGAACTAGATGATCTTTAAAGGTCCTTTCCAACCCAGACTATTCTACGACTCTCTGAAAAACGAATTTTCCTCGGGCAGTTTGTGATAATAAACTGTCCTCAAGCTCAACTTCATTTGAAAGTGGGGCTGATATATCTTCCTGAGAAACACCCAAGCCCCTCCAGAAATACTGAGGTTATCATGGACCCTGTGTGCTACCAATCCCATCACGCACAGACTCAGCTGGCCACCTGGTGGATCTATTGCCCCATTCCCATCACTCCTCTCCTGTTTCCCAGCACTATTCGCTTTCTCAACACCAAAGCACAACTTCACTCAGGGTCTTCAGGAAGTGCTGCACTGCACCCTAATGGTGCCAGAATCAGGAGGGGTGAAGAAGAGGGCTCTCCATCCAGGACTGCAACCCAAAGTCCAGGCTTCCACCAGCAGTGACATCTGCTAGGCCCTGTATAAGCACAAGCCAGTCTCCAGGCCAGTTTGCAGATGAGGTGAGGCATGGCCCAGCCTGCAAGCTGTGTTACCCCTCCAGAGTCTGGGACACATGGTCTCCCATGGGGCAGTTCCTTTTCTCATCTCAACAGGGGGCTAAGGCCCCTGTTTCTATCAGCATAGTGTCTGCCCTCCTCATTACAAAAGGATAATGGAGGGACGGAAATATCCCACCACTAACCTAACTACATCTGACATCATGCAGGTGGATGTGTGACCTCAGCACGGAGCATGAGAAAAATACTCTATACTTTTGTATTTACTACCCAAAACCAGAGTAATTAATTTAGTTTCATGTAACGTAAGATAGGAAAGTTGTCACTGCTTCAATTTCACACATGGACAAGCTGAGGTTCACTGTAGGCAACTAGAACAGCCTGAAGCAAAATCAGAGCAACCAAGAACTGAACTGAGGACTCTAAATCTTGTGCCTTAACATTACCTTTCCTTTCTCAGCATGACCTCCTCCCAAGCTGAGATGCTACTTTTCCATATTCAAGGGCATTACTTTCCTCCTCAGAGAGACCTGAAGGCTGAGCTGGCTTCTCTCTTCTTTCTCTTCACTTAGAAAGAAAAAGAAAAAACCAAAACCCCCACATCCACAAATACCCTCCAAAAGCAGTCTTATTTAATCCCAGTGTAATTCTCACTGGTCTTTCTTAATCCTTTCACCTGTGAGATAAATGACAGCATTCTGGGAAGAACCCAAGACTAATCATAGACTAGCATAAAAAGAGACAAAGAACCAGATAAAACAGACTAAAGGAAATCACAAGGCCTGAATTAACCGTGCACATGCACATCTATTCCAGACGCCCTGCTGAACTAGCCTCTTTCACAATAGATAAAAGGTCCACTAATGGGCCTGAAGAAGGCCATGAAAAGCCATGTCAGTAAACGAAGGCTTCAGTCTCCTCCGGTGTGCACTGCAGAATAAGATGACAAAAAACTCAAAGAACCAAAATAAGTTACCAATAGTAATACCTAACTGCCTAACATTCAGCAAAAACATAATGTGTAATCTTTCCACCTTGTTCTGTCCAGATTCCTCTCCCACCATCTTATCTGGGAAACTCCTCACGGACAACAGTACCTTCTTCCGCCCTTCCCTCTGCTTCCCTTCTCATTCATTCCATTTGCCCACTCTTTCCACTACTGATGCTGTACATCCATCCTTCTTCCTCATAACTGAAAAAAACATTTCCATTCCTTGACTATTTAAGTACCTTCTTTATTTTTCACTTGCCCTTAAAATTCATGCTTTTGAAGGAGAAACCCACATCCATGTGCTCAGATGTACTTTCCCAGCAAACTCCTTACACAGTATACTTAGGGCACCTCTGCATTATGGGGTTTTTCATTCTGTAGATTTTTGTCACACAGAATATGTGTTGTTTCCTTTGCAAAATATGATTGCAATTTCTACGGTCATGTACATGTTTATCAATAGATAAATACAGTTTTAATCTTCTTAGAGAATTGCTTTAGCAAGTAGAATCTAATTGGGAGAGTCCTTGGTAGAACAAGCAAGTTATTTGGTGGTTTATAAGATAGATTGCACTGGTGCTTACAGAAACAGGAACGGATAAGAGAACTCTGACATTTATTGCCTGTTCTCCTCCAGCTCTCTCCATCTCTCTGTGCTTCTGCTTATTCAACTGTAAAACAAGGAAAACAAATAATTAACCTTCTTACTGGATGGATGTGAAGCTGAATGATAATGTTTTGTACTCATCGTGTATTGTTTTCAGGACACTCTGTAAGCCTCAATGCAGCAGCCTCCTTGTGCAGTGGTGAAGGGCTTTTGTCCCCACTCCACTGTCACAGAGGCACAAAAGCCCTGACAATTCACAGGGAAAGCAAGCTGCAGAGTGAAGAACACACCTCTCACTTGTGAGGCCTCTCCATTAAGCATGACGCTATTTAGGAATGTACTCCAAGCATTTATAAGACACTTATCAGGACAGGAGGTTGGTGGGATGTCAACACGCTACATGCACACTACTGATGACAAACAATCAGTGCACAAAAAAGTATTTTTCAGGAGAGTCACAGACAGGGCTGGAAACAGCACAGGGGAGAAAAACAACCACTCATAAGAGTGGAGGTCATAATTCAGCATTTCTTAAAATGAACTGCTGAGAAATGGCCAACTGGAAATCCCAGCAAATAGAGCTGTAACGTACTCAAGGCCAGAAAGAAGGAATCAGTGTCTATCCACTGAGGACATCACTAGGGAAAATTGTAGAGAGGCTTCAAGCTCCCAAATCAGTCAGATGGAAAAAGAGTCAGAGAGAAAGTGATTCCTGAATAAATTTCTTTCCAGTTATTTTTGGAAAAGAAGACAAAAAGGAGGGAGGTTGGTACATTGGAAAGCCGACAAAAATCATTATTCTCTATAAATTGCCTTGACATTGTATAGGCAGTGACCTTCACAGCACTACCAGTTTAATGGCATTTACTTCAGCAGTAGCTGATTTCACTATTAAACAGGGATGCATAGCACAAGATTACACAACTAAATCACTCTTGTAAATATTTAATATCATTGCCTTTCTTTTTTTCCCTTTTAACAAATCACTATCAAAGGCAGAGCACCCAGTAGAAAACACATTTATTTATTCTATCTTGGAAAAAGCTTAGTGCTCATGCATTTTATCTATCTAGTTCTCCAAATGACTTTGACACTTGAAAGCCCTTGTGATCAAAACAGTCTGAAGGAAGGCAATTTTGCAACCATTTAAGAACTGATTTCATGCACTGATCAACGTTTACCAAACTTGCTTGATGGAATAGCACAAAGTTTAACTCAGCAGATTGATAGCAAACACCTGAAGGAGAAAATTAGTAAGAAAATATACTGGCTTAAATAGAAGTACCTTAGGAGACAAAAAGAAAGAAAATCAGACAATATCTCCCCACTCTTTTCTTCCCCCTCCCAAGAAAAAGGCCGTAAGAGCCCAGTACTTCAGAAGTCAAAGGGAACTGGCACTAACAGAAAAAAGCTGCATTTTTGGCTGACAATATAATAAGCACATCCGCCACATAATACATTCATTCCACTATGGACATGCAGTGCACCATGGCAGGAAATGAAGTGTCCACAGATTTCTCTTAAAACACATCTATTTTAAAGATGGAGTCAATAGATAGAACAAATAAAGTACAAGAATGTAGCAAAGAAATATTGCTAATGATGTCTCTTGTATCATATCTAGTAATACAAAAATTGCCTGAGAAATTGAAATGCTAAGCCTGGAGTTGAGTACCTTAAGTATAGCAAGTCATTTTAAAGAGAGCCTCACAGTCTGTACATTCTGATTTTTGCAACTTTAGGAAAAGAATTTTTCCACAGTCTGGGATAAATGGTCTGTCAAAAATTGTATTCTGTTCAAACTGCAGATGATCAATGCCAGAAAGTATTCTCTATGACAGCATTCCAGGAGTCAAAGAACAAAAGTTATGTGCCTTTTCAGCAATTTAGCAATAGAGGAAATATAAATCAATGGATATTTAGGAACTGAACAAGTCCTGGAGGAAAGAAACCAATTCAGTAAAATGAGAGATAAAAACAGATGTAGAAAGCAGTTTGCCCTACATGCCTGCAGACTTCACTGAGACTGTGGAGTAAGACTCTCCAAATTAAATATGTGTAGTTGAAAATGGCTGGATTAATATATTCTTTGGATGATGGAGTTGGTCAGACCTGCAAGGCACTGGCGCCTGAAACGCGTGTGCCTTTGTAGGAGCCGTGAAATGCAAATGCACACCGATGCTAGGTGCTGCCCTGCCGTTTATAAAAGCTTGCAGCATCTTTAATGCAGAACTAAGCGAGAGTCTGTAATCCCTGTGCTGTGATGCAGCAATGTGCTCTCCCCTCGCAGGACAAGCCAACAGCTATGCAAGATCCTTTTATCAACATTCACAGGGCTGGAAAATAACTGTTCACAGTTTGATTCCCAACATTACCGAATGAACCAAGAATTGCTGAGAGAACTGGCAGCTGAATACACATGTAAAAGACAAAGGTTCTTCAGTGATATTTATTCTAGCCAAGTTTTAATATTTCAAGGCTTATAGGAACTAACTCTTTACATAATCAAATGTAATTGTCTGATCCCAGCTGGTGATCAGCACATTCATCATCAACCTGGTCATTATTAATATACCAATAATTAGAGGGAATAAAGGTGTGTGCTTTATAACACTGGTTTAATACAATTCCACCGTACCTAACAAGACCACAGCTCCTTTTGAAATACAATTATTTTAACATTCAAATTACACATTTTTCTTACCAGTACTAACAACTAACAATCACAGAACCATATGAGTTTAAAACAAATACTGAAATGGGCTTTTTTGAGTCTTCAGTGCAGAGAATTTGGTCAATTAAAAGGAATCGTGTTTTGCTTTAGAAATAATCTGACCCACAAGCAGTTCCCCAATCAACCTGTGATTTGAGAGAAAAGCTCAATTAACATGCATGCAATCAACAGAATCAAATCATAAACACTTACCTACATATACTACATTCTTCTTGCTCTACTGTAGGAGAAAAAGCGCTATCTCAGGCACCACAGTGTGGTACTGCTTGGCAAATGCTACTGACTTTTATAATGGTGACAACTGTGTACACAAATTCTCAAAGTACCAGTTCTGTTTAAAGCCTTTCCCCACAAAGTACTGCTGGTAAAGGACCATTTCTATTAAATGTTTTGCAGTCTTTTACTTTAGCAAGAGATGCATCAAGGCCATCATTTAGCAAGAATGATACAGAATCCCTCAGTGTTGGAACAGTCTCAGAGCCACATTCTTCCCTGCACGATTTCTTTTACATCAGTGCATCTCCTCTGCTTCAATATCAGTTATGCCACAATAAAATCCTTGCAGTGCAGTGAAGAATACCATTACATCACGCCTCTTGGTATATGAAGCATACCTAGTATGAAATCAACATCTCACAGAAAATCCTGCTAAAACAGAATTTGGGGTCTTAATCCCTGTAGGTACACAATGCATTACCAGGTGCAAAAAATCCTTTCATTTCTATGGGCTTTGCCAGCTGTTTAGGGAGCACAGTACCTTCAGCACAGCAACTTACAGGATAAGTCATCTGTAACATAAATTTCAAAACAAAAAGGCTTCAAAACCAATTGAATATGTTACAACCTGTGAGTGCTGGATTCACACCTGATTCATTGCTAGCTGTAGTGATGTTTTCAGTTCTCTTCCCTTATATCATAGACTATCAGCACTGTTTTCTATTTTGGATATGGGCACTCTGAACTATCAAGGCTCTTTAAACAAACGTGGAAATGAAAGCCAGCATGAGAAGGAGCTCTAGCTCCATGGAAGAGGTAAGACCAAATAAATAAAAGGTGGTGGGTATCACAGGAAGATCAGCAAGTAGCAGTGGTGCATTGCCAAAAACAGAATCAAAGATTGGAATACTGATGTGGGGAAAATCACACGCCATTAGATATGACTTCATAACAGACAGGGAAGATGCTGGGTGAGTTATATCAGGCAACTTGAGAAAGTATGACCTTCTTCACAGTAATAGTTTTACAACCATTTGTATGGCATGTTATCCACTAATCTCTAGTCAAAATATTTACTGTGTGGTAAAACACTGCAAATAGGGCTGCTGCTTCTAAGTGCTTACTCTTAATGCATAAGATCCAGCTTACACAGCACATACTTTCTGAAGTGTTAATACTATAATGTTATCACTGTTGTCCACAAAAGGCCACAATGAGCCTTAAAGCAGGAATCTTCCCTCTTCCACTGGGTGTTATATTTTTGCAGAGCTGTCTGATGTGCGTGACAAGGGTCTGTTTCAGTTCCTGATGGCATTATCACCACTTTGCTGTATTACCATAAAGCCCAGGAAATAAGCTATTACCCACCATCACTCCTCCCAAATGTTATCACAGAAAATCATGCATTCACAAAACAGCATTAACTGTGAAAATTAGAGTCCATTTAAACTGTAGCTGTTCCTTCATTCCTAAATAGGTTCTTAGATCAAAACTTCTCCCTGATCAGCCTCATTACCAAATGTCCCTTTCAACTGGAAGAAGAAAAAGATCACTTTAAAAAATTGTATGGTTTACAGATAACACTCCTTCCCTGTATTATGACAACCAGGTCAGTAACATTAAAATTAACATTTTTTTCCAAAAATACAGTAGGTGGTTTAGCTTTTAGAACGGTGAGTTGAAATTTTACCTCCAAATCTTCTCTGGCAACAGAAATGAACCTCTAACTTTGATTTTGTATTTCTAGATTATCTCATTTTCAGAATCTGAAGCTTCAATTATTTAGGGGAAAGACTTCTCTTTACTTTTAATAATAATACTAACTCTGCAGGAAGGGCTTTCTTTTAAATACAAAACCTAAATCCTGGATCTAATATACATGCTGGTGTCCTTTCAGCTCTAAACCCATGCCCTAGAAAAACCCACAACCTATATTTTGCTATTATCAAAGAAAACATTGCTTATGACGTTCCATTTCTTTCTCTGCTTCTTTGCCTCTTTGTTACTGTCTGTTGGAAGGACTCCAATCTGCAGGGAAAAAACACTCTCAAATCTAAACTGAAAAACCTAAATGCCAAGAAAAGGCACAATGTCTCTTTAAGAGTCAACAGTAAATTAACTTGCCCATAAGAGTGCAATAATTAGCAGTTAGTAGCTTATTAAAAGGATGGCAAAGGCCAAGCTGCCATCTGGGATCTCCAGTTTCTTGTGATTGTTATTATGTCAAGATGTGCAACTTGCATTAGCTTTCATGTCACTGCACTTGTCCTTACTTTCCATGTAAATTTTAATGAAAGATATAGCACTTTAAAAATCAGATGTCCACCAAAAGTGCTATTAGTCTGCCTTTTACAAAGCATATGGACTGTTTTGCTACCTCTGCATCTCTACACATCACTGAATGCCTCAAATGAAGTAAACAGCGGAAGAAAAAAAACCCTTTTAATGATATCAATTAAACATTCTCTCTGGGCAGAGTGAAACCTGAGCCTCATCAATACCAGAAGACTACAATATAGCATAAAAGGACAATATTTTAGCTCTTGTTTGCACACAACATGACCACAATGACTTTAACTCTCACAGGAATCATTCTTCTTAATAAAAATGAAAGCCAATGAAGCTGTTTATTCAGACGTTAGAGAGAAACTGCTTTAAAATAAGGTAAAAAGTGTATAAAAAAAAATGAATTGCTTATGAACTACAAAATACTTAACACGTTATGAAATATTTTATTTAAACACATTATTTGTAAACACACATACTCATATGCACAAGCAATAAATAATTTACAGAAATGTCCTGTTTATTTTCTCATTTGTTTATCTTCATTAATATATTACGAAGAGGCGTAAAAAGAAAAATGCTTCTAAGATATCTATTCCTTTGCGTTAGCTGATATTCAACATTTAAGAGGCTCCATTCACCAAAGTTCAGAAAATATCATCACTCTGGAATATAAAGAAATAGGATGAATGCCTTGCAGAAATGTCCCCAGCATCTTACATTTGAAATTCATCAACTAATTAGGCTTATAAGATTTATATGAAAGTATTTGTTTCTTCCCTACATAAAATACAAACCCAGCAACAAAAATTGGCTTACAAAAATTTATTCCAGAAGAATGACGTCTACATTCAAGGGGTACTGATTCTATTAAAGAGGTTTTACAAATTGGGTATTTGCTAACCATAAAATGAAATTACTTATTTTTTAAACAGTCATTATGAGGAAAGTTAAAACTGAGAATCACCATCCTTCTAATAATACAGGATTTTCTTCCCACTAAAACAAAACCAAACCCAATACCAATATTTTAAAAGTATTAAGGAAAGGACTATAATTGTAGAAACTGAAACCACACAATAGTCACATTTAAAACCCAAATATTAAGATATTTTATAGGACAAAGCAGAATTTGCCAAGGATGGCAAGATTAGTGTAGTGTTGTTTCTTCTGCTTGTGTAATTAGATATTTATAGAGCACAAATGATTTGTTACTGATGTTTCACTTTAACATTTGCATAAACTCTTGGCCACTTGGACTTATTCACATCACTTTGAAAATACAGAATCGTTAAGGTTGGAAAAGACCTTTAAAATCATTGAGTCCAACCATTAACCTAGCCCTGCCAAGTCCACCACTAAGACATGTCAGTAAGCATCGCATATATATGTCTTTTAAATACCTCCAGGGATGAGGACTCAACCACTGCCCTGGGCAGCCTGTTCCAATCCTTGACAACCCTTCTGGGGGAGAAATTTCTCCTACCATCCAATCTAAACCTCCCCTGGCACGACTTAGGGCCATTTCCTTTTGTCCTTTGCTTGTTACTTGGAAGAAGAGACTGACACCCCACTTGCTCAAGCCTCCTTTCAAGGTAGTTGTACAGAACATTAATGTCTCCACTGAGCTTTGCTTTCTCCAGACTAAACAATCCCAGTTCCCTCAGCCTCATAAGACTTGTGCTCCGGGCCCTTCACCAGCTTCATTGCCCTCCTCTGAACCCACTCCAACAACTCATTATTTCTCTTGTAATGAGGAGCCCAGAACTGAACAGAGTATTCGAGGTGTGGCCTCACAAGTGCTGAGTACAGGGGGAAAATCACTTCCTTAGTCCTGCTGGCCACACTATTTCTGATACAAGCCAATACAAATCCTAATGGTATTACTGGTGAAGAACTCCTCAAAAGTATTTTCCAGATCAGCAAGGTCCAGTCATTTCTTTCTATCTGAGCCTGCAAATGCTATTTCATTTTTTCTGTGCCATTACCTCCTGATCAATATTATTGAACAATTCAAAGAAATAACAACCTCACACTGCTCACTAAGAGCAATGCTGAACATTACGAGACTTAAAAGACCTACTTGGGTTAAGAGCAGTTAAGATCAAGAGAGATAATCTGATTTTGCAATGCTGAGAACCACATGTGGAATTTGCCAGTAGCCTTTGGTCTACACAACATGCATTAAAAAATATTCCACCCATGAAATATGTGAGTACTCTCTCTTTTCTCCCTGAGAAAAAACCTGCTACATGTTGAAAATGAGTGTGCAGCTGTGCAGTTTTTCATCCCTAGCACAGCTACTGTTGAAGGGAAGGAGGCCACTGCCATAAATGAGAAGCAGGAATCTGCAGACTGCACAGGCTCTATGGAGGCATACTGTGGACACCAAGAAACCATCCACACCTCACCAGCATCCTTTGTGTTACAGTGGACTTTTGGGACTCTTCAGTTACTTGTGTGAATCTTGGCCCACTAAAGTCAATGTGAATTTTGCTAAGATACAGGACTTCATTCACCAAAAAAAAGGAGTCCCATCAGGAATACAGCCAGTTTCCTTAGGGGGCACTAACCTCAGTGGAAGCCAGATCTAAACCAAGAGTTATGGTAAAACAAAACCCACTACATATATGAGAGAATGGTGAAAGGCAGCAAAAAGGCAAATTATCATTTCCTTAACAAAGGCTGTCCAAGAGAACAAATTTATATTATATTAATTACATTATATTATATTATATTAATTACATTATATTATATTATACTATATTATATTATATTATATTATATTATATTATATTATATTGTATTATATTATTTATTATAGTACTGCTATACATTGTGAAGAACTTTTATGAAATCAAATACATCATATCCTTTGGCTATGTGGCATGAGACAGAGTGGCTGCCGGTTTTTACTGAAAACTTCAAGAATGCCAAAAAAGATGAACTTTCCAGATACAATCACTAAGGCATCCGGTACCACCTTCTCTGTGAGCTGAAGGCCATGTGTGGGGTCAAAATTACACCACATGAGCCCTCTGAATATATGCCATTTTTCATACAGAGTGATGGCTCTCTGATGAAGTCACTTGCTATAAGTAGAGCTAAAAACTACAAGTAGCTGGGAAGTGAAACATTTTCACTCAATGACACAATAAATTAAGTTTCAGTGCATACAAATGCATTGTGGACTATATATTATAATACATATTCCTACAGGTTCAACTGGGAGCTTTGCTTCAGAAAAGACTTACAGTTTAGTCCTGCACAGGCTGGCCTGTAGCACAAATGCCACTCAAGTAAAGAAAAGAGCAACATGAGCCAATATCATACCACCCAAGTCTCACCCTGATATGCATTGAACCTTACATCACACTAATCCATACATCAGCTAACTCAATTATTGCCAGCTGTGTTGAGACACAGTTACATTTTGTATGGTGTGCTCAGAGCTTTAGGTTCTCACATTTTCTACAGTGTATATATATGATTATTATGTTCTGATGTTCACAAGACACAACAAGATAGCTCTGAGTACAGC
This sequence comes from Ara ararauna, assembly GCA_028858755.1. Taxonomy (NCBI): domain Eukaryota; kingdom Metazoa; phylum Chordata; class Aves; order Psittaciformes; family Psittacidae; genus Ara; species Ara ararauna. The sequence goes on along the minus strand of CM054380.1, from coordinate 57,289,413 downwards.
TTATGTATTATCCTCCACCACCCAACTTTGGATAGAAAAGCTATGAAACTAATCATTGGAATATTTTCTTCACTTCAAAGAAGAACAAATAATACGGGTTACATGATGCACCCCATCACAGAGAATTCAACAGTATAAACTTGTTAGAAGAAAGCAGGGCACCTGAAAGAGGAATTATATGAATAGAAAGTATTTAATATGCCATTGTCCTCCAAAGAATTCAGGCATTACAACAGTGATCACTGAGCATAGGCTGCTTGTGCCTCAAAGGAAAGTTATTATGAACAAATCCTGTGAGCTCTCATATCCTCCCAAATTCATAGTAGCACAATTAGTCATTTCATCCCCCAATGTCTTACTGGCATGGGCACACCCAACATCCTCCAACATGTTCAAATTATGATGATCAATAGATCTGATTCTTCAGCACTGCCTTTGTTGAAAAGGAGTAAGCCTCAGCATAAAACAACCTTTTCATCCATCTCATTGGAAAAGAGGACAAAGAAATGGATTTTCTTTGAGCAGTGCTTCTATTTATCAATTAATCTTCACCCTTCCCTCCAGTCCAACTGGAGACCCACAGCAGGTTTGCAACATTTTGCCTTTTTGACAGTCTTGATTAGGGATGGATGACTGCCCTCTGCATGCTGAAGACAGGTGTGAATTGCTGAAGAGCAAGCTGGAGCCCCAGAGCAGCCTTACATGCCCTGTGCTGTACTGAGCTGCAAAGGAAATGGACCCCTCTGTTTAGCAGTGCTGATCATTTCTGTTTCCTCTGCAGCTTATTGCAACTCAATTTCTCTTTGAAAAAAGCTTTTTCACTAACAGAGAGGTTGGGAAGCAGAGCTGGGAGGAGAAATGATAGCTCAAAGACCTCCACTGTTGAAGGATACTGGGCAAGCCCAAGTCCCACTTCCCAGCAGTGTCATCGCTCCAGTGCAAGAGAGTCAGCTCTACCAGCTCACTGGCCTCTGGCTCTGTCTTTGACTGAACTGATGGTCCCTTCGCACCTCAGCATCACCAGTTACAGACAGTCTGACACTGCAGAGCCCATACTTGGTGTGAACAGGGAGAAAATAACATCTGTTAAGAAGGCCTCAAAGGATTCATCTTAATAAATATTTCTTCCATAATTTAACACAAAAGATTAAGAGACTTTTAAAAGTAAAGGCATTAAGTTTCAACATGAACCACGGTCATAAAAATGCAATTTGTCCATTAGCAAACATTTTACAAGCAATGAAATGTTAGAAAGAAAGCAATCTCTACCTTTACTTCTACCTACAGACAGGAAGGTGCGTGTCCAGTTAAGAAGAGGAACAAGGGGGGTGTCCATCATGGAGGAGGCAAAAGAGAAGAAAAGGAGGAAGCACAAAAAACAGAAAATTATGTTACTGGCCATACTTGCAAATACAAGGAAATGAGCATATTTATGTAGCAACCAAATCCAACAAAACACAATTTCAAGAGAAAAACAGGAGACACACCACAATTAAAGCACAAAGCAAGGCTTGAACAACTGACAGTACAACCAGCAACTGCCTTGTTAAGCCCTTTGGCTTTAATCTGATTTTCTCCTGAGAAATGCAAACCCCTCATGCAATAGCACTGTAGTGATACGCCTCATTCCACGTCTAAACCAAAATAGCAAGAGAAACAACAGAGTAGGACAGAAAAAAAAAGATAATCTCATTGTAATATATTTGCTAAACACATTTCACCTACCAGAGCTAATGTATTTGCATATAATGTTGACATTGCATATTTACTCACATTTATATTTATATTCACCTATACATTTACATAGTTTATATCCATTATATTTTTATAGAGGGTAAATATTTATCAAAAGGGAATATCTGGGAGTTGGTTGGCAAAAAAGAGAAGCCACTGTTCCCTGATGCCTCATGGATAAATATGGGTGGCTGCAGTTGCCAGAAGCAGATAGTTTTAACTTTTTTTGCCAGGCAAGGGAGTATAGAAAGGCTGATGGCAATCATACAGGCCTGAAGAGGTCATGCAACTCATCATGAGAAAGCTGGGTTGCAACCTGTAATTTAAATGGCCAAGTGCATCTGTTTACATAATCCAGTGCTAAAACACAGCCTGCTACAAAGATACATTCAGTGTTACTGAGAATAAAAGTGGCCATGAAAGTTCACTGTACTGATGCCTCCCAACATGCCATCACCCTTTCTTTGTCAATGGCTTGCCATACTCAGCTGTATCCTGAGGAACTATGACATGCTGAAGGGACATATCTGCTGAATGCTCCTTCAACAAATATGAATAGGGAGCCATGAGTCCAATTGAGCAGTAAGTAGGGATACAGAAGAAGCTCAATGCTGCCCAGAGCTTTGCTAGATGCTCCACATGCCAAATACCATGGTCTTGACATGCACTAAGAAAGAGAACTCTTTACCTATCTTTCCCCAAATAGGGATGCTAAGCAGTACAGAAAGTGAAGAGTGAGCCCCAACTTCACTTCTGATTGTTTCCTAAGCTTTCATGACTTCAGAGGTGAAAGCTGTCCTGAACTACAGAATAAAAACTGATTATATCCTAAGCCTTTCTAAATTCCACTGAGATACATAGAAACTATAACCCTTTCATTCAACACCTAATTACTCTTGAGTCTTCAGAGGCACAATGCTGCATCTTACTAACTCTTTGGACTGTCTAACCTCAGAAATGTGTTCACTTAATGGTAAAAGCACTACTGTGCACATCTAGCTTAGGAAAGCCTCAGCAGGATTTACAGTCAAAATTCACATTTTCTCCCCACAGACAGGCATCTGGTCTGGTCTTTCTAGTGCACCATGTGCACACACCTCACATTATATCTTCAAACATTTTACTCCTGCATTTGCAAGACTAGAATGCATCACCAGCGCTGCTAACTCCATCACCAGTGCTCCCTAACTTCTCCCCGGTCATGCTGGCAAGGTGCTCACACTGTCAGAGAGAAACAGAATCACCCCTCTCCTCACCTCATCTCTCCTCACCCGCTTTTGCTCCCCAAAATACGCTCATAATACAAAATGGGACTAATGATCCCATCATGTCACAGCCAATAGATCTGTAACACAGTCCCGGCTGAGGTACTAAAATGTGAACTCTGATACAGGCCTAGATCTCATTTGTAGCCTAAAGTGGGGGGAGCCCTGCTCTTTTTCTAAACCATCCTGATCTATGCATATTTGAATATTTTAAATTGCAGACACAGGGCTTACAGGCCATTATATGCAATTTTCCTCAGGATACATAATGAATTAGAATCATGGCATGAGGGCTATTTACCTTTTTTTTTTTAATAATTGCACTCTCCAAAGAAAGACCCACATTGAGGTCTGTATTTACCCTGCAGAAGTGGGAATCATTACAGCTGGCAAAGCAAGAAAGAAATGGCAAAATAAAATAGTTGGTGGACTGCATGGAAGGGGGATACATACCTCTTTACTGTCCTTGGAATTATTTCATGCTCCCTCCTGGGCACCTGAGTCCCAGGCTGACCAGTAGCCATGGCTCATGGGACACAGGCAGAAATGGAAATGGCTTGACTGGCACCCACTAGGCTTAGTTGCTTTTGTCATGCAAAGCCCAGAAAAACAGCAGGGACAAAGCTCTTTCATGATCAGTGACTGAAACAAAGAGAAAAATCAAAGGACTTACCTTGTTCACTCATCATCAGGTGAGAGAGGCCTTTGAAAGAGAGAGAAAGAGAGATAGGAAGTAAGAAAAAAAGAACCAACCAGAAAAAGAAGCAGCAATATTCATGCACACTGGTCTTGCAATCCAATACCTCTCAGGATTGGAGCTCACATACTTGAGCTAGACCAAGTATGGAGGTAGCATGCAGGACACAAACATATGCAGGTACTGCTTTCCACACTGAGCAGGAAAGCACCTGTCTTAGGTAGAAAAAAACTGTTGGTAGTTGCAGAAGTGTATTTGACATTCACCATATCCCTTGGGGAGCGACTCCAGAGGCACTGCACACCAGTACTGCTAAATGGGCTAGGAAAGCATTGGAGCTCTGCAGGGAGCATTCACTCTGCTGGAGAGCTATAAAAATACTTCTCAGCTACAGATTTAAAATTCAATCCTGCAGTGGTCAGTGAAAGGGAGGCCATGATCCCACCACATCTGCTTCAGACAAAACATCTGGGCTAAACGCATACACACACATAAAGCTATTCTCCTCCTTGAACGTGATGGCTTCGGCATGTATTTTAGAGTGAATCAACACTGCTTGCACTTATCAATTAGACACCAGTACCCCAGACCTGCCGAGGAGTAAAAAAACTACCTGTAATCTATTTTTAATACTACTCCATTTCCTTTCTGGGGAGACTAGAGATTCAGCTTCCAAGAGCAGCGTGTTCCTTTGTGGCTTTATAGCTAAAGCAACTTTTCAGTTTCAGAAAGCAGCATAGCTCCCCTCAGCAGTGACAGCCACTCTGTAGATGAAGCTGTGGTAGTCACTTGTGTTGCTCCAGTCTCTGACTGATAACTCTCTCTGGCATAAACCTTGTTTGTTTCAATTCAAATTCATTTCTAGCCTAAACTTTCAAATAGGCTAGAATTTGAATACTGTACAACTGAATTCATACAAATATTGTTTCGATACTATTTTATATATATTCATGCCCAATCCATTAAGCCTCAACTGATCCATTAGTTAATTTTGTGACACACGACATCACAGAACTAAGACAACAAAAATCAAGTCCTACCCACTTAAGCTGTGCGTGACCCCTTTCGGACTTGATCCCCTGACCTTCTTCCCTTAGCTTGATTCCTTGTCCACATCTACCTCTCACAGCACTTAGTATGCCAGGGATTTTGATCGCACATATGCACTCACACACACCCCCTCCATCTTAAGTCAGTTTATTAATCAAACAGGGCTGTGACTTTTTTAATTTCATGGATACTGAGAGGTCAAATGAACTTATTAGAATGAGAATTTTCAACAAGCAGCATGCTGAGTTTGAATTTGTTTATTCCTCTCTCTCTTTTGTATTTTCCTTTTGCGCCTGCTGGAGAAATCTAATATCCAGATCATCCCAAGAATACATTCACCCACAGAGAACTCCAAGCCAGATAAGGGGATTAATAATTGTACAGTCTAAGGAATGCAAATATCTTAATGTTCTTGAAGATTAATGTGGATTTAAAAAAATAATCAGAAACACAACATAGGTTTAGATTTTTTTTTTTAGCTATAAATAAACATAGCAGATTTGATACTGTAGGACATATTTCTGGTCTAAATTACAAGATATAATTTTAGTGACTTGCTCTGCTAGTAGAGTGGGTTGAATTTGTCTCTACTTATGACCACTATCCCCGTCATTCTTGGTAGGAAAATCTTAGGTCTGAACAAATGGGCACTTGAAAGTCACTGTAAAAAGCACTACAAAAACCAAGACGACAAAAGTATAACTGTTAGGACCCACAAAGCACAGAGACCTTGTACCAACGGTGAAAAAGGAGAAAAGGCAGGAAGGTGTCAGTATGACATCAGATAATGAGCACAGATAGGGTTTCCCAAGGCCCCAGCTCTCATACACCACGGGGAAGGAAAGCCACGGCTAAGGGGCACAGCACCAACAGGTGCAGCTGCTGGGGATGGCACACTGATGGGGAGTCACACTGACAGGAGATTGGACACTGACAAAGAGAAACCTCCAGAGAGGGCTCAAAGCAAGAGCCTGCATCAAACATCCTAAATCATACTGCAAGACCCTTTCACTGAGTCCTCTGAGTCCACCGGCCTCAGAGGAGCTACAAAAATCTCAAAATGTCAGGAATGTCAACATCCGTTTTGTCCTTATCAGAAGGCAAAGGCTGGGTGCCCTATCTGTCAGGCACATCAGCCAGGTGAAGCCTAGAGCCCTTCACCTGCAACCAGGACTTGGAGTACCCCCCAAATGTATCCACCATTCTGGCCCCTGGGTTGGCCTTGGTTCAAATGCCTGCAGAAGAAAGTCTCCCTAAGAAATGTTCTGACTCCGCTTCTTGACAAACTTGAAATATAACAGCAGCAGTGGTAAGGTATGTACATCTTGGTTCTCCAGTCCCAGCTGAGCAATGGGAGTAGGGAGATTAATGAAAAAGAATGCCCTTCCTCCCCCAGCGCTACTTTTTCCTTTTAAAAATAGGAAGAAAAAGGAGGGTGGGATTGAAGATACAGCAAAAAAATAAAATATTATGTCTTAAGTTGTCCACTGACATAGGCCCTTATTTTAACACCAACAAAATTCCAGATTCGTTATTAGCTTGAATAATAATATAAATAATATCAGCTTTGCTCTTCTGAAAATTTTCCTCCCTTGCAATTTAAAGTAGGAGTGAAAATGAGCGTATTTATCCCCAACAAAATGTCATTAACAACCCAAACCTTCAACCATTGAGAAATAAAATCAGTGACATTTGCAGCATGTTAACAAAGGCCCCAAATTAGTCACATAAAATCAACATAGGAAGTGTGAACTGACATCATTGTCTCACGTTTACATCAGTTTCAAGATATGACAAGATACTAAAAGCATTTTCAAATCATAAAAGTCAAAGTCATCTCAAGGTGGCAAGGAGTAACACTTGCAATAGGACTACAGTAAACTAATTGAGCATCCAACAAACCAGTGCAAGAGGTGTGAGAATTGTTCTGACCTGCAAACTAGACCAGATTTTGCCAGATCTGGGGGACACCTACACCAAGCTACTGGGGCATCAACCATAAAAGCTAGGAAAGCTTTCAGCAAGGTCAGGATGCTTAATGAAGGGCATATTATTCACATATACAACCACTGTCTGTGCCAATAGCCACCCTATTCCAGGGGAATCCTGAAAGAAAATCTGAGTGTCCACCTAAATCCAAGTGAAACATGATTTCCTTTTAATCTTAGATTTGTTCAACAAGAAACCCTGATTAAAGCCTTTCTGGCTACCCAGCCGGTGTAGAAGTGGGAAAAGGTGGACACAAACCTGCATGAGCCACAATGGTCAAGGAGCTGTGTGCTTTTTCTAAATCAATCTAGTCATTCTTATAATAATCTACTGGCTGGGTTTAGCTGCTGCCCAACAAAAATGGTGGATAGCAAGTGCTCCAGAAAAGGTTCAGGAAAACCTCAAAATAAATAGCTTATCTGTCCACAATGAATTTTTTTGTCAAAGTCAGGAATCTGGTGACTTGCTTCAAATGTGAGTGATAATAAGGACAAGTGCATGGCTTCAGAAAAAGGTTCTCAACAAGTCTCTTAGATAATGATAAGCATCTGCTTGTGCTCAGCCTCTGGAGCCCCAGCTCCTTCAGACTTTCAGCAGTAATGTGAAGAGAAAGTAGCCTGCTTCTTCAGAATGTTGGTTTGTTATTAAAATAATACATCCATTGCCAAGGGCAGACACACATGTAAACTCTGCTCTCTGGCCATGATTTATGCCTGCCACAACTGCCTCTTCCTATTTAGGTCTGGGAGGTTTTTTGATATTTCTTTAACCTACTACCAATATTATTTTCTCAAAGGTTAATATTAACCATCCTTGATCTCAACATAGCACTTCAAAGAACTACATTTAAAAAATAAACAACTGTGGACCATCTATATTGAAATAGTAAAATGAAGTGGCTCTAATTGTACAAAATATCAAGGGCCAACACTGGATTCTTACGAAGCCAGAATGACATTCCTAAAACTAGCTTCAGAGTACAATGATATGAAAGAGCAATGTAGTCAAAACAGCACTCTTCATCTTTAAGGATTTACCAGTGGCAACTTTCAGAGTGGAAAAGAAAATGAAGGAAACCTTAGAGGCAGTTTGAACCTTGCCCCCACTGTGGCTCCCCCACTCTGCTAGCACCACACTGGATACTTGGCACAAAACCACAAAACCCAAGAAGGTGGGGAGAACATAGAACACTGAGAGTGACAACTGGTTGCAACAACAAAGGAAGATGGACTCCTTCATCTAGTTAATTATAGGTTGTCCTGTGTTACTGGGCCCATGCTCTGGGGGTGTGCTCATGTGCCTGAGTGTGCATGCACTGCTGAATTGCTCTGTTAAGACAGGCAGCCTCAGTATTTCCCTTTTAATGATGCTGCCAGATTATAAACCCAAAAGCTCTTAATAAATGGGAAGAGAGACTGCCAGGCAGCAGCAGCAGCCCAGCTCTCCCCAAGGACGGAAGATCCTTTCCTGGGTACCATGCTCTATGATCCATCCAAACAATAACAAGGCCAGGACTAATGTATGTCCGAGGCAGGGTATCATGCCTCAAATCCTTTACAGCAGAGAAATCATGTAAAGAAAGAAAACATGTAAACCAGGGATTCTTGCAAAAATAAAATGACATCTATAGAGAAAAGCCCTCTGATGAGTAATGGAGTCTTGTTTACACCTCCTTTCCTGATTTCCTGAAACTAGTAATTCCTTAAGAAATAGGTTTTTTTCCCATCTGAGCCTTCTAACTGAGGCTCAGATGGGAAGTTCCATCAGCAGCTGTCTTTTTTTAGTTAGCAGGAAAACTGACAAGTCCCTCGTCTCCCCTGTGGTCCTTCTTAAAGAAGGCATCTTGAGGTTTTCTTAAACCCAAAGACCAAGGAAGACTCCCTAAGGGTCCCCATGTACCAAAAATAGGACATTCCAGCACGGCCAAAGGATGGGACCCTGCGGAAGAAGAAAAACCCTTGTCTTGAGGGATGTGAATAACAGAAGAAGAGAAAAAAAATCATTCTGATGGCATCTCTTACCTGATAGACAGGTCAGCTTTGCCAAGAGGATTGACCTGATTCCTTGACTGCTGGCATACATGGTGCCTGTTTTTTCTAACTGGGCAAAACTGTAGCACAAACTGGGAGCAGTCATTTTTGTCTGAATCAACCATGATATGCACAACAGCCAAGGGGCTCCTCACAGGCCTCAGCAGTGAGGCCAGCCAGGAGTATAGCTTTGTTATTGTAGCCGGAGGCCCACTTCCAATCCAATTACACACAACAGCTGTGCTAGCTCCTCTTTTCCATCCCCTTTGATTCCTCTGCTATGTAGCTCCAGGATAGGTTTTGTTGTTATCAGGGGCAGTGAGTCAGGGTGAGTGGCACCTACTCTGAGTTATCAAAGCAACGAAAGCACATGGTAGAGGCCAAAGAGAAAGTCAATTACCCCAACATGTCTGGGCAGAAATAGTGATCAGACCATTCTAACTCCTTTCCCCCATAGCAGAAATAGTATTCTGACACTGCACATGGCATATTCCTATAAGTATTCACATAGGGAAAGCTGCAATGTCAGAATACTTGTAGGAAAGCTATTCCATGCTTTCAAACATAGTGGTGTTTGAAAGCATCAAAATAAACATGAGACTATTCACAATGATGGCCACACGCACAAAAGAATGTGTGCAGGTAGCAAGACCTGAGGGTGAATGCATTTTATTGCTGATGCATAAGATGATGTGTACCACTGCAAATCAAAGCACCTGATCAAGTGGGTGCACAAGTTGGGAAAAGAAGAACTGTTAGGCATGGAATAGAACTCTTCAGCTTGGAAAAGACATTTCTAAGAACATATATGATAGAGGTAAAATCCCAAATAATACAAACCATGTGAACAGGGAATATTTTTTCCCCTATTTGTCAGAACGCAAGGAAAAAGAGTCTCTAAATGAAATTCTCCAGTAACAGGTGTAAAAAGTAAGTGAAAAGCACATTCCACATTTGAACGATTAAATAATGGGACTTGTTATCACAGGATATTGTGGAGTCAAAAAACATAAGTGGATTAAGAAAAAGACTGGACATGTCCAGAGAAAATACATCCAGCAACACCACCATGATCTTGATGCAATATCAGGTCAGAAAATCCTTAAAACAGTGACTACCAGAAGCCACACAGGTGTATCAGGACAAAACCAATGCGGACGTAGTTTCTTAAACTTCTTCCAAAGCTCCTACTTTCATAAAAAGATGCTTCTGAGCTAGACGAATTCTTGCTCTGACCCCAGTGATCACTACTGCCATATTGTTGCAAATGGCAACATATTTCAGGGCAAGAGAATCCAACTTGAGGACAGTGCCTGTGCAAAGACCATGCAAGAATAAAAACAATGGTAGCATCTGTGATGAAGAACATAAGACTTTACGAAGCGGTTTCAAACACCTGTGTGAGTGGAACTGAAGACAACGGCATGGATGGATTCTTAATTTGACCTAGTATCTTCTATGCATAGGAAACTTCAGATGAGCTGAAACACAATTCACACATTTTCATACCCAAAAAGCAGAGTTCAGCTTCAACAAAGTAATACATGTACGCTTAAATGACAATGTGGAGTTAGGGAGACAGAGGAAAACAGCAGCCCTGACATAAAGAAGGGAAAGAAGCATTAAAAGATGTGGTTTGAAAGATTAAAGAACTGGACTAAAAAAGTGTTTCATGCTTGTGCCTTCATGAATTTCTGTATCCTTATGAAGGCTTTGTTCAGGCAAACAAGAACTAGTTTTTCCTCGGGGCCCCAGATAACTAGGTCATTTCTACTGGGTCGTGTCCATTCAGTTTCATGCAATCTGTAGTCAGCAGTAAAATTGTGACAGCAAGCTGCCCAGAACTTCATCTCTTAGCCTTCTTCCCTTGAACATCCGAATATCTCCCCCACAAAGCTGATAAACATGGCACGAATACAAAAAGCGCTATTTAAACTCTGGCACCTCCCAGGCATTAGTTCCGGTCACCATAATACCACGGATCCATACTTAGTTCTTTCTCCTGCACATAGTCTTCCACTAAAAACCCTAAGTGGGATAGAACATGCCACTTGCCCCTTGATCTACTTGTTTTTTCCCAACAATTTGTCTTCCACAACCTAGACCACTGGCAATGAGTAGAAGGTGCAAAGAAAGGGGCAGATATTGTGCAGATATGACAGGGGCATCCATTCTGATCTGTGCTGCATATTGCTCCCCAAGAAAGGCACTTAACCTCTGTAATAAGGCTCTTAATCTCCATAATGTTCAGCCCAAGAACTCTAAGCATGCTGTGAAGGGGAGGTGAGGCCGTAGCTATAATCCCAAAGGGAAAATGAAGTTCTGAAAGGAGAAGTTATTTCTCCTCTACAGGACACCGTGAGTCAGTGACCTAGCTGAGTACAGACAGTAACAGTTTCAACTCCAGGGCCCAGCTCTAAATACTTAACTTTGCTGCTTACAATGCAGCGGTCTTATTTTGTGACAGGGGACATAATATCTGCAGGGCAGCTAGGCTAACATCTGAGAAACTCCTTTCAGTTGTGAAATAACCCAGACGGGATCTCCAGTTGGCTCTTGAAATGAGCATAGCACACCAGCCCCTATTGCTGGAGTACCCCTTCTTCACAAGCAGAGACCATGCAGCCAGGAAAGACTCATACCACACACTTCTGTTTACTTTGAACAAGACCAGCTTCTTTGCATATTGCAGGAACTGCACCCAGAGGAGCTCTGTGGTTCCCACTGCTGCCAGCCTCAGCCTATTTACAGCTACCTTCTCTTACTAGGGAATTAGTTCTAACCAGTATATTCCACAATAAAAAATACTCAGTTAATCAATGGTCTCTTTATAGCCATTCTGCTGCCTGTGGATAAATAGTTACCACTAGCTCATAAAATCCTTAATTTATCTTGCAAACAGTGGATGCTTAAAGTAACCACTCTTACAGAGGCCCAGGGCTCCGTCCTCACAATAGAGATAGCTGGATGGGCAAATAGGAAGAAAGCCTCTGCACAGTTGGGGAGAGGGGAAGTACAAAACCAAACCCTCCTGGTAGTCCATACTGCTGCCCAGTCATGCAGCAGTGACAGTATCCTCCCCAGGAGGAGCGCAGAGAGATTAGACTGCATGGGAGTAAGCAGTTACAGAGCCTAGTAATGAGATGTGGGTAGTTGTCAGTCTGAAAACATTCAGATGAGTGCAAGAAGACACGGAAAAGGGCATTCACTTGCGACTAAATCCACATGGGAAAGCACACAGCAGTCCTGAGAACAAGAACACGTGTATGAGTGATGAGGAGAATAAAAAATGCACATCCAAGCATATAAATTATGAGAATAAGATGGCAGTGGGGCAGAAGAGCCCATTCAGAAGCAGAAGGATGGACCGCCCCAGGGTGCTCACAGTAACAGCAGCATAGTCCTGACCTGGTTGTGCCACCTCTGCTTGGGCCCCTACTACTTACTGATGCCGTCATCCCCTGCAGCTTGTGCAAGCCTCAGAGATGGCCCTGATGTTCTTCGAGGCAGTGCTTGTTTGTGGCAGAATATCATGTGTGCTAATGGTAGAGCATAGCAAGGCCATGCTTCCCAATTCAACCATCCTCCTCTGCCACAGACACCAACAGCCTCAGGATCTGTTGGAGAGACTTGTGACTCCAAGCCCTTGGTGCTGTCCTGTCAGATCCTGCCGAGAGGAGACAAAATTTCCTGGACATCTCAGACTGGGGTGGAGAAGGGTTCTCAGTCTCATGGGTCACTGAAAAGATTCAATGTTACACTTGAGAGATCCTTTCTCTCCAAGAACCCCCAGCAGCATTTGCCATTTGGCCACTTCCATCCCCACTCTTGCCAGCTGAAAATCTGATAATCCAAGTGTAGAAAAGAAGCAAATTGAATGGAAAACTCATTCGAGATCCAGGTCAGGTTTAGTAAAAGTTATGCAGAAAGCTGAGACAGCAATTAGCCTCAACTCTTCCGTTGTCCCACTCCAGCCAGGGCAATGCCAGCTGGGCTCTCACTGCCATTTCACATAATGGTAAGCCACGTGGGACTCCCTGAGCATGAGGTAAAAATTAGTTTCTTAACTTCAGTGGCAACAGGATGTGGACTACAGCGTAAAGTCCTCTAGTGCAATTTACCCTTGCAGCTGGTGTCAGGGGACTCAAACCATTTTGGCAACGAGAGAGGATCCTGGGGAAGGAGGTTTGGAGTTCTCTGTGGTAAAATACTTCCTGGTGGAAAAACTTCTCACATAAACAACCACACAAAACACATATTCCTTTTTTTTTTTTTCCTTTTAAATTCATCATTTTTGCCCTGTCATATATTAAACTTTTGATACCTAAATAAGATCACAGATCCACATTTGGCCAGAAAGATACTCATTGCGTTTTAAAACGTAAGATAAAGCAACAACAATAAACCCCTTTGTTAGCAGAAAGGAAACTCAACAGGTTGACAGTCGACTACCAAATGGAGTAGACTGCAGTTGGAAAAGGAAAATGACTGAACTATATTTGTATGCTAGACTACACACAGATATATCAGAAATAAACTGTATATAATGCAGTGTTCAATGCCAGGTAATTAGCAACACAAGCAACCATTTTCAATGTAATTTCCATGCAGAAAACATCCCTTTAACTGAGCAACACAGCGTACTCTTTGAAGAGGGAAGTTTGTGACCTTTGATACTATGAAGCTCTCCTTTTTGCAAAGACTTTGCAATCCAGACCCTGTGATGTCCAGCATGAAGATTTGTTCTGTGCACTCCCAGGAAGCAGGATGAGATTTTCTGCCCACCACCACACCGTAAAGAGCAGCCTTTCAGCTCAGCAAAAGCAACACTTACCTGGAATATGACTGACATCTGTCGAGGTGTTTTCATGGCAAGCAGAAAGCAGAAATAGAAAAGAGAGAGAGAGAGAAGAGAAAAAAAGCCATTAGAAATGCACACAGCAACTCGGCATCCTTGCATGGAAATCAATTTCATGCAAAACCAGAAGTAATTAGGCCTGCTTGAAGGCCACCCATGCAAGGGAGGAGGCACTGGCTCCCTCTCCACTGTGCATGTCAAAGTGAATCCACCATCATATCTGTCCGGAGAAAGAGTTCCTGGAATCAGATAGAACCAAGCCACATCAGTTCCTGTAAGAATATTGGTTAAAATATTCTACTGTTTTTCACACACAAATGCAAACGAAAGAAACAAAACCAACCTGCCTGCAGGAGGTTTCTATTGCACATAAATTCAAGCAAGTTTTCAGAAAAAAAGAAAAGAACCTGCTCCCCTTTCACTAGGGGCCATGTGAATTTATGACCAGGTGCAAGACACTCAACATAGTCCCAAAGTCCAGAAGAGAGCCCATTTGTTTTCATTCCTCCTACCCATCATTTCCAAAACAACATCCTTCATTGCAGACAGCAGTACCAACGGGGGGAGGAGTGCCAGAGGTTTGCACATCCCATATATTGCCTTTTCACAAGATGTTGAATTCAGACCAAATGTCATTTAGCATTTTTTTGCTTTGTGACATAAGACCACTCTTCAGAACCAATCACATTAAATCCCAGAATAAATTAGTCCTTTAAAAAAGAGAGCAGCACGACTATGTAAATGCTAGTACTGATCAAAGAAAAAGCATATCTTCGAATGCAGGGTCTGTTTTGGGCAGAGCTCACCAATCCCAGAGAATGTGCTTTAAAAAAAATTGCCTCTCATAACTTTTTTTAGCATCCCAAGTTTAGTCTTCCTCTGAATAGCTACTCTTATCATAACACGATGAGGGAGGAACTCCTGAAATCTCATGGGATGAGATTAATCAGTATTTTCCTTCCAAAGCAGCCCATCCAAAAATAAAAACTGAACTTGCTTGGGGAAACAGTGGGGCCAGGTCCACAGGCAGCATTCTTCCCCGGAGGCTTGTACATTACCCAGGAGTTGTGCTGCTGCAAGAACCATCCTTCCAGTAAGACTACAAAGCAATACATTAACGATTTGGACTACTACAGGTCCTGGGCCACTACTGCCACAAGTCTAGGAGCATGTCATGCTGGCTGCTTTGGCTATGCACCAAGGTCTAAGACTGTATTCTCCTTATCCAAACATCCCCTCCAGTTTCCATCAGCATTTCCCCCTTCCTGCCTAAACCAGCTGTGTTGCTGTAAAACCAGTGCCACTTCTCGTCCAGACACACTTGGTGGTGAGTGACTCCTGTGCATGTTGCTTATTGTTTATCACTTTGTAATGGCTCCAGAATTATTTGAGGAAAAGTCCCTGTGATACATCACACATATATCAAGTCATCCTTCCCTAAGGAGGTAATAACCCAAATAAAACAAAGCACAAAGAGGAACTGTTGCATCAACTCTTTTAATTTCCATAGCTTCTACTAAACATATATGTCAGATTTGATGAGTGTTATTTGTTGCCTTTCCTCTTTTAACACATAATCTAAGAATTGGTGTCCTGGCATGCAAGCCTGGAAGGACACTTAGCACTGAAATTTGGCCTGAAAGTAATTATTTTTAGGCAGGAAAAGGAAACAAATGTCAGGCAGCAATGCGTGCACTGAGGATGGAAGGCAAATGGAGATGAGAACAGAGGCAGAAGGAAGGAGCTCACTTTTAAACACCACTGCAGAACGTGAGCATGATGATGAAGAATTTACAAGTCCACAGCTAGGACTTAGTTGAAGTGTCACTTGGGAAAATCAGTGGCAGTCAGAGAAGATGATCACACATTTCAGAAGAGGAAGAAGGAAGCTCCATAAGGCACCACAATTTCTGGGGCAGCCAGCAGCTGCCCTAAAGCCTATTCTACACAGATATAAAGCTTTAGATCCATGTCCTCTCAGCCTCCCTGCATGCCTGACAAAGGAGCAGGCACAGCTGCAGCCTGAGCTACCTCAAGGGCCGAGGAACAGCACACAGCCTCACCAGGGTGTCTGTGTTTCAGGAAATGTGTGGGATGTTTAGGGAATAAAAAGGATCAGCGGGTAGAAAGGGCAAAGGAAAGAGCTAACCAAGGGTGTGCAAGGGGTAAACACATTAAGTAAATAAGAGGCAGGGGGCTGTAACTGATACACTGCTTGAAAGAATACTTAATTAACTGTGCATGAATTAAACAGGTCATGGAGCTGTTAAAAAGGGGAACAATGAAGTGTTAAGAGCTACACCAACATCTAAAAAAAGTAGTTTCTCAATGGCAAACAATCCAAGGCAGACAGCAAGGGGATTTCCTTTTACCCATATCTTTTTGTTCTGAGGTACCTAAAAGCAGGCATCCCCAATCCCCACTGGTTTTACTCTTAGGCTTTCTTTTTGATGTATCTCTTTTGGAAAGTCTCCACCCAACACTATTTCTATATACATTATTTGCACCAGAAAAGTCACTGTTTGCATCGCTGCAACACTTTTGCAGTATTTACTTATGTGACTGCCCAGGTCATTAGTGTTACTTTCCATACTGAAGTACAAAGGGAGTTTCCTGTATTGCAGACACCCCCCCATGTGGTACCTGCTGGCAAATGCTGATTTTCAAAGGGTGAAAGTACTTGTTTTTTATTGTAAAAACACACATGAGAAAACACTTTTCTTTGTGAAGACAAAAATGGCATATAGTCAGTCAACCCTCACAAAAGACCCTGCAATGAATACCACTGTGGCATACAACTGAAACTGCCATTCAAGTCCTCACAGCACCTGTGACATCTCTGCAGTGTGGTGTGCCACTCCACTGTGGTGCACAATTAAAACTGTGGCTGCATATATCATCAAAAGAGATCTTTAATAAGAAACCTCTGATTCAGTACCTTATGGCTGGCAGCTCCACAATTAGAAGAAATCTAACACCTCAGGAAAGGTAGAATATAGAGATGGAAAAGTGACCAGATCTGGGGAGCTGAGCTGACTCTCCTTCAGATCCCATCATCTGAGACATCTCAAATTCTCTTCATGTTTTCTGGTTTGTTTTCAAATGGACTGTTTAAAACATGTCCCCAGTCTCTTCCTCTTCTATTAGCACTACCTTCTTCCCCCTGCAGGGACTCCTACCTGCTTCAGGGGGCTAAGGAGGTGCAGCATTCCCAATCAAAAAGGGAGCATGCAGAACCCACAGCTAACGAGAAGTCCAGTGACCATGGGACTTACTGCCATGCAGACGGAGGTTTCTCCACTCCCTTCAGCCCAGAGCATTTCAAACACAGAAAGGTCTTCTCTTCACAAAAGACAAGGCAGAATTTGCTTTATCCTATACATGAGAGTCCACTTATTGTTCCTTTGTAAAGGGCTAAGCTGCAAGGCAGTGCTGTTTGCTTTTCTTCTTAGATGCTAATAACTGGGTTGAAAGAGGGATCAGCAGGGCTGCTGCCTTTGTCTGTTGCAGCCCCAGCCATCTGGGTGGGGTGGAAAGTGAAGGAGGAGGATGAAGGGAGCAGGAGGAAAAAAGCAAACATTATTATAGCTCAGATCATTCCTGTGCCTGCAGAGGAAATATCTGAGGTATCTTTAACATTTTTAACAAGAAGTTTAGCAATAAGAGAAGGTGTAATGAGTGACAAGGTACACTTCTCTCTCCAACTAGAAGACAAGGACAGCAGACTTTCAATGCACACCAGGCCTACCAGTACATGTCACCTTGACCCAAAGAGATCTGCTTTCATTCCCATCCCCATGATGCATTCAACCTTGACCCTTGCTTTGATGGGCTGTGGACACCTGTCTTCTGCCAGCTAAACTGACACCCACTGACTGAATTCACACATCACAAAACAGCTGTCAGGCAGAAGCATCCTAGGTTAAGTGGAAATAAGCGCCCAGAAATGAATGGCACTGTCTTGCACTATGAGTCCCTCAAGCTCTCTGGCATCCCCCTCCAGCGTTCTCTGGTTATCAGTTCTTTGAATGCCAGTGTGTGGGGAGGAGTGGGGAACAGGAAGAAACTGGAGAGAGAAGGAGGGCACAAGTTATAACACTTAAAGGCACCTGTTTGTCTTAGGAGACCCACTCCCAAATAAGAAAGATCCTGCCATTAGATAAGAAAATGACCTTATTCTGAAGCTCATTCAGTTACCAACACCTAAAAAAGCTTTTCTAAAGCAGATTTAGCTCTCATCATGCTGCAAATACAGAAAATGGATATAGGTACAATTTTACTGGCAGAAGCATCACTGGTTGGGAAATCTCAGTCACTTAACTCTGACTTACTGATATATGTGAAAACAGTTCAGAGACCATGACTGATGCAGTTATGGCAGTCTGTGAAATAATTCAAAAGGTATGTGATGAGCCAGCCTGGACTCCTGTGATGTGGTAGCAAGAGATGCTGGCAACTCAGAACCAGCTGATTTCCTCTTAACTGAGCTCTGATGCAACATTTTAACAATATGATGAAGAGCTGCATTTTTGCTGAGCTTAAAGTCCCTCAAATTGCAATGAGAAAAGTCTTCATTAATTTGATACTTCAACAAAGTGTTAACTCCAGATGCTGATTTGGCAAGTGGTCTTATTCCATTCAAACCTGGTCTGTTAAGGTAAAGCTAAATACATGGTCCTACTTCACCTCCTATGCCAAGCTGTTAGGGACCAGTGTTGTTGGTGCAAACCTGTAGAAACCCCTTGCTTTTCTCTTCAGGACACAGGGGTTCAAAGCCACCTGGAAGGGTTACAGACACATAAAAAGAAAAAGCATTTACATTGTATAAACAGCTAACAACAGTTTTCTTTAGAACTGTAATGTGGCACTGTAGTGAGATCAATCCCAAGCATTAGCACAATATCCCTGTAGTGCCCATTTTCACACAGGAAATAGGCACCCTGAAGATTGTTGTATTAATAGTTAACTGGGTTAAAATCCTGACTGCATTAATCATAGAAGATTTGACATAAAAGACTTGACTTGACTTTAAGATTGTCATGATTTCATTCCTTGTATTTACTTAACATCTTCTGCCTTACTCTGGTAGTAGGCTCCATCCCTGTTATCTTTGTACTGACTCCAATAGAATTGCCACAGAAGCAAATCTTACCAATTCTATTTAACTTCCTAAGCGTTTAAGATACTGAAACAAATCCAAGACCCCTCAAGCCTATGATGTCTGTCACTGAGCTGCACACTGGGATCATGAAGACCTTCACAGTACTAGCAGGTGGAAGCCTTATTGTCTCACTCCAGAAGAATAGGACCCTGTAATTTGCGTTAATGGAGTGTTGAATGCTTCTGATTTTATTCAGCAGAGACAAGCGGTGACATATACACAAACAAGTTCATTACAATCAATTACATTTCTCTGTGTCCTTTGTCCTATGGGATCTCTTAGGCTTCAGTCTCTTAGGAATAGCGCTCATTTCATATGTTGCATAGAATTGCAGACATTTGTGGTACCGTGCTTTTGCACAGCTAATACTTGGGATCCCAAAGCACTTATTAGCTGTGAATATAGGAATCATTCATTCAGTACTGAAATGCAGCCAGCTCTGAAGTGAAAGAGACAGATGTTTAACAGCTTATAGGAATGCCATACAGCAGTTTAGCTGTCATGAGTTAGAACAACAAGAACTACTTAAAGACGCAGAATAAAACTTGGCTGATTCTACTGAAAGTGCTATGTGATTTTAAAGCACTCCTGATTTAAATGAGGTGAAGGGATTTGAATTCAAATCTTAACTGAATGATTAACAGTGATTTGAGGCTTCCAGTGCTCTTCTCCATACTGCGTGCATTCATGCCATGGGCAGCCTGCCCTCTCCATAGGGTCAAATGTGAGGTTGACTGTCATGTGCCTCAGTACGCCACCCTCTGAAGCATGTAAAGTTTGAGTGGATCCTATATCTGCTAAAGAAAACAGCCCCTTTACCTCAATTCTCCTCTCAGACAGTCAAGATGCTCTAACAGAGTATGCACTATAGTTGGCTGGGGAGATACATGCAAGCCACTATGGTTTTGTTACAATTGGCTGGCCATGTAAAAAAGTGCTTTCATAACAACATGGTATAGATGGATTTAAGTACGCTTGCTGCTTTCAGAAACCAATGCACAGAGTGACAGCTCCAGTAAGAGTAAAAAAAAAAAAAAATCCCTCTAATTAACTCTGTATCATTACTATTCTTAGATAAAGCTGCTTGCTGATTTCACGGCTTTCAGTGAAAGTACCATCCCCTCCCACACATCCCAACAAATGTGTTTATGTATATTCCTTGGGGCCTGGCTATGCTGCTGAGGAGATAGTCAATAGTTCTGTAGCCTACTTACTACTAGCAAAAATCCAACTGGAGTTTAATTACTCAGTGCCCTCCAGACAATCTGTTGATCTTCACTGAAACTGCCTACATACATTGCCTGAGTACTCCAGGGTGAAGCTGCTTTCTATTTCATCCTAGATGCCTGGGCACTGGAGGAAATAGAGGATTTGTTCCCTACTATTTTGCACAGCACCCCCTTACATGTCCATTCAGGAAGTTGTGGTCACAGTCTTGTGGAGTACACAAAGATAGAGACATAACTGTATAACTTCTGCAGAGCAGATGCAAGCACAAAAAACCACAGAGTCCTCTGCATTCACTAGAGAGAGAATGAGAAGACACGATGCAGAACAGGAAATTTTGGTTTAATGTTAGAAAAATTTGGTAGCAACAGGACAGTAAGGTTCTGGAATAGGTTGGCTATTAGGAATTAGCCACCAGCACTGGAGTCTATTAA
The DNA here is from genome assembly GCA_028858755.1 of Ara ararauna. NCBI lineage: Eukaryota > Metazoa > Chordata > Aves > Psittaciformes > Psittacidae > Ara > Ara ararauna. The sequence goes on along the minus strand of CM054380.1, from coordinate 57,268,968 downwards.
GAAAATACAAGTATTCCTCGTTAATTTTTCAGATACATCTGATCTTGTCTTGGAAAGACTAGTTGACCCTTGAGACCTTTTCCAATCCCCCTTCCTATGATTTTATTATTCTAATTCAAAATGCACTCTCCCCAGACAATCCCATCAGTAACAGCTGCCAGGCATCACAAAATAAGAGCTTTAGTAATGGAGCAGGGCAGACACCAAGGCCAAGCCTCTGACAGCAGCCAAGCGCACATATTCAGGGAAGAGTCAACGGAACCGAGTACCTTAATTAACAGCTTCCAGCAACGACAGACTGGTGGAGGTTGCGTCATGATCAAAACATTTAACAGTCCTTGATGGACCTTTCCCTCCTTCACTTTGACTGGTCTCTTCTGGAACTTGAACTGATGAACTGTGAAACAGTATCTTCATTTGTTCATTTAAAACCTGCAGCTGAATACATCACATTGGGCATACTCCACCTGTTGCTTTATAAAGTACTATGAATAAACATTCTCTATTCAGCTTCACCACAGCACTCTTGATCATAACTGTCTACCTCACTTCCAGCTAAAGCCACTTATTTTCTAGACTGAAGAGTGCTGGTCCACCAAGACCCTCTGCCCAGGGCAGCCATTCTGTGCCTACAGTGAAAAGACAGCTAAGTTATCTACAGCAACGTCAGTTTTGAATTCTATCCTTGGGTTAGTTGTACCGGGCCATTTGTGTATCACAGGTCTAACCCCATCAGAAGCCTGTCTCTCCCTTAGGGTCATACAGTACTACGCAATCTGGCCAAAAAATCCAATGAGAACAAACCTATTATTCATGCCAGAAACACAGGCTGACAAATTTATGAATAATACAGACTGTGGTTGAACAAACCAGCCTAAGAGCACCCTGCCTCTCTGGAAATCCTTGTTTCTCACTAGGGCCTGGTGCAGACCCAGACCCCCTCTTCCTGTTCTGTTTAGCAGTATCATGCACACAGCCTTATAATGAGCATTTGTGTGCCCTAGAATTCACTCACAATGCTTGGGCCTGTGAAGGAGGAAGAGATATCAGAGGACAAACAAAGCATGTCATAGAAAAATATAGACACTCCAGCAATGTGTGCCCAAGCTATGCATGCACAGTACACAGTCTCCTACACAAACACAATGATTTGTCATTCAATGTTCCACACAAACAGCAAAAGCTGACACACGGTTCATCGTGTTATATAATAGAAGTGCCAAAGCTTTTTACACCTAAGTGGCCAGTCACAGTAAAAAAGGGAACTAAATGACTTCCTTGCCTTTAGCTACAATATTTAGGACCACTATTTATAAACCATTCATATGTTAGGAGCAGTGGCAGGGGTTACACAGAAAGTTGGGTTTCATTTTCATAGGTTATCTTTAGTGGTAAAAAAGGGAGGATGATTTCTCTTTCCCACTCAGCTCGGATGAAACAAGAACCTATGACCTTCTCAAAGCATACATTGCTCATACTTCTGCCTGTTTTTTCACACTTCTGTAACACCACCTAGGCATCTCTGCACCTAATCCCATGCAAACACGGCTGGAAATTCCTATCACTATTTCCCTTCAAGGTGAAAGAACCTCACACTTAGCAAAACCTTTCAAAAAGTACTTGTAAGAGTAACATTCCCATGGACAGCTGCTTCCTCATGTTCTAATTAGAGCTGAAACCAGCTTCCCATTACAAGCCAAATTTTCTCTTGAGTTTAAAAAGGGCTAAATCAACCAATGTGACACTTCGACGGCTGCATCATATCACAGCAAGAGATGTTCTTGTAAACTGGAGGTAAGTTACACAACAAATCTTACGGATACAGGAGCCAGCTTCTCTCTAACAGCCTTCCTATTTTAATTGACTTAGGCATCAGGAAGGGATGGCAAATGGATGGATGTCCCTAAATTAAATATGCTCCCCCCCAGGAATGCCTGGATTCACCAGCACGGCTGCTACTTCTCAGATCTCTCAGATTCAGCAAAGGCAATAATGCTAGACAGTTATCAAGACATAAAGACAACAAGGAGCCTGCTGATGATGACACACAACAATGCATTTTCCCATGCTGACCACCACAAAAATTAGCCTATTTTTGACAGTTTTGTGGCTTACACTAAACTGAACTAGCCATGTGACCCAAGAGGCTAAAACTAGTTTCATTGTAGGTACCCTGATATCTGCTTAAAGTACTGAACTTGGCCCCGTGGTGTTTCACCTTTGTTTACATCACCTGCAAGACTGACAGACTGCAAACCAGGACATTACCCACCATATGCCACAGAGGGTACCTCTCCTCCTATTGAGTAAGAACCTGCATGCATGCTGCATATTTTCAGCTGTTTTGTTCTCAGAACATCACTGTGACAGCTACCAAAGGCATTTACTACCCCCAAATCCACTGCAAACTGTGCTGCCTCCATTCCTCTCTTATCATCCAAAAAAATGATGGACAAGAATGAACTTCGGGCATATCCCCTGTGATATATACAGCACTGAGGATATTCAATAAATAGTAACACAAAGAACAGAAAAAGGAGTTAACACAAGGAGATTTGGAAAAAAAGTGATAAGTAAGCAGAGAAAGGGCTTGTTAAGCCTATGAAGTGGCCCAAGCTATAACCTATTTGCTGTACCCAGTCTTGGAATTAATAAAACAAATCCCTTGATAAGTCTGACAGAGTTATTAAAGGATGTTAATATTCCCCTCAGAACAATCTGAAAAAGCAGAGATGGATCCACAGAAGACTGTGACTAGCCTAGTCAGGCAAGGGTGCAGGAAGAAGAGGGACCCTTCTCCAAACCCATCTGACTCACTGTCAGCATTGCTTCCTCCTACCCAGCCTGCTCTGGAAGGGCTGGAGGCTGCATAACAAGGGGGTAATCTGCAAGGAGGAAAGTTCCCCATTCCCACTTCTGCTGCCAACCTAACCTTACATGAGGCAACAACAGATGCTGCTCCACTGGCTGAGCTCTGTGCTGTTTGAGCCATTCCCTGCTCACAGCAGGACTTGGTGCCAGGCCACAGCAGGGACTACATCCTGTATCACTGTCCTCAGAGGCCAGCACCTGAGCTCCGAAGAAGCAGCAGCTTGCACAGCCTTGGAGGAGAAGGAACACTTCTTTGTCTGGTTACTCCTGGCACTTAGTCTGCCTTGTACTGCATCGCAGCATCCCGGGACAGAAATGGCATAGTACAGCCATCTGCAAGGCACACAGATGTGCCACAGAAATCAAGAGGTGGCATTTTCCACATTAGAAGGACCTCTGGCACACTCCACCCAATAGCCCAGATACTGTATCTTCAGTACCACAGTGCCTCTTTGTTGGAAGACCTAAGTAGAATTAGCATTTCACCACTGAATCCAGCATACATAATATTACATACCTAAAATTCCTGAGATTATACATCTTGAAAAAAAAGGGAGGAGCGGAAATACAACTCCCCCTTTAATTCTCAACACTGATTATAGGCAATACAGAATCAAATCTCGGTTTTTTACAGGATTCAAATTGGATTAACTTTTAACTCAGTTCTGTATGGGGAGCCTTGCAGAAGACACTGTATTGTTAGTGATCTTGACCAGGCCATGTCTACTCTGTTGGGCCTTTTACTCGGGGCTTGAGAAGCCCCAAGCAGGAGTAGCCACTGCATGGGAACCTGCTGGAGTGCCCTGTGCCAGCCTCTGCTGGATAGTGGGGGGTGTTATGACAGAAATAACATCCCAAACCATCAGGAGAAGATAAATTATTCTGTTTGCTACACACAGTAAAAGGTACTAGCATGGAAGCAATATCCATCCAAGGTTCATCTGGTGCTGCATGAAAGCAGGGTTCCCAGCCTCTAAAATAATATAAAATTTATATGCTATCTATATCCCTCTTTGTCTTTTATCTTATTAAAATGCATTTTTTATTACACCATTTGTTGTTGAGCCTTTTTATTTAGGTCCAGAAAAATCCCTGCACACTATCTCTCACTCTTTCTTTCACTCACCTGTCGCCCAGCTGCCCACAGCGCTGGTTAGCCACATGGTGCTATCAGGTGCTGAGATTTGTGCTTCAGTAGGTCACTCTGGCCAAGGAACCATTCACAGTCTCCTGTACTAAACATTCATCTCCCTGAATTGCCTACTGATTTGAAAATAAAGACCGTCATCTTGAAATTTACTTTGTATCTATAATGCGCTTAGCACACTGCTGGGTTTGGTATAAGTATCAACTAACTATTGATTCATTCACTCCAATTCCAATTAGGATGGAGTTCCAGGGTGCCTGTAAAGTGAAAACTCTATTTATTACACATAAAAATATACAGTGCATGCTTCTCCAACTTACAATAATAACCCTAAATACAGCATGGGTAATCAGAAGAAATGCATCTTCTTTTGCCCTCCCTCCTACACTTACATATCATTTTTAAAGTATGTGTTTAGTGGGGGTTTTATTCCATGTTATTGCTGTATTTGCTGCTGTAATATATATATTTAAATTAAACAGAAGTCATCAAGAGGTTCTATTGGAAGCATTTGCCTTGTTCACTGTTGAAAGGCACTGCTTGGAAAAGAGTAACTGCTGACTTAAGTAAATGTGAAACATAATGACAGGAAACAGCTGCATTCTGCATCTTTCAAAATGCTAAATTTTCTTCTGTGAATGTCTAAATGTAGACCTCCAGCCTGAAGTGGGACCCATGCAGATGCAGATCCAAGTGCATAATCACAGGGCAGGGCACGGCAGGACCTCGTACCCACTAAATTCGGCAGATGTTTCTCTACATTGAATGAACCAGAATCAGGCCCTTAAATTACCAGCACTAGCATGCAGAAGAATTTTGGGTTTCCTTTTTTCTATACACAGTCAAAAAAACTTTTGATTAATATGTCATATAATACATGTAAGCTCACACCCAGAACAACAGAAAACAGACAGAGAAGGTGCAGGAAAAACAGCTGGGCATCTTTTGGTATAGAAAAAAAATGTTTCAAAATTTCCACTGCTTCTTACATCGGTGAAAAGGAGGGTGCACAATAAACAGCTTCCATGCTCATTTTCTCACATCTATATACAAAAGACACTGCTGAGCAGCATAAAGTTCCTCACCTCCAAGCCACCAGTTCAAATCTACTGTATGTCAATAAACATTCAAAGTTACTCCAGCTAGCAGTCCTTCCATGACCTTAGTGAAAGCAGATGAGTGGAGCCCTCAATTCATATCCGCGTTGATTTATGAATACAGAAAAGCCACCATCACAATAATTGGCTCCCAACAGTCCACAAATGCGTTGAGCACTGTATAAACCAAAAAAGCACAACCCCCCCACCAAGAAGACTGCCAAACACTAGCACTAATTGATCCCTCACCTGGGTCTTATGCACAGAAAGAACACAAATTTGTCTTGTATTTCTAAATGACATCTCTTTGCAGAAAATTTCAATCAGATGCTTGTTGCATGAGTAAAAGCGAGTACCTCTCCTCCAGGAACTGTTCTGCCTCAACAACCAGGATCCAGCTCTAAGTGTTCATGCACCAAAAGCATGGAAAAGGAAGGCATTAGGACAAGCAGCATATGTCAGGCTGTCCCAGGGTGTTTGTACCTCCATGTCTGTGATGAGGTCATGGAAAGCTGTATCTCTCTCTTATTCCCCAAACAATTCAGGGCCTATAACTGCAGCATTAACCAGGGAAAGCTTATTCTGATTACATCTTACAGAGCCTCATTCACTGCTGGGGGAGCAATCTGTCCCATACTCAGAGAGCTAATAAAGACTTCCTCCACTAGAGAGACAGCCTTGAACCAAACCAATAACTATTAGGGAGCAGAGTATACAATTTGTCTTTGGGTTTCAGTGGTGGTCATAAGCACTGTTGCTGAGGTATTTGGAATAGTGACTGTACCTTCTTTTCTATGGCCTCTAATTAATAACAGGGTAATATTTGCTTTTTCTTCTTCAAGAATACGTCATTACGGACCCCACTGGAAATTACTGGAAAGCAGTAGCTTTCCAGGACAAAAGGAGAAAAGTATTTCAGCTATATGAAGGAGCGACTGAAGGATGATATTCCTGAACTGGCATGTGACCTAGCTGCTTTTTCAAAGACATAATGTTTAACTACATAGAAAACTGATTATTCTATATTGCCACTTTGCAACATGTTGCAGACACAGGCACTAACATCTGCTTCTGAATTCAGAGAACCACAGCATCACAAAATAATTGATATTTCAAAGGACCTGTTGAGACCATCTATTCTGACCCTACCTCACCCCTCCCCAACCCCCAACTCCCTCAGGTCAAGCTAGACCAGGCTGCTCGGGGCTGTCACTAACCAGGTTTTTACTATCTTCAAGGATGGAAGACTATGAAACAGTTGGTGAAGTGTGCCTGGATACACAAACCAGCTCACTCTTTTTGAAAGAGCTGGGTATAACATCTAAGTGGTTCACAAAGGTGTATGTTTGAAGGGCAGGATATAGCCATAAATACACAGGAAGGTGGTCTAAGAGATGTACTTCTTTCCCCTCCATAGAGGAATGCAAGTTTGAGAAGAACAGCAGCAGAGGCAATGATTTGCAGAGAACCCCAAGACCACAGTAGGAATAAAGTTGGAGTTTCAGCTGCGGAGTTATCAAGTTTCAGTACCGTTTTTTGCAATTGAATGCTGCATGATACAGCTGAAGGAGCTGAAGATGAGTCTTTGTATTAAGGGACACCCACAAGAAAAAACATTCAAATATAGTACAGTCTACTAGTGCTTCAAAGAGAACTTTAGAAAGCAGACATTGAGGCTTCAGGTAGAAATTGAGTTTCTAATGAAAAAATGATAGTATAATGTAGATCCTGAAGGACTACTAATACTGGTAACACAGAATTAAAAACAGAATACATGATTGGATCTAACTGTATATGTATGTGATATGCTTATATCATTGCAAGGTGAACCCCAAGAACCGAATATGAATCCAGCATGTTGCAAGAACAGCACGTAGGAGCCATCTTTTTTACCAGGGCTTGCACAGGTTCAGATAGCTTTAAGCAGCTCCTATTTAAAACTCATACTGTGAGAAGTAACTCCTCCTGTATGAGAACTTGTTGGCTTGTATGAAAATCTTCTGAATCTGTAAGAAGCAAACTGGTATTCAGATACTCACCTCCCATCTATCATGCACAGCAGCCAGCAAACAAGGAACATCTACCTGCAGGTCATTCCAATATACATCCACATATGATGGAAGAAGGGTGGGGGCCAGCTGTACAACTAGACAGGTACGACAACCCAAACGCTGTCATTTGGTAAAGGGTGATCAGGAAAATCATAATCTTGTACTACGATTTTCTTAATCCTGAATATTGGGCAGCATACATGGGGAAGTTATAGAAAACTACACAGTTGCAAAATTAAGCCAATAGAAACCTAGCACAGGCAGTATATGGAGAAGCAGATGGAGCACATCGTCTCTTACCTTGTAAACAAGTCTGTCATGAAATATCTGTATTTGCAGAATGTACAAAAGAACATTTATAAGGACTTTTGCAGCAGCTACCAGTTGCTGGATATCAGAAGTCTGGCAAGGAAGCTTGCCAGGTTGGAGGCGTAGAGCAACAGGGTTAATAACACTATATCCAGATCATGATGATTTCCCAGTGAGAGAACAATTGAGTACATCTCCCTGGCTGTTCATATAATGTAACATTATATGGACATATTGCTCATCAGCTGTGCCACAACAGGACTCTGCAAAACAAGCAGAAACACTCTGCAGACTAGCCTGACAACTTTCTATTCCAGGGCATTACTGTAGCTTCACCTCCTTCCAAGAGCTCATTACTCACCACTGCAGATAGCTCAAGTGGGTACCTGTACCTTACAGTGATATTGGCCTGGAATGGATATGAGGATTGTCACTGTGGGAAGGACAATAAGGAACATCAGTTTTCTCCAGGATTATCCATTAAAAGTTCAGGTGGAAATATATGATCCCCTTGCTTTTATGGCACCTAGGATATATTGAACTCAGCCACACTCTAGGTCAGAGGTGAAGCCTAGCTAATACTATCAGTTCTGCACACCAGTATTTGGGAGACACTGTTTCCTTCTTACCAGTGTATTACAGTTTAATCCCCACTAAACAGAGAGAAGTGAAGGAGAAACTGTTGGAGCTTCTATCTACTGCAGGAAGTAGAACACTCTCTATTCCAAATGACAAAAGCGTGATGAACCCACCACAATAACACAAAGAATAAAGAAAAAAAAAACAGGCTTTGTGTAGGAACACTGAGGTCAACAGCACCAGTCCAAGGTACATGCCACAGACGGGGTGATGGTATTCAAGAACTGTGAGCCATTCTTCAACTTGGAGATTTCAGTGGGTAAAGGTCCACTTTGCTATCCTAAACTTCAGACAGAAGACAATTTGTATGCCTCTGCTAGGCTCCTTCAGACCTAAGACAGGGAAATACCCTCCCTTATTATTTGCTGTAATGTAGCATGAGCAAGAGCTGTTTCTTCACTCCTACATAGTCCCTTGTATGACTCTCAAAGAAAGCAACACCCACTTCTGATGGGGGCAAGCTTTCTTATGAGTGACACCCTGAAAAAGGATAGGAAAAAGGATCTGAAAGATTAAAATGGTCAGATAGCTACAGCCGTACCATGATTTAAGAAAGAGGATGAGGCTGTCTCCAAAGATTTATCTACTAAAGTCTGAAAATGCTCCTCATCACCACTGCAAATTTGCAGGTGTACAATGTATATAGGCAATATTAAGGAAGACGACGACTGTTATCCTCCAATATCTCACTAAACTTGTTGGCATGATATTCAGGTTGCTAAGAAAGTAAAAGCTATCAATCTGAGCATTGTATTCATTGACAAAATGCAAAACCCCAAAAAGCACAAGTTGGGCCTTCTGGTATTTCAGAACATCCAATCCTGTCCTGTATTATAGCTATGAAGTCTCAAGTGAAAACACTCATGGTTGGCCTGAACCTCTTTGTCTGTTTTGAACATCTAATATTCCCTGGTAGCACCTTGCCACCATGGCAGACAGCCATAGTGTTTGCGATGTCCATTGCCATCTGCAAGACCACCCTGCAATCCCTTCTTTGATAATGTCTAAACATGTCTCTCTTAAAAATGTGGTAAATGCCATGCTGCCAGTTTTCAGTAGTTCTTCCAAGTCACATTTGAGTTGGACTATTCCTTATAATTTTATGCCCTACAGGATTTCCTTCAGGAAATGTATGACAGTCAAAGATATCATATGTTGTCAGAGGTAATGGCTTTAGACATATTCAGTCCCACAGGAGGAACCGAAATCCCTTCTCCACTCATTTTGCACTGGGTATTATTCAACTGATGCAGGTAAAGAGCTCTGGCATGGTCAAAGAGGCCTGTTTATTACAGTAATAATTTTTATTGGACCATCTGACATCCTGTAAGGTATGCTTGATATCTTAATCTCCAGAGTCTCTGAAACTTAAGAACAACTTCCAAGCACTTAACAGCACCTTAATATACACTTGTTTGCATGATACTACTTCACCAGATGACAAGGATATAACAGGTCCTTTGGTAGTGAGCATTAGTACTACCTTGTCCCTAGATCTTAGTCTTCACAATCTTTCTCTATACCAACAGGGAATTAATTTTCCATTGTCTCAAATGTAGTGCAGCCCACCTTCTTACCAACTCCAGATCATTCAGCAGTACACACCTTGTGACTTACAGACTACTACTGGTTTGCCAGATACTGGCCAACTTTGGGCTACAAGGTTTGAGGCAGGACCTTACAATCACCTTAGAAAACACATGAACTGGCTCCACTACCAATGATGATCAAGATAGCTTGGCAGCTGTGTCTCTGCACATGAGAAACATCAGCTCTGGCTGTTTTCTGCCTCCTATCTTCTCTCCACTTGTCTTTGCTTTCCTGTCTGCTGTAGGAGCCCCTGAATGAAGCCACCTTGGCTGCAGCTTGTCTCCAACAGGGCCTTCAAAGACTGTTCCAGCAGATGGAGCTTTTACCTCATGTCTTGCAATTTACACATTGTGGGAAATGACAATCAGGCATCTGCTCCTTTCCAAGATTTCCACACACAGAAGAGATGCCTGTTGTGTCCATCCCATATAATGATTAACCCTGGAAAATACAAAGTGTTTAAAGCTGGCAAGGCTTTGAATCCCAGAGGGGTCAGGAAAAGTCAGCTCAGATAGACAAGCAATTCATAGCAAAAGGTCTAGGAGATAATGGAGATGAGTATTTTCTTAGAAATTAGTTTAGCTTGAGTGTGTTAGCCTTGTTCTACTATAGCTCTCCATCATAAGACCTGGAGGGAAATCAAAGAAGGTCACAGCATCTTCACATCGTCGTATTTAAGAGAGACTCAAAGTTCCTACAAGTCCTCTAATTTCATATATGTGTAATGTGTGGGCCAAATAGGATCCACAGTGGTATCTGAAAACCTAGAAGACTTTAGTCCCCAAAGCCAAGAGCAGAGGAATGAAAAAAGACTGTGCAAGAAAAAAAAGATTCATGCGTTGCTGTATTGTTCTTATACCTGGCAAGGTTCTTGGGACACATTTGATGAGGGCTAGGAAAGCGTAAGGAATGTGTCTCTAGTATCAGGTGGACAATTCTAGCTAGGAAATCCAGTATCAAAAGGAAGGAGATTTAGAGTCCTCCCAGCAGATGTTCATGGAATGGATTCTCAAAAAATGTTGATACTTCACTTGGCTGAAGACAAATGCTATCATGCAAATGTGAAAGTACAGTTTTACCTTTCAAATGGGTGCCTTGAAGGCTGATCAGTGTTCCATGCTTGGGCAGCCTTCCCACCACACACAGTGTGACTGGGTTCTCCCTTGCTGACTCACTTCCTTCCCCTCCAGTGGCAGAGCCCAGTCTCTCATAGCTTTGCCTCAGAGAGGCTGCTTTGCCTGTCAGTGCCAGCTTGCAAAACCTGGCCCGGCCAGTCACAACCAGGAGGCTCATTTCCCTGCCAGCCATGATCATCTTGACAGTTCTGCTTTCTCCTGACATTATCTGTCATCTCTCTCTCTCCACCTACCCCTCCTGGAATCAGCCTCCTCCATCTACGGAGTTAGGGTTGGGGGCAAGAGGAACAGGGCCATAGTCAGATCAGTACCTGCTTCCTTCCTACTCCCAACAAAGTGATGAGCCCAACAGAGCCAGGGCCAAGCCTGGATGGGGCAATTACGCTGGAGGAAAAGCACTGAAAAGATGCAGAACCATAAGCAGCTATAAAAATCAACTCATCACACTTCTGCTCTGAGGAAGAAATGGCTGGACTGTTGATGTTTAGGTATGGTTTGGCTTATGAAAGACTGCCAGAAAAATTTAAGCAAAAGATCCACACAGTCATAAACCTCAGCACCACTCTTCAACCATCTATCACAGAGCAAATAGCTCTAGCAGTACGTCTCAGTCTGGACTGGCCACTCTCTGTCTCATGGAATCCACTTTGACAGCACTACCAACAAATGTCACGCCCGACCTTGGCATTGCCTGTTAGTTTAGATTTGTTTCTTTCTGGCCTAGTTCTGCTGATGAGTTTTATTACAGACCTGAAGAAATTCCAGTGATATGTTTCTTTACAGCCCCAACAATTAAATTCTGTTGTGCACTGCAAGAATACCATCCCTAAGTAATTCTTACAGCTTCTAATAATTTAATTTAAACAGCTTCTGTAACAAATGCCACATCAGAACTGTTGGTTACCTCTTAGCAGAGCAGCCCTACTCACACTCCTGTATGCTATGCAGTAAAAAACAGAGTACCTGTTGGAGGACAGTATGGTTAAATGCAGTATGCCACAATTACACAGGAAATGAGAGCACTTTTGGGCTAAAGAGCCTCTATTCAAGTCTTTTCATTATTCTATTGTTTCCAGAATAAGCACAGGATCATCATGCCCCATCTGCCACCATCTTCATGCAATACAGAACTTTCTGCTCACTTGAGTGCCTGCTGTTTGCCAGGCAACTTGGTCTTCCAGGGTAACACTAGAAATGGGACATACTGGAGTTACTTTCAGTGTCTAAAGAGACTGTTGGGCAACAAACACAGAAGAAAAAAGATCTCTTAAAACATTCTTTAAGCTGCTTAAAGAGCAAAGATAAGAAGCTCAGGTCTTTTCATGTGATCTTGTCTAAAAATAACCAACCAAAAAAAAGTCCAGTAAAAAACTCTTTTGTCTCTGTCACATATGAACAACATTATACAGATTCAGATCTATCCCTCAGCTGGAAGTCCTGCCTTCAGTGGTTCATTGGAGTCACTCCACTATGTAGCAAAGCTTCCAGGAAAACTCACTACCTATTCTGACAATGAATGCTAGGCAGGAAGAGAATGTTACATGAGCACTTCACCTTGGCAAGTTTGCAGAAATGCAGAGGGGAGGGGAACTATAAGACCCCATTACACTTTCTCCTGTCACCTTCCTTCCAAGGGGATGTTAAATAAAGCATTTGAAGGCTTGGAATTCAGATTTCATTTTGGTATTTTTGGTGAAATCATAAACCTCTCTCTACTGGAAACATATAAAAAATCAGATCTTCTCTTCCCTGTTTTGAAAAATTAAAGTGAAGAGCATGTAAACTACAGACAGGCAAAACCAGCTAAACCTTCTATTGCTACAAATCCTTTTTTCCTCATTACTGACTATAAACCATCATTACTGACTATAAACCAACACTAAAAAGAGGAATCCGTAAGCTCAAGAATGGCTGTCATGCCATACTATTGCAGCACACTAGCAAGATGTAGGGAACAAGCTGGTTTAAGACAGTTTCAGCTGACAAAGCCACATGACAACAGCCACAAGGTGCAGAATTTCTTGGAAACGGACAATCCACTCCACTAGAAAGAATAAAGAGAGATATTTCTTTGAATTTCAATCAACTGAAACTTTGCAGGAACTCCAAAGCCCCATTTTTAGCTTCACATTCAATGTAAACCACAGTGTTTTGCAGATTTTCTATTGCACTTGGATAAAAACAGATAAACTACTATATTGTTTAGTACTTAGAATTTAGCGTTCTGTATTCCAGTCCCACCTCAGGCACCTTCTAACTTGATACCCTTCAATAATTTACATTCGGCTTGCCTCTCAGTTTTGCCATCGGTAAAATGGAGATAACATGCATTTCACAGTGTGTTAGGGTGATGTGAAGGCTGACTGATTTATCAGTAGTTGTGAGATGCTTAGGAACACTCTGATGAAATGTGCCACATGTACGCGCAATTTATTATTAACCTGACAGCGGTTTAGCTCTTTTATTTTCCTGCCTTGCACACAATTCAAGTGCAGGATGCCTGAAGCACATTTGAATGGATGCCATGTGGCATTTTGATTGTAGCAGGTACTACCATTTAATTCTGAAATTCACAACTTTAACATCACATTAAAGCAGGCTTTTTGCAAATATTTTTCCTTTGCTCAGTTTTGGTTTTGTTTTATATTTTTTTTGGTTTTGTTTAAATAACTTTTAACTGGCCTTGGCTTTTATTCAGTATCATATCATTTAAATTATTAATGGCAAACATAGGCAAGGAAAGAATCTCAAAAGCAATGTGGTCTTTGGGCCCAATTCTGGGAGGTGAAAAAGGATGGAAATAAATAAAACATGAAGGTTAAATGATCAAAGCTACTATTTAGAAGCCCAAACCAGTTACAAGGCCCCAAGGTGCCTGAATCCTTTTCTAAAAAAGTAGTAATTGTTTATTTGCTGACAAGATCAACAAATCTAGATTTGGGTTTAATTCTGAGTTAAACATGTCTTTCACCAGTATGAATAAAGGCTTTCCCTGATTAAAGAGCACTTGGTGCATGAGGTTAATTTTAAGTTCAATACTATTTATGTGATCAGATGCGCAAGACAACATTTTATACAACGATCTGCACATTTACTGTATTTTCTACAGAACAGCCCATATTGTGACAAAATATGAGCAAGTTCACACAGTTCATGTACCCACACTGCAGCACAGTCAGCCAGCTGTTAACAAGGAGAAAACAACTGGGCAACTGTAAGGATAGAAACTAAACCAGATGAAACCCACATTTTTGTTTCACTCCCAGACCTGAAAAGTAGCTTAAATTGTTTCAGTCAGCTTTCCAACAACATTTTGACAAGTAACCAAGAGGAAACTTCAGCAGTTTCAGCTCTTGAAGAAAACCAGCAGAGACTGTTACAAATGCCCCAAAATAGTGGGATATAGATTCATAGATTTTTAAGGCCAGAGGGAGCATTAAATAGACCTACAACAAATCAGTGACCTCCACTTTAAGTGGTAGCAGGGCTATAATTAAACACCAGTGACAAATGAGGACTGAAATCACAGCCAATTGTTCTCCGGAGATACAGGATCTGTTACTTAGCACTTTGGTTTAGTTATCTTTTGCCTCAGGCAAACTAGGAGTCACCACCCTGGCAGTGACAGTGACAGGGAAAACATCCCAAAGCTCAAGAATGGCTGTCATGCCATACTAGTGCAGCTCCCAAATGATTTTCATAGGCAGAGCATTGCTCATCCAGCCCAAATCTCAGCTTGGACTGGCTGCATTTCAAAGAGCATTGCTTGCACAGAGAGGTATTTGTTATGCCCTTCTTCAGAAATGCCCGCTGCCCAGTTCCCAGGTCCAGCGACACTGCAAACTACTCAGGCTCAATCCAACACACTGAAAAGCTAAAGCCAAACAGCTGGTAATCCCAACCTCTCAAATAAGCAGCTGTGATTCTTCTTTAATATATGCAGCCATGCTGCTTTCACTGTCACAGTTCAGAGACTGCAGTGTTCACTGAGACTGGCACATCTGAGAAGTCAAATAGGGAATAACCCACCCAAATACTGTCCACTCAAGATCATCCCTGTGGTCCTTCCTCTTGTGAAACTCTTGACAAACAGCAGCACCTCCATATCTGTCACTTGCAGGGAACTTAAGCAGCAACAATGCTTCATGCCACTCTTCCCTCCTGGGAGGTTTCAAAGGGCATTGATCTGACTCATCACCCGACCTGTACTCCAGGCGCCACACACTGTCTGCAAGCCGGAAATCCGTTCTCACCGGCCAAGTCTAACCTGCGCTTAGGCCTTTTGCCTCCACTTCTGAGCCTCACAGTTCCCACAGTTGTGGCACAGTGGGGTTGAGTTCACAGGTTTTCATCCAGCTTTTTAGCTAGCGGGGGAGCATAGGCCCCTTCCTTAAAACACTTCAACATTTTGTAGCTCATCAGCAGTAGGTCCTTATTAGGGACAACGGAGTCAATAAGTTACAAAATAAGATAAAAATTTCTGCGATATTGACAGAGACTACATTTTTAACAAAGTCAGAATCCAGAAATTCTACAAAATAAAAATACATCTCTTTTTCTACAGACCGCCGTCAAAATCGGTACTTTTTTTCTAAATATTTTGATTTGAATGAAACCACCATTTTTCATGAGGAAAATATTTCCAAGCTCTCTTACTCTGTTGTGTCTTACCTGGTCAAAACGTTGCTTCACATATCTTTCATTTGAACATGCCACAAAATAGGGCAGTCAAAAAACAGACTGCCTAACAGGTACACTTATGTTTAAGATGCAGAGTTCAGATGAAGTCTATGTGTATATATGTCTCATATCCTTTCAAAACAAACAGGTTTGGGAATTTGTTGTTTTTATTACTGCAGTTGACGTGCAGCTGAGCATTTCAGCTTAAGTAATAAAGAGAATTTAGGAGGAGACAGCTAAGCCAATATCCTAAATTTGAATTAGATCATCAGAGCCCTAATTTATCTTTTTTTTTCCAGATCTCCAACAGCACAGTGACCACTAGAGGAACTCTGAAGAAAGATGATTTTGCCATTTAATGTAGCATCCAATGTTTTCTGAGTGGGTCCTCAACCCAATAGCAAACCTATAGCCATACTGCTATCATCATACAACTATCTTCCAAGCTGCTGTGATCACACCAGTACCTATCCTGACAACTTTTCAGCTAGGTAGGCCTCTATGAGTGGCACCTCGTCTTTGACACTAATATAAACATACCTCTAGCTCTGGTTACCCTGAGAGATGTAACAACGCTACTGCTTCACGATGCAATATATCCAATCCATACTTTTTTATGTCTATTGATCTCCTGTTATTTCCCTTAAAAGTCAAAGCTTTGTGAATAACAAGGACCTACACAAATCTCCAATTACACCACAGGTCTGGTAGGCATCATGCAGCCTGGTCCCTTTGCAGAGCCCCCTGCCTCATACCATACCAAGTCTCATGGCAGCTCTTCTTACAGGAGGCCCAGAGGAAAAGGCAAAAGACAGAAGTAAAGAAATTACAGCTACTTTCCCAGCTTTTTCTTTAGGTGGTCCTAGACAAGCAACTTAATCTCCTTTCTCTTCACAAACCTCACCTTTTCCTTTTATTCCTTCTTTTATAACAGCAATTTACTAAGGAATGATTCCATACACTTCCACATTAAAAAAAAATACAAAAATCTTTGGGGAATATGAGCAATATATATTCAGCCACATACAGAAAGGATTTTAAGGAATTTAGCCACAAATGTCACTGAGCTATGAAATTTGCAGATCACGACACAAGCCGCTCCCATCTCTGCTAGCCATCTCTGCTAGCCTCAGCTGTGGTTTCTGACAAGCCTCGGTGGACAAACTTGCCTTTAGCTCCAAAGGGTTTCTCCCATGTTCCTTGAGGAGAAAGGTACCTAGAGGCATTCTGACCCTGAAAGTCAAGCTGGCAGGACGGAAGCAGCAGGAAAGACCAGCAAACCAAACACATGTCCACAGAGACCCACCGGAGGTTTGGAAAACTCAGTGTCATTTTTCTCAAGTATAAAGGCAACAAACTGAGAAGAAATGAAAATCCACCCAAGAGACTACAGAGTCCGAGAAAGCCTTCTGAATAAATACAGCAGCCAAGCAACCTCTGGAGCCTGACAGCAGCGTTAGAGATTGAAGCCTGGTTTTAACTCACAGCTCAAATTTCTACATCTACCAATGAAATGCGGCTTCTTTCCAATAAAAGTTTCTGTCAAACACTCAGAACCAAACCCAGTCCATTATATGCACCCAGGTTATTTTATTGGTCAAATTCCACGAGTAAGAGGAGGATCATCACACCTCAGAGCAACATCCTGAGAGCCAGGTACCCCTTTCCTCCTTGGCCTGCACTGCAAACTGCAGATCAGCTACTAATACATCTGATATATCTAATCAGCAGTTAAGAGTTGTGTTGATGAGAGTTAACAGGAAAAGAAAGATTTTACCTACCCTTTTAGTGCCTTACAATGACAAAACACTTGCCAGCTTTGGGCTAATTAAACAGTCAAAAAACCCAAAGGGCTTTCTTCTCTGGGGTCTTGGTTTTTATGTAATGACTCATACAGGAACAGAGGAAGTGCAAACTCTGCCACCCTGCTCTGGTAGCCTTTTATACTCTCTTTGCTTTCCATGATAGCACAAGGTCGAGGTGAGTCTCGATCTTGGAGGGTGACAGGGGCAGGCTGGAACCAGCAGCCACAGCAGGAAGGTGCCAATGCAGACAGGTAGGCAGGGGTGGGTCACCACACAAGGAAAAGCATTTGATCAGCATCTGAGGTTCGTGACAGAGGGGAATGTCAGTGGTACACACAAAACATACCAAAAAAAGAGTCAAAAGCCTATCTTCTCCCATTGCTCCTATCAGCACCCTGCAGTGCCGCTTCTGCTCTGTGTCACCCAGAGGGAAGAGGGTACGCTGCTGCTTAGGCCCTGTCTTTACCAGCATTACTTCAGCCTGGCCTAGGAGGAGTCTGAGTACTCATAGCTTGACACTGCACCAAGCATCAGGAAACTGGGAGATTTCAGTTGAAAAGCAAGATGAGGAATGTTCCTCAAAGATGGCCACTTGACAAGGAAAGACACCTTAATTTCTAACTGCAAGCCTAGATGGAAAACTGACAATCAAACCAAGCCATCCTACTGGCTGCTCATGAATTATCATCATTCACTTGTCCTGCTAATATACTGATATGTCTCTGTCGCTGTCATACAGAAGCATGCAGGATCCTTAATACCTAGACTACAGGACCCTCACTGGCTACATATTTCAGATATGGAAACTGAGACACAGAGGGTAACCAGGTACATATCCCCTGCAAAAAAGGGTCAATTGATTCAATCTTGAGTTCTTTAGTCTGCCAGCAGATCACCCTGGGAATGCAGGAAGCCTGTGGCAGAAATGGAAATTAGTCTCTTAGGTGCTAACATTTTAATGACCAGACCATCCCAGTTCTGCTGCCAAAGTCCACTTTCTTGATATGTTATATATTGGTCTCCTCTCAGGATAACAATAAGAAAAAGTGTACATGCAGGCAGCGCCCGGACAGATGAAATAGCATGATGGACGTTGGTTTCAGCAACACAGAATGTGAACACCATGTACTCAGGTCCCAGTCCCATTTCAAATACAAACCCGCTGTCCTCCGCGTAGTCTGTTACATCCACAGTCCTCCCTACCTCCCCACATCTACCTCTCTCCGACTTAGAGCTGTTTTGCACCCAGCTGACAGCTCCTGGACGTGGTCACAGACAGAAGATGGGCAAATACTTTGCTCTGCAGGGTAGGTTTACAATGGCAGTGAGTCTGTCTGCAATGAAGGATTGTGGGAGACACACACACTTACACACACAGGTCACATTGCTGTCTCTCTACAGCAATAACATGGCAGTTGCTCTGCTTTCTAGACAGAGAGAAAGAAGCTTTGCTATCCATCAAGTTCAAGTTCAAAGTGAGTCAGCAAAAGAACAAGAGGTAAAGTGAAATCAGAAGTTGGCCCAGGACAGGTGGCCACTCTACCATTTCATCACATGGATTACCACCTTCTCCCGCACCAGCCGTGCAGAGGCTCATCTTCTCTTAGTGCCAGAGTTTGACGGACAGATGTGCTCCTCTTCTGCTTCTTTCTCTGTAGCTTTGTCGCACCATTTCCAGTATCCTCAAGGTATGTGGGAGGATTATTTCCCCCTATTTTCCACCAAAACTTAACAAAAAATACCCTATGGCAAATGGCCTGCACACCTCCATCCCGGAATAAGGATGAAAGCAAGGCTACAGAATGCTCAGTCTTGCTAAGGGGTTATATTTACTGATGATTGACCTCTGTGATAGGCTGCTTAGCTCAGCAGAAGCCTGGACAGTAATGAAAGATGAACTCTTCCCCTTCCCACCTCCATTCTTTTTTAGGGCAAAACCAAAGGAAAATAAACTTTCCTTCTGAAATTTGAATTATCTCCTGATCATAAGTTGGAAAAAGAAATTTCTGGTGCTGCTCACTTGGACAATTATTATCAGCTACTTTTATTTAACTCTTTATTTAGTGATGCCACAAAATTCCAGTTTAGAGCCTAGCTGTGCACACTCTAGGACAGAGCAGGAGCCAGCAGGTTGGTCTATGGGCTGACAGAGGAAGCTGGTACCCAGACTCCAGCTAGAGTTAGTCCTCCAGAAGCTCACTCAGCCCATTGAAATCTACTCTTTGTGACAGCTAAGAACTGTTCTCTTATACTATGAGGCAGGTAAAACCAAGCTAGTACAGCTGCTACATGAGCTATGGCTTACTCTTTTATAAAGCAATATTTTCATCCTACATTTTTCTCCCCCCTGAGTCCCACCTCTTTCTACTGACAAATTGTTCTTACTCTTCACAAGTCCCACCTCACACCAAATAGCAATCTCCTTTGTACCCAAACACAGTTCGCTTCATTTCAGCAGAGATATCTAAGCTTTGCCTAACTGAGGGCTATAACTTGTCTGTTGCCTGAGGTCTGAAGCTGATCTGCAATCAAGCAGAAAAGGATTGTAGCCTCATGGTCATCTATAATACAGAAGAGTGAAACAAGAAGAATATAGCTGTCAGCATGTATTGCAGCGAGACTGTTTGAATCAATGGCATACTCCACACAGAGGCCTGTAATCTCTCCGTGGCTCCCTTGCATTAAAAGCAGGGGAGTCCATAAAACATATCCAGCTAAGTCTGGAGCTGCAGGCAGTCCACACTTAGTGAGTGGAGATGGGTCCTAGGCCATTTCTGAGAAGGACTATGTAGAATCTAAATTGAAATTCTGTGCCTCCTACTCAGTTTTAATACTTATTAAGAATAACAAATCAGACTTAAACTGCTCTTTGGAATTTCAGAGCACTTTATAAACATTAATTAGTAACACATCATCTTTCTCTGGTGCTTATTTGGTAATGCATCAAAAAACAACCACACTGGAAAAAAAATTACTACTTTAAATACAACCAAAGGAACTTAAGTCAGGAAGAATAAGCAGAAGAAAAAGATGGGGAAAAATAAATTGCTGTAAAACCGTCATGAGCCGAGTTCTTACCAGCTTTCTGCCCAATGGCCTGTGCTGGGGCATAGGAAGTGGCATGAAACAACAGATTCTCCCCTTGCAATATTTACTCCAAAGCCCTTGGAGACCATCGACTGTAGTGTTTTGCACTGGTGGGTGAAGATCTGGAACCGTAAAAGTGTTTCACAGAGCTGCCTGATGCTCTCTAGAGCAGCAGAGCACAAGACCAAATGGAGGGTCTGCAGCTGTTTATTGCTGGTGAACTCAACAACCACCAATTTATATTCATCTATCAAGGAATATGCAAGTAGAAGCAAATATTATGGTCATGCTCATTTGTTTCTGATTACAAAATGTATGTAAATGCATATGCAAATTAAGCGCACCCATCAGGCTCATGGCAAAGTGACAAATTAGCCCTTTGTATTACAAAGTTTGGGGTGGCGGGCAGGGAGATACAGGGAATGCAAGCAAGGCTAGGCAGTCCCTTAAAATGCAGCCAGAACTGAGCTTCTCCAAAGGGGCTGGTGGAGGATAAATCCTGCAGTAACTTGTCGCTTTAAAGGAAGCTGATGGGCTATAGAAAAAACTGTTCCCGCTGCAGTTAGAAGTGTGATAATTACAGAGCAACGGGCTCCTCTGTCATTCAGCAGGCAGCATCCCCAGGAAATCTTGCTCTGTAATCAAGGGAAGAGGTGCAATCAAGCCCCTATTCAGGCTTCGTTTAGAAACAGCCCCTGCAGGCAACACAAAGGCTTCAGCATGGTGCCTTGTGAAGTTGGTGATCACATCAGCGTCTTGGTTCTGCAACTACAAGCAGAGTTAATGTCATTTCTAAGCATATCTTCTGTTCACCTTTCCTCACAAAGTCCAGAAATGGTCTAGGGAGAGGAGTGAGGTCCTGGACCAAACATTGTACATTCAATGTTGCATTCACGCTGTCTGCATTAGTGAACTCCCTCTCTATACCCTGATTTCAGAGGAAGAGAGAATTTCCTGCAGACAAAGGAAGACAGCCTGATCCTGAATGAGCAGATATGTACATGTTCATCCAGCTGCTACAGCAGCACAGTTTTCAGAATTTGCATGCGGAAGATTTTGTTGGTTTGGGTTTTTTTCCAACAACATGAATCTATCCATGCTGCTCATTTACTACAGGAACCTCGTTCTCTTGGCAGCAGCCTAATCCCACGGAGGCTGATGAGGTTTATTAGATGGGAAGGTGTCTCTGACTTCAGCTTTCATGTCTAATGCCACCATTACCCAGAAACATACAAATTAATTGCTACTCAAATCAGCCAACCTTTGTACCCTACAGAGCTGTCAGATTCAATGAACCAGTTTACTCCAGCTGCAATAAAAATAGTATCACATTTTATTTAAAACAGCCAAACCTTCCAAAGTGAGCACACATTTGCTTTCCCACTGTATATACTCAGAAATAGAAATTGTACTTCCCAGTGACCAGCAATGACCTGCTCAGCTACTCTATCTGGGTGTGTAGCTACCATGACATACACAATAGCAGATAACTCTGGGTACACCTTAAGTGCCAAAAATCTTTCTGCACATCAGGGGCATATTCTAGACAGCATTTACCATATTGTCTCAGTATGGAATGGTTGTTCTCTGTTGAGGTTCACCATAACTGGAACTGCACTTTGCGTTACAGTAATCCCTAATACTGTAAACGGGGCTTCATTCCATCACAGTACAGAATCAGCAGGTTCCACACTCTATTTATTTCTTATTTCTCTGGCTAAATGTGTTTACTGTGGTTATACCATCTGCAGACATAGGAATCAGTCAATAGCCAAGTAATGGCCTGGACTCTGTCAGGAGAACTCCTTACTAAAAAGGTGTATATTGCATTTAGCTGTTCCAACAGAAGTTGTTATTGATTGAATCCCATCAGTTCCCAGTAAAAGGGCCAACTCCAGTGATGAAATCAAAACACGCACATGGGCTACAGACTAGTAAATACTGTAATGGACTTAAGGATCCCCCGCAAAAGGCAGCTGTTGACGTCCAGTTGAAAGAGGACATCTTTTTCAAAAATAAGACTGGGAATAAAATAACCATATTACTTCTGCATATATCCAGAGGCAGGACAAAAAACAAAAGGGAATAGTTCTGACAACAAACATCTTAACCTCTTAGAAAGAGCAAACAAAGAAAATACAAGTAGGTTAATGGCCAATCAGGCCACAGGCAGGAAGACCCTGCATCCAGTTCTGCTGTTCCTATCACATCCTACTGTTCATCAGCGGAGGATCTGCCACACTCACAGAATTGAAAGACAGCATCTTTGGAGTTTGCCAGATTTTTCAAAGTCAGATTAAAAGGTAGCTATACTTAACCTGGTTCCCATTTTGTTTCCTTGTCACTTTTCTTTGTCTGCTTGTTTCCACTTATTAAACAGCTTTTCTATTTTTCCCCTTCTTTTCACAATCTGCATAGACATTGTAACATTTCTGGGTGGCAGCATTTAACACACAGAAATCACCATTGCTGCAGCATAAAGGAGGCAGAAAACAAAGCTGATTATAAAATTCTAACATAAACCAAACATACATCATGAATAATACAAGAGAAAACTGAAGAACCAGGCAAGGTAATGCTTGTAGAAATCTTTACATTTGCTCCATTGGAAAAGTTCTCTGCACAGCATCTTCTGGGTGAGCAAAGAGACCTCAGCTAACAGTGAGTCAAAAGTGTTTACTAAAGAAGGTACATCGTGACAAACTTCCTTGCTCACCCTTAACAGAAGGTTGGGCTGGAAACTGATGAATCACTATAGGAAACAAACAGCAGCGGTGACGCATGGCTTCACAAAAGTAACAATAACACTGCTTGATCCATGTCTACAAATGAAATATCCCTGGATTTATTAGAAGATTAATTTAATATTGCTCCACCCACCCAGGAAATGCTGAAATTTCACCACCTGACCCCTGGTTAGAGCTGTCACAATTGCCCCACAGGCACATGGAAGCCTCGCTCATTTACAGTATTTTCTCAAGACATTCACTGAATACCATATGCTGTTGATGTCTTGAGCAGCTCCCCGTAGAGTCTGTATCCATTAACCCAGCAGTAGAAATAGGCTTATATCCTTATGTTTCAAGGTCCACATGCCTGTGTGGCTCTTGCAATCTTCCATCACCCAAAACTGGCATTTAGACATGAGG
Source organism: Ara ararauna (assembly GCA_028858755.1). Classification (NCBI taxonomy): domain Eukaryota; kingdom Metazoa; phylum Chordata; class Aves; order Psittaciformes; family Psittacidae; genus Ara; species Ara ararauna. The sequence goes on along the minus strand of CM054380.1, from coordinate 57,245,407 downwards.
TGTGTTCGTTCTGTAAGCGCGTAAGTATTGGGATGGGTGGCCCAGCTACTGGAGTGCCTGGTCACACCCAGCAGTGTCTCCAGCTCCACATAACTCATGGTTCAAACACAGAAAATAGTCCTGGCTCATTACAGATTTGGACCTGATCGGTGTGGAGTAAATAGCCAGGAAGAATGCTGGTGTTCAGCACTTCACAGACTCACATCTCCTCATGGCCATGTACTGTTACTGTAATATTTGGATAAAAAGCCAAATTTTCTGTTACCCTTAGAAGCACCTTAAAATGAATGCACACATGGATGTCATGTTTATTTTCCAGATCTTCCTTTCTTATAAAAACATGTTTTCTTCTCCATTTATACTGCAGACATAGTGCTGTATTTGCTTAGTATTTCTGTAGGGCTTTAAAGCATAGGCACTTCATTGTCCACACTTTTCACATTCTACATACTAAATTCTAGTTAATTTATTTTCATTGCCAAAAGACATAAACAAACGCTAGGTGTGGTAAGACATTATTGCAAGTATTTCCATTTTGACAAAGTTTCAGGGTGTTTTTTTTTTTTCTTGAGATTGGACACTTTTTGCCCAGGTTTCTTCTTTGGCTTAAGCTCAAACCATTGTGTTAAAATCTAAATGCCATAAAAAATGCTATGAGAGTCTCAAATTCACACTGGGTTTATCAGTTGACTGAATTTAAGTCTCTTGCACGTGCAGAGTTAATTAACCATTACACTGCTAAAGACCAAGGAAAAAACCCTGAAATACTTTGCGTCGTGTGGTTTGTACAATTCAAAACTTCTTGACTTAAATTTTGAAAGAGAGTATGAACCCATGTAGAAACAGTCAAATCACTCTTCCTTTTGCAATACAAAAGACCATTCAGCAGGTCCCAAAGCAATTTAATTGAGGATGCTAAAACAATCAAGATGCTACTCAGTGATTAGTATGCAAGTAATTTTTGCAATGTCCTGTCAATCATGTTAGCCAAACACATCACTCAGTTTTCAGGAACACAGGGTAGTGGAATTCACCCAGATAGCTAAAATAACTTCTTAGTGCTGCTTTTATCAACACCAACCTAGGGTACTTCTATACCAATTTATGTTCTTTACCCTTATTAAGTGGCTGATGAAAATCTGCCCATGCTAAAAATGCAGCATTCTTTCAGAAATGCACTTTTTGCAATTGCTTGTGTTCTCCTCTATTCCCATTTCATTACCTTCAGCTGTAAAAAGAACAGTGGAACTTTAATTCCTCTGACACCCACCAACAGAGATAAGAGCTCAGTCATAGCCCTGCTAAGTGACAAATTAACTCTTTGGATTAAGTAAAGATCAATGGGAAGCAGGGAAGTATTCTCTTACCTTCAGAACACAGCTTGCCAGTATACCCAGTGGCTGAGCAGTCACAGTGTGGCTCACCATCCAGAAGGAAGCAAGTGCCACCATTTTCACAGGGGTTTTCTGTGCAAAGCCCTTCCATTTCCAGCCGGACCCCTTGACTGCCCAGGAGCTGTGGCTCAGAGTTGCCATATTTCAGATCCAGGATAAATCCTTGAAACGGAGGCTGACCCAGAACACCATCAAGGGTCAAGGCAGCAGGACGGATGTCCAGTGGGACTCCACCAACAAAGAGGTCACTGACAATATTCATATACTGGCGTTGCGGACGCACCTCACCCGGCTTGGCTTCACCATCCAGCACTAGCACCGTCCGAAGGTGATTGCGGCTGACCATCAGGAAGTGCCAGTTGCTGTCATTGACCTGTTTGTCTGTGATAACTGTAGTCTCCGCACAGTCCACACTGAACTGGAGCTGGATGCGCCCATCAACGAGGGACAGACAGAGGAAGTCACAGACACCACCATCATCAAAGTAGAGGAGCAGCCCAGCAGAGACATTGGTCTTGAACTGGAAGCTCAGTTCACTCCTAGTGCTCGCATCCCAGCGGAGGTAGCGGGCCCACTGGTTGGGGATGCCCATGAACTCCAGACCCAAACAGAGACCCAGCAAGGAGCCCAGCAGCAAACTCACCTTCAAGGTGAAGCAGGCAGAGTGCAGAGTGAAGCCCATTGTTTCAGTAATCTGCTCTTCTCTAGGAGAAAAAAATAAGACCCACTACCAGGAGGAGAACCCTAACAGTCAACACCAAATGCTAAATCCAACGGGAAGAGAAGGAGAGCACAGAGAGTGACAGGGAGAGGAAGGGTAAGTGAAAAGTGAGAGAGCAACTGCATGTGATCAAGAGGAAATGTCTCCTCCCCAAGGAAAGATCTCAATTATCCTTTAGGATCCAGAGGCTTTTATCTCAGAAGTACAGGGTATATGAAGTGACTTCTCCAGCCAGTGTACTTTTGTGAAGGGCAAAATAACCCACAGTGATTGGTTTTGGTGGAATACAAAGGTGACACTGGTGGTTTCAGGGAGGAAGGAAAGGCAGAGGTGAAGCCCAAGCCTCAAATTCTGGTTTCCTAGACGTGTTGACAATATTGATGGAGGTGGCAGTGAGATGGAGGAGAGAGTGAATTCATAAAGCACGTGATCCTCAAGAGGGCAAAAATAAAGTCAATCTTCATGATGCACTGGTGGCTGCCCAACCCATAATTCACTGCTTGGCACTCACGGAGCTTGCAGGACCTGTGGGGTCAAGAGGGGAAAAGAAAGGAAGAAGTTAGTCTTACTACTCACCATATCTTCACTAGGAAGTTTATTAACATCTTTCCCAGTAATTCATTTACATTTCTTGATACCCTGGCCACTTCTTCCTGCCTGCAGTTGGCTATATAGTCCTCCAAAGCAGCAAGGAGATCTATGCCATCAAAACTATGAGGACCGAATAGAGAACTCACTAAGTGATCTGCACACACCACAACATTCAGGATGTAAAAATACATCAAACTGTTGAAATCCTTTAAGAGATGCAATCTCACTGACTTTACTTAGAGAAATGGTGCTGAAGCTTCCCCAGTAGCAATTACCTCTCACAGAAAATGCTTAGGGCAAATACCAGAGTTCCTCAGAGTTTAGAAGCTGATACAGGGCAAAAGACTTTACCCAAATTTCCCATTCCACTGTTTCCATCATGCTACCAAGCAAGCATTAGAGAAGATAACCCTGAATTCAGCCTCCCATGAAATAGATGCTTCTATTTTACATGTCTTGCACACTTCATAGACTCTAACAGGGACCTTTGCAACCTGGAAACATGTGCTATGCAAATAATATATGGCAACCTGCAGCTTAGATGATAGGAAAGTTGTAGCTTAGATGATAAGAGCTGTCCAAGCACTTAACCACTTACCCTGGTCTAGCGGTTTGGCAGAAAGGCCAAATTCACCCCTAGCTAACAGCAAGCAATTCCAAGTACCTTCAGTGAGCAGGAGTTAGGCCTGTTAACACCGGGATTTAATTCACTTCTGCCTATTTGCATGTGGGTGACTGTATGCCTAGGGTAGGAGGATATTTTTGGATGACAAGGAAAGACAGCACAAAGCTAGGCTCATTCTCTGAAAATCCTGCTTAAAAAGATAGTAAGTTTTCTATTAACACAGGTGCTTGTTCACAGAGAACAGCTCCAGGAATGGCTAACATTAGCACAGCCATAAAGCAGGAAAGGAGGCGATGAGAATCAAGGCCTTCAACCTCCAAGAAGCCAGCATGAACACAGATTTCACAAACTGGATCACAAACATTGTGATTTTTTTTTGTATTTTCTTTGGAAATGTGTTTTGTCCTGTGGACAATAAGAGTTGCTGGATTTACTGTTGCTCCCAGCAGGAGCCTTTCAATCCCACCACCCACCTTGCTCTGAAGGAGGAGGCCTACAGACCTTCAGAAATGGACAGCACAGGAAACTTTCTGTTTGGTAAGGGCAGAGTATGAGCTGCAGGACAGGCACTAGGGAGCAGAGGGGAGAGCTCACACAGTCACAGCCTCACCTGCCCCAAGGATATGCAGAAGCCATAAGTCTTCAGAGCTGTCAGTCTGGCAAATTTAGCCAGCATGAAAAATAAGTCACTTAGAAAACAAAAGGGATCAATTAAAAGAAAACCTGCAAGTTGCGAGCTTTCAGTACCCAGTGGAAACCAGGCCTGCTCCCTGCAGCTGCCTGAGTAGAGCGTGTTAGCTAAACTGCTATAAACACAAATAAAATCAAGTCAAAACCAAAGGGAAGATAATTCCTTTTAATTATTAACAGCTTGGCTCAGGAGAATGGAAGGAGGAAAAAGAAGGTGCTAGGAGAGGTGTAAAATGAAAAAATACACAGATCCAAATGCTCAAATCATCTGTCTTCCCAATAATCACAGTGTTGGCTCAGTTCATGGGGTTTGGGGGGCTCTGAAAAAACAACTGGGAAAAAAAATTATGGGGGTCTTGTCCATTTACCTTTCTCCTCTGTGCTCCCTAGTGGCTCCACTAAAATAGCTGTGATTTATGGAGAAGGAGAATAGAGTGAGAGGGAGGTAAGAGAGAAAGTGATGACCCGAGCCTGGAATTACTGATGAGATGGGAATAGGAATATAATGATGTGTGTAAATTAGCCAGTGATGTGCTCCAAGCAGCTCACAGTTCCCTGGAACATTTACCATCTCTGTAGCAAAACTCGCTGCTTCGGCTCTGAGCTCAGCCTGAGCTTGGGAGGAAAGCAAGCCCAGCTTGGCACAACCACCCACAGAGACCCCAGTGCAGAGGAGCTCTCACCCCATTTTTCAGTTCTCCTGGGCAGGATGGGTTATACCACCTGCATCAGAAGTAGCCCTCAGCTTTACTACTCTTCTTTCCCTATTTTAGAAGACTAACTCTTTGAAAACCAGTGGGAGATGTTGTAAATCACAGCGGCAGGTGTGAACACTCTAGAGATGAACACAGAGATGCCTATGTCCATGTCCAGCCCAATCACCTGTCTGAAAAGCTGACCAATCTCTTCGAATCCCACTTTGCTGAAACCCATTTTTTACAAACACAAAGAAATTCCAGTCTCAGTGGGTTGCTTCAATCCTTGGGATATTTCAAAGGCACAGTAAAAGGAGCAGGCTACCTCTGTGGTACAGATTTCCGTAACATTGATACATGTTTATTAGAAGAGAACAAAGGCCACAGTTAACAGGGGAAACCAGCAGAAATGGTTAAACAGGAATCACACTGTTGACTGAGGGAAGCCAAGACAATCCCACTCTATCTGTTTTGATTGAAAGAAGCCAAGGAAATCCCTTTCTAGCTGTTTTGAAAGAAGACAGTGCCTATTCTGTTTCAGAAGAGGAAGACACACAAAAAACTATGAAATAAAGGTGTCACTTCTGGGTGCTTCATTGCCTTTTAGATGCCACAGCTCAGGTTTTGGGAAGGCTGCCTGCACCCAGCTGCTAGCAGGCTGGAGCCATCTGAGGCTCCTCCAGAGCTCTGTCAGCGCCCGTCAGTGCTAACCCACAGTGCCTCCAGTTTTGTGTCTCGTGCACTTCAGCCCGGGAGAGCAAACCTCACACAGAAGACCCAGTGTCCTTTTCAGCAGTGGCCAGGATCTGAATCCTAACCTTTAGAAAGTAAATCCTGACACAACAAATCTGTGCCTCACCTATTTTCCACAACAATCCAAAACACACTGAGAATGAATAATTTTCTGCTCTTATCATTTTATTTTTAGCACAACTACTACCCTAGCAGCCTCATACAGCACACTGCTACCATAGCAATACATTACAGTTTGGGACAATAACTATGGAATGCCATAGTATTTTCTTATATATTTCATCCCTCAGAAATCTCAAACTACATCACAACATAATCACATCCGACAAAAAAAAAGATTTTGTGATGGACACCACCACTCCCAGTCATTGAAGGACTGGAATTCTGTTCCAATTCTCCGTTTCAATTCTGTTCCAAAACCTCTGTTCCAATTCCACCTATTGCTCACATAGAAAAGCAAGATAACAAACGTTTTCTATGTTATATTTTTGGCTTAATGTGATTTAGCAGCACAAAACAAGACAGCCAGTCTGCTGCGACCAGCCCTTCAATAAACCCCTAGGCAAGGTCTTTGCAGAGCATTTTAAATGTTTGCTACCCTGAAGGAATAAGAGTGCCAGTGAGTTATCTCCACTGCACCTCTAGCAGCCTCTAGCACCACTCTCCATGCCACCAGAGAGCTGAGCCAGAGAGGAACCTGCACACTGAACAGACGGCTCAGCATCTCACACACACGAAACCCACTGTAGGAAACACACCCACTTGCACCATTCAAAGTCCCACTCACAGAGCTGACAGAGCTACACAACTTCCCAAGCCTGTGAAGGGAGGCAGCCCTGCCACAGTACTGTGGGCAAGCACCTCCTAAGAACCACACACCTTCCCTAACTTGAGAGAAGCCTATTAAAGCCAGGTCAGAGCCATCTGCTCAGCAGCCCACAGAGAGGGTCTTGCCCTCGCTTTGGAGTGGCTCTCAACTGCTTATCAGCTGCACATGGAGAATGAGTGACATTATCTAATTGCCAACTAATTTCCATAATTACTAACTGGCACACTCTGTATGCAGGGCTAATATCTTTGCAAATGTCTTGCAACACACCTGCTTAGCAAAGAGGGTGAGAAGCTGGGCACAGTGCTGATCCACAGCTTCGTTACCCAGCCACACAGAAAGGCTGCAGGCCATGGCTTTGTCACTCCCTGCCCTCCCCCCTCCACTACTTCCCTTTCTAGCTGCTAATTGCTTGCGGATGGGCTTTTTTTTTTTTTAATTTGAAAGTGTAATTTTCAGCAATTCCTAGTGCAGAAAGAATAACAGAGTTAGATGAAGCCAAGGACAGGCTGGCTTCCCTTTCAAACCCCTGCCACTGCAGCCCAGCGCAAGCCTGTGTAAGTCCCGATACTTCACTTATGGATGCTGGACAAAATCTCACTGACACACTGATGGGAAAGGTTTATAGTGCTCCTAGTTTGTCACCCCCTTCACAACCAAAACTATCCATTGTGCCATACTTCATATAGAGGGAAAAACATGCACTGGTCATGTAAGATACATGTATTTTTACCCCCTGTGAATTCACTTTTGTCCCTGCATTCACTGTCAAAAAAGCAAAATCCAATGGTTTGCTTTATTCCCCAGGCCCTAATGAAGCAGAGGAGTTTTAGGTAGGTAAGCAGGACCCTAATTTGGCTCTGCACCCGTGTGTATTCCCACAGTTAGGCCAAAGCACAGCAAACAGATCACTACAGCTTTATGACATACGCTGCTCAAAATGATCCAGCGAGATTCACAATCAATAACTGATATTAAAAGCCACACTTGCCAGTGGCAGAGAAATGGGGAATTAATAATATTTATTCAGTCTGCCTTCACTCATCCAGTTCTTCAGTGAGCAGTGGACTCCCCTCGGCTCACGACTTCAGTGTGGGTTTCCACAGAGACTTCTGTCTCTTAAGTAGAAATCTTTTTGCCTGGTCTATCCCCAGATGAATTGTGGCCAAAAAAGAAGCGTGTGGAAATAACAAAAAAACCTTTCTGATGAAGAAAGCAGATGTGAACACTGCAAATTGCTACTGTCACTGCAGAAAAAAAAGGAACACAAAAAGCCTCCCATCACACAGCCTCATCAGCAAGGATACATGGAGATGGTTACAGAGAACTGAGAGGGGACACAGAGAGCTTTAAATTGAAGACACTAGTTTAAACCATATGGATTAATTTAGGTTTTAATTCCTCTAGCAGTATTTGCATCTCAGCTATAAATCTGGAGGCTGGCATCATCCCCTTGGTGGGATGGAGAGGACTCTGGGGTGGTGGCAGTGGGGCTGTGCTGAAAGAACCAGGCTGAAGACAGAAGTGGACAGCTATTCTATTACCAGGGAGAGTTTGGTGGCACTACACTGCTCCCTGTAAAGTGGTCAGCGGTAAGACAAGATGGGCTCTCCCTACTGAAGAGGCTGGAAGTGAAATTGGAAGTGGGGGCTTTGCCCTGCAAAAAGCTGAACACACCCCGGTCCTGCTGAAGCTGGCAGAAGTTCATGAGGTGCAGCAACTTACACGACTGGCTGCAGTGAAAGTAGCAGAAGAATAAAAGGAGAGATTTAGGGCTTTCTCTTGGATGCAGAGACAGGTATGGGCATGAAGGCCAGCATCTTAAAACTGTGTATTGGAGGTGCCACAGAGCACTTGGTGACCTCTTCTGTATGGTTTGCAGAGATACAGTATTCGTGCCAGTCTCCAACATCACTGTGAGAACCACAGGTGCCATTGCCACACCCCAAGCCCGAAGAGAAAACATATTCTCCTGCGTTCTCTGTTTTTTTCCACCACTGATATATCTTGCAGGTTTAGCTTTTCCATTCCTGAAAGCGGCTATGGAGTTGCTTAGTCCTCCTTATCTGAATTCAGCACAGAGCTTCCTTAGGGGACAGTGGCAAAAAGCCTGTATCAAAGCAAATAGCAAGAAAAGGAGGTCTAGGGTCTTCTTAAAAGAAAAATAAACAAGCTAGACTAAAAAGCTAGAATTACTTTGTCTTTGGCCCCCTGTAGTGGATTAGGATATACACACAAACATGCATACACTGTCAGTCATGATTCATATGTTCCCTGGTACCTGAGCACATGGTTTGTAATCACACAGGTCAGACCCATTGCCCTTCTTCTCCCTGTCCCCACTTCTCACCCAGGAAGGGCAAGAATGACTGTTTATGACAAGTCTACTCTTGTAGCTCACCTCCAGAAAAACTGTAATACCCAAACTAGGTACTTATGCTTGGGGTAGCTGAGTTCACATGCACTCATAAGACACAGCTGAAATGCCACCAGCAGCGTCAGAAGTATGAGCAAGTGAGTAATGAGCTCTGTTCAACAACAAGCATAGGACCATGGCAGCACAGCCTCACACTTCAGCGCTATTATGGTGGGAAGCCATATGGCTGCTGGAAGAGGTTTTACCATAAATCACGCTTCAAGGTTCTCACCTCCTGGGCCTATTTAAACAAACTTAATTCAGAACCAGAGCTCTTCAAATCTACACTGGAAGAAGAAGGGTTAAAGAAGCCACAAGTGACAGTGTGACTCCCTTCTTAAACACCCTCCCCACCCCACCAGAGGAGGACATGTAGTCCACAAGAGTGACCTTTAACTAGCCTACCTAGCCCAAGCTCAGCATGAGTGCAATTTACAGACCATTTCAGCTCTCCAGCTTTCTTAACACAAAGCAGAAAAATCAAAACCAAGCACAATGGCAAAGAAAGAAAGAGAGAGAGAAAATAACCCTGCAGAGCAATCATGTCTGGGGCTGCTCTGATGGCTTTCTGTTCCCTTCCAGGACACAGAAACGACTCCCAGTGTGTTAATTACCCCCATTACCACAAACTCTCTACTAACAAGGACTAGCTAAAAGGAAGCCTTGGCAGCAGCTGAGCAGTTATTGCTCTGTACTGCCATGCAGGAGAAACCAGACTCCCCCATCTCTGAGCTGGTACTAACCACGAGAGCGATTTCTGCAAAACTCAACAGCATTTATTGTAATTCCCACAGCAGCTGTGCTGGGAACACTGGACTTCCCTCAATTCCACCATTGTTATAAAAGAACAAAGAATACCTGCTTTTCTAAAGACTTTGAAGTTCAACAGTTGGAGAGGTCTGAATCATTGTCATTTATTTTACTCCTTCTGTAGTTGGTCTGCCTCCATCCCCCGCATCTTTCTGCCACCAAGAAGCCTGTACAGATCTGTAGTGATGTTTATTTTACCAGATCCTAATATATCAAATGTGAAACCAGGAGCTGTACACATCACAGCATGGGATGTTAGCAGGGAATTCTGTGAAATCACAGTGCTGGCATTACTGATAAATGGCAAAACTTCTTCCAGATCCTGTATCTGACACATACATTGTATTTCCATTTTTAAGAAAAATCAAATCTCTTAAAAATGTGCTTATTGTTACTGAAAAGTGAAGTTTGAGCATGTCATCAATGCCTGAGAATGAGGCTACTTCCAAGAAGACCTTTCTAAGACTAACAGTGTGGAATGGGTTCACTTTTCCCCCAAAACATATTTGATACTGCAGATACAGGCTGGTATTAGACACTCCTCAAAGGAGAGGCATAGTTGCGGTATGGGGGGCTGCCAACTTTAAAGCAAGAAGAGTTAAAAAAGTCACCGTCGCACTGCTTCATCAGCTACACTAGGAAAAGGTACAGAGCATAAAAAGCAGCAACATAACAAAACTAACGGCTGGCACACTAACCAGTAACACCTTGCTCTTCCGAGCTGTCTGTCTATCCATCTGTTTCATCCTTTCATATGCATTTTTTAAGTTCTTCATGAGCAAGAACACTTTCTCTCCTGTTTGACAGAATCTAGCAGAACACAGCCAAGAACAGAGCTCCAAGACACTGCGCACGTACACGTTAATAATTGTGATTTTCTGTACTTGAGCTAGCACTAAAATGACTCTACATTCCAGCTGGCAGAGAGTAGTTCCTTAATAAAAAACTAAAAAGGAAGAACAAAAGCATAAAATGACTATCAGAAAGATTAGAAAAAGACCAAAGGTTAAATTCATTCCTCTCCTCACAGATCACAGTCAATTTGCCCTTTGTTCAACACATTTGTACACCCCTGAACCTGATATCCAGTAAGTCAGAGAAGTTTGCATATTTTTAACTGTCATGACAGTGATATGACAGTGAAGGGGAGGCCGATGCAACCAGTTCGACTATTTTACTAAAAACATAACATGCGCAGAGGGGGACACTGCACCTGGCCAGACTTCCCTGTCATTAATATTGCCAGTAATTAGTTCAGATCATTCCCTACAGTCTGCTGGCTCACGGGAAGATAAGCAGCAACCACTCAGAAATAAAGGGCCCTAAAACCTGGAAATAAAGGACATCCAGAAATGTGGATTTTCCCATTATGTAACATGTGGCACTCACCATGTTTTATTGCAACTACATGATCTCATGCAAAAATTTCTACTTGGCCTTCCACAAAGCAAACACGAACACCCGAACGTAGCAAACAGGTGCGATAAGCCATCCACAGTGCAGGGAATGGTCATCTGAGTTCCCAAGCTCCTTGGACAGCTGATGCTCTGTTAGTGGACCAAATGGGAATGCCTTTTGGTGAGGCCAGTTAAACATCAGAATTGAACTGTGAGGGATCCACATTCACGCAGCTCTCACAGTGACTGATGCTGACCAGCATGAGGGAGCAAAGACATTGGGAACCTCATAAGCATTCTGAAAGTCTACAGCCACTGTGAGATTAGGTGCCTGCTTTGTGAACCGCATTCTTTCCTTACCAGGAGCTCCAGAAACATGTTGCCTTTTGTGGGTGTATACGCAACAGTAGGCTGGGAATCCCCTGCCATGGGAAATCACAGCATTCTTCCAGCTCTCTGCTATTTTCATGGTGTGATATACAAAATTCCTGCCAAAATTCAGTCCAACCTATTCCCCTCCGCACTTCTAAGGGTTATTGGGGGGACAGGACAAGACGTTACGCATAGATAGATTTCTCAGTTCTAGCATGCTGGGGAATGGAAGTGGAAATCTTTGCCAAAATACACTGCTAGCAAAAACCTTTAAGCGTCAGTGTCTTGGCTAAAAAAGGATAATGCTTTAAATGGCTCAGGATATTGAAAACCTTCCAGATTATCAAGGAAACGGCTTGGACCTTTGCACGATAAGGACCAGTTTCTAAACTAACCAGCAATTATGGGACAGGTAAGAAATACGCTAGGCATGTTGTACTTGCAAGGAGTCATTTCATCCTGGCCTGTGCCTGCAGCATTACATGGTGACCTGTCAGCGTGCACCAATCCTCCACCTAACCCAGACAGCCTGCTGGCAGCACTGGAATAACAAATCTGCCGCTCTGCTGCAGCAGTGGCCTCACAGCCAAGGACTGAGACAGTTCTGGTAAAGGCTACCTAGGCTCCAAGCCCTAGGGACCCTCAAAGCAAAAATACAGTTCTTATGGTAGAATCTCTTTTGAAAGGAAGAGCGTTGATCAGACAAATTTAGGCTTAAGACCCCTGTGAGCCCAAGAGCCCAATGACTGGGAGGAGCTACACAGAGGACAGGGGTTTCATTATTGTTCGTTTAGTTCAGGTACATCTTCCTGGATTGCATTTCTGTGCTTTACTATTTTGCCCTATGAGTTTTCTCTCCAGTTATGCCTTTTTCTCAGGAGATTTGCTACTGTGAAATGTAGAAAAAAAAAACCCAAACATTAATATGTGTAAACCAAAAAGATTTTGACAAAATCAAGTATAAAGGATTCATCTGTTTATTTCAACAGACTACCTGATGATGAGGTAATGACATTTACTGGAGTAAGTAAAACACAAATAGTCAAAAAGTCAGCGACATAGTACACACACCAAAGCATAAGAGGAACCACTGTACACATGGGGTGACAAAACCACAGAATTTAGCTAAACCAGAAGTCCAGAGAGCGCATCCTGGGCTGTCAGAAGCACTTGGGATTGAACCCAGGACACTGCAGGAAGGTGGGGGGCATAGCACAATTGCCTGATTCATTTTAAAATGAATCTGGATAAAAACACTGGGAAACAGTGTGGCAGGGAATAACTCGTCACCATCTGAGAAACAGACAGGAGACACTGCACCAGCACTCTTCTATTCTCTTCCTGTATTAAATCTTATTCCTGAAAACCCCCAAACTAGACAGCAGTGTGCCAGGGCCACAGATCTAAGCAAAGCCTGTCAGCTAGCTTAATACCTCATGTGAGCCAAGGGAGGGGGGAACAGCTAACTAGCAGTATTATGGAAGTTAATGCCTTTAGAAATTATTTCAAATTTTCTAATGGAGCATTTCAACACCACTGGTGAAGACATCTCCCTTTATTTAAGCATTAGTTGCTACATATTGATAAATCAATTACACTTGGTAGATTTAAAAAGAGCTAAAAGATATATATTATCCTGCAAGTGTTCCTTTAAAAGTCAAATGGTCTTTTAAAGAGCTTCCAGCCTTGGGACTTGCAGTGCAGTGCCCTGGAAGACAATTGACATTCTGAGTGACTGGGCTGCGAATTCAAAATCCCAACTCAACCTGCTCAAGTCAGGATTCAAACTCACATATTTTAAAAATAGAAAAGAAAAAAAAGAAAAAAGAAAAGAAAAAGAGAGAGTGAGGAGAAGACGTGAATTCCCGCAGCTCCTCAGGACAGAATCTCTCAGGGTACAGGTGCAATAGTGGGTCAGGGAATATCTCCACAGTACCTGCACGGGACATATTCTGTGTTTTTCCATACTAAATACAAATCTCCATACAGTTAGCAATACAGCTGACAAAGAACAACTGTTTGCTATGAAAGCCCTAGGGAAAACAAAAAAACATTTATTATATAGCAGCATTTTCATTGAATTTTCTGGATTTAGAAATGAAACATTTTAATTTACCTGGCTTTCGTTATAGTAACTTCCAGTCATTATTTATTGTTTCTTTTTATTTCTTCTGGGAAAGAAGCATAGAATAGGAAAAGTGGGAAAACAGACTGCTATATAAATAGCTTCATTCCTAGCAATTGCATAACTTTTCATTTCAAATCAATTTTAAATGTATTTCCCTCCCTTTCAACAAAAGAATCTGAACATTTTGAATAATACATCCTTTCTGCTAACATTGTTTTCACAGTCTGAAAAGCCATTATTTTAACAAAAACATTATGAGCAGTTCTTGCTAACAGCCCCACTTTTTCCCCTTCATAGCAGGCCCTGCGCTCCGCTTAGCGTCTGGCTGGGGAGCTATGCATAGCTCCAGAGATAGATGATAAGGCAGTGATGGCTCTCACTATTCTTTGGCACCAGTTTTCATCCTTTTCTTCTGAATAAAGCTTTTGCTAGCTGATAGCACACTGGAAGCCAATACGAAAAGACGCAGGATTAGCCCCAGTTTCTAAATTAATCACCACAAACTTCCTCTGCCGGAGTAACAATGATACTTCTACCATCTACCAGTAAGACAAACAACAAAGGAACATGTAAGACTCCGCTCTCCATCTAAGGAGGTGCTCTGCCTAGGATATAGCTAAAACATATGGGATGGAAAAAAAAAAGTCACTAGTGAGAGCACTCATTCCTGGGTAGACTGAGCACTCCAGTCTCCCACCCCACACCTGTCATGAGTACAAAAATAAGTCTGGGAGAAACAGAGGGAAAAGCTTTTCTAATCAACACTTAAAACATACCTGAAGCGCTCGTAATAACCTGGCAGAACTTCTGTTTCCAAACTGTGTTGAGTAACTGAGATTTAGAAGTAACTACAGAAATTATTACTTGGTACCACAGGCAACAGATGGTTCCTGCAACCTGCCAGTTGCCAGATTCTAGGCCAAACTTCTCCCCTGTGTAACTTCATCACACATTAATTTAACTCATTTTATCTATGGTACCTAGTTATTGGCTGCCAATATTGTGCTGCTCAGTCACTCCTCATGCAATAAGATTCATACTCTTAGCAGCCAGGGTACATGCACTGAGTCAAAAGAAGGCGGCTCATGACCTGTTTGTGTGACCTTAGGCAAAGTGCTCTGTCAGGGAATATACTTAAGACCACAGCAGCCACATTGTAAAGTTTAATTAGTGACTGTAAAGTGCTGAACCCACTCGAAAGACAAGCAAATAAGAGCAACCTATTTTCCTTTACAACATTAATAGTCTCCTTTCAAATTAAGAAAGGCAAGATGCACCTATAAAAGACAGCAGATTTTCTTTTGTTACTCCTGTTGGCTCAGCCCCAAAGAAGTGCAGGTTTACTCAGGAGGCAGGGAGAAAGGCAGGGCAATGGCAGGGAGAGGAGAAGGCTCTGTCTGCCCCAACTTCTGACCTCAAGCTGCCCTCTCATTCCACCAGCATTAGACAGCTTCCCACAGAACAGCAGGCCCCCAAGCTCCTCGGCACCAGTGGTGGAGCTGACATGGTCTGCACCTCCCAGGACTACCATGCCTGGCCATATGATACCTCCCTCTGTGATACAACGTGGGAAACTGGGGCACTCACCTTCCCCATTTAAATACAAATCAAGTGAATCTGTACATCAGACACTCTGTGTTTTAAATAGGAATCACGGCCTGCAGTCTATGCACTGTTCTGTCAGGAGATGTGCAACCCTTCTGTTTTTCCTAAACCCCACAAAGGGAGAACTTCTCTTTAGGGCTCAAAAAAAAGGCAGTCAACCATGTGAGGGAAAAATAGGTACATTTACCTCCATTTTTCACCAGTGATCATCTAAAACTCCTAAAAGACTCAGAGGTAGGGTGATTTTACACCACCTTAAACCAGGACAAAGGGAAAGGTGTAAAGTCAGGCAGGCTGCTTTTATGCAGCACTGCCTAGCACTAAGGATCAGCTAAGTAAGTACAACTATTTAAGCCTGCTTTAGAGACCAAAGTTCCTCCACTTTTCTGGAAGAAAAAAATTACTTTTTTTTTCAAAAGTAAAAAATAAAGGGAAGTTAAAAAGACATGCATCTGACAGGAGAAAATCCCTCTATACATTTAATTAAGATATAAATAAAGGGGAAAAGCTACAAAGCACATACTTTTATATTTAACTTAGCCTTATAAGAAAATACACAGGTTTAGCTGTTTCATTGCAAACATTGGTCTTTTAGAGAAACGAAAAGCTGCTTTCAAAGCAGCTGGTTTTCATACATGCACAATGTGCACTGCTGCAAAAAGTAAAGCTGTGTCCACAATGTACAGGAAAGGGAAGATGCACATCACTTTAAACTGGTTTTACAGAATCCCTAAGGTAGGATTTCATACAGAATTAAATGAAAAGAGGAAAGGATATGTAAAACCCATCAGCCTACTGTGGTCTTCCGATTACCTCACAAATACAGGCTAGAAGTAGTCACCTGTTAAAAAATACATGTCAATAAAAGTATACAGTTACTCTGCAGCACCGAGCCAGTCTGTCGTCTTGGACTACAGCTCACTGTTGGCTCTCTGTCAGATGTCTCCCAAGAGAATCCTATACAGCTTCACTATAACATACACTGCTTGTCCATGGCAGCAAAATTAGAGGCATTCAAAATATACCTCCTAAAATATCCATTCCCAATAGCTTTTTCTGACAAGTGGGAAAGATTAAGATTGCAACTGTACCAAACTACACCTGCCATACACCACTAGTTGATTTTAAACCACAGAACTGCAGGCTGTTTCATGATGATTAAAATAAAGTCTGAGGTAACAGTACCGTAGAGGCACGAGTGCACGATTGAGCAGAGTAGGAAGGCTATATTGGTGCTTAGCAGAATATTTGCTGCTTAGGTAGGTAATAACAATAAGGTCAAAAAAAGATTTAAGCATCCCTGCTGGGGGGAGATCAGGGGGAAGACACACAAACCCACCACACTGATTCAACTGATTTCACAGACTTCAAGAACAAATTTCTGTTAATCTTCACACCCATAAAAGCTAAGAATCCCCAAACCCACAGGGACATCTTCCGCTCCAGACGTTCATCCCCAACAGTCTCTGTAACACCAAGCTGAAAAAAATCTCCTGTTGAAAGTTTTTTCAAGACACCAGCTTGATACTGATGCCCCCTGCCACCCCAGCCAGTGCACCTCCTCTTTCAGTACTTTTTTCACACTGAAAGCAGCTCTGTCTTTACTGCAGCAATTTTGTATTAAGAGGGACTGGTGTGTGCTCCCTCCTTTCTGCCTCACCAGATTCTTGCTCCAGTGCCACCTCATACTGTCCACTTTCAGAGTGGAATTCTGCCTCCTGCTCAGCCATTTTACGTCCTGCTTTTCAACATCTAAGCACACATTCACACACTTTTTGTAAAGCCACCCCCTCTCCGCTCTACTTCAGCCTTGGCTGTAATCTAGGAACTGGAGGCCACATCCCCCTTCTCCAAATCACTGCGGCTTTTACAGCACTCCCTGTTCCAGCCCTCTTCTCACAACCTGAAGAGTCCCAATCCTTCCACATCTCTTCCCAGAGATATCACTGAGATATTGGCAAACTTTTTCTACGTATCTACTAGGTGGGATGACCAGAATTGCATGAAGCTAAGTGTATCATACTGAGTTCTGATCCTGATGAGGTTTACAATACAAAAAGAAACCACATTAATTTAGCAACAGGAGATGTCCAAAGAAGAGAATAGAATCATAGAATTGTAGAACCAGCTAGGTTGGAAAAACCCTTTAAGATCCTCAAGTCCAACCTTCACCCCAGGACTGCAAAGTCCACCGGTAAACCATGTCACTGAGGGCTGTATCTACACGTTTTCTGAGCACTTCCAGAGACAGTGATTATACCAGTTCCCAGAAACCCAAAGGTATCAGAGCACACCACTCAATCTGTGGTCCCTACTAACCTCAGTTCTCCTTTGGTTCTTTTATAGCTTGTGTATCTGAGGTATTCAAGTGCACAACACTAAGTAATGTGATTAGAATTGATCCAGTTAGTCTTCTATCCTGCCCCAAGGGAACAATTGCATTATATTTAAAGGACAAAATTAAAGCATTTGATTTTGAACCAGAGATCCACAGATGATCCCATCCATGTACTAAACTTCCCAGCCACAAAATATTTGTCTGTACATATTGACTAATGATTGTTTATATATATACACATTAGTCTGCTACAAAGCAGTGGTCATACTGAGAAAATTTAAGAACAGCAAAAAACAAAGTAACCAGTGCTACAGGTGGGAGCTAAGCTAAGGGGATGTGCCTGTAATGTAAAGCATATACATTTCCTACAGTTATCAAAGAAAACACCAACCCATTAACGGTTGATCATGTGAGAGGTTTGGCTTGGGGATGTTGGGTTTTTTTCTTTTCCATTTTTTGGTAAGAGATGAAGTAAATTTAAGATTTTTCTTTGACCACAAGACTCCTTCAGTTTGCCACAGGGGAATGGAATTACTTTCCACTTGGGAAAAGTATTAAAAAAAATTCCTACGTAGCATACAAAGGGAAGAGTGAGAAACCCTGGGACAGTAGATTTGGGTATGTCAAAACTACAGCCTCTGTCAGCAGGGACGGGAAGAAGAGGTAAAACCAGAATAACACAAGGCTTATAGTCTCCTGTAAAACAAGCATTCTTACTCATCATGCTATTAAGCATTTTATTATTTCAGTGACTCCAGCATCCCCATTTCATGCTCCCAGGTTGGTGCTTTTCCATTATCAAGATCTGCCCACAACACCAATGGCCCAGAAAAGAAATTAGTTGCTTCCCTTTTTTAAGAGCTGTGTTTGACTTTAATTACATTTATACCTGCTTGAGAAATCACACTTCATTCTCAAGAGGGTTAAAAAGGGGAAAGAGGGGAAAAAAAGGCACGGAGAAAGAAACAGAAAAATGAGAGACAAAGGGAAGTCAGATGAATCCAATTAAAAGTTTCCAAGCTCCTATCCCTGAAGTTTTGACCAAAGCCATTACCTAAGAATATGGGTCAGTGTGGTTTTTAATTCCTTTTTAAGTTTTCTTTTATCGGTCATCTATTCAGAAAATTGCTGACATTATTCTTAAAGCAGACATGGTTATCAATCACTTGAAAATTCTTTTACCTGGAGCTGCTAATAAGAAACTGAAGTCTTTCCAAGATAAATTTAATGCAGACGGATGGTAGTTCAAGGGAGAGGAAAGAGGTGAACACGGGGAAAGTTTGGTTACCTGTTCTTCCATGTGGGTTATTACTTAAGACTGGAAAAGCAAAGCACTGCAGTCACAGGGCACAGACAGAAAAGATTTGGCAGAAGTGAGTAAGAAGCAGTTATAACAAAGATTGCTCCATGAAAAATGGTTTTGCTTTTTTCATTTGTTCCCTTCATCTTTTATGACTTTCTCAGTGACACAATGCTATGCTGCTTGTCCAAGCTGTATCCACAAATGCCAAAATATTTATTCCTAGTTGGTTAGTCTAGAGCTGCTGACCAGTGCTCAGCAGCATGGTCAAACCTTCATCTTCCATTCCTTTCTCCCTCTCCTGCACTCTCTTTTTCCTCTTCTCCCTGCCTTCCATTCCTCTACCCTTACCCCTCCTCATTCCATTTTAATCAAGGTTCTTTCCTAATTAAAACAAACAAATATGAGGAAGCAATTAGCATCTTGAAGGAAGCAGATGGTGGAATAGTGCCACTTTGTTATTGCATTAAGCTTTAACTTGCTATCTCTTCAAACTTTCTGCTCTTTAATTAAGCACTGTTACAGGCAAGTTCAATGGGCTCTAGAGTAGGGTTTATCCAGTTAGCTCCTGAAAAACTGATGGTGCACGGTGGCAGGCTGAGGGTGCTGTGCAGTATGCAGCTGGGAAGGGCAACCCCAGGGCCAAAAGGGACCAAGAACTTCCCTTACACAGACAGCAGGTGGGAACTGCATGGCAGTGATGTGGCAGAAGTGTAAACTAGTCATGACCTACCATGTTCTGGCAGAAGCTTTTCACTGTCCACACCATGGGAGTCAGTGATCTTGAATTCTATGTGCACATTCTTATGGGGCCATGGTGACTTTCTGTGTCTATAACATCCTCCCACAGAGAGGACAGGAGTGAAGATCTGTAATGCTGGTTAGAAAAATTATCGGTAGATTTCAGCCCATTTATCACCTACCATTTCCAGCATTCCCACCCACTTCAATCCCCGGCTTCCATTATAGCCCCAGATACAACATAGAACTGGCAATTAAGGAGATTGAATCATCCAGAAAAATACATCCAGAAACAGAGGGATTTCCCCACACACACATTTCTGCTTGCAGTCAGCCTGGCATTGCTGAGCACAGGCCTTCCCCGACAAAGTAGGCATCAAAAAGCAGTTGTGTCAGCCAGTCATCCTCTCACTTGGCACTACATACACATGCCAGATGTGTAAGCAAGAGATGCTGTGGTCCAATCTAGCTCTGCCCTGCCACTTTCTGGCAGATAATCTGTTACTATTCAACACCAGAGATGAGTGTCCCTCAATCCTGCTTACAAACACCCATCTTGACTCAAATGGACACAGCCCTATAGATCCCAAGCTTCTCTGCACAGAAGTATCACAATTCTCTACATATATATATAGTATATAGGAAAAATATACTACATCCATTTTATAGATAGGAATGCAAGCCACAGACATTTTATGTGATTCCCAGTGTCTCAACCACAAAAATCATTTTTTTTTTTATAACCAAGGCTGGAATATGACTCAGGGAGGATTCACAGATTATGAAGCCAGAGAACATCCCTGGGGATCATCTGACCTGAGAACTTCTCTGAATTAATTTCTGTTTGAAACATGGAAAAAAAAATTAAAAAAGCCAATCCTGTCTTAAAGATTTCTATTAATGGAGAGTTAGTGACAACTCCTATTACATTTTTCAGGGCCTAATTATCACAGCTGTTAGAGACATGCACCCTACTTCTAGTCCAAATTTGTATATTTCAGCTTCTAATCACTTGATCTAGCTACATACTTTTGTCTGCTCAACTGGAGAACCCTCTATTGTAAAAGCCCCTCTTCCCTTGTTAAGGATAAAAGACAAATCATTTCACATTTACTGAGGGATGAAACTCCTGTCATACTGTCCTGGCATCTCTGCATTTATCAAAGTTTCAAACTCTAACAAGGAAACCATTAAACACAATACTAAGAAATGCAACTATAGCCTGCTATAAATAATGTTTGACTTGCAGGTCTCTTCTTTAACAATTGGGCCATATGCAATACAAACATATTTATTATGTTGACTATTTAATTGTGTACAATTCAGAGACTATGAACATCCAGTTCCCACTATAACCATGATTTAGCCCCAAGTACAAATGTAAGATTTTCTTTTTTCCTGTGGATTTATCATAATTATGGCTTAAATACACCATATGGAGAAGAGATTTTAGTAGTGTTACAGGAACAGAAACTTTCATTTCCCTGACTTGGGGTATTTAAATTCTCTCTTACAGTATCACACCATAGGGTGGTATGCACACACAATAGGATTATAGAATCAGTCATTTGTGTTGGAAAAGACCTTTAAGATCATTGAGTCTAACTGTTAACCTAGCACTACCAAGCCCACCATGTCACTAAGTGCTACATCTATGCAGCTTTTAAATACCTCCAGGGATGGTGACTCAACCACTTCCCAGGGCAGCCTGTTCCAATGCTTGACAAACCCTTTTGTGAATAATTTTTTCCTAATATCCAATCTAAACCTTCCCTGGTGCAACTTGAGGCCATTTCCTCTTGTCCTATAATTTGTTACTTGGGAGAAGAGACTGACACTTGCCTTGCTCAAGCCTCCTTTCAGGTAGTTGTAGAGAGCAATAAGAACCCCCTGAGCCTTCTCTTCTCCACACTAAACCACCCCAGTTCCCTCAGCCGTTACTCATGAGACTTATTCTCCAGACCCTTCACCAGCTTTGTTGCCCTTCTCTGGACCCACTCCAGCACCTCAGTATCCCTCTTGTAGTGAGGGGCCCAGAATCGAGCACATTATTTGAGGCGCAGCCTCACCAGTGCTGAGTACAGGGGGATGATTACTGCCCTGGCCCTGCCAGCCACGCTATTTGTGATACAGGCCAGGATGCTGCTAGCCTTCTTGGATGCCTGGACACAAGCTGGCTCATGTTCAGCTCCATCAGTCAGCACCCCCAGGTCCTTTTCTGCCTTGCAGCTTTCCAGACACTCTTCCCTAAGCCTGTAGCATTGCATGGGGTTGTGTGTCCCAGATGCAGAACCTGGTACTGAGCCTTGTTGAACCTCACACCACTGGCCACAGCTCATCAATCCAGCCTGTCCAGATCCCTCTGCACAGCCTTCCTATCCTCCAGCAGAACAACACTCCCACCCAACTTGGTGCTGTCTGCAAACTTACTGAGGCTGCACTTGATCCCCTAATTTACATTCTCATTACAGGTGTTCTTCATTATCAACACAAGACTCAAATAGTTTGATATCTATATGTAATCCCACACGAGAAGTGCATCATATGAATACCCATTTCACATCTATTTTTATTTAAGGCATGTTCAGGTTCATATGTGAAGTATTACACACAACTATACCATGTTCTCCAAAAGCAGATGTGCTCAGATCCACATACTATCAAAAAAGTGTTACCCTCAATTGCACTAAAGGAGGATCTATTTTGTGCTAAGTGTAATGTCTATCTGATTATTTGACCTCATAAATCAATTTGGCTGGGCAATTACATTAGGTAGATGCTTAACATAGATGCACTAACAGGAAGCAGCGGCACACTGGCTTCTGAATTAAATGTCTTACTCAGTTCCACCGTATCCCCAACATATGGGGCTTATGAAATCCCTCCAGGGCATCTGGAGCAGGAGTTGAGCCCATGTCACCAAAAGGACCAACATCCATCATCTGTGCCATGACAATCTGATCCTTCTGCTTTGTAAAGACCACATAAGCTAAAATAGTTTGGACAGAGATTCAAAACGCGAGGGTTATGTGCTGAGTCCTGACAGGTAGATGTGCACACAAGCCTGGCAATATATTATCTTACAGCAGTACCCAGAGTCCCTAACAAATCTGACCCTTGCCTCCAGCTATCATGCCAGACACTGGTTAGACCCACTCTGAAACAGCACATGCTATTCTGATCACCTGCGTTCATGAAGGAGGAAGCCAGACTAAGCAAGTTTCAAGAGAGCTTCTGAGGATGAACCACACAACCCAGAGCCTATTTCATGAGAAGAGACTAAGACAACATGGCACTTTAAGCTTAATAAGATGAAGGCCACAAGAGATGACTACTGTCTATAAATAGTTGGAATACTTTGGTAGAGATTTACTGGCACCAGAACAAAGGTGTATAAACTGGCTATAAGGAAGTGTATACTGGGAATTAAAATAGCATTTCTAACAGTCTGCAGACTGAAGTTCTGACGTATCTACCCATCCATCCATCCGTCCGTCCATTCATCCGTCTGTCCATCCGTCCGTCCATCCAGGAAGGAGGCAGACATCACAAAACTAACAGGTTTTATTTTCTTTAGAACATATACAGCTGTATGGCATAGAATTCAGGAGGTCTTCTGCAGCCCTGTGCTCCTACCCTGGTCAAGATAAATATTGTAAAAGAAACCCCACATGAGAAGGCACAGTCTGACCCCCAGAGGCCTGGCAAATATTAGAAAGGATTTAAGACAAAGCTGAAGGATGGTGGGGGAAAGAAGCTGTCCCCAGTGTATTGCACCCAAGAATGTTTTAAATTTCAAAAATAGCGTCACTGTATACAAGCATATGCTGTAGGTCATATAGCTTCCTCCATTACACAGGCAATTGGAGTAGACCATTATAATGGCTACTTTTGGCCTTAAAATCCATGGATCACAAGCATCAACAGAGAACCTGAAATTCTACTCCCATTTACTCAGCACTTAAAACCTGACAGCTGATTCAGATCTCAAATACATTCCTAGCCAGGTGTTGTGGTTTAACCCAGCAGGCAGCTAAATACCACAAAGCCATTCGCTCACCCCCCCCACAGTGGAATGAGGGAGAGAATCAGGGAGAGAAATAAGTGAAATTAGCAGGTTGAGTTAAAGACAGTTTAACAGTACAGAAAAGGAAGGGAAAATAATGAACAAAAGAATATACAAAGCAAGTGATGCATGATGCAATTGCTCGCCATGCACTGACCAGTGCCCAGCGAGCCCCAGAGCAGTGGGCTGCCACCCCCTGGCCAAATCCCCCCAGTTTTATTGTTCATCATGATGCTATATGATCTGGAATATCCCTTTGGTCAGCTGGGGTCAGCTCTCCTGGCTGTGTCTCCTCCCAGCTTCTTGTGCACCTCCAGCTTCCCCACTAGCAGGGCAGTGTGAGAAGCTGAAAAGTCCTTGACTTAGTGTAAGCAGTGCTCAGCAACAACTAACACATCCCTTTGTTATCAAGGTTATTCTCATTCCAAATCCAAGAACTACACTCTACCAGCTAACAGAAAGAAAATTAACTCTATCCCAGCCGAATCCAGGACACCAAAGAAATACAGCCTGAATTAGGGCTCATGCAAAGGTAAACAGTAACTCCAAAGTGTCTGATCTGTATTTGGTAATAGCCCAGGGACAATTTCACAGCACTCATATTTGCATTTCTTTGTCATCAGTTGGAATCATAGAATGCTTTAACATTACCTGGAGAAATGTCAGTCCCTAGGTGAAAAGAATACATCACTGGAAGTCAAAGGTAAACGTACTAAACATAGTTTAAAATATGAGGATAAGGGGCAAAAAGCACTTACCCTAAGGAAGCATAAACAGATGGTGTAGGCACAGTCTTTCAGACAACTTTCAAAGCAAAATTGTAACTATGGCTTTTAGAAGCCCTTCCATAGGAACAGCCAAGACACAATCCCTGCCTCACATTTCACCTTTTGCAGCTTGCTCCATCTTACCAATTGTCCTCTACACGTTCAGCCAGCACACTCTTCAAACAGCCCTGCTGCCCAATTCCAGGGACAAAATACACTGAATCCCTTAAAAAACAAGAGTACAGCGATCATTGAGCTTCCTCTAGAAAACAATCTCAGAGAAGCGCAGTCCCTAACGTGGATGAAGTAGGCAAAACAATCAGGATGGGCAAGGGCCAGAGCACACACATGACATTAATTCAGTGCACCTTTCTTTTGAACCTTCCTTGCCTAGGAGTAACCAAAGACAGCGCATTTATCCCAAGGCAGAGCTGACTCCTACAGCAGACTTTACATGCGAGTCCTCTACGTGGCTGAACAGATGCCAAGTCCGAGAACAACTCTGGGGATCTTCAGATGAGAGCAAGAATATAAAACCTGCATAAAACAAATATTTATGGTCTATAAATGCACATAGGCACATTCCCTCCTCCTCTCTCCACAGAGCAGAGACTCCTCCTACAAAGTGCCTTGCAACATGTCAGACATATTGACAAAGCAAGCAAAAGTTTGGGTTTTTAATCTGCTCCACATAGCAAGGTCAGTGTTCTTTATTCCTGCTCCTCTGATATTCATCCCTCCCTTTCTTTTCTACCTTCCGCCTCGAGCTAGAGGCTTGTCTGCTGTCTCTTCATATTGGAAACATGCAAGCTTGTTTGGTTTAAAAGGTCAATCACAGCTTGTTTGTACTAAAGTCTCTGATGCAAAAACCTTTTACTATAAGCTAGGAAAAATACTGGAGAAAAGACAGCCCTGGATGGAAGAGTATGAGGTCTGGGTAACATATTAGAGGCACAGACACACAGTTAAGCCACCCTGTGGCTTACGAAGACAGCACACATCAACTGAGGGGTTCATGGTTCTGTACTCTTGGTCAACAGCAAATAATCTAATTTAATTCATCTCATAACAAGAAAGGCTTAAGCCAAATGAGGTTACCTCATATTCATCATCTACAAGGATGGTCACCATTAGACCAACTAACACCTCATAGGTTAATCTAAGGCAATTGGCTGTGTGTCACAAAATTTAACTGCTCAACATCAGGAAAGGAGCTAAAACAACACTAGCTCTGTTTTACAGAAGGGGAATGGATAAAGGTATTAAGGCTGACACTTCCATGATCATGGGTCTGTGATACTGTGATCATGTGATACCATGATCACGATACTGTTCAGAACATTTTAAAAATGTAATGTGATTAGTTTGGGGCTTTTTTAAAAATGCGCATAAAAAGCTTTGAAAATACACCACAAAAATTAATGTCATCAATCGGATGTTCTGCTTAGCTTAATGGCAACTATCTTTCAAAATAAACTGGGTAGAGTTTGCTATCCAATTTGGAAATGCTGAATGGTGTGCCATAAGCCCTCTACGGGTAACATAATGCTTCATAGATCAAAAGCTGTCCAAAGCTGAAGCAGTCGATTCTATTCCTCACTTGGTTTGCCAATGGTTATGTTGTGCAGCTACAAACTATCTGCCACATCTTTCAATTTAAAAAATAAAAAGGTTGCAGTTGTTTCCACTTTCTCTGACCTGCAAGGGTATCATTGCAAAAACATGTATTACTGTGTTGATAGCTGATGTTACTGATAAGGCAACTCCACGAGTACCACTTCTTGGCCTGCGTCAGATGCTGTGAACATGAACATTATCCTCCATCACTGGAACAGACCCTGAACTCCAGAGCTGGGTACCTGCGTAAAAAGCTGATCAAGAAATAGAGTAAGAGCTCCCTCGCATCACACAACCCACAAGCCAATTCATATCCACATTTCTGTGCTCCCTGCTGTAGACCATGGAATTCATTTGCTCCTTTCTCCTTCCCTCCGCTGTCAGAATAAAAAGAATTAAGTTCCATTTCCAGTCCCAGGCCTGCCCCTCTGCCATCTTCCAAAGCAGTTGTTTTCCATGGCATAGCCAGCCACCATGGCCACTCCCGCACCTTAAGTGAAAACCAAACAACAAATTCTGTCAATTCAAAGACTAAAAACAAGTTTTGCTTTTAACTGGGTTTAGGAGGGACCGGCTTTTGGTATGGTATTTCCAACAGGTATTGATGGCTTTTCACAGCTCACTTAAGGCTCCATTCTGCTCTGCCACTGGCGAGTTACAAGACCATCGATAACCATGGAAAATAATGTACCCTGAGAGGGGCCAGAGAAGAACCTCCTTCTTCAAAATCTTTCTTTACCTATGTAGTTGGCAGGAAATCACAGCCCTGAGTAGCTTCAGCTGACACCCATGCACCAGTGAGGAGCAGCGCTCCTCTTCTGTAATTTGGCATGTTCACTCTAAAGAGAAAAAAGAAGTCCCCAAGAAAAATACTATTGTTTCATTTTTCTTCTGAGTGAAAAAGTGCAAGTCCCTGTCCTCTATAATCAGAGACTTGAAGCAAACACCCACATAGCACCCTGCTGCTATTCATTAACTGCTTCGACAGCTCGCAGTGAAATCCCCAGAGAAATTTTATAGCTTTTCTCTACACATCTGCTTGAAGAGACCGCAAGCAGATACACACGCAGGCACCTATCACACATTACCAGGTATTTGAGAGTTTGATACCTGGGGAATATCAGAGAAGTGCCACACATACCTGCTCCCACAAGAGACAAGAAACAGAAAAATCAGTGACCTCCACTTACAGCACGTGGTGAAATACAACTGCATAAACTGTACTTGTCTGCAGATGGTATCAATATATTTACTGTGCAACATGTCTTGGGAAATTCAGTGAGGCATCTCAGGAGAAATGCTTCAGGAGCAGCAAACAGGGTGCAAAGAAACAAAGCAGAGATGTTCATTACTCCATCAAGACAATGAGAAAGGCCAAAAGTCATGGTTACAGCAGATGATGGATCCTCCCTTACTGTTGTTCTCAGATGCACAGTGTAGAGATCCTACAATTGTTGGGGGAAGAAGGTGATTAATGTTATTCAAAGAATTAGGAGAAGTAAAGAAATACGCTCCGCTGAAGTCAGAAGCAATTTTCATTGGCTTCAGTAAGGCTAGCAAGTGCTCTTTTGTCCTACATTTTTTATTAGATGCTTACGACAGGGAATATTTTATAATCAAAGATGCCAACAAGCCCTGAAGATGGAATTTTGAGCTGTTCTTTTTTCTTGAAGTTCAACCTGGGCATTTTCAAAAGACGTGAATTTCCTCTCTGTTCTGTCAAGATTTAGAGCACCGGAGAAAGCCTCAACAATGCCTAAACCACAGCAGATGCAAACTGCCGCAGAAAGTCACATTTTTCATTTCCAGTCCAGCATCTGCCTATTCTGGTTCAAATCAACCCTCTGTGTCCTGTTTCAGAAACTGCGATTGTAGATAAAGACATAAAACATGGTTAACTCTATTAACTTTACAACATCATGTCATGAAATGTTGTCTCAGTTTCCACTGCTGGCAATTTATGCCACAGTCCTTCTGGCCTGGGTTCCTCCTGCTCTTTCCCATTCAGTGCACTGCAGGCTGCAGCCTTTTTGAGCTACCCACCCTACCTGGGCACATGCACTCTAGAACAATATGAATATTACATGTAGCAGCACTTGCAGCAAAGGATATATTAAGTTCTATATTTTTAATGCCACTTTTAGTATGCCTATAAAAAGACTCTATGCAAAACACTGTATTATGTATTTTTGTGCTGAGTGGGAATCGGGTACAAGTGAGAGACACGACAAGCAGGAAGGTGCAGCAACCTCTGGCAACCAGCATGTGGATGGGATTTGCAGAGAACGATGTAAAACTTACCTTCCTACAAGCACCACAACTAGTTGAGTCCATAGGATTTTTACATCTCAGGAGGTTTCCAAAGGGGAATCACATTAAAAGCGCTGGTGAATGCTATCCTTTGCAGTGAGCGGATTACATGCTGCTTTTCAATTTCTCTGTAACCACTCAAAAATGTGACATCTTCACATCTCATTGTGTGCTCTCCTACAGCTCATATTAGAGGAGCAGAAGGAAGAGAAATGCCTGCCAGACACTTTCAACAAAATTTGATTGTATTTGGAGCCTTCTCTTGTATTTGTCTTCACTTCTTCCTAACTAAATTAGGGCACAAGTAATGATTACCACTTCACAAGTGTCTTACCTTCCTCTGCATCACTCCGGTTACTGTACTTGAGTTCTGGCCTGAAGAGACTTCCCCAGCAGCAAAAGAACATTCAACCTCCACGATCCTTGCATTTTTTGGTTTCCTTGAGATAGCAAGTGTACAAAACAAGCAGGACTGGGAGCACTTGAAAGCATGGATAGCTGAGATTACTGCAAGGCTTTTTTCTTTTTCCCTGGCACAACATGCAAAGAGTGACATTCCTATAATAGGCAGGATTTCCTAGCACCACTTCTACCAAATAACAGCGAGTTACCTGGGAATTAGGTCATTAAAACAGAGGGCTTGACTCACAATGAGAGATGGATCAATAAGTGACCTTTGACAGACTGGAGCCACTGATCAATGATTACTTTTTTATTAAATGATTCTTTTTGTGTGCCAGCAGGGACTCCTTCCCTCACACACAGCATTAACATTAACCTTTGCTGCACAAGGATTAAAGGACATGACACCACAGAGGACTGTCAAGGAAGAAACGAGCCGTAGAAAAGGCAAAACAGAAGCTCAGCCCAAGGAAACACATTCTTCCACTCTACTTAGAAAGGTGACGCACAACATGGCCATAACAACATAAATAAATTAGCCCCAGCACCACAATGAAAATCAAAGTCTACAATTCAAGAGGACGCTGCGCTGACCCACAGCTCTGAGACCCCTAACTGATGGCACACACAATCTGAAGCCTTTCTATTTCACTGTCTGGCTCCATTCCAAAATACTTCTGCTTCTATCCATGCCAACCTGTTTGACCGCACAGCATTTGCTTCTCCTGAGTGGACATCATCAGTCATACCAATCTGCGAGAGCTATTTTGTGAGATGAGAAAAAAAACCCTCAGGGAAAAGTACAGCTTATCAAATGTGCTGTGCCTGGGATTTGGACTCAGTCTTAACCCAGGTCTCCCGGGTTGACCCTGTACCATACTCAAGTGTGCCATTTGGCACTGTGCCATAGCACAAAGACCAGGTAGAAAAAGGTATTCAAACCTTGGACAGTATAGAAAGGACACAGGAACACAAACTCTGCCCTCACCCCCCCCAGAAAAAAAACCAAAACCACCAAACACCAAAACAAACAGATGATAGGGAAGCAGCTTTTTCTGCTTTTGAAGGTGGCATGCACCAGCATGGCTTTTACTATGAAGGCTCTGCTGGCTTCTCCATATACTTCTTTAGATGATAAATCTCAGAGGAACGGAAGGGAGGATCACAACCTGACTTCATTGCTCCCAGTAAGTGTTGCACCATAACCCCCAGTGAAGCAAAATGTCTTTGTCTTGGTTCAGTGCCAAGAAACCAAGTGTCATTTGAGCCTCAGATGAGAAGAACATGCTACAGCAGCACATCCCACAGCAAAGGAAACATTTGGCTAAAGAGAGACGGAAACCAGAGAACAATATAACAAGTAGTATCTAGTTCAACTTCATACATATTGCATGTGTATAATTCATCACCATATATTTCAACAGCTGACACTCAAGAAGAACTCAAACAAACCCAAAGTGTCTCCTCTCTCTCCCAAAGAAACAGGAGACATGCTCAGCTGAAATCCACCTCATCTAGCCATTATCAATGCAAAAGCAGCTGCACTGCTGACAAAAAGGCATGCCCTGATCCTTCTCTGGGATGGTTAGTTAGTAATTCTTTAAGCCACCCACTTGATATGTCAACCAATAACTCTGCATCAGCCCTCCCTGTCGGAGTACGGTGAACACCTGCTATATCCAGAAGAGAGACCCTTACCGCCCTCGTCACTTCACACTGGTCTTTGCTCATGCAGAAAGAAAGGCAGTATGGAAGAAATGGACAGGAAGGGGATGAAAACAAACCATGCCCACTAAATCAGAGAATCAGACAGCAGGGTGCTAATTATTATCAATAAAACAGATCCCAATTGTTAGGACGAGGTTGGGGAGCCTCACCACCTACTTTACACAGAAAAATCTAACCAGATGTGACAAAGCTTTCTCAGCTGAAGGCGGCAGAATACTCTCAAGTCTTCCTAATACTTTCCAAGTCTTCATGCTCCAAGAACACATTTCCTCGTCTTGTAAGCATCATTTCTTCCAACATACTTACATGCCTACAGACCTCATGTGTTCAAGGTCTCAGTCTGCATGTACAGTGCTCCCTTGCATGTTCAACTTCCTCTGCTCCCTCATCCGAGAAGACAGGGGAGGGATCACTGGTAGATCTTGTCTTTTAAATTTACACAACTATTGCACACACTAAGAAGTTGCATTATACACACTACTTCCAAGTCATTCCAATTTTGCGATTCCCTATTATCCTCAACATTGTTGCTGGGCCTCACTTCTTTCCCACTCCCGTACCAACTCTCTAATATCAGGCCTCTACCTCCTCATCACAGGTTCACTCCTGGACATCACCAGCAGGCATTATCAGCCAACGTCAGCTCCCCAAGAGACCTTCCACTATCGCACCAAGCAGAGAAAGCTGAGTTCTTCCACGGGTAAGCACAAGCCTCTCTCTCCATCCAGAGGGAGGGATGAGGATACACAATCACAGATTCTAGCCTCAGGCTGGTCATTTGATGGAAGGTGTGCTTTTCATTCCTAGTTTTAGCCAAGGAAAATGTAATTAGGGACTTTGAAAAGCAGTGGCATCCAGAAGAAAAGTGGCAAGGGCCAGCATGAATCTTCTTGCTGACTCCCTAGCTTCCACCAGAGAAGGAAATGAACTAACAGCAGATGCAGTTACCTGCAGGAAACAGGGGCAGGACTGGCTGCAACAGACAACCCACAAGAGAGCTGCAAAGACCCACAGTAGGAAACGAAAGAGTAACACAATAATAATGCTATCTGGAGTCCACACCTGGAGTTATGGCCAGAATACCCTCCCTCCCCAATCCATACATTCATGTTTTGTCCTTCCAGTCACAAGCTGCATGTCGAGTCCTTTCAGGAACTTGCTCAGACTGTAATATTTAAAGAGTAGATGAGATGGAAGAAGGAACATTATGCCTTTATCCCATACTAACCTGCACCCTCCTCATTTCTTCACATTGTCTTTCCGTGTTTTTCATTTCCTATAATCGTCTATGTAGCTGATCCATGTGTTTTTTCTCACTATGAATAATTAGTCTGTCCAATAATTTAAGTGGTCCAAAACGATACGATTCCTCAAAACTTTTCACCATGGACATGGATTTTGATATAAAAAATAAATCAAAATCTGAGTGGGATCAAGGCAGTTGATAATAATTGAATTCAAAAATTGGCATCTTCCCTAGCAGGCTTTCAAGAGTAGAAATTTGCACTCGCTTTTTAATAGATCTTACACTGATTTTAAGCACATTGAAAATTAACAACAAAAACCTACAAAGCCTTTTTGCTATTTGTCTTGCATCCTAAAGTATGCTGTCATTGGCAAATTCTATTTCGTTACAGGATACTACCAATTTAA
Source organism: Ara ararauna (assembly GCA_028858755.1). NCBI lineage: Eukaryota > Metazoa > Chordata > Aves > Psittaciformes > Psittacidae > Ara > Ara ararauna. Next base: position 57,213,459 of record CM054380.1, on the reverse strand, counting down.
AAACCCACATTATTCTATTGGAGTACTTTTTTATTTCCTATTGTTACCAGCAACACCTAAGAATAATACAACTGAAGGATTAGAAGGAAAAAATCCTTTCACTTAACTGCTTACTCCATGCATTTGACAATATTTTGTGCTAAGTCTGTTTTACTGTTTCTCTTGTAACCAGTCAGATCCCCTGTTAGTTGAGCCAGACTAGGCCCATGCAAATATGGAAGGAAAAATACATATGGCAATGTAACTGCAGAAACTCAAATATTAGCAAGTGAGCCCAAGGAGAGCACATCTTTTTTCAGCTAAGTAAAACGAAGCTGCTGGGTACTCCTTAAACAACACACACACACGGAAAATCCTCTGCCTCAAATAAACACACATTTCCCATCAGGCACAAAAACATATTCAACATTCAGCAGCCAGTGTCAATACTGGCTACAGTCTCCTTTTTCTTATTTCAGTAAATCGTGTGATCTGCTTCTTCACACACTCTACCCTAGAAACATGAGACATCTATGATTCATTCTGCAACCTACCTCTCCAATAGCACACCTAAGGGGAAGAAGGCATGTTGAATGTTTTGGGGGTTGTTTTTACATCAAAGAATAAAAACATTAAGAGCATTGCATTTCTTTGGGGATTTTGTTCCTCCTCAAAATGAGTCTCGTCACTTAATTTTTCCCTTCTACATTTCCCCAAGCTTCCCCCACGTCCAACCCACTGCCTGACATTCTTTCCCTTCCCAGGGACTGTCTCCTTTTCCACCTTGCTCCTTCCCCCTCCAGCACTGCCTCCTGGCTCTCCCCTCTCCCTTTCTATGCCAAGAGAGCCAAACTGTCCAGATGTCAAGTTTTGTCCAAGCTGTGCAGTTTGTCCAGATGTCAGTGAGGTCGGCACACACAGGAAGCTCTGTTACAGGTACACTTCATAAATTAGAAAGCTGCCTTCTGCCTTCTTTATCCACTCTCTTCACTAAAAAAAAAGTTATACTCTAACCCTTCTCCCCCCAGCCTCTCCCATTTCTCCATATCATTCTGCCTCACCAGAAGTTTGGTCATTTTCTTTATGTTTTTATCTCTTGCTCTTAAAATGCCCTTTTTCTTACTTATTCTCCACCCACTTCCTTTGGCTTCTTTTGCTACCAGACTGTCATCTATGCCATTAGCCCCAACGATGTCTCCAGCAGCTCTACAGTTAAATCATTCATTACACTCCTTTAATTTTCACCATTTGCTTCTCTGAGCTCTAGCACTGCCAGTTCCCAATCACACAAACACCAAACCTGTCCCCTGTCTTCTCCTCCTTTCAAATAGTGCAATCTTGCACTGGGAACTGACTGCTCATATAGGAAGCAATCACCAAACCTTTTTGCAGAGGTGCATGATGATGCGCCAGTGTTGAGAGGGTGGCTTACTAAGAACTGACTGGAAGAGATAAGTGAAGCCTTGATAATCAAGGCTGAATCCATTTGAAGTTCAGATAAAGGTTTTGGCTGACTGTTCTGGGGCAACTTATAAAGATTCAGCTGAGATATTTTGGCTGTGGACAGAGCTAAGCAAGGACACTGAGAAGTTCCAAGGCAAGAGGAGTCAACTTCAGCAGTTAAAAAAACAGAGCAGCCATTTACCTCTTCAGAGTTCAAATTCTACAAATAGTCAGCAGGCAACTGTGTAAGGCAACTTCCAAAGTACTTAAAGATGCTAAGAGCAGTGTATCACAGGGGCAGCTAAGAGTTCCTCCTGGAAAACAGAAGGGAAGCAGCACCTGACCAACAAGGCACACCAAGGAACAGACACACACACCTTCAACACCTAAGCAGTGAGTCAGGATGGACCCTGTCAAAGTCTACATGGGAGCTGCAAGCAGGACCTGTTGCTCCCACACCTCGTAGGATGGTTGCCTACAGCATCACCCAAATGCAAAGGTGTGTGGGGAGGGTGGGATGGCAGAGGAGAAGGCAAGCAGAAGAGTGAACAAACATGCAGGCAGCTGTGATTGAGAACTCTGAAAGACTAAGGTCTCTGCAAATGCCCGAGTTAAAAGCAGAAGCAGCCTCTTGGATCGATTATGCATGCACACCACTGAAAACACAGGCTGCTAAAGTGCCAGAGCCCTGCTGGATAATTTATCGTCTGGTGTTAGTATTCACAGAGCAGTGGGCAGAGTTCAAAGGAATAAGGTGGAGAATAAAAGTTTGAGCCTTATAAAAACACTGTCAGAGCCAGCATGAGCCTCAGCTCTACAAAGGGCTCACTTCTGCTGGGTACATGCAGAAGCCAGCACATATTATCACAGCAGGGACCACCAAGAGCCATCTTGGCACAGGGGCAGAGGGTTCTGGGAGGGTGCACAACCAGAACATACAAATGTGCAAACTTTGCAAATGTCTGAGCAGATGATTGTTTGGCTTTTGGGAAAGTTTGAGAGGCTGTGTGCCAAACAGCCACGACCCTCCTTCTCCCTCAGCTTTTCCTTACAATGCTTTTGATTGTCCTAGACCTGCCATACACGAAATTTCCCAGGCTACTACAGCCATAAACACGAAGCAGAGAATAACTGAAGACCTTCACATGTCTTCCTCACTTATGGTCTCACCAGGATTTGAAGCCAGGACTTCAGGGAAGAAATTAATCATACTAAGCCACCCAAAACACAAGTTTTATTTAGGTCAGCTTGAGTTTTCTAGCTTTATCACTGCCTGAGCCTCTTAGCCATCTAGTTATCAGGAAGGAAAGATGGGAAGACAGTGAGGTCATCAAATTACTAAGCCCTATGTCTGCTCACGTTTGAGATTAGACACAACACCAACAGCATTAGAATAAGTACTGTATAGTTGACTTTAGCAGAGATGTAAAGCAAAGGCTGCCTTGCCTGTCTCCTCTCTTTGCAAGGCTACTATAAAACCAGATCTTACAGACATAAAGGTGCACATCATGTACTGCCACTATTTACCATAACCATTTAATGCCAAAAAAGGAGTACAAGGGAAAGCCCATTATATAGACAAGATGAACTAAGGGGTTTAACCAATATTTTACTACTGAATGCATGCCCAGATACCACCTTTAAACTCCTTGTCACAGCACCTTTCTACAGCACTCAGCATACCCCTCTCCAACCTTATTCATTCCAGGAGAGACTTGTCTGAACGTACAGTTAATTTTCTGATCTAGAAGCTTGTATAAATTAAGCTCTCTGCCCCTTGCAACACAAACCTGATGTCTGAAGGCACACAGGAATTTGGTATCATACAGTGTGCGGCTAGTATACCAACAAGTACTTATCTCACTCATTTCTTCCTGCAGGTTAGTCTTCCAAAAAATTCTGTCTGGGAGCAGTACGTGAGGCTCAATCAATTATGAAAAGATATCTTTATTGGAGGCCACAGAAGAGCATGCTTTAGAGACACAAATCACTTTGAAAACATTTTACTTACATTTGGACAGCACCATACACAACAAGATTATTGTGTATGACTAGGGAATACAGTATTTTAATTAAATAGATTAATAGTCACTAAAAGTAGCACACTGTCCATACAATTACAATATAAAGTTGGATTTTTCTCCATGGAGTCTGGAGGACTAGAGTATTGACAGATGCCCATTCTTTTAATCATGGAGGGCTGGGGGGCAAGGGGTTGAAACAAGGAAACTGTGTCTTTACTCTTTTGAGCAATGGCACAGAATCTCCAGAAAGGGCTGGCAGCACCATTACATGGAATATATAACTTGATTAGTTCAGTTTCTAAATATGTGGCAATAATCAGGGTCTCTGCAATTAATCTATAGTTAGTCCACAGTATCATTTCAGGTGGATTTTCAACAGCAATGCTATTAAAAGTCTGAGGATAAAGGTAGACGGTGCAGAGCACAGGATTTAAGGTTGGCAGCATCTGCTGATAAGTTTGACAACCATTAAGAGAGAACAGTTTGGGATAGAACCTCAAACCAATCCTAAGATGAAGGGTATACTAAATGTAATTAAATAAATCAGTGTTGTCTATGATCCTCAACAAAAAGAACTTAAACTCTTAGTATTGAATTTGAGACCCATTTTAGATAAGAAATAGAAACAGTAATTTGCTTTTGTCATGAAATAACAGAATAAAGGAGAAAAAAAAAGTTTGTGCCTCCTGCCCTTTCCCAAAGGAAAACACCTGGACAGAGACCAGTAAAAAGAGGCCACAAGGGAGACAGAAAGGACTTACATGGAAAAAGAGAGAAGAGGTATAGCGTGCTTAACATGGAAAGAGACAAAAAATTATGGAGAACAACGAGCAAATCTGAAATGACATATAAACCAGTTTACAAACAGAACCATTTTCCCAGCACAATTATGGTAACAGAAGAATCACTGGAGAGCCCTAAGAAATCATTCACTGAGCACTTACATGGGATAATCTAGCAAAATGGCCCAGGAGACCTGGTTGATCTTAAAAGAACAAACTCCTCACAGCACAAGAACCATCCAATTCAACGTGTGAGAAGCCAAGCGGGTGCGGAAGGAAGCAGGCAGCTGAATGGGAAATTTCTGACAGAGCTCAAGCACGAAAGGAGGCAAATGGAAGGTCAAAGTAGGGGTGTGCTCCCCAGGAGGAACATTGAAACTCCACCTCAACATGTCAGGATGAAAATTAGAAAAGCTTGAAATTGCATGAAAATGTACAAAACATGGAAGGCAGCAAGAAGGACTTCCAAATGCAAACTGGTAGCAAAAAGACCACTGAGAAACTGTGGGCCCAAAGCTGAATGGGACACAGATCTACTGGTAAAAAGAAAACACTTAGGTCCTCAATGCCTTTTTTTGCCTTGGTCTTCACTGACAAGGATGGTTCTCATCCTTCCTGTTCCATGCGCAGTGGAAGGATCCAGAGGACTGAAGAAAACCTACCCGTAGCAAAAGAAGACTGAGTTAGGAACCATTTAAGCAAAGTGGGCATACTCAAATCCTCAGGACTAGATAAGATGCCCCAACAGCACTGAGGGATGCAACAGTGGTTGATGTCACTGTGAGGTCACCCTCAGTTATGTTGGAAAGGTCACAGTGATGGGAGTAGGCTCCTCATAACTGAAAACAGGTAAATGTCACACTTCTCTTCAAAAAGGGCAAGAAGGAGGAGTCAGGGAATTATAGACTGGTCTGCCCAACATAAATTCCAAAGAAGGTTATGCAGCAAATCCTCCTGGAACCCATTTCCAGACACACAAATGACCAGAAGGAGACTGGGGACAGCCAGCATGGATTTACCAAGGGAAAAAATGAGCAAGATTGCCTTCAGTGATGAGATGACAGGTCCAATGAAGAAAAGGAGAGGACAACTTTTGAAAGTCTCCAATAGTATAACTGTAAACAATGGTATGTAGATGTACCGGGGAAAGTTCAGATTGGACTTTAGGAGAAGGTTCTTCACTGAGAGAGTGGTCAGTCACTAGAAGAGGCTCTGTAGGGAAGTGGTCAGGGCACCAACCCTGTCAGAGTGCAAGGAACATGTGGATGACACTCTTAATCATATGATTTAGTTTTAGGCAGTGCTGTGAGGAGCAGAGAATTGGACTCAAAGATCCTAACGGGTGGGTCCCTTCCAACTCAAGATATTCTATGAATCTATTATTTATAGACAACTGGAACCAGATACTGCAGAGCATATGGAAAACTGACTGGACCACTGTTCTCAAAGGCTAGCAGTCAGTGGTACAACAACCCAATAGCAACCAGTTACTATCAATGCTCCTCAGAGGTTCTTTGCTGGACTTACTGCCAACATTGTTTTTGTACTGGGGAGCCCAGAACCAGGCACAGTAAGCAGACGTGATCCCACAAGTCTGAGCATGGGGAAATAATCCCATTCCTTGACCTGTGGTCTGTGCTTTTGCCAACAAAGTTCACTATAAGATTTCACCACTGCAAGAACAGAACTATCCTGACGGTTAGAGGCTAGAGCGTGATATGCAAAGAAGCTGGGATTGCTGGTTATGTTCAGCTCAAGAGCTAAATGGTTGGTTCTCATTCTCCTTAGTCTTTGGCTCTGAACTTAAAAACTCTACAAGCAGCTATGAAACTTCACCGTTCACTAAATGAGTATAAAGGATAAATGGAAGCATGGACTCATTATGAAACAAGAAACACAGTGTTTTTCATTATTTGTTTTCAAAGGTACACAGAACTCTTTAGTAGAGCTAGGAATAAACCCCAGAAGAGACACCTCCCTTTTTCACAAATGCTTGCCCCAAAAATGTGTTCTAGCACTAATGATCCCATAATTCTGCAGTTTGCCTCTATTGGAGGATTTCTGGTATTATTCAGGTTAGATATAAGGAAGAAGTTCTTTACTGTGAGGGTGGTGAAGCACTGGAACAGGTTGCTCAAAGTGGTAAATACTCCATCCCTGACAGTGTTCAAGGCCAGGTTAGACAGAGTCTTGGGTGACATGGTCTAGTGTGAGGCATCCCTGCCTGTGGCAGCAGGGCTGGAACGAGATCATCTTAGGGTCTTTTCCAACCCAAACCACTCTGTGATTCTATGACTGACTTCACCCAGAAAATAAGACTTGACTGAACAGTCCAAGCTTTATGTTTTAGACCATTTTAACTATTCATCATTACATGGATGCTGTAAAACATACAACTGCATCTACTGTCCCATGATCACTTCTGGACTACTGAAATGGCATGGCAGGCCAAAATAGGAAATAGAGCGTTAGCAAGATGAGGGTTAACAGAAGGCACATTAATAACATACCTGATGTTGGCATACTATGTGATAACAAGAAGACACACAGTAAAAAAGAGAAGACATCACAGCACCACACAAAGTTACTTGATATAATTCAAATTCAGAAAGCAGGACACCCTAAAATTACCTGATGTCTATCCTGCATTTTGTGCACCTCTCAACATAACACCCAAACCAAGACACACACATGAAAGGAGCCACTGGCATACACAGAGCCCCAAAGGCCAAGCACTCCAAAGTTCTCCAGCAGTATGGTACAGCCACACACCTGGAACTGCTGCTCACTGTATAGCCAAATCAGAGCCCTCCATGCTTTCAGACACTCTTACACTCACCAATATACAACACTAAGGACATAACCTATACACAGAGAACTGTTGCTTAGGAATGGAATTAGATAGTTTTTGCATCACCTTGATAAGACACCAGTTTGGCCAACAAACCTCCTGTATTATGCCACTTATTCTGGATATTCTTGCTTCTGAGATCCATCAGTCTTTCCCCAGCATCCTTCTAAACACACGACATCAAAATCCTTAATTCTGTTTCCATGATAAAAAACTAGTTTGCCTTAAAAACTGCAGTGGGCACTTCATTGCTGTTCCAATGTGTCTCCCTACCTACATCAGATGAACAAGGGGAAGTTTTGGGTGGTAAAACTTCATCAAGTGAGAATTACGCTGTTTAAATAAAACAGATGGAAGATGCACACATGAAAACACCAAACCAAAGGCCACAGCTTGAATTATTGTTGTAATCCTTTGCCACATGCCTACAGAAAGCTTGACAGCAGCTAAGCTGTCAGCATGCTATCATACCACCCATTCTGCTGACCAATCTTTGTTTTTCTGTACTCCCCCAGTTATCTTTGTCCATCTGTTGTCTTCTGTCTCATCCTTAGCATGCTAGCTCTTTGGGGCAGGGAACATTTTTTGCCTTGTGTTTGAACCAGGATTGTGTAGGTGCTACCACAATAGGCAGGGATAATAATAACAACAATAATTAGTTTATATCTTACTATCTCCATGGGTTGGAATGTTTCCCTCCTGACTTCACAGCAGTGTTCGTAAACAATTATTACTTGGTGCAATATGGGGCCTCATAAACAAATAATTACATCCCAACCTACCTTCAACCATTTCAGCAGTCATCCTTTGAGGCCTGAATCTGCTGAGCTCTCCATATGCGCCAAACGATGAGTGTGTATGAACCCAGCTCCAGAAGAAGATACCAGTCTTGCAGTGCAGCAGGACTAACATCCTGCATATAACCCTTAAATTTTCCTTGGACAGAACAAGCTTCCTACACACAAACTGTTGCCTCCTACTTTTGTGTGTCAACCCTGACTCACTTCTAGTGCCAAGAAGTAGAGTATATCTTCACCCTCCACTCATTCTGAAGAATGGCGAGAGCTTGCAGTTATAAGTTTATGTAAGAAGGTGGAAAGTGGTTATATTATAAACTGTGCACACACATAGTAGTCAAACCCAACACTGTCAAAGTTCAACAAGTATAGATTCCTAGATGTTCTGTCAAACCAAAAGGAAGAAACTTCCTTCTTTGAGAAGGTTTGTTAGGGGAACCAACTCTCTGCACTGTAGATGCTCAGAAATTGACTCCAAGGCCCAACTGGCTCCAGACAGGCTGTTCATGTAAATCTAAGATTCATGAAAAGACAGAAGAAACACAGCACATAGCATGTCTTGGATTATTTTTTTTTTTGTTGAACCCTCAGGAAAGGGTTCTGCTGAACCCTCAGGAAAGAAGAACCCCATTCCCAAGTAACATCCTCCTCTCTGGAAGTGCCATGACTGTGTTTAACAAGTACTGAAATACACGTCTTTACTGAATCAGTCACTAGGCTCCTTCTTCACAAACCCACTGGGTGCTAATATACCTCCTTGCAATGCCTAATACACACTACTCTGCTTTAGGCAACTGGAATAAAATATGCTGCACAGAGAAAAATCCTTGCCCTTGTCCACTACATTTGATGGAAAAGCAGAGAAAAATCATCTTGTAGTAACCCCATACAAACCTGCAGTGTTTTTTACCAGGGGAAAGCAGAAGTGTAAGTCTTCTTTTCCATCTTTAAATCTTGCCAATGTAAATTAATCAGGAACCAGGATAAGAGTCTCAAATAACTTCCATTTCCTAGTTACAAGGATGCAGAAAGCTAGGCCAGTCCTCTGCTTGTTCGTTATCTGAAGAAACAGAAAAGCTTACAGTGCTGGATGCTAATTTGATATTGCCGAACACTCAAGCTCCCTCAGGCCTTTTGGGCACATGCACTGTAAAACTGGATCATGCCAGGGGCATGGAAGGTGCTGCAGGGGCATCTGCAGAGGGAGTGTTTCACCCTGGCCCTGCCTCCCCACGCTCCTACCACAACAGCCAGTAAGGCGAGAAGCTTGCCTTTCAGGGAGTGTAAGAGGTGCTGCGAGCAGGCATTGGGAGTTCAGACAGCCCCCTCCCCTTCCGAACTGGTCAAAACTGTGATAAAACTACCTACATAAAATTTGGCGTCTCTCTGTCTCATCTACTCTTAAAACTTCCTGTGATGAGGGCACTACAACCTCTCTCAGGAAGCTGTTTTCATGCTTACCTATCTAAACACTCACAAAGCTTTTCCTAGCACCTATCTCCAAATCTTCCTTGCAACAAATTAAGCTGATTACTTCTTGTCCTATTCCCAGTGGACACAGAGAACAATTAATCACTGTCTTCTTAAAACAAGCTTTTAAATACTGGAAGACTTTTCACATTCCTCGTCAATCTTTTCTCTGGACTAAACTGACCCGGTTCCTGGAGCCTCTCCTCACAGATGGCACTCACTGCCCTGGCTGCCCTCTCCTCATCTCCTTCCACTGTTTCTGGCTTTGATGCTCACACCAGATGTAGAGCTCTGCTATGGGTTCAGCAGTGGCTGCTAGAGTAGAAAAACTACTGCCTGTGTGTTACACGTGACATTCCTATTAAATATACCCTAAAATGAGATTTGCTTTTTTGCAACGTCACCACACTGTTGACTCACATTCAGTCTCTGACTCACTGTGGTGCCTCCCAGATCCTTTCCTGTGGTTCTGTTGCCTGGCTTGTTATCCCCCATTTTACATGTAGGCATTTGATTTCACCTTCCCAAGTGCAGTACTTTTCATTTGTATTTAATAAATTTCTCCTTAATGAATTAAGACCATTTTCTAGTTTAATAGGTACAGGACCTACATTGTGCCAAGAAAGCAGATCAACTTCCTGCCTCATGTTACACACTGGCACCAAAGGCAGCATGGAAGGACGAACTGCTGGGTTCAGGCGAACTTCCTAAAAGCTACTGTCTTATCAAAAGCCTATCAATTTGTTACTGCCTTTTCACTCTGCATTTCTACCTGACACACTGTGGCCTTAGTAAACAAACAGTAGCTCACTCTAGCCTCATAAAATACATTAATTCAAAGAAATTACAATCCACTGCCAAAAAGTACTGCAACATCCCAGGCATCACGTCACTCTATGACCCTAGCTATACAAAACAGAGCTACTAGCAACTCGCTAACTAGGCTGTATCAACCAAGAAGGAAGACAAGGGACACATTTAAAAACCTATTTATATTGACCTAAATCCTTAAGACCCGTCTCAACAAAATTATGCCTTTTAGTCCACTGTTGTTACAGACACCATCAATATGTATTTGATTAATGACTTAGAGGAAATTACATCAAGGATCAATTTGTTTCCTTGTTTTTTTCCATAAAGCCCTTAACATTTCGTTCTCAGATACGCAGCAGGTATTTTAAATGCATATGCCTGGGATTACATTGTATCATACCCTCTTTCAAAGTGCTTCATGAGCTCACCAGAGAAGTGAGCAGATTTTGATTCCAGGACTTCAACGCACTACAAGGAATACAGAGCCCCTTGAGAAGGTTGGCCTTAGTTCCACCACACAATTCCTACATTTCCCAAACCTGTCCCCCAGAAAAAAAGTCAAAACATTTTCTTTTTCTTCATGGTCTATAAAAAGACTGCAGTAACTGGCTATACTAACAGAACAATTAAAGAAAAGGGAATATCTCTCTTTCACAAATTAAAAAGGATGTGAAAGTCCTTGAATGTGTCCAGAGCAGGGCAACAGAGCTGGTGACAGTGCTGGAAGTCATGTACTAGGGAGAGTGGCTGGGGCCTCTGGGGTTGTCTAGTTTGGAGGAAAAGGAGGCTGAGGGGTGACCTCATTGCTGATCTCTCGGCTATTCAGTGACAGGATGTGTAGGAATGGTTCAAGACTGCATCAGGGGAGGTTCAGGCCAGATATTAGGAAACACTTCTTTACAGAAAAGGTGAACAAACACTGGAACAGGCTTCCTACAGAGGTGGTTGATGCCCTATTCCTGTCAGAAGCATTTGCTAAATGCCCTTAATAAGATGCTTTAACTTTTGGTCTGCCCTGAAGTGGTCAGGCAGTTGGACCATATGATGGTTGTAGATCCCTTCCAACTGGAACTATTTGATTCTCAGATACACAAAGACTTCCTTTCAGGGAGCTCACAGTAATTTACAAATGATAACTCTGAATTTCAGTGAATGGCCGAAGTGATAACAGTATGAAATCTGATCTGACACATTCTGGGAAAGAACTCGAGACTTCTGCTTCTTAAGTTAATACTTAAGGACCATCCTGCCTGCTTTGCTGACACTCCATACCACTGTAGTGATGTTCATGGGTCATGCCCCAGGACATGCCGAGGGCCACTTGGCTGAGAAGCAGCTTTGCAGAAAAGGACCTGGGGGTCCTGGTGGCCATCAAGTTAAACACCAGCCAGCAATGTGCCCTTGCACAAAAGAAGGCTACTAGTACCCTGGGCTGTACTAGGAGTGTTGCCAGCAGCTTGAGGAAGGGGATCTTTTCCCTCTATTCAGCCCTGGTGAGGCAAAACCTGGAGTGCTGTGTGCAGTTTTGCCCACCCCCTTCCAGTACAAGAGAGATATGGAAATAATGGGGACAGTCAAACAAAAGGGCCACAAAGAGGATTGAGAGCATCTCTCACATGAGGAAAAGCTCGGACAGCTGGGACTGTTCCGTCAGGAGAAAAAATACTCACAGGGGATCTCATCAATGTATATAAATACCTGGAGGGAGGGTGTAAAGTTGACAGAGCCAAGCTCTTTTTAGTGGTGCCCAGTGACAGGACCAGAGGCAAGGAGCACAAATGGAAACACAGAATGTCCTATTTGAACATCAGGAAACACTTTTTAATTGTGAGGGTGACTGAGTCCTGGCACAGGCTGCCCAGAGAAGTTATGGATTCTCCCTCCTTGAAGATATTCAAAAGCCATCTGGATGTGGTCACCTTTTCTAGGTGGCCATGCTTTGAGCAGGGGGTTGGACCAGATGACCTCCAGAGGTCCCTTCCAACCTCAACCATTCTGTGATTCTGTGGGTTTCACCAGCAGGTCAAAAATCTTCCCGGAAAAGAGTTGCTCCATGGCTTAATCTGTTCCTTTTCAAATGCGTCCTGATGCCACAGCAGATCCTCCTGTAGCCTGATATTGCAGATGGTGCAGAAAGGAATTTAGTAGCCAGGACTTCTCAGGACAATGCTGCCATTTCGCTTATTGCATGAACTGACTGAGATTTTTGCATGACGATTTTAATTCAGGCTTATGCAATGCTCAGACAGATCAGACAGGTTACTCCCTCCTTTCCATTATTTCCCAGAACTAGTGAAGACAAAGCACAGTGGTCACAAGAATACAAATCAAACTGTTTAATGTCATAAGAACATATTGCTCATATCAGCAGAGGTTTATTCCAGATAAAATCTCAAGACCAAAGCAAGGACTTATCTTCCCTATGCATCCCTAACACCGGGAAGTATAAAAGGAGGGCAGCATAGCCTCCCAATGGTTCTTCCAGTCTAATGAACAGAAAAGATATCACAATCTTGTCTCACCTTTCAGTGCTCTGAGGACCAGAAGAGAAAATGTTAAATGTGCACATCACAATTTTATTCTCGTGTTCAGTGACTGACTTATCCACATGCAGTAAATGGAGGTCAGTTGAACTACTAAATATCTGCGAGTAACGAGAGCAAGTATACCATTAAGACTGGTGCCTTGACTTGCACCACAGCTTGATTAATTTATAGATACAACAGTAACTACAAGAGTAGAAAATCATCAGAGTGACAAACCGAACAGAAAGCCTCTTGAGCCATAACATGCCTTGGGAAAAAAAAAAAACAACCTCTCTTCCGTTTTGATTTTTAATAAAAATGAAGCATTTTGTTACTTTTTTTTAAGAAAACACAGTTGGCTACCTGGCAATTTCCTTAACACGCATCAGTTGAAAACTGTCAACAAGATTCCCCCTTAAGACAAGTGAAGAACTCTAAACTTAAGGTGAACACGTTTTTCTCCAGCCGTTTCCTTGTTTTCCTCCATGACTGGTCATGAAGACAGCTGACAGAAGGTCCTTCTACACATCCTTCACCAGATCCCATTCCTCCATACTCCATTTAGTTTCTGCAGTTCAAGCAGATTCCTTTTTCCCCTGAAATCAATGTTTAATTAACACATTATTGGGAAAGAAAAAAAAAAAAAAGGTCTGCAACAGCAGACTGAAGCAAAACCAGCACCTCCCTGCTCTGCAGATGTAGCCAGTCCCACCAGACACATACACCGCTGGAGAGGAGCTCTCCTCATCCTCCTTCAGCTGCCAGCAAACATCATCCTCTTGCTTAGTTACCCTCCTTTCCATTCCCATGGGACTCTTCCCCTCCTTAAAGTGTTTCACAACAGCAGGAAAGACAGACAATAGAGGGAGAATGGGAGCAAGTGCTCTCTGGGTAGCCTCGCAGTATGACCAATGCCTCACCTTTAATCCTGCTATCCCCATCAGAGCCGCATACCAATTCCCCCGATGACACCACAACCCCATCCACCCATCAACCCAGTAATAGGATCAGCAGTGCAGTGGAAACAGGACCATATGCTTTCCAATGAGCAGAGGATGCTCCCATGGTCAAACTCACAAACACGTTCTGGGACTAAACACAGCTATGTACATACCCAACAGCAGTGGAGAAGCCACCGGCAGCTTCAAAAGGTTTACATCATACCTCCCCCCATCCTCATCAATTATTATTCTATCCCATTCCTTGGCTCTCATCCGGCTGCTGGGAGGTACTTGGATGCAGGGGATGCTGCAGCACTGTCAAGGGCATTATGAGGCAGGCCTAGGTCTAAAGCGCCCTCCCTGCTCAATACACAGGCACCCTCACCACAGGGTTGGTGCAGCAGGCAAGAGACAACAGAGTCCATGAACTCCTGGGCTGGGCTGCCCTAGTTATGAAGAGAGACATCATGATCTTTGAAAGAGTCTACTATCCCAGCACTGTCATTCCCAGGATCCAAAGCTACCAGTGTTAATTAGTTCCCGTTATGTGATGGATGACAAGCGGCAGGGCCAGGAATGACACAAGCAGATTGTGTTCGAAAGAAGCCATCCCTCACCATCAAGGGCAGAGGAAAGGAATTCGGAAAGGACAGGAGCTGAGCACACTGCTGTGAGACGACAGGTATGCTGACAGAACCCCCCTCAACACTGACGTCCCCTTCCCAATACCCTGGCTCACTCCTGCTGCCAGCAGACAAAAAACAGGCAGGGAGTGTGCCTGGGAGAGAATTCAGGCACAGCGCTGTGAGAGACAAGGGGAAAGCTCTAAAAGACATGGGGAAGCAAGGCAGATGAAGGGCTAATCCACCCTATAGCAAGAGGCCACATTTCAGACAGAGTTGAACTTCTGCTGGCTGTAAACGCACCTCCACCACCCTCTGCAAAGCCACACAGCGATGCCTGCAGCAGCCCGTAGTCCCGAGAGGCTGCAGGCTTTAGCCCAGACAGAGGACTCTGCCAAGCTGGCTGTGTGGTGTACAGTTCCCAACAGCTGTCCACAGTGCTCAGAGAGTACCTTTTTCTGTGAATGGCAAAAAAAAAAAGAAATCATATCCTCACCTTCCCTTAAGGAAGAACACAGGATCTCCCAACATCACTGGCATACTTCCACTAGAAGTCTTATTGTTCAGCTTTTCAAGTACACCACTACAGGGACCTTGCATTTGATCCCTACTAAACATCAGTAAAACCATACTCAGGCTAGCCCAATGTAAAGTAATAATAATAATAATTAAAAAGGGTACAAAGGAAGAGCACTATAACCCCATCCACTGCCCACAACAAGGAAAAAGGCAGAGTAAAAACCCCCACATTGCCCTTCTACAAGCATGTCCTGGTCTGGCTGTTTGGATTGGTGGTGAGTGGCCAAATCACCACCTTTAGTTCTCAGAATCTTTTACACACGAGTTGCCTTTGTCTATGCCCATGTGAGGAGAAACCAAAGAAAGAAGCAAATGACCTGACCCAAGATTCTGTAGTGTGCTGGTTTCAAGCAGCTGCCAGTCCCTCAAGCAGCTTGGTTTCCAAAATGCAAAATACTTTCCTCAGGATTTGCTGTATGCACGAAGAGCCAACTCTGCTGGATTAACAGACTGCTATTAACTGGAAGAGGGGGATAAGAGGGAGAACTGATAAGAATTTCCAAAGCTTAACCAAAATTTGGGTAATTTCTGGCACCAGCTGCATTGGCAGTACTCCCAAAATAAAGCCTGACTCTTCTTTATGCTGATGGGGCAGATAGTCAGATGCATATTGTTTTTAAATTAAACACTACGTCTCTTGAATCATCATCAGAGGCCACTTCTCATCCCAGCTTTTGGTTGTCATAAAGTTTCTGGCTCCTTCAGCTTGCTCTTGGCCAGCTCACTGTGTTTTCTTACCCTTCCTACAGCATATCACAGCTCAGCGAGTATCCAGACATCTACCTGCACATGCCCAGAGTGCAGGGCAAATAAAATATTTGCAAGGGCAAATAAAAACAGACCAAGGGAGGGAAATACACTCTGCTTCAAGACAGGTGAACTCAAGAGCCCAAGAGAAGGCTGCAAAAAACAAAAGCAAGAAGTTCAGCAGACCCACCAAAACAACCACTGTTGCTACAAGAAAGGGATTAAATTCTCCCTTCTTCAGGTAAGAGACAGAAGATTTTGTGCAGTCTGAAGGTGTCCTCTAGGTTGACGGTTTAAATCCAATCCTAACACAAAAAGAATTGCCTGCACCTGATGGCTTGGTAACTTGCTTGGACAGGGAGGAAAGTAAAGGAGAGAGGAGACATACTCATTTCCTTTAGCACAGGGACTAAGGTCTTATAATTCATCATCATCACTACCACAAATTACCCTGGCACCACCCCTCACCCTCTGAATGCTCGGCAGGAACTGAGTTCCCCCTCTCACTTCAAAGATACTAGTCATTCAGGGCCGGGAATAAGTTCCAGTGCTGTGTGAATTTCATTCTGCTCCATTGGCTGTGCCAGCTCAAGGAAGGGCAAAACACCACAGTCAGAGACTGGTGAGCTACAAAACTTAAATTGCAGTCATTGAAGTTCACCTACAACAATGCTTTCTTCCAACCTTTCCTATTCCCACTAGCAAGTAATTCATAAAGGGAGGTTTGCTGTGCCACAAGAACACACCAGTACCTTGCTCAGTGGGGAAATGGAGGAGCCATAAAAAAAGGGCCCACCTTCATCCTGCAGGGTATCAGGGAGGCAGTCTCCCAAGGCCAGCAGGCATGCTGTCCCTGCAGCCCCCTCTGCCTGTCTTTCAGCTGGCCAATACATCATCTTCGGCAGCAGTCATGGCTGGACTACAAGCACAAGAGCTGCAGCATGACAACCATTTCTGAAGAGACTGGGGTAACAGGGAGGGCAGGGAGAGATCAAAAAGCAACTACTGGTGAAGCTGGGCAGCTGAGGCAAGATTAGGTCTGGTGAACACAAAGCAGGGGAGTGGGGGAAACTGGTATCTCTCCAGGTATCACCAACGTCAATAGCATGGGGCCCTGGGCCTGCCAATGCCCCACCTTCCTGGCTATAGCCTCCTATTGCACCTCAAGGTCAGAAAGGAAGAAGAAAAGCAAAAAGCAAACTATAGCCCTGGACAGATTTATTTATTCAGCTTTGCTATTACTCCACAAAGTGGAAAGATCCAGAAACCCGGAGACCTCAAAGCAGACGCAGCCACACATGGAAGATGAGAAGCAGTGGCTGGCGGAGCCACCTTCCTCACCCAGCTCCCCTCTACATGGGTGCAAGCAGCCCATAACCAAGCAAGGAGGTCCTTTGCACCCAGAGAAGATGCTGAGCATGTGTGAGAGCTTTGGAGAGGGTCCTGGCCTGTCTGAAACTCAGGAAAAGCCTCCCTCTTACTGCCTAGGCTTCCCCACCCTGGCACACCAGCAACCGCAACCACCCGCTGAGGCTTGTCTGGCCCTTCCCCATGTTCTAGCTGGGGGAAGGAATGAAGGAAGGGATGGATGGAGGAAGAGACTCCCATTTTCCTTTGTTTCCCCACCCTAGCGTATTCCCTGTTATACTCAGACCCGAAAAGCCGTGGCTCTCTTGCACATACTACAACAGAAACACAAGGAGCTTCCCTCCCCCCAGCCTCCAGCAGGGACTGCATGGAAATGGCGATATTCCTGTATCGTCTGGATCAACGGCACGGATAAGCTCAAAGGGGGCAAGGGAGGATGGCATGAGAGAATGAGGTGGGAAAGCT
The DNA here is from genome assembly GCA_028858755.1 of Ara ararauna. Classification (NCBI taxonomy): domain Eukaryota; kingdom Metazoa; phylum Chordata; class Aves; order Psittaciformes; family Psittacidae; genus Ara; species Ara ararauna. The sequence continues at coordinate 57,196,052 of CM054380.1, read as the reverse complement.
TTGTTTGGTCCTGGCTCCAGTGCAGCCCACCCCCTCTCTCCATCACGATGCCCTCCAGTTCGGACATGCAAGGAGGAGTTGGAGAGGGGGCCTGGGGTGCTTATGAATTTTGTTTCCTCCATCAAGGGGATGGCTCGCTCCCCCAGGCATGCCTGGCTTTGCCGGAGCTCCCTGGAGTAACCTTTATTCCAGTGTGTCGCGAGCATGTATTTCACGGATGGTTACACTGAATCATTATCACCAGACGTTCATTTGACCAAAATAATGTTATTAGCATCATCAGGTCTATATCCCCCCCCCCCAGTTCCTCCCTCCCCAGTACACATTCACTCCTTCCAATCCTCAGGCCCCTGCTATCCACACAGGGCACACCCCTCTCTACACAAAATCTCATGATGTGTGACACAATGTCGGGGAAAGAGCGGCAAGAAGGGCTGGCGAAATGGATGGACGTGCCTTTGGCATTTACTGCGTTCCCTACCCTCTGCCAATGTTTATCAGCCGCACGCACACACACAAAGACGCAAAAAATCAGAATTAAATTATGGCCTGTCCTAGGTACATGACTATGGGTGCACCAGTGTGTGCACGGGTGCCCAAGCTGCGGTCACAGCCCTATCAGGAACCCAAATCTGTGTGGCATGAAGCAAAGGTCATCGTGCCACTGTTGTGATGCACTAAAAAAAGCCGCAGAGCCATCAGGATGTAACACAGAATTTTCTCGTCAAGGGATGAGAAACCTTCGGGGGGGTGGGGGCTGGGAGGAGGAGGAAAGCGGGTGTGCAGATGGGGGGGATGGGGGGGAAATGGCAGAAAATGGGGAGGAAAATGAAGAATACAAAGCTCCACTTCGCTAATCCAAGATAGACAATCCATCCCTTCCCCCCTCTCTACGCCCTCCCTCCCCCCGAAATGTTGGTGCAGATGGATTTCTGTATCTTGGTTTTGCAGCAGTGGGTCTAATGACTCCCATACCTAACCCCCTCGCTATGATAACCCCTCCCACTACTTTTTTTTTTTTAGACCGGGCTGAAGAATAATGTGTTTTTAGAGATAATGGGGTTTATAAAAAGAAAAGAAAAAGGGACGCAGCACAGACATTATGCGAATAAGCTGCTCCTTGCATCAACCCCATCTTCCCCCAACCACACATCCCAATTTCACCCCCTCCCATCGTTCTCCAGCCTTCCCTCATCAGCTCCCCCAAGGAAAGGAAAAAAGCCCATAACATGATCTGGGTAGCCGATCCCAAAATCCCAAGCACTAATCTGCTTGAATTTGTTCTTCCCCTTATATAAGCAGCAGCATGTCAACATGTTCAGTGGAAACGCAGCGTAAAATGAGGCCAGGCTACAGCCATGGAACAGGGGTGATATCGCAGATATCGCTTCTATCGAGAAGCCATTGCCACCAGGATGCTGAAATCAAGTACTGGGCTTTCAGCCATTCCCTTCCTTTATCTATATATTTTTCAACACTTACTCTGATTTTATTTTGTTTCATTTTGGTTTCGCTCTACTTTATTTTTTAAAGGACAAAAGGGAAATAAATAATTAAAAACTGAGAGATGTACCCCACTGGAAGGTGCCCGAATGCTCCAGAAAGAGAATCCTCACCTCTTAACTTCTTTATTTTTATTAATTTTTTTAATAAACACAGTCCTGTTGCTCCCATTATCCCCAAACTTGCAATGTCCCCAGGTGCACCTCCCTACGCCCGAAAACCAAATACGAGTAGAGATAAATGTTCAAGAAACTGCTAAAGACTGAAAACAAAACGATAGAGAAATGGGAAATTACGTCTATACAATAATCTAGTTCTCCCAGCTGATGAAGTGCGCCCACTCCCAAAATCAAGACCAATAATCTCTGCAACCTCCTCCCCCCCAAAATACTACTAACCCTTAGATAAACTTGCCCAACTTAACACCGATGACCATTTTAACTTAAACCTGAGACAGACATAACACCCTTCTGGTTCACATTACATTTAATATCTGTCTTTATCATCACGACAAACAAAACCTTTCGCGATCAATTTCTCCCCCACCTACTCGACATCTCTCTTAGACTTTTCACTGGTCTAGTTAAGAGTTCGCCCCCTCAAAAAATAGCCCCTCAAAATATACAATAAGCAGTTATTGGAGAGCGGTCGTTTCAATATTCACCTTTTTAGGAAGCCTGTGTGCTTACCACGAAACAATTCCATGCAGTAAAAAAAAATACAGGAAGAATCTAATATTTAGGAGAAACAGAAATAATTTCTTAAAACTATTTGTAACGAAGCGTTGAACAGTTTGACCATGGAAAGGTGGAAAGAGCTTGGAAAAGCGAAAGGCTCAAAGTGTCCTTTTAAGAAACGATTCAGTGCATTTAGCCTGGCTTCTGTCTCCTCAATCCTCTCGTTTTTCTGCTGCTGATCTCACGCCTAATCTTTTTATTGTTTTCTTTTGAAGAGGGGATGAAATTGGGAAAAAAAAAAAATTTTAAGAGAAAAATTTCAATTTTAGCAAAATGCCCCCTCAAAGAGCACGGGTTAAATATGTTCCTCCCTAGCTACAAAAGCCTGCAATTAAAATAAATTCAAAGAGTAAGCAAAAGACAAGTCACCTGCAAAGCACCAGAGTCAGTGCCCTTAGGTAGGAGAATTACATCACTCCCTGACCAAATGATGTTTTCTTTTAAATTATAAAGCAGGTGGATTTTTTTTCCCCCGACAAAAAGGAGAAAAATAAAACACCACATCACACCACCACAGCGGTTATTTCACATACATCTTGCACGAAGGAAGCATTGAACCAACCTTTAAGGTCACTGACTGCCTGAAAACCCACAGCAGTCGCTCACGGTGGAAGTTTTCAGGCGAGGCGGCTACTAAATCATTAATACAAACAAATGGAAGGTGGGGAGGAAAGGCGCTACTGTAATAGATCCGAAGACTTGGAAGAAGAAAAATATTAAAGAAAAAAAACTTTCATCTTCAGCCTCTCTTCCTTCCTCATTAATAATTCTTTAAAGAAATCCTTAAGCTTTAGCCAAACAGTAGGTAGGCTCTCTCTAAGCGTCTCCCTGCTGTAACTCAGCGTAGTGTCTTCTTTTGCGAAAGGCCACCCATTTTCTACTCCGAGAAGCCCCGCCGTGGGAACGGCGATTTCCCAATAAGTCGGGAGAAAAGCGCCGGGGCCGGAGCGTCCCGGGTGGTCGGTGCGCGCCCGCTCCGCCCGGGCGGGCAGCGCCCAGCCCCGCTGGGGCACGGGGAGCAGGGAGAGGGATAAACCGATGCGAAACAGTTGCCGTGAGGTGGGTCAGAAGAAACCCACACGCGGAGTGCCGGAGCGGCGGCGTCCAGCGCCCGCCGAGCGGGCAGTCCCCGCCGAGCCGAGCCGCCCCCCGCCTGCCGCCCCCTCTCACCTCCGCAGCCGGGCGGCCGCCGGCCGCCGCGCCAACTCGCGGCTCGCCTCCGCTGCGGGGCAGGGGGCTCCAGCGTGGCCCCAGCCGCGGAGACTCGAGAGGTCCCGGGGAGGCTGGGCTGGGCTGGGCTGGGCTGGGCTGGGCTGGCCGAGCCGAGCCGTACCGTGCCTTGCCGAGCCGTGAGACTCGCGGGCGGCCGCGGGCGGAGCTGCGCAGGGCTGAGCGCGCCGCGGTGCCGGAGCAGCCCGAGCCCCGCACACGCCGCCGCCGCCCCCTGCCGCCGCACCCGCCCGGCCCGGCCCCGGCTTTTAAAGAGACCGCGGGCCCGGGTCCGCGCCCCTGCCCGGCCCGGCCGGCCTCAGCAGCGGGCAGGGGCGGCAGAGCCCCGCCAGGCTGCTGCTCTCGAGCTATCGGCGGGACCGCCGCCTCCTCCCAAGCGAGGTGCTGGCGGCTCCGCTTCTGCCTCCGGCCCCGTCGGCGTCTCGCTCCCGGGAGCGCTGCCTCGCCCGGCCGGCACAGCGCGGGGGTGGTTTTGCCCCTCTGGTCCCAGCAAGGGGAGGGAAGATATGCATCTTACTTTATCCACCTAGAGTTTGCCAACGCCACCCAAGCAAGCAGGGACCTGCCGTCGGAGCAGGAGGTAACGCCTTCCTCATACCCTCAGACGACCACATCTGTGAGCCCCTCAAAACCATTAAAGTTCACAAAGACGCTTTGATCCAAACCTACTGGGTATTTTAAGTCAATTTATAGACTGCCCATTTCATTTAAACCAGCCACTAAGTTTCCTTGTTACTTTTAACAAATATTGCAAACTTTTTATCCACTCGTTTCCTTCCTTGTAAAAGCAGAGACAATGGCACCGACAGACAGCATCCAGTGCACCGGAGTCAGCATTTCACTCAGAGTGTGTATCCTAAACATTATTATTTATCATTTTATCCCCACGAGCACTTGGCACAGCAAACAGAATAATTCAGAGTGCCTTCTGTGGGAACATCTATGTAAAGGTGTTTAATGTGTTATCATGCTGAAAGTCACCTCAAAGACAACTAGCAGGCAAGATCATAGTGCACATGAAGCATACACAGAACCAAAAGTGAGAAATCAAACCTTCCAGCCCCTCTCTCCAAACCCTACAATCTTGTAAAATTTGTGTATGATGCTCATGCTGCAAAGCCAGTCAGAATTGCATTTTCCTTAGGGGCAGACTAGAAAGCTATTTGCCTTTCCTTCCCTTTTCTGATCATGTATTCAAAAGGTTTTTGTCTTTTTCCACATTTTGCATAGCAGACAGCTTACTCACAGCACTCAATAAATAATAAATAATTATTATTTTATACAGTATGTATTGATCACTCTGCCCACTATCAAAATGCAGCTGTGTCTGATGTGGATAATAGCCACATAGAAACACTAAATAGTAGTTTCAAGTAGTATTAGGAGCCCCCTGGGAAGTTTCTCTGGAAAACACAGTCCTTCGCATCCCCTAACAAATTCAGATACATGCACAGAGAGGACAATGGAGACCTATTTCAACAAGGTGACAATGGTCCAACAATGAGACATCTTCCTGACTCAAAATCAGCATCCCAAGAGCAAGAATTTATCCCTTTAGATGTCTGTGCAAAGGCAGGTTATTGTTAAGCCTCCTGGTTTATATGGACAACATAACAGTAGTGAGAACTATCAATCCCTCCTCAGGGCATGGGGTTAGATCCTGGTCTCCATTGCTGTGAAGAAAATCAGGTGTTACTTCATTTACTTCAATAGTTAACTCCAGATTTAAAATGTGCAATCGGCAATAAAATCTGGCTTCTAGTACCTTTCCTCCTCTGCTGATAGTTCTGGCAATCTAGCATTTTGTAGCTTACAGTTTATCAAAGTAACCATTTGACAAAGTAGTCATCCTAAACTGCACTACCACTGGCCCTTCACTCTCCAATGTCTTCTAAGACCATGCACATACTTGCAGCGTATTTTGAACTGGCTGCCTATCACCAGAGGGTATCCTCCATGTAAAATCAATGACAACAGCACAGCCTCTACTCATTGCAAACTAAACCTTTTCAGTTTGGCAAACAGAAAACAGCATGTATCCTGAGAGAAAAACAAACTACAATGGCAGCTTCTAGCTAGGTTAATCACGAAGGGTGAAGTGAGCTCAGGAAGATTTGGGGAAAACAAGCTCGTTTTTATTCACATACTGTTCTTTCAACTTGAAATAGAAAGACCTAGAACTCCCATATATGAAATATTTATGAATCAGCAAGAGGGATAGGAGAGTTCATCTTACTGAGGTTCTATTCTATTCAGAGTGCTATATATGAACCAAGGAAGATAATAATTACTTTGAAAGAAATCTTACTGTGCATAACTCAGACACACAGACCTCTGCTTCCAAAAAAACTGTTACAGTTAGGCACCAAAATAGCAGACATCATTTTATAAATAGGTAAAGAGTAGTGAGAAAAATACTAGGAGAGCAGGGAAGTTTCCTTAAGATTGCAAGGCACATCTTTGCTGTGGTGTGGAGCAAAACAGAGGCAAGAAGACAGCACTGTAGTACAAGTTGTTCTTTGTCCAGCAAGTTATACTCCAATTGCTCAATAGGGAGTGGATTTATCTAATTCCTCTAATTCTTTCTTTCACATCTCTAGCTCTCACCCAGCAGTTTGCAAACAAGTTGTATGGAGCGGAAGCAAAAAAATCATTACCACAGTGAGGTTTGCACCAGCCCCTCTAAGAGTTCTCAAATCCGGCAATGCCTGGCATATGCCACTGGTGGTGTGCCGAGACTTTTAAAAATATATGACATACTCTAGATAAAGTATTTTGTCCCCATCTATAAGGTGATCAGTAGATACATCAGCCTTTTCCAGCGTCTTCATTAAGAAAACTGCCAGTTCCGTTTTCACGGGGTCTTCTAAATGAGCAGCGGCACGGATTGGTGTACCCGACTAGTCCTTCCTGACACAAGCCCTGTGCTCTCTGCTCCCACCACCGGCACAAAAGGGCAAAGGCAAGAATACAGTTGGACAGGCACATTACCCATCTTCTTTTGCTTGCCACCTTCAGAATAAATTTCCAAAACTTTTTACCAAGCTCATGTGCTTGTTTTCCAAAAGACATTATAGTGTCAACAAACTGCTGCTATTCAGCTGGTGCGGTTTTCAATAAACTGCTACAGGGAACTGTTTCACTTCAATGTACTTAACTCCACTCTGAAATCTGGGCTTGCTAATTCAGGGCAGTGGCTGTAGTACCCACAAGACACAGCTTTTGCTTACATCTTGTTAGAGGAGCAAACTGTCTCACAAGAGCAACCTAACTCCCTGATGCAGTACTGTAAGTGCCATTACCATCAGTTTGTGGTGTCTCCCCCTTTTCTGTTAAGTGTGGGAGGTAAGAAAGAGGGATCAGAGCCCAGAAAAGGCTCTGGAGACAGAACAGACAGGAGTTAGAGGCATCATTCATCATGCTAGGATATCCAAATACTGCAATACAAGATCTAGAAGATTCTGTCTAAAGTAATGTCCTGAGCATGGCAGCAGGGGGTGGGAAGAGTCTGCACTGCAACACTGTCCCATAATCTCCTGGCTTTTTCCTTGGGTTCTCTGCACAGCATTCACCAAACCCTTGAAATCAAGCATTTGTATGGTAGTGTTTAACAGAAATGAGGCTCAAGGGGACTTAGCCATTGAAATAGCGGCAGGGAGATCTGCACAACAAGGCAAGAATGCAGTTTATCTCTCTGCCTGCTTTTTTAATTCTTTTTTTGTTTTTGCCATGTTAGCACTTTCAGTGTCTTTTTGCCCAGAGTTAATACCCAAGGTGAATTTAGAAGCTGCAGTCCAAACTGTGATCAGATCATCTTGGTTGTGCCAAACAAAGCTGATCTTATCTCACTGGTGACCTTATCCTTCTTGAGAGAGCAAACCTCATTACAATAATAAGAAATAACAGAGATGGGAAAAAAGAGTAATCATGACAGCGCCTGGTCAGAACTCCCCTTACCATCATCTCAGAGGAGTAGTTCCGAGCCCTTCTCCCCCTCTTCTCCTGCAAGCTTCATTTTTCACCACAGTAGGAGGTTCAACCTCCAAAGTTATTCTGGCCACTTGCAGGACACATCCATCTTTTCTTGATTCACAGACCTTTTCCTCCTCCTGGCAGGTTCTGTTCCATTTATTTAATAACTACAAACTCTACACAGTGTGTACAGGAAGTGATTTTCTGAGCATCACTTTGTCTATGTGAGTGCACAAGGGGCAGAAACTATACAGACACACATTTGACTACGTGGCAGTGTATGAATGGGAGAGCATGTGCCAAAAAACGTGATGTGTGTACCCAGGCATGTAAGGGTAAACCCATTCACATGAGAATTCCTTGTAGGAAGAGTGTGTAAGAGGGCTTAAATAGGAGCAATGTGTGTGCAAATACTACAGAAATACATTCAGGGCAAGGCAGATAGCGAAAGGGAGCATGTGTCATTACAAGAGCTAATACATGTGGGGAAAAAAATATGTAAGCACTTCTCCAAGTCTCATACAGTGTTTTCTGCCATCTTTCAGAGCATCATTGTCAGAGGGTGCCTTGTACATGAGTATTTAGATTAAGGAATACATAAGCATTACGATAGGTAAGTCAGATGTGTGTGCACACTCGAGTGTGCAAAAGAAGGGGAAAAAAACCAACAAACCATAAAGCTGCACCTTCTCTCAGCCAGCAATATCAAATTTGATGGTGGTCACACTGGCTGTATGATCTCCACTAACACATGTTAGACAGAACTCTACATCTCATTCTAACACAGAAAAATATCCAATACTGTCTCTCATTGTCAACAATCCTTCTGTGACCCGGATTTGGTGATGGCCCAAAAGGAAGAGAACCACTTCTACAGGCAGCGTCCAGTGAAATGGTCAAAACCAAAGCCACAGTTCAGAGTTAATGCACAAACAAGTATTTCCACCAGTTTTGAACCCTGTCTTTTCTTGCTTCGCAAGTCTTCTGAAGTCTTGCTTCTGGAGTGTTCTGTGGGATCACTCCAGTTTCTGAAATGTCATTATCCCCCTCTGTAGTAATACCCAGCAGAATTGCTCACTACCTCCTCTTGTTGTTTCTGAATCCTCAGATGGAGACATGAAAATAAGCCAATGACATCACAGTGTGTTTCCCTGGCAATAAATACTATGTCATACCTGCTTGTCCATTAGCAGGGTTGGGTAGGAATAGGAATTGATGAGTACTCAAAGGAGCATGGAAAGTTCTGTGATCAGAAAAGATGATTTAACATGAGAGAAGGATAAACCTCTCTTTAATAAAGCACTCAGCTAATGCAACCACAGGAGCTATTCCTTGAATAGCTCCATCAACTGCTCAAGTAAGATTAAATATTATTTCTACTTTGCCCTTGACCTCCTTCAGCGACCCTGAAGTACAGACACCTTGATTGCTCAAGACTAGTGGTACAACACAGGGACATTTCCTGCTGTAACCATCAGGCAAGACTCCTAACAATGTAGGAAAAGACAGCCTGGGGGGTTGTATCTAGACTTGTGTTCATTATTCAGGATCCACCCCTAGCAAACTCATGCAAAACACTTTTGTGTAGCGACTTAGCCACGCAGTACGGAATCTTCCCCATCCATCAAGAGCACATGGAATAAGGACATAAGTGCAGAACAACCACATCAGTGCAGGACAAGACAAGGCTGCCCTCTCTTCTTCTCAAAAAGCAGCCCCCTCACACCCACTACAGCACCCATCTCATGACTGAGCTCTGATCTGCTCCACAGCCACTGAAGTGTAGGTTTTCCCAGCAGAATTTCTTTTATTCTGAGAGCTCCTGAAAGATGCTTGCAGTTTTCTTTTTCTAATTAACTGCCCAATTGGGACACTCTAAGGATAAGGAACAACCACTGCAGCCAGGGTCCTTCTAACCGTTAGGCTATCTCATTTTAAAACCTTATGGACCATTTTGGATAAACATGACAAAATGAAACAATCAGTTATTTTCTCTGCTCACATGCCAGACAAACATAGTGCCATCAGAGATTGCTCTGTCCATGGGAGGAAGTATCTGTAATTCATAATCAGATGACAACAAATGCCTTTGTTCTGCATTAGTATGTGACTTGAAGATTTAAGATGAGATGAGGAACCCCAAACAGGACTCCAATAAAACTGGGTTAAGGAGGGGGAAATTCTTTCCCTGATGCTCTAAAACACTAGGGGGTGGGAATTTTCTAGCGTAAGCAAAATCATCCAGGAAGCCAAAAAGAGCAAAACATACTTTCTTTCCACCTACTGAACACTATTATTTTTGACAAAAGCCTTTTATCCTGTTTAATGATAGGTGTGGCATGTCTCCAGGGCAAGCTTAAAGCATTGGTTTTGACCTTTAAAGCACTATATGCTCCTTTTTCAAAGTTAATTTACATTAGATATATATGCTATGCAAGTACTTCCTGAAAATCCTACTGGGCACCTGTCTTGGAATATCCAACCCTGAGCTCTGAAAACCCAAGCCTAAATGGCTTGGGTCTCATCACCTGTTTTCTCAGAGGAGGTTAAGCCAATATCGACTCCCAGCCACACAAGCATGACCACAATGAGATAACATCCAGGAGTCTGCCCTACACTGCATGCAGGACTGTCCCCTACACCTCTCCCTTCCACATCTAGTGGAAGGCTCTGACTGATGCCATGAGAATGGCAGCAGGCCTCTTTTGACCGATTACAGATTCTGCACCTGTCACTGTGTATCAAAGCATATTCTTGCTTTTCCTGAGCTCAGCCTAGGCTTTAAGACAGGCAAGTTGAAACGCTAGACAAATGCATATATGCGAAAAAGGGACAGCAGAAAAATGCAGAGCAGTTCCCCTTCTATAGCCTGGCCCCTGTGTCCCAGAGCAAATACAAAGCTTGCTTTAGGGCACCATATAAATTGGTATTATAAATTCAGATGGTGCACCAGGGAGTGCCTCATTCTGTATGATTGGAGTCATTCTCAGGAGCAGTTCAGGCACTCAGCCTGCCACATGCGACTGCTGCCCCAAGGGCTGCCATTACAGATGCATTATTACAAAGCGCTGCAATAAAGCATGAACTAAAACAACTTCATTGAAATGAAGATTAATATGGAACATGTGTTCACCTCCATACACTCGGAGCAGTCCAGCAAACACAAGCACCACAGTGCTCTGGCCGATGGGCTAGGGGAGCAACACAACTGGCCAACCACCACTATTGCTGAAGGCAAGCAATACATTTCCACAGCATCTTTGAAGTGTCCATGGATGGATTTAATATAGCAGCTGTGAAGCAGAGAGTGAGGCAAGCAAAACATGTGGAGTGCTGAAATATGCTGAAAAGTGAGCTGTGTCTGAAGCAGAGAACAGAGAGGAATGCTTCAAACCTACAGAAGCAATACCACTAGCTGCAGAACTATCCCTGCCTTTAGTTACCACAGACTTCAGTGGATATTGATGGATATTCTCAGCACGTCGAAGTGTCATATCTACATGAGAGTTACAGGTGAGAAAGACCAGCTAAGGCGATAGTTCATCCATTCTCTCACAGTCAGAGCAGGATTATTCCCCATGATCTATTTGTTGATGCCATTACCACCTCACTTAAACTCTCCAATGCAATACAAAGCTCACTACCTCCCCCTTCCGATGTCCTTTCAGAGCCTCATACATTTCACCACAGGCGTGAACTGAGGGCCATTACATGTATATATTTCCCTGTTCCAATTAAACTGATTATACCCTGTTATAGCTTAATGGCCAAACTTTCATGCTTCCTTTTCCTCCTGCAGGATTTTCATTCTTCTTCTCCTTGAAATCAGTGTATGGCTCCTATCAAAAACCAGCTATGACTACTGGCTGCAGGACCCATTGGATTCCTCCCTTCCTTCCATCAACCAAATCAGTGCTGAACTTGAAGTAGTAAGTATAAAGGCAGAGGAATGGGACACATGGCATTTCAAAATAGAAAACAAAGGGTTGGAGTTGTAATATAGGAACCAAAGTAACAGATTCATGCTTAATCTGCATGGTGGGTTTTGCCACTTTAAGGAAACAACAACAAACTTCCCTGAGGACACAACTCACTGAACATAGACTTTGACCCTTGGGAATCAACCCCATGCAAAGACTTTTATTTACCCTTAAACAGTGCTTAAGGCCTCATAGGTGGTCTGTCTTTGGCATATAGGTACATTGTAATGGATGACACAGGTAGTTTTTTAAGTGGGGTGTGGGGAGGGGGAAGTCATGCATCTCTCTATATGGGCTGGAAGTGAGTGGGGGAAAAAAGACTAATTAAAAGTAAAGAAGAAGTGCCCCATGATGCTGGCATCTCTATTGCTTTCTGGAATGAAAAAAATCATTTGTCATAAATATAAATTAACTGACAACAAATATCAAAATTAAAAAAAGAAAAAAGAAAAAAGATTGAAGGGGAGATAAAAATACACAGTAAACAAGCAAAAGCTCCAGTAAGCAGGTCTGCCTTCCCTCCCCAAGCTGACTGGCACTGCACCAATGCAACTCAGAGAATGAGATCTGCTGCATGCAAACAATTCCTAACAGAGCTGAAACTCTACACTGTACATGGATGAGCAAAGGTTGGGCAATTGCCTTCAGACAAGGCTGCCGTGTCACTGCCTATTCAAAGGGCAATACTGGAAAGAAATGGGTATGAATTATATTATTTCACAGCAAGGTGCCATCCATTCCTCCTTGCACTGCAATTTTATATCCCAAAAATAGAGTAGCCTTCACAGCCCTCCCACAGTGCACCTCTCACACCACCACAAATACAGCTCCATAGCAGTCCATTGCCATCAATATTCCCCTGACTGAAGATGACTTAATAAAACATTCTTAGAAGCCAATCAACATGCCTTATAATTAAAAAGGAGCCAATGTTAAGCTCCTTTGAATTATCTGTTGAATTATCGCTTTTTCTCAGCACTCCGCTCTTCCACCAAGCCAAACATGCTGTGTACCAGGATGGATCTATGCTATATCTAGCTCTTAATGGAGATCTCTGCAGGTCTCTGAAGTGACAGGATCTCCTCTACAATTTTAAAACACAGCTTCACAGACCTATAGATCTCTTAGGTTTAGGCCACATATAGGACCCAGCAAAGCTCCATATGTTGATGTCTAAATGCCTGCATAGGGCTGATTGCTGTCATGTAGAAAGATACATGAATTCTTCTGCAGGTTTAATACAGAATGACCATTAAATTTCTGTAGCAAGCAGATTCCTATTAGGCAAAATGCTGTTTGGATGCCTATACTTGGCACTGGAGACACTGAAACTTTCTACTCTTCAGATCTAGGATCAGGATGTAAACTGTAATACAACAATGGGTGTACCTATTTAAATGGAGAGGTAGCATTTCTCAGCATTAGCATCTTGTAAATGGAAGTCAGAATCTTTCTACAAGGAGCTGATCCTTCAACCAAAGGGCAGAAAGAGTCAGAAGACACACTGGATCTGCAGTTGTTGCGTTTCATATTGCCATCTGAATAAAGAGAAGGTTTCCAACAGGTTCTAATTAACAAAGTTCTGCCCAGCCTGTTGGCTGTCTCACCAAGAGGCCCTGGGGGGTTACATCAAAGGGACTAGTACATCCTGAACACAGCTAGGCAAGTGTCACTCACAGCTGAACTGCAGTGCCTTGACCATACTGTGATCAACTCTATGCAAGCAGTCACAGTTATCAAATAAAGCATGCTTATGATCACCCCATGCACAGGCAAATTCACAACAGAATACTCCATCCTTCCCCCATCCAGCTACAGACCACAGCTGACTGTCAGGATACTGACCTGCAGACAAAAGACATTGATTACCTTGTCCCTTTTTGCCAGGCATAATCCTAGGACTACAGCCCAGTCTGTTTGTGGCACTACATCTCTGCAGAAGCAGCCATATCATCTCCGAGTTCATCACAATACCTGCAATGATGATGCAGAAAGTGCTGCAACACAAGTGAACTATTCTATGCTTCGTCTGAAACAGAGTTTTACTGGCCTTATCAGTGTAACTTCAGAAATCTTGTTAAACAAGTGTTATAATTCCCTGTGTAGATGCTTGCTGCAGAACAGGAGCTGCTTTTTTGTTTTCCTTAGCTTAAGCTCCTTCCAGAGTGATGCAAGTTGACTTGTGAAAAGTTATCTTACAAAGAAATAATGAAGTTATACTAGCATGTCAATTTAAGTTCACACTTACAACAGTATCACTTCTTCAGGCAGACAACATATTAGATAAGGGACTTTCATAGCATTATCAACAGCAAAATTGGAAGCAGCTACATCAGATACAGCACTGACAGAGAATTGGGGTAATCTTCTGGGTCTTGTCTCCTACCTCTGGAAGGAAGGAGTGGTTTGGTATGAAGCTGAAATGACTGAGAGTTGGAACTTGACTGTCCAGACACCTGTAACCATGTGTATAAGCCAGTCTCCTTCTCCATATCTACTCTTATCCAACTGTAAATGAAGAATACCAATTCCTTCCCATGTGTTTTGCAAAGGTTAACTATTTAATACTAAAGATAGCTTCTACAAACAAAAAGTAACGGAATGTTAAGCATGAAAAATCTTTTGAGCAGCCCGTATGAAGGTAGGCTGAGAAAGTTGGGGCTGTTCAGCCTGGAGAAGAGAAGGCTGCGTGGAGACCTCATAGCAGCCTTCCACTATCTGAAGGGGGCCTATAGGGATGCTGGGGAGGGACTCTTCATTAGGGACTGCAGTGATAGGACAAGTGGTAACGGGTTCAAGCTTAAACAGGGGAAGTTTAGATTGGGCAAGAGGAAGAAATTCTTTACTGTTAGGGTTGTGAGACACTGGAATGGGTTGCCCAGGGAAGTTGTGAATGCTCCATCGCTGGCGGTGTTCGAGGCCAGGTGAGACATAGCCTTGGGTGGCATGGTTTAGTGTGAGGTGTCCCTGCCCATGGCAGGGGGTTCGGAACTTAGTGATCTTAAGGTCCTTTCCAACCCTAACTATTCTACGATTCTATGAATAAGTTACTACCTGTCAATTTTTTTAGTTTTCTATTGCAAAGGACTTACTCACAGATGCATGCACCAGTTTTACACATTGTAGGCTCTCTGGCAATTTCAGGGCCAGAAACCTGACTACCCTCCATACTTAAAGACCTCCCATATTAACAAAAGTTTCCCTACTGTAAAACATTCAAAATTACTTCTTATCTCTCTCTCCATGTCAGAAGAAAAAAAAAAAAAAGAAAGAAAAAAAGGGCTCTTGCAAGGGGTTATGATGCATCTTTATCGACGGAGCAGAGAAATGTCTGCCATACAAAGAAGCTAATCAGTCAATCAAGAGCCAGCTCAACAGACAGAAGCCGTCAGTGCCTAACTGCTCTGTCTCCACCTGTCCAGGAGAACAACAAAACAGTGTGGGACATGCCTGACAATTGAGTGCAAACTAGCACACATATTTATATATTCCTAAACAATAAGAGGACAGGTTGTTGCTGCAAATTAACATTTTCAAGAATAACAAACCTAGCACCACACATGTACCGGTGTGCACCTGAAATGAGGCGAGTGACTCTCTCTTATCTTTTGACAAAAAGCAGCAATCCTGAGGTTACAGAAGGGCCCTAAGTGAGAATTACTATAATTAGGCTAGCTGGAAAATCCTTTGCTTAAGGTTGCCAACCTAGATCAGTTAAGTGAGTGGTAGTTTAGAGGAGGAAATAGATCTCTTAAAACTAAAATGGACAGAGCTATAGGAGCTCTATGGCTTTGTGTTAGTGGAGCATAAAGGTCATGCTCTTTATTTCCTGGGACCGATACTGGCCGAGGCAAAACATCTTATCCTTATCTGCCTCAGTTTCCTCAACTAAAAGAGGATAATGAAACCTCTCTAAGTTGTAAAGGGATGATTGGCTTTGCAGCTGGCTTCATTAATATTCATAAAGCACTTGGAGGCCTTTGCCAGAAAAGTGCTGCTTGAGTACTGGCTGTCACACTTGCCATTTTGCTGGCTGCTCTTGTACAGAACTTGGATTTCATTTTTCCCCCCCGTTCTTTTCAAACAGGTGGGTGTTTGGCAAGCACTTGGCATATAAAGAGTTTACAAAAGCATCAAACGCCTTAAAACAACCCGCCTGTTACTCCGCGGTGACGAGTAACACCAAGCGAACCGCGGGCGGGCCATGTCGCTCTCCGTGGTGCTGAACACTGCCGTCGGCTTCCGCTCCACCGCTGCGGCCGTGCTCCCCTCGGCAGCGCTCTCCCTGTAACCATAATTTACTCCTGGTTGGGCTGCGTCGCAGAGACACTGCGAATAACTGTTGTCGGATTATTTCGATAGGCAAACCTGAGCTACTGGTCTAGATTCTGTTGACTGACTGTGTAGCCCAGCCTGCCCTCACTGGCCTGATCGCTCCCTGATGAGAAGTGGCTCAGGTCATAACTGATCTCTAATCTCACCAGACTTCATGGTATGGGCTCCTTTCCTTCCACTTAAAGTCACCGAGTTCTGTGCCTGCATGGGTCTAAATCTTTCTGGGTATGGAAGTCTGCTGTAGAGCACGTCAAACACAGCTTTATGGAGCCTGAAGTGTGGCCTTACTCATTGTTCATTCCTACAGCAGAGAAAGGCAAGAGGAATAATGCTACGCTATGGATTGCAAAATCAAGAGAAAAAAAATACTTGAAGGGAGGAACTGAGAAGGCTCATTGTGTCCCTGCCTTTTCTTTTTATTCTGGGTCAGCACCTATCTAGTGATTCCTATAATCACAGGGGCTTGAGCCAGCAGCAGACCTCTGAGAAGCTGTGCAGCTGTTCTGCAGTAAGTAGTCTGAAAAATGAGAGGAAAATGCATCTTATCTCTTTCATCAAATGGCAACTCTCAGGTGAAAGGAAACACAGGCTTTTCAAGTGCATTCCACAGGTAGGGCTCACATAACAGAAAAACTTACCTGATCAAAGAATCCTACTGTTGACCAGGAAGAAGAGGAGACAAGCCAACTGCCTAACATACAATATCCTATACCAGAACAGACTTGACATTTTGTTCATTAAATATACAGTGATTAGCCCCTCAATCTGCTTGATCACTGTACTCATCATGGGCAAGGACAGCAGGGAGGGGAAATGCCACATTTCCCACCTAACCCTTTCCTTGTGGAAAATGACAGCAACTAAGACTGTAATCTTCAGTACAAAGAACAATCCAATCCTCCTCAGTCTTGTACTTCTCTCAGGAACCACTTCTAGGCATGAAGGGCAGCTGGGAAAGTACTTCCCAGCCTCACAGAGGTGACATTAGACTAAATTCATTCGTGTTTGTAAGGCACAGATATTACAAGAATGCAGGTCACAGAAAAAGCTTATCAAGAAAATTAAATACAGGGTCCTCACTGCCTACCTCTAATCTTAGGAATTCTCAGGATGAGGAACCGAGATAAATAAAATCATACTTGTTCTGAGGGTTAATTCAGTGTCATGGCTAAAATCCAAATTGAGTAATTACATTCTGTCTCCTGAGCATGCCCTTGAAGTTTCTGCTAGGCATGTGACTTCCCTTCACTTCCTGTTGCCAAGTTTTGTTACGTGTGCCTAAGTATCAGCTCTATCCACCCATATGACCTGACTCACTGCAGGAGGAGAAAGGTTTTGTTCATCCCACACTCTGAAATCTTTTGATGAAAGGTCTTGTTGCATTTTCATACCCCATATGAGTTCCAAAGGCACTTTGCTAGGGCTGTCTCTCTGTTAGCAGCAATATCATACTTACTCCAAAGCACATTTTATAAATACCCTTTCCCAGTGACAGCAATACCATGAGCATGCCAAATCTTTAATATCCACAGCACACCTCTTTATACTCCCTTATTTAACAGAGATGCTGAACAGGCCAAGAACATACTGGCTGTTTGTTTTCAGCACGGGGTTTAAAGGTAAAGTTTAGTTTCACAGTAATTCCCTGGACTACAGCAAGGGCCTATTGAAATCCAAGATAGAAATCTTCTTGTGATACTAACAGTGCCATGAATTGTCTCTCACAGACACTTTTATACATCTCTTTATTGTACATTTACTTAGGCTTCCTTCTTTACAGCACATTTTCTCCTAATGGGAAACATATTTTGTACCACTCCAGCATTACTCCAGAGAAGCCAGGATGAAGATGAAAGAAAGACAGCTTCTACTCCTTACAGGCTGCTTGATTTTCCTGGAATTATCCTAATCTTAGAAATGCTGGGAAAGCAATTGGTGATTAGGGTCTGCTCAGATCAGGAATCTAGGAACAGAGAATCCTCAGTCTGTGAGATTTTAAAATGCTACTGCTACAGGAAAAAAATAAATAATAACAAACAAACTTGCTTCCCCCAAGTACGTCTCAAATCTTCAGAATATACAGGTACCTTATTCAAACTGAAACAGACTGCAGTTAGCCACTTAAATATTCAAGAATATGCAAAAATCTGGGCCCCAAAGTCCCCATTTCCTTTTTCACCTGATATCTTTGACCCCACTAGCTGAGATACAGTATCAGGTTATAAAATCCTGAGGCTCATAAGAAGAAGGTTTCCAAAAAGATCCCAAAATGTACACATCCAGACTACCCATATTTCATGGAAGCTGCAAAGCAAGAAAACTTCATTCTGAAGTTAAAGTAATTACCAAGACATTGGTTTGGTGAAGTTTTTAGTCTAATATTAAGCAGAAAGTGCGAAAAGCAGCATACAACTACCTGAAAAAATAATTGAAATAACCAAGTCTATTTCTTTTGAATGTTTGACATCCACACAGTCGATAACCACCATTAACAGAAGAGTGATGTGACTTGCAACGTGACATTCCAAAGTGCTGAAAACCTGAGGCTCCATATAGCTTTAGTAAAAGCTGTGGGAAACAAAATAAAAATTAGACCAGAGCTCTCTGACAGTATTTTGCTATACTGGGGACAAGTAATTGCCTTCATCCATGCATAAGAAGAAGCCAACCACCTTGTAACTCGGGATCCCAAATGTCTTCAAGCTTGAGTTCATGCACTAGCTACACAGAAGGATGCTCACCTGCTCTTGAAGGAGCAAGATGAAAAAGGCACTTAAAATCCACCCTTCTGAACACTGTCAGAGCAACAGTTGCAAAAGACCAATCAACAGTTTTGAATTTATTACTTGCAGGATGTCTTGATTTCAGTTGGGAATTGAGGGGTTTTTTTGGTTTGGGTTTGTTCGTTTTTTCTTTGTAGCTGGTTCAGTGCTGTGTTTTGAATTTGCTATGAGAACAATGATTATTATACACCAATGTTTCAGTTGTTCCTCAGTAGTGCTTACTCTAAGTCAAAGACTCCTCAATCTCTTGTGCTCTGCCAGTTAGGAGGTGCACAAGAAGCCAGGAGGGAAGAGAGTCAGGACACCTGACCCAAACCAGCCAAAGAGGTATTCCATACTGTAGCACATCACGCCCAGTATATGAACTGAGGGGAGCTGGCTGGAACCCACAGTCACTGCTTTGGGGCAGGTTGGGTATCAGTCAGCAGGTGGTTAGCAATTGCATTATGCATCACTGTTGTTTCTTGGGTTTATTCCTCTCTTCCTTATTCCTACAAATATATTTTACTTTCTTCCAATTATTACACTGTTTTTATCTCAGCCTGTGGGTTTTACCTTTTTCTGATTCTGCTCCCCATCCCATTGGGAGGATGGAAGTGAGTGAGCAGCCACATGGTACTTAGTTGCTAGCGGAATTAAACCACAACACAGGAACAGCTAGGGAGGAAGAAGGGACACCTAGTACTCTGTGGCTCTTGGAAGTCTCCAACTGAAACCAGTCAAGGGAGGCCCTATCTGGACTGTTAAGTGCCTATGGTGTGTGCTTAGTGACTGGAATACAGACACTGCTAGTGACTAACCACAGTGATTCAGGAGATGCACAGGCAGCTGACTCCAACACCTCAGCAGGAAGTCCTACTCCTCTGAATCACACCTACTTTTTAATGACTTCACACCCAGGTCAAGACGCCTGCTCATGCATTCCAGACCCACCACTGTCACCTGTAAAAATGAAAGCCATCTCCCTAGGAAATGCTGGAAATGTCCCACACAGCTGAAGTCCTTTGGCAACAAGAGTAGAAATGCCTAGCTGTTCTAGGACAGCAAAGCATGAAGAAAACACAGACTGACATGGAACATTCTCTTTCCAAGAGAGCATTTTTTTCTGTTTTGCACCGTTTTTTTCCTATTTGCAAAACAACCTACATTCCATGACCTCAGTAAATGACCATTTCCCATGCTTAATGCCGATAAGCTACAGAAAGGAAAAGGCAGGAGCTACACAAAGAAGTGACATAAGCAAATGAGCAATCTGATGACTGGTTGCTAAAAGAGAGCAAGGAACTTTGTGATCCCACTCAGCCCCCAGTTTTGTCACTGTACTATCCAGAAGGATAGGATAATAAAGTCATAGCACTGCACACTCAGAGGATTGATGTAAAACCCTGCAAGACATCATATACACTGTTCGTACAGGATAGCTCTCTAACTAGCTAGAATGGGCTTCATCCTTGCTTAGTTTCCCTATGTTGTCTCATCTCCCCTGTTAGACTTGGCTTTGCCTCAATGAACTCCCATTGTTCACATCAGAACATGAAGGTTGATGAATTTATCCTCACATTACTCTCTGGAAGGCAGAGAAGTGTCAACTTCTCATCTGCAAAAGGGTGATAATTAAATGCTGAGAGAATAAATGAGTTGCACAAGGTCACTTGGGAAGTATGTGGCAGAGCTGAAAATTAAATGCAGATCTCCAGAGCTGCAGGTCAAGGCCCAGAACACAGAATCTTTTTGCCCTGCTGGCACAGTGGAGATCAGATTCCCAGCATATTGCAAGGCCTTCAGTAGGAACGTGCATGTTGCAGGAGATGAACTGAACTTCTTGCATGCAGTTTATCTGTAGGAAGAATTGGATAAATTTCAAAGAATCAGGTAAACATCAAGGAAACAGGAAAGTAACACAGAATCTACCCAATGAGCTATGAAATACATTTTCAACATCTTGTATAAAGCAGAAACACCCTTGTAGGCTTCTTCAATTGGACATACTGCTGGTCCAGGGGAAGTTCTATCATCAATACTATGTTTCATGTGCAGAAGTCGCAAATGCAGCCATGAAATTATCTTTTCAATTTAACATAAGGCTTGCTAATAGATTAAAGACTTTGTTAGCACTACAGATTGTATCAGGGTTACCATTTAATAACTATGTATCTACACCTTCATGTCTTCTTGCTTGCTATGCAAACTCCTGCTAAGCGCCCAATTTTAACCTTCCTTCTCTTCTTTTATTTGCAGATGCTTCCCGTTGATCCACATGATCAGATTTCTCCCCATGCATGTACACATTCTTCCTTCATATTTCTCCCTAAAAAGCTTTATGCCCTAAGGCTTTCAAAGGAAACTATCTTGGAGTATTCTGTCCGGTTCTGGTGTCCTCAACATAAAAAGGACATGGAAGTGTTGGAACAAGTCCAAAGGAGGGCCACAAGGATGATCAGGGAACTGGAGCACCTCTCGTATGAAGATAGGCTGAGAAAGTTGGGGCTGTTCAGCCTGGAGAAGAGAAGGCTGTGTGGAGACCTCATAGCAGCCTTCCACTATCTGAAGGGGGCCTATAGGGATGCTGGGGAGGGACTCTTCATGAGGGACTGTAGTGAGAGGACAAGGGGTAACGGGTTCAAACTTAAACAGGGGAAGTTTAGATTGGATCTGAGAAAGAAATTCTTTCCTGTAAGGGTGGTGAGGTACTGGAATGGGTTACCCAGGGAAGTTGTGAATGCTCCATCACTGGCTGTGTTCAAGGCTGGATTGACATAGCCTTGGGTGGCATGGTTTAGTGTGAGGTGTCCCTGCCCGTGGCAGGGGGGTTGGAACTAGATGATCTTGAGGTCCTTTCCAACCCTAACTATTCTATGATTCTAGATTCGCTGGTAGTTATGCGGGTACTCCTCCTTGAGCTTTTTGAAGTTATGAGTGACACAACACATATTCCCATTGTCTCCACGGAACTGGAGGGGCACTGTAACCCATAAAGCCTTCTTAGTAAAGCAACAGCATTTCAGGAAGATGGTCAGGCAGCTGCTGTGAAAGTGGCACTGGGCAGGAGGAAGGTGCTTTTGAAAGCACCAGAGGGGAGCAGGTAAAAGCAGCTGTGGATTGCTGGGAGAAGAAGGAAGAAACTCATCCGGACTAACACCTGCACCAGCTGGGTCCCAGACCCATCGCTGGACAACCAAGCAAAGCATAACAGTGTCCTGTAATTCCTTGATTGTTGGTGCTGGTATCAGTACCACGATGGATTTTAGAGGCCCTGCCATCACTAGCCCCAGGTGTCCGCCTCATCTCAGCAGTGAATCCTCCTCATGTCTCATGCATGTAGCTACACTGCTTCACTGCTACCTGAACTCTGCTGTGAAGCCCCAGAGTGGTGCTTGTTCTTAATGTGCACACAGAAGAAAGCAGATGGGTAAAGCTTAACTCTGACAATAATAATAATTGTTGGGGTAATAATAGTAAATCAAATGCTGTCAACTCAGTTTGGCAAATTCCTACCAATTTCATAAAACCTTCGTTTGTATTTAAAAAAACCTCAAATCACAAAGTTGCAGCATTAATTCCCAGCTTCACCTGGGCAGCTCAGCTATTCATATTACACCCCAGTTTCCACATAATTGCATGGTGTGTCATCAGACAAAACAATTGGGGAAAAAAAAAATCTATTATATTTTTGTTAAAGACACACTTCACTATCAAAATAAGTGGGTATTTGTTTGGGGGTTTTTAAAGCAACATAAGCATTCATGGTCAGGAGAAGTATCTGGAGTAAAGATGATGATCAAATGGCTGTAAATTAATGCCCAAAGGGGATTTTAACAACAGTAGTTAAATTTTTCTAGTAAATTAAACTATTGAGGAAATTTTTCACCCTGAAACAAAGCATTTATTGCCCTGAAATAAGTAGGGTGGTTTTTGTTTGTTTATTTTCTGTTTTGTTTTGGTTTTTTTAAACTGTTGCTTAATACTCTTAACTGTTAACACTCACTAAAGGGTGTCATCAAATCACAGCTTTGGAAATACAGACAAGTTCAGATGATCTCAAAGGTTTAATTCATCCTAAAGAGCAACCTCAGATGAGACATCTGACTGTTCTGTGCAAGAACCAGTCTTCACCCTCTATTCTTATGTGAGTATTGCAGTGTCCATAGGCAAAACTCTGCCTTACCATCAGTAAAGAGTATATGCTGCCACCCCACCTTGCTCCTGCATACACATAGATATTTTGGTTAAAAAGAACATAAACAAAATCAATATTCCTAAAGCTTTCCTTGCCCTGTTATTGGAGGATGTATGCGCTGGTACACAAGAATGATCTCGGACATTTTTATGTTGGCAGTACAGCATTGTCTCTCTATCAGTTCTACATAACCACTGCACACCATCTCCAACTGATGATATCTGTTTCCAGTGCTGTCCTGGTTTCAGTTGGGAGAGAGTTAATTTTCTTACTAGTAGCTGGTACAGTGTCACGCTTTGGATTTAGTTAGAGAATAACATTGGTAACATACCCATGTTTTAGTTGTTGCTGAGTAGTGCTTACCCCAGTCAAAGACTTTTCAGTCTCTCATGCTCTGCCAATGAGCAGGGGCACAAGCAGCAGGGAGGAAGCAGAGACAGGACACCTGACCCAAACTAGCCAAAGGGGTATTCCATACCACAGCACATCATACTGAGTGTATAAACTAGGGGGAGTCACACAGAAGGGCCGGATTGCTGCTCGGGTCAGACTGGGTATATTGGTCAGCGAGTGGTGAGCAACTGTGTTGTGCATCACTGCTGTTTGGGGCAGTGTTGAGTTTTCTCTCTTGTTCTTTGTTACCTCCCTTTTCCTTAGCAGTAGTAGTAGTATACATTGCACTTGATTTTAATTACCAAACTATTCTTATCTCAATCCACAGGTTTTACCTTTTCTGTTTTTGGATTCTCCTCTTTATCCCACCAGGGAGTGAACGTGGGGGAAGTGAGTGAGCAGCTGTATGGTACTTAGCTGCCAGGAGGGGTTAAACCATGACAAATGCCTATACACAGATAACTTTATAGAATCAAAGCTGCATACCCCTGTCACAACAACATCTCTGCTAATGAATAAGGAAAGAGAAGCTCACCAGGCTGGTACCATTAGGGAATACACCCCCTCCTTAAATATTTCCTTTTTGTCCTTCTTCCTTCTCTTTCAAATCCACTGCTCTTAGCCTCAAGAGGCAAATTTCCCTAGGACTTCATATAACAGCTATCCAAGACAAACTGAAAAAGCTAAACTCAGTAAGACACAAGCAGCTAGGTCAGGACAAATAACATCTGTGGAAAAGGAAAACTAAAATACCTTCAGTACTGGTAGGACAACTATAGGATTAAGGACTGTTGGCAAGGGCTCAGGTGACGCAGATCTCTGTGCACAAGCCGCATATGACAGTTCTGGTTGCTCCACTGCAGACACTACCCCAATGGATCCTACAGCCATGACTGACAGTAATAATAAACAGGACATCCATCCCCGCAGGCTGGTACTCTAACTGTCCACTAAGCAACAGTAACCATACCATAAGAGCATAAACATTACCAAGAGAGGAGCTCTGGGAGACCAGCTGAATGCAGGCATTCACTGCTCAATACACCACCAGATTCAATACAATGTGGTGTCCTGCTCAGAAATAAGTGTTCCCAAGCATGTGAAACAGACACAGAATGCCCCTGCACAGCAGATGTGCCCTGCATGGGTGCACTGATTTTGCACCTATGAACACACTTGCACTGTGATGAAAGAGGGAGATGCTGCAGATGGGGAAATGAAGTCTCCACATTTCCATGGAACATTAATTTGAGAGGGTAGCATGGGGAGCATGTATCATTTCCAACCTGCCAACCCCAAATGTGCAAGGCATTGGGTGACAAAGACCCAAAATTAAGCATATAAAAGTGATTAACTTTCAAGTCCTGGGGGTTTCTCCCTTTGGTGTAAACAGCTATTCCTGCTGCTGCAGCTTAATTATTCTTTGTTTTCAAGGGAAACAGATTTTGATTACTCCAGTGGAAGAACACCAAACTTTGGATGGGAGTCAGAGCTTTGAAACCAAAGTGAGCAATGCCTCCTGCAAAATGAGGTACAACTGAGAAGCACAAGCACAGTCACAGCCCCCTTTTCTTTTGTAATTTTGCTTTCAGCATGCTTACCCTTCCCAGAGAGGAGGGAAGGCACACCACTAGGACTTCATCATGACCTCACTGGGATTTGCAGCTTCATGCTATATGAATGCCACTTTCCTTGCTCCTCGATCTCCCCCTTTCCACCCTCTGGTTAAATATCAACCCTGCTTTCACCATCACTCTCTTTCCTTCTCAGATACACTTCAGCATCTGAGCCTTTTCCCCACCTTTTGCCCTCCATGCAAGCCCACTCCCAGCTCCCACCTACACATCTCCCTGCTCTCCCCCTACCAGCCTTAACCTCTCTCTTTGTAACCCTTAGCCCTAATACCTTGCTCTGCTTTCCTCACACCTACAGCTGCAATCCCATCCTCTGTCTTCGTTCTCCCCTCAGCTGTACTCCATTCCCCAACCCTCTTGCTCCCTCAGCCACACACTTCACTTTTTCTCCTCAGCTCCCATAAGGGCGATTCTCAGGCTCTCGCCACTGCATTCTGAGGTTGTCCCTCCCACTAGGTCCAGGTTGCCACCTTCTGTTTACACACAGTCAGGTCTTCCCTCCTCAGCTTTGCTTCTGGATCTGCCACATTCAGAGAGTCACCATGACCTACTTAGGTTCCCTGACCTAGTTATAGTAGAAACACTGACTCTAAACACTTGAGAAAATAAAAAAGGGCAGCAGGAGGAGGGAAATATTATCATTTTTGTTTGAAATGAAAGCAAACCCACCAGCACAGAACTGCTGAGTTATTCCAGCTCTGGCCATTCCCCAGGGAAGCAGCATCAGCAGCTCACTTGATACTGCAATGCCAGCGTGGTCACAGATGACACAAGTCTAGAAATTACCTTGAAAGATGGTCTGTAATCTCTTGTTAGCATCCCCTTTTCTTTGTCTTACTCCAGCCTCTTTCTAACTGGCCTTGCTCACCCAGAACTTGTCTTCCCCTCCACCCAGATAGTTCATAGGAAATCTGGTTTTGCCCACTACTCTCACCAGTCCTCCTTACCTGTGAATGCAGGCTACAGCAGCAGCCCCTGTTTGCTCGAGAACAACATTTCTGCAGCTGAACTTCATTTAGAAATCAATCAATGCTCTCCATTTGTTTGGTTGATCTCCTCAGCCCTTTATTCTACTTCAGCTATTGGTACAGGTGTTTTCTTCCTTCTCCTCCAACATGTGCTATTCACTCACCTTGTCTCTCTACCTGGCTTGATGTTCCAGTGCTGTCTCCTCTTTCTTTACCAGCTCAGGAGGTGGTGTCAGCAGTTCCAGCAATGGCACTGAGCTAGTGAACCTGACTGGAAATAGCAGCTGTTCTGCAGAACTAGTCAGGAATCTCTCGATTAGCAGTGCCCATCCACTTGAATGCTGTGTACTGTGCTCATGGCTTAGCAGGCAGGAACCATTGGTCTCTGACAGTTGGGTTTGTGATTTAGTTCCAGTTCAGCTTCTGTTTTAGCCACTGTTAATAGATTTCCCTGTAGTGTTTTGTATTTTAGGAATCATACTGGTCCTGTAGTTTCATGGATGAGTTCATTGAATTAAATTATGTCTCCTTACAGCTGATATTTTGTGGTGCTGACCCTCACTGCATAGGGCCAGCATCCTCATTGCCACTGGAAGCAGCCTGCTCTGCACCCTGAGCTTACAAGGTATTCCCACCACCACTACTTCAAATCCTGCCAAATATTCCAGCAGAGGCTCCCCCTCCATTGCCAAAGTCCCATCAGAAAACCATATCTGAGTGCACTGTAGCCCTCCCACAATTCCGCCAGTTGTATTTGCATGAGTGTAGTCATTCTTCATCCATTTTTTGTGATTTTGTACCTGTTTTCCAGCTTCAGCATAAACCACAATTTTTGATTACAGATTTCCTGGGTCACGCACTAATCTACTGTGCAAATGGCTTTGGAAATTTTCTTTGGAGCCCCCAAATCCTTATGTTGTTGTCAACCACTGCCTGCTAAATATGTACCTGTGGATATACTAAACTGCAGTTCCAGCGCCTGCATTTCATAGAATCACAGAATCATAGAATAGTTAGGGTTGGAAAGGACCTCAAGATCATCTAGTTCCAACCCCCCTGCCATGGGCAGGGACAGCTCATACTAAACCATGCCACTCAAGGCTCTGTCCAACCCGGCCTTGAACACTGCCAGCGATGGAGCATTCACAACTTCCCTGGGCAACCCATTCCAGTGCCTCATCACCCTTGCAGTAAAGAATTTCTTCCTCATATCTAAATCTAAATCTAAACTTCCTCTGTTTAAGTTTGAACCTGTTACCACTTGTCCTATCACTATAGTCCCTAATGATTTCCTTTGTAACTGATTTTTCAGATCTACCCCCTACCCTGCCTAGTGGTTTCCCACTCCTTACTGTGGTGTACCTACATTTGGGCACGGTCCTATAACGGCACTGCTAAGCCACAGTCAGTTTTGACTAGCAAACAGCATCCCTTGCCTCTCTGCTGTGTTTCCCCATACATCTCCGCCTTTCCAGCCTACATCATCACCAGCCAGCCCAGGCACAGGCCTCCACACCACACTGATAATGCCTCTGTCCCCCAACCTGCACCACATCATGTTTAGTCAGATGAAGATTGAATTCTTCTAGCACACAGGACTGACACTTAGGGCCTACAATTTCAAAAAGTCCTGAATCCTGAATACAGTGAGAGAGTGCCTCACACTTGTAGCCATGGGCAGAAACACCTTGCATTGGCATCACCCCCTACCTCTGTTTATAGAGTATCAAAAAGGAGTAAGAGCACAGGAAAAGGATAAAGTTGTGCCTGCACAAGCTAAGGAAGTGCAGAGGATCCCTGCCAGCTTCTCAAGACAATATAAAGGCAATGAATTAAGACAATTCCAGACATGCTGATTACATTTGCAGTTGCAATTTCTGATGGGATTTTCAGATGTCTCTTAGCATTCTCTACCTGGCGTGTGTCAGCCACACTTCACTGCTGCTTTTATGTTATTAGTATTGACAACCACTCAGTTTAAATGCAGGTTAGGATTGAAATCCTGTCTGTTTGCTTATCTCTGCCTTTTTATCTCGTTTGAAGAAATCCTCCTTTTCATAAAGGCCCTTTGAATACCTCAGCAAACATGCAAACACAATGCTAAATGGATTAACTGGGAGGTACTGGGGTCTGAAGCCTGCCTGAATAGATGCTCACAGATCAATGCATACCAACTCTAATGATCTGAGTTCTTCCTGATCTTCCTGGAGGTTCAGCACAACAAGTCCACTGGCATGCTGGGTATAACTCATTCAGGAAATGTAGAAGGGGAAAAGAACATCGTGGTTTGTAAGAGGGAGCTAGTTATTCAGTAATACTACGAACCACTGCAGGATTTTAACACATGGCAATGGCAAGGGAGTTGGTGTGTCACAACTGCAGATTATTATGTCAGCTTTTGTCATCTCACTTTTACCTTGACCTCTCCCCCATTTTCTGGTTAATAGCCACATGCTGGGAAATGTCATATTTTGTTTTGAAAGATGTTTGGGCAGGTGCTATCTTTCTCTTATGTTCATACAGAGAGCTTAGGCAGAGTTGTATTCAGGTCCCAGAATGAGACCTCTGAGATGTTAGTGCAATATCAGTAATAGCAATAATGCTCTTCCATCTTCAGGTCCTTAGAGAACATTTTCCAGACATGAATTTAGCCTCCAAACATCCCCTGTCAGTTGTTGTTATTGTATTATTCATCTGTGTTATACCATTCACTTCAGTATCTAGTTCATTGTAAAGCTGAGGTACCTGAGGCAGAGGGAGGCTAGGGCACCCCTATACCACAGCACCTTGCACAGCTGGAAAACTCTGTCTACACCAGACCCAGCAGCACAGGCTGGCAGAGCTTGGCTCTGGGCCTACACCCCAGACAGCAAAGAACTGGCCTCAAAGACTCCCACACAGACTAGCAGCAAACAGCAGAGTCAGGGGATGCATTTTGATTCCAGCCAAAAGATGGGTAGTGTGGATGACCTCTGCTACTTGAAACCTTCTTCCTGTACAAACAGCAACATGGGAGAGACCATCTAAATTTTCTTCATAGCAATGAAAACCCTCCAGAATGAGCAGCAGGGTCTGTTCAGGCCTTGATCTTTGTTAATACAGACGAGGAGGTTACCACAGTGTCCTACAGTTTGGGGGGACTTTGACACAATGGAAATGGGATGAGACACCACTCAATCAGCTGACTCATGAACCTGTCATTCATTCTGATAGAGTCTACAATAACAGCTGGGCCAAGGCTTGCCTTGGCACGTGCTGCCCATATTTCTTGCTGGGGATATAGTAAGGATGGAAACCCTCACCAGGGCCACTAGGTTAAACATACAGCCTTACTCTGCTAAGGTGTGTGGCAGACCAGAAATTGTCTTTTTGGTGCAAGAGAGGAGATCAGTGTCATAGAATCATAGAATCATAGAATAGTTAGGGTTGGAAAGGACCTCAAGATCATCTAGTTCCAACCCCCCTGCCACAGGCAGGGGCACCTCACACTAAACCATGCCACCCAAGGCTATGTCCAATCCAGCCTTGAACACCGCCAGCAATGGAGCATTCACAACTTCCCTGGGCAGCCCATTCCAGGGCCTCACCACCCTTACAGGAAAGAATTTCTTCCTCAGATCCCATCTAAACTTCCCCTGTTTAAGTTTGAACCCGTTACCCCTTGTCCTATCACTACAGTTCCTCATGAAGAGTCCCTCCCCAGCATCCTTATAGGCCCCCTTCAGATACTGGAAGGATGCTAGGAGGTCTCCACGCAGCCTTCTCTTCTCCAGGCTGAACAGCCCCAACTTTCTCAGCCTATCTTCATACGAGAGGTGCTCCAGTCCCCTGATCATCCTCATGGCCCTCCTTTGGACTTGTTCCAACAGTTCCATGTCCTTCTTATGTTGAGGACACCAGAACTGCACGCAAGTCACTGGTTTGCTCAGCACGGCGATGTTAAGTCAGATACTCAAATGCCAGCTATGGCTGCTGGCATATTCTACAACCCAAGCACCCACACACGATGCTATCAGACCTAGCAGAAAGCAATTCTGTCTCAAACTACACAAAAGGAGGTGGTTAGTGACAGAGAATAAAACAGCCCGCTACAAGAAAGTATACTTGCACTTCTACTGCTTAACAGCTATACCAAGGGTCAAAGTTTAAGCACAAGGCCAGCATAGATCTAAACAAACCTTCTCTTTAAATAAAAGCCTTCATCCACACCAAAGCCACATTTATGTTAATGCTCTCTAGGTCTTTGATTACTGCTGAACACCAATTATACACCAACCTGTCTAGCACGCACGTGAGTCTCTTTTACTTTTTAAAGCTAACAATTTTCTGTAAGCGAGAATGTGGCACAGGCCACCCGCTCCAGGACCCCAAACCTCTGTAAGTGACAGTCCACTGCATATTGTTTTCTAAAGCATGGGTAAAGCAGGCAAAGTGTAAATTTAGTCCTGGCAGTAATATAACTCATGAATGTTGTCTGCAGGCTCACCCAGCAACACTGAATTTGCTTTCTTTCTTCCAGCAGCTGAATATGTACATCTGTCACTGAAAGATCAGTACATGCTTAATAGCTAGAAACAGCACTGAATGAAAACTGTGGGTGCATCACTTGATGCCACAGACCAACTATTACGAACCATCTGTACACACCTGCCTGGACTGGGCCACTGGACAAAAGGAAAACAATTCCAGGTTATACAAGAGTCACAAAATAAACCAAAACCATATGGTATTTGGGATATAGACACACCACAGCTGTTGGCCAACTGAAATGCCCCAAGAGCTTTCTTGCTGTAGCCACTATTTAAAAGCCCAACAAAGGCTACACAGTTGGAAACATGCCATTCACAATTCAATGTGCCTGGAAATGAGTACCTATGCTGCCTAGGGGTGTGGAAACGGAATAACTAAACAGAAAAACAAAGATTTGGAAGCTTCGTTATACAACAGTAGGTACAACAAAGCTGTTAACAAGAAGAGGGGGCTATTCTGACAGAAAAGCCGCATGTGAGTGTAGGAAAACATAGATGATGGTCTGCAAGCTCTAGGAGGACCTGTAGAACACAGATCATGGTTACCCATCAGATCACAGCATTTCCTAACTTAGACATATTATGCAGTTGGGGAGGAAGGATACAAAAAGCAGTTGTTTGTACTTTGCTCAAGTAGTAATTGATGAAGTGTGTGGTCAGGCTTGACTTTGCATTTCAAAAGCAACCAGGATAGACACAGACCACCTTGGATCTTACCTTGAATAGTCCCGCCAACCTTGATCAGCTATTTTAGTCATTCTTGAAGTTCTCTTTCCCCTACATATTGACATCTTGATGATGAAAAGTGACAAGCCGCCTGCCAAATGAAAGCAAAAGAGCAGAGCCCATCAGAGTTTTAGGAAGCCTGTTAACTGCCCATTTCCCATGATTGAAGGTAAAAACACATCCCCAAAATGGTTAATGTCTATCTGCTGATAGAGGCATTTGGTGTCATGGGTGAAAACAATTTACTCATTTGTGGGGATATCCCACCAATTTAATTTATTGTCAATGAACAAAGTTCTAATTATTGATTCTGGTACTGACAGCAACAAACGGGCGCACAGAGAAAACACTCTTTGCCTGTGCCAAATGTCTCTTCCTTACTTTTTGCTCCCCAGTCCCCTCCCCACACATTATACTCTGTCCCCTGACAGGGATTGCCCCTGAGCCCAGGGGCAATGCAGGAAAATGGAGTCAGTGCCTTGTGCCTCCAGCAGCAGCAGCCTCTTCAGAGCCATACTGCCCATCCCGGCCCACCTCCTCTGCTGCTGCTCTTCTCTCCACACCTGCTCCAGCAGTGGATTTCAGGAGTGGCTCCCTGGGCCACTGGTCACTCCTTCTTTGACTGATATATACGTTTTCTGCCTGTTATACGTATATATTGGTTTTCAGGGGGAAAAGCATTTATTGCTCTTAGCACACTTAGGAATTTAAATAAAAACAAATATATCTATATTGACTGTCGTTATTATGCTTGGTTTCATACAGCATAAGTGGTTCAAATAAAAATAGATTGGTTGGAGTGAATGTGCATCAGTTCCAATAATAACACAGGCAGCTTCAAGAAGCATATAAGTTTCAGTTAATGTGCACTGGGCTCACAAAGAAGAAGGAAGAAAGGCTGGGTTAGAGCAGCTTTTAGTCTACGTTTTCTGACTAAAGGCTTCTGCATTTAGCAGATTTCTGAAATGGAAAGGGAGTCCATAAACAAGTGGAGAGGGGGGTTTATTAGGAGGCCCAGAGGGGTATTACAAAGGGAGAAAGTGATCTATAATAAAACATGACTCTGAGGCAAAAATTCCCAGCTATATTATCTCTCAACAGTTAGTCCCCTATGTGTGGCATTATCTCCCCACAGAAAGGCTGGGCTTCAAGCTGGAGCAAACAAAACCTTGGTATAACAAAAGATTGTGGGTTTTGAGAAAACTGTGCTAGCTGAGGGCTAGCTTTCAAAGCGAAAATTAAGAACAAATAGGAGCTGGGAGTTTAACAACCTTGTTGGGTTTAGGCCATATGCCTTGAGAAAAGGCTACAGGAAACTAGCACAGAGGAGAAGAGAGGGTGCCTTGGGCTGAATGTAGCTAGGCTTTCGCCCCTAGTGTTATGAATCCAACAGCTACTATGATCATAATAGCTCCAGGGCAGATGATAAGATATCAGATGGTTTATGGAAAGCATCTTGAAAAAAATCTCAGAGGCAGTGATGCAATTTCAGGAATGGCTCCTGATGGTGAAGGGACCAGAGAAATCCTGCGCCTCTGCTCCCCAAGATGCAAAGCAGGGACTGTAGCTTAGGAGTGAATATTAAAGACACTTGTTCAGATCCACGTTGATTCACAGAAGACTCTTAAAGCCATGGATTTACATTCCAGTCTCCAGTCATAATGAAGATCTGTGATGGTCTGTTCCTGGTAGTGCAGGAGACATATTCTGGGGCAAGAAGACATTCGGGAGATACCAAAGGAAAAGGCCTTTATTTCATGGTCTTTGAGTCTATGTGTTTTCTTATTTTCCTCTTCACTCCTCAGATTTCTTCTATGTCCAGCTGAAAGGAGGACACTGCCTGTATGTTGGAACTCCCTGCTTCAACGTAGGCTCTGATGGTGACCTATCCACTCACACCTGCTGGCAATGAAGAGGAATTTTTCATGGGATTAGAAATGTACCAGAGGAGAACATTCTCACTGTGCCTGTAGGATGGGCCTTTGAGGTAAAGAATGGGATCCAATCTCCCACCAAAAGCCACTGGAAGTTCCCAGCTCTGGGGCCATCTGTCCCCCAAGGGACCATCTGTTCCCAGTGAGCAACACCCCGGGAAAGGGTGTTTATTCAGACTAGCAGATTGAAAGCTTGGCAGGATCTGCAAGAAAGCAATAGGAGGCCATTAAATGCAGACTATTTGCAGTATGTGAAGTGTGCGTGTGTGTGTTTCCTTCAACCACCCATACACCACAGGGGAAAGCATTCAAAAACAGGACCCAAAAATAGAAGAAATTATGTGACTCACAGCCCTGCCACCCTGAGTTGTATGTTCCCCAGAAATCCCAGGCAAAGCAGCGTTAGGTGTTACTCTCCACACTCATAGCTGTGAGTGACCCCAAAAGAAAACCTACACTACACACATATAACAATACATCATGTGCTAAAGGTATCTCACTGAACAGTGCTTTTAACTCCAAACGGATCCTGCTCCATCACCGCAGGAAGAAGGTTTGGTTCTGCTGCCCGCACTGGCATTCTGCTAACAAGGACCTGAGAGGACCAGCTCCCTCTGGTGAGCAAAGCACAGGCCTGGCTGCCTGCAGCAATTAAGCCGTGACACATAAATATAGAAATATTAACACCACTGTCCTTGGCCATATTTCTATATCCCTGGGATTTTCAACTAAGAATGTTATTCTTTACTTCTGCTCTTAAAGCATGTTGTGCTCAATAGCTGCCATGGTACTCCCAACAGATGTTCATAAGCTCAGAGGTCACTCAATCAGATTTTTGTCTATAGAAAAAAAAAGGTACACGAGAATCACAAATTTTTGCCTGGGTAATCTCCACTTCCCTGTCAGATAAAAAACATCCACATGAGAATTTTCTCTAGAAATGTATTCTTAATAGATAGATTTTTGGCAACTTTCTCAATCTTTTTTTTTGGTAAGATTGTCCAATATTTGACTCTATTATGGCCTCTACTGAAAAAACTAAGAACAATAGCTTTTTTTTCAAGGAAGAATGAAAAATAAAAGTTTCTTTATCAAAACCCAATAGTCTTGAAGACAAGTGTCAGTCAGAAAAGTCAAGTAAAAATTTTAGTGGGGGAAAAAGCTCATTTCATGATCAGCTCCAGCCATTCTCTTTTGCACCATGTTGGCCAAATGGACTGTGTGATACAAATAGTGAACAGGTTTTCTGTGTGTACTCATGTCTCTCTCTAGTGGAAAGCCCTCATTACTACACAAATACATATAATAGGCATGGGATCCTCAGTTCAGTCAAGGGAGACCGGCTCCCAATCAATACCTTGCACCTCCGGGGCTGATGCTGTCCCATGGGTGGGACACAGCTTTCCTATCCTGCACAGGAACCCATTCCTTTCATCCCTTGCCCCCAGGCAGGGCTATGCTATGATTTAATGTAAGCACAATATTTTGCAGAGGGGGAGACATTAGTGTCACACCTGGAGCTAAGTCAGTGCTGAACAAGTGTTGTCATTTACGCATGTGAGTCAGATCCATTTGCACTTCAAAGAAGGACAATAATTAATAAATCTTCAAGCTGCATTTCCAGGTGGAGCTACACCAAAGAAAGAGAGAGGCAACATTTAAATTCTTGTAGCATGCTCTTGGCAATGCAGCCAAATACCCATCAGCCATTAGCCGTTAGCCCACCCTGCCCAACTCCTAACCCATAGGGACAGGGAGGAGACCTGGCTTCTGCTTGCCAATCCCTACTCACATCGCTACATAGCTACTCAGGAGGCTTTGCTTTAGGCTCAGATGCAACTGTTCAAGCCCACTGGCAGGAAGCACACACATCCCTGACCCTTATTGCACAGTGGCCAGCGCTGCTTCAAAGCACCCAAGGCATGTGGCATCGGGACCAGCAAACAGTATAGTGCTGCATGCTGGCAAGTGCCAAGCGGAGGCAGCCCGCTGAGCAGATGTGCTTGCACAATGCTGGGTTTTCCTTTCCATGGTGACAAATAAGCATCATTAGACTTGTGGAGATGGGAGCTGTACAGCATGGAGAGGCCAGATCATGCTTCACCCTCTCCCTCTGCAGAGCCGGGGGAAGTCAGGTGCTGTCTGCTTGACAGGGAATTGCTCCCTGCGTTGCGGGACCCAGCTCAAGCACTCTGCCCCCATTTATTTGCAAAGGAGCATGCAGCCTTGGGTTGCATTTGCACAGAATGACTCTGGAGTATTATTAATCTGGAAGCCATAGAGCCAGCAGAAGACATCCAGGGGCCCTGTGGGCAGCCTGCCTTTGGACTGGCCACAGATTGCTTTCCAACACCCAGGGACCTTCTTGACAGCAGCACTGGGATCCATCACTGTGTTGTACTGGGCTTTGCCCTAGAGAAACCATGGAATGGCTGGAGGCTGCAGGAAATCTCAAAGGCTTAGCCACATAGCTGGAACGAGCAGTCTGTGATGGCACCTAAGACCCAGGTTTCCTTGGGCATACCAAGTCACCCAAGGTTTCCCTGCTGTCATGCAGTGTGAACAGGCTATTCTGGCCTGGAGGCCTCCCACTAAGCTGTTCATTTCCTGCAGTGCAGCCTCCATTTCACAGAGTTAGAAACTGAGCAGCATGGAAAGCAGAAAGCCTCCTTTATAACTGCAAGATGCCTAACTGCAAGCTGACTTGATGAGCAGATGTGCAGAGCCTTGCTAGGTCCTATTGATGGACAGGCATCAGCAGGTGCTCTGCACTTGGGTTATCACTGATGAGGTACTCCAAATAACTGGGCACTTTAGAAAAATCTGGCCTAATTTATGTGCCTGACGTGGCAAACTGTGTGTAAAGTGTAGTTAGGAGCAGCAGCAGTTTCCAGGCAGTTTTCCAGGTCTAACCACTAAGCCTTCTTTTCCTGTGAATCCAACTTTGACTCAAGTCCTTGTTATCAGTAGTACCATGTTTACACTAACCTGTGCCTTAATCCTATATAAATATATCAACAGATTCCATTATACAGATCAGTATTATGTTTCCAAGCAATTGTACGTATTTCTAAGTATTTGATATATAGAATTATAGAATAGAATCATAGAATAGTTAGGGTTGGAAAGGACCTCAAGATCATCTAGTTCCAACCCCCCTGCCACAGGCAGGGACACCTCACACTAAACCATGCCACCCAAGGCTCTGTCCAATCCAGCCTTGAACACTGCCAGCGATGGAGCATTCACAACTTCCCTGGGTAACCCATTCCAGTGCCTCACCACCCTTACAGGAAAGAATTTCTTCCTCAGATCCAATCTAAACTCCCCGGGTAACCCATTCCAGTGCCTCACCACCCTTACAGGAAAGAATTTCTTCCTCAGATCCAATCTAAACTCCCCCTGTTTAAGTTTGAACCCGCTACTCCTTGTCCTATCACTACAGTCCCTCATGAAGAGTCCCTCCCCAGCATCCCTATAGGCCCCCTTCAGATAGTGGAAGGCTGCTATGAGGTCTCCACACAGCCTTCTCTTCTCCAGGCTGAACAGCCCTAACTTTCTCAGCCTATCTTCATATGGGAGGTGCTCCAGTTCTCTGATCATCCTCGTGGCCCTCCTCTGGACTTGTTCCAACACTTCCATGTCCTTTTTATGTTGAGGGCACCAGAACTGCACACAATACTCCAAGGGAGGTCTCACAAGAGCAGAGTAGAGGGGCAGGATCACCTCCCTCGACCTGCTGGTCACGCTTCTTTTGATGCAGCCCAGGATACAGTTGGCTTTCTGGGCTGCGAGCACACACTGCCGGCTCATGTTCATTTTCTCATCAACCAACACCCCCAAGTCCTTCTCTGCAGGGCTGCTCTGAATCTCTTCTCTGCCCAACCTGTAGCTGTGCCTGGGATTGCTCCGACCCAGGTGAAGGACCTTGCACTTGGCATGGTTAAACTTCATCAGCTCACCTCACAGGCGTGTCAAGGTCCCTCTGGATGGCATTCCTTCCTTCGAAGGTATCAACCGAACCACACAGCTTGGTGTCAACGGCAAACTTGCTGAGGGCACATTCAATCCCACTGTCCATGTCACCGACAAAGATGTTGAACAAGACCGGTCCCAGCACTGATCCCTGTGGGACACCACTCGTTACTGGTCTCCAGCTGGACATTGAGCCATTGAGCACAACTCTTTGTGTGCGGCCATCCAGCCAGTTCTTTCTCCACTGAGTGGTCCACCTATCAAATTGATGTCTCTCCAACTTAGAGACAAGGATGTCTTGTTAGACAGTGTCAAATGCTTTGCACAAGTCCCGGTAGATGATATCAGCTGCTCTACCCCTGTCCATCAGTTCCCCTGATAATTATTTTTATCCTGTTTGTCTAGATGACTTTTTCAGATTTCAGAAATCAAATCTCTAGTTTCTTACATATATGTTGGGAAGAGGGCAGTGCGTGCAAATAGGCAGTATGGACACCAAGGCCCTTGAGCTAAGTAGCACCCACAGTGCCCTCTGCTTACACTTAGAAAAGCTGAAGACTGTAACAGATTTTATATAGGAGAGATGACTATCATGTATCAAACATAAGCTTTGCATTAGGGAATAACAGGCATAAAGCTATTTAGTTTTTTCATTTGGGGTACAACGTCAAGGGGCTACTCAAAACAAGATAAAAACATGTCAGAGAAGTCTTGAAATTCCCCTTGCCTTGTCTGTCACAAATTGGCAGAAAATCTAAGTGGTAACTTTGATTGCCTAATTTGTAATCTGCCTCTAACACACGATGACAGCAGTGACTGTCAAGGCGAGTGCATCCTTTTTTGTGAATGCATTAGTAAAATTTATATTTTACTAATAAGCTAATCAATTGAGCTTGGCTGTTGGAAGGCCTGAGTTTTGCCCACAAGAAACCCTGTAAGTATTTAATTCCTATCAGTCAGAGGTCAAAAATGAAAGGTTTTTTATGCCCTCCTTCCCAGTCAGAATGATTTTGAAGTAATGCATTTAAAGGCCCACATCACTTCTGTTCCTAAACAATCGCTTCTTCACATTCTTTCAGTTACTCTTTATCTCCAGCAGGATCTACTGAGCAGCTATTGAGCCTGACTTTAAATCTCACCCAAGCCTAACTTTCCCTCTGGTCACAGAGGGAAATTTTTAGTGCCAGCTGCTTCACCTCCTGACACAATATTATTTCATCATATCCTGTCCAGTGAGAAAATTGCCTCTTTGGCCTCCTCATCATCTCTGCAAGAGGGCTGGGCTATTGATTGTGACAGTGTGCTAGTGCATGCGGGGTGATTCCTGGAGAGGGGGGATCGATAGGAGCATAATTGCTACCTCACTGGCAACAAACAGGGAAGGGAGGCTGGAGCCCAGCTCAGCAGCAGAAAAAAGCTGACGCTGCTTCTGGAGCATCTTCCTTCTGCCTGCCGGATGCCTCACCATAGAATCATAGACTGGTTTGGGTTGAAAAAGACCTTAAGATCATCTAAGTTCCTGTGCCCCTTGGGGCATGGATGCCTCACACTAGACCATGTCACTCAAGGCTCTGTCCAACCTGGCCTTGAACACTGCCAGGGATGGAGCATTCACCACTTATTTGGGCAGCCTGTTCCAGTGCCTTACCACCCTCACAGTAAAGAACTTCTTCCTTATATCTGACCTGAACTTCCCCTGTTAAAGTGTAAACCCATCACCCCGTGTCCTTTTGCTACAGTCCCTGATGAGGAGTCCTTCTCTGGCATCCAAAGACAATGCCATGGGGCATGGGGCACAGCTACACTGCTGCCACGGGAACAAGCAGTGGTTATTCCCATGGCAGTGGTTTTGCAGCCACTTACGGAGATGTAGAGAGCTACAGACCAGAGGAAAGAATTAATGAGGGCTTTGCATCTAGAAAGGAAGCACTGAGGGAAGGGCTGGTGGAGAGAGTGCTGTGAAGCTGCAAGTTAGCTATTCCTCCAAAGCACATGTGCATTGCAGTCACAGAAATTAGGTTTGGAAGGGAGACTTCAAGGGTTATATAATCCATCCCCCTGCTCCAAGGCATGACCAGCTATACTTGCACCCTTGCAAGGCTGCAACCCTACCTCAGGACAGCGCAGAACAGTATAAAACCAGGCGAGAAAACAGTGCTCTTACCTTTTAACACAAGACCGTAAGCTTCAAAGACTGTAGCACACAGTAACAAAAATCATGACAATATATTACATGTTGGAGCAGTCCATTTCATAGGCAGCACCTCTACACTGAAGAAAACACAGCAATCATCATATCTAATGGGTCCATTGGTTCATCTTTTTTGTACCTGCCATGTTTGTAAGTACAAATGTTTCAGAGGTAACTTCAATCATCAAGTAAAGAATAACTATTTAACAAGCCTGTAAGGAAATTCTTAACATCAAACATGCTAACCAATGCATATTTTTAATATACTGTGACTGCAAATATTTCCATTATTCAGATAGGCAAATAACACCTTTTAGCATTCTGCTAAATTCCTTCTCAGACCTTTGATAGCTGAACAGCTGAATGTGACTAACACAAAACTGGCCTGGGGTATAAAATAAAGAGTAGTTTTCTGATGACTTGGAAGGTGAAGAATCCACAGTGCTGATCAGGGCAGTGCCAGTGACTCTGTGGGTAATGCTGGGGGCCTCATTCTGCCACTGTGTGCCTCAGTTTCCTTACCAGCTAAATAGGAAAAACAATGCTCATCAGTTAGACATACCTGAAAGTTCTAATAAACACAAAAGACTCGTAATTGCTGATTCTACTGCCTAAATTAATACGTATGAAAGGAAAAGCTTTGACGTGGTGTTCCCATTGCATCCATATATGTGGGTGACTATCCATCACTGACAGAGCCTTCTGTTGCACTTCCTGCTTTACAGACTCATCCAGGGAGTAAATGCAGCTGATTTATTGTCTGAACACCTGGTGACAGCTGGGTGCTCTCATGCACTAACAGAGACAGGGATGGAGTATATTTTCTCACCTCCGATTGATCAACAAAAGTCTCCTCTATAGGTTCACACCAGGGTTGTCCATACAGAAGCAATGGTGGTGGCAGAACAGGCCACCAAGGTACAAGCAGGGCTGTGAAAATGTTTTCCTCACTCAGTGTACTCCTGCAGCAAGGACACATTGGGGCCACAGTACGGACTCAAGGGCAGCCGGCAGATCAGGTCTGCTGAGGCCAACATAAGGCTTAATTCAAACTTCTTCAGAGCATAGTGTTAGATTTGAGGATCCAAACTGGTTTTGTTGGCACTTAGAGTCATCAGATTTTTGACTGCGTTTCCACAGCTAGAAATCCCTTCCCAAGCTCTGTATGAGCTGCTGCTATTTTCTGCCTCGGTGGAATATTTTCCAGACTTTGCCTCAGAGATAGGTCTAAGCCCAGAGGAGCTCCCACTGGAAGCAGGGCCTTGCAGGAATTGAAGCCTGCTTCCAAAAGTCAGGTACACTGGGCTAAGTGGTACCCAATTTCTTCTCTGTTTTTAATTCCATTGCAATATCACAAATTAATTTCGGCCTGATGATGTAAAATCATGGTGTTAGTAGCACAATTTCAAAACTCGGAGGCTAGAGCATTATAGCAGCTCTCAAATCTGCGTGTAGAACGATGTCTTCAAAATTCAACAGCGACCTCCTGCCAGCAAGCCGACATCCAGCCAGCCAAGGGCCTGAGGTGACAGCCTTTTTTGCTTCCGATATGCACATTACTGTTTTCCTCAGGGGTACCATCCCAGCTTTTCAGAGCTTCATGTGTTCCAGAAGCCAGCATTTGCTGTAAGTGCTGCCTTTGGCTCCCTGGCAGGGACTGGATGGGAAAAAGCCAACACATTGCTGATATCTCCAGCTCCACCTGGAAAAGACAGCACCAGAAGTCCTGCCATGGAGTGTCAGGCTTGGCAGAGGGTAGGGAAGCAGCGCTGGCCTCTAACCATCCTCAGTGGGAAGACACAGTATGGAAACAGCAGTAGGCTAAAGGAAAGCACCAAAACTCAGGTCTCAGCAGTCCAGCTTTTTTATACCCTGATCTGCAGCAAGCACAGAAGAAAACAGGACCCAGCCAAACCTGAGCTGTACTATTCCCCTGCTGGAGAGCCTCTCTGCAGTACAGCTCACTCCACACATGCTGTAAAAGAAAGACAGAAATTGCACATTGTCTCTTGCATGAGGTAGAGAAGTCTTTTGTCTCTTCACTTGTCACATCACATTCTCCTAGGGACTGGCACAATATATTCCCGTATGCGGAAATAATATAGAGATGCAAAGTCACTTGTTAAAAAAGATTTGTTAACTCCCCAACTTCCCCAAGCTTCATCCAATCCTGGCGCAGACAGCAGCAGGGAGGGGAAGGAGGCAGGCATGTCACTTCATGTTTTCATCAAAGATTCAAGTTTGTTATTGATTCATCCAAGCTCATTTACCTCCCTCCCACCCCTGAATTCTTCCCAGCGTCACTGTCTCCAGTACTTAAACATCAAGCCAAAGTATTTCCTTCTCAAAATTGTGTTCTGTGAGAAAGCAAAGGCAATGTATCACTCTGAGAAACTATGCCTTTTCCATCACACACTGGCCTCCTGCCTTCAGGCTCAGCTTATAGCAGAGAACAACTTTGTCATCACTTGTAAACGAAGTACCTTAATGCAGTATCACCAAGGGCGAATAAACACAAACCACAGTGCTGTTTCACAGAGTTGCTTCTCTGATGTTCCCAACAGTATTTAGCACTTACGTGGTGCTTTGTCTCCTAGGATCTCAAGGCAGCAGACTTGCTGTTAACTTGCTTGTGAAAGGTCTTCTCCCCACACCTCAGTCACAGAATGAGATTAACAGCTTAAAACAGACTTCAGAAAAAAGCAATCAATGATGGTGGGACTAAAGGAGCTGATTAGTAAGTTAAAATTAAACAATCTTGAAACAGCTGTAAAGTTCAGTTGGTGTACCCGTGTTACAAGATGTTTGTGATAGCAATGAATAATATTAACTAAGCATACATGATAGCAGAATAAAAAGACAATCATCTCCAAACCTTGACACACTCTCTGAAGAAGAGATAAGGTGTTATATTATAGAGGGTAAATCTAGATGGAAAAGAACAAAAAAGAAGGACATAAAATAAACCTAGGACAAGTATTAGCATACCTTCATTGGAAATTCATCTAGTACAGGAATCAGAACTGAAGCACTTATTTTCTTTATTTGCTACAAGTTGTTATAGTTTCTGAGGCTAAATACAGAGGAACAGGTGAAACACCTGCCCAGGCTAGAGGGGACTGTATGCTTCACCCATTAATAGGGTGACCAAGCTGCTTGGGTCTTTCAGAGAAACCAAGCACAATTCTTCACTGAGGTTTGGCAATGGTCACATACTCAATATTACACCACGTTTAGGGGAAAAAAAAAATCTAAACCGATTGCTATTCATATATCAGATGGGCAAACAGACACCAGCTGCAGTGTCGCCCACTTTGAATTAGCAACAACTGTATTGCAATTCAGCCTTCGAGCTTTTCTAAAATGTAAGCAGGGAGAGACCATCATAATGTCTGTGATAATGACTGGGTGTGTGGATTATGGAGCTGAAAATTATTTTTTCCTGAACTCCTTTCTTAGAAGAGGACATGTGTTCAGATTTGGCTGGGTTGGTCTGAAACTGTGCCTGTGTTCATTCATCTCTGCTACATATCCAGGTTGTGCACTGGGACATATCACCATGCTGATTTCAGTCCAACAGCATCACATGAAAGAGATAAAAATCACACCACAACCTTATACCAACCTTCCATGGCTACATTATTTAATAATAATTATAATCTTGAAATTACAGTTATACCATGTAGAAGCCTGGATAAGAATGCCAATTTGATTGCACACTCAAAATACCTCCGCTTTTCAGGAACATAAACAAGTTTCTATTCTAGATTAACATTATAGGCTGGATCCTCACCTAACATAAACTCTCAACATCAGTGTGCTGCACCAATTTACATCGACTACAGAAGATGTAGCCCAGTGAATTTAAAACAATCAGATCAGCAATCCCATACACAGCACTTAGCAGAAGCGTACACAAGTATGTATTACACATGCCCCCTCACAGGGGGTTATGTATTTATAGAGCAAGCTAAGTAAAAGGAGTAAAGACTGCACTGTGATGTATTCAGTGCTTTGATGGTGGTGGTGTATTGGAGTCAGATATGGAGGGATGAATGTGCAGATGTGGCTAAGTTTAAAAGCTGTGCTAATATTCAGGGTCTCACGTAGCGCAGGGTGTATGAGAATTAGTGGTTTTCTTTCATTGAGAAGCCTTAGATGAAGGCTATTGGTATCTGAGAGGAAGGGGGCATATGCATATCCATCTGGCCTCCTTCCTTGCAGACTGCACCTGGATGTACTAGTGAGCTTGGTACATCCCCCTAACTCTATGGGCTAAAGCAATAGTTTTAATGGATGCCAAGTCAGATGACAAGGCATACCCTAGTCTTCCACATCCAGGACTAAGAAACAGATCAGCATCCTAGCCTCATGGGAAAGCTATAGACGCAGTGGGAGACAGCCTTTCCCTCATGCAGCCAGACAAGCTGAACAAGTCCAAGGCTGCATCAGCAGAGCACACTTTGGCTCCAGGTCTTTGCCAGCCTCCCACTCTCCCTTTCCATCCCACACAGGCAGGGATGGGAAAGGGAGAGTGGGAGCACCTACAAATACCTACATAGACAAAATCACGGTTTGTAGTATTTGTGCAGGCTGCCTGATCCAGTCAAACATCCAGCTGCTCCAAGAGTGTGACCAGGTACAATTGGGAGTGCTGAGCATTGGGAGTATAGCTTTGCCTTTACATCTAATTAGCAATCCAAAGTTGCCCCCGCAGAAGAGACTGCCTAACATACCCCCAAAAATGGCCTATTTTTTAATGCCTTCATTAGCTTTGAATGCCTTCTCTCCCTACCCAGACACATGGCTGGGAGAGCAAGAGACGAGCTGTAGCCTTTGTGCATAATCAGGAGGGGCAAGCTATCTGACCCACGCATACCTCTGCCTCCCCCCGTCCGGTTAGTGCTTTCATAATGCTGAGCTCCTGCACTGTGGTTTCCAGGCGAATTTCCACTCGGTACTCAGAGAGCTGAAACCTTTAGATTAATCCCAGATCTGTCAGCCTCCATCATTTTCAAGCAGGGCTGTGAGCTTCAGGGCACTCCGTTACTTTCTGTAGCACTGAGGAGCCTTAAGCCGCTTGCTCTCACTCTCCTAGAGAGTGGGCAGCCCCATTCCTCTCCCTCCAACCTGAGATGACCCCGAGACCATGGCCAGGCTGGTTATAGCAGGATTTTCCATGAATCAGGTGGTTAATTTGTTTTCTCTACCACAATGAACTTCTACTGTATCTCCAATGTTCAAGCCAAAATAGT
This sequence comes from Ara ararauna, assembly GCA_028858755.1. Classification (NCBI taxonomy): domain Eukaryota; kingdom Metazoa; phylum Chordata; class Aves; order Psittaciformes; family Psittacidae; genus Ara; species Ara ararauna. The sequence goes on along the minus strand of CM054380.1, from coordinate 57,151,730 downwards.
TGCCAAATGCAGCCAGCAACCCTCTTGCTCCCTTACACATGGATGCCGTAGTCAGTGAGCTGCAGCCACTTTGCCTGGCACCATAATCCCACTTGTTTGCTGCAGGTGTGGAAACGAGCCTAAATGCCCCACACAGAAACTCTTAAACCATGTCACCAATAGCTCAACACTCCTCCTAGGCTAAACCTGAGATTTTGCTCAGATCTGGCTTTGGTTAAGACTGAATCTTTCTGATCTATCTGTTGGCGATCAACTGCCAGGGAGATTTCTTTTGCCTGCACCAGCAGACCATCACTGACAGTTATCTTGCCTCCACCTCTGAAACAGTGTTCAGCAGCCATTCAAGCACTTTCCATCCTTCCCTCCTGCTTACCTCCGTCTTGTTCATTTTGCTCCGCTGCAGGCAGCAGCAGTGGCTGCTGACCATAGGCTGCAGTGCCCAGGACTAGTGCCTAGGATCATGATCCCCAAGATATTTGTGCCAAAATATCATGTATGAACCCTAGGGACCATGGAAAACACCACCACCAAGCCCATACCCTGCCGGAGATGCTGCACAGCTAATCCAGCACCAGTAGCTAATCCAGCACCAGCAGGATCCTTGTAAGTGGCAGGCATGGCCATCTGGAACAAGCAGAAAGGAAAGAATCTGTAAAATTATTCACTAATGACTAAATTCTGGGCTCAGTGCTGTACAAGCACAGGCCAAGAACTGTTCTCTGCCCCACTGACCTATAATCCACCACATTTGTTTCCAGCCTGTCCCAGTCTATGGAAGTGAGATATGATTACTTAACTTGCAACTGGCACTGCTGGATTTCCTCCCTTGCTCTTGAGCATGGCATGGGGATGGAAGCACTCTACAAGAGGCTAATCCCTGCAGAAATCACTGCTGGTAGAGAAAAACAGTCCTGATCCTGGCTGCTAAGCATTCACTGTGCCACTCCATCATGCTGGCAGCTGCAAGGCTGATGTAAGCAGCTGCCCAAAACTTTCTCGGCCTCAAGGGCCAAGGCCTTGAATGTCTGCTTTGATCCTGCCAGTACCAGGGAAGTGCTGGGCAAAGAAAAGAGCATGATGCTGATGCCTATTGAGAAGGCAGGAAATGAAGTAGAAATAAAACACAGTGAGGGGCTGAAAGGTCTGTCTGTGAGGAAAATCCTGGCTGATGCTAAGAAAGCCAGATAGTGTGAGCACAGTGATGCTGGTAGCCACTGCCTAGGACTCCAGGACTAGCTCTGGATTCCTACCTGTCATGGGTTCAGCAGCAGCAGTCATTTTTTCTGCTTCTTGGTAGCTGGTGCAGCACCGTGTTTTTGATTTTGGGCCTGGGAACAGCGCTGATAACACCAGTGTTTCGGTTACTGCTTAGTGATGTTTTGGTCTGACCAAGGACTTTCTGAGTCTCATGGTCTGCCAGGGAGGAGGGGAAGCCGGGAGGAAGCAGAGACAGGACACCTGACCCAAACTGACCAAAGAGGTTATTCCATACCACAGCACGTCATGCCCAGGATGGAGAGCAGAGAGCAGAGACCCGGAAGGGTGGGGGTGCACTGCGTGGTCGGGCTTGGTATTAGGTGGTGAGAAATTGTATTCTTTCCTTGTATTTGCCTTGTCATTATTATTATTGGTGGTAGCAGTAGTGGTCTTGTGTTATACTTTAGTTACTAAACTGTTCTTATCTCAACCTGTGGGAGTTGCATTCTTTTCGATTCTCCTTCCCATCCCTCCGGGAGCGGGGGGAAGAAGAGGGGGAAGTGAGTGACAGAGGCTTAAACCACGACACTACCCTTCACACAGGTAGTCTGAGATGGGTGAAGAAAATATGTGAGAGACGCCATGTCATGGGCAGCAGGACATGTCCCTGACACCCAACACCCATAGGAAGAAGAGCAATCCTATCCAGGGTTTTCAACAGGGAATGCTTGAAGCTCCAGATACAACCCAGGAAGCAAAGCCTCATACATGCTATCTAGGATGCTGAGGAAAGCATGGTCTGCTCTGACCCCAGAGGAGCAGGTGATTCCCAGCACTGCAAGATCACCTCCCAGCCCGAAGGTGTGGGCAGCTGTGATCCTGCCCTCCACAGCCCTGCTGAACATGAACAGGAGAGCTACTCAGGGTGCCAGGCTCACTGCTTAAGCAACTATCTTTTCTGTGAATGCCTCCTCCTCCTGTATGGAAAGGGAAGTTACTCTGGTGCTGGGTGCTATGAAAAAATTCAACCCCTCAGCACGTAGCATAAAGCCCATTGTTCCAGCTCCCTGGCTAGCACTCCCTCCAGCCTGTACTCCCCAAATCCCTTTCGAGAGCAGCTGAATCAATGTTTGACTTGTACAAACAGCCGCCTGACTGCAATTTGGAAGGGATTCAGATGGGGATTACGGCAAGGCAGTGGATAAAAATCTATTACATTGCAGTATTTATTCTAGATCCCTGTGGCACTCATTGTGAACTCTGGCAGCATCTCCTGTTTCTTATTCAGTGGCACATGTGTAGGGGATTGAGAAGAATCACTTTCAGGAGATCATGCTGCAGAGCAGGCGGAAAGGACCAGGATCCAGACTGAATACACATTTTCAAGCCAGACTGACTTGGATCTGCAGTGCATTCTCCCAGGGTGTCAGAACATCTTTGGTTGCGAGAAGAATTTGATATTGGTGAAATTGTATTGCTTTGATAGCCCTAAGGACCTGTGCCAGCTCTGGTTTACCAAAGACCAATAGGTCTGGCTCAGTGCAGCTGTATCTGAGTTCAAAATCCAATCATGCCTTCTCTCTTTGGACACAGAAAAGATCCAAGCTCCCAGTCAGCAGTAAGAGCTCCCTGAGCACAGGGAGCCTGCCTGATCTCAGCCCACAAGAGGGACATTGCAGAAAGCCCTCCATTGCTCTTTTCTACCAGTAGCTTCTTAATGAGGGGAGCAGTTCAGGCAAGGGGTGAAGGGGGCTGTAGCTGGCAATCTCTGAGACAAGGTGATGCAGGAACAGGACAGCAAACGACCCACTCATTGCCCACTGGGTCACCACCAAACCACTGCTGTTGGCCCAGCCTGGCCAAACTAGTCAAGAACAGTCACTCAGGATAGGCATCTGCCCCCAGTCCTTTTCCACCACACACACACACAGCCTGCCAGCTTGCAGAAGCACAGGGAGTGCAAGGACAGTGCTACAAGATGCCACTGACTTAACAGGCTGTGACAGGGCTGTCCAGCAGCTAAGAGAGGCAGAGAAGCTGCAGCTCCCAAAACCAAATAGAGATAGGGAAGGGGTCCAAAGGGACTTAATTACCCACCCCCAGCTTTGTCTTTCTCATGATGAAAGTACCAAATCTTCATCTGCTGTAGGTACCTCACATGTCAAGGGAGACAGATCTCTCCACACCCATGCTGCAATATCTTCTTTGCAGGGTTATAGTGTTAAGAGCAAAACAAGCACTGGCCAAGGCCCCCTTGTTTTGCTGCCACCGACAAGGCAGTGTGTGCAGGCATACGGCTTCCCAGCAGCAACGTTTCTGGGCTGAGGGATGCAGAGATGTCAGGAACAACTGAACTGGAGAAGGGCTGAAGGAGCCAGAGCTGGTTTGGGTGGCCCCAACAATGAGGGACCTGCCCTGAGTACAGCCGCAAGCTTCGAAGCCCAAAGTGGCTGTGTCCTGAACACTTAATAACTCCCTCTGGGAACTACTCACGTGGCTGGATCTGCTTTGGAGTCAGCCCCACACCAGTGAATGAAGCTCTTACACAAGGTACTGGCACAAAGACAAGGTAGCGGTGTTTGCTAGCAGGAAGCACCACAAACCTCCTCTTCCTCAGGTTCTGCACAGGTCACTGCCTCTCCTGCGCAGGTGACTGCCTTGATGGGACAGGCTTCAGTTTAACCAGCATTGCTGGGACCTGCGATAATGGGTCATTTTCTCAGTTTAGCTATATAAATTTTAGTTTAAATTTTATTTTCTGTAAACCAGAGGTAAGTCTGACCTAGAAAGATGCTGGGAAACTTAATGAATAGAAATCTGTCAATGTGCTTCAAGATCACCAGGGAGAAGATACAAGAGACAGGCAAAATACTGTGATACATGTAACATTTGACCAGATTATAACAAATTTTTAAGTACTTCATGCACCAATCTTACAAAGGTGTGCTCTCGTGTGTGATTTTTTGCAGAAAGCAATGCATTGAAAAGAACTAAATTTCTGGAAGGAAACTAGGAAGAGGTCATTACTCACAGATCTCTATCCCCCAGACTCATCCCTCTGTGGTCATTTTTATCCCTCACATCTTCTCTCACCATAATCCACACTCCTGTTATCCCCCATTTCACCCCATCTTCCTCTGTCTGCTGTTGTGAAGTTATTGCTCACTGGGTTTTGTTTCTATGCAGAGGCCAAAAAGCGTAAGTAACATGGAGCCCCAGAGGCAACCACACAGGGACAGCAGCATTCACATCTCCTCCTCTGGACACACCAACTGCCTATGAGAGTTGTGACAGAGCTACGGATCTGAGACTCTCCCAGCTTTGTGCAACACTTTGTGACCATACAGCTTTTCTGCAGGGACCAGGCTGAAGTCCCCCTCAAGGGGAGATTCACTTTCATGGCACGGGAGAGCCTCTGTTCTTGTGAGTGCAATTTGGTCCATCCCAGTCCCCAGAGACCCTGGCTTACCTGAGCAAGCCCAGCTCTTCCACCCAAAGGACTTTGTTATATATTACTGCTAATGAAGTTGCTTTGTTTGTTCTATTGCTTAGGGGAATAAGTTAATGCCCCAGAATGCCCTTTAACAGTATTTGGCTTTGTTTATTAAATATTTATTTTGCAAGATAAACATTGATAAGGGGCTGCTATCGGTATTCCTTATGGGAGAAGATAGTGTCAAGAGTCTCAGAGGATAACACAGGTATAGAGATTCAGGTTGGGTTCTTATCCAGAACAGCATACAGCATCCATCCTTACCAACAGTGTAAAAGATGAACAGTTTCATTTCACCAGCAGCCAAAAGAAAATGGATCTGACATGCTTAGGGGTCTTGTGCTCTTCTTTACATAGAGCCTGACACTCCTCCCTTCTACTGATGTAAAATGACTATGCTTCCCAAAACAACAAAAGGGAATCCTACAAGCCACCTTATGGTTGCTGCTGCTACAGGAAGTGTTTGGCAGGGAGGGAGGGGAAAGCAGGATAGCACTGGTATAAGAAACCTTCATCAGCAGTATGAAGGGAAGAGAAGAGGGAGAAAATCGCATGGATGGAGCACAGCTGGGATTAGCCTTTTCACTGGTGAGCTGCAGGCTGCATGCACACCTGCTGAGCCTTTCTTTGGGTAAGCAAAAGGCAGAGGAAATACAGATAAATGCAACAGGTTAAGCAGTTACATCTAGAAGCAACCACTGTGGACTACCCTGAAGCTTTGCAGGAAAGTCAAGGTAGCCTTCAAACTCCTCCCCAGCAATGTTTGCAGAGCTTGGTGGGTTCCTGCAACCAGTTCAAGACTCACAGGATCTGATAGGAGTTTCACAAGTGACCTGCCCAATGCATCCCAATTCTTCATCTCTGTCCCTGACACCCAGAGAAGAATAGGCACGCTGGAAGTGATGCTGCGATCTTGAACAGCCATGTTATACAAGTCAGAGTGAAGGTGCCATCTTCTCTCTTCCCATGCACATGGCTGGCATTTGAATCTGGCCTTTCTGGTGGAAGCCCACTGCAGCTGTTTGCAGAAAGAGATTGACCCCCATGGCATCGTTCTGCTGGGAGGGTGACTCCCCTGGCCTCCCTCGGCTGGAAGCAGCTATAAGGGAGGAATAGCCATCTCTTCCTGACATGCATGGGAATAGAGCTGAGAGGGAGTGGTGTGGATTCAGCCTCCAGCCACCTGCTGTACAGAACGGGCAGATCATTACCCAGAGAGCTCTGTAATTTTGCTTTGCAGATGCTTGCCCACTGGCGCAGAGCCTGAGGAGGAGAAGGGGGAGAGGGAGGCTGCTCACAGCTCTGCATGCCAAAAAGGCACTTTACCATGCATGAGGCCACCAACGCTTCTGCAGCCGTGAGACCTTGCAGGCTTAACCCTCTCTGCTGCTCCCCAAGCCAGCTCTATGTAAGAGGGAAGAAAGGAGTGGCAAGAGAGGGAAAGAAGAACAAGGGGGTTTTGGAAGGAGAAAGGAAAGAACAATGCAGAGAACAGAAGAGGACTAAGGCTAAAGAAAGGGGTGCATGGAGGCTGTGGAGGTATGTCAAGACACGAGTCCCTGCAAGAGCTGACAGCAAAAGAGGGAGAAGACTCCATCCCCATGGTCTCCCAAGCAGGCAAGCTGTAAGCACCCTCTGGGAACTAACCACAAGAGCAAGGAAGAGCCTGTTGGGTACTTTCTGCTAAAGATACTAAGGCTTTGCAAAGCCTGCTTCCTGGGGAAGCCCAGCTCATGCAGATACGCTGCTTGCAACTGCTGCAGCCTCAGATTCCTCCTGTCTTCCCCACCTCCCCAGAGTTTCTAAATTTGTGGGCAAATTTCAGCTAAACCTTTGACATGGCTACATCTCCATCTGTTATTATGTTTTCACAAGTTTCATGAAAATAGGCAAAAGGATAGCAGAGAGAAGCCAAGTTTCTATGAAGGGATATGAGAAATGTCAATTCAAGAGTGTTACCACCCAGCAGAGAACCCAAACAGAAGAGTGTTCCAATGAATGTCACATCAAAGTTCAAACTCCTATTCACTGGAAGGCAGTTTTTCAGCTAGCAAGTGTGCAAAATCACAACGATTTGAGCAAGCTGGACTCCAGGCTCTGTTCCATGCTTGTATCAGGGCCATGAGGATGATCAGGGGACTGGAGCACCTCCCAAATGAAGATAGGATGAGAAAGTTGGGGCTGTTCAGCCTGGAGAAGAGACGGCTGCGTGGAGACCTCATAGCAGCCTTTCACTATCTGAAGGGGGCCTATAGGGATGCTGGGGAGGCACACTTCATTAGGGACTGTAGTGAGAGGACAAGGGGAAACAGGTTCAAACTTAAACAGGGGAAGTTTAGATTGGACCTGAGGAAGAAGTTCTTTACTGTAAGGGTGGTGAGGCCCTGGAATGGGCTGCCCAGGGAAGTTGTGAATGCTCCATCGCTGGCGGTGTTCAAGGCTGTGTTGGACAGAGCCTTGGGTGGCATGGTTTAGTGTGAGGTGTCCCTGCCCCTGGCAGGGGGGTTGGAACTAGATGCTCTTAAGGTCCTTTCCAACCCTAACTATTCTATGATTCTATGATCTGCCCTCCTGATTTTGTTTGTGCCCATTTGCTAGGAGATGTGCCCTCTGACGTGCACATCAGAGGTGGTAGGAAAGCTGAACCCGCTGACAAGTGTAAACCCCAGAGCTCAGTAATCAGCATCTTTGAAGAAGCTCTTCCTGCCTTGCAGCCACTAAGCATGCACAACCAGAGGATGGCTGCATCCTATGGAGGATCCCTACAGAGATCTGTGCAGAGCTTCCACAGCAGCAGGGCCTTTACTGCACCAAGAATCTGCTGCAGCTCTGACAGAGGCATGGCCTGAGAGGTCACACCTGGCCAGGGAGAGGTCTCTTTCCAAAGAAGGACTCCACTACTTCCCACATTCCCCTGTTAATCTCCTTGGGTTTGCTGCCAGACCCATGTCCATCTGCAAAGAAGGTTTTAGTACAGAAGGGAAATAAGGCTTGACTGCTCCCAATTCCCTAGAGAGCTGGAAAAGCCTGCTCTGCTAAAACACTTCTAGATGTTCCTTCTATGTTCAATTAGCTCCAAAAAGGGCAACCTTCACTTTTTTCACATACCATTCCCCAGCCTTGCCTTAAGGGCCCTGGCTAAAGTGAGCAACTTGCCAACATCAGAAACATCTGAGGGAAAAAAACGTAAGTCATAAGGAAGCAGGTCTTTGGATACCAAAGGAAGGAGCTGCTCTCCTTCTTATAGCAGAACACCTCCTTTCTACTTCACAAGTACTCTCGATTTCTAATAGTATAAGCCACAAGAAAACTAGATCTTCTGTGGCCACCTGACCTATTGTAGCAGCAAACATGCATCCCAGTTCTGCTGGCACTATAATATACTCCAGTAGCACCTATAACTTCGAGGATATTTACTGGGCTTAAAGTTACTTGAAGAAGCAACTGGATAACATTTTTGAATGTAATTTGATGCCATTTTGATGAGTCACACCATCTCACCACAAATTTGCATCAGCCACTATTTTTCTAGTTATTTCTAAAAGTGTGCTATGAGTTTTTCAAACATCTAATTCGGGAATCATTGCCCTGAAAAGCTCCAAACTTAGCCCCTTGATCCTACACGTATATGTGAAGTCCTAACTTCAACATCAGGGCTTCAGATATGAAAATGGACAAGGAACAGGCAGGAAGGGGTCTAACCCCAGGACAAGTAAAAGGGCATTCTACATGTTGGTTGTTGTGATTATTCTTCTTCCCGTTCTCCTGCATTCTCCACCCAACTCTCACCCACTCACAACATGGTGCAGCAACAGGTGAGGCTTTCCTTGGCAGAGTTGACAAACTGAAACCCTTAACTCTGGAACTTTAGAAAGAGTCCCTTCAGTCACACTAACACTGCTCTGTGTGATGTTGGAATACAGCTGGGAATTAACGGGTCAGAACAAAAACATTTCCCCAAACTAGAAAAAAAAATATAAATTGCTGTTGATTGCTCCATTTCTCTCTTAAGTACATGAGGCACAGTTCTCAGCAATAAGGTTTCAAGAAAAGAAAAAAAAAAGAAAAGGAAAAAAAAGAGGAGACTTTCTATATTTAGTAGCTTCTACACTTTGGCATATTTGCTTGCTAAAAATACCTAAATGCACCTATTGGTGGGGTGGAGGAATCAGTATTTCTGCTTTTTACCATTCAATTATCCCAGCTACAAGAGAGGTAAACAGTTGCAATTGGAGATTCCCTGACAGCTGTCTGCTGAACTACAGCATTTAAATGCCTCTGTTTGCAGAAGGCATTGAGGAATCCATTCAAGCAGGCTGCTGTTGGGGGTTAGCACATAGCTGAGATGCTCCGCATCACATCCAGGTATGGCAAAGCTCAGCCCAGAAAGCCAGCTGTCTGGAGCCAAGTACCATTCCCCACCTGAGGCAGAGAGATGGTCATATACCCTTTGGGCAAGGTAGAGTGGACAGGGCCACAGGCCACCAAAGCCAGCAGTGGTGCATGGACAGGGAAGGAGGGAGGACATGGCTGGAGCAAGGTGCCTGCCCAAACTCACAGCCTCTGAGAAACTGGGATGCACAACCTGATCCTCATTCTTGGACTAGGATGCAGGTTATTTCTTTAGGGAATGTAGGACTATGCTTACCCTGTTTCTTTTAAACACTGCCCCTGTATGGTGTCTGTTAGGTAGCCCAGTGCCCAATGCAGCTGTCTGGGGAGGTGAGGACTTGAGCTCTTCAGCCTGAGGAGGTCAGGCTGTCCCAGCTAGCCCTGTTGGGTGGCTGCATCTCTGAAGAAAGCAGCTGTTGCTGCGGTAGAATCATCCTGCCCACAGGGCATGCAACCTTGGGGCTCACTCAAGATATACTTTTTGACCAAGACCTAGGGACAAGTTTCCTTGTGTCTGTTCTTGGGTTCAGCCTTCTTTGCGTGTGACTGATCATCAGGGTTTCCTGGGACCCGGTCTTCTCTTCGGTATAAATACTATTAGTAAGTAACTAAGTCCAAGCATGAAGTGGATTTTACAAGTATACATGAAGACGCTGAAAGCTTTAAAGTTCAAGTTTCAAGTGCTGAGCCATATCCTTTAAACCTGAGAGCCCTGAACCTAATGTAGAAATCATTCTTAAAGAGAAGCATAACAACCAGCGTGCATTTGCAAGAGCAGCTCTAGTCACAGCAATATAGTTTCTTTTTCCAGAAGGGTAACAGGGCTTGGGAGGCAGCGGGTGCTATGTCTGGGCTCTAGTGAAGCTTTTGACATTTTGACATGTGACTCACAGTATTCAAGAAAAGATTGTCTGGGTGAGCCCACTGTGGGATAATAACATTTGGCTAGAAAAACATTTCTTGAAAATAGTAATAATTATTTCATTGTCAGATGAAAGATGCATTGAGTGGATCCTACAGGTGTTCGTTGGAGGGTCCAGCGCTAGTCAGTGTTGCCATTAATGACTTGGATAATGGAATAAAGAGTATACTTATTAAATCTGCAGATGACATCAAGCCGGGAGGGACTGAATACGCTGCAGGACAGAAATAGAACACGAGACAATCACAGCAAATTGGACAAATGATCTGAGAACACAAGATGAAATTCAACCAGGACATATTCGTGTAATTAGACTTAAGCAGGAATAATCAAGTTCATAAATACAGAAAAAGGAACAGCTGTCTAGGTGGCAATTCCACTGACAAAAAAGGAGTCTGGAAATTATTATACAACACAAGGTAACAAGCAGTAAAAAACACATCTCCCCACCGCAGGATAAGCAAGTACATTGGGACTGACAGACCTGTGATGTAGGTTTTTCCCTGGAGGATTATGTCTAGTGTTGGGCATCCCACTCTGAAACAGGCAAACTGGAGAGAGCCCAGGAAAGAAGGGTATTGGTCATAGGTTTAGGATCCATGGCCAGCAGGAGCAGGCAGAACAGAAAAAGGATGTCTATATACTAAAAAAAAAGTAAATAAATAAAAAACTAAGAGATGACCAGGGGAAGACACAGTAAGTTTTCAAATAGCTGAATGTTGCTATCAAGGAAATAATAATCTACTTTCCATACCCATGGTGAATAAAAGGCAAAAAAATCCAGCTTCATCATGGGAGATTTGGGTTAATCAGTTAAGAATATGGAAGTATTGGAATAGATGGTCCAGAGCTCAGTCACAATATTGTTAAGGGCAAAGGAGGTGCCACTGAACACGCCTGGGGCAAGGAGATGGAGCAGATGATCTCTCAAAGTCCCTTCCAATCCTATTTCTTATAGCTTTTTTGATCAGTAGTAGCAAGTTTAAACAGAAGCTGCATTCCCCCTCCCTCATATCAGATATTTTCCACAATGAAAAGGGGGAGTTTGGAGTTTTTACAGTACAGCTCAACACACGCACCAGCCCCTACCCAGCTTCAGAAAATCTATTTCCTAAATACACCAGACACACACCAAGATACTCTCAACCCCATGTGGAACACAGCTTAGGACATTAATCTTTTAGTAACAAAAAACACAGTCCTCTTCTAACAAACCTGTGTAACTGCTTGTAGGGGTAACTACAGAGACAGGGCCCAGTGGCACCCTGCACATGTCTCAGTAGTCCCAGGCTAGAAAAAGTGTGTAGTGGTTTAAGCCCTGCCGGCAATCCAGAAACCACACAGCCGTTCTCTCACTCCCCCCCTTTTTCTCCCACTCCCTGAGGGATGGGGAGGAGAATCGAAAGAATGTAACTCCCACGGGCTAAGATAAGAACAGCCCAGTAACTAAGGTATAACACAAACCACTGCTGCTACCACCAATAATAACAATGATAAGGGAAACACAAAGGAAGAGAATACAACCGCTCACCACCCGCTGTTCAATAGCCAGCCCAACTGAGCAGTGATCTCACCCTTCCAGGTAACTGCCCTCAGTTTATATACTGGGCATGATGTGCTGTGATATGGAATACCTCTTTGGTTAGTTTGGGTCAGGTGTCCTGTCTGTGCTTCATCCTGGCTTCCCCTCCTCCCTGGCAGAGCATGAGACGCAGAAAGTCCTTGGTCAGACTAAACATAACTGTGCAGCAACTAAGAACATCGGTGTTATCAGCACTGTTCCCAGGCTGAAAGTCAAAAACACAGCACTGCATCAGCTACTAAGAAGGAGAAAAATGACTGCTACTGCTGAAACCAAGACAGTGTTTGCATCCCAGGCTCACCGGTCTGTGCAGGCCCAAAAATAGTTTGGGGGGTTGTTTGTTGCTGGGGTTTTTTTTAATGTTTTCCTGTGGAAACGTGTCACATGTTAAATGTTGTGCACCTACCCAATAAACTAAGGTCATGTCTAAAAAGATGACAAAATCCTAAAATCGGTATGTCTCAGACCCCAAGCATAGCACCAATGGTAACTAATGTTTGCAACACCTATGTTTGAAATCAGCCCTCACCTCTTTATGGTAAGAGGAAAAGCCGTTTTGCCAAAAGCTAGAGCTGCTGCAGGACCCATCACACAAGCAATGCACCATGCTGTTCTGTTGGAGGGCAGATCATACCCACAGAAATGTGAAGGGAGCATGCACTGGGAATGCCATGCTCTGCAGTGCTCCAGGTGAACATGACACAAGTTATGAACATGTACACCACCAAGAGGAGAAAAAGTGCTCAGGACTGTAACTAGCAGAATTAGGGCAAAGACACCACTTCCATCTTCAGTGATCATTAAACTTTTCTGTTGTTAAGATAATCAGGAGTGCATGAAACACCCCCTCCCACGCCATAGACGTGTGCCCCTATGCACCAATGGCAACCCTCTTCAAACTGAGAAGGTCATGTTCCTTATTCAGTATGCCAGCAATGAGGATAATTAATGCCATTTCTTAGATCAGCCATAAAGGCACAGAACAGCATCCAGTAAAGTCAACAAGTAATGTGTTTTGACGCTAAAGAGCTTCTGGGAGGAGTTGTCAGCTGGCCCCAGTTGTCCCAGCTCCTCCTGCGAGGCCTCAGCTGCTGCAGGGGTTTTCTCCCTGCGCTCTGGCTCTGCCTGCCTGGAAAAGAGCTAGTGCTTCAGCAAGCTGGGTGCCCCCACTCCCAAGGGTTTAAGGGCAATGAAGGCTCAGGGCCACCCCTTAAAGGCTGCCCGAGCAGAACACGGAGTAATTTTGGTATGAGCCAGAGCGAGCTCCCGCTGCACCTCATCTGGGGAGAAGGGGGTCCCTGCAGCCTGACCAAGCAGCTCTGCCGCGAGGGCAAGACACAAACACGCTTTTCCTATCACCGCGCTCAGTGGGGAACAGGGACCCATGGCGCTGAGGGCGATCTCTGCCCCGGGCCATCCTTCTCCCATCTCTCGCCCACGGCATCTCTGAGCGATGCTCCCCACGCTGGCTGTGCCCCTGCTGCTCGAGTTAATTACAGTAATTATACCTGCGCTCCGCAGCTCCAGCTCCCTTTGTTGTGACTTCCCTGCCCATTCATTTGCAAATCTAATAGCTCAGTGAGTTTTTAAGAGAAAAGGGCTGGGGAGGGCAAAGATACAAAGGAAGAAAGGAAGATTCCTGCAACAAGAATACAACAGGAATCGAGGAGCCATTGAGCAGCACCAGGTGTTTTATTTAGTGCCGCTGCAAGGGCTGCGTGCTGCTCCCAGCTCCTCAGACAGGCCTTTGCTGTGTTACAACACTAGCCCAGAGTGGGGAGAAGAGAACTGCGTCAGCCACCCCCAGTGCCTTTCCAACTTGCCTTGATCAAGACTCATAGCAGAGCCCAAGATACTGCCCAGTGCCTCAGAACTCACCTGCAGAAAGGCAGGAGAGCTTCCTAGGCACCCAGAATTCCCAGGATTCCCACATGGACACAGGTGCCATGAACCTCTGCAACTTCTCATTGCTGGGTCCTAGCCATTTCTCAGGCAGGTTTCTTGTGGGCAAGGAGTATTGCAGTATCAGCTGTGCAAACAGAAGACTACTTTCATGCCTGGGAGCAGAGGCTTTCTAGCAGTGACCCTGGAAGAAACATTGCTGGAGGTGGGTTCTGCAGTATAGGTCACCTCTCTAAAGGACAGATTTGAGGTCAATCTTCTGAACAAAGAAGGGGAGAAGTATAACCAGGAAAAAATGGGCAGAAATGGCTTCTTAACTGTTTTCTGGTGCTCTGAAGAAGAGGAAGCAAGAAGAGGAAGCCTGTGATGTGCCCTGCCAGCTGACACTGGCAGCAGAGCAGTGGGTTTTGTTCACCCATATACTGTGTGCACAGTTTCAACGAGAAAAGTACAAACCAGCATTATTTTTTGTCTTTTACTGCCAATGGAGACAGTAAAACACAGCGAGGGACAAAGCCTGGCTCCTTTGCACGAAGTGCAGCAGTTTAATTAAACAGAACTGAAGCACTTTCACACCAGCCATTACAACAGTTTATCAGTGTAGCCATGCAAATCTAAGCTTGTTCACAATATCACCCAGGACACCAGAATATCCCACTGTGAGATGTTTCACCACATCAGCACTAGGGCTGATTTCTCTCATTGACCATGCTGGAAAGGCAGCCCAGGTGGCCGCAGAAGTCCAGGAGCTTGAGAAGGTGAGGATTAAACTAACTCCCCTGATAAAGTATTAGAAGAATACACATTTCTTTAAAAAAAAAGGGACGAAAATAGGTGACGTTTCTCATGATCACGGTAGTTGTTTATCTTCATATGCTCTGTACACAAAGCATTTATTGTTTTGTGATTCTGAATAGGCAAGAAAGCACTTAGAGAGAACAGACAGGAGCAGGAGGAAGAGAGGCCTTCTGAACACAGTGGGCAAGCAGAGAGGCAGTTAGGGAAACAGGTCAGAAATATAAAGCACTCCCATTGGAAGGTAATGCCCCACTGAAATTTTTTGGTGAAGTTGAAGCATCAAATTCATTTTAATATAACAGGGGAAAAAATGCAACACACCAAAAAAGTAACACCTTGATTACAGGGAGGAAACATGAAACAAGAGTACTACACAAATCTGAGCAATGTGTAACTGCAGCACGGCGAACCAGAGTCTCCAAGTCCTTCAGATGACGCGCTCAAAAGGGTTTTCCATCTCCCAGGAGGCTGACTGCCGAGGAAGGAGAGAAAGGATCTGCAATTAGGTTGATTAAAATAGTGGTCCCAGCATGGTCTGCTCTTCACTGTTGCCAGGAGACTAGAACGCTGGGATGAACTGTTCAAACTTTTTGTAACAAAAATAGTTGTTTACTTCCACACCCTGTGATCTTGGCCCTCTCCAAAGCTGCACCTTCTCCATTAGTCCTCCAGGAAAAAATCCCAACCCAATTTCACTTTCTTATACTTGTGTTAAGTTGGATTTACCATGTCCAAAACCACACCAATTCTTCCCTCCCTCTATCTTCCCAACCCAGTGTCCAACTCCAGGATCTGTGCTAACCATTCAGGGCTTGTCCTTTCACTTTTTATAATATTAATCCTGTCTTTCCTTCCTAATCTGGACCCTCATTCCAGATAAGCAGGTCAATTCCAGGTTACTTGCCCCCACTACAGGATATACATCTGAAGCAAAGGTTGGCTGCACGGATCAGCTGATGAGGACACTGAGATAGGCAGCCACTCACAGGTTATTAAGTGGGCATGCACTACCTGCAGTCAGGGACTTCTGCTTATGGTAACCTTATCCTTGTAAGGTGTCATGGGTTCAGCAGCAGCAGTCATTTTTCTCCTTCTTGGTAGCTGGTGCAGCGCTGTGTTTTTGATTTTGGGCCTGGGAACCGCGCTGATAACACCAGTGTTTTCAGTTACTGCTTGGTAATGTTTTGGTCTGACCAAGGACTTTCTGAGTCTCATGGTCTGCCAGGGAGGAGGAGAAGCCAGGAGGAAGCAGAGACAGGACACCTGACCCAAACTGACCAAAGAGGTATTCCATACCACAGCACGTCATGCCCAGGAGGTAAAAGACAAGGGGCAGAGACCTGGAAGGGGGGGTTCACTGCTGGGTCAGGCTTGGTATTGGGTGGTGAGCGGTTGTATTCTCTTTCCTTGTGTTTGCCTTGTCATTATTATAATTGGTGGTAGCAGTAGTGGTCTTGTGTTATACCTTAGTTACTAAACTGTTCTTATCTCAACCTGTGGGAGTTGCATTCTTTCTATTCCCCTCCCCATCCCTCCGGGAGCAGGGGGAAGAAAGAGGGGGGAGTGAGTGAGCAAACTGCCTGAGAGGCTTAAACCACAACATAAGGTTACCGTAATACTTCAGGAAACAGAGCATTAGACACCAAGCCAGGCTATCTTACCAACTTACTCAAGTTTTTTCCCCTCCCCTTTCCCAACTGATACAGAAGTGAAAGGAAATGCTGAGTATATCATGGGAGGTGGCTATAGTCCAAAGTGAAATCCTAGTTCTTCCTTCAAGTCTCTTTTGATAGCCATCCTAAAGCATACTGGAGGGCAGGGGAGAGATGGAGACACAACTTTTGAAAGCCTGGAGATCTCCATGTGTCACTGTAGTCCGATTTAGGCCATTGGCTTCAGCATAAATTTCATCTTCCCTAAAGCCAATTTTGTTAATGAAACTGAGCCAATGTGCCTTTTCTGTGGCTTTCTCTTGTTGTATCTGCTGCTACAAAAAGTGTGCATGCCAAGAAATGAGCTTGCCTTTTAGGGTCTAAACGCCAACACCCTGAGTGAAAGGAAAGGGGCTGAGATGGATGGATAGCAGGCATGACACAGTTTTGTAAAGGAAGTATAGAGATGATAGTGAGGTAGAAGATTGCAAAAATAGCAGCAAAATTAGCTCTAAGTTTAAGTCTCTGCTACAAATGCTGATGAGTGCATGTGGGGGAAGGGAGTTTGAACGCCAAGAGAGAAAGAATCCTTGCTCCCGTTAACACAGCAGCAATCAGGCAATTGCTGGAAAGAGCCATTTAAACCTCCCTGTGTAGCTGTTGAAACACAGCACGTAATTACTCATCATGCTCCTTTCTGCAGCCTGCACAGGCTGCCCGCTGGAAGAGCTGTACTGCGCAGCCTCCTCAGCACCACTGGGCTGCACAACTCATCAGGTACCCTCCAGATCAGGTGATGGGGAATTCACACAAGTACCTGAAAGTTTCCTGGCTAAATCCCATCATCTCTTCAAGGCATCCATAGTCGCTGCACCAAGCTCTCTGTCTACTTATGCTCGTATGGACAAATGGCACTGTCCACAGGGAAACACAGACTGAGAATAAGAGCAAGCAGCAGGAGTGCTACCAGAAAGTCTGTTTTGGTCCTTAGTCTTCAGATACCAAACTGAGACACCAGCCCTGCTAGTGGCCCTGCTCTGCATTTGCTCCAACACATTCACCCAGTACAAACAAGTATCTCTGAAGAGGGCAGGCACATCCAGAGGCTCTGAAGGGGCTCAGATGGGAGCACAAAGGCACAGCCATGTTGGCAGAGGATACAAACCCACTATTACTAGCACTAGAAAAAGAGCCTAAGGTTTCCCACTAGCATTCTACTAGAAGCGTTTTTGCTTCAAAACCACCTTGACTTGATGTCAAGAACACATTATAAACGCAAGTCAATCCAGGTGTGAAGCAATGTAGATAGAACAGAAGCAAAAATCCTAGGAATACACCCAAGAACCTTAAACCCAGCAAGCTGACTATGGCATTAATGCATAAATTGCTTCCTGCAACCTCAGATGCTAATTACTTGTGGTTTAATTTTTGTACTTACCATACTTCTGTCCAAATTAAAGTCAATCTAATTTAATGCCCCAACACAAACAGACTCCAAGTGCCTTTTTCCTTGAAAGCTTTTGCTGCTAGGCAGTACCTGGACACCTTATTAAGAACAGCATTATTTTAACTCCTAAGTGGCTTTTGTCTTATGTGTTGTGAACTGGGAAGACAGTCAGAAAAACAGTGCAAGAGGTAGAGAATGTGCCTTCACTCCTGTTTGCTATAGCTATCCATTTTCAACAAAGGCTACTGGGAGAGAAATGCAGCCCAGAGACATGCATCTCTATATGTTAACAATATCCAGCAGATGTTTCTCAGGTTCATTTCCTGACTGACCACAGAGCCCACGGATGCTTTTCAAGCTTATATTCAACCATTCTTTTCTATTTACAAACTTCTTGGATAGCAGCCTCCTAGCCTTACCAATACTCGTTCCATCTTGGGTATTGCCCCTCTGACATTGTCCATTCCTCAAATTTCTAGAGGGTCCTTGCAGCTAAGAGAAACATCCGCCCCATTTGTTGCAGCGTCTCCAGCCCCAATGGCCACACAGCATCAGACACAGAGGAGCCCTGCGAGGGAAGGGAGGATGCAGCATAGACTTTCTACAGAGCCTGAAAAAGTCAAGACTGCTTTGAAGGGTCTGCACCAGCAAAACCTGTTATTTAGCTTCCTGACGGCAAAGCAGGTGGTGAATTTACAGAGCTCCTTCCCAAAACAGTTTTACCACAGACTTCTGTCACTTCACAAAAGCTCTTCCCTTCCACCTAGACGATGACCTTTGCCACTGATGGCAGGAGATGAGGATGTTTGTTTCAGCAGATAGATGGCTTTGCAAATCCAGAGGAATCTGGAGGTTATTGAGTAGCTGACACAAGGGGGATTAACAAGAACATGGGTTATCTTCCTAATAAATACAGCCTGCCACACATCTTCACATTTAAGAGCAGCCTCTCAGGGTCAATATGCTTGGTCGCTTTGGTCGGTCAATAAGACCTAGTATTAGCTTCAGCAGAAGTGTCGATTCCTGCTTAATAAAACATGGTTTATGTTTTGAATCTCCCAGAGTTTTCTACTGCAACCTTTTTCTCACACGGCCAAATCCCTTCAAAGCCCAGGGGACAAAATAAAAGGGCTGGTGAGCCAAGAACAATGTTTTGAGCCTGCATGAGCAGTGCATTGGTGCACAAAGTCAAAACTCCCCTCAGCAACATAGGACAAGAAGGAAAATGGGCAGGTGGAGACCTCCACAGAACACAGAACTTCCTAAATGCCTCAGCACTACTTTGCTTTTCTCAGAGCTTCTCTCACCTGTCCTCAGCTGCCATCACACACCGTCCTAGGCCCACAGCCTACACACAAGACGTACTCATTGTTAGGTTTGCAAAGTCCAAAGAGAGATACGCTATCATGCATTCAAAAGCCACCATCATCTCTAGGAGCAGGACTTTCTACACCCAGCCTTCCCTTTACTTTTTCCCAGGCAGAGAAACAGGGAAATTCTTACCTTTCTCCATGCAAACCAACCCTGCTCCTTGGGGCAACCTCACTACTCCTGGATCTGCCTCCTGCCCCTTTTTCTCCCCTTCTGTCTCCATATCACCCACATGTCACACCACACAAGCCACCAAAGCCTTCAGCAGATACCCTCGTTACCTCCAGCAAGACAAAAAGCAGCCACAGCCCAGAGCTGAAACCTTGTCACAGTTTGTAATGAGCTGATAGGATAATATTTCTGCTTGATTAGAACCCTTAATGAGCTCCTGATTATTATAAGTGGAAGCTGGTTGGCCTCCTGTTTTGTCCCATCTGTAATGGCAGGACAGCTTCTTGCGTCCCCTCATGTATCTCCTCCCCTCAGCCCAGGAGGAAGAGGTACAGTAACTCTTAACTGATCTGTACCACACACTGGCAACAGCAAAAGAGAAATACTGCTAGTGTTAATATATCAGTCGTTGCCGTAAATCAAGGGTTAAGCTTTCTGCTGCTTGGGAAAAAGCTTTAGTCACTGGCGATGTCACCAAAGAGCCAGTGAAAGACACTGAGTTATGTTGCACCCCAGAGTGTGTTGTGGTTAGGGGTTTAAAGACCCTTTAACAAGTGCATGGAACTGGGATGCTCTTTTTCCATTGTGTTTTATCTGTCTATTAGGAAATTGTCCCCCTCAAGCACTGAGTACTGTCAGGTGATCTCACCAGCAGAGGACATGTACAAAATATACATTTACAAAACAGCATGTAGTCAATTCTACATGGTGAGCAGAGGGATGGGGACTGCCAAGGCAGAAACATAGATCAGGCGCTGCCACCCTTCTCCCAGACATCTTCCTTGCTGGCAGCTTCAGGAGGAGGCCAGAGAGCCTGGGACTGGGATCCCAGCAGTGTAAGCTTGTGGTGTACCTGCAAGGCTGTACTCTGAATCACATCAAGTGTTTTCTTGTCTTCTTTCAGATTGGGATCAATGACATCCGTGTGAGACCATGCACCCTCATCAGCCTCCATGTTACCCCAGCACTGCAGGATCACCAGGCAGTGGTGATCAATAGGAAGAGCCAACCCCTCTCCACCCCACATACAAAGTCTGTGACTTTATACCATGGAAGGGTCTTCCACCTTCATCTCCTGTCCATCTGTCTCCACCTCAAGGCCTTCTACTCCGCCTCCTCTAAATTCTTCAGCCAAAACCCTTGCAGCCCCCATTCTTAACTCCTTCTCCAAAAGCCATAACAGCAGCAGTTCCTCTCATCAAGGTATTTCTTCTTCCACAGTGACCAGCAGTATCTTTTCTCTGGCTTCCCAACAGTCCTTTCTACAGCCCACAACCCAGGCCAACAAGTGGGAGGGGACAGGAGAGGTTCTGCAAGCCCAACTTACCTTTTAACACAACCAGTGCAACAGGCATAGGCAGCACCAGTTCGAGTGGAAGAAAACAAACCCAAAGACTAGTTGCTCTGATTAAATATTAAAGATGGAGCACACCTTTACTGCATTTTTAAAGGCCATCTTTGGTCTTTTAAACCTGCAGTTTCCTGGAACATCTGAACTGATCTTGGGAACTGAGATGCCTCATGTTCTTGGTGATTCAACTTCAGCCCACATAACTCAAGTGCCCAAGAAGATCTGGTGATGTGACGGAGCCAGGTGATTCATATGAATAGGAGGGCTTGAATGGGATGCTCTGGTGACCACTGTGACTCAGTCTTTGCTGCTGTTGTGTCACAAGAAATGGCTGGGACCAGCTAGACAAAGTCAGTTGGTTAGTCATTGTGCCCTGCACTGGTTACAAAGGTGTCAAGGTACTCAGTAATTATTGAAAACAGGCACAGCTGTATTAGATGCAAATATATACCTATGTATTTATAAATGTTAGGAGATATAAACTTTCTCATTTAGTTTAGACCTGCTATAAACAGAAGTATGGAGTAGGAAGAGACTTCTCCAGTTGACAAGTCTTAAGTGGTGTCCATTTGTGTGGCTTTTCCACCTCCCTCTGGGCCAGCCAGGATGAACTAGTCTTGGAGGCTGCAGACTGATCTAGGTGGAGCATTAGTCTAATCTGGCCACCAAGATTCCAGTTTCAGGTTAAAAATGGCAACTTTTACTTGTAACGACTGTTAATATTTTAATTGCTTTTTTCTATTTGACATCACCATTTCCCTTCCGTCTGTGTTATGTCAGATGTTCAGGGCATATGGTTTGTCCTTCCAGCAAAGGAGAGCCAGAAGACTTGTGCCTCGGAACATTCTACACATTCTCTTTATACAAACAGCGCTAGAGCAGAGGAGGTGAAGAGCCTGCAAGAGCTCTGAGAGTGACCTCAGCACAGGACTGGTGTGGATTTCCCCTTGAACTGATATTAACAGAAGACCAAAGCAGAACAGTGGTGCTCACAAGAATCTCTCTTTAGGGCTCCTGGCTCTGCCCCAAAACCTTGCAAAACCCCTGTGCCATATTACATCCTTCCATGGCCAAGCAAAAATAACTTGAAAGACTGTGCAGTGGGATCGTCCGTTGGCACATGCCTGAACAATATCAACTTATCCTGTCTCCTGACACTGGTTATTCATTTGTTAACTGAGACATTAATACTCAGCACTTGCAATGCTTTTAACCCGTATATGTCAAAGCCCTTCTGTGGAAAGAGAGATACTGTGTAGCCTGGTAGGAGCCTAGAGATAACCCAGTAAGATTTAGTAACAGTGGCCACTATACTCATTGACCCAGCTGAAGATGTATGGAAAAGTGACAAAACCCTCTGCCCAACATGCAGCTGGTTTGGTGTGAAGCCCAGAATGGCTTCCCTGAAGTAATGTAGTGTGGAATTCAAGAACATCTTTATGTGAATACTGTAGTAACACAGAGTTGCCTTTGCAAGCTAAATTTTGCTGCTTCTGTGTATAATCTCGAGCAGAATCTGTTGTTTGAATTCATAAGGCATAAAAGACCTGCCTGAGCACTTCTCATTAGCATCCCAATACAGGCAATGGGGACAGAGATTAAACAGCATTCTCTGCTCTCCCCATTTCTCCTATTTGTAACCACGTGGTATGTATTTCTGGGCAGAGGCTGCAGTGTCCCATTGTGGGATATCCTGGGCAGCTCTTTTCCATCAAGTATGTAAGAAGTCAATGACAAAATAAGAGTGCTGGTGGAGGCTGATTCCCATCCTGCTGTACCACATCCAGTCCTCTTCTGTCCTCCTAGCCAAGCAAGAGCCCTTGACATTTTGTTTTATGCTGTTATTTCCCTTTTTGCTTTCTCCTCCCCTCTAAACCACGCTGTTCTCAGAGTTGCCCACCCTCTCCCTCCACAGCAGTTGTCCAGGCTCAAAGCAATTAACTCTGCCACTTTCTCTGGGTCTGTTCCTCTGAAGATTGCTGTCCCATGTTCAGAGTGGATCATCCATCAACCAAAAGGCCAGCTGCCACCCAGGGGTCTGGTGCAGCCCTTCGGCCCTCATGCTGGAAGGTCTCTGGCTGCACTGCTGGCAGAGCATGAAGAAGGCAGCGCACCAGGAACAAAACCAGCATGGGCTGGAGATGAGTGTTCCAGCCAGCACGTACATACACAAACATGAGCGCACGTGTGCACTCATAGTAGGAGCTCCACAGCCTCAGATCTCTGGAGATGGCTTGGAAGAAGAGCCCAGGAATGAATTAGCTGTCAGGACACACTTTGCCTGCTCTCACACTGCAGAGACCTCCCTTTAGGGGAACTCTCCTTGCCAAGAGCTGGGTAGGGTTTTCAGATGACTTATGGAACCTGTATAGTGTTAATATCTGAAGAAAATGTGAAAGCGAACTAGAGCTGAACATCCTGCCCATGCTGTGAGCCCACAGGGTGCCTCCAGCCCTGCTCTTGCTGTGCTGCAGGACCTTCCTGCCGGAGCTGGAGCTCCTGCAGGCTGTCTGACAGGCTTCTAGCCTGCCGTAGTCACCACAGCTTCTCCTTTTCCCTGCTAACGGCCCTTCTTCTGCACACAGAACACAGGCCAATGCTCTCATGAAGTGAGATGGCACCTTCTGATCTGGTGATACCACTGCAGACCTGGCTTTCCTCACAGCCTAGCCAAAACACCTCCAGCCCAACTGCTGTGCCTGTCCCGGCCACCTGCCCAGGCCAAGCTGAGGCCTGAGCGACTATTAAGACCAAACTATTGATCTTTGGAGCGAGTAAAAATCCAGACCAACATCCCTCCACAACAAGGGCCATTGATAAGCAGCAACAACATCTTTACAGTATGGCCTAAACCGTAGCCAGGCTTCCTTCAGCCCACCA
This sequence comes from Ara ararauna, assembly GCA_028858755.1. Taxonomy (NCBI): domain Eukaryota; kingdom Metazoa; phylum Chordata; class Aves; order Psittaciformes; family Psittacidae; genus Ara; species Ara ararauna. The sequence goes on along the minus strand of CM054380.1, from coordinate 57,128,572 downwards.
AGATACGTTGGAGAGGCAAACCAAGAAGGAGAGAAACATCACTGCAGACTAGGCTAAAAAGGCAGAGTCCAGCAAGCAAACCAAGAGGGAAATTAGTCAGAACATGGATGCAGCATGCAGTCTGCTCTGGGCAGCTGGGCATGGCCCTACCAGCTTCATACAGCTGAGATAGGGAATATCTGCCTTGTGGCTAAAGCAGAGACCAAAAGGAAGCATGTGTTCCCTGTGCCAGTTGACAGTCCCTCCCTGTCCCCTCTTTGCCATGCCCATAGCACCAGCCAGCTGTGCTGTGAGGTGATGGCACATGGGCTGTCAGTGCAGCAGACAACAGGGAGAAATCAAGCTGAGAAAACCCGTTGCAAGTGGAACAAATGTGAGAGAAGAGAAGCCAAGCAGTGAGATGCAAGCTCCTTGCTGGAGTGGGGTTAAACTGGCCAGGCTGCTGGCAGTGAATGGACATCCGGGTGATGTAGCAAGCCATTTAAGAAGTCCAGTTTCCTCTGCTTTTCACTATCTTTTCTTTCCCATCTTTCCTCTGTGTTCCCTTGTTAGCTTTTGAGGGCAGACAGCTTATCCCATCAAGCTGTCCTGAGAGGAGGATGGGGCTGTCTGACCCTCTACCAGTTCCTTACTGACAAGCGTTTATTCAAATCCTTCTCCAGTTTCAACCGAGAGAGGGTCACAGAGATCCCAGAGATCATGTAAGTCTTTCAGATCTAATGAAAAGAAGTAGGTGGATAGAGACGACTCTCTGAGCATCCCCACTGCAGGAGAGATTGCAGCGTGAGTTAAAATACAAAGCACCAGAAAACCTTCATGGGAGAAGCCATGTAAATACCCCAGGGCACAGAAACATATTTAATCCTCCCCCACACTCAGAAGGAAACTTGCAGCTGGACATGGAGCGGGGAGTCAGCAGGCAATGGAGGCAGGCATGGCCCATCTCGGCTGCATCAGCAGCAGGTCTTCCCCTGGCCTTTGCGCACGCAGAGGGCACAGCTGTGTGTGAGCACATGCATCCATTGCACCTGATCTGCTGTGCTATGGGTTCTCTTCCTGGCATCAACGGCCAGTGCTGAACTGTGCGTTAATGTCCAGGACTGCCAAAAGTGCCAAAAGTCTCTCACAAAGCAAAGAGCATCCTCATCCCTCTTTACTCCTGTCCCAAGGAGATTGTATCCTCCTTGCTAACAGTGCTTGGCCAGCTCCGTTATGAAGCAGCACTGTGCTGCTAATTGCTTCTGCATCTTCTAGGCAGATGGAGGCCAATGAGCCTACTCTCTGTGCAAGTCTTCCCATATCCTCTCTGCAAATAAGCTCATGCCAGATCATAGCCTAACTCCACTGCTGGCTTCAGTGGCACATGAGTGCCCACCAATTCCTTCAGAAGCTGCTGAACAATATGAACCGGGCTTAATGATGGATGCAACTCTCAGCTGCTCCCTCCAGATTTTCTGTACTCTGCTTGGGAGATCCCATTTCCCCCTCTGAGGGAAGAAGGCAGCAAATGGAATGGCATTAACCCTCCTATTTGCACTGATACATTGGCAGTGCCAGCACATAAAAAGTCAAAGGAGCCACATACCCATCTCTTTTAAAAACAGAAGGGCTAGGATGCTTTCCAAGCCTAGAGACAAACTTAAAGCCAAGGCTGACATTTCAGGGATCATTGCCAATTAACTTAATGAATAAAATTCTCCTCTTCAGCCACGCTCTGTGCATGCAGCAGAGGAGCCAGATTGTTTTCCTGCCCCAGTTCTGGATAATAATTTTTGCTGCATTCACTCAGAGACATCTGTCTGTTTTCATGCCTGCAGTGTAAGCTGGTGTTGAAGTTGCATCTGCTAAGGAGCCTCTCTGCTCTCTATCCTGGGGGCTATTTCAGGGCAAAAAAATCCATTAACCGCTCGCACTGAAGTACACACTTAACAAAAGCATGAGCAAAGAACATAATGATGCATCAAGCTCCATGTACAACTCGCTGGCTGTGGCCATGCCCGCAGAGATGCAGGGAGTGGCAGTCTGGAGCAGGGTGGTCGCTTGAGCCACGGTGGACGGGCTGCATGAGCTCCCCAGCACCAAGGCTGGGGCAGCACAGCTCGCTCCTGGGGCATCAAAATGGAGGCAGAACCTCCCCAGTGCACAGTGCCCCACTGCTGGGGGCAGCTGGACTTTCCTGGCTGTCCCTGCTGGCCAACTGGCCCCAGGGAACACACGCTGCCATGAACCCTTGCCATCCTGCTCCTTCCCTGCAGGCCTGAATCCACATCACGTCCACCCTCCTCCCAACGCCACCAAGGCTGAGTGGTGCTTCCTTGCCTTGCAAGCGGCTGTTTCACCAGCCACAATGCAGAGATGCTGGATAAAATAGCCCTGAGTTCCTAAGCCCACAATAAAAAGAGAAAGGGAGCAAGAAAGGGCTGGGTGTGGTGTGTGTTTCAGGGTGTATGAATGACTGGAAACAAACCCCAAATCCCTGAAAACTCAGAGAAAAGAGGAATAAAAGGTGGGAGAAAAGCACACAATCAAGGGAGAGGCGGTGAGGAGAGGGGCTCTTGGTATTGATGTTTGAAACGGGCTCTTTAAAATGGAAGATAATGACACTGAAAATTATTCTGAGCTTTTCAAAGGCATAAATGACCAAACTGCCTCCTGACTCCTGAATTACATTATCCAGAAAGAACTTAATAGCATGTTATTATCGCTTCTCCTTGCTGACAGGATGTCAGCACTGAAAAGACAAACAAGAAGTGCATTCATAATCGCACCCGCGTTCACCCCTGTGCTGCACTGGCCACAGCTAATTTCAGGTAAGTGTCTCGGCAGCCGGCCGGTGGAGCTCAGTGGGGCTCCTTGCATTTGGCAGCGAGGTAATTGCCTTTGTCACTGCCACAGGGGAACCAGCTGGGTGTCCCTGGGGGTGCCCAGGGCTGGAAACAGGCTGTATGGAGGAGAAGGGAACAGCCTGAGCTGGCTGGTGGCAGCTGATGGGGACCTACCTCCCTCGGGGCTGGATTCAGGGGGTCGTGTTGCTCCCCATACCTGCTAGGGGCCTTGGGCTCTGCACATGGCAGTTGGATCCCTGTGTCTGCTGCAGCCAGGAGCTTGTAAGAATGGGAGCAAGACAAGAAAGGGGAACATAGGGACATGCGAGGGTTGGGGAGTGTGAGCAAGCAACCTGGCCTGAGATGCCCGGGGATAGACGCAACCTTTGCTATTTCTCTTGTACTGCTACGTTTTGTGACTGGCAGCCCTAGATACAATGGTACTGCTGATTTCCAGAGTTGGGTGGCCTGGCCCACTGCTCTCTCTCTTCCTCCATCCCAAAAGGTGTCCCACGTCATCCTAAAACCTTCCCCAACAGCCAGAGATAGGGCCAGCTGCAGCTACGGCAGGGCAGCACGAGAGCCCAGCCTGGAAGGAAAGAGCCAGGGACGGGAAAGAGGCAGTGAGCCATTTCATGGGCTCCGCTTGGCTGATGCTCTGCAGGACACATTTGCACAGGGCCGCCTGGCACACAGAGCGTGACCCAGCCCAGTGGGGTCCCTGGGCAGAAGACCTTCCCTGCCAGCATCACGAGGCCGAGCTAAACCCCAGGGGCAGCCTTCGTGCAGCGCTCTGTGGTCTGCCCATGATTTATGCCCTGGGTTTAACAACATTTTGTTTCAGCAGCCATGCTCTGATGTCCAGAGGCCCCCAAGCAAGAGAAGGGGGTAACTGCCAATTATAACAGCCAGCGCTGTGCTCTGCCTGCTCGCTACATGTGTACTCGTGATTTCTTCCCTGGCAGCACAACATGGCAAATAAATAATCCTTCCCTGCTCCCAGCAGAAGGCAGGCTGAGGAGAGAGCTTACACAGCACACTCAGAGACAGCCACACCGTCGCAGTGGGGCTCCCCAGCCCAGCCTTGGTGGGTGGATCTGGACAGGCCACAGGAGCATGTTACGCTCCCATAGCGTAATTCAGGTGCTGTCAGGGACAGAACACGTGGCAGAGGAGCGCCCAATAAGCTTTGGAGCGCTGTACTCTCGCACGAAGGCTCCTCCAGGGTCTATCTCTTGTCAAATGACTGCTTGGCGGAGAGTGGGAACACAGTAACCAAAGGAAACCACAGGGAGAAGACTTGGGACTGAGCTCCTAAAAGTAAGACCATGGAGCAGACTTCAAAGTAAAGGACTTGCATTAACATTGTAACCCAGGCAGGTTGAGGGCTGAAGAGCAAACCGCAGGGAACAGCCCTTGGCCAGCAAGGCCATGAGGGTGACCTTGTACAGTCTGCACATCTCTCTGTCCCATTCCCTGGCTTCACAATTGGGCACACAATTCAACTGCCAAGTATGATTTCTCTAGGGTGAAACTCTTCTCCCATCAAACTGACTCTAAAATACTGCATTTCAGGTGTGCTGATACCCCAAGTAAACGCCCACCCCACATCACCCCGTTGCGTTAAGTCTCCATGCTGGGTGTTGCAGAACTGCTATTTACATGCTCCCAGTGGCTACACCGGTGGGCTCACGCTGCTCTGATCTATCTGATGGTCCCACAAATCAGAGGTGCAATCGCAGTCCCTGCACAGACTGAGTGCAGCACAGGCAGCCATGGGACTGGGTGCCCTGTGATACAGGCATCTTACACTGCCGAGTTCTCCTTTCAGCCTTATCGGCATGATGGATAGTTTAGCCACGGTGAAGCACAAGGCAGTAATAACAATGACCATGATTATTATTTTTCACATTTTCTTTAAAGCAATATACCAGGCTTCATGCAGGTCACTTTGCTTATTAGCTACCATTTAGTAATCTCTTCCATCTTTGTTTTGTTATAAGTTAGAGTGACTGTTAGGCTGAAAGGAGAGCAAAGACTCACAGGGCAGTCACCCTGGGGAGACAGTCGCTTGCTTACATTCACTCTGTACAAGGGCGGCAGGCCTGCAAACCACCAGCAGCTGATGTGCATTTTACATCCAGACACGTCCTGCTAGGTCAAACTTAAGTTTTACTCCTTTCTTTGCAGTGTTCCAGTTATAGGAAGATGCTTTAGTAGTGTTATTTATGCTCATATGTATCAGAGTAGGGAAAAGTAGCTCAGCAAGAAATAATCTGAATCAAATGAAAATAAAGATTGAGTAAAATAAAAGGAAATAGTAAAATACCAAAGCTCTCCCCCACTCCACACTGCTCATGCAGTCTGGATGAAGAGTCCTCACCAGACCATCAGAAATCACAGTACCTGTGTTACAGCAAGCAGCTCAAGAGGGAACCTGTGCAAAGAGTAGCCTATGTCCTGACACCGTGGCTGACTGGAGCACCACAGAGGATGGCAGGCGCAGCGATGCTCTCCGGGTCACACAAGCTGACCCAGAAAGGCTATTACCCTTTGACAAGGTCACCTTCAGCTGCACAGGGTCTGCGGGAGGTGCGGGTAAGCGCAGTCATGTCCTGCCCAGGGCTCCGGCAGGAGCAGCTGCAGGCACACGCACAGCAATGACCCCTGCAGGGGACAGGCACGGATCACTACCCCATGGAGAAGCAGCGACAGCTTTCCAAATTGGCATGGAGGAGATCTCCCAGCTGGGTGTAGCTCTCTGTCTGCTGAATGCCCTCAGCAGGGAAATGCTCAGTACTGGCTCTACAGGGCCTGATCACCGTCACACACTTAGCATCCCTCCAGCCTGCCCAAGAAGCTTTCAGCTGGATGTAAGCAGAATCTCCTCCTGGTTTAAAGCCTGTTTAAAGCTTGAGGTAGCCACAGCAGGACCCTGGGAAGGTGCACACCACCTCTTTTCCGGAAGGCACTGAAACATGCAGGTTTTGCCCAAGATGAGGCTGACGATCACCACCACGGCTGACAGAACAAGAGGACTGGTGACGGGAAGGAATGGAAAGCCTTTGCGCCTTGCAGACTCTCTCCACACATCATGGCTTGAGGTGGCAATCGAAGTGGAGGCAGCAGCTCGGCCCAGAGACACCAGCTGCTGGCACCTTGCTGCCCCCCGGGGCAGGTTAGGAGGTCCTGTCATCCAGCACTGCTGCAGCCTTGCCCAAGGTGCACAGCTGCGGAGACCCGCAAGCCCAGAGCAGGGGGGAGCAGGGGGGAGCAGAGGGACAGCAGCATTCCCTGGGGGCTGCTGCGCTCCTACAGCAATCGAGACCCTCAGCTAAGGCTGCAGGCAGCAGCGAGATGGCTCTTCAACGCAGAGCAGGTAGCAGCCCTTTCGCTGCTTTGCTGCAGACATTAGGAGGGAGGTGATGAGCAAACTCACACGCTCCAGTTGCTCCTTCCCTGCACCCCCTGCTCCACCTTACAGCACCTCTGTTCAAGTTGTCAGGGGATCAGCAGCCCCAAGCAGACCTGGATTTACCTGGAAGGCTCTGAAGTATCCCTCCCACCTCCCAGCTCAGCAGTGCCAGCAAATTCCCCCTCCCAGCACAGGACACAGCCCCAGCCTGCGCCCCCCTTCTCAGTGCTGTTTGTCTGCTCTGTGCCATTTGAAAGCCACAAGACAGACTTCTCACCATCACACAGGATATGCCCTGGGTTCGATGGGGATGGCCAGAGCTCAGGCTACTCAGGCAGGAGCCAGCCTCAGCCTCTTGCTTCTAGAGAAGACCCAAGGAGGAAGAAATGCCTGTCCCCCCTTTCTAGCCATCCAGCTCTCACAGGATGAAGTGGAAAGGCACTGGCTGCCCTGAGGGCTGCACTCCTCCAGGCATTCCTCTCTGCTCCTGCTTGAATGCTGAGTGTCCTGGCACAGCATGCTATGGGTGATGGCTCCTTGCATGCTCCAGGACCCAGCCTGCCTACACCTTTTTGGTCTCAGGGTACAGGGTAGGGGGAAAATGGTGCCAGGAGATCATGGAGATAGGCAGTGGTGCTGGGGGAAGAGCCATGCCAAGCAATGCATTGGAAGGCAGCATCAATGACCCAAGGGGAGTCACTTGTGAGGGGAATGACTTTGGTGCTGGCCATGCTGCGTGCTGGTCATGGTACATTTGCTATGGGAAGCAAGGAGTGATTAATTTGGAAAGCTTCTATACCGCAACAGCACGAGGGTCATATGCCCCTACGAGATGGCAGAGGGCACCATGCAGCCTTCATCTGCGAATCTATATGCCACCCACTTGTCATTAAAGTTCACTGGATGTGCTAGGTAAAGCCTATGGTGTTTAGCCTGGACTAATGCTCTCTCCAGCTTTTTCTTCACCTGGATATGAAAAACCATGTTCAGTTCACACCCTGAATCCTTGAAGTTTTGCATGGCAACATCGTTTACCCCAACTGCCCCATTTTCCACCTCCAGTGAACCTAATGACAGTACATCTAAATGCTAGATGAAGAGACTGCTGGGTCCCCAACACTTCTGAGAGCACTGGGAGATGCTATGAGGCTACAATGTAGTATTTCATATTAGAAGAGCTGAAAGTTGCCCATGAGCTTTGCACCTCTGACCCCAGCTCTTACCCCTCACTTGCTAGTCCTGAGAAAGAGTTGATGTGCTCAGGAGCCTGCTGTGAGGCCAAGGGTTAGTGCCTGCATCAAACCTCTGTCCCCTGCTCACAGCTGAAGCTGAAGAGAGCAGTCACCTGAAGCAGAGCAGCAGAGGCTGGTTGCTGGTGGTGAAAACACAGATAAAAGGAGGTTGGAAGGAGAGCCCAAGTGCACAGAGCTGATCCAGGCTACCCATCTTTGACAACCACAGATTGGAATGAGAAAGTGTCTTTTCAAAACCCTTTTAACACATTTACCTTTGCAAGCTTTCAGAAGAAAGACAAGGCATGAATGTTAAAGGGTCAAACTCCAGGTGTTTGCTTGTTTTTTCCATAGGCAAACCTTTACTGAATGACTGTGGGAAATGTGAGAGCTGAGCACAACTGATGGAGGAGTCCCACTGCTAACACCAAAGCACGCAGCCTCCTGGCAGAGACTAATGACAATACACAAAGCTCTTCCAAACACACCCCACTCTGCCTGCTGCATACTGCCGAAGTGAGTCTGAGGGGCTGCTGGTTCCCTACCACTTTCAGAGCCAGAACCTTTCTCAGGCAGCAGGACTAGCAGTCGGTTGGTGGGATTCTGGAAGGATGAAAGAACAGGCATGGCCAAGAGTGGGTTGAGGACTCAGCAGTCAACGCAAATGCAGCTGCAGGGAGATCCTCCACAACATGGAATTGTCTGGAAATGAGGGACACAATCAGGGTCTCGCTGTGGGATGAGCTTTCACACATAGACATTAGTGAGACCCACATGGTGCTCTGGTCAGCACATCCAGACATGGATAGGCAAAGGCATTTGCTGGGGCAGCTACACGATGAGGATGTGCAGTCAGTGACCACTGCTAGTGTGTCTCCTGGACTTTACTGAGTGCACCAAACCAATTTTCTGAGCAGAGCTCCACTTGTGAGGAAAACATGGCAGGCCCACCCACACTGGCCAGTCTACAAGCCACTAAGTGCCTGAGCAAGTCACTGATTCAGCCAAACTGCTCATGTAAGCAAGATTACTCATGTACAGGCTGCAGGACCAATATTCCAGGGTCCTGTGACTCCTTGTCGACTCAGGAGTCTCGTCACTGCAAACATCATCACTCCATTCCCTGATGCCATCACACAACCCAGAAGTCAGAGGAATCTTTGACCTATCATTCCACTGGCTGGGGACAAGCTTTGCAAGAACATTCAGTCTCACCAAGGTTTCTTTCTTTTGCTCTTAGCAAGGATGGGAGGTCACATCACTCTGCTGCTGCCCCATGGTAGGAAGGGCTCAGAGAGCTAAGGCCAGGGTCAGGTGATTTGACTGCACAGGAGACCAAACATTCACGCTCAGTAATTCCCTATCCACAACTCTGCCAGTCACACACCACTTCTTGGCAGTCCTGAGGTAGGCAGCTGTGCCTACACTCTTCCACATGTACACAGTCGCTGTCATAAGCCACACGTCCCCAGTCATTAACTCATGCCCAAGCACACCTGCAATAAGGTACCTTTTCTAGATTACATCCCTTCCCTCTCCCACACAGCAAGCAAGAGCATCAGTGCCTCAGAGCCTGACACACACACTCACCCACACTCTGATTCCTGCTTTCCTTCCCATGCAAATGGACTCACTGCAAAGTGGGGTCTCACACCAGTGCAAGCTTGGAAACTACATGCAAACTGAGATGGTGTATGGTCTTGTGGTTTGCTCTCAGGCACAGCCTAGTGCCTAAGTAATAACCCTCATCTTAGCAAGCCCACTGGCAGTAAAGGGATGTTCCCATCTGTTCTTTGTGTCCCCTTTCACCAAGACAGTTTATGAGAAAGCTGAAATGATCTGAGCAGTCACCTCCATCCACCCTTTCTGGCCACAGAAGTCCTCACAAGCATCAGGGATGTCTCTCAGGATCCCAAATGTGTCTCACATAAAGGCGGCTTCTGGGTGAGACTTCCTGGCAACTGTCCCACAGTTGCAGAGTCAGAGCCATCATATCTGTCACGTGTACCACTGAGCAAGTGGCAGGTTTTCGTCTGAGGCAGGAACAGTGAAACATCACAGGCAGTGACGAGGTGAAATGCTCAGCGCACGGCACAGTGATGGTGACGACTCAACAGATGTGCTGCAGCGCGCCCCCATGGGCAGGGAGGAGGCAGGCTCAGTGTGGATCTGGGTTGCAAGAAGTGGTGTGTCCTCCCAGCAGAATGACACCCTCTCCTCCATTCCATCCCAATACACATCCGACACAGCTCCAGAAGGCCCAGATATGGAACAAACCTCTTAGGAAGAGGAAGGACCAAGAGGTCATTTTATTTGGCTTGCAAGCAGTTAGCAGCGCTGCCTGGTATCACTCACTCAGTGGAGAAACAGGAACAGTACTGAAGTTAGAGGCCCAAATGTCACCCTGAGTGCACAGCCAGGCATCCCTCCTCCAAAGGTCTTTGCTACGACACATTTATTTTGCTATGTGGCAGTACATTACAGAACACACACATTACCAGCAGTTTCAGAGCCCTGAGTTGTCATTCCTCCTGAATTTTGGAAAAGAGGCAGGACCAGTGTCCCCTTCCCCCATTTCACCTGATAGGAAAGAGGCCAGGAAAAGTCCAAAGACACAGAGGCACTTGCTGACAGGACTGGAGATGAACCTCAGAAAGCTGGAGTCCCAGTCCACCACTCTCACAATTTCCCCTTTCCCTGGTGGTGGAAGAGGAAGCCCTAGTGCCAGCTCTCCACAAGGTCTCACTCTTCTGAGAAACTCTCTGCACACCTGAACAGAAATCAGACTAAGGAGACTGCAAAAACTAACATAAACACTACGAGATTTTAAAGGGGCTGACCACCTCTCTCTGAGGGGCTGAGAAATGTGAGGCGTTCTAGGCAGGGTTGGCATTCTCTTAAATTCTATAAGACTATTTAAGAAAGAGCCAAGGAGAGCCTTTTGATTTCCACTGGAATCTAAATGGAATTTGCCCTGCTCAGATGGGGAAAAAAAGCACCCTGCCTTTCCTGACATACATTATCCCATACCTCCTTTTCCTAAACCATGAAACGGCAGAGCTCCAGTACCAACTTCACCTCCCAGTGCCACAGAGAAAGCTAATGCTGTAACAGGCAAAGACAGAAAGACAGTGCAGCATGTAACATAGAACAAGACCCCAAAATAGCCCATAGAATAGCAGAAACAGTCAGAAAGGCAAATGTGCTGTGGAGAGCAGAAGGGAGGGCGGGAGCACCTGGGCCTCTCCCACCAGTTCATGTCAGTACATAGAATGGTGCCTCCGCCTCAGGAGAGCAATGACCCAGTTCCCCAGCTGAGACCCCTTCAGCCAGAGGAAGAGTTCATACAAGCTGATCTGCCACAGGCTCAGGGCTTCCGTGAGTGAGATCTGGGCCTTCCTGTAAAGCGAGTGACTCTTGCTTCTCTGGTACCTAGAATGACAGAAACAGCTGGATTAGATGCGGCAGGATGAAGCCCAGCGGGAAGGCAGCCTATCATACATCTCCATCCCCTCCCCAGGGGAGGGGAGCATCCCACATCTGGAGAATCACTAGCAGTGGAGATCCATGGGAATAGGGATTTTTTTCAAGTAGTGCTCCTGAGGAGCTGGGGACTGTCTTCCTAGCACGATTCTGGCAGAAGAGACAGCCTGCTCCCTTGTGAGCCCAGTTCTCGCCCCTGTGCATAGTGACTCTGAGCCATGGCATCCTCTGCTTCTATGCCCATCTTCACTTCAGCTAAAAGGAACAGACAGATACTCCTATAGCCAGCCTTTCCTGGTAACACACTCATAAGAGCCCAGCAATCCTGACACACTAATTCCAGGAAAAGTAATTCTCCACCTTTCCTTAGAAGCAGAGGTTAACTGGGATTTGCATGTCTCTCATCAGTGAGACGTTATTTCTCCTGCAAGGAGGAGGAATCTGAGGCAGAAGTGCATTGACTCATAAAATTCACAGATGGAAATTGCTTGCACAACTCCTGCTCCTGGCTTTTAAACATCAGCCTGATCTTCACAGTCAGCCCTAGCCTCTCAATTAGGCTGCAGAAACTGGCAGCAGTAAACTTTCAGGGATCTTTCCTACCCACAAATACTTTCCAGTGGTGATGCCTGTAATGGACAGGAAACCCCTTCCCCTCCTCTGAAGGGACCAAACCCTAAACCCTAAGGCCTTCAACTCCACCCCTGTCCCCAGCCCCAAGGTGACAGACCTGTCCTCTGGAGAGGCTGATGGGTGTGAGAACAACACAGACAGGCCAAGATGCGCAACTGAGCAGGGGTAGGACCACAGCAGACGTGCTATTGAGTGGGAATGGCCCACAGCTAAGAGTAAGAGGGCAAGAGGTCAAGTTAGGCCTTGTCAGGGCCCTAAGTGGGGGCTCTAATAAGCCTTTATGTCCCTGACTAGCCTGGGACCTCTCCCAGCCTTCTGCTCATGGGTTCAGGAACTCAGGCTAATCTCAGATCTGCACCTTCAGTCCCTGCCTGAGCTACACTGGAGGAATAACGGCCCCCAGCTCATGCTCTGTTCCCCTTGACCTGTACTTCAGCTCACATACTGACCTCTTGCTTGACCTCAGCCTTGCCTTGTCACCATAGACATGCCTGACAACCACCCCACCTAATCTACACATTGACTTTCTGGTTTGACCTTGGACCTGCCCTGTCACCATGATGTTGCATTCAACATGGACTTTTGATTGGACCTGACCACCATCTCAGAGTCTGTCCCGCTTGCCTTGCTCAGCTACTGTGGGACTGGGCCCTGGCTGGCCTGCTGGCCCTGGGATCCTCCGTGGCTCCTTGCCTCCAGGGATAGCCAGCCCCTGCTGCTCCATGACTGGCCTGTAGTGCCTGAAGAAGAGACTCACTTGGAAACAGCTCTGATGCAGCAGCGAGACATGTTGAGGAAGGAGCTGGAGCTGGCCCGTGTGTTCAGAGCTAATTCAATCCCCCTTAACAAGTCATTGGTCTTCAGCAGCAGCAGCATCTGGCGGGGGACATTGTTGAGGAGCTGGGTGATCTGGGGTAGGTAAGCAGCAGTGTTGGACCGGATCTCCATATCCTGCAGCCAGTCACATCATGTCAGGGAGAAAGGAGAGAGAAGTTGAGAGTGCATGGCAAAACCAGGCCCAGATGCAGCTGAGATTTGGCAGGAGGAGATGGTGTCTTTCCAGACCATGTCTCTAGGCCAGAAGCCAAAGAGCTCTTTCTCCTGCTTTCCTGCAGACACCTGGCTGTCCCAACCACTCACAACATAGTCACAGATCACTCCTGCCATATCCTACCTGCCCCTCAGTGAGATAAGGCCCTGTCTCTTCACTGGGAAAATTAATAGCATCTCAGGAGAAGAGGGCACCTGCAGCTATCTCAGTTCTTGGCCCCAGGCAGCCTGCAGCAACCATGTCTCATTACTGCCCTTGCAACCTTTTGGCTGATTCCCACCTCACCAGCCTCAAAGCTGGCAGAGCTGCAGGTAGTACAGACTGCTCAGGAAGGTGAAGGCATGCCGAAAGGACAACCAGGCTGCTCCTTGTTTTGCTGTCCCATGCAACTGATGGCTTTATGCTATACTGATGAAGCTGTTTGCAAGGACTAGTTGAGTCCTTTGTCCTAACCACAACTCAGCAGAGGTGAGAAAGCATTATGCAGTTAAGTGTCACACTAACCCAAAAGATCGAAAATTGTCATCTGTCAGATTAAGGGTCTATCTAGGCCCATATCCTGTCTGGCAGCAGCCATTAGCAGATGCTTAAGTAAAGAGTGTAAGATCCAGGTAGATACAGAGCGATCTTTCATGTTCCTTGGTTTTCCAGCTTCCAACAAACACACTGCCCACTGTAACATCCCAGTAATAACTAATAACTACAACCTGAGCCACTTAAGACAGGCTCCCCTCCAAATGTGAGCCACCACAGCATGCAAGACAGACAGCCCCCACTCCTCTGCCTCTTTTTAGATTTGAGTTCTCCTACCATCCCAGTAAATGTCATACAGTGTGGTATGGAGCTGATCCCATACACATACCGTGTCCCTACCTCTTCCTACAGAGGCCATGACATGAATCAGGAAATACAAATAGAAGTCCCTGGAACATCTGAAATCCAGCAGGACACGTGCAAAGGGCAGTAAAAATCTTACAGGGAGCAGGCTCCATTGTGGGAAAGGAGAACTCTAAAACCTCTCCTCTGGAATGAGGGTCAGCTGGTCTCTGTTTCATGATATGGGATCTCACACTCAGTCTTTGTGAGATTCAGACTTATTAGAAAGGAACAGACCTGCACAAATCGAGTGTGCAGGTCATGATGGTCAGAGATGTATACAGCTCACATACCACCATGGTAGCTTTGCTGCTGACACATACATCTTGTGTCCTCCTGCTTCTGTCACTGACCAAATACACAAAGCTTCAGCAAGAAGAAGCTTAGCCCTTCTAAATTTTTAATGTTTCACTCTGTTACTTTTTGGCAGAAAATTCCTCCCTGATTACCTCTTATCCCTTATCCTGGCCAGCATCACTGCAGAGCCTACTTTATTTTACCCATATAAGTTTTCATTTCTATTTATTTTCTTTTCTATTTCATTTCTATTTATTTTTAGCTCCAGCTGCTTGTCCATATCACAAAACAGCCACATGATCTGTCATCAGAACTGTCATTTTCTGTCAAGGGCGAAGCCTGCATGTTCAGGAAAAAATGAGCTATGCCATAGGACCTGAGAAAAGCCCCTTGGCTGCAGTTGCTGAGGCCGCTGCAAGATGCAGCAAAACACAATAAAATCAGATGAGATAAGGCTAGCATCCACCCTGAGTGGTCAGCTGCCTGGCCACAGCTGAAGGCAGGAAGAACTACACCTATGGCAATCCTCACACATTTGCCTAGCCTGCTCCTAAAACTCTCCAGTGATGTGATTCAAAGCCTTCCTGACCATCCATACAACCATTTCAATGGCCCTGTCATGATATCTGGCTTTTCTCATGTGTAAGCCCAATCTCCTTAGCTGAATTTAAACCCATTCCTTCTTGTCCTCTTTGCAGCAGTCTTTAGCAGATTTGAAAATCACTACTATAGCTCTTCTTGACCCATGCTTTTCTAGACATTTTCTGCCCTAACTTGCTCAGACTTGCCTCGTGGGTGGCAACTGTTTGACCACTAATCCTTGCAGCTTCCTACTGAACTCGGCCCAGTTTCATCAAATCTTTCCTGATACGCAGTGCCCCAGACTGGACACAACACTATAGATAAGGTTTTGTTTCACAAGGGCTGCTTCCTTGTCTCACAGGCTGCTCTCCTGTCCATACGTCCTGGAGCACACTCTCGGGAGCTCTGCTGATGGTATCTGCCCCCAGTGAACATGGCTCTTGCTGCTGATACAATCTTTCAAATACACCTCTAAATAGCAAGCAGCTCATTTCTTAATGCCACAGCAAATCTGCTCAGCTCCCCATTATCTGCTGCAGGATTATCCAGTTTCAGCATTAATTGTGTCATGTAGGCAAAGACAGAGTTGGATCCATACATGCAATTCAACTCAATGACAAAGTTCACAAGGCACAATGTAGGTGCAGTTACACCCCTGGTATAACATTCACAATCCAGTTTAAAATAAATATTGCCTTTTAGCTCAGATTCAACACTGGCCTTATAGTAGTAGAGCCAGCTCTGTGTTAGAATCATAGACCAGAATCATAGAATAGCTAGGGTTGGAAAGGACCTTAAGAGCATCCAGTTCCCCCCCCCCACAGGGAGGGACACCTCACACTAAACCACGTCACCCAAGGCTTTGTCTAACATGGCCTTGAACACTGCTAGCGATGGAGCATTCACAACTTCCCTGGGTAATCCATTCCAGTGCCTCACCTCCCTTACAGTAAAGAATTTCTTCCTCAGATCCAATCTAAACTTCCCCTGTTTAAGTTTGAACCCGCTACCCCTTGTCCTCTCACTACAGTCCCTAATGAAGAGTGCCTCCCCAGCATCCCTATAGCTGCCCTTCAGATAGTGAAAGGCTGCTATGAGGTCTCCACGCAGCCTTCTCTTCTCCAGGCTCAACAGCCCCAACTTTCTCAGCCTATCTTCATACGGGAGGTGCTCCAGTTCCCTGATCATCCTCGTGGCCCTCCTCTGGACTTGTTCCAACACTTCCATATCCTTTTTATGTTGAGGACACCAGAAATGCACACAATACACCAAGGGAGGTCTCACAGGAGCAGAGTAGAGGGGCAGGATCACCTCCCTCGACCTGCTGGTCACGCTCCTTTTGACGCAGTCCAGGATAAGGTTGGCTTTCTGGGCTGCGAGCACACACTGAAGCCACCTCATGTGCATTTTCTCATCAACCAAAACCCCCAAGTCCTTCCCTGCAGGGCTGCTCTCAATCTCTTCCTGCCCACCCTGGAGCTGTGCCTGGGATTGCTCCGACCCAGCTGTAGGACCTTGCACTTGGCATGGTTAAACGTCATCAGGTTGGCATCAGCCCACCTCACAAGCATGTCAAGGTCCCTCTGGATGGCATTCCTTCCCTCCAACGTATCAACCGAACCACACAGCTTGGTGTCATCGGCAAACTTGCTGAGGGCGCACTCAATCCCACTCTCCATGTCACCGACAAAGATGTTGAACAAGACCGGTCCCAACACCGATCCCTGAGGGACACCACTCCTTACTGGTCTCCAGCTGGACATTGAGCCATTCACCACAACTCTTTGTGTGCGGCCATCCAGCCACTTCTTTATCCACCGAGTGGTCCACCCATCAAATTGATGTCTCTCCAACTCAGAGACAAGGATGTCATGTGAGACAGTGTCAAATACTTTGCACAAGTCCAGGTAGATGTCATCAGCTGCTCTACCCCTGTCCATCAGTTCCGTAGCCCCATCAGAGAAGGCCACCAGATTGGTCAGGCAGGATTTCCCCTCAGTGAAGCCATGCTGGCTCTCACCAACCACCTTGTTGTTTTTCAGGTGCCTCAGCATGCCTTCCAGCAGAATCTCCTCCAAGATTTTGCCAGGCACAGAGGTGAGGCTGACTGGTCTGTAGTTCCCCGGCTCATCCATTTTCCCCTTTTTGAAAATGGGGGTCATATTTCCCTTTTTTCAGTCATCTGGATCTTCACCTGACTGCCATGATTTTTCAAATATGGTGGACAGTGGCTTAGCAACTTCATTTGCCAGTTCCTTCAGGACCCGCGGATGGATTTCATCAGGTCCCATTGATTTGTGCATGTTCAGGTTCTTAAGATGGTCTCGAACCAGATCCTCTCCTACAGTGGGCCCAGGGTCTTCATTCTCACTGTCCCTGCGTCTGCCTTCCAGGACTTGGGTGGTATGGTCAGAGCATTTGCCAGTGAAGACTGAGGCAAAGAAGTCATTAAGAACCTCAGCCTTCTCCAAATCCAGGTTAGCCAGTACTCCCAATAGCTTCCGGAGGGGGCTCACGTTGTCACTAGTCTGCCTTTTATTTGCAATGTACCTATAGAATCCCTTCCTGTTATCTCTAACATCCCTAGCCAAGTTTAATTCTAAGTGAGCCTTAGCTTTCCTATCCTGGTCCCTAGCTTCCCAGACAACATCCCTGTATTCTTCTCAAGCCACCTGTCCTTGCTTCCACCTTTTATAAGCCTCTTTTTTCCTTTGAATTTTCCTCAGCAGCTCCTTATCCATCCAAGGAGGTCTCCTGGCCCTCCTGCAGCACTTTCTTCTAGTTGGGATGTACCGCTCCTGAGCTTGTAGCAGGTGATCCTTGAATACTGACCATGAGTCTTGGGCCCCCCTGCCCTCTAGGGCTATATCCCATGGAACCTTACTGAGCAGGTTTCTGAAGAGGCCAAAATCTGCTCTCTTGAAGACCAGGGCAGTGAGCTAGCTGCACACTCTTCTCACTGTCCTGAAGATCTCAAATTCGACCATCTCGTGATCGCTGCAACCAAGGCTGCCCTGGAGCATCACATTTCCAACCAGCCCTTCTCTGTTGGTGAGCACCAGGTCAAGCATGGCACCTCTCCTTGTCGGCTTCTCTATTACTTGCAGAAGGAAGTTGTCTTCCACACAATCGAGGAACCTCCTGGATTAAAGTTGTCTCACTTTGGTGCCTCTGGATTTGTTTCTGGAGCTGCCATGTCCAGAACTCACCAGACCAAGCACAGCTCTGCTAGAGAGTCACTTCATTATTTCTGCAGAAAATATATGCAGAAAATTAACTCAGGTAGGAAACAATCAAAGTACTGGGTGTGGGGGGAGTCCATTACCCAAGGTATCTGAGCAACTCATTGCTATGGATAATGGCAATCCAGTGCAGTAAATTTTGCCACATCCATCAAAATGAAATGCCAACCCAAAGGAATTTCACAGGACTATAATATAATGCTACTTAAATGAATTTCATTCTCACTACTACAAATGAATGCAGATAAAAACAAACCATAGGAACATGTTTCTACCTGTAAACACTAGTCCACTGGCTGAATACACAGCACTATATGCTCATCTCTAAAACCTGCACAGTTGGCAAGGGCTGCTACTATTCTTAAGATGGGGTGTGTGTTTCAGGATTGAGAGGAAGCATGAGAAGAAGCCCAGCATGTGTGTACAGGAAATGGAGAAGAATGTAAGTGGCAGTTTCCTAGATTTGTAGTGATTGAGTTGACAGGATCTGCAGTTAAGCAACCTTGACTCCAAGTTAATAGGGTTTCTGATTGGGAGGTAATTTCCAAGGGATTTTAGGAGTTTGTATCAGTGCTGATAGTCATTTACATGAATAGTGATAATGCATTATCCTTCTCATGTCTTCCCACTATGCCTTTACGTCTCCTCTACCTTAACTTATCCTCCTTGATGGTTCCCTGCACAGCTGCATTCCACACTTTTTAAATAAAAGGCTGATCTACAAACTTTTCCCCTGCCAGAACTAGTGAACACTTAGCCATTAAAATATTATGCAAAATTTAAGCAGCCCATGAAAATTGAAAATGGGAAATTAAGTTCAGCCACTATAAAACACATAGCAGAAGGAAGTCTTGGATTTTTCTGGCTCAGCTATCAATGCAGAATTTGCTACAGAGCTGCCAGGGGCTGCCCAGCACTGCTGCAGTATCAGTGGAGCAAGTGGTTACAAGAAAGAAGGGCACCCAAGGAGAAGGAAGGGCACACGACAGAGAAGGACACACAGGACCTACCTCACTGGCTGAGACTGGTGACTTGTCAATGCCCCTGTTGACAGCCTCCCAGGACCTGGCGGTCACCACGCAGGCAAAGAGAGGGTACATATCCCCTGCCCCAAGCCGCCGGCTGTACTTCTGAACCCTCTTCATATCAGCCTTGATGAGGGCCTGCCAAAGGCGGCAGTAGTCCATGCGGAAGGACTCGCTCAGCACCTGGGGAGGAAGACATGGCACCCAGAATTCCATGAAGGAAAGGGAACTGGGGAAAAATGTATCCATATGGGCTTAGAGAGACAAGGCTGCAGCTGGGTATGCTTTTTCAGCCTGTTGCCCACAGGCACCTCCAGAGGCCCCAGAAGCCCCCCATAGCTACATACCTGGTAAAGCCCATGGTCCAGCAGGATAATGTGGGCCTTGCCAGAGGCTGGGCATTTCTTCACTAGCACGTTGCCTGGGTGTGGGTCACAGTGCACAAAGCCGTTCACAAAGATCATTTCACTGTAGAGTTTCCCCAGATTGCGAGAGATCTGTGAGAAGACAGGAGACAGTCACACAGTGCCATCGCAGCAGGGTGCCTGACAAGGAGGCAACACTTGCCAACACTGCAGGGAGCAAGGGTCTGGTACGTGCTAATGTCCCCATGCAGAGCTCTTGCAGCTCCTCACACTGAGAAATGCATAGGGTGTCTGCTGGCATCTACCCTAGTGCTTATGGGGTCAGGGGGGTTTTAAGGACACTTACCTGGCATAAAAAAGAGAAAATACCTATGAGTAGGAATGGGGTTTCTGGCAATGAGGAAAAAAGTAAGACAGCAGATAGGGGCAGACAGGCATTCACGGGGAAGGCATGGAAAGAGCTGATGGGGTGGTGAGAGACCACTTGAAGGAAGACTTGGGTCTTTCCATCCATGGACGGCAGCAGGACTCAGCAGAGAAGGGGTGGGAAGAGACAGAGCCTGTCAATCTGCTTACCAGAATGAACATGGATTCTCTTTTCCCTCCCTCCGTCACACTTTCCCCCTTTCTTCCCTCAAACCCCTGCTAATCTGGTTTGCAATGCCTGTGAAGATGAAGAAGCGCAGAAAGGCTGTTTAAATCACCCTGTCATTGCTGTGTTCCTCCATGCCACTGCTCCTTATCACCAAGAGATGTTATTAAAGTTAAAAACCTCCTAGGAGCAAGCAAACATCCCCAGGGCCTAGGATCAATCCCTTGCCTTGCACTAACACGTCAATGTGCCTTGCCTTGACATCCCACCACCAGCCCTCTCTGCTATCAGAGACCGGCACAGAGCTCCACAGTGGAGTGCTGAACAAGCAATTAAAAGACAATCATTATAAATGATTCCAAGCATGTCCCCAGACACACAGTGCAAGCATCAAACAGACAGCTGTCCCCATAAGCAGAAGTGGTAGAAGAGGTAATGGGGATACTAATGACAGCTCATCCTGCAGACAACCAGTCAGCCAGGAAAGGGCTTGTTTTACCCACCTCTGAAACGCAATCAACTTCGAGAAGAGTATTCATTATGAATAGTGCCCAAGTAACTAAAAATGAGGAGGAAGAACAGGAACCTTTCCTGTAACACACCAATAGGGACAGCTGTGGGACCAGGTGGGACTACCCTCCATCCCTCAAATAGGACCTGGAGCCTCACGGCTGAATCATGGAGAATGCTGCTCCCATGGCAAATCAATCACACAGGTGGCATAGCACAACCCTACAGTCTCTGGTAGTGCAGCTCCCCTAATGCCACACCTGTGTTATTTAAACTACTGACTGAGAGGAATAACATTTCTCTCCTCAATCACCAGCAAGCTCACTGGAGCAATGAAGTGACCCTTATAGATCTCCTAGATCCACAAGCTCTAAAACTGGACAGGACCAAAGTACCACATGTTGTGACTTATTAGAAGAGCTGAGTAGCACTTGCTGACAGTCCAAGGACATGCCACAAAGTCTGTTTTAAGCCAATCACTCATTCGCACAGTCTCCCAGGGACCTGCACACCAGGCGGAATGGACTTGGACATCATAGAATCATAGAATAGTTAGGGTTGGAAAGGACCTTAAGATCATTTAGTTCCAACCCCCCTGCCATGGGCAGGGACACCTCACACTAAACCATGCCACCCAAGGCTATGTCCAATCCAGCCTTGAACACCACCAGCGATGGAGCATTCACAACTTCCCTGGGCAACCCACTCCAGTGCCTTGCCTCCCTTACAGTAAAGAATTTCTTCCTCATATCCAATCTAAACTTCCTCTGTTTAAGTTTGAACCCGTTGCCCCTTGTCCTATCACTACAGTCCCTAAATGAGAGTTCCTCCCCAGCATCCTTATAGGCCCCCTTCAGATACTGGAAGGCTGCTATGAGGTCTCCATGCAGCCTTCTCCAGGCTGAACAGCCCCAACTTTCTCAGCCTATCTTCATATGAGAGGTGCTCCAGTCCCCTGATCATCCTTGTGGCCCTCCTATGGACTTGTTCCAACACTTCCATATCCTTTTTATGTTGAGGACACCAGAAATGCACACAATACTCCAAGTGAGGTCTCACAAGAGCAGAGTAGAGGGGCAGGATCACCTCCTTTGACCTGCTGATCATGCTCCTTTTGATGCAGCCCAGGATACGGTTGGCTTTCTGGGCTGCGAGCACACACTGAAGCCACCTCATGTGCATTTTCTCATCAACCAAAACCCCCAAGTCCTTCCCTGCAGGGCTGCTCTCAATCTCTTCCTGCCCACCCTGGAGCTGTGCCTGGGATTGCCCTGACCCAGCTGTAGGACCTTGCACTTGGCATGGTTAAACGTCATCAGGTTGGCATCAGCCCACCTCACAAGCATGTCAAGGTCCCTCTGGATGGCATTCCTTCCCTCCAACGTATCAACCGAACCACACAGCTTGGTGTCATCAGCAAACTTGCTGGGGGCGCACTCAATCCCACTCTCCATGTCACCGACAAAGATGTTGAACAAGACCGGTCCCAACACCGATCCCTGAGGGACACCACTCCTTACTGGTCTCCAGCTGGACATTGAGCCATTCACCACAACTCTTTGTGTGCGGCCATCCAGCCACTTCTTTATCCACCGAGTGGTCCACCTATCAAATTGATGTCTCTCCAACTCAGAGACAAGGATGTCATGTGAGACAGTGTCAAACGCTTTGCACAAGTCCAGGTAGATGTCATCAGCTGCTCTACCCCGGTCCATCAGTTCCGTAGCCCCATCAGAGAAGGCCACCAGATTGGTCAGGCAGGATTTCCCCTTAGTGAAGCCATGCTGGCTCTCACCAACCACCTTGTTGTTTTTCAGGTGCCTCAGCATGCCTTCCAGCAGAATCTCCTCCAAGATTTTGCCAGGCACAGAGGTGAGGCTGACTGGTCTGTAGTTCCCCGGCTCATCCATTTTCACCTTTTTGAAAATGGGGGTTATATTTCCCTTTTTCCAGTCGTCTGGATCTTCACCTGACTGCCATGATTTTTCAAATATGGTGGACAGTGGCTTAGCAACTTCATTTGCCAGCTCCTTCAGGACCTGCAGATGGATTTCATCAGGTCCCATGGACTTTTATACGTTCAGGTTCTTAAGATGGTCTCGAACCAGATCCTCTCCTACAGTGGGCCCAGGGTCTTCATTCTCACTGTCCCTGCGTCTGCCTTCCAAGACTTGGGTGGTATGGTCAGAGCATTTGCCAGTGAAGACTGAGGCAAAGAAGTCATTAAGAACCTCAGCCTTCTCCAAATCCAGGTTAGCCAGTTCTCCCAATAGCTTCCGGAGGGGGCTCACGTTGTCACTAGTCTGCCTTTTATTTGCAATGTACCTATAGAATCCCTTCCTGTTATCTCTAACATCCCTAGCCAAGTTTAATTCTAAGTGAGCCTTAGCTTTCCTATCCTGGTCCCTAGCTTCCCAGACAACATCCCTGTATTCTTCCCAAGCCACCTGTCCTTGCTTCCACCTTTTATAAGCCTCTTTTTTCCTTCGAATTTTCCTCAACAGCTCCTTATCCATCCAAGGAGGTCTCCTGGCCCTCCTGCAGCACTTTCTTCTAGTTGGGATGTACCGCTCCTGAGCTTGTAGCAGGTGATCCTTGAATACTGACCATGAGTCTTGGGCCCCCCTGCCCTCTAGGGCTATATCCCATGGAACCTTACTGAGCAGGTTCCTGAAGAGGCCAGAGTCTGCTCTCTTGAAGTCCAGGGCAGTGAGCTTGCTGCACACTCTTCTCACTGTCCTGAAGATCTCAAATTTCATCATCTCGTGATCGCTGCAACCAAGGCTGCCCTGGAGCATCACATTTCCAACCAGCCCTTCCCTGTTGGTGAGCCCGAGGTCATGCATGGCACCTCTCCTTGTTGGCTCCTCTATTACTATCAGAAGGAAGCTGTCTTCCACACAATTGAGGAACTTCCTGGATTGCTTGTGCCGGGCCCTACCACCCCTCTAACAGATATCAGGGTGGTTGAAGTCCCCCATGAGAACAAGGGCCTGGAAGCGTGAGGCTGTTCCTATCTGTGTATAGTGCTCTTCATCCACAGAGTCCTCTTGGTCAGGCGGTCTGTAACAGATCCCCACAATAATGTCTCCCATCGCTGTTCTCCCTTTAAGCCTCACCCACAAACTCTCTGTCGACTGCTCACCTTTTCCCAGGCACACTTCCATACACTCCAGCCTATCCCTAACATAAATAGCAACTCCCCCTCCCCGCCTACCGGGCCTGTCTTTCCTAAAGAGCCTGTAACCTTCCATTCCAACACACCAGTCATAGGAGCCATCCCACCATGTTTCTGTGATGCCTATGATATCATACTATCAACCACAACACCTGTGCACATACTTAAGGAGCTGCATTTTGCCCTCTCTGCCTCACTCTTTGCCCTCCAGGAACCTGGAAGAGCACAGAATTATTGAAGATGAGGACCTGGGGACAACCTGGGGCACAATGTGATGTCTCATACCCATTAAACACAAATCCATACAAGGGCTGGCAATTCTGAGAACCTGTTGTCTGGTCATGGCTAAAACCTGGACAGCTATTAATTTGGAGCACCAGAATATGGGCTGCATCAAGGACAGCGGATTGTCCTTCTGTGCTGTGGTGATGGCATATGCTGAGAAAGTCAAGCAGTGGAATAAGTTGCTCATAGAGGTTGTTCAACCACCATCCTTGGAAGTTTTAGACCTGGCTGGATAACACCCTGAGTAAGTTGGTCTGACCTCACAGCTGACCCTGCCTTAGGAGGTTTTATAGGAGACTTCCTGAAGCCCCTTCCAATCTCAAATATTCTATAATCCTATAAAAAGACCTCTCACTAAGTTATCCACACGACCCTCGTAATGGCATCTTATGGGGTGGCTATAGACTTCAGATCCAGGAAAGGTCTCCCCTCCTGAATCAGCAGACAGGTTACTAAACTGATCTGTGGCTACAGCCTTTTGCAGACTACAAAGCAACACAAAAGAAGCTTGAGATTCATCTTCCCACCTTCCCATGAAAACAGACTGGTCACAGCCCTGATCAGACCCATAGCCTAGGTCACGGGCACAAGACAAACTTCACTGCAAGATTCCCATCCTCTCTCCTTTCCCTGCTGTATTTATATTTACCTCTTCCCCAGCATGCAACCTTGAATATCTTCCGTAGTTGAAACTACGCTTTATGGCTTAAGAAAGAGGATCGCATTCTGTACAACTTTGTTAGCATGCAGAATATATGTTACAGGGATTTATGACATAAGCATATAAACAGTCTCTAGTTTGGAAAACAAAATTACCCAGTGTAAGAGATGGAAATGTGCTGCACACTGAAGTATTTTCACATACTTTTGTCTGTTGACAAAAAATAGGATTTAAATTAAATTAAGATAGAAAGCATCAATATTGTCAAATTCTAAACAAAAAAGGAAGGTTATATTTCTAGGGTTTACAGTGTAATATGTGAAGAGTGACCTATCATTATATACTGCAGACAAAAGGAGTTCATGTTTCTAGAGAAAAAGTTTAGGAAAAAAACCATGAAAAACCTTATACACATTATTTTTCCAGTACTGTGCCCCATCACTATGAGCCTTTATGCCACCGTTACTGAGAAGGGCACTGGATAAATAGCATACGTAAACCACACTGGAAGAATGCTGTCAGGTGCAATGAGAAAACAAACATGAAAACCTCTACTCAGGAGAAGGGAGGAATTCAGCATGCATTTAAGCTGTGTCAGACCTCGAGGTGAAGGTGCATCGCAAATTAGACAAAAGGTTGCAGGGATGCACGGAAGCAAAGACCAAAGTAAACACACAGGCGTTTTTGTTATGACAGGAAGAGGTCATCATTCCTTTCCCAGTTTTTCATCCAACACAAGGAGGTCCTTATCATTACCCCAGCATTGTTTTGCTGCACATCGTAAAAAAAATAATAATCACCCTTGGAATCCTGCACTCACTTCCATGTGACAGCTCATTAACAGAGAGATGCAGGCTATACAAAGTGAGTTCAGAAAGAGCAAATAAATGAGCAGGATGCAGGAGGAATTTACTCCAGAAAAAAAAAAAGATAAGAAGTTGTCGTGGCTTAAGCTGTAAATCATGCAGCCCATTCTCTCACTCACTCCCTTCTCTTTCTTCCCCCTGCTCCCGGAGGGATGGGAAGGAGAATCGAAAAGAACGCAACTCCCACAGGTTGAGATAAGAGCAGTTTAGTAACTAAAGTATAACACAAGACCACTACTGCTACTACCAATAATAATAATGACAAGGCAAATACAAGGAAAGAATACAATCGCTCACCATCTATACCCAGCCCGACCAAGCAGTGCACCCCCCCACCCATCTGGGTCTCTGCTCTCTCTTTTACATCCTGGGCATGACGTGCTGTGGTATGGAATAACCTCTTTGGTCAGTTTGGGTCAGGTGTCCTGTCTCTGCTTCCTCCCAGCTTCCTCTCTTCCCTGGCACAGCATGAAACTCAGAAAGTCCTTGGTCAGACCAAAACATCACTAAGCAGTAACTGAAACACTGGTGTTATCAGCACTGCTCCCAGGCCGAAAGTCAAAAACACAGCTCTGCACCAGCTACCAAGAAGGAGAAAAATGGCTGCTGCTGCTGAACCCATGACAGAAGTACTGAAGATTCCGAAGCTGGCTAAGGAATAGCAGAGGAGGGGCAGTCTACCAGTGTTCGAAGGTTTGAATAGCAAGGAAGCAGAAGCACTTGTAGCACTGGATGTGCTACAAGAAATACAACCAGGCAGAAGAGGGTGTAATCAAGAATGGCATCATGTAGGCATAACACGTAAGGGAAAAAAATATGCTAGTCAGCAAGCAGAGCTGAGGTTTATATGTCAGGATGACATCAGGCTCTGGTCAGAGGCATGTCCTTGCCTATTACCAGAAGGTGTGTTATTGGCAAAAAGAAGTTTGATTTGTCTGTTTGTGCTGTAGCAGAATATGATGACTACAGTCACCAAGTGAGCCTGTGGCCTCACCAGTCAATGCAAATAGCAACCTGCCATTGCCACATTATGTGACACGACCATGATGCTGTGTCAGGCAAACTGTACATTTTGAGCCCAATGTTTTCATTTTGCAAAAAAAGAAGCTGAAGAATAAGCAGATTGCAGATAATGAAATGAAGAGTCAGCAGCTGGCGTAAAATCAGTGGAGTGTCAGATACATGTAGAACAACCAGGCTCTTCACCAAACTAAGCACATGAAGTTCATTTTATATACTCAGTACAGCAAGGATGCTACATGCCACAAACTATCTTACATGAGTTAAAAGCCAATACCAAACAAAACAAGAATGTGGTGCAGACATTAAGGACTGTTATTGTACAGTATCACACAGTATCTCTATTAACTAGTCAAGTTCACTGGAAATAAGACATAAAAGTATGACTCTGGAGGCTGTTCCAAAAAATTCACTCTTTAAACGGTCAAAACCCTTCCCCGAAATCCCACCTTCATTTTAATGATGCTCTGTTTAAATTTCCTTAGCTAACATGACCCTGAAGTTTAACTATTTCCTTCCCTCTCCAGTATTTACTACTCCAGTGTGTTCACCAGTAAGATAATTATCAGCATAAATACAGCACAAATACTGCCCCATTTCTACAGGATGTTCCTTTATCTGTTGCATCCTTGGAGTCAACCTGCCTTTTACACTTCCAGTCACACTGCTCTGGAAACACACACTTACTCTGTGATTGACTAATATCCCAAAGTTCATTCTAACATGTCACTTCCCTCTGAAAAACTCCTAGCATACTTAAGAAACTCTTCATATTAGTTTTAAGCTTTTCATTTTGTATTGCTCATTGTTATCCCTTTCTGTCACTTCAGTCCTCAAGGCCACTAAGTGCTATTGCCAGTCTGGTCCTTCTCAACTTGTTGTCATCAACAACCGCCTTCATGCAGTTCTGTTTGTGTCGAGGTCGTCACTGAATTTATTAAATAAGATCAGTTTGAAGAGCAAACCTCACAAAACTCCTCTATGGTAATCTCTCCCCACCACTGCATGTATCACTTTCTTACCTATTTTGCAATTTCCCTGCTAATCCCCACCATTTCTAGTTAACCAACTCATATCAAGGTACCAAGGATTTTATCAAGTACATGTATTGCATTTCTGTTGTCTAATTCAGATGTAGTATAGATAGCAGCAAGGATGTGTTTCTTCTTATATATGTACACAGCTGCTGTTGCTGCCATCAGTTCTGAAAGCGTAGACAATCTGTTACCCTCCACTAGCAGCTGCTTTTGATGAACCCATATTATATTCCATTGCATACAGCCCCATAGCAGCAACCTTTTGGGGACACACCAGCCTCTGTATGCATAACTCTTCTTAATGAATCACCACACCCACATGACAGAGCAACGGGACAATAACAAAACACTGGGAAGTCCATCACAAATTAGTTTCTTTAAAAAAACCAATATGCAATAGTGAGCAAGAATCCTCTCAGAAAGGAAAGAATGCGTGCAAATTTTAGCCTATCAATACCCCTGCAGTAAAAAAGATGACACATATCATGTTCATGGGTATCTGCAATGTAACAAACCAGCCTCAGTTATCCATGGAAAGCCACTGATACTTTCCTGGCCTTGTGAGCAAACTGGAGTGGTCCTGGCTCCATGCCTCCAACTAACATAAAGAAGAAAGGCTAAGAAAAAAGTCTGTGACAAGGTCCTGTAGATCTGATCTCACTGCCTGCTCCTGATAAGTCCCTGATGAAACTGCCCGATAGGGCATCATCCTTTCCTGTCCCACCTCCATCTGTGACTGTCTCTTTAGATCTGGAGCAGATACCAGTCTCTGGCCTTAATTTGGCTGTAGTATTTGCCAATTATTTTAAGAGATGGCGACACTAACTTCTATTGATCTCATTAAAAGTAAAGGTCGTTGTGCAGCTCATTTCTCAGGGCTCAATATTACCTCCTGAGGCCAAAATAATAGCATCGATTTTGGAACCTTAATCGAAGGTTAATTGGATTGAAGAGTGCATTGGGTTTTGCTTTCTTTCGTTGTTATTACAGCCATCATCTAAGGGTTTGCTTAATCCTGCTAGGGCAATCCTGCCCAATTAAACTGGTGTCAAATTAGCAAAGGGTGCGGATGGAGAACAGCCACATTTTGGAACCTGCTCTGTGTTTCTGCTCTGAAGTGGCTCTTGTCCAGAGCAGATTAGGATGGTCACACACAAGAGATGCAATTTCACACTCTGCCCTGTGTGATCCAGTTGTGAGGATCAAAACACAGTGCTCTGTAATGCAGAACTATTGATATGCACTGATTAGTATCGCAGCAAGGTGATGTCTGGACATACATGATGTCATTAAGATACAGGAAGAGTTTTTAGGACTCCTGGAGTGTATTCGTAGAATGCCCCATACTCTCTGTTGGGGACTGAGGAAATTATTTTCTGGCTCAATACCCCATCTTCCCCACAGCATTTAAGTGGGGAAAATTATTCTGACTCATCCACCCAGGGAACTGAGGGACTAACTCGGTAAGTTTCTCCAGATTCTCAACAGGACACGGGTAGAGAAGACCAGTCATTGTTTAATTGCTTCGTGCATGTCTGTCAGACCCAAAATGGCTATGGGCATCCTTTCCCTTTGGCTTTAAATGTAGTTGTATTTCCTCAGATTTAATACAAAGCATCTTGCTGAGACTGAAGCAACTGATTGACACTGATGCTTCAGACTGACTCTCAGTAAGAAACAAGTTTGTGCGTAATTTAACTTTTACCTGATGTCTTTGCACAGTTCAGAAGCTGAAATACCGGAGGTCACTATCCTCACTCATCAGTGCCTTGTCAATTTTCATTAAGCTTCAGACAAGAGGAAATGTAGGAGAATCTGCAAGGAAACCTCTCCCCAGATTAAATCAGCAGGTGCAAAGAGCAAGAATAGCCATTTTCCCCAGAAATTGTTCTTCTCCATGCTCCATTTCATCCAACCCTCGAGTGCTATAAGCACAAATACTTGAGAGACATGAGAGGCTTCCACGCTTGCACTGACAAAAGGATCTCACCCTGGGAAATCCCACTAAATTTCAGCAGCTACAAGGCAGCAGCTCCTGAGTCTTGGCAGAAGGGTAAATCCCACACTAGAAGCATATTTCAAGTTGCAAAGCTATCAACCATGTTAAGGTAGCTGGGCTCTTTATTGAACTAAGAGATACCATTCCAGTGCACAACCCATTTAGTAACAGAAGGAAGAAGAAAAAGCCAGAGAAGGAGGGATGACAGATGGCAATAATTGCGCGCAGTAGCTCATCATAAGTACCTTAGCTGTTTGCTTTCACATCTCAGCTGGACAGAACACTTTCGTGACCTCTGAATCATCCATGGCTCATGACTAGGCTCTAGTGAGCTGAAGTACATGGCATCATTTCCTTTATCTGACTCAAGTCCAAGGCAGGGTGATCATGGGGGACTCTTCACTTGGCTACCTGAACTGGCTGGTTAGTGCCGGGAGTGCATTTGTAAGCTCCACAGCTCCAACAGCCTGCTGATCCAGCAGCCTCTGTGAAGACATGCAGACCATCCACAAGGAGGGACAGGGAAGATTCAGGCAGCAGATCAGAGATAATGTTAAGATTTGTATACAGATAAAGTCTCTCTAAATTAATCAGGTAAAATCAGAATGGGTGCAAAGGAGCATCTGTGCCATTTAGGATCTTCTTCAAAAGCCCATGCTCTAAGTACCCTTGCTATTCTTCCTTCCCTCCTGCATACAGTACACTACAAACGTCTTAAGAGCACCTCAGTCTATTTTTCCTCCTTTCCCTGCTCTTCCCACCTCTTCCAATGTACCTTCCCAACCAATACTGTAAATGCTCTTGCCTCTTGAAACAGGAACAGCATTCTTAACCCTGCCATGGACTGGTCTTCCCTCAAAATTCATGCCAGCTCATTTCTTGATAACTGCCCTCTCCAGGCTTCCCTCCCAGTGCCAATACCCTAGCTGCATGCTCCTCCTCAGCTACACTTGCACATGAATAAGTAACTGTTCCACAGGCAGATATTTCAGTGTTTGCACTTGTCTTTAGAAATCAAAGCCTTCTCTGATTAAATGCCATTACAATCCAGCGCTTGGACGGATCCAGAGAGATTAATGTGCTTTTGGGCGGCTTTAATGATAATCCTGCTACAGACGGTATTAAGTAAATGTCAGTAACCTGGTTTGAAGGGAGCTTTCACCTCAGGGATCCTTTCCATTTAGAGGAGAGAGGCTCAGCTTGCTTTTCAAGGCTGCATTGTCACACAAGAGAAATCCTGCTTAGTGAAGACCCTTCTTCCTCCACCCAGTAAAACAAAATAGAGTAAGATGATTTATAGAGGGCTTTATAGATAAATAGATTGAGGTGATTTACAGGGAACTAATGCATCTCTTGAAAGCCAGAACTGCTGCATATTATAAGCCATGTCATAGCTTTGAGACCTGGGTTGCCACCCTTTCCTCATACTCTTTCCAGTGTCTGCTGCCCTTTCCTCACCTCACCACCATGCCATGCAGTTTTTCAGCCAGGGCATCAACAGCAGCAGCTGATAATGGACCTTGGTCATATATGTTGCTATCTCCTGCACCATGCCAGAGGAAAAGTCTGGGGTGTGCACTGCTCTTACCTCATCTTACTCTGGCTGTAATAACAGATCTCACTCCCCATCACATGATTCTGACAGGCTCAGCATTCCCTCCTTTCTACTGTTGCTTTATTAGCGATCTGTAGAAGTTAATCATTCATCTCAGGGGGTGGAGAGAGGAAAGGAAGAAAGAAGAGCTCAGCGTGGACACCGAGAGAGTTTTCAGAAACTCAGTCCTACCACTGAGCTGAGTAACCTCCTATACCTGAAGACTGCCAGAAACCTCTAAGGTTTATACTTTGCAGTAGTGGAAATCTGTTGACAGCTTTTTAAAAATTACATCTTAGCCATCATTCAGAGACCAGCTCAGAATCAGCAAAATATATGATTTCATTGCTGCATGGAACCTGTTGGGGCAGGACATCATAAAAAGACCTTCCCAAAGGCATGGATGAACAAAAAAATGGGCTGAATTTTCACCCTAAATCTTTCCTATTGCAAGCAAAAGCCTCTGCAAGTTAGAAGAACCTAAATTAGCTCCTTCTTTGTCTTGGCACACACTGGCAGCAAAATATGTCACTGAAAGTCATTGAATTTTCTACCCTGACTGGCTGGAGAGAACTATGGAAGATTGCAAACAGTGTCCCCCCTGGGGCTTCTCCACACAACTCTGCCATCTCCAGCAGGCTGAGAAAATTCAGAGAAGCAACCAAAGTCCCAGGGAGCTTCACTGTACTGGGTACCTGGATCTCAGAATGACTCTGCTGTCCAAGAACTGTGAGACAGCCCGGCTCAAAATCTGAATGCACATACACTCAAGAGTCCTCATGCTACCGCATCAAACCAAGCCTTTCTGCCTGACTATTGCAAGACTTGAGGAATATTCACTGTTGTATCTGAGCACTGTCTTTTTGATTTGACCTCTGCCTTTATAGCAAAAGAAAAGGATAGGATAATTTCACTCAGAGAAATGACTCTCTCACTTTCAACCAGTTGAGTTGTTCAGGTGAATGGAACTGAGTGCATGTTCAGCCATGGACAAGGCTTCCAAAATCTCTCTGGATAGTGAAGTCCATGAGCTGCCATGCTCTCAAGAGTCCTGGTATAGTGCTCTTTGCAAACTAGATGCACCATTGAGGCATTTATCTTGATAAACACAAAGAAAGATCATCAGCACAAAATAGACACAGAGAAGGAATTGTGTCTACCTCTGCTGACAATGACCTCTGTGATGCCCTGATGAAAGGGAGGAGGAAAACCAGTGACCCAAATCCTCGAAATACTTCCTTATGGAGATGTGAAAGGAGAGAGACTGCACTATCTACAAGTAAAGCTGTAGTCATTTAAGAAATCCCTTGAATGAAAATGGACCAGACATCTTGCAGAGAAGAAAGCATTGTTCGCTATTACCCGTTGACCTTGCTTGTTTGTCACAATTACAATGGAAAGACAGTCTTAAAACCTACTTTAACTTTGGACCTTTCTTTCCTGTATTTCAGTGGAGAAACACATAAGAAGGTGCCTGCCTTTCTGCCTGCAGAGGTTACTAGAAAATACCTGCAGGGTGCAAGAGCAGAAAAGAGGAAAAGAGAAACAGGCAGGTTGCTCTGTCCTCCACCTGTAATTTGGCTGAGCTCTTTAGGCAGAGAAAGAGCTGCATGCTGAGTTAGGGAGGCAGCTGAGCAGATACACTTAATGTGCTCTCCCTGTGAGGTATACCAAACTCACATTTCCTCTCCCTTGAGAGATCTCTGGCATGTCTCTAACTGATGACACACAAATTTTACCATGGCTGGAAAGGGAACAGACAGGAGGAAGAGCAGAGAGAGAGGCAGCATTCAGATTTGGGAAGTGGATGGACAGATTAAGTACAATTCATTTTACACTGTATTTCTTTGATAGCCAGTCAACCTAGTGCAACTTTGAGGCTCATGGATAGGGCACAATGAGAAAGGCAAGCAGCAGTGCCCCAGTCAGCACTCACTGACTGGGATGCGTGGCTTAACACACTGTCCAATGGCTCAGAACCCTTTTCCCTGGCATCTTCTCAGCTCTTCTGGGAAGTAATACCTTCTTTTCCTCAAGAATCATTCAGCCACAGAGAATCCAAAGTGCTCTCCTGACTTCATGCCACACATACAAACTATTTCACTCTTCAGGGAAATGTAGGCTTGCTGTAGCAATGAAACCTGCATTTTTTGCAGTCCTTCATTGTTTAATGAAGGACTGCAAAACTACACAGTAATGTAGGACCAGGAAGCAAGAAAGAAAACTGTTGCATTTGAAAGAAAAAGGGAGATTTTGGAAAGCAGAAGGAAACATCTATGAATATTATGCAAAGCACCATGTCAGAGGCTCCAGCACCCTAATAAATCATAGGTCTTACATGATCACAGTTATATCTCTTGCATAAGGTGATAGCTTTTGAGACATAAAAGCTATGTCCCATGCATTTGTCCAGGAAAAAGTTAATGCAGAAAAAAGAGAGGGAAAGAAGAAAGACAAAACCAATCAGAAGCTGAAGTTGTTCCTTCAGGATAACAGCAACTGCCACCTCAGAACAAACCATGGGTGTATGTAATAGAAGAGGATGGTCATTTTTCACCATCTGTCTTCTCAAATATCTCTCTAGCTGCACAGCCTACAGGACAATGTTCCATAAAAGAAGTTACGTATTTTTCACAGAAGCACAAGAACTGAGATCTCTCAGATTGATTGCTCTGTCCACATCTGTATGTGCTCCCTTTTCTGCCCCTCCCTGTCCTGTCAGCCTCTACTTTGCATTGGCAATTGACTGTCCACATCAGTTTTACATTGCCCACCACACCCAATTCAGAGATAGATGAAAAACTACCTCATTGACATCAATGCCATTCCTCTCCATGTAGGCCCTGTCATTCACCTGTCCCCCTTCCATAAACTCCATGAGAAGGACGCGGCTTGATGAGAGTTCCCAATAGATCCTGGGAACCTGAAACAAGAGCAGATGTGTTAGGTCAAACAACACGCTGGGAAAGCAAGCAGAATATATCACACACAACCTAGAAAACGAGTAAAAATGGAAGAGGCTGAAGTGAGGACTTGTTTTTTTCCTGAGCACACGGGAGGTAAATCCATCTACCAGCCTATTCCCCATGACAGCAGCAATGCGTGCAAGGACAAAGCACCAATTTAAGAGCGGCAGGATCTGTCCTATGCAACGTTTCTGGCTGTACTCTACAAGATTTTGACCACCTCCCACTCCCACTGTCTGAGATCTTGCTTATCTGCTTTTTAGTTTCTCTAGCTTGGCTGTTTAACTAGTACCTTTGCAAGTTTCTGAATCATCCACTCAGCTCCTTTAGACAGGAACTGCATCTTGTTTGCTATGCAAAGGGCCCACTTATGCAGCTCTAAAAATGATAAGCCATCATCGTAAATTGTATTTCTGCAGTGCCCCTTGGAAAAAAAATGCCTTTGAGCTGACAAACCCTGCATACTTAGGTCACCTGCAATTGAACTGGAAGAAAAAACAAGTGTCACAAATAAGGGACTTGTCACAGAAACCCTGGGAGACCCTTAACTATCTTATTGCCAACGTGACACAGTAACAAGCATAAAATGTCAAAGCACTTTTCATTCAACCTGCAGTAAATCAAGCTGAGTGAGGTACCAGTAAGAGGCCCAGTGTCACCCAGGGAGGCAGTGATGCAGGCATCACTCAGGCTAGCTCCCCATTTTCAACCTCTCTTTCCAGCCAAATTCTTCCCATGCTGAAGTCCCTACTGTCAAGAGTCCTGCTGAAGCTCCCTCTGGATATTCCTCACATCACTGTGCTGACATGACAGCTCCCAGGCTGTCCAGATTTGCCTTTGCACATGGCTGGAGCCACACAGGTACACTTTACCAAGGATATAAGGGACCTCCACCCATTCCCATTATTGTGCCCCAGTACAGAGAAACACATTTTGGATCCTACAAAGAGAGAACCAGCTGTGCAGCCCCCTCTCCTTACCCACCTGACTCAGCTATGGACTCAGGACTCACACACTGCAAGGTTCAGAACCTTGGGGCAGGACAGGAAGAGGTAAGAGATGCTGCCCATCTAGTGTGACCAAAGCCAGGGAACCAGCTAGGCCACTGCACCTCATCACAGCTCCTGAACAAGCAGCATTTTTTAATACTCTGCTTGCAACTACTGACAGTGTCTCAGTCCCTCACAAACTATCTGCCTTCCCCACTGTTCCTGTCCTAAAGAGACCACTATCCCAATGTCACCCACTTTTACCTTACCACATGTGTGCTGCTTTAGCTCGAAGACTCCTTTGCTGAGCAGTTCCAGTGTCCCTCAGTCCCACTGTTCAACACTGCTGGCATATTTGCCTGCTAATCCTGAATAGACTTTGAGGCCACAGACCCACTATGGGCAAAGGGGATTCAGTTACTCACAGCCTTCCCAGCTTGTCTGACATTTTTTGCAGTTAGACTGGTAAGAAAGAAAACCAACTCCATAACTAACAGCACCACAGCCCATCCAGCCCACTGATCCCTACTGTCTTAAATCATTTCAGATGATTCTCATTCTTGTCTCAAGATTTACAGGGGCATGTCAGCAGACTTGTAAAGCACTGACCATGCTCTTGCAGATGCCTCTCTCACTCACAGCCAAATACTTCAGTGATTTTTTTAATTACTCACAGATGTTTGGCTGTAATGCTAGTGCATGGAAACAATTTACTTCTGGCTTTAAAAGCTCAAAAAGGTTCACAGCACAAAATCAACTTCTCAGCTTTCTAGCATGTTTAGGAAAATTAATGATACAGGAGACCAATTCTTCTGCTGCCTTTGGGGGATGAACATGTCTCTGAATTGGCAGGTCAGATGGAAGAATCCATTATTTAGCCATTTCAAGCCATTTGTTATTGTTACACATATTGATATCATGAGAGCTCCTCAACCCAGTGCTGCTCCATGGGGATTTACTTCACAGTATCCTAGTTACAGCTGCAATGGATACAGCTCTCCAAGGTGCAGCACTTCTGACAAATGCCCACTCAGCAAAACCACTGGCCTTTGGCCTTCTGTAGTCCAGGTGGCTCTTAGCTATCTGTGTCTATGGGAAGGCCGCTGCTGCCACTGGGGTCCAAAAGGATTGCCCCAAACCTGGAGTAAGGTGACAAGGAATTACAGCCCTTGCATGGAGGAAGCAAAGAAAAGATGGATGCATCAGCCTGCAAAGCCTAACAAAAACTCACCTCATTTCAGACATCTGTCACTTTCATCTTGGGACTTCTACATAAACAGGAGGTGAAAACCTCCTTTGATGTGTGTATGCCACAGGGTCCAAAGGAGGGTGCATTTTTTGCTCCTTTAGTGTCTGTGTAAATGCAGTTACAGCAATGACTGTGCCCACAGCACAATGTGTGCTTGACCATACATGTATTTCCAGAATACACACAGTGCAGGCTTGTGCCTCTTATATGTCAGCAAAAGCTTTGTGCACATGTGAGTTTGAAGATGTGAAGTTAAGTCTTCCTAAGAGATGTGTACATGCATGGTTGTCTTAAGACATGTGCCATTGACCTTAGTAAGCATGTAGCTGGAGAGGTGGGGTAAGAGCGCCAGTGGGAAAAAGCACAGTATAGGGTGCAGTTGAGTTTGTGTATGAAGGCAACATGAATTCATTAGCCACGGATGAGTATACTCTACCCCTCTACTCTGATCTTGTGAGACCTCACTTGGAGTACTGTGTACAATTCTGGTGTTCTCAACATAAGAAGGACATGGAGCTGTTGGAGCAACTCCAGAAGAGTTATAAGGAGTTATATACAAGGATGATCAGGGGACTGGAGCACCTCCTGTATGAAGATAGGCTGAGAAAGTTGGGGCTGTTCAGCCTGGAGAAGAGAAGGCTGCGTGGAGACCTCATAGCAGCCTTCCAGTATCTGAAGGGGGCCTATAGGGATGCTGGGGAGGGACTCTTCATGAGGGACTGTAGTGAGAGGACAAGGGGTAACGGGTTCAAACTTAAACAGGGGAAGTTTAGATTGGATCTGAGGAAGAAATTCTTTACTGTAAGGGTGGTGAGGCACTGGAATGGGTTGCCCAGAGAAGCTGTGAATGCTCCATCCCTGGCGGTGTTCAAGGCCAGGTTGGACGGGGCCTTGAGCAACCTGGTCTAGGGCACAAGATGCATAAAGTAAGACTATTAAGGCACATACGTACATGGAAATATCTGTTCCCTCACCTTCAGGAAGTCAAAGTTCTTGAACATATCAGCAACCTTCTCAGCATTTCTACCTTCATGGAGGAAATCCAGCTCCAAGGGCAGATTCTTCTTAGCTTCTTCCACCAGCCACATGAACTCAAAATCTGGAAAGATCTGCTTCACAACCAAAAGGAGAACCTGAAGACAAGGGAACAGGCAATCTGCTGCATCCTGGCTCCAAAGCCTCACAGCTACACACAATGCTGTTTTGATAGGATCATTCCATGTAATTTACAGGGAGAAAAAAACCCAAACCAAACCAACACAACAAAAAAAAACCCCCACCAAACCAAATACAACAAAAAAACAAACTCTAAGTGCTTGTATGGTTCTGGTGGTATCATAACTCAATAGATGGTGCCATGCTTTGAGCGCGCAACACAAATTTTGGTTTGCTTTTCCATCCAGGATCATCTAGGAGTTAAATGATGGCACAGACAGCAAATGGAGCCCAGCTGCCTGCTGCCTAGAAGTAAGAGAATGAAGCCATGGAAAAGAGACCGCACGGCCAAATCTCTCCAAGGGCATTGCCCAGGAGTGACCCTCTTCTGAGCCTTATGGTTCTACATATCACTGTTTGGCTTCACACAAACAACCCTCAGATAATGCAGAAGAGGAAGACCTAAAGTGAGACTTAACCAGTGCTACTTCTTCCACTGCTGAGCAAGAATTTTGCTAGCACAGAAAATCCACTGGGCAGTTCAGAGAAGACAATGGATTTTGGATACAGGTATTAGACTACAGACAACACTTCTGGTGGGGGTCAGAGGCCAAGTTGCTCCTCAGCATCAGTCACAGCCATCCTGAGCAATGCTGAGATAGTGTTTTGCAAGTGTCATACATTCACCACCTGCTATTCTCTCCTTAAAGGGATCAGATATTCAGCTGCACAGGGCCTTGAAAAGCCCAGAGGAAAGGCTGCTGGAAATGTCTGCTTAAAAGCAGTGATGGGCAGTCCTTCTTGAAGAAAATCAAGATTGTGCAATTGGATGGCTTAATCAAAATTGCACATCAGCCAAGTATGCTTTCTGCTCAAATGAAGCGCCAGTTTCTCCAACAGTGGCACAAATTTACATAGTTGACAATCTGGACTGCATCTTAAAGAAAATAACATGTTTGGGGTTTTTTAACTACTTGTGTCATAAAACAAGAATAAAACATTAAAATGTGATCCACTTTGTTGTCTTCACCTTACTTGTTATGCACATCTATCTGAATATGAAAATTGACTTATTAATGTGTTCCTGGACAGTTTTCCTTTCTAGATCTCCACAACTGAGGTGGGAATTCCTGCAGCACACACAGAAAAGCTGCTATCATTGAAATGTATGACAAAAAGTAAATTTATGAACCATCACTGCTCCTGTTCAGCTGTGTGAAAACATTTGTTCTCCACCTCTGTTTCTACTTCTCTTATCTAAATGTCAGTTCCAAACTTAATGTTCCTTTAAAAATGTAATCACCAGGTTCCAGACACCATTGAATGATTTTTCAACTGTTATATCTAGAAGCATAAATCCTTTCAAATTTATGTCACCCAAATAAAATGTTACCAGCCATCTTCATGAACGCGTACATAAACTTTTTAGGGGCTGCAGGATTATTTCATTGGTGCCCGATGTGGGAAAATTCATGCATTGTTTTTTGCTTTCTTTAAATGCTCTTTGGAATCAATTTACCAACTTGACCATCAGCAGGGAAAAACTTAACAAGTATTTGGCCTGTCCCTTTTCTGACATGTGTCTAACATTGTCTTGAAGTAAGTATCGATATAAGAAGAATAATGAAGTATCTCTCTCTGGATTTACCAGATGCTGCACTGATTCTTAAAGTCAGAACTGATGCCATGAAACCTCAAGTGAATTTAGGAATTTTCCATCTAGCTTTTCCCATCCAGATTCCTTCTCATCAGTCTCTAAATAAGACAATCGCCATCAATATTTAAATCAACCCGCTACCTAGCCGCAATATCGGTCTGATTCTTAAAGGACCAGAACCTCAGTGCAGATAATCTGGCTTTCAGTGCAGCCTACACAAAAATAGTCCCACAGAAGGATATGATAATGCATATAAGCCAACACTTCACAAGTGATCCTTTAAAAAACAAGGCAGCATGTGTCATGCTGTGAACTACTTTCCTATAGCTGTGTGTACACAACAGATCTTGAGGATGACAAAATAGACTGTCTGTCTATTTGAGGAAGGACAACACTAAATTGCCAAAAGGAAAGACACTGGTTTAGTTTCAAGTTTCCCAGGAGGTTTAGTCTAAAACCAGAAAAGACAAGAATCACTCCTAAATCATTTGTTTAAACGTCTCTTATCAGTATAACCAGCAATCACAATAAGATACCACGGGGGGGGGGAGGTATTTTACTATTATACACACTGTTAAAAGGGCAAATGTCCCAACAGGGATTTAGGTCTTGGCTCATTCCTACATCACCTTCTGACTGCCCGGGTTTCACAGTCTTTCATTACCTGCCCATCCTTCTTCCCTGACTGCTTAGTTTCTGCCATCCTGTTCCAGGCAGGAATGAAGGATGCCATAAGCCCCTTGAGATCTGCTGCGCATGTGATAATTCACAAAAGCAAACTCATTGGGCAAACCACTGCAGTCAGTCCTGGAGAGGACCAGAATCAAATCCAAATCCTCAGCTGGACCCAAAACTAGTTTAAACAGCTCTCTGCTCTCAAACCAGCATTGAAACAGAAATATCACGTCTTACTGGTATATCTTTATTGAACCCCAAAAATTTCACTACAAATTCAGAACAAATATTCAGCTGCAATGTGATGTGCTCCAGCTGGAACCATCTGTGCTTCTTTGCAGACTAGCCACTACTGCTCAAAGCTGGGTGTTTTAGATGTCTAAAGAAGCTTTAGCTATGTGTTTCTCTGACAGTGTGCCAGCAGGATCTTTGATAGGATCTTTGATTCCTGATCTTCTGTGATGGTGAACTGTGTGTCGCTGAATTAACAGTACCCTCTAAACACTTAGCAGCCCCCTTCAGCCCTCCTTGTGAAGCCACAGTGGAATTTAACTGAAAAACACATGCTAATCATGTAGAACGATTTTTCCTTGACCACACAGCACTGACTGCAAGGGGAAACAAGGCCAG
Organism: Ara ararauna; assembly: GCA_028858755.1. Classification (NCBI taxonomy): domain Eukaryota; kingdom Metazoa; phylum Chordata; class Aves; order Psittaciformes; family Psittacidae; genus Ara; species Ara ararauna. The sequence goes on along the minus strand of CM054380.1, from coordinate 57,088,483 downwards.
TTTAATCAACCACTTAACAGTCTGTCTTCACAGGCTGAAGACAGACTTCAGGACTCACTCTCTAGTTCTTAAATCTCATATGGACTTACTTTCACGTCATTCATGTTTACCTGTTTTCTTCTTCTGCCCTCCTTCACTTTTACCCTCTTCCTCAGTCTTTCCATCCACATTAGCCTGCACTGCAGTCCTCACCACTTTCTGTAGTATTCCCATAAGGCATCAGTTATCTGTGTGGAGGTTTCAAAGCTACACAATGGTGGTATTATACCTGCTTAAACCACGACACAGTGTGAATGTGGTCCCCACACGTTCCGATGGCAATTGCTCTGTAAGTCAAAGTCAACAGGTAGTTTTACCTCTATGAGCAAAATATCCTTGGAGCTCTGAGCTTGGACCTTTGGGTGCTGGATTTTCACTGCCACCGTTCTCCCATCCTGCAGCACTGCCTTGTGTACCTGGGCTAGTGATGCTGCTCCCAAGGGAGTGTACTCAAAACTCACGAAGAGCTCTTTTATCTGCCAGAAGAAGAGAAAGAAGAATCAGCTTGGGGTGCCAGAGACTATCCTAAAGAAAGCCCAGCCCACAGGACAGAGATAGCATATGCCAAAGCTGGACAGGCTCATCCTTTCCTTGTTCCCTGCCCGAGCCTTGTCACTGCTTGGTCTCCCAGTGAAGCCTGCCAAGCACAGAAGTGCCCTGGAGACACTCTGCTCATGGAAACCTGTGGTAGAGCCCCAGCAGTGCATTTCATCTAGAAGATGGAATAGCACAGCAGCATGTGAGGGACCCCTCCAGGATGTCCTGAAAATGGGCTGGAGCAATTATGGTCAGCATCCTTGGTCACTACTGGGTGCAGAAGCCAACAGCTATCCCTTTTCATGTATTTTTTTGCAGTTATTTATATGCCAGCCACCATTACCCCTGAAACCTGACTGCATATTCCCATTCATTACAGCAGTGTCACCTAGCTTACTTGGTGAAAGCCAGTATGATCAGGAGCAGTGTAAGGGCTGGATTCAGGGCAGGGGGACAAAAATTAGCATTTGCGCTTCTTATGACTTGCTCTGAAAACATGTTTCATGTGATGGACTTTCTCACACCCCTAGTACAAGTAACCACTGCTCCCTGCTCACAGAAAGCACCAGGGTGGGACAGCAAAGCACTTTATGTGCAGGAAAGGAAATTATTGGCAGCTCTGGCCATGAAACTCAGGACTAGCCTATAAGGAGAGTTGCAGATGAATAAGCAGATTTACTAGGGGAATCCAAAACATAAACAGACATGGGTGAGGCAATGGAAGACGGGCAAAGGCCCATCTGTCCTGCATCAAGAGAAGCGTGACCAGCAGGTCGATGGAGGTGTTCCTACCCCTCTACTCTGCTCCTGTGAGACCTCACTTGGAGTATTGTGTGCAGTTCTGGTGTCCTCAACATAAAAAGGACATAGAACTGTTGGAACAAGTCCAGAAGAGGGCCACGAGGATGATCAGGGGACTGGAGCACCTCCCAAATGAAGACAGGCTGAGAAAGTTGGGGCTGTTCAGCCTGGAGAAGAGAAGGCTGCATGGAGACCTCATAACAGCCTTCCAGCATCTGAAGGGGGGCTGTAGGGATGCTGGGGAGGGACACTTCATGAGGGACTGTAGTGATAGGACAAGGGGCAACGGGTTCAAACTTAAACAGGGGAAGTTTAGATTAGATATGAGGAAGAAATTCTTTACTGTGAGGGCGGTGAGGCACTGGAATGTGTTGCCCAGGGAAGTTGTGAATGCTCCATCGCTGGCGGTGTTCAAGGCTGGGTTGGACAGAGCCTTGCGTGGCATGGTTTAGTGGGAGGTGTCCCTGCCCCTGGCAGGGGGGTTGGAATTAGATGCTCTTAAGGTCCTTTCCAACCCTAACTGTTCTTTGAGTCTATGATTCTATGAAAATACAGCACCCTGCTACAGACCCCCAGCGCAGCACTGGGCAGCCAGGACCCTGAAAACACTATCACTATGGTCACTAGAGATGCCGCTCTGCACTGTTAAATTAGCTGGGAGGGAGTGCCAACATGGTTATGTAGCTTCAAGCACAGAGCTGGTTCATGTAATGCTAGTTGAGGGTTTCTGTCCTGTTCTGTAGAGCAAGGTGCAGAGAAGGCTCTGAGGTATCCAAGAAGTCAGCAAAGGGAACCTATCCCACACTTCCCACAGGCTGGACTGATTTCGGGTGAGTGGTTGAGAAGCCTGTAATTTATGCAGTAACAAAAAAGAAAGAATGTCAGTGCATTTTTATAACCTGCTTTTTAAAAGGTAATTAAAGATGGGAGCTGCAGCAAGCTAGTAATTAAATATGAATAAAGACCTTCTAAGCAAAGTCTTCACGCAAAGCATTAAATGAATATTCTTTTTGCTGACAAGGAAGAAAAATACTATACAAGGAGCAGCCTGTTCCCTTCTGCAGCTGCCAGGGAATGAGCCCCCTCCCACACCACCCTACCCCCTTCTCTTTCAACCCCTTCCACAGAAAACTATTGCTAGCAACCAACTGGAGCATTTGCAGCAATTAGATTGCAATAGGGAGTCAGCTGCCTCCAGTAATTCACTAGGAAGTTGCATTCTGATTATTTATTTAATTTCCTTTGGTCCTGGCAGCAAAATCAATTAAGTAAAACAACTGCATTTAAAAACAACTACTTATGTGTTTTTTAATTACAGCAGGTCCATAATTCAAACCTATTGACATTCACGCCTCTAGAGGAAAAAGGTTTTTCTCTCTTCCCCTCTGCCCTTTCTTTTCTCTCTCACTTCTGGATTTTTGAGATGCTCATTTCAGATTAGTATAAAGAAAAAAACACCTAGGATGACAGACAGCTATGGGGACACATGTTCAAGACACAGGGACCTTCACCTTTAGGTGAAGTTTTTCTATCAGCTGAATAGAGGACCTGTTAAACAGAAGAGACTTAAGGTGGCCAGGAGCATGTTGGGCTAAGAGATCCCATAAGGAAGGAAAAAACGCAAAGAACTTACCACATGAAGTAAAGCTGCAGCTTTCTTCAACTCTCTCATGACCCCACATACTCATATTAAAGGAAATATACAGAGCAGCAACCAATATTGCTAGTCTAAAATGTCATAAGGGTGGTAACATCCTTCAAGGTTAAAGCACAGAACTGGGAGCTCACCGGCCTGAATCCAGTAAGGTACGTTTATAGTAAGACGACATATACATTAAATAAAATTCCACCTGCTCTCTATTTCAAAAGCTTTTAATTGCCTACACTGTCAATCCAACCGTTTTCACCAGTACTGAATGCATACAGGGAAAAAAAAAAGCTGCACATATTCCCTCTGGCAGGAATCATATATACAATACTCTTGTGTGACAAAGTTTTCTAAGGAAACATCATTTGAAGAAAGCTGTCTCTAGGAGTTCTTTTGGGCAGAAGGATTTCGTTTAAAAACTTGTTATTTAGGACATGAAAACCAGGTTAGCAATCATATCCATTAGAGCCACCCCATGGCCCTGCTGCAGTACAAGGGGAAATCTGTGTGCACCCACAGGCTGCAGGCGGGGGCAGCAAGGCAAGGGACTGCAACAGGGCCAGAGAACTGATGGATCCTCCAGGAGCATAAAGGTAGAGCTTGCACATGGGAGAGGGAGTAGATCACCAGGCCATTACATGAGCAGGTGTGAGGATGAGATAAAACAGCAGCACAATTACGCTTGGCTCCAGGACCCCCCACTTAGCAAATCACCCTCATTCATTATGAAACTGTGCTTTTGCAGCTTGCTGGACGCAGCTAGCGCCTCTGATGCTGGCTGTGTTTCCCTGACAAGGCAAAAGCAAGAGAGGCTGTATGACATGGAAGCAGGGAAGAGGTGAGCCAGACTCTATACTGCCTGCCAGAGAGCAGGGATCTTCCCAAGCGAAGGTGGCTGCACCCGTTTCATGCAGGCAGGGAGTTCTTGCAGTAGGCTGCAGGTTCTTACTGCTCACAAGCACCCAGCTAATAAGAACCCTTAAGAAAAACTCTAATCATCATTTCCAGGATGTGTAATTAGTAAAGGTCTGGGACAGTCTCGAGCCCACCTGACATGGTACTTAAGGAACTCTCAAGTTTCTTTCAGGCCACAGCTGGTCTCCAAGGGCCTTATCAAACTGGCTATTACCATCTGTAATCCTGGCAGGAGATGAAACAACCATAGTTTGCAGTCAGATTTAATAAAGGTTTAAAAGAGAGAAAAGGACCTTTAGGGCTGCTCTTCCAAAGAAGCAGGACAGCCAGCTGCTGGTTTACAGCTCTACAGGTGAGCAGTGTCCCTGCACACACTGGTTTCCTTCGCTAGCCTTCTGTAGAGCCAGCTCACCACCAGGCACATGCTTAACCAGCAAGTGAATATGTCACTGTATTTCACTGCCTGGAAATACATCCCTGACTGTCTAGTTCTAAAGAACGAAGCTCACTGAATTTTAAATATGCAAAATCTTTTCATGATTGTTGGTATCAGTATTCACACCTCAGGGAGCTGATAAAAAAGCTCTTACAAGATCTATCTACTTAGATTAGGATGTATTTGTGCTGAGATTGCACCTAGAGACCATCATTAAGCCCAGAGTACCATTTGTATGAGATGCATAGCCACGGCGGGCCCTGCACAAACTCACACTTTCCAGGAGCCCCTGTTGTCACCTACAGGCCTCCTCACATGGTGAAGTGCCTTCCCAAAGCACACGCTGATCTGCCTGTGGTCTGTGGCACACACCAGCGGATGCTGCAACATTGAGCATCAGAATGCCTCGGTATTTATGCAAATCCTGTTCTTAAACACTTAGGAAGTTACTGGAAGTCAACTGGATTTAAACTTCCGAATCCTGAGTCCTTTCTGAAAGTACTACCCTACCTGACCTGCCCAGCGTGCTCTGAGAAGTCTTTGACAGAGATGGGATTTAACCCAGATATCCCAAGTTCTAGCCTGATATCCTAATCTCCAAACCATAAAAGTTAACTGTGCATGTCTGGCTAGCTAATTTCTTTTGAAATATACTGTCTCTTAATCCCAACCTTTTTATATCCATGTGCTGCAGCAAATGATCAAATATTACCACCTACTTTCAACCTGCCCACTCCAGAGAGATATATTCCCTTCCCTTGCCAGAAAGTCTGCTAACAAGGTATGCTGGAGGAGAACCCTCAGTCTTGGAGCCCCTTCCTGGCTCAGCACTGTGTAACAACATCCTGAGTGGGATGTGGTGACTCTGATCTGCCACTGCAACCACAGCAGATGAACAGTGGTCATGCGTTAGCAGTCTATCCAGGACAAATTTAGGGTACAGTGGGATGCAGGATCACTAACAGAAGGTGTCTCAACAGCCCAGTCCTTGTTTAGCTGGCAGGTTGAACCCTTTCCAGCATAGTGCTCCAGAACCCTATTATGTGATGTAGCCAGAATAAGGCCACTAAAGGGTCTAAGTAGGAAGATTATGCATTACAAGTCCTACCTAGGGGGTTTCCAGCAGAGTCCAGGATAGTTTTGAATATTCTGGTTTTCCACAACCACTTACAAAAAACCTTTCCTCTGCCAGAGCTGAGCCACTCTAACACAGGTAGTGTCAGCGAGGTGACTTTCAAATGCTCAGCGTTTCCCAGGGGAAGAGAGTCCTTCACCAAAGCATTTCAAAACTGCCTTCAAATGTTTCCCAGGACTTCAAAGGAGACTTCAGCCTGGAATGACAGACAATGGGAAGGGAACATCACAGAGCTCTATGAAATCACTTCTGTCATAAACAACAGGATTGGGAATGCTTGTTCACTCCATAGAAGTACTCAGGAGCAGCAAATTGTCAGTTAGGACACAAGATTACCAGATGGCGAGATTAAAAAAGGCAAAAATAAGTATTTTTTTCCCCACCAATTATACTGTGGAACTCATTGTCACAGGATGTTATGAATGCCAGAATTCCAGGTGGGTAGATAAGTCAATGAAAAAAATCCATCACAAGTTATTAAACACCAAGATACAATCTCTGGGCCAGGAAATCTCTATAACCTTCAGCTTACTGGAAGCTGGAAAATCATACCAAGTAAAGTTTACCTGTACGTCTGTCATGTTTTTATAGCCTTTGTCTCTTAGCAAATATTGGTTACAGCTGGAAGCAGTGGCAGACTTCAGTTTTTGGTCTGATCTTCAGAAGCTCTTCCCACCAGACTGACCAGTCTCAAAGTTACTCTTATCAGAAAGTTACTGATAGATCCTGTAAGTTTCTGAGAGTGCAAAGGGTATGGGGGAACCACAGCTGGCCCAGTCTCTGGTAACAGTGCATCTTCATGAAACCTCTGTCATGTAACTTTCAGACAATAAAGTTGCTTCTGTTAACAAAAGTATAGAGATATGCCAGAACTGAGTGCAAATACGCCCACTGGGCATATGCCAATTGGGAACTGACAATCTGGCACATCTGGGGAGCATGCAGCAGGAGCTAACACCATCTCAGACTAAGGACCTCTACAGATGCTTCCCTGTGCTCCACAGCTTCACATATCACAGACGTTCAAAACAATTCACAAAAAGGGGCCCAACAGGGATAATGCTATTCTCTTATCACCAAATAGCAGTGCAAACTGAAACATTCAAAACCTCAGCCACAGTTTCAAAGCAGATCTCTTCTTCTGATCACAGCATACTGTAATTGCTCCCAAGTCTTGCATTTTGTATTTGGAGATAGCAATCTATGATATGACTTGCTACTAAAGAAGGGGCTGCCGAGTCAGCACAGGATGAACTTGAATTTCTTCCCTCCAGGATACTCATCAAAGGCCATGATACAACAGAGCTCCATCAACAACGGTACTGTGTTGTGATGGAAAGAGCTTGCTTGCCCTGTGAGGTTGAGAGCCATGCTGGTGGTGGCATACGCCTCCGGTAGGGTCCTGCAAGCCAGACATGTCTCAACTGAAGGGTCAGACAAAGTGCGTCCATGGGCAGGATGGGCTCACTAGCCTTCAGGTAACCATCCTAGGAGAAGGACAACTCTAATTTCAAACCTGGGCAGATGGAGCTCATTTAGCCCTGTGAGGCCATCCATCTAAGAGAAGGATACTTTAACCAAACCTACGACCTGAGGACTTTGCTGTCACCGCCCAAGCTCGCTAGGCCCTGGCAGATAAACCTTAGGTGTAAAGGGTGGGGTCAGTTCTGCGCACGCTGCACCCCACCTAAAAACTCCAATGCGTAGGCTGAAGGGTTTACTCGCATTTGCAGAGCCCTGTAGCGACAGGAGAGGGACAAAACGGCAGGTGAAAAGGTGCACTGGAAGCCGCAGGTCCAACCCTGCATGCAGGCTGTTCAGGACATTGGTTGCTAGAGACTGACCCAAGAGATGACAGTCTTGTTCGGCAACATCCTGAATGACCAAGCAGCCTTTTTCAAGGAGAGCACTGCTTGCTCCATACGGAGAGAGGACTAGAAAAGGTGGCCTAACCAAAGCTCATCTCCCCCTCCACCTGGTTGGCTAGACACAGCCAACAGGCATGTTCTGTTGCGGTCAACCAAAGACAAAGAGACAAAGGCATACACCTGCCTTCAAAGGTGTGTCCAGACTGACATTTGCATGTTGGAACATCAGAACCATGCTTGATACAGCAGATAGTGGGAGTCCTGAATGTCGTTCTGCTCTAATTGCCCACGAACTGTGATGACTTAACATCGACATTGCGGCTCTCAGCGAAGCTCGCCTTCATGAGAAAGGAACCCTTAAAGAACATGGTGCCGGCTATACACTTTATTGGTCAGGCAAATCCAAAACCAAAAGTCATCTCTCCAGAGTTGGCTTCATGATTAAAAACTCCATCACCTCTAAACTTGAAAATTTGCCAACAGATCTAAACACTGGCACCTCATTGACTATGTCTTAGTGCGCCAGATAAATGTTCGCAGTGTCTGTCACACGCAAGTGATGCCTAGTGCAGAATGTCAAACAGACCATTGCCTTGTGCATTGCAAACTTAACCTCCACTTTAAGCCCATACCTAAGAGGGGTGGCATTTCGAGGAGGAGGCTCAAAGCTAACAATCTCCAAATAGCTGCAGTGAGAGACAGTTTCCAGGCAAACCTTCAAACTAGGCTTGAAGAGACCATCCCATAGACTCGTCTCCTGAAGTGCCTTGGCAACATATTAGAAATAGCATCCTGCAGTCTTCCAAAGTATCCTTAGTGTTCTCCTCAAATTAAAACAAAGACTGGTTTGATGAAAACAATCAGGTAGTCCAGGAATTATAGACAAAGAAGAGATCTGCCCACCAAGTACACCTCACTCAGCCATCCTGTCATGTAAGAAAAGCAGCCTTTTGTCTTGCATGCAGTAAACTCCAACAGAAACTTCATGACATCCAGAACAAGTGGTGGCTTAACCTAGCAGAAAAGACTCAACTACGTGCAGATTTGGGTGACCACAGAGGATTCTATGAGGCTCTGAAAGCAGTGTATGGACCCACACACCAGGTTCAAAGTCCTCTACTCAGTGAAGATGGCCAAACGCTTCTCATAGATAAAATATCCATCCTGAATCGATGGCCTGAACACTTTCAAACTCTCTTCAGTGCCAACAGTGTAATCCAAGGCTCAGGAATCCAGCACATTTCACAACAACCGCCGAAAAATGAAATGAATATAGTCCCTACCATGGGAGAGACTCTTAATGCCATTCAGCAGATGAAAACTGGCAAGGCAGCTGGGGTCCATGGGATCCCACCCAAAATCTGGAAGCATGGAGGTCAAGCACTCCATGCTAAATTTCATGAGCTAGTTGTGCACTGCTGGGAACAAGGCAAACTACCACCAGATCTCCGTGATGCAATCATTATCACCTTGTACAAGAAAAAAGGAGCAAAATCAGACTGCTCAAACTACCGAGGTATAACTCTGCTCTCCATTGCTGGAAAAATCCTTGCAAGAATATTATTGAACAGATTAGTACCCGCTATTGCAGAAGAACTTCTACCTGAAAGTCAATGTGGTTTCAGAGCAAATAGAAGTACCACAGACAAGGTATTTGTTCTCAGACAATTGCAAGAGAAGTGTAGAGAACAGAACAAGGGACTCTATGTAACTTCCATTGATCTTAGAATCATAGAATAGTTAGGGTTGGAAAGGACCTTAAGAGCATCTAATTCCAACCCCCCTGCCAGGGGCAGGGACACCTCCCACTAAACCATGCCACACAAGGCTATGTCCAACCCAGCCTTGAACACTGCCAGCGATGGAGCATTCACAACTTCCCTGGGTAATCCATTCCAGTGCCTCACCACCCTCACAGTAAAGAATTTCTTCCTCATATCTAATCTAAACTTCCCCTGTTTAAGTTTGAACCCGTTGCCACTTGTCCTCTCACTACAGTCCCTCATGAAGAGTCCCTCCCCAGCATCCCTATAGGCCCCCTTCAGATACTGGAAGGCTGCTATGAGGTCTCCACACAGCCTTCTCTTCTCCAGGCTGAACAGCCCCAACTTTCTCATCCTGTCTTCATTTGGGAGGTGCTCCAGTCCCCTGATCATCCTCGTGGCCCTCCTCTGGACTTGTTCCAACAGTTCCATGATCTTAAGATCCTTTCCAACCCTAGCTATTCTATGATTCTATGATTCTATGACAGTGTGGTGCACTGTTAAAATGGGAAGAGAGTAGGGAAGCTTTGGGGGCTGCAGCTGTCATCTTAACAGTGCGTGCTACAATGTCCCCTCTATTTCATGCGACAGAGTAGCTGAAAAGTTACTCAGTTCTATGCCTGATACAGCACTTCTAAGGCTTGTGGCTCCCAGAAATTTTGGAATTCACTGCATTGACAGTAGGGCCCTATTGCTTTCAAAAGTCTGAATGCCCTTCCTGGACCAGGTTTAAGGGTTGCAAACTTTGCCCTAGGCTGGTCACCTTTTCAAGAACATACACATAGCTGTCTGTGGACTCACTGGTTCCTGCAAGTCCGCAAGACCAGAATTCTAGGTATGAGAAAAATGTTACCTTGGAATAAAGCAATCTACTCAGACAGTGAATGAGGTTTTTTCCATTGCCCCAGCCTTTCTATCCCCTCTACAAAAACCAAATGTCACAGTGTTGCTCTGAGAATTATTAAGACAGCAAAAACTGAAAGATTAGATTTATCGCAGCAAACAGTGGATTATGAAGAATAATTCATCAAACGTCAGAACAAACAGCCCACAATTTATAGGCGGCTTTGTTGAGTCAGTGAAATCTGATTGGACTTCTCCCCACCTAATGAATGCCAAGCTTAATTGATGGTTCCTAAATGCATCTGTCAAGAACGTGTATTTATTAACTCAATATTTTTAATAATATTGTAGATATATACAGAATAGTAGTTTTATTCTGAATTGATTCCCTGGTGCTCATATTATACATACATGAAAGTGTGTACCTATATAGAGGTATACCCTGCATCCAAATGAACACAGGTAAGAGGTATGTGTGTATTCTGATGCACTGAAACAATTACATGTGGCTTATTACACAAAATCCCTGCACCTTTCAGTGCACGGGATGGCAAAGCATTATGGTCCATTTCAAGGGGAGATGTGCATTAACGTGCCTGCCTAGAATTTTAAAGAGCTAACATTGGCTCTTCCCGATATCCCCTGTGATGCTGGGCCACACCATGTCACAGAGCTCATGCATGGATAAGAAGAATTAGGGCTGCCCAGTCAGCTATAAATCTGCCCTTATCTAAATTCTCAGGATCAAATTTGTAACTTTAATATCTTTTTAAAAACCTATCTGTACAGCACATGTACAGCAGTTATTACACACACAGCCACAGACATGTAACTTCATCTGCCAATGGTATATACATTTGCTCCTGGCACGCTGATCACTGCTAATTTGATTAATCACTGCTAACTTGATTAATCACTGCTAATGTTGCACTGCAATAGCACAAAATGAGGACTGTCGATCGGCCATCAGCCTTTCTTCTAAGAAAAGGCTGTGAGCCAGCTGGGGTATAAAGTTCATCTCTTCCTGTCATTTCTACCTGCTACCACTTTGGTATGCAGCAGCCCATTACTAGCAATACCACAGAGAATCTTCTCTGTGATCCTGCCAACAGCATTTCCCAGTCACAAAGCCATCAGTGTTACAGAAAATGAGCTCTGCTAAAAGAAGAGTCCTTGATCCCATCGTCTGGAGACCAAAGCTGGCTCACTCATTCACTATCAGATACCTAGAATTCTGGCTATTCCCTGTTCTGCTAACCTGTCATCCTCTTTCTCCAGTCTCTTCTGGCTAGAAGAACACTGAGAAAGCCTACATAAAGCCACCCTTGCTTTCATCTCATCCATCCACTGAGCTGTACAGCAACATATCAGTCTACTTGCTATGAGCCAGGGAACTACAGACCAGTCAGCCTCACCTCTGTGCCTGGCAAAATCTTGGAGGAGATTCTCCTGGAAGGCATGCTAAGGCACATAAATAAGAACAAGGTGGTTGGTGAGAGCCAGCATGGCTTCACTAAGGGGAAATCCTGCCTGAACAAACTGGTGGCCTTCTATGATGGGGCTACGGAACTGATGGACAGGGGTAGAGCAGTTGATGTCATCTACCTGGACTTGTGCAAAGCGTTTGACGCTGTCTCACATGACATCCTTGTCTCTAAGTTGGAGAGACATCAATTTGATAGGTGGACCACTCGGTGGATAAGGAACTGGCTGGATGGCCGCACACAAAGAGTTGTGCTCAATGGCTCAATGTCCCGCTGGAGACCAGTAATGAGTGGTGTCCCTCAGGGATCGGTGTTGGGACCGGTCTTGTTCAACACCTTTGTCGGTGACATGGAGAGTGGGATTGAGTGCGCCCTCAGCAAGTTTGCCGATGACACCAAGCTGTGTGGTTCGGTTGATACCTTTGAGGGAAGGAATGCCATCCAGAGGGACCTTGACACGCTTGTGAGGTGGGCTGATGCCAACCTGATGAAGTTTAACCATGACAAGTGCAAGGTCCTCCACCTGGGTCAGAGCAATCCCAGGCACAGCTCCAGGTTGGGCAGAGAAGAGATTGAGAGCAGCCCTGTAAAGAACGACTTGGGGGTGCTGGTCGATGACAAGTTAAACATGAGGTGGCTTCAGTGTGTGCTCGCAGCCCAGAAAGCCAAACGTATCCTGGGCTGCATCAAAAGGAGTGCGATCAGCAGGTTGAGGGAGGTGATCATGCCTCTCTACTCTGCTCTCGTGAGAAATCTTGGAGTACTGTGTGCAGTTCTGGTGTCCTCAACATAAAAAGGACATGGAAGTGTTGGAACAAGTCCAGAGGAGGGCCACGAGGATGATCAGGGGACTGGAGCACCTCCCGTATGAAGATAGGATGAGAAAGTTGGGGCTGTTCAGCCTGAAGAAGAGAAGGCTGCGTGGAGACCTTGTAGCAGCCTTCCAGTATCTGAAGGGGGCCTATAAGGATGCTGGGGAGGGACACTTCATGAGGGACTGTAGTGATAGGACAAGCGGTAATGGGTTCAAACTTAAACAGGGGAAGTTTAGATTGGATATAAGGAGGAAGTTCTTTCCTGTAAGGGAGGTGAGGCACTGGAGTGGGTTGCCCAGGGAGGTTTTGAATGCTCCATCGCTGGTGGTGTTCAAGGCCTGGATTGGACAGAGCCTTGGGTGACATGGTTTAGTGGGAGGTGTCCCTGCCCCTGGCAGGGGGGTTGGAATTAGATGCTCTTAAGGTCCTTTCCAACCCTTACTATTCTATGATTCTATGATTCTACAGTAGCTTTAATTGTTACGGAGTCATACTTTGAGGAAAAGCACCTTTTATTCCATCTTCGATGACTCCTACTATTTAATAGTACGTGCTCAGACACACACATGGTAGCTTCATTTATTTTCCTAAGCCAGACAGGCAGAACTGTCTGAGAGTATCACTCATCCTGGATCAAAACCAATCTCAGTGGTGACAGCTACAACAGGCAGTAACAGCAAGGAGCAGACACAGATGATGTAGATCTCCCAAGATCCTACCAGTGAAATGGACCTCATCTCCTTTCTTGCTGAATGGTGAGCCACTTACTCATGGCTCCCACAAACAAACAATATTCAGTCCAATAAAAGCAAGGATTGTCTGTCATACCCAGACTAGAACCTAAGTGGCCTAGGAACATCCCCTGACTGGCACAAGGAAATAATGTTTTTCAACAGTTAAGCTATTGGTTGTCCTACTACCTTCCAGAGACACAGGATACTAAGATTAACAGACTAGTTCAGAACTCAGAGTTAATGCTTTCAACAGTCAGAGTTCTACAGGTTTTCTACTAGCATCACCACAGCCTCTTCCATGATTAGCTTCATTCAGCTGTTCTTTGTCCAGGTGCTGGTTTCACAAAGCACTCTAAAAGCAGAGAGACTGCACATTAGACTTCTAACGTAAGGCAGAGATCAAGGTGGGTAGTCGCGAAAGCAGAGTCCATGTATTAACTGCAGGGCTAGCTCATCTTCAATAGCACAAGCACATATGGCAAAACAGAGAGAAGAAACAGTAAAGCTGGGATGAATCAGAACAAGTCTCTAACCCATTCACCAGTGTGAACATTACTCCTGGTGGAAGCACTCATTTCAGACAATGCAGATAGCTTTTCCTCCACTTGTCTGTAATTCCACACTCAGAATTAAATTCCAGGAAATTCTTTATTTCCAAAATGTCCATTACCAAAGAAAAGATTTTGCTGTTTGAAGTTGCATCATAATTTTACACTGCAAGTCCAGCTCACTTCTCTATAAAGAAGCTGGAAGAAGCTTGTACCACTGAAATTATTTCCTCAAGATCCACCAAGTGATAATAAAGTCCCTTAACCCTGAAGTGGCCATTGGGAATATGCTTACTTTATGTTTCCAGATGCAGTTAATCTGCACAATGATCTGGCTAACTCAGCATCCCACTTCTTTTCACCTCAGAATAAATATCTTGTGCAGCTAGTCACCTTCCCACTATCCTAACCACTTCCACAACCCAGTCTGTCTGTGACTGGCCTCCAACAGCAGCCAGCGTTTCCTGACCCAGAGAGTCAAGCCAGAGTCCACCAGCAACTATGCTTGTTTCAAGAGCGAAGGTGGAAAAAGATAAGCTCTCAAAGTGCACACTAAATAGTGTCACTATGCACTCTATTTTGCGCGATATAATCATTCATACTTCATGCAAAATGCACAGACCAAAGCAGAGCAAAGCTGAAGCATGTATATATACATATATATTCCTGTTAACTTCCATTCTATCATGCTGAAAAAGAAAGTAGTGACTTGTGAGCTATTTATTCCTTCCAAATAGTGCAGGCTATGAGGTAGATGCTCCAACCTGCCCCGTGTTCCCCATCCTTCCTTGCATATACAAATGCTTTCCTTTCTCTTAATTTGCTCTTTCATCTTGAGCTGTCTCCCTCTTGAACAATGCTCATTAAATCCACTCTTTTCTGTCTTTTTGGAGAAATACTACTCCACTTGCATCTCTCCTGTCTCTGATGATGGAGCCACACTTGTCAATCGTTCAAACAGACTGGAATCACAACCCTTAAGAGCATACAGACTGCTGCAAGGACAGAAACATCAAATCACAGAATGGCCCAGGTTGGAAGTGAACACCAAAAGATCATCTGGTCCAACTTTTCAAGGGAAAGGAAGCCTGGGTTATATTATCACATCTTGAAAACATCCAGTGATGTGGACTCTACCCCATCCCTTGGGAGGTTGTCCCCATGATGGATAGTAATCAATGTTAAAAATTACTTTATTATCAAGATGAAACCTCTCCTGAAAGGACACAGGGATGGGGCCAGTTGGCGCATTAAGCAAAAAGGTAAGATTTAAGGAAGTACCCAAACCCAAAAGCAAATGGATTTCCGAGACCTTTTTGACTCCAGGCATAAACAAATCCCTACCATCACTGGCTGAAGTCCGAGTAGGAAAGGGTCAACAGTCCCACAACAAATAGGCTCCACTTTAGTCACAGACAAGCAGAGGGAGGCTCTGTTGAGGACTGCAGAGATGCCCCAAGGGCCCTGTCAGCAGTATGTCTGCACAACAGCAGCAGTCCAGTGAGAAATAACCAGCTGCCAGAGCCTGAGAATATATAGGGACCTTCGGGAACACACATCACCTGTGCCTCATCTCAAATGCCTCTGATTCAGCTTTGAAAGGCAGGGGGCTTTGACAAGTGTATGAGAGAAGGGGTAGGGAGAGAAATGTCTGTAGGCACGTTTATGTGACTATACAGAGAGTCGTGAGGGGATGTCTGGGGGTATATGTTTGGAAGAGGTGGGCTACAAGTATCTGATTGGCAAGCAAATGTGTGGCAGGGCTTACACAGAGTTAAGGAGGAGGCATGGGGCAGCGCATTTGTGTGCACAGCTTGTATAGGGAACACTAGGCAAAATCCTCCAACCACAGAGAGGCAAGTGAAGAACAGGGTCAGGACATGTGTTTGTGTGTACAGAGGCCAGTTGTGTTGGGGGAGCAGAGGGCTATGTTGCAGGATACATATCTGGCAGCACAGCACTGAATATATGTGAGTATATGCTATACTGACAGACCCTTCTACTCCAGCACCTAAAATGGGGGGAGAGAGGCATACTCCCATGCGTACTATGTGAAATGCTTTTATGTCCCTCCTCAGAAGGGGATGAGGGAAAAATGTTTCTAAGACTGGGACAAAGAGCAGGAATGACAGAAGGAGCATTGCACAATCCAATAGCCTGTCGCCAGGGTGGACAGAGGCACAGTACAATTAAAGCATGCAGACGGCAAAGCCCAGTCCCAGCCAGATTCCGCCCAGCTACATCCCTTACTCAGGCTTAGGTCATAATTACATCAATGGAAGCGTGATAAAGTTTCATTGAAGCACAGCATTGCCTCAGAGTAATAAGGCAGGGAAGTGGCAGTGAGAATCTGAGGTGGATATGGAAGTGCATGCAGCCTGGAAGATGCAGGCAGCTCAGTCTGAATTGAATTCGTATCAGGAAAGGGACATAATGAGGTCACTATGTTAGAAGAAAGATGCTAAAAAGGTAGTTAAATCCTGTTGAAGATGTAAAGCTCATAAGCCAGTTACTGGTACTGACTGTACCTTGATGGGAAACTGAAACACTAGCACACCTGGCAGGTCAGTCAATGCAAGCAGCACAGCTGGATGCAGAGACTGAAGAGAAGTTAAGGTAGAACAGCTGACAAAGAGATCTGGATGGGACCTTTGAGCCTGTATCCTTTACAGCCTACTCTCAGGAAAAACATAGAGAGATCCAGAAAAGTCATTTAAGACAGACTGCATGGCAAATTAAATTCACAAAAGACTCTGCCAACAGCATCACTGGCACCATGCTGGGAAAGGGGTTCCATGCATCCCCTAATGACCAGTCATACAAACCCTTGATGCTCAGGGTGCTCTGCACTAGTCCAGAGAGGAAAGCCCTATGCTAAGCCACTGACATAATTTCCTGCTTCCTTCTTGTCAATCTTTCTTCATCTCAACATCTCCTTTCTTCTCCTGCCCATATTTCCCATAGTTTTCATGACTCTGCTCTGATCCATGTCCTCCTTCTACAGCTGATTTATTATCTGTCTCTTCTTCCTCTTCCTCCCATGTTTTTTACCTTGCCCCCACATGTTGTTGGGCTGCCAGGTCCCTGGTTCAGGGATGTAACTCAGCTGATTTACTCTCCTTAAAGCAGTGTCTGCTCTCATGTAAATCACACTCCAAACCCAGCCTGTGAAATGGGCTTGTTCACTAAACTCTATGAATAGGAAAGTAGGCACAGCTGGCCTATTCATAATCAACATAAAAAATAGATTAGCACTTTACAGATTAAACATTATCGTTTCAACAGTTAACATAAATCAGCTACACTTACAGGCCTAGCACTGCTGCTGTCACTGCAGAGTGACAAGTGTTGCAAAGGGAAGGGCTATCAGTCTGGGGTGCAGTGGAAAACAATTCATTTGTCTTCCACCTTGGATATAAGTTCTCCTCTGACACCCCCAGAGTGTACTGCTAGAAGTTGTTACAAGGAGAAAAGCAAGCTAAGGAAACAAAGGTATTTTGATTAATTCACATGCACTTCCGAGCAATCCAGCAACCCACTATTCTAGAGACAGAATCCAATTGCCCTACTTCCCTCCCTAGGAAGCTCACCTCAAAAACAGATGGAGCAACAGAGCCAGCCTCCGGAATGAGAACAGGACGCAGCCTCTAAATGCTGGCTGGTATCTAGCTTTGTTGCCTATCTTTCAAAATCATTGGGTTCCTGTGGATGAAGTAAAGCAGTTTTTTTGATTCTACCTATTGTAAGCAGGGGCACCCATCTCAAAAAACACATCATCATAACCTGGGGAGCTACCTCACCAAAGGGCCAATGAGTGTGATTCACTCCAGACATGCCCTGTAGAGAGTAGCCTAGAGAGTGCTACTGGTCAGGCTGCATCTCCTCCTTCATTGGGTACAGGACATTAAGTCACTGGAAATGATCAACCCAACATACTGTCACCAGCATGCTATGGTTCTGCAGGCAACAGAGAGACAAGGCTCACAGAACCAGTACAGTCCATACCCTTGCCTTCCTTTCTGCTCATTCACTAAGAACCACAGTGTCTCACAAGTTTAGCTTCGAGCAGCCAACCTGTAATTCCTGAGCTGGTCTTCATGATTGCAAGGGATAGACAAAAGCCTTCGACAGGATACCCCATTAAGAACCAGCCTCACAGCTCTTTCAAACAAAAATTTAAATTAAAAAGGAAGAAAAACGGAAAAAAAAAGGAAAAGAATAAGAGGGGTTGCAGACCAATGGACAAAGGACAGCCTGGAACAGCAGGCACAGGCTTAGAGGTTTTTCTTGGCAGCCAGGGCAAAGATTCTAGCGGTTCACAAAGGACAAGGCAGCATAAGTTACATGGAAAGACTTCTTTAGTATAATGCCTCTTAACATGCCCTGGTAATTATAATTGCTCTACCCTCCTTCCAGCCTTTCTTGATAAATGGGAATAACACTTAATAGACCTGAACCAATCAGTTACATCCAATAAGGTGTTTGGCAAAATTAGCTTTGCTCTCCACTCACAACTGATACCACCTCAGTTTCATTCATTATCTGAAATGAGCCAACTAATGTATATTTTCTACTAATAATTTGAAATTTGGAAGGGCTGGTGCCAATTTGAGATGGAGTGGTTATGTGAGCATTGTAACACAGAAACTCATGGGTTTGTTTCAGCTGAGCTCTCCTGGCACACGCAATAGATCATGTGAGTTTATTGCTTCAGTTGTCACAGACAGCTTCACACGTTTGGCTCTGAATGATGCATCCTGTAAAAGAAAGCACTGCAAAGCTTACAGAAAATAAGTGCAAAATGTGCTTAATGTTCACAGACATAACTTGATTTTCAAAGAGAACATGAGAAACTTTCTCTCAGGCTTGCCTGCCTACTAGGGACTGACACACTTTGTTAATGGTGGAAACATCTTTGAGACCCCTTAGATCCCAATTTTACCTTCAATTCTCAAAACGCAAAAGCATGTTAAACGTGAGGCCTCCCATGAGGAAATTTCCAGTGTTCTCACTCATAGCAGCTTTTTACAGGGAGAAAAACCTCTGGCCAGGGTTGAAGTGCTTTTATAGCTCAGCATCCTTCCATGGAATCAGGAGCAGTCTCTCAGACAGATCCCAGAAGTGCCATAAAACAGAGCTTATTAGATCACTGCACATCTTAAACATTCATAAAAATGCTATGTGTCTACTCTGTGCATTAGGAAAATGCAAATATGTCAAGGTCAAGCCCCATAACTCCTTATTTTATCTTATGTCATTTGTTTCATCTACAAATAACCTATTGCCAAAAGTCACCAGACTCATTGCATCATGTTTTCATGTTCCTGATGGGTCAAGAGCCAAATAACTGGGCAGATGTAAAATTCTGAGAGAAAACAGGAGATGTTAACCAGGCTGAATCAAGTAGGATATTAAAAGATCAGTGGGCAGGCAGATGACAGGATTCCCTACCCCCTCAGAGAAAAGTCAGGCATTCTAAACCCAGCTTGGGTCTAGATCAGAGCATGAAGTAAGAATATTTCCGACTGTATCAGCAGCAGGCTTTGAAAGAGAAGCCAGTCCCTCCACATGGCAGCTCAGTGCTTCTGTCCCTGCCGTGCCATAAATGCATACAGACTGTTGAGCAAATGAGACGCACACCATGTTTGGAAAAAAGAAAGCCTCCATATGCAAGAAGGCCACATAAGGACCATTATCCCAATTACAGATAGTATTTCCAGTGATCATCTGGAACTGGAAGGGTTACCATGTGCTGAGAGGTGGTTTCTGCTGATGGCTAGAGCACTGCTGTGCAGCACACCTACCACCTCCAGAGGATGTGGACACGAACACAGCCCAACACAGCTGTGGTGTGCACTGCCAGCCAAGATCTATTTGTGTCAGAGCAACACTTCAAGTGTCATTAAAACTCTGAGAAAACCGTGCTGAGGAGAGCTTATCATCTGCAAAAAAGACACTACAGCCAATGAATTCCGTGCAGGTATGTCATACACTAACCCCAGGCACCTAAAATACTTTTTAAATTAAAGAAAAAAATGACACTAAGCATGCAGATCAGAACCACTCCTTACCAGGCCATTCCCCGTTGCATTTTCTGATCTCCAATCTTGCACTTCCTCGCAGAACTCCATCCGAATAATCATACAGAAAACCCACTTGTATTGTAAACCTTATTAGACTGAAGGAAGTCAAAAGAGACCGTCTTCTAATATCTCCACAAAACCTTCCCTGTCTTAGGCAGAGGGGCTTAGAGCACCCAGGAAGAGGCTGCCATGAGCAGGACTCAGCCAGATCCTCTCTGAGGACCCATGAGCAGAGAAAGAAAACATGGAAGGAGGAGTACCCTGTCCCAAAGCTCCCCTGGCAATAAGGACACCAGGGTGTCCTGGGTGTGATGCTAAGGGTCAGTAACACTGGAGCTTGCAAACAGAGCAAGCAGTGACACGAGAAACAGAGCAAGGTGGGCTACCTGAGCCATATGAAGCCCTCTGTTTGGTTTTCCTGTCTGCCCTTAGCAAAGGAGCAGGGGCTCTGGGCAGCTACTGTGCATACAAGAGCTTGGTGTACACCGAGATGAGAGCGACTGGGGCCTCCTACCAGAGACAGGCAGGGAGAGCACAGCAGAGGCTGCAGCAGAAGCAGGACCTGCAGAGGCAGCTGCTCCTGCCTTTCGGCTGAGTAATGCGGGCCCATTTGTTCTGGGTGACATTAATGCTATTCACCATCCATCTCAGACTCTTTAAATTACCTTTTTATGGCCCAAATCCTTTTCATAATTGATAAAAATCTCTTTTTTACATCCTGAGTTATTGAAAAAATGTGAAGTTTTTTTATTCCTCATTATAGTTTTAATCCAAATGTGGTTTTTATTGACGGCTGCTTGGAAGCCTGTCAGGGCCTACTGAGAAACTCAGAGGGGTGGGTAAAGGGCTAAATCCTCCTCTCTCACTTCACAGCCCCTCATATTGTCGGGAGTAATGGCTACCACAGCCCAGCGTCCACTCTGATGAGTAACGGTGGGTAGGTAGGAAAAGATTTCCTGTGAAATATAACACCCATAGCATGCAGAAGAGGCTCTTGCTGACCCAAATCTAGTCTTCTCGTGTCTGCTAGCGACATATGCAAGGGCCAGCTTCACAGAGCACCCCAGCACAGAGATGCTGGGGTGAGGTACTTAAGGACAGAATCAGAATCATAAGCTATGGGAGACCTGGGTGTTCAGTAGAGTCATTCAGCATCAGTCCCACAGCCCCAAGCAACCATGACTTTGCACTGACTCTTCCACACATCAGGACTTTTGGGAAGAACACTCGGCCTCAAGGCTGTGCAACACCAGAGAAAGCAGGCAAATGTCCTGGCACCACGGATGGGTTAGACAATGGTGCCAGCATGGGAAGAGGCTCAGCTTATCTTCATATGGGAGGTGCTCCAGTCCCCTGATCATCCTCGTGGCCCTCCTCTGGACTTGCTCCAACACTTCTATGTCCTTCTTATGTTGAGGACACCAGAACTGCACACAATACTCCAAGGGAGGTCTCACAAGAGCAGAGTAGAGGGGCAGGATCACCTCCCTCGACCTGCTGGTCACATTCCTTTTGAGGCAGTCCAGGATACGGATGGCTTTCTGGGCTGTGAGCACACACTGAAGCCACCTCATGTTTAATTTCTCATCGACCAACACCCCCAAGTCCTTCTCTGCAGGGCTGCTCTCAATCTCTTCTCTGCCCAACCTGGAGCTGTACAGGCACTGCTCCCACCCAGGTGGAGGACCTTGCACTTGGCATGGTTAAACTTCATCAGGTTGGCATCAGCCCACCTCACAAGCGTGTCAAGGTCCCTCTGGATGGCATTCCTTCCCTCCAACGTATCAACCGAACCACACAGCTTGGTGTCATCAGCAAACTTGCTGAGGGTGCACTCAATCCCACTGTCCATGTCACCGACAAAGGTGTTGAACAAGACCGGTCCCAACACCGATCCCTGAGGGACATCACTCCTTACTGGTCTCCAGCTGGACATTGAGCCATTCACCACAACTCTTTGCATGCGGCCATCCAGCCAGTTCTTTATTCACTGAGTGGTCCACCTATCAAATTGATGTCTCTCCAACTCAGAGACAAGGATGTCATGTGAGACAGTGCCAAACGCTTTGCACAAGTCCCAGTAGATGACATCAACTGCTCTACCCCTGTCCATCAGTTCCATAGCCCCATCATAGAAGGCCACCAGTTTGTTCAGGCAGGATTTCCCCTTAGTGAAGCCATGCTGGCTGTCACCAAGCACCTTGTTGTTTTTCATGTGAAAAAAAAAAAAAAAGTGGTTCATATTCCCTTGGGAACAACTTAGATGCTGTAGGACATGGACTGTAATTCCCAACAGCCTATCAAAGGCCGAGCTGCTCTCCCACAGGGCTGAACACTGCTTCAATAGTTCTGCAAATCAGAAGTAAGCATATGTCTCACCAGAGCTTAAAATACTAATCAACAGTTCCAGAAGGAAGGGAATCAGTCCATTCTTTTTCCCGTCACCGGCACATCAAAGGCTACCATGCTGTACCAAAAATGAGTACAGAAATAGCAGTAAATAAAGGAGTCTCTTCTATTCCCGCTGTCTTTTCTCACACTCCAACAGTTTGAGGCAGAGATGTCTCTTGCTGTGGGGGGATTAGCACCTTGCTGTGGCCTCATTTTAAATCTTTCCCATGGCAGGTTCACGTGGGCATACAATTTTTGTCCCTCCCTGTCAAATGGCCATGTGGCTTTGCTGCACATCATTGCAGTGACCATGCTCCCAGGTGTGTCTGGGCACATTTCAGCAGTGGATGAATAATATTCATGTGTACAACCTAGAAACCACCTTGGGAATCTTGGGAGCAGTTTAAACTGGAGGAACAAAGAGCAGTACCCTTCTTAGCCACAGTTTTGCTGCAGGGACAATGACTTCTCAGATGAGGAATATCTGTTTCTTACTGTGCAGCACTGGTGCCATGCCAGATACAACAGTAGGAATCCAAGGAGAGCAAAGCCCTTTAACCCAAAGCTGGGTTCTCCAAACATCACCGTGAAAATGCATCCTGCTTCACAAACCCAGCAGAGGAGGTTCATCTACCACATGTGCTTTGTTTACAAATCACAGGCAAACTGCTGACATATCCTGCCCTGCTCAGTCAGCAAGCTCCATTACTGTATGGCTGCAGGAGGTTTCTTACAAATGGCAAAATAGTCTTTGAAAAACAGGTAAAAGCTACAATTAACTGTGGATGAAAACTACGGTCTCCTTGGAGGTGCTGGCTAACCAAGCAGTTAAATACTACTTCCCATTACCTGCATTCCCACAAAGCAGAGCTAGGCTGACATACTTCCAAATGACTCTTTCCATCTATTTAAGCCCTTCATACAATTTGGCTTCCACGGAGATAAGACTTGACTTCTGGGCTCTCCCCAGGCTTTTCTCCCAACTTTGAACAAAGCAAGCTCTAGAATCAACACATTCACACATATAATGTGTTCTCCCAACGGAGCCTGTTTTGCCTCTCAGCCTTCCTGGGGCAAAGCAAACTCAACAGAACATACCACTTTCGTTTTCCACATTTGAGACATTTTCACTTTCAGAACCTAGTTCAAGCAAGGAAGATGACAACAGAGGTAGGAGAGACCCTCATTCATATCACATCAGGCATTCTTATGCACATAGCTTTTCACAACTGCTCCAAAGAATATATCCAGAAAAAGTCCAACCTGTGGTGTTCTCCACCATCTCCCCAAAAGACACTATGATCTGGCTGATGATTGTTTCCAGGAGTCATTGTGAAGATTTATTTGACCAGCCTCTCCCATGGCTACTACTTGTGTTGCCCTGAGAATCCCTCCAATTTCTCACATACAACACTCAAGACAATGATCACCTCACACCATCACTTAGCCAAACCACGATGGCTTACATTAGAAAGACAGCATCTGCTCACTACTGATTATTTTTATCCCAATGATTTGTGACAGGTACACAAATTCCCCCTAGAACAGGGTTTGATGGGACAACTCACTAGTCAGTGTATGTAATGCTTCTCCTTCTCTGTCAGATCAGCACACATGCCATTTGCCCTGAAATCAGTCCATATGGCTCCCTGTCTCCAGTCATGATGCTGGCTTAGGATGGGAGATCCCCCATCAGCAGGGTGTCATATAAGTCTGCGTGGTGACCACAGGGCCATGTTGAACTGCTGTAAATCTACCTCACAAGCCCTCTGTCTTTGCTAAAAGATCAGCCCCATTGCCATGGTCTACATTTACACCAGTTTTGCCACAAAACCACTCCATTTGTCAAACATCCAAGCCTCTGATAAGATTGCCAGGAGTAGGTCACATCAGAAGACAGACTATTTCTAATTGACTGAAGATACAATGCTTCTATACACAAAATTGGCTTTTTTTGATCTTCATACCTTTTTGCAAGCTCTTGCCTAATTCGTCAGCTTATCACGTTCCTCCCTAGGTATCTCTGTATTTCCAGTTGCTATTTCTATTTGAGAGCAGTGGGGTTAAGCCTAGGTTCTCTCATTTTCTCTTCTATTTGAATTCAACTGCAAGTTCATGGATGTGACGCTGGCCCCAAGAGGGAAGGTGTCAGGATCCTTGTTTGCAGTCTCCTCTGTCCTAACACTCCACCTTGACTTTCTGCCATCTATATTTCAGCTAAGTATATTATATTTAAAATGTACTGAGGATGTAGTTACACTGGAATTAAATCTATTCCTGAAGTAAGCCTACTAAATCCCCTGGGCTCCAGCAAAGACAATGCTGGTGCATTACATTCCCCAAATCCTTTCTGTTTTTAAATACCTTGATTTGGTAACTAATGGACAAGGGCATTTACCTCAGCTTTTAATATTGCCCAGTTTCACCAGCTCCTTTATTTCTATGTCATTCTCTTAATTTCTCTCTTTCATCACTGCTCTCTCTCTCATTAACATTTCCTCTCTACTCCTTTCTTCCCATTTCTACCTTTTTTTTTCTCCTTCTCTCTGTCTCTTTAAAATTCAATATTGCCCAGCACTGCCCATGTGGGTGAAGTGAATGCTAAGAGGGAAGGCTGCTGTGGAGACTGGATGTGAGCTGCCACACTGGGAATCAATGAGGCATAGAGGGTTCATCTAGCTCCCAAAAGCTGAGAGACACCAGGGCATATCAGTGGCAGCTAAACATGCACTTATGAGAAAAGGGCCCACCTTGGAGCACTGGCCTCCAGCCTCAGAGACACCACACAAACTGAGACAGAGGTGACCGCTGTGGTAACTTCATGAGGGTTAACCTTGGGGTGTGTTTCTGTGGCTCCTGTGGAGGGGAGACTGTAGGATGGAGGCCCATGGAGCAGCAGGGATCTGCAGGGAGCAGCCAACCTGCCCTGCTCCATCTATCCCCTGAGCTATGAAACACAGCTGGTACCAGCCATGCTACGATGACGCAGTGCTGAGAGAGAGAGCATCTTATAGGTCAGAAGCTGATATTAACTCTGCCATTAAACTGCATGGAAATACTGCCATTCCTGACTAGACAATACCTAGACCTTTAAACTGTGCATAGGCACAACCACCACGCACAACTCTGCCTGTAATATACCCACTAGGTGCAAATACTTCACCTCATGTTCCCCATACCATGCTCCTCTTACCACACAGACAGCTCAGAACAACTCAAAACAGCCCCACATACCTTTCTATGTAAGCAACAACAGATGCACATGCTGTTTCCCTTCTTCAACCTCCTATCTTCCTACTGCTCACATGCACCTCCTCTACCATTGCCTTTGCACACTGTTGCCTCCTGCCTCCATCTCCTCATGTCAGTTGTGATCCTTGAAATGCCTCCCCTCAACCTGGACTGGAGTGTGAGGGGACCCTCTTGTAAGGGGCAAGATGAGAACATGAACATGAGCCACCAGTGTGCACTCACAGCCCAGAAAGCCAACCATATCCTGGGCTGCATCAAAACGAGGGTGACCAGCAGGTCAAGAGAGGTGATCCTGCCCCTCTACTCTGCTCTTGTGAGACCTCACTTGCAGTATTGTGTGCAGTTCTGGTGTCCTCAACATAAAAAGGACATGGAAGTGTTGGAACAAGTCCAGAGGAGGGCCACGAGGATGATCAGGGGACTGGAGCACCTCCTGCATGAAGATAGGATGAGAAAGTTGGGGCTGTTCAGCCTGGAGAAGACAAGGCTGCATGGAGACCTCATAGCAGCCTTCCACTATCTGAAGGGGGCCTACAGGGATGCTGGGGAGGGACTCTTTGTTAGGGACTATAGTGAGAGGACAAGGGGTAATGGGTTCAAACTTAAACAGGGGAAGTCTAGACTGGATCTGAGGAAGAAATTCTTTACTGTAAGGGAGGTGAGGCACTGGAATGGGTTACCCAGGGAAGTTGTGAATGCTCCATCGCTGGCGGTGTTCAAGGCTGGATTGGACAGAGCCTTGGGTGGCATGGTTTAGTGTGAGGTGTCCCTGCCTGTGGCAGGGGGGTTGGAATTAGATGCTCTTAAGGTCCTTTCCAACCCTAGCAATTCTATGATTCTACGATTCTACGATGCAAAGTAGCAGAACATCCTCTCTAAATACTGTGGTTACTTGCCTTATATCTAATCATAGAATCACAGAATAGTTAGGGTTGGAAAGGACCTTAAGATCATCTAGTTCCAACCCCCCTGCCATGGGCAGGGACGCCTCCCACTAAACCATGCCACCCAAGCCTCTGTCCAATCCACCCTTGAACACCGCCAGCAACAAGCACCTAGCTCTGATATCAGTGCTGTGAACTGCTGAGGGTTAATGGTGACACAAACTCCTAGACTACTGTGTTACCTGATTGCAAGCACCGAAAGTGATTTATGCCATTATTTTCTTTGGGGGTTAATTAGGGGCTCAAGAAAGTAAAAGGCTGTCAGTGCTATCTAGGATTAGTCTAGCCAAGGGATAAGAGTCATCCCTCACAGAGCTCTGCTAATATATCTTTGTCCTGAACTTCAACACCTCCAGCTCCCACCCCTCAGTGTTGCAAATGGCCCTCCATCCTGATGTCCAGCAAACCTGCTAGTCTTGGCACAACCTCTGGGGTATGCTACTCTGCTGAGTCTTGCCATTTCCACCTGGCAGCTTTCATACCCTTAATCTTCTGTTATCTTCTCTTTTCCTCAGCTTAACAATAATGCCCATCAATGGACAGAGAAGATTTGCATGGTATTCTCCCAGTGGCAAGGAGAAGGTGTATCTCCCCTTGATATCTCTTGCAACTGAGAGCCACCAGGGACCTGCTTACTCCTTTCTCTAGCTGCCCAGGGCTTGCTGAGGTCTGAGAAGCCAACAGAGGCTATGGCAGCCCCTACCTCTTTGCCAAGATCCTCACGGATAACTTGCTCAATCTCCTGCCGGGTGCTCTGTGGGGCCTGGTTGTGCAGCACTTTGAGGGTGCGGGTGTATTCCTCAGGCAGCAGGTAGTCAAGTGCTCCTAGGTGCTGTCCCACCTTGATGAAGGTGCCTCGGTTGACACAGCACAGCTTCCGGAGGCGCTCAGCAGAGCGCAGATGCACCTGCAGGGAGACCAGAACATCAGCCAAACCCTTCTGCTGTCTGTAACATGCACATACCCACATAGGTACCTTTTATTTGTCCAGTATTTAAACAGACCAGGCATTTCCTTTCTTGATTTTGGGCACTATCATCTAATGTATCAGCTAAGCATTAGGTCTCTGGCTGGATTTAGAGAGGCTGAAGCAGATGCAGACAAGACACTCCATAGTATAAGGGGCTTCGACACTTGTTTGTACAAGCTCCATGATCAGTGACAGCACATTAGGTTTTGGCTCTGTCCATCCTTGCACAGAATATGATGTTTAGCCATAGGGCAGCACTAGTTTGTCACTGTGATCCACTGCTACAAAGCACAATTTGTAGGGACAAATCAGGACCACAGCCATGTATGTTAGACTCTTGGTGTGAGTGCAGTGAATTCAAGCGAGAAGTACAGGTACATCCCAGAGACTTCCAGAAGCTCGGAAGAAGAATCCGTTAAAAATCAAAACTACAGATGTCTATTTGGCAATGAGAAGGACAGTATGTAGACAGTCCTTCTTTCTCCTCAGCTCACTCTGACACGCACAAGCGAAAATTGCATCCCTCCAGCTCAGCCAGATCTCAGTCTTACTGCTTACACTGCCAACGAAGTCTGCAGTGACAGTGATTTAAGCAACCAAGAGTTAGAAGACTTGCCAGCTTTGCTCACACTGGCCAAAATGCAGACACCAAATGACAAAATCCATCACCAACCACTTGCCTGGTCTGGATTTCAGCTCCTGAGGTTCATTCTGCCTCTCAAGAACTGACCAGCCACCACACCCTTCAGTGACAATGATTTATTCTGCCTTTATTACTCTCACTAGAAAAGCTTCCTGCCAAGGACACAGCTATACTCAATATTCTTTAATAAGCTTCAGATAAGTTTGCCCTGATACATTAATAAAATCTAAGCAAATCAATGACAAAAAAATAACTCCGCACCCACCTCCTGTTAATGCCTCACACCTATCTGCATTGGTGCTCCCAGTTCCTCTGGCCTCTGTGTCAGAAAGTCACTGAAGATCAAATCATGTGCCTGCAGACCTTATCTGCCCAAGATCCTGCAGTGAGGGACTCTAACATGCATGAACACCACACGCACACACACGCATATAGTGGCCATCTTTGCACTCCATGCAAAGCAGTGCCGTGTCACGTCATGGGACAGGGCAAGTGTCTCACATTTGGGAACATGTCAGGGAACAGACTGGGTGCTGAGCTGCAAGTGCACGAAACACAGGCCTAAGGGAGTGTGAAGAGAAAGTCTAATGTGCAAGTCTCACCCTCAGCATGCCAGACTTGACAGGTTGATGTACACATACACTTTCCTAGGTGGGCATGCATGGGCAAGTGTAATCTGTGCGATGTGAGTCAGCTTCCCCCTGCATATTGCCAGCTCAAAAGCACTCAAAAATATGCAGGCAATGAGCATGCCTGAAGTCTCCTGTATTACTGTGCTGCATTTTACACACCAGCTTTAAATTTCCTGCTCTAACAAGAAAGCTTCTGCCCTGGCTGTTTCCCTGCTCTCCTCCCCTGTGTGCAGTGGGGACAAAATCAGACCAAAAGGGGACAAGGAAAGGAAGCTGTGAAAGAGAATGAGAGCAGGAAAACCAGGGAGGGAGTAATGGGATGAAAGAGAACGGCAGTAGGAGGGAGGCAGCCAGAGCAGCTGGGTAGTTTGTCACAGCACTGGGAGTGCAGCCCATTACAGGGAAACAGCTTTTATGCAGCTCCAGTAATCACCCTCTGCCCGCTGCCTCCAGCTGTGGAGGAAATCACCCGCCAGCAGTGACAGGGAAGGGGAAGGGAAGCGGTGGCCAGCCACCCTCCTCAAGGCATTGGGCAGCCACAGCCCATTGCCTTGAGCAAACAGCATCAGAAACCCACCAGCAGGACACAGTGGTGAGGCTCCTTGTAGATGTGTTCCAAAAACCCCAGCAATGAGCAGGTACCAGCAGAGCCCTGCAACCTCTGCCAGGCACAGCAGGAGCCCATCAAATGACCCCAGGCTGTGGCATGACTTGGCAGAGCAGTGACAGCCCTGAGGCCGTAGC
This sequence comes from Ara ararauna, assembly GCA_028858755.1. NCBI lineage: Eukaryota > Metazoa > Chordata > Aves > Psittaciformes > Psittacidae > Ara > Ara ararauna. The sequence goes on along the minus strand of CM054380.1, from coordinate 57,059,258 downwards.
ATGGTGCTGGGCATGGGGCTGGGCAGCCAGCTTGGTGTAGAGGTGCTGGCTCCATTGCACCTACCGCACCACAGGGATCAGGAGAGAGACAGAAAAACCGGATGGAAAACCCTGGCAGCTGAAAATGCAACTGAGTGTAGACACACTTGGATGTAGGGTGCATCTTCATGTCAGTTACTGCTGAGAAGGAGGTGGAAATAGCCTCTCTACCACAAGGAGAGAGAAAATTTTATTCTTCCCAAACTTATCCATCTTGTAGAGAATCCAGTTGGCCTCATGGACACAGCAGCCCTGGCCAAGAGAGACAAAAGTATCCTTACAGAAGGCTCCAGGAACAACACAACAAAACCCTATGCAGAGCACCATCCACCATGCTCTCACAGGTGGCTTGGCTAAAACTCCTAAGAGAGCTGCCCTGGCTGGCTTTCTGGACCAGGGAATGCCAGCTCCTGCATCTGCTACAGAGACAGAAGATGACCAGGCAGCTTGTCTCAGGACAAGGAAATCTATCTGTAACCCTACATTTTACAAAACTCTAGTCCATATTAGAGGCAGAAGTACAGTGAGAATAAAGCAGAACAACGAATGCAGATTCCAAGGTCTCTTTTCTCATCAGCCAGATCAGGAATTCTAGCAGAAAAATGTTCATAATGCTATCTATAGTCTGTATCTCCCCAAGCTAGGTCACAGTCCAGATGCAGCACTTGTTCCTCTGATAGACAACCTTCTCCTAGTCACAGGCAAAGTAAAAGTGATACATTCCCAGTACTGTGTCCAATACTGTTGACCCACGTTTCTATCCTGCTTTGAAGAAACTGCAGGGTGAACAGAAACTCCCAGAATGGCTCAGAGCTTTTCTCTGAGAAATCTCACAAAATATTGCTCTTTGCTGCACAAGCAATACCTGAAGACTCTTCTTATCAGGGAAAAGAGCTGGGAAAAACAGCTAGTTAGACACGGAGCCGCTTGTCTGCATCATGTCTAAGAGTACACTGCAGAAAAAGGAAGCATTTCATGTACTGAGGATTACCAAGAATAAGCCTCCCTCAGGAAGCACTTCAGATCACAGTGCTGTCTGGAGTGTGTATATGGTTCTTTCCTCAGTCCACATGGACATCTCTTTCTGTGTCATTCCCTTTCCCTGAACCTCAGCAGGGCAAATTCTCCATTGGCCACTCGTGGTTTACCTAAACCCTGGGTAGACTGGGATTAACATTGATTATTAAAATCGTTCCATGTGGGCCATAGTGACAGCAACAACTGCTATGTATGGAGAGAAGGCACCTCTGGGACAAAGCACATACTCAGTTATCATGAAGCTGCAAAGGGACATTTTTTAATTTACCCTTGGTGTACAAGCAGACCTGGCTTCTCAGGTCATTTTGATGCTTCTGAAGAAGCCTTTACTCACAGAGACCTTGGCAAAGAATTGTTCTTCAAAGCATCAGGCATGCAAGTGTCACAGACTAGCAGATGCTAATCTGGTTTTAAAAACAACGGAATTAATTCAGAAGAAAATAAATACCAAAGTTAAAATATAAGGGTGAACACTTGAGTATCTGGTGACATACCTAGTGACAAAAGGGCTCAGAAAGGCCACTAGAGACAGCAAGGTAGGTGGCAGAAGCCACTGCTCATATGAAAAAGCCCTCAGAAAAGTCATTCTAACCCAGAAGGGCATATCCATAGCTGGCAAAACATGAAATGAGGATTAGGAATGCAGAGAAAAAAACTGAAATGCAGTTAGTCAAAGACATAACCAAAAGTCACCAGAAATTCCTGGTGATGAGTGCGGCCTCCAGGAACACTGTGAACACAAACATCTCACAAAGGATGTCAGGCTGGATTTCGCTCAGGGCTAGAAGAGCTGTCCCTCCTCTCACCTCCACACCAGAAAGCATTCTTGTACAGGTGAGCAGTAACAGCTCCACACCATGCAATGCCCACCCATGAGACTTAGCAAGAGAAAGGAGGCACCCTCTCATGACACCACACCTGCAGCACTGTGTCCAGCTCTGGGGCCCCCAACATAGGAAGGATGTAGACCTATTAGAGCAAGCCCAGAGGAGGGTACACAAGGATGACCATAGGCCTGGAGAACCTCTCCAGTGAAGATTGGCTGAGAGAGTTGGGCTTGTTCAGCCTGGAGAAGAGAAGGCTCTGTAGAGACCTTAAAGGGGGTCTACAAGATATCTGGAGAGGGACATTTTACAAAGGCATATAGTGATAGGACAAGTTTAAAGAGAGGAGATTTAGATTAGATATTAGGAAGAAATTCTTTACTGCGAGGGTGGTGAGACACTGGCACAGGCTGCCCAGAGAAACTGTGGATGCCCCATCCCTAGAAGTGTTCAAGGAAAGGTTGGATGGGGCTTTGAGCAACCTGGTCTAGTGGAAGCGGAGTTGGAACTGGATGATCTTTAGGGCCCCTTCCAACACAAACCATTCTGTGATTCTCCTGCTGCAGTCAATTTCCTGCATGGGACAGGATGCTGAGGAGAAGCCTGCCCATCGCTACTTATAATGGAGATACACTCTCCAGGACTGCATTTCAAGAAAGAATTCTCCAGAAAATATGTTGGAAACTTTAATCATATAAAAAGTATAGATTAATTCAAAAAGCAGCCAAGATGCTAATAATTATAATAAAAATGGGATCGCACATTAAAACAGCTTCCAGAGGACCAAAGAGGAACAAACGTTGCCCCATTTTTAAGAAAAATCCACAGTAATCTAGGAAATTACAGTCCTGCAAGCTTTTATTCTGTATCAAATAAATTAGTCGAGACGATAATTATAGAGAGTACTAAAATTCATCTAGCTAAATGTGGTATGACGGAAAAAAGCCAACAGGGATTTTGAGAGGAAAAAAATAATTCTTCACCAGTCTACCAAACTACTCTGAGCATGTTAATGCAATAGCCAACAGAAGAGAATAGGGAGATAATTTAATGAGACCTTCAAGTGGCTTTCAATAAATTCCATAACAAAGAGTGAAAAGAAAACTGAGTAATTACTGGAGAAGATGCAAGAACATCACATGCTCATTTTACCCCATTCCCAGCTCAGAATTCCTGTCTGCAACACCAAGCCCAGCACTAGAGACAGCAGCAGTGAGTGACTCTCTAGTTAAGCCAAGGCTGCAAGTTTTGTGATGTTTTTACCACAGCTTCATTTCAACCTGCTCTGAGCTCTTTCAAACAGAGTGATACAGCAGAAGTCCTGCCTATGTCACCACCTGCAATGTTGTCACTTCCAGCGAGGCTGAACTAGCACTGGAAACACTGAAAAATGTGATGAAAAGGGAAACAGGTCCAGGTAGTGCCCATGAGGCAGAATGGGCTGAAATGGGTCGGCCTGCATCACTGTCAGAAGCAAACAGCAGAGTGCCCCATTACACTCATTCTTATACCAAGTTTTAATTTCCCTTAATTTCCCTTTGCAGTGATCTGGCAAAGGAGAAAACAGTGCAGTGACAAAAATTCCATGAGATGCAACAAAAATTATTCACCACTATGGAGAAATAAGCTCTGCCAGGTCCCTGCCAAAGACAGGTGAACAATCAATAGTCTGGTAGATCACCCTCAGCATAGATGGCTGTAAGGCTACACATATTGGAAGGTGCAATTTATCCCATTGGCACATGCTGACGGACTCTAAATCAACTGTAACCACCCAACACATGCATCACATTGTTGTGGACGGCTCAGTGAAGGCACCTGCTCAATGCACAGTAGGGATCAGAGAAACCCAAACAAGCTGTTTGTGTTAAGAGAGAAAAAGAGAAAAACACTATCAAAATGCCATTGTATAAATTGAAAGCACAACCTCACCTTGGATTCTGGACATCCCATCACAAAAAGAGGTACAGGAAAAAAAAAAGAGGATAGAGAAGGACAAGAAAAATATAATCATAGACTTTAAAAGAGTCTCTAGAAAAAGAGATCTGAAATGTTCAGGGACTGTTTAGATTAGAGTGAATTGATGCATAAGAGGAGGAGTGATATCAAATAATGAAAATAAAATATCCCATTCCTAGTTCCAGCCTCACAAAAGAGGAAATAAGAAGACATTCCACAAAACGACAACCTTTTAAATTTTGCACAGTACAGCATTAACCAGTGGATTACTCACTGTCAGAGGACAGAGAAGCCAAGAGTTTAATGGAATTCAGAAAGACTTTAGACATTTATGATAGAACAACCATATGCAATTCTATATGGAGCTTTTCATCTCTAAAAGTGCTTTTACAAAGCTCTTTACAAAACTCAGAATCGTTATCCCCCATTTCACAGACTCATAAGGACATTACATGTAATAAAATGTCTAAAGGGCTTTAAACACTCTTGCTCAAGGCATCAAGACAAAAATGACCCTATTGATTGGCCACAGTGAGAGACATAACGCAAACAGGGTGCATCATTAAAATCTTTACAGAACTTATTTGGCGTATTCGGCTCCCACATTCTGGTTAAATCAGTCACCCCTTCTACTGGGGTACAACCTGCTTCCAAGGATCTTCTGTATTTACTGAATTACCTGCCATTGCAAGGACTTGGGACATTGGTGATGGACTCTTGCTTTCTTCCCATGGCATAGCACAACTGCTGCTTATGGTCTTTCATATTAAGCTTCTGGGATGCTGGGAAGTACCCTGTGGCGCACAGTGTACGGAAGCATCTCAGGCATACATGCTGTCAGCCAGCCTGAACGGGACAGCTCTTCCAGGAATACCTGCAATAGCAGGAGACCAGACTGGAAGAGCCAGGCTGTCACCTGGATTCCACACAGAGGGAAGAGGAGATGTCATCACACCTCTGTAGTGGGTATCCCTAAAATACTGTAAGTCAGGGAGGTAGAGAAGACGTATCAGAGAAGATAGGAGAGGAATCTGGCCACAGCCCTTTTCTCTTCCACCCCTGATAATGACAGGGCCATACGCACACAACTGATAAAACTACAGAACAGCTTTAGATAACCCAAGACACCACAAACCAGAGAGGAATGAAAGGATGTCCACCTCAGTGGACAGTGACACTACCACAGTGAAAGACTGAAATCAAGTGCTATGCCAAAAGGCCTGTGAAGATGTTTAGGAAGGACATAGCTACTGGTGAAGTGAATAGGGTACTTGGGTGCTTTAAAAACAGCAATAGAAAACATAGAACCCATTGCAATGACAGCATACTTGCATCTAAGGGGCTGTTATCTCTTTCAACGTATCTATATAAGCATACAGTTAATATAAACTATTATAGCCTGTACTATCAGCTTGGTAAACAAACTGACTGACAGCAGGGATGCGACAGGGAGACACACAATTCTAAATGGAATTGTTATTGCCTCTTTTTTGTATTATCTTTCATGCCTACCTTTTACAAAATCTCATTCCTAGGAACTCCCAATATTTCCCATTCAAATGCTTCCTTACACTAATACTAACTGATCATACTGCTGATCACGGACATATCCACGTCTTTTGAAACTGGAGTAACTCCTAGTGCAATGTACCCACTATCTAATAATTCATTATTTGTGTAAATTATTGTGTAAATCCTAAAGATTTACCTATGGGTCTCTGTCTGCCCATATGACAGTAGGGAACTCCATATGTTCCCCCGTAGGCAGGAACATTGTTACCTTTTCAGACCTACACTTCTTAGTTAGCGCCCCCGATGCAAACTCTGGTTAAAAAGGCGTCCCCCTAATTCTCAGTTTTGACTTCCATAGCTCAAAATAGTCCTAGCAGAGATCACGATCCTTCAGAAATTCTAGCACAAGTTGGTTGCCACTGGGACAGCCAGAAAGTGAGAAGGGAGCTTTATAGCCTGCAAAGGATAAAGGACAGAGATGATTCCCTAGATTAAAGCGACAATTTCTTAACTTCTCAGTTTCACAAACACAGGAACAAAGAGTTACACAACTAGCAGGATGGCCAGTGAAGTCTGTACAAATGGAAGGATATACACAGCGAGTCTGTGTCACACAGCTGAAATCTGGTGTTGGTGCTGTGGCCTTGCATCACCAGTGCTGAAGGTAGCTGAAATTTAAGAAAACATGTTTCATGATTTGTGCAAAACTTCCCTGGAGATCATGAGAGACTGTCTCCAAACCCAGGTGAGCCCATTTCATGTTTACAGACATGCAAGCTCCCACCCTCCAAGCCACCATCTGCGCGCGAGCACACACAAATATTGATCTCCTATCTACACTACGTATGCTCCCACGTTCTTCCCTCTAATACCCTGATTCACAACATGGTTCCTAATAACCCCTACACGTGACTAAGGGGTGGCCTAGCAACAAACCCCTAGTTTGAGGTGTTCAGGAAACATTTACACTGGGCTGAGGTGCATCTCTTCAGCCAGCCACTTCCCAAGCTGCTTTGGAGATGAGGAAGCAGCATTGCTCAACCACAGCACAGAGCACCAGCAGTAACCTTGCTGAATCTCATCCTTACTGGCTAGTGCATACACTACCAGCACCGATCACCTGCTTGTGTTCCATCTTCATTTTGTTCCAAGCTCGGTCATTTGTGCTCTGATTATCTCTCATTACTGACGACCTTGCTGTAATGAGTTTTAATCTGCCTCGTATTAATTAGAAACATTTTCATTAGCCAGCTCAATTTTAGGTAAATAGCTAATAGAAGCAACTGAACTGCAATTAGTTATCCGTAGGGCAGTTTAGGAGAAAAATCAGAAGGGAACAGCTGTTTCCCCCTCTAGACACCTCTGTGATACAATGCACTGTTCTGTCCAAGTCTCCTGAGCAGGAAGAACAAGGAGCACAAGGAAGGGATGGTAACATTCTAAAATAACTTGGATGTACCACTTCTACAGCTATTACCTGTCTATTCTATAGCATTACCTGTCTATTCTCTCTCACAAACACTTTCAGATCAAACTGCTGAATACAGGAATGCCCTGGGTTCAGCAGTAGCAATCAGTTTTCTCCTTCTTAGTAGCTGGTGCAGTGCTGTGCTTTTGACTTTCAGCCTGGGAACAGTGCTGATAACACCGATGTTCTTAGTTGCTGCTCAGTAATGCTTAGTCTGACCAAGGGCTTTCTGAGTCTCATGCTCTGCCAGGGAGGAGGGGAAGCCGGAAGGAAGCACAGACAGGACACCTGACCCAAACTGACCAAAGAGGTATTCCATATCACAGCACGTCATGCCCATTATATAAACTGGGGGCAGTTACCCGGAAGGGGTGGATCACTGCTCGGGTCAGGCTGGGTACCAGTGGTCAGTGGGTGGTGAGCAGTTGTATTCTCTCCCCTTGTTACTTCCCTTATCATTATTATTATTGTTGGTAGCAGCAGTGGTTTGTGTTCTACCTTAGTTACTGGGCTGTTCTTATCGTAGCCCGTGGGAGTTACATTCTTTCGATTCTCCTCCCCATCCCTCCGGGAGCGGGGCAAAAAAGGGGGGAGTGAGCAAGCGGCTGCATGGCTGAGTTGCCAGCTGGGCTTAAACCACAACAAGGAATCAGAGTCAAACTGAGTCCTTTACACAGACAGACACCACCTCCAGTGAGCAAGGTTCTGCTCTTGAAGCTGTTTTACCTTGTGACTGTACAACAGGTCCTTCACACAGGCTTTTTTGGGGGGCATGTACGCTTACATGAATGGTATTTACACATGAGGATCAGATCAGATGCGCATGAGAAGAAAGGACCAGATGTACGTATACACAGATGTATACTACTTGCAAGTCAGCAGATTTCCAAAAGTGCCTTCAGTGCCTTATTGTCCTGATAGAGCTGGTGTACAAGGAGATCTGTTCAGTGCTTCATTGCAGAGCACCCATGGAGAATAGGAAGTAATTCAACAGCACACTGCAGAAGGCACAGAGACATTTACAGAAGCCGCAGTGAAATTAGGCACATGTCTCGATCCATTGATCACAGTGCCTGCAGCTCCTGTTATAGAGGCAGGTGAAATTATAATAGATTTGACACAGCATCTCTCAAAATCTTGCTAACAAAATTAATTCAACTCAGCTTGGATCAGACTGTGTGAGATGGTAGTGAAAACAAGCTGAAGGGCTGTAAACACACCATCTTACATGCCCTTGTGTTTAGCTGTAGTGGGGGGCTCCCAGCCACCAATCCTATTAAGCCCTGTTTTATTTGCTATTTTCATCTGCTGTAAGAAAAAGATCAACAAAGATATGTGTTACACTCAGGAGTGTTCCCTAAACAGGAGATGTGGACACACCCTACAGAAATCATAGACTATTGACTGAACAGCAAGAGATGATGTTGTGCAGCAAAGATGACCTGAAGGGAGAACACTCCCAGACAGCTGTGTCTACTGGAAGTGAGGGCTGGTCCTGGGCCATGGGGAGGGTGGGGAGAAGAGCTCAAACAGGACCACAGTAGAAAAAAGCTCTCCTTGAAGCTCATACAGTTATAGCTATGTATAGGGTGGCTTCACATCAGGGAGAGGGGTATAGAGATGGTCGCTTCACTTCCAAAAAGTCTGAAGTCCCAGATAGAGCAGGGAGAGCAAAACAAACAAGGACCAGGAGCCACTAAAAGACAGATCAATCAGTATGGTATAGAAGAGAAATAGTTTCATGATTTCATAATAAAACAAGCTGGTCCCAAGAAGGCTGACATTTCCCAGCTACTCAAGAGGTCAGACACTGTAAACACAAAGCGAAACACACAGGGTGTTACTAGGGTTAGTGAAGAGGTGGGAGATGAGATTAAATGATTATCAAGGGAATCTGTTCAATACTGAATGTTCCCGGCCTTCAAAGAAAAGTGAACGAACCTAGAGGCTGGGATGATGACGGATATCTGACAGCCTCCTCCTTTAGTCCCCACACCCCATTCCTGCAATAAAAAGGAGCTGGAAAAGCCATGGACTCCACAGGAAGCACCAACAAACAGAAGATACACTGAAAAACATACTGAAAGGTGAGGTTTACCAGGATGGATGGCCCAAGCATTGAAGGAAAGATGGAGAAAGCTCAGCTAAGTCTCATCTAGTTCAGCATCTGAGGGTCAAGACAGGGTAGCTTCACACAGTCTGCTCTCCTAGCATGGGTGTGCAGGGAAGAAGAAGCGCAGAGGCAGCCGCTGCAGCTGCAGGGGAGAAATCATCACATCCACTTTGTCAATGCCAAAGAATGTAGGCTGACATTTTTCTCCTCCCAACAGTCGAATCCCACCCTACCAGCTGCACGTCACAGCTGACCTCCAGTCAGGACCTATCTGAGTCAATGTCAGATGGCTACACCGTGCAACAGCAGCTTCACCCCCGTGTACATATGCAACTTCTCGCCTGCCAGGTGACTCCAAGGCTGGGAAGCAGAGCAAGCGAGCCCCCTGTCTTACAGCCACGCAGATGGGCACTAGCAATCAGCTTGGTCACAGAACCCAGAAAGAAGTGTTTCCATTGCAGTCTCTCTAGAGATCTCAATACAGCCCCTTACCAAATGGACAGAGGCAGATTCCTTTCCCCTTCTTTAATCTGAGAAGCTCTGACCTTTAAAGTACACATCTCTTCCCACAGGAACAGGATGCCTGAAGAGGAAAGAGACAGTAACACATGAAATACCTAGAAGTGATTAAATTGGATTGATGAAGATGTCAGGAAAGATAACAACCATGGGATTACACTGTCAATTCCAAAAAACTGCAGTGACTGTCATAGCAGCACATCCAACAGATAGAGAGTGGCTGCGGTGCCAGTAAGTCATCATCGATGGCAAAGCGCAGTTCTACTTTCAAAAGTGCCTATGTTGGAAAAAAAAAGAATAAAACCCAAAAAGTGTTCCCTTGTTACTCAGCAGGTCTATTCCCTCCTGCATATCAGTCATGGTTGCTGACTTCAGTGAAAAAAAACACATGTATATAAATTATTCCAGCTTTTTCATCCCGTTAATGCTACACAGCTGCACACCAAGACAGACAGCCACTGCCTATTAAGATCCTGGCAATGTCACCACTATGAAAGACTGAGCTGGTGTCTCTTCTGATTCATACATAATCAATAGACCTGTTAAAGTGAAATTAGAAGGTCAGATCCTTCCTTGCAGCCACTCCTGTGCTTTCCCATTGAAAACAATAGGTTTGTGGAAGTGCCAATGGAGGCAGAACTTTGAAAAAATGGGTGTCACTGGGTGCCAGTAAAGGTAGCATTTAGCCTACTGAATCTTTACAGCTGCTAGAAACACAAGCAATAGAGAAAAGCTGTATTGGCTTTGAGAGTACCACTTTAAAATAGCGTAAAATAGCAGTTCAATAAAGTAAAACATATGAATATTTGACATGGCACCAAACAAAAGGATGAACAAAAGGAGAGCCCAGGTGAGGCCACATGTTGGTTATTCATTATCTAGAGGAGATTACTTTTGCTCCCACGATAAGCAGAAGAAATTACCCCCAGCAGTACCAGAGGCAATTGCCTTTATTGCAGCTGGTATCATAATGAACAGTATTGCACATCTCCCCTGCACTTTGCTATGGCTCACCACGGTTATGAAGGGAATAAAACTAAGGTCATCCTTACATACAATTACATATTCAACGCTTTGCCTTTTCCATTGCCAGTTGCCGAGTTTTCCCTCTCATCTAAGAGACGAATGAGCATCCACGACACAGGGATGCTGCATTTGTAAATGTCAAATATATTACAAGAACCCAGAGTAAAATAGTCAGTAAAGCTGTTGGATGTCTTGTCTCATTCTAATTTTAAGAAAACAGAGTGTCCCTCCACCTGCAGACTCACTGTCAGCCATTGTTTTATTTACAAGGAATTGGGTACAGCAGGAAACATTACCAGTGTATGGGGAGCTGGGCATACAGCCAAGAAGAAAAGGAGCAGAAAGCCTCTACCATCAAGTTGTCTGTCCCATCCACATCAAAGTGAGTGGTTAATATTTAAGAGTGGTTTAGCTTAGGAGATTATAAACCAGATTGCTGCACAGTTGCCTGTGAAGGAATATGCCTACCCTTATTCCTCGTCCTTTCAGAGAAGCAACTGCAAATAGCAGGAAATGAGCTCTATCATGTGGAAATCTACAGATTTTTTTTTTTGTCTTGATTTAAAAGATGCTGATTACCACAGATCACATGAGCAAGTACCCCAAGGGGCAGGGTAAAGGAAGGCTGGTCCATCACCAGCCAGTTACAACTTCTGTATGAAGAAAACTGCAAATCAGGCAGCACTTTCCACAACTTAAAAGAGAAAGCACCATCTAGGAATCCAGAGGTTTCAGTCTGAATCTCACATAAGCAAAAGTCAAGGTTGCTTTGTCAAAAGGGGTAGAATCTGGCATAAAAGGCTAACACTGGACAAGAACAAACAATGACACTGCACTGGAGATAACAGTCAATCTCCATCAATAAGCTAGACAAAGACAGCTAATTTCTATCCTTGACTAGAAGTTAAAGAGTAAACTCAAGGCAAAAGGCCTATCACAAAGGCAATTGGTGCAAAACGTGCCAGAAAAATAATACTGACAAAGATCCCCCAAATAATCAGAACTTGCTGGCAAAATACATTCACTGTGGATAGTCCCAAAGACAAAATTTGCATACCAAAAAGGACCATAGAGAATTAGCACTACACAAGATGGATGCGAAGCAAAACAATGAAATCAGATGCTAGTAATCCAAAAGTAATGATATCTATGACTTCTAGCCTCAAGTATTCAATATTAAAGCATTTACATACTCCACAGAGAGATACAGAGATCCCAGGAAGAAGGATGAGGTCACAGTGAAACTGGGAATCGATATCAGCACACAGGAGAAGATGGAAAATGGGATAAACATGGTATTGATTTGATCTCTGGAAAAGAGTGGAGCTTCGCTGTTCTCTCAATAAGGAGATCAAGGCATGCTGTGCATTGATTTCCACTGAAGATTTGTTCCTTTCGTGGGCAGGGACAGAGTGCTGCACGTACAAGCACTTGGCTGGAGGTGGTCAGATGGGACTCCAGTCCCAACTAGAGAGATCCTTTGCCGAGTCATTACTGCCTGATGACTTGAGTGAGACATCAACGAAGGCAACACTGACAGCATGAACAGGCCTTCTCCAGGAGCTTTTTTAAATCTACATTACACCTATTCTGAAGCCTAAAATGGGTTCATTTTTAATTGTGTGCTCCTCAACACCCGAGATTCACCCATAGTAGCCATGCATCACTCATGGATTCACAGTAGCCAGTCAACTATGAGCTAGATATCTGTTTCTTTGAAAGCACAATTACCAAGTCTATATGAACTGCTTTGCTGACTGCACATCAACTGGGTGAGGTTCTAAACACAGCCATTAACAATCCAGATATTTCAAACTCCTCCTTCCCTATGACAGAACGCTTCAGTCACAGGAAGGCAGGGTGCCTCAATCACCTCCACTATAGGAAAGCAGCCATCTATGGTCCATATCACAGCTGTCCCCAGAGAGCACCCCACAAGAATGACTTGGGGCAGGTAGTTTGCAACTTCCGGGGGAACACAGGCAGACAGAACATCACTGGTCACCGGGAACTCAGCAAGTACACAAGATCTGACCTCCTGAATACAGAGAACCCTTAGTGGCAATAAAACAGTCCAGATAATGAGTTTGTGTCTTGTTCTAAAATCCATCAAAGCCACAAGTCCAGCATTCCCCACTTCCAAGCCTTCATGATGCTGCTCGACCATGACCCAGACAAAAGACATTGGTCCAACACCAACAATGAAGACAGCCCGTTCATATGGCAATGCCCAGACTCAACCTCATTTTGGCACACGATATTGGGAAATCAAAAGCTCAATAAAAGCAAGCTTGGAAACTCACTCTATACTCTAGCCCTCATCTTGCAAATTTCCCATCTCCAACATTTATGTGTTGGCTTACAGAGAAGCATGTGCTTCCAGCAGTTATACAGAAGCAGTTGGATTGTACTATTCAGTTGCCTGAAAGAAGAAAAAGAAATCTCCTCTGTTGGTTTATTAATCTGTCATAAGGAGATTCTTCATAATGAATTTGTCTTTAACAGTTGCTTTGCAATGGTAGCAAGAGAATATTTCAGGAATGGCAATTACCTCTGGTGTCAAAATGATGAGGAAAACAAACGTTGAACCATCAACAAAATGCAGCGCCTTCTCCACTCCCACCCGATGGTGGGTGACAGCACTGCACATTGGAATTACAGTGCGGCTAATTACTAAGCATGTGGCAATTGTGAATTCATTTCCCCTCTTGACATGAAACTTGATGAACAATGCAGGTGGAAGGAGGGGCACTCACCACTGGGATGGGAGTAGTGTGGGGAAGTGGTCTTATCTACACGTTGATGCTTCTTTAATTTACTTCAATTACACATGTGCAACAACTGTAAGCAGTGGACGCTAAAGGAACTTTCCTTCATTAGCTACACATACACCCCACCATGTTTCAAAAAGACAGAGCTTTACTTTTTGGTTGTTGCCTCACTTGCATTTAGTATCCTTCAAATAAAAATCATATGCCTGCATTATTTCAATACTAATGTGAAATATGAGTTTCTAGCCTGTTTCTAAACTGATAAGCCCCTTGGGCTGAGAGCTCATTGGATTTCAGAATCTGACACTTGACTTTCTGGAGTGAGGTTTCCAGGAATTTAAGCTAAGATATGCAAGGTGTGGAGCTTGTCTCTCCAGTCGATGACAAAGTTCTGCCAGAGGTGGGAATCTTACTCCAGAAAGGGACAGGGAAAGGGAAACCTGCTGGCTCGACTGCCATTGACACAGGTGTGCAAAGCCGCAGCGTGGGAGAGCTTTCCTGCCTGGGGCTGGCATTGAATCCACCTAACGCCTGATTTAGGCCTGGTGTGTAAGTGAACAGAGAGGTCAGCTGTGCAGGGCTAGTGTGGGAAGCTAGGGGGATATACCCCCAGAGGTGAATGCATGAAGCTGCTTCTGCCTGCATCTTGCTCAATCCTCAACCTCATTACCAAGCACTTGCTACCCTAAAACCAAAACATAGGTTTAGAAGAATCAAACATCACCCTCATTCCTGGTATGGACTCAGTCCCTAGCCTGACCTTTGGGGCCAACAAATCAAGAAAAGTTGCAGCGGATGTAACCCAGCCAGACAGGGAGGCAAGAGCTGGTATGCTTCATATGCATTAGGTTGCAAACCTCTTGTCTTCAAGCACACAGCCCTGTACAAGCACCAGCACAGAGTGAAGAAAGCATGGCTCCAGCTAACAAACTTCCTGGTTTTCATTCCACATTGCTCAGGAGCCATCATTTCATCATAACAATGATCCCCAGTCAAGGATCCCACTCTGTATATTGGCAACAAGTAACTCCCAATTCAGGCCGCCACAGCAAAACCTCAGCTAACTGCAAGAAACAGAAGCAGGGAAGCTGTTATGGAGAGGATGAGGAGAGCAGAACAGGCAATACCAGGGCACTGCAGAGGTGAAATAGCTCCTACTGTGCTCTGGAAATGCCCAGCTGCGCTGCCTGACTGTGAATGCAAAGAGCCCGAGGGAGGAAAGTGTATCTTCCCTACTTCTCTTTATACAACAGACCTAGGATAAACAAATGGGAGTGCAAAGCTGACCGCCCTTCATCAATCCTGCAAAAAACAACTTGTGTGAAGAGTAACCCTACACTAACAAACTGGCTGCACAGTTACAGAGTTCAGGGGTGCTCCAAAAAAGTACATTTTCAAACAGAGACTGCAGGGGCAGTAAAGACATTTTAGAAGCTGGTATGGTTTTTTGAAAGCAATTCTGCTAGTGACCTTTGCAGTGAATTTACTTCTAAGTTCAGCAACACTGGCAAGATAGTAAATGGATCCAGACTTAGAAGGCGGCATTTCACAAAGCACTGTGCATGTGTGTATATGTGCAGGCTCACACGCAGATATTGATTGTTAAAGTGGAACTAGGAAGAGAGTGGAGGCTGTATGAAGATGACCCCTGTCACTATGTTTATCTGCTCCCTGTGGGCCCCTTCCAAGTCACATCAGTTCAGTACAATGACAAAAACAAGTTGTTACTGGTGTCAGACCTGCCAAATGATGTTGTGGCAGAGGAAGGAGCAGCAAGCTGCTCTGAGTGGTGCATCATCAGCACAATTTGCAGCCACTGAGACAGCACACCCAAGACGAAAGAGACAAGGGAAAGAAAGAAGAAAAAAAAAAGAAAAAACAAAAAAGAAACCCTAAACCAGTTGTACAGGACCAAAAGCAGGCTTAACCAGGCTAGCAGTGAATGTGATTAACATCTGGGATTCACTCCTCCAAAGCCAACATTGAACCATTGACTGTTTCAGAAACGGCTACTTCAACAGAAGCACTCACACCTGAACACAGTCGCATGTCTACAGGCTTGTCCAGATGCAAAGAACACGCAGATATGTGCTGAAATCAGCAGATCTCTAGGCAGGGCACCTGAACACCTTGGTAAATAAAGTGAGGGGTAGCTTCCAAACCTGGCATTGAACTTTACGTTTTGATTTGTTCCTAGACTAAATCAGCAACTGCTCCAACCCAACTTCCTTTTTTCCTTATCCCCAGGGCTTCCTCAGCCTGGCAGAGTCCTGCCGGGTCCTGAGACACCAAATGGATGAAGACAACAGAGTTCCTTTCACAGATGCCTTTTCTTAAGTATGCAAACAGGGTGGCCCCACATAGGTGAAAGTGTGTGCCTGGAATCCACTAAGATGCCTTCAACATTGCCAAGAAAAGTGTTTGCAAGACACCACCCACCACAGCAGTTCTCTCAACACTGACCTAACAGACTAAATGAAGATACTGTCTTGACAAGTAAGATGATTGTGTGCTACTTTCCAGCACATCCTTTTATGAGATTCACTTTGGGGAGAATGTGATAAGGTCACTGGTTTAACAGAGCAAATCTACAGTACTCAGTCCTGCTCTCAAACTCCAGCCTGACTTGATACATGAAATAGCCTCTGCATGCCATGCTAGTCTTTTCACTCCTGTTTTTACATCTCCATGCTCCCTAATTTGGGGGCCTTTAAGCTGGTGTTTGACTGCAAGCTTACTACAGTAACCTTAGAAAGAGGAACAGAATCCACAATAAGGGTCTTATTAAGGATTCAAAGGACAAACAAAACATTTGAGATGCCCAGTTTGCCACTGCAAGCTCTGAGTGTCTCTATTCCCAAACAAGTCTTTTAGGTATCTATTCTTTCTAGTCTCAGACAAGATTCTTCCAATTCTCAAGCCAGCTCTTTTCCTATTCTTAAAATATGTAAAGCACCAGCTACCTGACAGCCCTGCTGAGTTTACAGGTGGCCTCCAACAACCAAGTAATATAAACTGGCCAGTACAAGGCTCCAGTCCTTCATGAAGAAAACACCCCTAATCAGGGCCGGATCCAAAGTCAATGGGACCAGTCTTAAGTCACTTACAGTGGCATCCTAAGAAATTCCCACTTCTTGTTTCCTTCCCTCTTTATATAGACCTTCAACCCTCTGAGAAATCCTACGTTCAAATCTATTTGTACCACTCATATCTAGGGTGAAAATCTCAGCCATGAGCTCTTCAGAGAAGATACCATCTCTTGCCATATCTCTGGACTTTGCAAAGCTAGTGTTCATTTCACATTGGGATTCAAGGCATAGCCCAAACACCAAATAAAACAAGATTATTTCTTCATTTTCCATTTGCCTTTTTTTATAGTACTCCTCATGGTGCAGGCTCCTTGCAGCCTACATCCTTCAAGGGCTTCCTAATGGTTTCTCCACTGTACTCGTTGAGATGATCAGATATTCCTCTGGCTATTATGGACCTCCTCAGCAGCTGTAAGGACAAAGTAATGAGGTCTTCAAGGATTCAAATAAAAAGGGACAGCCCCACCTGGAGGAGAGAAGGCTAAATGTCCCCAAGGCACATAGATTCATTCCTGCTGGGGAGGTACAAGAAAGATGCAAGACCATTTAGGCAGGTGGTGTGCCTGACACCTCATACTCACACTCCTGGAATGAAGCACTTTAGGGACAAGGGTACACAGCCAGGAAAAAATAAGTGCAATAATTGAGACATTGCTTCTTTCCCCTCCAAAAATATCACCATGAGATGGTCCATTTCTCTGAATAAACCACTGCATTTGACTGAAGAACATCTTGTTTCATAGGCATACATCCCCCCAAAAAATGGATCTTCCTAACGCTATAAAATTAAAACCTAGAGATGCTGTGGCCAGAATGTTCAGCTGACACCACTCTAGAGAGCAGAAGGAGGAAAAGGAAGTGTCTTATAATTATAAGACTTATTTTACAGCTTGTTTTCAGTGCAAAGCTTTCATACTTCATGTGTTGGCAGGAAGTTTGCTAGACAGCAGTGCCCAAATGTAGAGTCATCAAGCCACCAGCTGGCCCTGCTAGTAGCTTTTTTAGACTACATTAGTGTCAACCATGCCTTTTAGATGAAGAGATATCCTGGGGAGCACGAATAGGGCAACCAAACATGATCAGCTTGGGAACTGTGGATGGGCTGTGAAGGTCTTCACCCCTCTTTTACTAGTTCCCATTTAGCTTGGTGACAGAAAGTCACTGCCATCTAACAGCTATTCTGTGTCTCATTGGGAAGTTCATTCGCTTCTTTTCTCCCCATGTCACCACAGCGGAAGCACTAAAACAGCCACGTGTGGGTGTAGAACAGCCCACTGTTTCCATTCACAGTTGCCTTTTTGAAGGAATGCCACGGAGAGCTCTTGGGGATTTCTCTGTGCAGATGCAGTCCACCTCCATCATGAAGAAACTATTTTAGGACATCACTTCCTATTATTTATGGCACACAGTGCTACGGAACCACAAGGGGAGTCCAAACACACAGGCTATTCCATTGGTCTGAACTACCCAGAAACTGCAGGTTATTTCTGAAAAGCATATGCACACATACACCTACTCCTTATCCTCTCAGGATCCCCCAGCTTCACTGGAAGAAGCTCGTTTGGAAACACCCACCCAGCCATGAGAAGCAAACACAACATCAGGAATATCCTTCAAGGAGCAAGAAATCGTATTCTGTATAATGATGGCACAGAGTTACACCTTTCAAATATTTGCCCAGATACTGACAGCCCAATAACCATGGGTTTGAACGAGAACATCTTCATTTGGTTCTCAAAAGGAGGAAAGTTAATTAACCTCCCCAAATGTCTTTTCCCTGACAAAGCAATTCTGTAGCCAACAAAGTTAATTCAAGAACAGATTCCCACTGTCTCCTGAGACACCTTGACCACGGATACTTTCTTTTCTTGCTATCTCTTCTCCATAAAAAAAAATACTTGTACCCACATTCACAGCAGTAACCTTTTGTCTTACAGAGGAAAATGACAAAAAAATGCCCTGCCCAAGATTTTCAACCGTGGCCACTTATGCTAAAATCTGCAAGATGGCCAACCCACTGCAATCCTCTTACTAAACTAAAGACAATGGCTCTGAATCCCATCGATGCCAGCCCTTAAACTGTGCATTGTGAGATACTTCCTGACTGACTGCAGGATCAAAAGAAATTGATGTCAGCAATATAGGAAGGGTCAACCAAGGTGGTACAACAAAAGGAACACTGGAAACGTCACAGGGTAGGCTGACTTGAGGCTGAGGAGATAAACACCCAAGGAGGCACAAGTATGTCAGAGGAATGCAGCCCTCTACAGAATAAAATGGTTTGCTGAGAAAGCAATAGGAAAGGAAATGCCACTGAGCATGCTGCCCTCCTTCCTCCTCTGACCCAGTACAAAAAGGGGCAGAAAGGCAAATAAATGTCCAAGCTTACATGTATAAAGACAGCCAGAATCATTTAATAAAGCAGAAGTGAAGAAAGATACTATCTCCCCTAATGCTCCTGACACCTACAGACCTACAGACATCTGATGACTTGGGGCTAACTATGGCTACCACTAGCCATGACATAAGTACACTGACACTATCATCATATGCAGAAGAAGGGCAGACACTCTAAAAAAGGACCCTTAACTTAGGAGAAAGATCAAGTTACCTATGTGGTACAGCCACCAGTGGTGAGATGAAGCAACTGCTGGGATAGAGGTAAAGCCTGACCACTTAAGCAGGTTTATCCCTTCTACATAGGGTCAGGAATGGGAAAGTTAATGCATTCTTTCCTCTTGGCTGTTGCTGAGGAAGGGTTGTGAATGCCATCAGGAAGGTGAATTCTCACATCTCCTGGCTAATGGGAGAATCAGAAAAAGGAAAACCAATCCCAGGGACACACAGTTAATTCCCAGCTACTGCTTCCTGCCTCATAGCGAATAACAAATCACGCCCAATCTGCTGGCCATAAAAAAGTGCTGAGAACAGAGGGGCTGAGAGCATTAGCATCAAAAGTGGTCCATGAGGGACTGAAAAATCAAGTAATATTGAAGATAATCCCTTAGAGCTAAGCAGGAACCTGGCTAAAAGCCCGTGGGGAACCCATTTCCTTCTTAATCTGCTTTGCATGTAATTGTTTCCTATGACTATGTCCCTGTTTGGCCCTGACACGCTCAGGGACTGGTGCAACCACTAAGGCTTCCCATCATTCCTCTAAAGCTATGGGTAATTTAGAGCCTCCAGTTTAATGGCTAATTCATGGAGAGCAAGTTAAGCATTATTTGCACTGGAGTAGCACCCACCAGTATGCTGAGTACCAGGAGGAGATGCACAGAAGTGTTTTTTCACTCCCAGCTGCAAGCCTGACCCAGACACAAATGCAGCTGCTCAGGGGATCAGAGGCATTGCAGCTGCACCCAGACCTGCTAACACTATCCACAGTCCCAGGGGCACCAAATCCATGCTTCATAGAATCTCTCTTCCAGGCACAGCACCAAAAGTGAAGCTGGATATCAGTAACCAATTCATACACACACTTCAAACTCTCAGCATATGAAGAGGAGCTTAAGCTGTTCTCATTGGAAGGACAGAAAGCAAAGAGAGTACAATGAATGGCTGAGAACACCAGAGATCTATCCAGGACAGAGGCTAGTAGAAGCAACATCTGGATAAGTATCCTTCATACACAACACTTACTTGGGAGGGGCATTCCCATCCTCTTGGCCCCATCCAGTGACTAATCTTTAGTACCAACTCCAATGGGACAACTTCTTACAAGTCATCCTGGACTAGTCTGAGACCAACAAAATCAGCTTCCACAGTGTTAAAATTGCTGCAAGATGATGAAGACCTGATTGCCATTCACTTAGAGCTGCACTAAAATAAAGGGTTTGGCATGCAATAGCCCAAGTCCAAAAAAATTTTCCCATGCCAAACTGATGCTTTGATAGCACAAGCTCTGCAGGGATGTCGCTGAGAAACCCACAAGTGCTTTCACTATCAGGCTCAGTGGTGACCCTCCATTAACATCTACCACCAGCAGGACAGGCCTTCACAGGCCAACAAGTTTTACTAACTCATGCTATGCTTGCACCTACTTCCGCCTATCTCCCAGCTTATTCCCCTTCCTGCAGCCAAAGGCTAGTGCTGGCCATGCCATAGAGTCCTCTTGAGTCATGCTGAGCTTGCCACTGGCACTGTCACGCGCAGAGGTTTACTCAGCCAAGCAGAGAGAGCACAGCTCTGTGCAGTGTCAGCAAGCAGGGCCCCTTTTGGCTGCCCAGGGCATGAATTGACAAACCATCACAACCTGCATGACAGAGGTTAATGAAGATATGGAGAGACATGGCAAAAGGTCAGGAATTTGCAGTGGCTACTGTGAAATGCTGCCAAACGACAAGCTCTCCACAGCACTGGTAACTCTGTAACTTGGGTGTCGCTCAAGAAGGGTACAAGCAGCCCTTCTGCAAACCAGGTTTCAAAAGCACATGGCAGAGACATGGGCAGATGGCAAACGAAACTCCAGACTTTATCTCTATCACATTTATCTACACATCTATCTCTAGTTTATGCCAGGGCACCAGTGCTCTCACCTGGCATAAGGAGCTACAGCAGAACAGCTTAGCATCTTTAGACAGCAGAGGATGAGAACAGGTCGAAGGAAACTGTGACAGGGGTTTGGAACTGGATGATCTTTAAGGTCCTTTCCAATCCAAACCACTCTATGATTCTGTGAAACCACTCTGCAAACTATCCCAAATACTCTTAAGACCACACTGATTAAGTGGATTTTCTGCCACAGGAATACTAAAGCATCCTAGAGTTCAATGTCACCAATTTCTACACGTTCCACCACTGTTTTCAGCTTTGGAGTCCCTCCAGTCTAAGTGTCCCCTGAGAGCACCACCCCATGTATTTCAACATCACCAGTGGCCTAAATCCTACAAGCTCCAAGAAGAAAAATGAGGTTAAAAACCTTACTTCAAACATACTATGCAGACTGACCTAATTTGGCACAAGCCATATGCAAGCATTTAGTAAATGACTTACTGAGATCAATGGTTTCCTGTGTTTTATTAGCACAGCAGTTTCAACTGGTCCTGTAATCTCATATTTCTTTTTATTACTATTTTATAAGGAGAAGTACCCAATTAAACCAGTTCAGGTTTCTCTGCTGCAGTGCTGCTGTCCCTACTCTCACTGTAGAATGCCCATCTTGGCCTTTGCCATGTCCCCTGGCACTCCTGCATTTGCATGGAAGGCTCCTACAGCCCTTATCTTTTTGACCACCTTTGCCTCCTGTTGTTCTGATGTGTACACAGATGCACACAATCCAATGTTTGCTCTGTATTTTTTAGCCAACACACACCAAGATTACATTGAGGTTCCACCTCTCTGTGCAGAACTGCTCTAGACACTGAAACCTCCTACGCTGGAGCTGTGTCCCCCTTGCATCCCCTGTGCATTTATTGATTGCTAAGCCAGCCCCATGGAGCAGGGCTGATGCAGAGAGGTGGGGAAAGAGAGGAGAGGGGGGAACTGCTGCAGGGTGATGAGGAGAGCTTCTGCTATCTGATACAGTGAGCCAAGTGGTTTCTGTTGTTGCCAGTAAAGGCAAGGATGGAAGGTAGGTAGGAAAGAGGCACCCTGTATCTGCAGCAGCCATTGCCCAAAAGCAGGTAGCTGTGCTGTAGGAGGAAGAAAAGGAAGACTTTAGCTCTTGGGCAGTGTGGCTCTTGAAGGATCATTTCCTGCTTCTCCAGGGAAGAATAATGCAGATGAGCAGAGCCTGAAGGCTTTCTGCAGGATGTAAGTCTGATGTGAACCTGATTCTCTTCTGGGTGCCTGGTGTGTGATAAAGCAGCACTGCTTTATCACCACTCTGCTGTTTAACTGGTATGGAAGCAGACACTATGTTATTGTCTTTGTCTTTGTACAAGTATCCTGCCAGTGTTGATCCAGGAGCGAGTCTTATCCAGGAGGAGCTCAGGATGAGTGTATTTTAGAATCTGCAAATTCAGGATTGGCAAAGACTGGTTACAGGATGGAGTGCCTTGGTTTGTGAGTTTTAATGCCATCTTTAAGTATTTTGTTGAATATATATATAGTGTAGATTGAAACATTAATTTAAACTGGATTAGAAATACATAAAAGTTATGTGGAAAAATCTTATTTACAACTAAGTTTAAAATAAACATGTAGTTTAGCCATAATGAAATATTCAGTGTAACTTAACCTCCCTTATCCCCTGATCTAAGCAGCTTAAGGCTTCCTCCCTTTGTGACCTGCTGAAATTTACTGGCTTAGAGGTTGGAACCAGTTTTTTTGAGAAACAAGCAAAATTTGTCAATTGTCTGTCAAATTCAGAGACATTTTCTTGATTTTTATTTCATTCAATGAATTCAGTATCTAGTTATTTCAATTCAATAAATAGTTATTCCAAAGCTGAGAAAGTGATTTAGGCGAGAATTCATGTCATAAGTTTGATCCATAAGCAAAATGTCTGTTCCTCTCTATGCCCAGCCTGCTTCAGGTGATTTTATCTAAGTAAATAACAGCAGTTTGATGGTTTTATGAACTTACCTTGCCTCCCCTCACCTCTTTTAATGCCACCCTGATAAGAACAAGAGCTGAGAGTGTGTTCACATAGCGCATTAGAACTGAGTCATTTTCCATGTATAATAATTTAAGTAAGGGTGTGTGGGAAGTGTCCCTGCCCATGGCACGGGGATTGGAACTAGATGATCTTAAGGTCCTTTCCAACCGTAACTATTCTATGATTCTATGATATTTCCCACTCCAAAGAGGCCTTGAGCCAGAATAGCAGAGAGACCCTGGCTACACACACCACATGCACTTAACTAAAGCCCAGCGTCACTCAGCTCAAGGTTTTATAAGGCTGTAGGCAGGAATGCAAAGTGCACCGCAAGACTGAGAGGAGCAATAGCAGTGCTCATCTTCCTTCTTATTAGAAATGCTTTTTCTATTAATGTAAATTACTGACATCAAAACACAACGTTTTTTGCAGAGATGTACAATTTTTTGCCCAACTGTTATTGCTTAAGAGATCTGCAAGCCTTATTCATGCCTATTATATCCCCTCCAACACATTCACTTAAATCCTTCAACCTTCATGTTACAGCCATTACGAAACAACAAGCGCAGGAAATGAAACCCTCTGTCAGGCCCCTCTCAGCAGCTGACCTCCACACAAGCAGTCTGGGCAGCAGAGCCCAAATGCATCTTACCCCATACACCAAGCACTTGAACCTCTAATGGACTTAAGTGGCTACTCTCGACAAGGGACCTTCTCCAATAGGCAATGCAGGTCCTGCAAGAATCTTATCTAATATGCAGCACAATTTGCTGTCAACAATTTGGTAGAAGGCATATAGAATTATTAACCTGATAACATGATTGTCTGCTTTACAGCAATGGCTTTGGCAACACACCTCTACCTTGCAGAGTTTCCAAGGAACACAATCTAGTGCTATCACCTACCTGTGATTTGAGGAAGTTGTACTCCTCTGATCCGTACGGGACGCTCCGAAGAGAGGTGAGGTAGTCATACGTGATAAGTGCTGTCTGCAAATGAAACCAGAAATGTTGAGCAAGTTCTGGAGTTATCAAAATAACAAAACTTCTGTTAAGAAGAAGGTACGCAGCTTAGGCTCCCAAGTTTAGGCCCCACTCCATAAGTGAAGCTTATGGTAACAGACTTACAAGAAATTAAATTAAAATACTTCAATGAACATTTATAGAAGGCAGTGCAGGGACCTCATTGACATGTAGCTATTAAAAATAAGCAACACTTGTCATTCCTATACTATCTCCTATTTGAGAAGCTCAAAGCATTTTCATAATCTCTGAACAGCACCTTATACAACATACTCTCATTCTCAGACAACCATCTAGGGCTTTCACACTAAGGTCTGCTGCTAGTAATAGAGGCCATGCAGACTTTGTGCCCCATGAGCTATCCTACACTTCATCTTCACACCTCCAACCTGCCTAACCACACTGGTAAATACTGAGCTTAGTCTGGGTAGATGGCTCAGCAGGGAGCAGAATGCCGGTATACAAGCACACCCATTAGTGCAGCAGCAGTATTTTTTGGATATTCAACAGCAGAAAGGACTAGAGGGCCAAAGGGTCAGTTACCCAACTACCAAGTAACAATATGGGGATCCAGCTAAACACCTTAGCTAGACACAGCCACTGGAATCAGATTCCTAAGTGCCTTAATGATTTCTGAAAATGGATCGGTTATTTCGCAACTTTGCCCCATGATTAAAGTTTCTCTCTTTCCAGAGTCAGAATGCCAGCAAACAGAACAGAAACACAGGTCATGTTTACTAAGTTTAGTTGGAGGGAGAGAAGGGAATGTACATCTAGATAAGCCTGTCCACTAACCTGATGTGAACTTCAAGATCCTTGCCATAGTTAGATTTCTTAAAATCTCCCTACTGAAGGGGTAGCATCCCATTCTGAGACAAGTTACTAGCCCCACTTTTCATCACAAACATGCCTAAGAAGGGCATAAAGTACAGCTGATACATAATGAAAAACAGGGAGGTAATGGGATCAAATTTGGTTTGAGACGAAGTCACTGGAACTGACAACAGGGAAACAGTTAAAAGCTCAGAAATGCATACAAGAGTGTAAGAAGCTGGGAATCAGTTACAGCAGACACACTCCTTCCCTGTGCAGGTTGGGTTTCTCACGTTTCCTGTTTTCTGAATTGGAAACTGAGCACAGCAAATTTTTTTCTGGCTTTTGAGGCTCTCTTGCCCCTGGTCAGCTCAGAGCTGCACAGCAACATAGACACGCATTCAGAAGAAAAGCTTTTCAAAGCATCGTCACAACCTCAAAAAACAACTTTGAAGCGCAGGGAGGTTCAAATCAGCCTCGCATGAAGGCTTGAGTTGGTTCTCATTTTATCTCTCGTCCACGAGGGTAATTATCACCTCCAACTTAAAAAGAAGCAGCTAACAGATTGGCCTGTATTACAGAGGAAGAGGGAATTAATTAAGTAGTTGCTAATTACATCGTAATCTTAACCTTAACCACTAAATTAGTATTATGATGATCCTGATAGGCAACTCTGACATTGCCAAATCCCTGCTACTGTCTGAGATGTATTCCAGCTACTGCAGAAAATGTTCCTCCCACATACCGAAAACAGCCGGGATACCCTCAAAGATATACGGCAAAAGCACAACTGCTCTGCCAGGTTTCTGATTTTCCCAGAACACAGAAACTACCTGAAACATGATGCTGTCTATGCCACTAACTTCATTCTCATCCAAGACTAGTGCTTGTCATTTGTGTTACAGTGTGAGACTGAACCTCGGAGACATAAAAAGACCTAAAAGATCAACCAGTCTCTCCTCTTACAAATGTCAGAGTACTTCTTTAACTGATTTCATATCCAGTCTAGTGTAAAATGTCCCAAAGACTTGGGCTTCCACTTTTTATAGAATCATAGAATCATAGAATGGTTAGGGTTGGAAAGGACCTTAAGATCACCTAGTTCCAACCCCCCTGCCAGGGTCAGGGACACCTCCCACTAAACCATGTCACCCAAGGCTATGTCCAATCCAGCCTTGAACACCGCCAGCGATGGAGCATTCACAACTTCCCTGGGCAACCCATTCCAGTGCCTCACCACCCTTCTCAACACCTTACACTCTTCCACCACTCCTAAAACTGTCCTCAGGTCTTATCAAGTCACGGCACAATGTTCTCTTTGAATAGTTGTCTACCCACACACAAGAGCCAGTTCCCTAAACTGAGGCTCAAGGAGGCATTTTCTGCTAGTGCACTTCATCAAGCTTCTCCAGCAAGTTTGTGAAGGACTACTGAAGCAGCATGCTTAAAATGTAAGCAGGCTCAAATCTTTTTGATCAAACTCAGATCAAATCTGACTGGAATCTTGTAGTCCTAGGTCAGGTTTCTTGACCTCCATGTGGTCTTTCCCCCAGGCTTTTCTTTCCTTTACCACATCATAACTTATCTTAAATTTTTGTGTCTGCTGCTGCTGAATTTAGCTCTTAAGAATTACAGCTCTTAATTACAGCCTGCTTTTGCCTGGCTATGGTCCAACGATTGAATCAAGCATCCAGGTAAGAAGCCTGGGCAGGCTAGACTGAAGGACAAAAGTTTCAGTTCCATGGACATGACACCAATATCCAAAGTCACTTGTTGGCTACAGAGTCTCAGCTTTCACTTAGGAAAAGAGAAAGCTTGAAAATTTACCCAATGAAGTTGTGGATGCCTCATCCCTGATAGTGTTCAAGACCAGGTTGGACCAGGCTTTGAGAACATGGTCTGGTGGAAGGTGACGCTGCCCATGGCAGGCGGCTGGAACTATATGATCTTTAAGTCCCTTCTAACCCAATCGATTCTATGATTCTATAAGAAGCTGAGCTTCTTACAAATTAACATGTCTGATTGCTCTATTGGCTTCACCCAGTCCATGGCTAAGAAGTGAGAGCAGTTCAGGCTGCCAGTGCTCAGCTGAGAGCTAACCTGACATTCTAACAAGGAGAAGACCCCAAGCTGGGAAGGCAGAGATCACTGGTGCAGCAGGACTGAAGAATCTCTCAGAAGCAACCTAACCAAACAGAGTCATATATATTAAAAGGAACACAGAATTCAAAATGAGACAGAAAATTCTTGTTTGAAAAGTATACAGACACACAGATCCAAACACACGCTGCCATCAGCCACAGAAGACTCCACATTCGTAACTTGGTTTTGGGGACCACTGCTTGTACCTATGGATACAGAACCCTCTAATGCATTGAAGAGCAGGGCCAGTGAAGTGCTTTACAGCCCATGACTTGCGTTCCTTGAAGGTGGAGGATGTGAAAGTCAAACATGTCTAAATTCAAAAGCACTTAAAGCAAAGAAAATCTCCTTTCCCCTACTTCCATTTCATCAGGAAAGTAATGTCTCATGGTCCCACAAAACACAGACGAACTGCTCAGCTTCATCATTGCACACTTCTCACTTATTTTTGTCTTAAATACAAGACAGCCGCAAAAACACTGGCTTCAAGAAAGACTCAGAAATACTGGTCAAGCTGACAGAACTCAAGGGCAGATTGGAGAACCCAAACAGCCTGAATAGCAGATTTCCCTCCAGTCACAATAAGCTGTGGTCCCTCCCTGTGACTCAATTTCTTGTGCAGTAAAAAAGAGACAGCTACTTCAAACCACCAGGCAGCATTGCTTTATGGTTTGGGACAGAGCATGAAGCTTAGCACTTATTAGGTAAGGAGGAAAGATTATAGTTTGCATTTTTGCCCTCACCCTTTCAAAATAAATGATCATTTTTTGCAACAGTTCCTGGTGCAGCTTGCACATAAAACCAGCACAGCACCTGAGCCAACCCACAGAGCTTTTTTCTTATTGTATCTGTGCTTGGGAGCTGACTCCCTGTAAAACTCATTAATAAAGTGCTTAAAAGTCATAGAACATGCAGACTGACAGCTGCTTACCACTGAGGGTCTGTAAATGATAGAGATCATGGCCTGAAGTGACAGATGTATAATGCAAGTGAGGTACAGGGAGACTGATAGCCCCTCCAGAGTCTCTGCTCTCCTTGTTCCTGGCTGCTAATGGATTCACCAGTGAATATCCTCAAGAAGGCGGCAGTAACCTGTTTGGCTAGCAGTCTCCATCACAGGTTTTCTAGAGCAGTGATCAACACAAGAGTGAAATAACAGTGTGACAGGTAGATGTAGCCTTTATTTTACAAAACTTGAACCCAATCCGATCTCAGAAGTACATCATCACACATCCTAGCTTTACCCTTGCTTTGAAATTGATCCTCAAAACACCTGTGGCGTACCAATGCAACAACCACCATCCTTAAAACAGAATATTGCAATGTAAACAATGGCACATGGAGACAAGATAGTTTGAAGTAGGTCATTGTTAAAGGCAGCAGGACACCGCACCTGGGTGACTGACCTTGAAGGGTGGCTGACAAAGACTGTGGGAGCCAAAGTGAGCTCTTGCTCTGAAGTCCCGCCCTATCCAGGAAAGCAGCGACAGCTCTCTGCAGCCTAGTATCTCTCTTTCTTTCTTTCCAAAACATGCAGACTACAGCTCTATTCCTTACATGTTTTCACCTCTTTTCTCTCCACTGTGTCAACAACTTGAAGATCTCCCTGTTGACCTTCTGACTCCAGGAGCTAGCTGCCAAGCGCAAATGCAGAGAGGGAATGTAGGAAATCACAAGTTATTGTGAACTCCAATTCCCTTACCACCTAAGGAATCTTCCTGCACATGACTAGGGTGAAACTTACTGTGGCAATGGTTCGGCCCACACGAACAACTCCAAAATCACTGGGATCCAGGAACTTGCTTCCATACAGATAGATGCCAGAAGCAGCTGCCGTCAATGAGGCGAGTTTCAAGGCCCTTCGTGCCATCACAAATGAACCCTGCAGAGACACAAAATAGCAACTGTAACATCTGAGAAAGAGGTAGTGATCTGCTGCCTATAGCCCCAAGGGACCTGACAAATCGTTGTAATTGTTCCTTTGCTAATCATGCATTGCTAGCACTGCCCCCAGTCAAGAGCTCAATCATGTACCAAGCAAATATAAACTGCTCTGCTCTAGCTCCATTGCTATTCTTAACTCAAGAGTATCTACCAGCCACAAACCCAGAAGTAACTCACTGCACCTTGCATACCCACAACAAAACATTTGCTCATGCTCCCAAAGCCTTTACAAGTAGAAACAGGCGGACAGAAAGAAGGGAGCAAAACAAGCTCACCAAAAATCAATAGGCAAATGCAAATGTTTGGACAATGTCACACTGTAACAGACTGCAAGGGGATAATAGAAGATATAAAAAAGCAGGGTTTAAAAAGCGCTCTTGTAACATCAAGAGCGCCAAGAACGGGTTGGAAACTCTGCCAAACTACTTGTGAAAGAGCCACACTACTGATGAGTGGTGGGGGAAGAGGCAATGCATCCCTGGAGGTCGTGTGTGACTCCATCAGACAGCTGCATACAATGTAAGCAGATGGGGGACCTGATCAGAGGGACCAAGTAAGACTTGTTCTCTCATCATCACTACCCCACTTAAGTGCCAGGCAGGGACTGTACTAGCAGAAGGGACATCTGCAGGGATCAACAGCCTGATCCTGGCTCTGTCACAGGTCCAGCACAGCCCTGGGGTGAGACACTTCTCCCTTCTCTCACTTATTTATTGGGAGACAAGGGTGGGAAACAAACACGTTTTCCACAGTAAACGCTCTGGAGCACTGCATTCATTGCTTACAGTATATAAAGTAGTGTAAACATGTAATTCATTACAGCTGATACAAATGTTATGATGCTTTATGTCACTTCAGAGGATTCAGACCCGAAAAATAAATATTACAAGTTAAGTATATTTTTCTTTTCTTCCCCTTTGGCTGGTACTGGATAGGAAACATGACTGACAGTTCTTTATGCTTACACCACAAATCAAGAGCCATGGTTCACCTACTCCACAAGCACCCTTGACAGAGTGTGGGGTTTTACCCCGTCAAGATGAAGTCCACTGATCCTTTCACTTTAAGATTTGATTGAGAAACTCTCCTACGTCTCACTGTGAACTTTTAGCAAGGTCAGTCTAGCTCATACCTTTTCTCTCAAAAGCCATGTAGCAACAGAACACATGCAGTGACATGAGCCAAACCTTTCAAAAGCAGTTCAGAACACAATCCACAGAATAGGCTAACAGAACACAAGAGACCTCTGTATGTGAACCTCAAGCTAAATTTTATTATTTCCTTCTATTTCCTTACAAGCCCTAGGAAACTTTGAGGCAGAAAAGCAGAGATGTATCTGTCAGTGCCCATCAGAGCTGCCTAGAACCCTAGCACTTTCTCCCATTGGAAGAGGTAGTTGGCTGATCAGGACTCCTCTGAAGCTACAATCAAACTCAAGAGGAAATATACCCGGCCCCTTGGCTGCAGAATAATGAACACACACTTCCTCCTCTCCTTCCCCCCCCATCCCAAAAAAGCTGCCCTCTTCCCCCACCCCCCACTAAAATTCTAGAAGTGTTAGGGCTTCTTCCCATAGGCCTGATCTCCTTTGACCAGAAAAGAAATCTCCATTGTATCCTCTGTCACCTTCAAAAGGCATTTTTCGCAAGGTGTTTTAATGAAATTCACTTTTGCTCCTGGTATGCTTTTGTAAAATTTCATTTATTGGAAACTGAAAAGTGCAAACAGGGACATTTTTTAACACAAAAAATACGCCTCACGCTTTCATTATTTTTTTTCCTTCACTTTTATTACTTCACGTTCTAAAAGAACTTTCCTTCGCTTCACATACTAAAAGAACATTTACTTGAAAGCAGAATGCAAGTCCATCTGTTCTTGCAACTTATTCCTACCTGAAGCTATAATCTGCAGTTCGTGACATCACATCTATTGCCATACCCGCCAGCTGTACGTCATGATCAGAAGATTGGAACTTTAGGGAGCAAATAAACAGGCAGAGCAGCAGAGCTCTTCAGCAACAAAGTTCCTGCTTTCATGCTTAATGTGTTGTATCAATAAAAAGGGAAGAATTTCTATCCCTTCAATATAAGGTACAGAAATGGAATTGTCAGAAATCAATTGCATTTTAAAGTTTTGCATAGGGTGTGGAGGACCCTTTTCCATGTAAATGAGCCACTGCGGCACCCCTAGGGGTATCCATCCTGAAGACGCAGTCAGCTGCCAAATACGCCCCAGATGTCACTGCCTCTCGTGAGCCAGGCCTGCGCAGATCAGTCACCTCCAGCTCTTTTTGCACTTAGGTGAGCGGGCTCCTGTGGCTTCCACACAACCGCACATGCTCCCCTTGCCTCACAGCCGGGTGCCGTGCTTCCCCTGTTCCCACTACGGGGCGGCCGGGACGGACTTTACGGGTCGTAGGACGGGAGGTCACGGGTGTTCTCCCGGAGGTGACCCCCTGGAGGCCCGCCGCCGCCACCGGCCCAGGCCCTCCCGAGGCCCGGGGAGCGCTGACCACCCCACGAGGTCTGCGGGCACCTCGCACCCGGGGCCGCAGCAAAGCCCCGGCGAGGCCGATCCGCCCCCTGCGGCCACCGCCGCAGCAGCGCGGCCCAAGGTCTCCCAGTGAAGGACGCGAGACGCCAGCACCGGCCGCTTTTAGTTCTCCTTCAGACGTGCCCCGCCGCGCCTCGCGGAGCACGCCCGCGCCCCCCGCCGCTCCCGCCTTCAGAAACAGCCCCGACCCCGCCGAGCCCTGCGGAGACAAAGCCTCTGTCCCCGGGGCCTGCGACTGCGGTGGGCGGCCGCCCCTGGGCCCGGAGCCCCCCGTCCGCCGGCACCAGCAGGGGCACAGAGGGGCCAAACCGAGCCGAGGTTCCCGAGGCCGCAGCAAGCAGTGAGAGGGCAGTGAGGGCCCGTGTCCGTCCCCGCCAGACCCTCCGCAGCCTCAGTCACCGCGTCGACCCCTCCGCCGGCGCCCGCCGCCGGCACTTACCGCCGAGCCGGCACTTCAACTCCCGCGCGCCCAGCCGTCTGTTGCCCCCTCCGCCTAGCACATGGTACACCCTCCCCCCGCGCGGCATGCTGGGAAATGTGGTCTCCGGCCGCGGCCGCTGGGACGGCGGAGGCGCGGTGGGACTGCAAGGGGCGTCCCTTGGGTGAGCCCATCGGGAAGCGGCACCGGGGGGGACAGCCACAGCCGGGCGACCCTGAGCAGCGGCGGCCTCTGGCAGGGCTGCGCGGCCTCTGCTCCTAACCGGACGGGAGGAGGTGCAGGTGCAGCGCTCCCAGTTCGGAATGCAGCGAGGTAACATGGCACCTGCTCTGTCAGCGGGGCTACCAGCCCTGCACGGCTGCCGAAGAGCCATCGTGGCTCTTCGCAAAACAGTGCCAGGCTTCATGATATTTCAATTCGTTTTCAGTGTTTTCTCAATGAAAGCCCTGCAGCAGGGAGAAGGTATATATATGCATGCGTACATGTGTACATCTATCAGAAATCATGAGGGAAAGCAGAAATGCCAAACTCGGACATCAGAGTGCTGTTTTTCTAGACCTATGAGAGGTGCCAGAGGGGCACTCATGCTTTGCCGACTAGAAATCAGAATTGCTCTTTAGTGAAAGGTGTGGATTTGACCAAGGCACTTATGAACATTTGGTGAGCCTGGCTACTGCAGCACATGAGGATTCGATATGAGCACCATCACCTATGCCACCGTAGCACATGGGCTGGCAATGCTATGTCTGCACCCTGCGCTAACGGAGTGCTCTGACCACTGGGCTTCTGGCAGTAGAGCTGAACACCTGCCCTGCTCCTGCTGAACATGGAACAATGTTGTCCATCATGCTGTCACATCCTCAAGCAGCGTAAACTGATAGCATAAGCTATGCAGCTATACTTAGCTTTTATCATTTGGTGAAAGGCACACATGGCTGCTCAGTATCAGCTTATATTTAAGGGTAGAACTCCAAGAACTGGTGTTCTCCATCCAAGAGAATGATCCAGTAAAACAGCTGTGTTCATCAAGAATAAAAGAGCTGTTGGTAAAAAGGAAAAGTAATTGCAGAATGGGAAGAAAGCTCTCTCTGCAGCTAACCTCTAGCTCCTTACGATAAGAAATTAAAATTATAATAAATGTTATATTCAAGGCTCAGTGCAAACCCAATCTTCTCCCCAAAGTCTTCTCTTTTATTACATTAAAAGAGAAAGAATAAAGCGGAGAATGAAAAAATGTTGCTGGATCATCATAAATACTGTAAGAGATTCCTATTCCCTGGAGCAAGTACCTAGCTTGATAGTCACCCCCTTGAAACTTAGTATTTCTGATTGAACTTGTCTCCCATTGTGAAAAGAAGGAAACTCAATGTTATTTCCAGTCTTTCGGTATCTTTCTGATAAGGAGAACCTGCAATTCAATAACCTGCAAACCCATAGTAGGAAATTGGATGTATCTGGGACAGTTTAGGACACCATTACCACAATTCATCCTTAATACTTTAAAAGGATGCCAAAAAACAAACCCAGAATGAGACCAAAAGGATCTTAATAGTTCTTTGAGAATTACTGTTTCCAGCAGGATTCTGGAGACACTGAAAAATCCAGGAAAGCATGAACACACTGCAGTTCCATTAGTATTTGCAGGGATACAGCTGCACCCAAAAAGATAGAGATGGGGAAAAAGGATTGAAAAACACTTGAAGGAAAAGGTCTCAGCTTCTAGAAGTAATAAACCAGGATGTTGTGCTCAGGGCAAGGTCCTGATGACCAGCCTCTCTTCTGGGATGAACAAGTGTCGTGGTTTAAGCCTCTCTAACTCATGCAGTTTTGCTCACTCACTCCCCCCTCTTTCTTCACCCCACTCCCAGAGGGATGGGAAGGAGAATCGAAAGAATGCAACTCCCACAGGTTGAGATAAGAACAGTTTAGTAACTAAGGTATAACACAAGACCACTACTGCTACCACTAATAATAATAATGTCAAGGCAAATACAAGGAAAGAATACAATCGCTCACCACCTATACCCAGCCTGACCAAGCAGTGCACCCCCCACCCTTCCGGGTCTCTGCCCTCTGTTTTTACATCCTGGGCATGATGTGCTGTGGCATGGAATAACCTCTTTGGTCAGTTTGGGTCAGGTGTCCTGTCTCTGCTTCCTCCCGGCTTCCCCTCCTCCCTGGCAGAGCATGAGACTCAAAAAGTCCTTGGTCAGACCAAAACATTACCAAGCAGTAACTGAAACACTGGTGTTATCAGCACTGTTCCCAGGCCGAAAGTCAAAAACACAGCGCTGCACCAGCTACCAAGGAGAAAAATGACTGCTACTGCTGAACCCATGACAACAAGCTTTTCATCCAAGCCCCTGCAAAGTGCTGTAAAGGCAACCTGTCTACCTTCTCCCCACCTGTGGGACAATGGTATATTAAAGATTTTCCTAAAAGATCAACATAATATTGGGAATTTTTGCTGAGTTCCCCTTTTGTTCCCATCTGGCTTCACTTCACTTTTGTTTTCCCTAATTGTCTCCTGCAGCAGACACGAACATAAATGCCTGCACAATGTGGGCTTCTTCCTGAATATTATCTAAGGAACAAAGCAGCTACAAATTATGAAGGGCAGTGTTAAGGGCAATTACCCTGCCAGCATGCTGAAGATACAGGGCCCACACAGCCAGTTGCTGCATCAGCCATATGACAGCAAAACTGTCTACAATCCCATAAATTTCCTTTCTTTCTTGGACAGATCGGAGCTTTTGAACTGCTTGGGGGCCAGTGAGGCATCCCAGCTTAGCCTTGGAACATTACAAATTGCGTAGGAAAGACTATTTGTTGGAAGGAAGCTTTAGAGTTTAGAGGGTGATGTTAAATGGGGAAGAAAACAGAAAGTCAGGTAGTCATGCATGTGATGTACTACTGAGAAAATGAAACTAATGAGTGCAGGATGAACATGAAGTAACCACTCTGAATCACAGAATAAAATCAGCATAGAAATATGGGCAAAAAATCAACCTCTCCTGTATCTACTACACCCTGTGGAAGTTTTGCTACAGATCTTTGCATCTGCACATTCACAACCTCCATGGCTCAGGCTGATACTGGGCATATTAGCAGGACACCATTCAAAGCTACTGTGCTACTGCATATAAAATTCCAAAATAGAGACTGTAACCTCATGCAGCCACTGATTTCCGATCACAATTCGCTGCTTCTACCTGGGATGCTTAAGACTGTGGCCCAAGCTATCAATCCCCTGCTTTAACCGCTAGATCACACATGCTGGCAAAGCTCCCAGCAAAGCGAGCAGGTCAGTATCTGATTTTTGCTGGCCTCTCCTGGAAGAGCTATGGGAGGTTGCTTCAGATTAATTCTGTTCCTTGCAGCTCTCAGTTAAACAGGCTGATGCTGGGTCGGCTGCACAGAGGCGGGGGAAAAGAGGCTTTTGTAGTATAACAATGCTGTGTGCCGATGTGCAGTGGGCAATTATGTAACCAATGCTAAATCTTTCTATAATTAGAACAAGCACCTAGTTAGAGTGATCAGAGCTCTTTTGTGTGAGCCTGCACAGGGTACAAAAAAAAAGAGCTTGGCTAGAAAGAAAGATGCTGGCTTGATTTCCCTTTCCCTTTCAACTGATGAATAAATTAAATCTCAGATTACCCCAAATTGCTATGAAAGATGAAAAGCAAAAAGTGTTTCCTTTTCATTCTTGTTGAGGACATTTGCATCCCAGGTGTGAATCTCATGAAATGCAGAAACAAACCCAAAGACTCAGGCCTCTCTGTCCCAAGCACCGGAGCAGGAGGAGCAGCCAGACTGCCTGAACAGAGGACAGAGGTCAGCATCAGCCTTCTCTACAGAGAATCAACCTCTTTTTTGGATTTGCTTTGATGAAAAATATGACAAGCTATCTGGAAGGTCTCATTTATACAAGACATTCCTCACATACAGGAGAAGACACAGGAAAAGAGATCGAAACAGTCCCAGAAAGGTGATCCTACAATTCTGTGGACTCAGAGAATCAGCTTAACAAGGAAACATGAAAAGGTATAGGGAGAAATTGCTACCAGTGCAGTGGGAAGAACAGCTTGACCCAGCAGGTCTTCTTTATTCTTCTGATCTGTCCTGCCACTTTGTGGATGGTCAGCAACACGAATGTTGAGGCAGATCCATCTTCTGCAGCTATAAACAAGTTCAGCTCTTAAAGTGACTGTAACAATGCCAATTCATACAAGTTGGAGATCTGGCTGGTGGGATCTCTGCTGCTACAGATCTGTACTTCTGAAATATTTTGATTATTTTCTGGTTAGTTCAGGTCACCAGAAGAAATATTACAAATACCTCTGTATAAGGGTTGACCAATGTGCAAATCAACATGGAAGACAGGAAGCAAAAGAACCTGCCTGGAGATAATTCCAAAAGATAGCTTAATGTAGTCCCACAGGTCTCCTGCAGGGCCTAACCCACCCACCTTCTTGGTTCAACTTTAAATGGAGAGTGGCAGGTTTTAACTTTAGATCAGCAATGGAAAGCTCAGAGCTGACTCTGGAAGCCATCAAATTTTAGAATAGGCTCTTCTTACAAATCATACTATACAGAGACAACATTTGGATAAGACAAAATGTTTCTTGACAGAAACATGCCCATTGCCCCAAGTCATTCAGTCCCTTCAAGGCAGTAGTGACTAAAGTCTGAGTGTGACAACAGAAAGTGATGTTCTACTTTCCATAGCTGTGCTTTAGGTGACCTGCAAAATCTGCTTCTACTAGTATTTTGACAACACTTTGCTCAACCTTGTTGCCCAATATCCGTATAGACAATTGCACACCACCTCCATACATCTCTCTTACAATTTCTGCTGGCAAAAAATACCCTTTGTTTGCTAAAGCTATTAGTGGCTAAAGGATAACTCCACTTCTTCTTGCAGGTTGTTGGGAAGTGTCAGTGGCCCACCATGTCTTGTGTGAAAAGATGATGTTTATCAACCAGGAGTGGAATGCTTCCAAAACATTTGCAAAACACCCAGGAGTCTGGAAGGTATTACAGAAGTACATGAACTAATTTTTGCCTATCTGAGAAAGTTTAATTTTCTACAAAGAACAAGTAATAGAAATTAAACCAGCCTCCCTTTCAGTCATTCCAGAGAATACAGACAGAGCTCAGAGAAATAAAAGATTTTTACAAAAGCACTAACAGACCCTCTGATCTTCTTCCCCCAGCTATAATTATTCCTTCTGAATGCTGCCTGTAACCCCTAAGGGAGTGTGAAGTGCAGGGGTTGCTGATGTGGCAGGGGTTGCTGATGTGGCTGAACTTTTCCATCTAGGTAAATCTCTTCTTTTTCATTTTTTAGCATCTTACCTGTGGTATAATTTATCCCTTGAGTTAAGAAGTGTCATTTATTTTGATAATTTCTAACTCACAATGTTCAGTGTCTGTTAGGCATACATATAGCTGATATTCCATTACTTTGTATTGTCATCTTCATTTGTTACAAGATATTTCATGAACCATTTAATTCTGTATTTGCAAATGTGAAGAGTCCTGAAGTAGATAAAAACGGTGCAGAGGATTTAACAGCCTAAATCTACCCCAAAAGACACCTTGGAATGCATCAGAAATATGTTCTCAAAACCAGTTGTGGTATTCTCATCAAACTAAAAATGTCCCTGCTGGCAGCCATGCCAAGGATTAAGTCCTCTGCAGAGCCTGACTCCTTACTCACCATACATAGGATCAATTTGGCATGATCATTTTGTGGAAAAAGGATGTATGTGGAAAACTGACAGCATTAATGTCTAGAAATGTTAAGCAAAAAATACTGTGGGTAAAAAAAAAAAAAACACAAAACAAACAAACAAACAAACAAACCCAAGAATTAATCCTTTCTTAGAGACAGATTTATATCTAGGGAAAATGTGTTTAATGATATCAGAACCATTCCTTGCCTAATGTTTCTTTTTATCAAAGCTCTACCAGAGCAGGCATCTCTGAACCATTACCAGGTCTGCTTCAGATAAATAGGATGAGGAGATACATGAAGATGAACACAGATGATCAGTTCAGAAGAGAGTATTATTTTTTTGTCTGATGCTGTATATATTGTGGGACATTGTTTCACCTCTGTGCTCCTGTACGGGCCTGTATGGTTGCTCAGGCTTGCCCAAAGCAGATCTTGTAATAGTGGAAGCATCTCTCCCCAAGAGAATTCAGCTTTGATTAGAAGGTAACAAGGGATTGAAAAGTGAGCACCTCCCACAGTTTCGCAAAGGTTAATCACTCTCAGTGTTAAATATTTCTGCCTAATTTCTTGTTGGAATCTCCCTAATTTCCACTTCCAGTCACTGGTTCTTGTTTTGCCTTCTTCTGTGAGATGAAAGAGTACATTCAGATCTTGCATTTTTAACTTATATAGGTACACATACAGGATAGTCAAATCACTTCTCAATCTTTGTGTAATGAGCAAACCATACAAAATGTTTTCATTTCCTCATTTGGATAATTTCTCCTTGTGATTGACAATAAGGATGGAAAAATTGAGTTCACCTTATTTTAATCTGACAATTTAACATTTACCTCTTCAAACTTCACCACAAAACAAGCTTACTGTATTTCCCCTACACTTCCAATTAACACCAGCCTTATATTATGTTTGTAGTCTTCTAACCCTCTTCTGTCTTCCAGCATTGTTTTAGAAACTTCAACGCCACAACAACATAGAGTCCCTCTAGAGTTCACCATGTTCCTGCTTCTACATCCATGGGCTGCACAAGGCTTTTTATGACTTCATAGCACCAGAAATTCATGCTAAGCTGCTTCTCTCTCAGATCAGGTTCAAGGATAACTACATAAATTATTTATTTCTTTGCTCTGGTGACTAAACTAATATAAAAAATAAATAATTTTCTCATTTCAAGAATATAAAAAAAACAAAACCAAACAAAAAAAAACCCACCAAAAAACCCCAAAACCAAACCAAAACCAACCCCCCCAAAAAAAAAACCCAAAAAACACTCCCCCTCAGAAAAAAAGACCAAAAAAACAAACAAAAACAAAAAAAAAATCCCACCAAACAAAAAACCACAAAACAAAACATTTTTGACCAGTCAAACCTTATATGTAAGCATTCTCTAGGTTTGATATGTGATAGGCAATGCAAGAAGTTATTCACAACTGGATTAGAAGCAGGTGCATAAAATAACGACTGATATGCTCACAGAGCCATATGGTTGAATAAGCTTGTACAGCCCCTTCATACCATATGGTCCACTCTGTCCAGTGCTAAGAGCCTTACGTATTCACAAACTTGAAATTAGCCAACTCTTGACACCAAAATTAAACCACAGAAAATGGTTCAAGGGGAAGAAAATAAAGTATTAAAAAGAACCAGTGTTGCATATCACCAGACAACTATAAACATCTGCACGCACAAACAGCTCAGTACCTGTAAAAAGAAAGTGACTGCACGCTTCTCAAAATGGGCTGGGAAACTGAGGAAACCAAATTAGCATCTCCCTAGTGCAGGAGCTGAAGCAGATTGCTCATCTACAATGTTACCTTCTAAACAATTATATTATTGTGGTTGTCATACAGACTGTTGCAAAATAGCTCCAAAAGACGTCTATTTGACATATACCATTAAATAATGCATCACAGCAAAGGAAGAAGAAATGTCAAAGTAGAGGGAGAAAAGATTTTTTTTTTGCTGAGACTAGCCTAACCACTGGAGAGAGACCCTGGCAACTTCCAGTGGTGATAGGAGGCTCCTGAATCACAAGGCAATATTGCCAGATGTGACAACAGCAATTCTATTGCTAAATGACTGACAGAAATGGGTAGGAGAGATGACAGATTAGTTTTGCTCAGAAAAATTATTGATAAACGATATATGTCAAAGTCCTGTATCTCTAGCTTTGTCTGAAGTGCTCGTAAGAGGCCAGCTGTCTTGCAGAGACAGGGAAGTATCTGTCATTCACAGAAATGATGACAGAGCTGCTGTCATCTCAGTGCAAAGCCAAAGTCTGATTCTTACTGCAGATGACAAGAGTTTTGGCATAGAAAGACTGCAACAGGACTGTCCTTACTTTACTCCAAATCTCCCACATCCTAGAAATTGTAGCAGATGAACTAGTCTGCCCTGCAGATTATAAAATGGCCAGTCAGGCAAAATGGCTAGAAGACTGCAAGACAGGCATTTAGTCTGCCTTCTAGTCTTCCTGCCTCTTACGGTATGATTTTTTTGTTTCTACTAGACTGTGTTTGTTTCTTAACCATTCTAACCTTTTCTTCTCTAGCCAGCTGTTTTTCTTCTAGATGAACCATACTTAGCACAATGGGACTCTGCCCTTTGATTCACTAGAGAGCAGTTACTAATTAGTAACTGAATTCCTTTGATATTATATGCTACCACTTCAACACAAATAGCAACTTGCCCATGTAAAGCTCCATTTGCTACTAGTTCCCACCTACTATAATTCCCTGAGAAGGATTTTTTCCTGTTCTGCATTTTAACTATAGAGTGCATCCTTTGGCTTGATTTAAAAAACCCCACTTTTATGTAACATATGGATGCCCATTATACGTAGACAGTAAACTCCTGGCATTTAATACAGAAGTTTTTATTTTAAATCAATACATTTTTACACCCCTTTTCCATCTCACTTCTTCCCTTCTCTCTCATGTCCTGATATCTAAGTAGCAGAGAGCAGAATAAAGAAATTAGTATTCCAATCCATTTGCTCTGTATTTTCTGCTTTTTACTTGGACATGTTCATCTGGATGAACTGTAAAAGTTACCTAACTTGTTGGAAACTACCTGAATAGACAGGATTTCTGGAAATAAACAAAAAAATATACTATACTGAGACACACACACACACACACATCCCTTTTCTTGTTCTTTCTTCCAGTTGTACCTCAGGGATCTATACTGCTCGTTTTTCTGGTGCAGCTTTGTTGGGATTGCGCCACTTCCACCGGGTACATCTCCTCCGCCCTAGTTTGCCGACGCCAGCAATGCCTAGGGAGGTGTCCAAATGGGACAGACACGCAGTACGGAGTCACCCCGCACGCGTTTGGGGGGGCTGCTCATTAGACTGTGGCCGTCCGGCGACAGATGCGGGCCCGGTATGCAGTCTGCGATGGGCTGCGGCACACCCCGCAGCAGCCTCAAGCCCCACCCGCTCGGGCAGCGCTGTCCTCTACGACACTCTGAGCCCTGAAGGCAGCAAACGCCGGGCCGGCCCGGCTGCGGGTCCTCCGCGCACGAGCGGTACCTCAGCGCCGAGGCGGATCCGCGCCGCTGCCGCGGAGGAACATCCCCCAGGAGACCTTGCAGCCCGCCCGCACGCGCACCACCGCCACGCGCTGAGGGGGCGGCGCATGCGCGGCTGCTGCCACC
The DNA here is from genome assembly GCA_028858755.1 of Ara ararauna. Lineage (NCBI taxonomy): Eukaryota > Metazoa > Chordata > Aves > Psittaciformes > Psittacidae > Ara > Ara ararauna. The sequence goes on along the minus strand of CM054380.1, from coordinate 57,018,052 downwards.
GCCCCTTCCTCGCGGCCTGGCTCCCGAGGAGACGGCGGAGGCGGCAAGATGGCGCTCACTAGGTACGTCTGCGGGCCCCGCGGGTCGGGCCGGCTGCTCTTCCTGGCTTGTCTGCGGCTTCCTGCGGCTTCCTGCAGCTGTGCGACGCCCCGGCTCACGGGAGAGGCCGCGCTCGGGGTGTTCGCTGCAGGGCAGCGGGTCCGGAGAGGAGGCCGGGCCGCGGCTGGAGGGAGAGCGACGAGGGCCGGGCCGGCGGCAGCTGCCCTGTCTTTCTTTGCTTGGCTCTGGGAGGGGGTGTTGGACGCTGCCGTTGGCGGTTCAGGGTTCTGCCCCCTCCGCGTATTCTCTGTGGGAAGAGGGAGCTCCTCCGCCCCGGGTGGGGGATGGTGGGATCCGTGGGGTTTTGGGGAGGTGTCCGTACCGTGAGTGAGGGCGGGAGGTCTTTGTTACAAGCTGCTGCGTCTCTCGCAAGGCTCAGAAGTGCAGCCTTAGAGGCTGCCCTGGAACGTTGGCTTTCTCCGAGGTGGACACTTAGTTAATAAACACGTAAAAGGGCTCTGTAGTCTAGGTGAGTTGAAAATGGGAAGTCTAGAAACCGAGGTTCGACTTCTTGGCTTTGGCCAGGGGCTGTCTGGAGTTAAGCGGGGGGTATCGTTGACAGATCTTTTTGTGGGCGTTTGCCTTGAGAGGAAGGAAGGGGGGAGTTGTTGGGACTAGGGACGTGAGTTCTTTTTTTGCTCAGTAGTGGTGGGAACAATACACAGTTGCATGTGGTATTCTTGTTGGAGAATGGGTACTGTCACACTCCTGTTTGAACATGATGTGAACGTGGATGGATTTATCCCAGCCCCTGTCAGGGAAGTTAGAACTAGATGATCTTGAGGTCCTTTCCAACCCTAACTAGTCTATGATTCTGTTTAGCATTAGTTTTTATAGGAACTTTACGGAATGCTGAGAGAACATGCATTGCTTTTGCCCATGTAATCTCAGAAGTTACTGCCCTCAAGTTTATGAGTGGAATTCTCAAATTTCATAAATTGTTTCTTAATTTTCATGGCATGGTTGTAGAGAAAGTAGTAATTTAATAGTAGACTGAAGCATAGTTGAGTGTTGCTGAGTGAAATGATGAATTAACTTTTTATGTTTGTCTGTTCTTTGGTGACTCTCTGCAAATATACAGTTTTTTGCCAGCTCCAACCCAGCTGTCTCAAGACCAGCTAGAGCTAGAAGAACGAGCAAGAGCTCAAAGATCCAGGCAGACTGCTCTGGTCTCGTCACGAAGAGAACCTCCCCCATATGGTTACCGGAAGGGATGGATACCACGAGTGCTAGAGGTAGCTATTTAAATTCATCCTGTAGTAGTGTGGCTCCATCGGGGGGAAAAAAAAGAGTATTTTCTGCAGTAGAAGTAAATTCTGAGCATATTGAGTGTAGCTCAGAGTTATGTAAAGCTTTACCACGTGCAGCATTTCCATCCAGACGGCTCAATATATTTTCTTGGGTTGAGGGAAGTAGTTCTGATTCACCAGATTGCTTAAAATATATTTGATGGTACACAGGATGTTACAAGGATCCTTCCCTTCAGAGGTTGTTGTGTTGTAATATGGAAATAGATCTGTCATCTTTTCAGTTTACAATCTATGAATGCAGGGATCTTCTTGAGATAGACATCTATATTGTTCCTCTGGCTAGTTGTTAAAAACAGGTAACATATGGAATAACTGAAGATGTTTACATCAGAGGAGAGATCGCTTGTGTATTCTGTTCTTAGTGTAACAAAAAAGCTGCTGTTGGTGGAGAAAATTGTTGAGTTTGAAGAGAACTTCAAAATTTGTCAGATACTCATTGTTCATATGTCACTGCCAAAGGGTTTTGGATGATGTGTGTGTTTAGCTGTAATCCTTGCCAGTTTAACATAATTTAAACTGGAAGTGTTGAAAGATAGAACGGAAAATACAGACGTATAGCTCTGATTAGAAAACTATTTTCATTGCATTTTTCCACTGTGAGCCACTAGATAAGGTGGCTTCAAACAGTGGCTCCCTAAAAGAAAACAATTTTATCTGGGTAGCATTTAATAAAGTATATGATGTTAAAAATTATACCTTCATTTTTCCCAGTGTAGGGTTCACTTCTTACACTGTTGGTCACTAAAGGTAATATTTTAGTGCTGCTTCTTTCTAAATGTTAGCACAAGAGCTTCTTAAGCAGTCAGGTGGTGAAGGTTTTCAGAAAGTTTCCAGCATCGCTGGGCCACAAAGTGATACACATCTTGGAAAGACTGTTAAGGACTTCTTTCTGCCTCATAACCAAATGCAGAGTGATAAATGTTTCCAAAGCATAACTTTTGTCCAGTGATCCTGGAATGTCATTGTTGGAAAAAACAAAATCTGTTCTTCATAGATCAAGGGTTTTGCAAAAAAAATTTTAGGAATGACTGACTTCCGTTCTGGCTGATACTTCAGTATTGATTCTGTAACGTTGTTGAAGGTGGGATATCAAGTGGAAGACTTTCAGTAACTGAAGCTGTGTTTCAGTGAACGCTGAAAGATGGCATAAGCATGTTCTTCATGGAAGGAAGTGTTCAGCTAGTTCAGTCCAGCCTCAGTCCACACTCTGTTTAAGTGGTGTTAACTATTTGCTCATGTGGTGAGCATGGGGGAAGATCTGTGGTCTACACATAATACCCATTCTTTGATTTGGTTTGTTATGAGACTCCACATACGCAGAATCGTTGCAGCAGAGGGAGGGGGAGATGCTCATGTTGCTTTAAGCAAATGCATCCTCTGAAGAATTGCATTTGAGACTGTAGCCTACAATTGTTTTATAAATACTACCAATTCTGTGTGCATCCTCAATGTTAGTGAGTCAGGATGGTCTGCTTTAAGAGGTCCTTGGTTACCTGTTTGTTAAATGCTTTTACAGCAGCATGTTAGACAAGAGAGGAAGTCAACTTTAAGAATATTAGGCTGTTGGATGTTGGGCCAGTTTTCAATGTATTCACACGTCACAGTAAAGAAACGGGATAGCTTGGCATTCATACCATTGTAAGACTATGAGCTACAGGCTTTGAAAACAATGGAAAGCTTTTTTAGCATCTTCATTATGGTGTGAAAACCAACAAATAACCAGTAGAAATTTTCATCAAAAAAGCTGCTTTTGTAATGTTAGTATTTCCACAGTTGCTATATTGTAGAAAGCATATATTTGAAGTTCTGATTAATAACTTGCATGTGAATTAAATACTTAATCATGTATTGTCTGTAGTATAGCAGTGCCTGCGCATTCTAGTCAGTGGTACAGGCTTTTGCTCTGTACAAGGAATAATTACTGCAAGATGTCTGTGCACTTTGGTGTCTTTTAATAAGTGTAAGTTAAAATCAGTCCACTCTTTTGTTTAATTTCCTACCCCTGCAGATGTTATGCCATGTTTTTGTTTTTCAGTTGCTCACTACTTTTTCTTGTGTGTAGGATTTTGGAGATGGGGGTGCTTTCCCAGAAATTCATGTGGCACAATATCCACTGGATATGGGCCGAAAGAAGAAAATGTCCAATGCTTTGGCTATTCAGGTGGATGCAGAAGGAAAAATAAAGTACGATGCAATCGCCCGACAAGGACAATCAAAGGACAAGGTAATATTTCTTCAAATGTATAGACTGGCAGTATACCTGGAAAAGGTGTATGTGCACATTGCATGCACTTCAGTTCATTGATCTCCTATTAGCCAAATGGATTGTGTCATGTTATGGAATAACTGGAATAATTTCTAATGGGCATGAGCATTTTGACTGGGATCACTGTGTCATCTTCTCTGTTACGTAATTAAAAGTAATTAAAAGGCAAGGCAAAAATGGCAACAGTCTACACAAAATTTATTTGATAGCTTAGCAGGTTTTGTTAGAGAGCTTTCCAGTGAAGGCAAGAAACTGAAAACAGGCCTTATGACAGGCAGCCTCATTTCAGTGTGTAGAGAGAGGGAGTAAAAAAGAAGACAGAAAACACTTTTCAGCTTTCAGAGTACTACACCTTGTGTCTTACTAATTTTAACATTTGATATTTGTGGCTGTTTTCAATACTGTTGGGTGCTTTGTTTTTTGTATGTTCTTGGTTTTTTGGTTTGTTTTTTTTCAGTGGCAGCAGAAAGCATTGCCAGGGGATATACTCCAAAACTTTTGTGCGAAGTTCAGTGATGGCAAGATTCTCATCAAGTTTAATGGGAATCACCTTGAATCTTTCTTTTGTCATCTCTTTGCGATGACACTTTACCTTGAAGTCCTAATTAGTATTGAGGAGACCAGGTACTTGGGTCTCCTAAGCCGTCTTTGAGGGGAGTATTTCTATCTGCCTTTTCAAATGTAACAAAGCAGACTACAGTAAATTTTTAATTCTTTTAAGTCTGTGTTGGGGGCTGGAAAACTGCTGATGTACAACCAGTTGTATGACCAACTACTCGTTACAGCAAGCATCTCCTGTCAAAAATAGGGTAACCCAAAGGAAATCTATAAAAGAGGGCTAACTATAAAGGGTGGTTTAGTTAATAGGTATGAATAGTTGTTTTAAAAATAATTTGACTTCTGCTGTAATTTAGGGTGCCTTGAAAAGCTTATGGGTATGTGATATGCCCCAAGTCTTACTGCAGATGAGGAAAGGGGAAAACCTATGAAACAGGAAAACAAAAGGTGAACTTCACCTCTCAAACAAAAAAAATTAAAAAAATAGGGTGAGCATTCTGAGAATTTCAGGAGAAATCTGTCTGGTTTAACAAATTTTTTTTATTGTTTTAAATTGATCCTGCAGTTGCCAAAGTTGCAAAAAGACACTGCCAATAGGATTTTGTAGTTAAGTGTTGCCTCTTGTATATCCCCATCCTGTGCATCATAAGTTATTTTAAAAAAAATGAACTCATATCAGACTCCATGCTGTCATGTGGTGGAAAGTAGTCAAACTGAACAGGAACAACAGCAGTGGCGATGCTTTTATTGAGGGGATTTTCACTGGGGTTCAGTCACACTTTACATAGCGTCTTGAAGAATTTGTCAAGAGGGAGGTGCTAAAAAGTTAATTACACTTAAAGAATTTTGTGACTAAGTGTTTGATACTTGATACTAAATAGAAATTTGACTTTTCCCAAAGCATAAAAACTAATTTGGAGCAGATTAGTAGACAAGAAGTAATAATGAGACCGATTCTTGGGGAAGCTGTAGGGCAAATCAGAAGGAAAAAAAAAGTAGTGTCATTAAGCCCTTATTTTTACAACTTGTCAGATACATCTTTACTTAATTGTAGGATCAGATTTAACTTGCATATAATAGAACTGTTCAGATTGGGAGCTAATTATATTTGAAAAGGAGCTAGAAATTATAATAGACTTCAGGAAAAAAATGACTAGTCGTTTTCTGTGCCTTATTTAGTTCAGACTTAGGAAAATAGAACAAGTGAAGTTAAATTTAAGATGTTCACATTTTTTGATTCATGAAGATCTGTACCAGCATTCATTAACTTCCCATATGGCGTCTGTAAAGAAGCAGTAGTATTCTTATTTGGTATCCTTACTTAGTCTGTATGGAAGAGATGTGCGGCTTTTCCAAAACTGGCCCTGTAGAACTGGAATTAGGGTTTCTTAAATCTAAGCTCTGCCTCCTGGGTCAGCTTGGTTCTGATTGCATGCAGCTGAATGAAAAAGCAGAGAGTAAAGGTTAAGTATTGTGATTCAAGGGGAAGTAAAATGGGGGGAAAATTAGATATTTGAAACAATTTCACTGAAAGTAGCAGAACTTCTATTGCTTGATCTGTTTTGCAGGAGAAAATATTGGCAGATATGTCATAGGGAGCAGTTCTTCAGAGATCTGTGTTGACTTGAATAATGTGTATTATTTTTTGTTAGAGAGAACTTCTAATAGTAGAGTGTCAGTAGGATTACACGGAGAAGTTTTATCATCCTGAGAGCTGCAGTCATAATTCAGATATTTCTTCAATCTTAATCCCTAGAGCTAAGAGAAACAGATACTTAGCAGCCTGCCAGAAATGAGATGGGGTTTATCATCCTATTGTATGAGCTACTGGTTTGGTCTGAGTTAAGAAGCAAATTTTGCTTTTGCTACAGCTTGATGATTTTCAAAGTTGAATTCAGTGTTCTGCCTTCTTGTAGAGGCAGCAGTTCCATCACCCGGACCCTCTATCTAGATGGCTTGTCAGCAGTTTCAACTATTGCAGTGGTTCATCTCTCTTGCATCTGGTCCCTTACATATTTAAAAAATAGTTGCTTCAGAGAATTTAACTTGAAAAATGCTGACATGAATGAGATAGTGTGACAAGCCTCATGTTTGGGGCTGGCAGAAAGTCTGCTAGACATAAAATGCTGGATAACATTGACAAATCTGAATGCGTGACCCTCTGGATCTGAGCATGGTTGTCCAGATGAAGGATTTCCAGCACAGCTATGTGGCTAGCTCTTGTGTTGCTATAGATTCTTCCAGTACTTTCTCTACTCACATTACTAAAAGCCAGGCTAAAAAAATGCATCAATATTGATATGTTTTTGGCAAGATTGATGCCCTGTCCCCTTTTTAGGAAAATAAGGACAAATGATTGCTTCCTGTGTTTTTTATTAAGACAGAAGAGAGTGAAATCAAGGAATGGATCTATTAGCTCCAGTACTTTATTTTACAGCAAGGATGAATTTTCTGTGCAGGAGTTGGATTTCTTCTTTGTGGCCCAGGACTTTGGCTTAGATATTAAAGGAGGAAAAAAAAAAAGAGAAACGAATCTTACCTATAGTTCTTTGTCCAGATTGTGAACTCAGTTGAAATATTTACCAGAGAGTAGTTCAATTGTTGAAGGAGCTCATGTCACAGCAGCGGAGCCGGTCAAGAGAACATGAATATAACCGATCAGAAGTGTCATATGAAAGTTTTATAATGTATTTGCCTTCATAGCAGAGCTTGGTTTGAGAGCTTATCAATTTTTTTTCCCTGGTGTGTGTGCCAGACTTAGAGCCAGGTAATTGTGATGACTGCTGAAATGTTATATGCTTCCTATGCAGACACCATTCTTTGACAAGGAACAAATTAATTCTGCAATGCTTGGCAGTACCTTCTTGATTTACACATAGGATTGATAAGCATGGTACAGGGCTGCAGTGGATATGTACAGAATAAAATATTGAAGGGAGGAATTTATATGTTAAAATTAAGAAATTTCTGTCAAGTCACTTGCATGCATCAGGTGTCTTGTGAAACTGAATGTGATTGATGTCTAAATCCTACCATGAGCTACAGTTTCTTACACAACTTTTTCGGTAAGGTTGTTCTCTTCCTGATGGCAGTGCCATGCAGATTTCTAATGGCTCCTGATTAAGGCTGCCCCAACCAGAGAGGGAATCGTGTAGCTGCACCAAAAATTGAGCATCTCATTTTTGCCTAGGAGGAGATTCTGCTTTTCAGTAGCAGTCAAAATTAAATACCTGAAACAGCTTCCTTTTAAATTTCATAGATGATAAATGGTAGTGGATGGCCATACTACAGTATCAAATAGTGAATCTCCCCTTTATCTTGGATTAATAAAATGCTTCAACATTATTGTTAAAACAAGGTAAATATCTAGAAAAACAGCAAAGTGCAACATCTTTATCTGCTTGCATATATCACCTCAAAAAAGGATGCAAATTAGAACATGCAAGTGCATCAATTTTTTGATTGAAACAGAAATTTGTCCTTTCAGGCTAGTTTAATCTATGTTATGCAGCTTGCCATTTACATGCAATACTTCAGGGTTTAAATAGTTCATGTAGTTCATTTGTACCTCAGTATATTGTAGTTTTTGGAACACCTCTTAGACTTAATCTTATTTTCCCATTTCTTCTGGGATGCTCTGAGCTCTTTCAGTGTACTTTGTTATTCATGCAGCAAGGCTTGGACTTAGAGCTAATTACCTTAGAGGAACGCTGCTCTTCAGATGTCCTTCATTCAGGATCTGAGAAGCTGGGATATTATTGATACTAATTCAGAGGATTAAAATTTTAGGAGTGAAGGTTGAGAAGCAGTAAATGGCTTTTGTGTGACAAATTAATGCTGAGGCTAAATGTCAGTTTTATAGTTGGAAACGCACTCTGTAATGAACTTGAAATAATAGTTGTAATGACTTTTAACCATTTGAACTAAGACTTTTTGATGTTATTTTGTTGGAGAAATGTGAAGCATTAATGAGATACAATTTTTTTCCTGTAGTAATCTAATAGTGTCCTTTCCCTATACTTAAAATTGAGGCTTAAAGCTACTGACCAGCTAGCTGCATGTTGTATGAAGTCTGAAGTACATGTATAAGGGAAAGTGTCAAAGACAGATTTTTCAAGTGGGGTTTTTTTGTTTTAAGAACACAGCAAGCATAATGAAAAAGCTAGGTGCTGAAGACTTGTATCATATTCTTAATGCTTGAAAACAGAAGTACAAATGGGATATGTTTTTGTTTGTATCTATCTTGGAGACTCTGAAAAAGGAAAAGAATAAGAAAGGGAAGCAGGAAACAGGTGTCTAATCCCAGCTCTGAGAGTAATGTACAGAATTATATTTAATCAAATTGCTTCTCTTCAATTATTACATCTGTAAAATGGGGTTCAGAGTATATTGTTGGTTTATGGGAGTTATTGAAGAATATGTAATTAAAATATGTTTAAAATTGTATCCATGTTTTAATTAGTACCTAAAGTATAATCTAGGTCTGAAACGTTTCCTTTAATGTACATACATGTATTCCTATTCGCCAGCACTAATAAAATATAATGTCTTCCAGGTTATTTACAGCAAATACACAGATCTTGTGCCAAAAGAGGTCATGAATGTGGATGATCCTGAACTGCAAAGACCAGACGAGGAGGCAATTAGAGAGGTATTATACACACCGATTTGCCTAGTTGTCAGTGGTCTATTGTATGTCTTGCACATGTGATGAGGTACATACTGTGCTACTTTTGTCTTCAGATAACAGAGAAAACAAGAGTAGCCTTGGAGAAATCAGTCTCCCAAAAAGTCGCAGCAGCCATGCCAGTTCGAGCAGCTGACAAACTAGCTCCTGCACAGTACATTCGGTATGTAGTGGTGGGGTGTGTGTAAGATGTTGTTATGTATAAAATTGGTTTAAACTGGGATGTTCTTTGTATTTTGGAGAACAGAAATTCCTTTTGAATTCTGTTTTTCTGGAAGTAATATGAAACTGACTTACATATTTCATATTAACCCCCTAATGAAAATGTAGCTTGAAGTGTATTAAAATATGTGGCACTTTGCGGAGGGGTTATTTTAGCAACAAAATACAGGTTTGTCAGGGAGCACTACTAACGATGCAGCCCTGAAAACAACGTCTTTGCTGGGAGTCTCAAGCTGAGACAAGGCACGTAACAAAAGTTCTTGCCTCATATAAAATGAGCAATTGGAAAGAATTGGAATTACTAGGAGGCTGATACTCATTTATGATGATCTTCTGCTTGCAAACGCAGAAAAATTCTGTGGCAGGGTTAGACTTGGCCTGAGGTGAATTCTGAAAAAAGTAATTGAAGAGGTTGTTAATAACCTGTAAGTAGTCACCAGGGATTCACAGACATAGCTAAAGGGTACAGTAATATGCTCTGTGTACTCTGTTAGTTTGTTTCTTCTACTTTGGAATCTAGGTTGAAACAGAAGAATATAGTCGTGGGGAGATACATTCTGCGTTCAGTCCAGTAGCTTCTGTGCAGTTACCTGATCCTGGTGTTCACAGCAGAAAGTCTTAAACTGGTGTGGATAAGATGAAAATGCAGCTAGAGCAGTGAACTGAGTAAAAATAGAGGTGGGCAAGGAATATCTAGTTGTATGCAAAGAACTGAGCACTTTGATGGTTTTATTCAGGTACACACCATCCCAGCAAGGTGTTGCATTCAACTCTGGAGCAAAACAGAGAGTTATTCGGATGGTGGAAATGCAGAAGGACCCTATGGAGCCTCCAAGATTCAAGTAACTATTCAAAATGTGTACACTGCAAATAGAAGATTCTGAAGTATATTTCCATACAACATGCTGATTGTAAATGTTTTCTTAATTGTTTAGGATTAACAAGAAGATTCCACGTGGACCACCTTCTCCTCCAGCACCTGTAATGCACTCTCCTAGTAGAAAGGTATGAAATGCCATAGCTGTTCTCAGTTTTGAATTCTAAATGGGTTCACAAATTCTACTTTGATCTAGTTCATTTCTGTGCACCTTCTCCCTACTGTTCTTTTGTGTGATGTTAAGCGATAAACTTAGTGCCTGGTGCAGACTGTTGTTTGAGGGGTGACTGTGGGTGGGTGTGTTTGTGGGGCTTTGGTTGGTTTGTGGGGTTTTTGGTTGTGGGTTTGGTTTTGAGGGGTTTTTTTGTTGTTTGTTTGTTTGTTTGTTTGTTTTTGTGGGAGCAGTTGTGCAGGTTGCTCTGTTCCTATGTATCTTGTCAAAGGTTGAGTAGATTTCTCATATTTTATGCAACGATGCATTGCTGGATGTTTTCATGGCAAGGATGAGTTGACTGAGGTTTCAGCCTTGGTACACTGATGCTGCTTTTATACAATGCTATCAAGCTAATCCTCAGTAATACTAACTTGTGTTACTGAGGATTAGCTCCTTCTGGGAGATGAGTGTAGTGTTGGCTGATCAGTTAACAAGCTGGCTGGGAGTTCCGGCTTGTGTGACGGAAGTCTAGGAAGATAGCTGGAAAACTGTCATGACTTTATGCAGTGTTAGCAAAGTTACAGAGCAGAAATGAACATCTTATTGCTATTAAGAAGAGTTGAGGGGTTTGTAGCAGTGTCCTCAACTTTGTACTGTAATTTATTTCAGTAGTTTCATTAGCTGCCTTTGAGACAGAGAACAGTATTTCCTTTTGCTATAAAACTAAAGATGACTTCGCTTCTTCTCTTAATCAGATGACTGTGAAAGAGCAGCAGGAGTGGAAAATTCCTCCGTGCATTTCAAACTGGAAAAACGCAAAGGTAATTAAATTGCTGTAAGTTCATCTTTCTAATGTTGCACTCTGCTGGGAGACTTCTGTGAGTGATCTAAGCTTGAACAATACTGGTTTTAAACCTCTGGAGTTAGGTAAACTGGCTGCTTCCAGCATGGAGAACACAACATTGTGCAGCTCAGGTTTTTTTCTCTTTCGCATATAAGGGCTGTCAGATTGAGTGCAGAGCATAGTACAGGAGTATAGACCTGAGAATATGTTACTTCATGACAGAGATTATGTATTCTGAGAGGGAGAAAAATGGCATTAGTTAAAATCCTCATCATAGTGCAGTGTGTCGAGTCTGAAATCGAAATCTCTCGTGCTTACTAAATAAAGCCACCTAAACTGAAGAAGGGTAATCCATAGAGAAGCAAGCATGTTTCTCCTTAATACTGCAGTCCAAATTTCTGAGGAGTTCTCTGTGTTGCATTCTTTCACTAATTAATTTCCATCACTTAGCTTAGCTATTTTTATTCCTTGTTTGAGGACGTACGTGCTGTCCCTTCGATTTTTGTCAGACAGTAAGTTTGTTTTCAGAGAGAAGGGATAATTTTAAGTTGCTGCCATAACTGGTCTGACAGTTCTCAAACTTACCAAGCTGTTGTCATGAGGCAGCCTCTTCAAATGGAGGAAGGAAAAGCTGTATGTTTGGATGTTACTTTTTTCCTACCCCAACACAGCTGTATAACTGGGACAGATGCTAATTAGTAGATGAAATTTTAGGTTACAGATGCTAAAAACAAAGCAAATATTTTGTAGAGCTCACTAAAGAATCTTAAAATTATCATCTATAAATAAATTTGGGTTCAGCTTTTGAAAACAGAATTGGCATTTAGTGCTTCTTCTGCTGGCAATCTTGCCCCATAATTTCTCATTTTGAGTCAACCAAGCCCCTTAACAGGTATGGAAACAGTTTAGGGAGTAGAGTTTTCAATCACAAATGATAAAATAGCTTAGACACTGGGAAAGGTATTGTTTGTAGTTGTTAACACAAAGCGGAGTGGACCTTACTGATTGAAAACCGTCATTTGTACTGATATGTGATTTAAAGGAAAATTGTGATTCAGATTTGGGGGAAATGTGGAATTGGAGCAAAGCTTAATATTATCTGGAATGACTTTTATGAATTATGTGGTATGAAATAAATATGAAGGAGGTCCATTGAGGCATATTAAAGGTGAGCTGTTTGATGTGGTTTTTTCTTACACAATAAATGTAATAATGTCTGTAATTGCAAATAATGTTAGTTTCTGTTATTAACTGTCTCTGTTTCCACTGTAGGGTTACACCATTCCACTAGATAAGCGTCTGGCTGCAGATGGCAGAGGATTGCAGACTGTTCATATTAATGAAAACTTTGCCAAGCTTGCTGAAGCTCTCTATATAGCTGACAGAAAGGTCAGGTTGTTGTTTCAAATGTTTTGTTCCATGTGGTTTTACCTTCTTTTTATGTTTTATTTCCTTGGGAAAATCAGTTGTGAATAGGCTTTTTGATTTGTCCTGCTTCTTGGCTAACTTAAGACATAAAGTGTTATCCCCATTATCTTTGAATCAGTGGCTCAGTGTGGGTTAAATTATTAGAGGTTATGGGTCTTGTTTGTCAGCTCTGTCTGTTGTGGCTGGCTGGGCTTGAATTTCTTCTTTGTGGCTTGATTCCTGCCCTCTGCTAGCTAAATCTGTGACACAAGATCTGCTTGCATCCCAGGTGCAAGCTTTCTGTCTTTCTAACTTTGTCTTATGTGCGCAGGCTCGTGAGGCAGTAGAGATGCGTGCCCAGGTGGAGAGGAAGATGGCTCAGAAAGAAAAGGAGAAACATGAGGAAAAGCTCCGAGAAATGGCTCAGAAAGCCCGAGAAAGAAGAGCAGGGATCAAAACCCATGTTGAAAAAGGTACATTTCTTTGTTATTAAGATGCTATGGGGTTTTTTTAGCATTCCCTGAAGTGTGGGTTTGGAGAAATAACCTGAGAACTTACAATACCTAAATATCAACTGTAATTTGAAAGCATGACATCTGTTCTTAATGTCTTTGCTTGATCAGCCAGAGAATTTGGTTAATTCACTGGCTGGTTTGATGGAATCTGGATTTGAACCTCACAGCAGCACGTCACTGTATGCAGGTTTGGGACATTGTTGAGAATTTCGGTTGTTAATGGATCAGTTCAGGCTTTCGTAGGTAGTCTAAACTCATCATTTTTTTATTTAGAAAAGCCTTGTTGCAGAAGAAGAGCAGAGTGCTGGGTCAAGGGAAGTCATAATTTACTGGTGACCTCTTAGACTGTCTCTGGAATAGTGTGTGCGGTTATGGGTCCCCAGGTACAAACTCTGGTTTGATAAGCTGGAGTTCAGTGGAGGGCCATCAGAATGGCCAGGGGGCTAGAGCATCTCCCTAGTCAGGAGATGCTGAGAGAATGAAGCTTGTTCTGCCAGAAGGTGTGGGTTTGGGAGCACCAAATGGGAGCTTTGCCCCATCTCCAAGGAGATCATCAGGGCTCTTCACTAAGAATGAGGCAGTGATCAAAAGTTGAAGCAGGAGGTTCCAACTGCATGTGAGGAGAAAACTTTCACCATGAGGACAAGCAGCAGTGGAACAGGTTGCCCAGGGAGGCTGGCACTCTGTATCCTTGGAGCTTTTCCCCACCTAAGTGGGGAAAGACCTGAGCAGCTTGGTTTGAATCCAGCATTGATCCTGCTTTGAGCAGGAGGTTGAACTAGAGACACCCTTCTGACCCAAGTGATTCTCTAATACTGACTCACAGTGTTCCTCAAAGCACTTAGATGCCTGTGTGTTTGAACTGTATTTTTACACTTAAAAGATTATAAAGTATGATACGATGATCTATAGGATGGCCAAGTATTCTCAGCTCTTGATAGCTGACAAAACGTAGCTGTTGGATATGTCTGCTTTAACTCTTTTGTCAAGGACAGTTAACTGCTTGTGGCACAAGACGGCTGTGATTTTCCATGTGTTCAGTCCATTGAAAGTGTAACATTTTAGATAGTGCTAAAGGTCACTTCTGTTCTGTAGAAGAGCACTGAATTGACGCACTGTGTCAGACCCGCTGTGGCAGTGTCTGTGGCAGAGTTAATTCAAACTTCCAATATTTGTGTATAATGAGCAATCTTGCGTTCGTTCAGAGGATGGAGAAGTTAGAGAAAGAGATGAAATCAGACATGACCGGCGCAAAGAGAGACAGCATGACAGAAATCTTTCCAGGGCAGCCCCTGACAAAAGGTGAGTAACAGAAGAAAGCTGCTTTATTCCTGTACTGGCTCTGGCTTCCCCACTAGGGAAACCATTGCACTGGCTGTCCTTTTGCTTGGTGTGAGTGCCTGAATTTTCCCTTGTTGAGTTACTCACTGGTATGAAGGGCTGTTTGGCCCCTGCGTGAAATGCATCGCTGTGTTAGTGTGCTGCAGTAGTTGCTTCTAAATTCAGAGTTTTCCAGATGTGGGGAGGGAGAGGTGGTTTTTTTCCTTTAGCAGAATTTGAGTATCTTCAGATTTAATTAACCTTGACAGCAGAGGTTGAAACCTTGATCCTGTAACTTCAGTGAGACCAGGGTCTCATTAGCGGCTTTGTTTCTGGAAGCTCTTCACTTGAAGTGAGCTTGGATTTATGAGTGTGGGCTGAACTATCTTGTTTGCCCAGGCCAGTGAGATTTCCAAGCACAAATGGTTTCTGGAGGCTTACCGTCTCCAATATCTTACAGTGAGATTGCTCAGCCTTCCCAGAACGTAATTACACTGGTTCTTGCAAAAAATAAATATGACATTTTAGACCAAGTCAGCTTGATGTAAATTGCAGATAGTGCAAAGCAAATTTAAATGTCATGCCCAGCTGAACATAGCTTCCCTAAATGTTTCCTTTGCCAGGAGACAGATTTTAAATGTTACCTAGTGAGGAAGGGCAGCAGTCAAAATCTGGCTCCTGAGGCAAACCGCTAGCAAGTGCCACAGGATCAGGCTGCACTTGAGTGTGTCAACAGACACAGTTTACTGACCTAATAAAACCTAAAATTTTTAATTCAGGTCAAAGCTGCAGAGAAATGAGAACAGAGATATCAGTGAAGTTATTGCCCTGGGGATACCCAACCCCAGGCCATCCAACGAAATCCAGTATGACCAGAGGCTGTTCAACCAGAGCAAGGTAAAAACACCTTTTCACAGCTGTGTGGCTTCATGTGAGAACATGCTTCCTTAGTGAGCATGGCTAGAATACTGAAGAGACCCTGTTCTCGTGGTTGGTGTGGATACGCTCCGAAAGAAGTCTGTACGTAACTGGCTAGGAAACTTGCTCTACTTTACCCATGGCTGATGCAACAGAAATGGAGTATTCTGAATGTATGATGGGATTAAAGTTTTTGTTGTGGTTTTTCTCACTGGGGACTGGGGAGAAAGGAAGTATTTTGCCTTCAAGCTGCAGTGACCTCATTTTTCTTCTTTTGTACAAACGTACTGACTGAGGGAAATCTGCTCTCGGAGAGAAGCAAGTAAATGCATTCTGTTCCCATTAATACTTATGTTAAAAATCCTTCTGAAGATATAAATAGCTAACAGCATTTATTTTCCCTGAACCTTGTACTATTCAGAGATGAAAAAGCAGATTAGGCTTCAGAAATTCCCTGAATAGACCTGCAGTTCGTCAATCATTCTCTTTCATGTCTCTAGTGAAAGACTTGTAGGCAGAAGGGAAAGCTGATGAATCAAAAGTGAACAAGCAGGCACTTCTGCTTTCACAGTTCACAGAGGCCTCTGTGTGATTTGGATCAGTCAGCTTAAATCATGTTTTCCAGAAATTCTGAATAATACACATTTCTGTATGGTTGCACTTGGCTCTTATAGACAGCTGTACTTGCAGGGCAGACTTAAATGATCCATTAATCTGAAACGTCAATGGCCTGTAACCTTTCCTGTTGCTTTCTGCAAGAGTGGAAGTGGCCCTGACTGAGGCTTGGAATGATTGTATCGTGTTCTTTGGACTTAATCCCGGACCCAGAAACACTTACACCCTGATGAAGCGCTTGAACTCATTTGAAATGGATGGTAAATCACACACTACCATCTTTGTGTATCTGTGAGATACCAGCAGCGTGAGATACCACCAGCGTATCTTGGTGTTAAAGTAGCTCAGTTTTTCAGACCCATTTGTGTCATACTGCTGTTCTTTCTTCACAGGGTATGGACAGTGGCTTTGCTGGGGGAGAGGATGAAATTTATAATGTTTATGACCAGCCTTGGAGAAGTGGCAAGGATATGGCTCAAAACATCTACAGGCCCAGTAAAAATGTGGATAAGGACATATATGGTGATGATCTAGAGGCTCGAATAAAAACCAACAGGTAAGAAAATAAAGTTCAGAAATACTCTTGATTAGTACTCTGAAGTCAGTCAGCTGAGTTTCACCACTTCTCCTGCAGGTTTGTTCCTGACAAGGAGTTTTCTAACTCTGATCGTAATGCCAGAGGAAGGGGCAGAGATGGACCAGTTCAATTTGAGGAGGATCCCTTTGGTTTGGACAAGTTCTTGGAAGAAGCTAAGCAACATGGTGGATCTAAACGGCCATCAGATAGCAGCCGCCCTAAAGAACATGAGCATGAGAGCAAAAAGAGGAGGAAGGACTGAATGCCTTTGTTCCTTGAGAGGTAGAGAAATGGACTACATACAGACTTGGACTTCACCCAAAAGGCATTTTTAATCAGAGGTTTATAGGGGAATGGTGTTGCAACCCCCCAGTTCACAACAGTTGTTGTGCGGATGTATATACACACGCTAATTCTTCTCTACATAAGACAGCTACCCCTTGGGAATGGCAGCATGAAGACCATTTTGAAACATTTCACAGGGGAATTACACTTTAGGAAGCATTCTGACTTTGCCAATTCCCTGTTGCCCAGCATCTAGGGTAAGAATGTAGCCCCTTCCTACAGCTTTAGTTTTTATAGGTAGCTAAAGCTTTTACTTCATCTGTATATAATTACTGTCTTATGCTGTAATGGATGGTAGGCAGTTTATGATTTAGTGTTTCTCTAGCGTGGCGATAAACAATTTATTTGAACAAGGAGGGGAAACAGCTGGATTCTGTTTTAAAACAAATATTCATAGTTTCTCACTAATCTTTATTTTAGTTTCTTTACATTTAGTGAAATAAAGCCTCCTTCCACCGCTCAGTCACTCTGACTCTTTCGTTGACTGTGTCTTCTACGGGACTGTGGTCTGAGAGTGAGCTGAAAAACAACAGCAAGTATGCGAATTAGCTTGGCAAGCAGATTCAGTATTTTTCATTTCTGATTTTCTAAAACATTCATAAGGAAAGCAGAATATGGGTTTATAACTGGTTCAGTTTCATGAGCCAGAACCACAAGTGCTAAGCTCCTGACAGGAAAGTTGAATGTAATTTGCACAGCAATTGCTAGTTGTATCAGCAAAAAGTGTCTTAAAAGCTTGTGCTTTCAAGTGGAACTAATAGAAGGTAACTGTCTAAACCTAGCTTTAGAAGAAAGTGGGAGAAGAGCTCATTTATTTTCTTCTAGATAAGCCTGTATTTTGAGACATGAAGAAGGCTAACTACTGTTTGCCTTCTGCTTTTTATTTTGCTAGAAAGAAGCCTCTTAGCTGTTGTGCCTCTTGTGAGAGTATACACCTCAATGTCTAGGTAGTGAATTAAGTGAATGTGGCATCTTACAGCTTCAAGAATAAAACCCAGCAAAGTAATTTCTAATAAACTGACATCAGATACTCATCTGACCTATTCCTAATGCTTATTGTGATAACCGCATACAGATCACATCCTCATTACTTTCAGCCCAACTGGAGCAGTCAGGCTAGTGCCTGGCTTGGTGCAGTTCAAGACTCAAGTTGGAAAACCACTCCCTAGTTTCTGCTTCCATTTTTGCACCACAGTTGCAACTCTCAAGTCATCTCTTAGTAACAGGTACTGAAGTAACTGCAACCAATGAAGACTCCTGCACTAGTATGAACGATGTCAAGCAAAATACTTTATCAGAATCAACACAGTGCATCACTCTTGCCAATTCATTTTACTCTTACCCTCCCCTAGCATTGAAAGTCTCAAAAGGAGACGCTAGTTGTCAGAAGGATATTTAAGAATTCTTATCAATTGTTCAAAGACATGAACTACCCTTTCATCCTCATCTGTCAGCACCACTGCACACTGTGTGTTTGGAAAGCAGTGCGATAGCCATTGCTTTGCTGCAGTGAAGCTAGAGGAGTTGTCTGGCTCTAACTGACCAGTCAATGACAGACACCTTTGTATGGGTACTAGACCAAAAGCTTTTAACAGATGGTGTATGCTGTCTCTTAATGCCATACACTAATGCACTGAGACTGCCAAAGTGTCATGTTTTATACTTTACTAACATGTAAAGTGTTAGAAACAGCAAGTAAAAAAAGCTACCCTAAAGCTAATTTACATTTATCTTCAACACATGAAAGCAGGCACATGACTTTTCCTGTACAAAATGACAGCTGAAGAAAAATTAAAACCATGGAAGTTCAAAGCTTTATGTTCTTTGTCATCTTCCCCCTGCCACCCAACACCCACACTGAATGTTGGAATCTACCTGCAGAAACCTGTCTACAAACAGTAACTAGCTGTGTGGCAGTTCCTGCACACTTCTACTGCATTCATATTTCTTTAACTCAGCACAGCAAGAAGTCTTAGAATCATAGAACAGTTAGGGTTGGAAAAGACCTTAAGATCATCTAGTTCCAACCCCCCTGCCACAGGCAGGGACTTGATCTCTGGTATGTGATCTCCGATACCTAGATGAGCTCAGACTCTCAGTTAAGTTGAGAGGGGAGAATGAACAAGTGTTAATGGTTTGAAAAACACTAAAAGCACACTAAGTGGCAAAATGCTTCATTACACTTAGAACAAACTTAGCAGTATTTTGATGCTACTGTGTCCAACAAAACACAGAAGTTAAGAGCTCAATTCACTACTTCATTCAAGGAATCAGCATGTTACCTTGGCACCTTCAAGTATGTGGCAGTCCTTCTGAAACACATTCTGAGCTTCTTTCGGGGTCGAGAATTTAATCCAGCAGTAACGTTTGTGGAAGCCCGTATCTCTGTCCTAGTTACCAGGTGAAAAAATAAAACCCCAATTACTACAGCAAATATTCATGCAGGCTGTTAACAACTTTCTACAATATTCAATGTCAGGATTCAGAAATTATCCCAGAAATCAGGACACTTGCTGTTCCAGAAGCCTTTTTCGCACGATAAGACATTTCTTGTCATTGACAGCATGCGGAGGCCTGGCAAGCAGAGGCTGTTCTGCCTCCCTCTCTTGTCAACTTTTGAGTCCGGCAATGATAAATTTAAGATTTAAGTTATAGCTGAAGACTTGAATAATGCATAGCCCATAGTTTCAAACTGCAGTTGTTATCTACTATTAAGCCAGTCACAACAGAGCTGACATTTAAATGGCTGCATGATTTTAAAATAAGCCTGCCACAGTACTTGAAAAGCGTTCAGCAAGACAAAGCAGCGTTTTAAGATCCCAAGAAAGAGATGACAAGCACTAACTGCACTGAAAAGAACAAAGTTATTTTTAAGAATCACTTGCCAAAGACAGTTGTTGATAAAGAGGAGGTGCTGCAGAAAGGCCAGGGCTACAAAATGCCTTTTATCCCAACTCTGATCCTCATCAGAGGTCACACCAGCGCTGCCACTCTGATCGTCAGGCACTTACAAACACTGGTGGTTTCCACCCTGTAGTCACACTGCCCAATAGCAGTATCCCAGGGATGTCTTAATCAGGGTCTCTGGCAGCAGGCTTTTGCATCTGTGGTAGTTTTAACATTCCTAAAGTAACTGCTGAATCAAAACACACATGCATCAGTTCAGCCTGAATCAGTGGTGGAGGCAGGTTTACAGTAAGCTGTCACCCTTAATGAAGGGACAGATCTGTCCTGGGCCTGAGGAAGTGTGTACCAGGCAGACACCTCAGCTTCAGTGTTCATATATAACCAGGCTGTTCCAAACTATCTCCATTTTCAAACTATCCTCAACTGATGGTGAACCAATCGGCTTAATTTAACTGACCATTGCTTCACGTGGAGAACACAAGCAGGCAGAAGCTCTGCTCCTTCAGCAGTGACCTTCAATTTATCCATAACAGAGTGGAAAAGAACACTTTTTTGACTGTTGATCTGCAATAAACTGTAGCAGGTACTGTTATCCCTGACCTACATACTCAGAACAGCAGAGACATGAACAGCTGACAGCTTGGAGGCACCCTGAAGAGGCTGCAGTTTTGCGCTAGCTCTGCGCTCTGATGGGGTATGAAGCCAGAGCGGGGAACGACTGTAGGTTCATATGCACACCTTTAGGATTTTTAGGCCAGTGAGACCAGGCCCGTCAACACTTTGTCAAAAGAGAGGTAACAACGATGGTAGAGAAGCTCAAGACTTTTAGGTTAATTACTCAGAAATGGCAACAGTAACAAGATCTGGGGCACAAAAGCCTTTCCAAAGCCAGGGTAAACCACCAAGCTTCACTGAGGCCTACAGGCTGCCACGGGGAGAAGGACCTAGGGATGAGCAGCACCCAAACTGAGACCAGTGTACAGAAGAGGCTCCCAGGAAGCAGCTCCGAGGGAGCAGGGCCCTGCAGCCGGACAGACCTGCTGGGGCCCGGCAAGCACCAGCGGGCGGCTCTGCCGCGCTGAACCGAGCGACACGAAGAGCGGCCCGGAAGGCGAACGGTACTCACAAACGGCAGCTGGCATCTCTGCACCGACCCGAACTGGGAGAAGTACTCCTTAAGCTCCTCTGTGGGGGGAATGCACACGCGGTTACACGGGACAGCCCCCCCGCGCAGCCGCAACCACCCCGGCCCGGCCCCACGGCCTAGGGCCGCACACGCGTCGGGGACCCCTCCTCCCGCGCCGCCGGTCCCGCGGCAGCCCCAGCACCGGCGCGTGCTGAGGGAGGTGGTGCGGACTCACTGCTCGACACCGTCCAGGGAACCTCAGCCACGAAGAGGTCAAAGAACCTCCTGGAGCGGCGCCCCACCGCCCGCACCGCGCCGGCCACCGCCATCTTGGGAGCTGCGGCGGGTAAGGGGGGGCCCCGCCCCGGCAGTGCGCTGCCGCCCGGCGCGGCACGGCCAAGATGGCGGCGGCGGCGCTGAGGCGGGAGGGCGGGGAGGACGCGTTCCGCCGGCTTTTTCGCTTCTACCGGCAGCGCGACGTGCCGGACTGGCGGGCCGTGGTGGACTTCTCCGCGCCGGGGGGACAGGTAACACCGGGCTCCGCCTGCCCTCGCCCTGCCGTGGGGGGCCGGGGGGGCGGGGCGCTGCGGGCTTGTCCCGTCCCGTCCCCTCCCGTCCCCTCCCGTCCCCTCCCGCTCTCCGTGCGGGGTCGCGGTGTTTCAGCGCGGTGCTGCTGCCGCCTGCTTTTTTAGTTTGCTGTTTCCCTTCGCGCTCGACGCGAAGTCTCTAATGCCATCTCTTTACGGTGCTCTCCAGCCCTGATGCTCTTACGGGTCGCTATAACGTTTAAACGCCGGTTGCGTGGTTGGAGATGAGCCGCTGAGGAAGGATGAGAAGCTCTGAGGGCTCCTCTGCCCGTGGATCCAGGGCCCCTTGGGTTAGCTGTCCGTGGGCTGCAGACCCCTGTCCAGGGTCGCAAACTGCTGTCCCGGCTGCCCCGGGCCAGCGCACTGTCTACTCACAGATTTACTGCTTCTGCTTATGTTTGTTTGTTCCCATAATGTTTAATTAGCTCTCTATGCTGCAGTAAGGGGTTTTCAAAGCATGTAGTAGGACCGCATGGTACTTAAGGGAAGCAAAGGAACATACGGGGAGAAAAAAGCAAGCCTCACTCTTGAAGCTGACACTATTTCCTGGGCCTGATTATGCTTGTCTTGGCCCAAGAGTACCTGGGTGAGCCGAAGAGGGAGCCGAGATCAGCACTGCACACCCAGGGTTCTTGGTGTCTTCCTTGGTGAAGCGTCCTCTCCTGTCTTACTCCTGCATAACAAGCATTCAATTTAGCCCTCAGGGCATGTCCAGCGCTGCAGTGGATTAGGGTACACAGGCAGGAGTGCATCCCAAAGTAGTCGCTGTCATGGTTTGCTATGTCCTCAGTGATAGACAAGTGATCCTTTACACTCATTTTCTGTTTTATCACCTCACAAAAGGGTAGTGGATGTCTGCTGAAGTGTTGTTAACCTGGGATTTTCTGTACATGAGCCTGTATGATAAAAGGGAGTAGGGACAATAGTTAAAATGAAATCTTCCCTAATTTTTCATAGTTCAAATGCTTAGCCTTTGCTTTTTACTGTTCCGTTACAATATATATATATTTTACTATCTTTTCAGAGTAAAATTTTGGTATTGTAACGGGGCATAAAACTTGACCCATGTGAAATTGTTCAAGGCGTTAGCATTAAACAAGGGATGTGTTAACATTTCAGCCTGTCTTGAGCTTGCAGCAATCCTTTATCAAATAAAGGATTCCAGCATTACAGCCCTTCTGGGAAATCCAAAGTACTTGAAAGCATCACAAGCATCTGTTCCCTTTTCATACAGTTCTTTTTGTGCCCGTTACCTTCGAAGATAAGTTGATAGCTTGCTAGTGAAAGAATCTTTTATTCCTCTTTCCCCCAGGTTAAGAACATCTGGCTTTTCGTTTTAAGAAGAGCTACAGGCCAGGCAGATTGGCCCAGATACTCTTGTTCCTTTTCTGTCAGAGAACTGCTTCAAGTGATTGAGCTCTTCAGCGAAGTGTGACATACCAGCTGCCCTGCTACCAGGCTTATTTAACTGATTCAGCACATGTAGTTCTTCAGCATAGAACAGTTCCTGCTCTGCAGAAGTCCTGACAGCAGCTGATGTGTAAGCAGTTTGAGAAGGTGGAGAGTTGACAGTCTTAGTTGAAGGAAGAGGCTTTCTGGGGATGCCCTGCAGGCAGGCCTCTGAACTAAGCTCTTCAAGGCTGGCAGTCGCAAAGCTGCTTTTAACGAAGAGCTGAAAAATTTGTTGATAAAACAGCACGTTGCCAGAGGCTGCTGCCCAGCGCTGCTCTGAAGTTTTCTTGCAAATTCTACGTAGGTAATTCACTCAGAAGATGTTAACCAGAGCTGTCAGCCTGCAGACTGATTTACACATTCAGCACTGCAGTCTCTATGCAAAGGCCTTACTTTCATATATGCTCTAAGTTATCATAAACAAAGTCTTGCCTGTGTCTGCCAGCTTATTCCCGCTATGCTTGGCCAGTTCTTTCCTTACAAGAGCTGTACTACTGTATAGCCACATGGAGAGCTGGACTGGGGAACTAAGCCAAAACAAAACTAACCCGCCTCTCTCTGCCATGAACCGTAAGATGATTCTCAGCCATAAGGGAGGAAGGGAGTGGGAACACAGTGGATGAGTTTGGTTTTGACAGCAAGTGTTGGTTTATTGCATAGAATCATAGAATAGTTAGGGTTGGAAAGGACCTTAAGATCACCAAGTTCCAACCCCCCCTGCCATGGGCAGGGACACCTCACACTAAACCATGTCACCCAAGGCTCTGTCCAACCTGGCTTTGAACACCACCAGTGATGGAGCATTCACAGCTTCCCTGGGCAACCCACTCCAGTGCCTCACCACCCTTACAGTAAAGAATTTCTTCCTCAGATCCAATCTAAACTTCCCCTGTTTAAGTTTGAACCCATTTCCCCTTATCCTCTCACTACAGTCCCTAATGAAGAGTCCCTCCCCAGCACCCTTATAGGCCCCCTTCAGATACTGGAAGCCTGCTATGAGGTCTCCATGCAGCCGTCTCTTCTCCAGGCTGAACAGCCCCAACTTTCTCATCCTATCTTCATATGGAAGGTGCTCCAGTCCCCTGATCATCCTTGTGGCCCTCCTCTGGACTTGTTCCAACACTTCCATGTCCTTTTCATGTTGAGGACGCCAGAACTGCACACAATACTCCAAGTGAGGTCTCACAAGAGCAGAGTAGAGGGGCAGGATCACCTCCTTTGACCTGCTGGTCATGCTCCTTTTGATGCAGCTCAGGATACGGTTGGCTTTCTGGGCTGCAAGCGCACACTGTTGGCTCATGTTCATTTTCTCATCAACCAACACCCCCAAGTCTTTCTCTGCAGGGCTGCTCTCAATCTCTTCTCTGCTCAACCTGGAGCTGTACAGGCACTGCTCCCACCCAGGTGGAGGACCTTGCACTTAGCATGGTTAAACTTCATCAGGTTGGCATCAGCCCACCTCACAAGCGTGTCAAGGTCCCTCTGGATGGCATTCCTTCCCTCCAACGTATCAACCGAACCACACAGCTTGGTGTCATCGGCAAACTTGCTGAGGGTGCACTCAATCCCACTGTCCATGTCACCGACAAAGATGTTGAACAAGACCGGTCCCAACACCGATCCCTGAGGGACACCACTCGTTACTGGTCTCCAGCTGGACATTGAGCCATTGAGCACAACTCTTTGCGTGCGGCCATCCAGCCAGTTCTTTATCCACCGAGTGGTCCACCTATCAAATTGATGTCTCTCCAACTTAGAGACAAGGATGTCATGTGAGACAGTGTCAAACGCTTTGCACAAGTCCCAGTAGATGACATCAACTGCCCTACCCCTGTCCATCAGTTCCATAGCCCCATCATAGAAGGCCACCAGTTTGTTCAGGCAGGATTTCCCCTTAGTGAAGCCATGCTGGCTGTCACCAAGCACCTTGTTGTTTTTCAGGTGCCTCAGCATGCCTTCCAGGAGAATCCGCTCCAAGATTTTGCCCGGTGCAGAGGTGAGGCTGACTGGTCTGTAGTTCCCCGGCTCATAAATTTTCCCCTTCTTGGAAACGGGGGTTATATTTCCCTTTTTCCAGTCATCGGGAACTTCACCTGACTGCCATGATTTTTCAAATATGATGGACAGGGGCTTAGCAACTTCATTTGCCAGTTCCTTCAGGACCCGTGGATGGATTTCATCAGGTCCCATGGACTTGTGTATGTTCAGGTTCTTAAGATGGTCTTGAACCAGATCCTCTCCTACAGTGGGCTCAGGGTCTTCATTCTCACTGTCCCTGCATCTGCCTTCCAAGACTTGGGTGGTGTGGTCAGAGCATTTGCCAGTGAAGACTGAGGCAAAGAAGTTATTAAGAACCTCAGCCTTCTCCAGATCTAGGGCATCTTAAATACATGTGTTATTGCTACCTGTCCTGGGGTCAGCAGTAGCAGTAATTTTTCTCCTTGGTAGCTGGTGCAGCGCTGTGTTTTTGACTTTCAGCCTGGGAACAGTGCTGATAACACCGATGTTTTCAGTTGTTGCAGTAATGTTTAGTCTGATCAAGGACTTTCTGAGCCTCATGCTCTGCCAGGGAGAAGGGGAAGCCAGGAGGAAGCAGGGACAGGACACCTGACCCAAACTGACCAAAGAGGTATTGCATACCAGAGCACATCATGCCCAGGATGTAAAAAACTAAGGGCAGGGACCCAGAAGAGGGGGGTTCACAGCTGGGTCAGGCTTGGTGTTGGGTGGTGAGCAGTTGTATTCTCTTTCCTTGTTATTTCCCTTATCATTATTATTATTGGTGGTAGCAGCAGTGGTTTGTGTTATACCTTAGTTACTGGACTGCTCTTATCTCAACCCGTGGGAGTTTCGATTCTCCTCCCTATCCCTTGGGGGGGGGGGGGGGGGGGAGGGGCGCGCAAAGAAAGAGGGGGGGAGTGAGTGGGTTAACTGCAGGGCTGACTGGGGTTAAACCACGACACTACCCAGGAGAGTATGTCAAGCAAATGTATCTTGCTAAGCCTTGAGCTGTTGGCCCTGCTGTTGAAAACAGAAGTGTCAATGTGGTATTCAGGATTTACTGGATTTCTGCAGTCCTTCACATCAGACAACTCTGGCCACTTAATCACTGTGTTACTGCTTGTTCTATAAATTACAGGATAGTCATCTACCCTATGGTATCACTGTCAACTTGTATTTGGAATGTTCTTTGAAGGTATGAAGTGTTGTGGGTATATTGCTCTCTCAGGGAGATTGATAATTACTAGAATGTTTTATAAAGATGTGGCTGTACTGTGGAAATGGACAAATAGTGCCATTTTTTTCTCATTGGTATGAATTGTTCAGGCCTTTTTTTTTAATGAATGGAGGACATCTCTCCTGATCCCTAGGTATTGTGAAAACTGTAGTACGGTTTGATTCCTGCATTGAGTACGTACTAGCTCTGTTAGCAGCATGCCCTGTTAAGGTCACAGTTGCTTAGTTTTGTGGTACAGTTGGCATTTTCACAAGACTTACTGTGGAATATGATAGCACTCTTTCTTACAGGTGCTGGGTTTGGATGAGTTTTGTATTTCTTCCTTTTTATAACTAATCTGTTTTCTTTTGCCAGGTGGTCAGATCACAGCTCAGTATTTCGTCGGTCAGTGATCAAGATGCCTACAGAGCAGGATTACAGCCAGTTAGCCAGTGGAAAGCCTATGGCCTTAAAGGTTATCCAGGTATGTATTTCTTGATTTCCAGAAAAATTTAACACAACCTTGTTCCTTTGGATTCAAGTGTCTTCCATCTTACCCCCCTCTGCTCTGCCTGAAAAAGCTACTTTTGTTTGCTTAAGTGTAATTTAATGTTGTTTTAAGTGCAGGAGGACAAACAAGTCAACTAAAGGGTGGGATACAGCAATATATACGAAAGTGAGAACAGAAGGGCCTTTTGTTTCACAGTCTCTGATCAACTCCTCATGAGGATGGATTCCTGTTGCCTTTGATAGAGATGTTTATATTTCTATAGCATCTATTTTTCCTCAACATATATCATGAAGATCAGATAAGAACCATTCTTCTGGTTCATCTGGACTGCAGTCTGTCTGTGAGTTGCTATGAAGCCAGCCTACCATTTCTGAAACTGTGGCAGCCACCCTAGTCATCTGGCATGGCAATACACAGGGAATTTAATAAATTCAGGAGAAAGGCTTCCACCTCTTCTTGCCACTATAAATTTTTTGTTCCACTTACCTGTCACATTATAGCTGCCCTCATTTGATCTCAGTTGTCATTTTACCTCTGTCTAACCGTTTTTCCTAACAATTATATGGAGAGGGGGTAAATCACAAGTGTCCTGCTTAAGTGCATTTTTCTTCTGCTTTTGACAAAGAAAACATTTCACTAAAATGAAATGCAAATACATTAACAAATTCTCACTTGTGTTTAGAATCAAGTCTTGTGCAGACAGGAATAATATTTTATCCTTTTCCAGCTACCTTTATCCAGACATCCCAAAGCGCTATAAGGTATTTAACCAACTGCCCCAATAGTCTGCTAAAATGAGTCAGAGTTTCTTTAACTTGACTCTGGCCAAATGGAAACGAACTCATTTGGTTTTGTTCCCACAGTGAGCAATGAAATATAAAACTAAGGAAGCTAGGTGAATTTCTGTTGCAGTGTCCTGAGCTCTGTGAGATGTGGGTGATGCTGTCTTTGGATCTTTGTAACTGACACCAGTTGGTTTGATGAGAGGTTGTTCTTGTTGCTAGACATCTGCATGTCTTACCCTTCCTCTGACTGAGGCTGGAGACTAGGTGTAAATTAATTCCTAGTGTGCCACAAGATTTTGCTGCAGTAAGAGAACTGCGCTTGCTTCCTCGGCAGATTCCTGTGGTATACGTATCCCCAAAGTAGTCATCTTTTGCACATTCCACTCAGACCAACTCTTTCAAGGCCAAGAGATTCAATTGTGTTGCCCTCAGAGCTTGTCTGTGATGTTCTTTAGCCAGCTCAGAGTGATTGCTACAGAAATATCTCTTACTCTTCTCCCTCCCATGTGTGGTAAACCACTGATTTCTAGCTCTTTTTGCCTCCCCAGGAACTGTTAGTCTTGAATGTCAGTATAGAATTTTAGACTAAAACTCCCCAGCTATTAGAAATTCATGGTTTTTTGCTTTTCTTAGCATCAGAAGCCTAGCAATAAACCACTTTTTAGTTCTTGCTTTTGTAAATCTAGACTGATCTGGTTTCTTAGGAATAAGCAAGGAAAGGTTTTGAGAGACAGAAGCATGTGCTACGCTTCTGATACAAGAGTCATAAAATTTGGATTCTTGTTCTCAGCTCAGTGTGTAACTAGCCCTTGCAGGCTTCAGTTCCTTCAGTAATACCTGGAGACAATACATACGCAGTAGAGCGTAATTTCATTAATGTAGCAAAGCGCTTTGAGAACCCCACATCAAAAGCTGCTGAAGGGAAGGGCAGTAATATTATTGTGCTCTATGCAGAGGCCAACAGAAAGTAAATTTAATGTTCTGGCGAAGAAACTTCTTGTAACCGGACCTCTCAGAAGGCTGCCATAGTCTGATGGTGCAGGGAGTGGAGTGAAATGAATGACAGTACATTATTAATACACTGAAGGCTCTTTTTCTAACTAGTTAATTTTGTCTTATGAGGTCAGTGAGATGTGCTGGCAGGAAGCTTCTTCTGTGCTTTTATTACCACTGTCATAAGGCCACAAGGCAAGTTTGTGTCCTGCTGAGACTCCTAGCCTTGCTTCTTCCTTTTTCATCTATTTTTGTCTCTTTTTCACTTGATATGACCAAGAAGTTCAAAACGTCACAGTAGGGCAAAACCTCGAAACCTCCTGTTCCTTTTTTATCTCCTATACCCTTATCTGACTTTGCATGTGAATTTTGTGTTGGCAAGTCTTACTGAACTGACAGTCTTTGAGAGAATGCCTTGATTCTCGGCATAGGTATAATAAAGATTAATAGCATCTTCCCTTCAGACACTCATCAATGCTGTCAACCCTGGCCTGGAAGGAAACTCCCTTTGGGTTCTGGGAAGAAAATTCCAATGAAGAATCATGTTAGCACTCCTAGTGATGGCAGATCTCATGTCAAGGACTCTTGTCCATTAAGATAAAGACCAAATCGATCCATCACATCTCCGCTAATCCTCTTATTTGGGCTGCAGAGGTGCCTGGCTAAATGAATGTGCAGACTATCTGTATGTTTTTTTTTGTTGTTAATGAACAATGACTGCAAAGTATTTGCAGCAGCAACAAGCAGTTTGGGACATAATTTGACTTTCATGCCCATTTGATGAGTATTACCATGCCAAAATACAAAGATGGATACAATCAGACTTACCTGGAAATAAACATGAAGCAGAGGAGAGGACAGTTTACATTGCTAGAGACTTGCTCATCTCCTTTACTGCTGTCTGCAGTTCATGACACTGAAGTAGCAATAAGAAGACAGTATGAATTCAGAGGCAGCAATGAGGACAGTTCGAAGTCTAGAAAAACTAGGCCAGAATTATTTTAACTTTGCAGGGTTCAAGAGAGGAATCTTGCTGAATCATTTCAAAATCAAATTTACTCCAAAGCAATTTGCTTTATGGTTCTTACTCCTTTATCTACTGTGATCAACGATCAATATGCCTTACACAGATTAAGTCCTTTATTGTCATTTTTTCGCTTGGACCATTGTTGGCTGCCCTCCCTGCCTTCACCTAATGGTCACCATTTGTACTGAAAAAGCAATAGGATTTAACGTACGTATTCAGACCTGTTAATAAATTTCATGATCTTACATGCAGAATCAGCAGTTATATGTCTAAGATGTTTTTTCAGCACCCTCGTCCTTGGCTCTAGTTTCAGAAGAAACAAGGGAAATGCCTAATTATACTCTCTCTCTACCTCCTTTTTTTTTTTCTTGTGGTCAGGGTTTATTTTCATACTGAATCCTTTCCTGCCGGGATGCCAGCGTCACTGGGTGAAGCAGTGTCTCAAGCTATATCCTCAGAAACCCAATGTCTGCAATTTAGACCTTCACATGGCTCCTGAGAAGACCATTGACCTGTGGGGACAGAGCAAGGAGCAGCTAAGGTAAGTCCACAGTAACTTTTGGTGTTCAAAAATAATGGAGTCTGAAGGTTTTAAAGACCTTTTTAATTAGTCACCTGTAAGAAATACATCAGAGAGATGCTGTTCACAGTATACAGTCTTTTAGTTATCTGGGTATTTATCATTACCTTGCTTATTTCACTGCTCATTTTCATAATGAGTTCTCTACAGCTCTCATCTCCCTCAGTCTCTTAGTAAAATTGACATGCTGAGATTTTTCTCTAAAAATATGTTTAACATCTACAAGATGTGTAATGGCAAAAGCAAGGTTTGGACTTTGAAATATTTGCACCTAGGAGAGAAGTTATGGCTCCACTTGCATTTTCCAAGCTCAGTCAGAACTAGTTACAGAAATTCAGACACTTTCTTCTGTGTTCCATCAAGGATGAAAAATGGTTCCTTGAAAGTATTGTGCATTGTGCCCTACAGCTGAAAAAGTGAGGTACTGTTCCAGCTCAACAGGCTTTCCCCAGCAACACTTCCTGTGTGCACAGAGAATGATCAGAACAGAGGTTAATTTGCAGCTGAATCCATTTCATTTGAAAACAGTGTTCAGAAAAGTCATGGCTGGCAGTTTCATTAAGCACTTGCCTGAGTCTTCAAGTGAGCAAAGTGCTGTATTGTGCTTTTTACCTGGAGAGCAGCAGATCAAACTAGCCAACTTGTCTAGTGTCTAGAGTTGAGAGCCATTCAAGGAGGGGAGAAATAGAGTGCTTAACTAAATAGTTGTCTACTTCCAAGTCTGGGAATGATTTTAATGCTTCTTAAAGCCATTGGAAAGATGCATAAATGTGCTTGGATCATGGCTTACCTGCTTATTTCAGGATACAGGAAAAACGAGGTAGGGAGAGTTTACACAGTGCCTAGAAATATATTCTATGCTCTCTTTAAAGAGTGGAGTTTGGGTATTTTCTTAAGTGCTGGTGACAAGTAAAAGCATAAAAGAGGCTAGAGCATCCCTACAAGGGATATGTGTAACCTGCATACAAGGAAAAAGCTGGGGGGGATTTTATAGATGCAGTTGTTTACCAGCTTCAGACTAATGCCCCAGCTATTCAGTCTTGTTCTCCTTTTGAACATAGTTATACCTGAATTTCTCTGTGCTTTCTTGTAGGAGCACCTGCTGCTACAGTTGTAGGAACTTGCTGTTTCCAGATATATAACACTCAAGACTTTCTTCTTAGCAATCATGTGTGAAATCACATGCAAAAATAAGGACCTACTGAGCATATTGGGGTTCCTGATGTTGTGCAAACACTCTAGCACTGCAATGAAAGTAATTGCAGTTGGCTACTACCCTATGACAGAGGTAGAAACTGGAAAGATGACTTTCAAGAATCAGTGAGCTATGAAAATTTGCTAATGGTAAAGAAACTGGCCTTTTACTGCTGTTCCTGGTTTAGCTTAGTATGGTATAGGTGAAGGGCAGAAACAACATGTGTACGCAGGTAAAAATGCGCATTAAATCCAGGTGCTTGGTTGAGGCTTCACCATGGCAGAACAAATATGAATCTGTTTTGTAAAAGAGGGCATGTCTTACTGAACTAATGAGGCTGTGAGAGCCAACCATCGGGTGCAACTGATGATGTTCTGGGTATATTTCCCTTTCTTTCCTTACTGCAACACATGACTTCGCTTGAGAAAAGCTGAAATTGCTGGAATAATTGGACTAGCAGATAGATGCGTAGCTTCCTTTTTTTGTTACTAGCATGTTTCTATGGGATTTACTAAAGTTACACTTTTTATAACTTTATAAGGATTTTTCCATAGGCCACAGTAAAAGCCCCTCCCTGAGGTCTCTTCCCGCCTTCGCCATCATTAAATAAGACTGGTAAATTGGTGTGTGGCTTCAGACCCCTGAGTCTCTCTGCATTAGGGTTGACACTTGAGATGAACAGGTTTTTGTCCTTCATAGCAGTCTGGATAGGAGCCACCTGCAATATAGACTTCTTGACATTACAAGAAGTGTACGGACATAGCTAGAGCAGTCTTGCTTTTTACTGGACGTCGTGTTGGTCAGTCCTTGGGACGTCTTGTAAAAGTACCAAGTAGCAAAACTAATGGTCCTTTGCAACATCATGCAGCTTGATATACTTTACTGTCAGGCAAAGCATTCTCCTTTCTTGTCATTTTCCAGTAAGTGTCTCAAATATTTTTCCTTTTGTTCACAGCTTTTAGATCTTCACAGATTCTGTACTTTGACATTCAGGTGCTCAAATAGTCCATTCTTAATTCTGACTTCTAAATCTGTACCAGTTCACTGTGTTGTCTCCATCTGATAATCAGTTATGTACCATGTTGAAAATACAGGCTTTCAAACTGGCAGCAGTTGGCAGGAGGCCCTATAGCTTGCAAAAGTTGCATGAACTGAATTTTCAGGGTCTTTGAAGGAAAAAAATAATGGCAGTGAAAACAGTTCAGCATTGGTTGTTTTAATAGGCTGTCACATGGATGCGTGACTCTTATTACTGTTTGCTGCACTACCAGAAAACCCCTTAGAAGTTAATGCATATTCTATTCGTTTTGTCTTTGCAGAAAGAAGGGTTCCAGTAAATGGGAGCCCAGAAGCTTATTGGAGAAGCTGCGCTGGGTGACCCTTGGTTACCATTATAACTGGGATACTAAGGTATTGAAGCTAAATTCTTTATTTTTCTCTGCTGTAAGCACTCAGAATGGCAGACAGAAGAGGATATCATGGAATAAAATGCTTATGATCCTACAAGACAGCCTTGAAGGAAGGCTGTAACAAACCATGCTTGAAAGAACATTTCAATCTCTATTAGCTTACTGTGAATGATTTAACAGCAAAGTCCATTGCTGCACTCTTTCCATTGTAAGGTAACTGATAGCATAGACACAGCGCTAGACCTGTGACTCTATTTCAGGTTAAGTGAGCATTTTTACCCTACCAAAAGGGATGGTTACAAAAGTATTGTTAACTACTTCAGAGCAGCCCTACTGAGAAGGACTTGGGGGTGTTGGTCGATGAGAAACTGAACATGACCAAGCAGTGTGCGCTCGCAGCCCAGAAAGTGAACCGTATCCTGGGCTGCATCAAAAGGAGCGTGACCAGCAGGTCGAAGGAGGTGATTCTGCCCCTCTACTCTGCTCTCGTTCCAACAGTTCCATGTCCTTTTTATGTTGAGGACACCAGAACTGTACACAGTACTCCCAAGTGAGGTCTCATAAGTCCAGAGGAGGGCCACGAGGATGATCAGGGGACTGGAGCACCTAGCATATGAAGATAGGCTGAGAAAGTTGGGGCTGTTCAGCCTGGAGAAGAGAAGGCTGCATGGAGACCTCATAGCAGCCTTCCAGCATCTGAAGGGGGCCTATAGGGATGCTGGGGAGGGACTCTTTGTTAGGGACTGTAGTGAGAGGACAAGGGGTAATGGGTTCAAGTTTAAACAGGGGAAGTTTAGATTGGATATAAGGAGGAAGTTCTTTCCTGTAATGGTGGTGAGGCACTGGAGTGGGTTGCCCAGGGAAGGTGTGAATGCTCCATCACTGGTGGTGTTCAAGGCCAGGTTGGACAGAGCCTTGTGTGGCATGGTTCAGTGGGAGGTGTCCCTGCCCCTGGCAGGGGGGTTGGAACTAGATGATCTTAAGGTCCTTTCCAACCCTAACTATTCTATGATTCTACTTAAGGTGAGAATGACCTTGACTGTTTGAAGACAGCTACTTCTGAGAAACTACTTCTCTTCACAGGGGTGAGCAAGAGCAGGAAGAATCTGCTGCTGATGTGACTTTGAACCAGTATAATAAAGCCTCACCAAGTAACAGCTATTTTGGGGCCCTTGACCAAAATAAACTTTTTCATAAAACTGAGTTAGATGGAGGCTGAAAAAGGATGGCGAAGTGAATATGCAGTCTTATCAGTATATTGCAGATAGTTAACCAAATCTGCTTGCAGCCTTATATTTACCACGTCAGACTATTATTGGGTGCCTTAATAAAAACTTAGTTATTCCCTTCCATTTGTCTCAGAGTCACTCATGGGAGAGAGAAAAAGTAGGTTTGCAGTTGATTTCTGTTTCTTGTTCTTCAAAGTTCTATTAATGAGATACAGTCGTGTCTTTCAGTTGGCAGCTTTAGGCAGTAACCAAGTAGATCCTCAGGATGTTGGTATAAACCTTAAGTACTAATCTTACTGACTTCAAGTTTGCCATCAAGATATAATGATAATTCCACCATTAATTCTGTCTCTAGCAGTCTTAGCATGGGCCCAGAATTACATGAAAAGGTAAACTTGCTATGGTTCTGCCTATGTTGTAGTCATAAATATGATGTCCTCTGTGACTATTAGCCAAATTTCTGCCTTCTCATTCAGCGTTTGTTTTCAATTGTATGTACTGCTCTGATGTTCTGGATGTGGTTTGTGTTTACTTTTTTTCCACTCTCCTTCCTCCAGAAGTACTCAGCAAATCACCACACTCCTTTCCCCTCAGACCTTGCGTACCTGTCAGAACAAGTGGCCGCAGCCTGTGGGTTCCGGGGTTTCCAAGCCCAAGCAGGGATCTTGAACTACTATCACTTTGACTCCTCCCTGGGAATTCATGTGGATGAGTCTGAACTAGACCATTCTCGTCCCCTTTTATCATTCAGGTGAGTCAAGGAAAGCGCTCAAGTGTTGTGGAAGGATTGGTCTCCTTTTTTATATAGTTGTATATGGCTCTAGGAAGTCAGTATGATGTAGTTTGCTAATTGGATATATAATATTCACTCTCGGAAGATTTGAATAGTAGGAAGCTGTAGCTCAAGGTCATAATTTTTTCTATGAAGACTGCTTGAATAGCATGGATGTGGCACCTGTGGTGAAAGAACTCTTTGCAGGGAGCACAGTTCTGTTCTAGTAGGATGTCAGTTTGGTACTAGCAGGCAACAACGTAATAACTCAGCACAGCTTCAAACCTGGCAAGGCAACTGCTCACACTGACTGCCTTGAACCAAGCCTCTTAGTCCCTTTGCCATGTTCACATTGTAAAGTTGTTAAAGTTGTTACTAGGAGACCCATCTGGTTTGCTTGTTTGGGGTGTTGGGGTTTTTTCTGTGGGTTTTTTTGGTTTTGTACAAGCATTTAGCTGCTAATCTTTTCTTACTGTACATATAACTGTTCTCTACCTGAATTAGTTTTGTCTTCTTTCTCTATCCTCATACTATTTCTAGTTTTGGGCAATCCTCGATATTTTTGCTTGGGGGCCTGAAGCGGGAGGAGGCCCCAACAGCAATGTTCATGCACAGTGGAGATATCATGGTGATGTCTGGCTTCAGCCGCCTCCTGTACCATGCTGTGCCGCGGGTCCTCCCCAATCCTGAAGGGACAACTTTGCCTTCGTGCCTGGACCAAGGACTTTCTTCAGACCTTCCTGTTGGCTCAGTCATTGAGCACAGCTCTGATGAGGACTGGCAGGTGTGTGCCAAGTACTTGCAGTCTTCCCGCATTAATATGACTATTCGGCAGGTGTTGGCTGAGGGTCAGAAATTCCCAGAGGAATCTGGGACAAAGGGAAAGGGCCAGGCACCCTCTGAAGATGGTCACCATCAGGAGAACAGCAGAACCAAGAGACATAAACCAAACACAAACACAGACAGCTGAGACCAGGAGGTCATGCTGACACGGACTGGACAGGCAATCTTTGTATGGAATTGGGAACTAATGTATTCATACTAGGCGTCACTTGTCAGTATTGGGATTAATAAACTTCTGCAGACTAAAACAAGTCATTTGTGCTGTAAGAAATAGGTTAAAGGAGAAAAAGAATTTAAAAGTAAAAGAAGGATGAGTTCAGGACCAGGACCCAGGAGATCAGCTCTTCTGTTGTTTTGTTGCAGACATATATTGTACTCTGCTCCATTTAAAATACCTGTATGTCAAAGAATTTTAAGCTTGGTACAGTGATGCTTATAAAGTATTTTGAAATCATTGGGCAGAAAGTGCTACCAAAAGATAAGTAATTGCTAAGGATTAAAGAATCCTACTAGGCTTGTGCTGCTCAGCTGAAGTGCAGTGGCAGGTATGAGTGAGAATAGGCTGCTGTGGGTGTGAGACCTACCTGCAGCATTTCCAAGAGGGCTAACCTCCACCACAAAAATTGGTTCAGCGATTGGAAACTAGCAGCTCCCTCAAGCAGCACCTACTATAAGCTTGTTATAGTCCTGTGCTCTCCTCTTGCCTGCTTGTACCTCCTCAGCTGCATCAGGAACTGCTCTTATGAGTAGAATGACTTCTTTTGCATACCTCAGATTTTAGAGAGAAACAACTGGGGGCAATATCTACTTAGAATGGCTGGTAGCTCCTGGATGGGAGTATGTGACTGAGCCCTATATCCCCATTATTTAAAAACTGTCCCCTTTAGTACCTGCAGATTATGGTCCTCCAGTCCCAAGGTAGCATCGTTAAGGAACAGAATGACTTGCATTAAGAAGAAATGAAGTTGAAAAGTACCTAAAAAATTAATCAGTGACTATCTCTGTCACCCAAAGATAAATATATAGAAACAAAGAAAAGCACCAGCTTTTGTGCCAGTGCTCTTTAAGGCTCAGACCTTCCTATCTGCTTTTTAATGTGATTTTAATTGTTGGAGTGGAATGCACTATCCTTGGGGTACTTTTTTGCACTTTCCCAATGAATAAACTTACTCAGTTTTTAAATTAAAGATCTCTATCAGTTTGGGAATGTTTTTCTTCTTTTATTTCTCTCCCTGTTAGTTATTCAGTGTATTGTTAATGCTGTCACATCCTTTGTGCTGTTCCCTCCAGGCTGCTTTTGGATACGGCCTCTGCCATCTGCCAGCTCTCATAGAGGAGCCGTGTGTGTCTGCAGGGCTACCTAGCTTAAGGGCAGCTCAGGGTTTGTTGGACAGGTTCAGAGAGGTGTTGCCTGCAGTATCCAAGTCCTATTCAATATGGATGTGACAGACTTTCCTCATGGGGAAAGTGTCTGGTCTACTTATTTCATCGCAAGTGAATGTGTATATGTGCAATTAATTCCTTATGTAACGCCGCAAAAAGCTTCAGTAATTTTATGTCTAAGGTAATCAGATATAAGTTTTAGTATCTTGTTCTATGCCAGAAAGGTGTCCTTTCTGTGTTCTAGGCCTGGTGTATTTACAGCTGAGCCCTGGGAGAGTGCAGAGAGGTTACAACATGACCAGAAAAGAAAATTGACTAAGTCTCAGAAAACAGCAAAGCTTTAGTAGCACCTGAAGGTGGGAAAGGGAAGAGGAATGTCTGTTTTCCTGACAGTGAGAAGGCAGGCTGGCTGCTCCTCCCTCTTGAGAGGGAAGCAAAATCTTCCAGCTCATAGAAGACAGTCATGGAACTGGATAGTCGTGAACTGGAGCTGCTTTCTTCATGTCACAGGCTGAGGTCCATGGTTCTCATTTCTTTTATCTTCAGTTCCTTGCAAATATATAATAGAGAAGCAATCATTTATTCCAGGATTCAATTGTTCCTGTGATTAAAGGACAAGAAACCATACTGTTTATCCTCTGCAGTTTGAAATTGTAGTAAATGCTGCAAACATTTAGTAATTGGCCATGGGAAGTAACCAGCCCATTGAAGCCTTATGTTTAGATGTGACTGAGTTGAGAATTTGCTGACTTGCAGTCAAGATTATTTAATGCCATTGTGAGTGAGAGACAGTCCTGATCTAATTCCATATCAGACACCCAGAAAATGAAAAGTCCAGTAACTGGAAATGGGCAAATAGGAAATGATCCAGAAATAAAAAGGTCATCATCTGTGTACAAAGAGAAACAACCCTGCAGAAGGGAGGATTTCCTGAGCTGCCAACTGAGCAGGAGCATTGGTTTTGTGACCACAGAAGAGCAGAGAACAAATGAACAAACCACAGAACTTCTCTGGGCTCTGCATAATGGACTTCCAGAACACAATTTTGAAGAGGCAGCAACAGCCCTGGGAAGAAGGCAGGGAATAAAACTGCATCCAGTAATACACTGCTTATTTTCCTTCTATGACAGAAGGATTGGGAACCATAAACCTACTCTAAACAGCTCTCAGGCTGTGGCATTGCACCTCATTTGTTTAGGTTTGTGATGACACCACAGGATTTTTCATAGCGCTCATCAGACTTTTGTCTCTAGGTACCAGAAATGCTTGTCTTCATAAGACAATCTCTGTGGCTTTTAATTTCTCTGAAGGATGAGAGAGGAAAGAAGCCATCTAGACCAATTTTGCAAGAAAATTAATGTAATGAGTTGATTACAGGAAGATAATCGTATGTTCAATTCCAGGCCACCTGGAAATGCAGCATGTTGTTTACCACATGTACTTGTCATTATGTGATCTATAGCTAAACCTTACTGTCCAACAGAGTTTAAACAACTACTGGGTTTTTTTATAATCAAGGGTAAAGGGAAAATAAAATCTCCAATTAAATCAAAGCAGAGTGGGATGAATGCTGGAATCGGAAGAGGAAACTGCCTGTACAAACTTAAAATTTTCAGTCCCCTTGACAATACTGTGCTGGAGAAGTTCATTGTTACAAACCAGCCTACTGGCTAGTGCCGAAGCCAGACGTACTCCATGCCCTCTTCATGCCAGCCAGGCAGTAACTTATGGGCAAAGCGGTCCCCAGAACTGTGCCTGCTGCCAGAATGATTCTGATCATGGGTATTTTTCCTTTTTTGCGAACTTGTTGACATTTTTTCCTCACATCAGATATTTCTACAGATAGTAGTAAGGTACACCTGAGCTCCTCTATTTATGCTGCATGCTCTGCTGAGCTAGTAGATAGGGAATACTCAGCAGCACAGCATCTCACTGCCATGGCTACAGGTTTAGGTTGAATCCAGCTTGCATCTTAAGGAGTGCAGACAAGAGCCTGGATCTGTCTTCATCTGTTCATGTAAGTCATTCTCGTTCTCTGCATCACTCCTAAAGCAGAGTAGATTTAACAGGGAAAAGAGACTTGTTGGCGACAAGACACACTTCCACTTAACTGGGATGCAAAATTAATTGAGCTGTAATCCAGTGTGCTCTAAGCCTACTTTAGTTCTTATGAAATCATAAAACTTGCCTGGGTCTGAACACATTACATCAAAAAGTAAAGGGAAGTAAGTACATGGACTGCAGACATTAATGATCCAGAAAAATAAGTTGCTGGAGGCCTCAGAAGACCTATATATAAAAGGCCTGGGGTTTTTTGGATAATCTTTATGCAAGAAGAGACTTTGAGAGAAAACCAGTGACAGCCATCCACAGCCTGTTGATGCCTCTCTAAATCCTAATCACCAAAGCTGTTTGGAAACAACCTGTAGCACTTCATTGATCTGATAAAAGAGGCACAAGATGTGGCTCACACAAGCTTAGCACAGTACAAAATAAGTTCTGCTATTTATACTTAGCAAATTATAATCTCAAATACCTTCATAAAACCTTTTTTCTATACAAAGAATTGAACTCTATGTTCACATATGCTCTGGTAAAGTTCAGATAAAACTTGCCACTGTGCAAGTTACTTGCCACTGTGCAAGTTACAGCGTAGCTCATACAAGCTGTTTCCTTGCATCATCTTGATATCTGTAGTTGAAGGACCACAAAAGGTGTCTGAAGGGTTCTCTGGAAGTGCCTAGTCAATCCTCCCCCTAGGAGTAGTGTTGTTGCCAATGGGCTACCCACATGAGGCTTAGATGTAAGAGTAGATGTAGAGTTTCAATCAATCATGAAACATGATTTTTTCATGACCAAGGCTCTCCCCTTCTTTCCGTAGCCTGTGCCAGTGCTGCCCTACTTGCCTTAAAAAGACATTTTGGCTTGTGTCCAGTTCGTTTCCCCAAATACAACTTCTAACCATTCCCTCTGCCTTTTTCTTACCATCTGTTACTACCAAGTGTTTGGTTCCACTGTCTTTATAACTTTCCTTCAAATAATTGAAGTCTACAGTTAGACCCACTCCCCCTTAGTCTCCTCTGTGTTACATGGAAGGACCCCAGGACCCACAACATTTCCCTGTAGATCACGTGCCTGGGCCCCTGACTTTCGTTGCTAGCCCTCTTCAGCACCTCTTCCTATTTCAGGTCGCACACCACTCTCTCTGCTAGTTCTTTTACAAACAGGATGCCAACAACAAATGGACTACTGGATCCTAGTTCCTAAACATGCTAGATCCACCAGATACACTTAAATCCACTGGATCATAGGCTGTAGGGTTTGTTTTTACAGTGTTTCCTAAATAAAATAATTTTTCCTCCCCTCTACATCACAATAAAACAAAAGCAGTAGTTTTGTGAGGTGCAGAATGAATGTTCCATGGTTCCCTACGGATTTATGTGTCTGACAAGTTGTGAGCTCTCACTGAAGCTTTTCTTCCAGCTGAGCATTTATAAGTGCTTTTATCCACATGATCTCTCTGGTGTTTACTACATGCACAGTGTACCCTTTTCCAAAATCAGGTTATTTACAGGGTCCCTCTCCTCTAACTGGCTACCTTCTGAACCTGCAGGAACTTAAGTAGCTGTGAAATTTATGCCATTTCACAAATATAACTGAAATAGACCAACAGGTTTCTAAGTTACTGGACAGGAATGTGAGGACAGTTTAACACATTCACAAATCATGAGAACATAAGCCTCATTCCCTTAGGAAGCCAGGCTCAAAAGCCTACTTTTATGTTCTTGATGCAGACTTGTCTGGACTTTTGTAGCACGTCCTGCTCTAAGGGGTTTTGCCCTTGGCGTTCCAGTCAAGAGGGGAACAGTCTGGGATATGAGAGTAATTCTAACCCAGTGAGCATCATCCCCATCCAGTTCCTGCTATTTTAAGTGTCTGACCCCTTTTAGGAGGAGCTGACTATGCACAGAGACTCTGAACAGGTTAATCTGCTAAACGCTTATCTCTCCAGGATGGTAAATAAGTGTCTGTAGTACAGCAGGGAGCCAGATCCAACTTTTATTCGCAGCTAGGGCTTGTATTTAGATAGGCATCACAGAAATATCTACCACTTCCACTGCACTGAGGGACAAGGAGGGAGGGAGTGAAGTCTGGAAAACCCTGCAGAACAGAGGGAAAGCTTACTCCGCCAGGCAGTGAAGGTTTTAACTGTTTTAACTTTTGCAGGTACTTCCCATCTCAATTTTCCCAAGTCAGTAGGGACTATTCTGTCTCTGACATTTCCCCATATGTAGTGAACTCTCCCCTGAGCTTCCCTGTGTAGCCTTTCCCTTTTTGTGTCTGTATTCACACATCTTAGCACTGAGGTTGTGCCCTCCTTTACCATCACTCAATGCTTATTTCCTTACTTGAAGTGCACAGCGCTGCTGGCTGGGCTGGTCCCTTGTCATCCAGCTTTTCTCACCTGTTTCACAATCTCAAAGCTCTTCCAAAAGGTAGGTCAGGGCCATTGCCCCCATAAGGGCAGAAGCAAGGCCAATTTATACCAACCTGTGGGGAAACTGAAATAGAAGTAACGTAAGGTGGCATTCACCCGTAGGTGTGGATTTGGCACTTACGGTTTAGTGGTGGACTTGGCTGTGTAAGGTTTATGGTTGGACTCTGTGATCTCATAGGTCTTTTCCCACCTAAATGATTTCATGATTCTATGAGGTACAACAAAACATTCTCCAAATATTCTTGTTGAAACGATGTATAGAGAATAAAAAGAAGTCAGCCTAGAGACATACTGCCTCTTTCTTCTCTGATGTTGGGAAGTCAGTACTTTACCTTTGCTTTTAGCTTCCTTCTAGGTGAATTTAAAACTCATTCTGTATTTACTGAGGCAGGCCAGATAAATCAATAAAGGCCTTGGCTTTCTAGAGGTGATCATATCACCAATCATTTCTTCTCTGTTCTGCACTAAGGGCTTAGATAAGAAGGGTTTGGTTTTGTTTTCTTTTCCCTTAATGGATAGGTTTCTTAATTAGGATGGGGGAAAAATTACCGCAATTTTGCTGCAGCAAATTAAAACCAAAATGAGGTAGCAAAGAGCAGGGTCTGGAGGGGAGAGGGGCAATCAGAG
The DNA here is from genome assembly GCA_028858755.1 of Ara ararauna. Lineage (NCBI taxonomy): Eukaryota > Metazoa > Chordata > Aves > Psittaciformes > Psittacidae > Ara > Ara ararauna. The sequence goes on along the minus strand of CM054380.1, from coordinate 56,976,197 downwards.
ACAGCTATTGATTTTGAAATGATGGAGGAGCCAAAGGAGAGCACATAACCTGGAAAGGAGACTCATCTTTCAAAGCACTGTTCTTGCTTAAAACCAATCAGTCCAGGCAGAGATGTCAGTTGTTGCTGAAGCTCTGGCATTAGCTTTGTTTTCAGACAGAATTCAAATTTTGGAAAGACTCACAGGTTCTTAAGGGGATGGCTCCTTAGACAGATCTTCAGATTGTGGAGCTACGCGTCATGGGATAGAGCTGAACACAGGAAACCTGAGTGGAGCATCCAGAAATTATTAGCAGGCAGTGGTAACAAAAAAAAACATTTGGAAATAGTTTCTTCCAAGGACAAAGAAAAAGCGTCCCTGCTGACAGGCAAGGCAGGCAGAGGAAAGGCAGCAAATACACACCGAATATGGGACAAGCACTAAGATGTAACACCATTCTCAGTCCCATTTGTTGCATAGCAGGTCCCATCTTTTCTAGAACAGAGACAATTAATCTGGCATCATCTTGCCTTGTCCGAGTGGCTGAGATAGAGCTATCTGACACTCTAGTCAGCTCACTTTTATATACACAGGCTTTTTTCCCCTTGGCTTTTAAGACAGCATTCCTCTAAGATTAAAGTCAGATGTTAGTGTGACCTTTTGTGAAATATAGCCAGCACCTGGAAAGACTGTCAGAGAACAGCACCAATCTTGTAATGACTGTTTGTCAGCTTATTTTCATTGCTCTGATGAAACCCAACTTTGAAATTTGCTGATTGTCAGATGTCTATGGAGGGGGGGGGGGGGGGTGGGAAGATTTTAGCTGCACTACTGCAAATAATCTGAAGCCATTCTAAACCTAGCCAAATGCTACATGCAAATAAGCCCCTTTTCAGCCCAGACAGCTGAAAACATGCCATAGATCCTTTTAAAGCAAGGGGTTTGTTCCACCATGTAGGAGACCTTTCTTCTATTCTTCACACTGACATTGTTCTATCATCACAATGCTGATAACAAAATGACATCTTTTTTCTCCCTGTAGGACTGGCAGTCTGTAGGAGGTAGCATTGTCCTTGTTCACAATCCCTTTTTCACCCTCTTTCTCTCGCCTCCAAGCAATGCTAGAACAAGTGTAACAAAAAACTCTTTTCCCTGCCACCACCTCTGTCTTTGTAGCTCAGATGCTGCCACACTGCCTGTTCCCTGCCTGAATCCCAACCAGGGGCAACACGTAATTAGCTGGCAGAGGGAACTCCTAACACCCTACCCTCACTTGACAACAGCAGGAGCACCCCTCTACTGTTTCTGTGGCTGCTCCTGCCACTGAGAGTTGCTGCTGGATGTCAAACATGAGCACAGGAATATGATCTCCTCCAAGCCCTTCCTGGCCCAATGCTATGATTGTACTCCAAGACAGATCCGAGTCTGGCACACTGTTTTGATGCATCAGCACTTACCTGGGCTGAAAAGGGAAGCAGTTTGCAGACATCTCCTGGCTTGCACAGGAGTGTTAGGCAACAAGGCAAGTCTGTATAATCTTATTACTGTCCTTTTCTAATCCACTAGCACTTCTTCTCTTCCTGTAGGACAAAATGATAAGGGATAAATTAAAGAAAAGAAGGATCCCTGGTGAGCAAGCATAAAGAAGTGAAGATATAGAACACTCTTTCTGATGCCTGTGGCCTACTCACTCCTGCCCATAACTGCAAGCATCACAGCACACTGTTCTGGACTGGCAGAGGCTGCTCAGTGCTGAAGGCTGCAATCCCTGGCTCCACAGATGTTTAATACTTCCTTTCCCTGGAATTCACACAAGAAATGCAGGTGACATGGAGCCTTCTGAGAAACCATGGGTATCATATGGGGCGTTAAGCATGCAGGTACTCAGGGTTTCATTCACTGAATAATATTTTCTACACAGAAAAGTGGGAAAGAGAAACATTAGTCACATACTTGCTTAACTGAGATCTAATAGCCAAGGTCAGTGCTCAGCTAAGAATAGATAGTAGAAGTCTCCCATGATGTATTTTTGTGATGAGAAGTTCATAGCGCACAGACTGATCTATTATTGGGTTTCACTATGAAAAAATTAACTACCATGACCATGCAAATTAGCAAATATCTGCTGTGTGGAGATTGCTTCACCTCTACTGAAGTGCACCTATTTGTTCTTTTGCCAGCCTTCTGCAAGATGACAATATCTGTTTGTCAGTGTCTAGCATGCTTTTCTGTGCTTTAAACAAAAACCATTAAAGGGAAAAGATGAGTACTCAAGGGAAGATGCTGCAATGGCCAGTTTGGTGGGGAAAAGCACTGGACCTTTGCCTTGAGCTGTGTTCTGCATGTCTCCAGTTACAGTAGAGCAGAAGTGACATGATGACCTACCTGCTGGTCTGCAGCACCTCTCTGCTCTCCTCTGGCACTTCAACCTACAGGACCAGCATGACCATCTACTTGGGTTGTTCCTTCCAGCTTTTGCATATGGGTTTGTACAGGATTCATCAGTGTTCCTCCCAAAGCCAAGCATTTCCAAATACTTAAGGCCACAGAGCCTTTTCTCCTCCAAGTTTTCCCCACAGACTACAAAGCAATCATCTCCCTAAACTTTTAACTGAGAACACAGGAGAGCTATGATTTATATGGCCTCAGAGGCCACTAAGCACTAAACCTAGAGAGCTGATGAAAGAAATAAGTCCTCTGAAGATGAAAGGAGTAAGGTCTCTGAAGATGAAAGGAGTAAGGTCTCTGAGGAATACACCTTAGCTCCTGTGGTACCTGAAAGATGCAGCTGTACTTTTTTTGCCACACGCTACAGCACAAGACATGCTCTGATCCAGCTGAGCAAGAACAGAAAACATACTCCATGTGGGCACTAACAACAAGTGTGAATACACTAGGTGCAAGGAGGCTTTATGTTATGGTTTACACATTTGCCTTCTGTCTATCCTTGGAGTCTTGCAGTACCTGTTGCTGTTGAGCTCAAAGCTTCTGGTGATGCTACGGTTGAAGTTGTTCACTGTGGTGCTCCCTAGAACACCTCTTTTGCAGTGTGGGTGTGAGCCCCTCCAACAGTCAGCTCTCTGCACATGCCTAAGAACTGGCAACTGGCTCATCCTTCACTGCTCCTGAGGACACTGTGTGGACACAGGAGCAAGAACCAAATGTATCATAGTAATTCAAACCACATCCATTCTGTCTTTGCAGCCACCAGTGTATGACGTACCAAGACAGTGGCCCCCTTCTGCTGAAAGATGGAGTATGCAAAAACCACCCCGTATCCCCGTGCCTACCACTTTCCTATTCTAGAGAGAGGGCAGCGTGGTTCTTACCTGTTCTCAAAAGAGGGAGAGTGGGTTTGGGGCTTTTAGAGTAAGACAGAAGCATTATTGCCTGAGAGCCTGGCATCTGGCAGGGAGAGGAGAGTGCGGTCGCCATGGTAACTCTTTGCTTCATTTAACTGCAAAGTAACCTCTTGTTACACGCAGCCATTCCCAGAACATCTGCGCTGTACACAGCACAGGCTGGACACTGCCTGTGTATCCCACACAGAGTAACCCCCTGCCCACAGCCACACACACACACTCTACATCCCCTGCTGTGCAACACCCTTGTCCATATGTGATACACAACATGTACGTGTTGAGCAATGCACATTCCCTCAGCTCTTGCCCATTCATATCAAATATACCTCTAGATAACCAGCCAGGCTTACAGACCCTGCTCCTACAACTATAGGTCCCTCTGCTGCAGGCATAAGATTCTTTAGAAGCACAAGATAACGCATGCTCAGCCAGCCACCAAAATATGCACCCACCCTGTCCCCCCAGCCTTGCCACAACACCTGCCTACAGTTCTTGTACAGTTTATACCTGGATACATTTTGTTTCCATGCTGTGGCATGAACAAGGAATAAATTCAGCTCTGCCTCATTCATTTTCCTGTTTCTGCCACTGAGGAAAAAAAAAATCCCTGAGAGGCAGATCTATAATGAGCGACTGTGCCTCTCCACAGTGCCAACTCACAGGAAGCTGGTGGTCAGGTTATTGGGTGCTCCTGACTGCGCCCTGCTGCTCACGTTTCTTCATAGGTAACTAGAGGAAATCAATCTCAATTCCATTTCTCCTCAAAGCACCCTGTGGGCTCTTGCCAGAGGGCTCAGCTCCCTACTGATAGCAGAGCAACAGAAATCCAGAACTGCAGTGACTGATTTTATAGCATAGCAGGAGCATAGTAGACAGCGGCCGTGAGCTGAGTCCTTAACTCCTCTGCCATACAACACCAGATATCACCTTGTATCAAAAGATGAAACTCAGCTCGCACTTACGCCACCAGATGCAATCTCCCAAGCTACCACTGTCACATCAGGTTCCCTTGGCAATTCCAAAAGGTGCTGGTGTGATTAGGGTTTGGGCAGTGTTACCAGGGTGGGCACAGACCTGCCCACAGCCAGGCCAGGTAGCAAGTAGAAACTCTTCAGCCACACATATATGACAGCTCCAACTAACAGGGCCCATGGGACCTAGCAGGCATCGACCCGGTGGAGCCTCAAGCTCCCACATTGCATGGTGCAAATGACTTTTCTGCCTCGTGGTGCCGTGAGTTTTAACAAACACGTAGCAAAGGCAGTCAGTTAGGGATGGCCCTGACCTACATGATGGTTACAGTCACCGGAGTCTGACAGGGTTGCTAACAATCAAATACCACTTGTTACTGCTGCATTTGGCCTATGGAATGCACTGAGAAGGGCTTCAGGTGAAAGGTCTCCTTTAAACAGCTGGCAGGGATGCTTGTCCCCACTCTCCTCTTCGTAAATGTCTCAAGCTCACCTTGCTGCCCTGCATCTCTGAACAAGGCAGCCCCTGTTCTTGCAGGACTAGTCACGCTTGCACATCTCATCCTCCTCCATCTCTGGGAAGCGACAGGCACCTTCCCAGCCCTACTCCCCTCTCTTCCCATCCCCATCATCACTACCTACCTGCGTGCCTGGCTGTGGCTGAGCTCAGGTGCCTCTGGAGGCACAGGCCCTGCTTTTAGCCCTGCACAGGAGGCGGGACCCAGGCAGAGTCCATGCTGCTTGCAGAGCCCGCCGCTAACACAGCTGGGGTTGCTCCCGTCCGAGAAAGACACCTAATGCCTGAGCACACACTTCCCTCTTATGGCCATGCCCGATACAGCAGCTACCCAGGGCTGCAGCATCTTCCCTGGAAATGTGATTTTCCTGTGAATAGTGACATTTTCCATAGTTGCCTCTTACACTCGTAGGGCACAGACATCTCCCCAGTGTACCGGGGGGGGAAACACAGAGCCAGCCTTGCTGCCGTGTTTGGCTGATGTTGATCACCACACACAATGTGAGCTGTGTGAGTGGGAAAGACAACTCAAACTCCTGGTATGCGTCCTGCCAACGGCATCACACTGTCTCTCTGATGTAAGCCCAAGTACCCATTCCTGGTCCTGGGGTAGATTTCCCCAATGGCAGGGCACAGCCTCTAACATCTTTCCTTTCCTCAAGTTAATAATGGCTTTTATTTACTGTGATTTCGAAGGGAAAGTTTTTAACTACCTAGTTACGGGTAGCTGAAGATTCTGTTCTATTTCTCCCTCACCCCATTATGGCAAAGCATATCTCTCTTCTGTTCAAATAATAACTTTGCAAAGAGGAATGGCAGCAGCCTTCTGCTTTCCTGTACTGACCTTCTTCTCTGGACTGAGCTTCAGGTAGCTGGTTCTTTCCGTGCTCCCATCACCCCTAATATCAGATTTAAAATGCAGGTTATTATGCGGCACAGAAGGGGTAGTTTCCCCTTACATCTAATCTATGGCCACCTTCCCCCAGCCACCAGGTCAGGTCAGTTCATTTCACTGACCTGAAGGAAAACTAATTAATTTTCCATAGGATAATTTTCAGTGAGTTGAACTGACTCATTCTGCAAGTAGAAGGCTGAGCATTAAAACAAACCAAACTCCTTTAGCCATGTGTTTTGTCAACTTGTCTTCCTTCATACAGTTCTTATGAAGAGGAGAGAGGCAGGAGAATGAGAACCTGCAAAACTGTGCTTGGTACCTGAAAGTAGACAAACTGCTCCTTCCTTCTCCAAGCTAAGGTTTGGTCACTCCTCAGGTTCTAGAGTACTGTCCTCACCATCTCTCTTATTCTCTATGGCATGCTGTCTTCTCATGTACCACCTTTGTAATAGCATCAGTAAAGGATGAAACCAAAACTATCCATAAAGACACATTTTAAGAAGACTTGTCCAGTCTCCTGCAGTACCAACAATGTTGTCAGAAGCAGCAGCAGCAGCTGTGGTCCTCCTTGACGCTAGCCGCAGCAGCAGCAGCTCTGCCAGACTCAGTGCTCTTTCTCAGTTTCTCAAAGCACTCTGCAGCCATTGGTAAAGCAAGACCACGTCTGCTCTGAACCTGTTTGCCAGGGCACTGATGGGAGGAGGGTTTGGGGTCACTTCCATAGTGTCAAAAGTTGTAGCCCCAGATCCTCAAAAGTATTTAAGCACCTAAAAAGAAGTTAGGAATTGAAACACCGTGGGGCTCTGTGTCCTAATGAGGATGCAGTTATATTGGTATTCAATGCTTTCGCTGATACAGCTGACAGTGCTTGGAAAAGTTCTGCTCAAAAAAAGAGCCCTATTCTGCTGACATAAGCTGCCTGCACACAAGGAGGGCTTCACTGGTATAACTGTGCTGCTACAGCAATTTCACATGCATTTACATGTAAATTAGGGCTTAGTTTATACTGCACAGATGCAGTCTTTCACTTCATCCTGTTGGGGAGGGGAGGGTAATGGTCTCACTACTCTCATTTTATGAACTAAGAAAGCAAGTCACAAACAAAATGAGCTCATTGGCTCAATATCGCTCAACATAGGTGGCAGAAATGACAGAGATATGGGTCATAGGCTACAGCCACAGGACTTTCTTCACTGCTAGAGACAGGGAGACAAATGAGAGTCACTAAATAGGAGCCTCATCAGGTCAACTACACAAGGTCAAATCCCTGATGTGTTTGAGACAGAGAGGCTAGTAATGAATGCACTAGGGAGTCCTAGAGGACTGAGGTGTGTTTAGATGCACAAAGCATTGCCAGAAAGGAACTGAACTTAAAGGAATCTCTTACTGCCCTGTTTCACCAGTTGCCAAGCTGAGCAAGCAATAGTCATGAGTGACAATGAATGTCCACGAAAGCTGAAGCCATACAGGTGGTTAATAACATATCACAGGAACCAAAAATGAGATCAGAAGCTACTGAGATTACCTTGCTGGCAACCACTGCTGCCCAAGTAAACATGCACTGAATGCACCTCCATTCTGCCAATACTCCTGTATCTTGACCACAGACTCTGCCAGGCCATATTTCCATGAAAAGAGACAACATAAGCCAAGAATGATAAAATAATTGCTAACATCTCAGCTATTTATTCCTACATTTGCCTCTTCTGCTCTAATAAACCACACACCTGACACAGATACAAGGTGAATTGCATGGTAGGATCAAACTCAACATTTTTGCTAGAAAAGGTTTAATCTGTATCAGCTTCTCTCAGTGGCAAGCACAAGGGTTCCTGGAGATATAGCCTTTTTTTGGTCCCACAGTGTCAGTCAGTGACCTGTTGAGATACCTCACCATACAGTTCCACTGCAGTGGCATAAAGAAAGTCTCCAGAAGAAGCAGGTGTGGCTGTGGGCTGGGTGAAACCTAATGGAAGTGGTTAGATGTTACTGCTGGCCTTAAGTCAGCTGTAAGATACAGTCTAGCTCCACTGCAGAGAAACAGTGATCTCCATTCTAAAACTGCACAAGCCACTGCCCAAATGAGATGCAAACACCCAGATATTTTAACTGGGGGGAGGGGACAGGGACAGACAGGGACATGACTCTGAGTACTGTTTTGCATAGGAGTCTTAAGGACAAGGGACGTGAGGTAAACCAGATAAAGCATAGAGAAGAAGACTCTAGACAAAGCCAGGACAATACTGGTAGTCAGCCCTGACTGAAATCTGGAGAAAAATAGCTCTTTGGCACTGGCTGAAAGAAGGCTGGAGCCGTGAACAAGGAAATAATATCCTGCTGCTTGATCCCCTCATACCATTGGAAACATAGCCTTATACATCTTTTAACTTAATAAAAAATAAATAAATAAATAAAGTAAATGCATTTACTTACTTCCCTCCTAACTGAAGGATTAAACTTCTGGCTAGCTGTATGTATCAAAATGAATAACAGCCACAGGGGGTTAAGTCAGTCTGTCATTAATCCCCTCCACCACACAGGACTTCCTCCCATGCCCTGTTCTGCTGGCCAAACCCCTGATCCTACACATATCATCCCAGCCCCTCTTACATCTCTGTTTTCTTGTGGCTCATCAGACCCATATTCACACGCATCTTTCAGCCCCTAGTATATCCCCTCAGGCCTTTTGTGTCTCCAATCACAAACCTCCCATCCTGACCCCTTTCACGCGTCATCACAAAAACATTATGCAAGCCTGGCTGCTGGAGAACCAGGCAAACACACTGAACAGCAAAGTTTGTCATGTTTACAAATTCTGGTCCAAATCAGTGCCCAGAAATAGGTTCAGTCAAGGCTTCATTGCAAAAAAGAGGGGAAAATAGTCTGAACAGTCTTATTAGCATTGTACAGTTTTAGAGGTTATTTCCAGAACATTATTCTCTGAGCCAGTGACACAGAAGCTGTGGTGAGCCTAGAACTGTAGTACTCACAGCAGGAAGTGTTAAGGACAGGGAGGGTCTCTCCTGGAGCAGAAACACAATTCTCAGCTTAGCTAAATTTAAACCAATCAACTACATTATTTAGAAATATGTACCTGCTTCCCCTTGCCTCCTCCAGAAGGAAGCAATCTGCTATGGGCATTCATGGCTTACCTACTTATCAAGATCTGCTGAGGACAGATGATGGGCATTTCTACACCAAGCTAACCACCTTCCAAACGTTGTTTCCTCTCATGAGCTATGCCAAGGCCTCTCCAGCTTTCCATGAAGTTTAGCTAGGGGCTTGACAAATACTCATGGGGCACCCAGATAGGTAGTCACTTTCTTCAACAGCTGTTGAGGTCTCCAAATAGCTTTTCACACTCCTGCTAATTCTTCTATGCTTCAGGCAGGCTTCTGCCACTCAGTCCCAAGCTAAAAACCAAGGTTCACTGCTTCCCTGGAGTAATTTCCCAGCATACTTCTTGCACTTTCAGTGATAGGTTGCTGTAACTGTTAAACAGGAAACAGAAACAATGCTCACCTCACAGCACTGCACTGGACTGTCCAAATGGCAGCTTTTCCAATTACACTTTCAGCACTTCAACCTACACCTGGAGACTGAAGGTGAAGAAGAAAGGCACCAGAAGAATGCAGACTGCATTCTGCAGACTCCTCTCAGAGTAGCATGCCTGCTATTAACTGCCTTGAATGCAACAGAGGGGCCACTGCTTATTCTGTCTCTGCATTGCAAATATAAAAGTCAAAGGCTTGGGTTTATTTCTGACTACAGCCACCTTGAGCCTTCCATCAAGACTCTCTGTGTAGCCGGCATCATTCACATACTCAATTTTGTCTCAGTTGCCTACTCTCTCCTCTCTCAAAGGAAATTCTTCCCCTCAGCCACATCTCAGTGATGAGTTCTGATTATCTTCAATCAGTGCAGAAGGCCCTTTTTCTCTCTGTTTGGGATATTGGAGCAGAATTTTTTTCTGCTACACTTCTCTGCCCCAGTGGTTACACAATCAACCCTTTCTGAATTTGCCCTTCTGCTGTCTCCAAACTTCACAACTCTACTCTATGATCCCCAAACCTATGAATGGTTAGTAATAGTACCCACTGACTCATGTCTATGATGTAAGCTCTCTGTTGATATGAGCCTGCTGTGCAATCCCTGCCTGTTTGACTTGTTACTTATGGTCCACTCTTCCTTTTGACTCATTATATATATATTTTTTATCCAGTCCTTTGCTTCACTCAGTTGGCTGAGTAAGGCTGTTTGCTCTGTCAGCTCACAGGAATAGTATACTTGGAACCTAAAAGGAAACTTAAAACTGGAATTATGCTGTTCTGAGTTTGTTTTGCTCCTGTTTTGCAACTGCATAGTCCAGAGACAGAAGCTGCAGCCTCCTGTGTACAGGGGTGTCTCGTGTGTCACACACAGCCATCCATACCAGAGCTGCTGGCAGGTGTGACTCCACAAGCTCTGTGGCATGTGCTTGGTGTGGCCTGTGGCAGCAGCTGTGTCCTGGGATGGCACCCCCATGTCAGACTTGTCTCCATGGATACCCCAGAGTCTTCTGTCACTGCAGCTCCAGGGTGAGCGTGGCCTTCCCTGCCCCTGCACTGTGCTAGAAGGGGCCTGATGCCCTTCAAACACGAGGTCCCACACTAAGGCCAGGCTGGGTCCTGGCAACACGATGAGGTCCCATGTGCAGGGGAGCACTGCAGCCATGGTGTGAGCCTGCTCAGTCCTGCACAAGGTAACCAGGGAGTCCCTTAATGGCTTTTTCTTCCCATTTACGAGACCAGTACTAAAACCATTGCACTGTAAAAGTTGGTGCTAGTTGGGTTTAAGGACAGATGAAGTAACCAGTCTGCAGGTTTGGGCTCTAACTAAACAGATAACAGCAGTGAGATCCACTGCCTGGCAAGTGAAGCAGCTCATCCTCTCTAGAAGGCATTAAGCAGAGGAAACTTCTCTGCATGCAGGCGGGCAGGGAGTGGAGGGTGCTGCCCCACACATGCCCTGTGAGTGTAGGCTGGTGGACCATCTGCACACCATGCCACATACTGGTCTGTATAATTCAATCCAGTCTATTCAGATGGAGAGGAGATAGGAGGAAAATGCCAGCAGCCAACTACAGCAATGGGGAAAAAAATATCCTGCAGAAAAAGTACTGCAGTATGTGGTCCCCTAGTACATTTCTCACTCACTTGCTCACCCATTTCCTTTTTTCATTATAACATTTGTTCATTCCTCATAGATTCTGCAAAAGCCCTCCCCTCCTTATGTAGAAAAAGCGCAACAGCACCTGTCACTTCTCCACCAGCACTCCTAATTATACTGAATCAAGTCCACTTGCACAAGCACCCAAAAGCAAAACAGGGGTGTTTGCAGCTTTGATCATTAGGTTCTTCCTAGCAACACCTGTCTCTTCCATACTCCCCATTCTGCAACATGAGGGGACGCAGCCCATCTCATCTTAGCTCATGGCTCTGTCTCACTGCGTACCGAAACCAGGTGAAGAAAGAATGCTTCTTAGGGAAGTCCACACCTGCTTTAGAGGCAGTCAAGATAAGGGAGCGGCCACAGCAAGAAAAGGAACAAAGTCTCACACCCAGCCTATGCTTGTTACCCCTGAGCCAGGGTTTGTACCCCTCATTACAAAAACCCTCTTGTCCAAAGGTGACCCAGAGATGTGGTGCGTACTGAACACATATTGCTGCCTACAAATAGGCTAAAACCAGGCTATGAAGCTCTCCCAAGTCTTCTGGAGAGAACAAAAATGCCTGTCTTTCACAGAAGCTCTTTTCACTTTTGTTAGGAACTCCATGTTCATATCAAATTTGCAATGAGATCTGTGACTGAAGCTCCAAAATGTGACTGTAATACAGAAAAACTATCAATAGTAGTGAATCAGAAAGGATGAAACCATTCTCTCAAATTCACCTGCTGAAACCTGTTGACTTCCCATTGTGTTAACTGAGCTTTGTTTTTATTGTTTCAAGTTACATTCAAAGAAACACCACAGCCCTTCCCTCTGAATTGCACTGGAGAAAACAAAGGTCATACTCCTCCATCTCTTCAGTATGTGATTAAACACATTTGGCTGTTTCCTTCTACCAGTTAACACTCCTGCAACTCAGAAACCTCTGGATGTCTTCCTCTTCCTGCTCCCTCACCAAGATATATACAAGTTGTATAATAGTGCACAAATCCAGATGCTTTGTGGTTTGCAGAGCAGCTTCCCTCTCATGTCGTCTGTGTGACACCTGGAAACCCAAACTTTACTAATGTTGGTAATACCTATCCCTGAACTAAACACAGTGTTTAGTTTACCCAGTCTTTGGATGAAGTATGTATTTCCAAACCATACTCAAATTCATAGCCAAATATATGTTGATTTTTAAACACAGCCAGGGGCAGAGTTAACAGACTAGCAGCTTCAGCTATCAGGGATATTGGCTCAGCAAGGCAGCCAAACATGCACCAATCTTTAAGCCCGAATTTAAATACTGTTGACTTAAGCTCTGCCTGGAGCTTGTCTAGAGCATTTCCTCTCAGGTCCTTCACTACCTAGGGATACCTGAGCCGAGATACACCCCTCCCAAGTTGATCCGAGGCAGGAAAGAGCTTTGCAATAGTTCGGTCTGACTTCCTAAACCACCATTCAAGGTTTAACTCGGAGGTTCTCCTGCCAGCTTGCAGTAGGTTAGTTACTTCAGCGTTCACACAGCCCATCACGACACAGCCCGAAGCCTGTGTGTCCTGGAGCAACCCCTACAGCCTTGAAGAGAACTCCCTCACCCATCAGCTCCCTCGACTCTGCACATGGAAGGCAGCAGAGCTCACCGGCTTCTTTATCTCACCCTGGCCCTCTCCTTGCTCCAGCGACTGGGGTGCCCTAAAGAAAAGCCCGTCTCCAGTCACGGCGGCGGCACCGGCCCGCGCCGCTGCCCACTCCGCACCAGGAAAAGCGCTTACGGGCGCACCAGGACCCTGGCTCACACGCTCGGCGCCCCAGATAGACCCACCACCACCAGCCCCAGCCCTCAGGGGCCGGCGCCCCGGACAGACCCACCACAGCCAGCCCCAGCTCTGAGGGGCCGGCGCCGCGGACAGACCCCCACCACCAGCCCCAGCCCTCAGGTACGGGCGCCCCTCACGCCCCGCCACCCCAACCACGCCCTGGCTCCGCGAGCCCTCCACGGCGCTCTCCCATTGGCTGCTACCTCAGCCATCACGTTGCCCCTCCCTCCCACTGCCCGCTCGCGCCGCTCCCGTCACCTCGCGCTGTGATTGGCTAGCTTATCTCCTGCTCTCCGGTCCCGGCTCCATCTCTGCCAACCGATTGGACAGCGCTCACCTTCTGCCTGCGCCTTCCTCCGAACTTTCCGCTCCGCGATTGGGCAAACCCCTTCCTTCGCCTCGCTCCCCTCCCACCTGATTGGCATGCGAGGCTCTCATTGGGCCCCGTCCCCTGGGCCCCGCCCCCTGCCCCTGGCGTCCGCCGCCGGCCTCGCACGCGCGCCGATGTATCGTTACGGAGCCCATCCCCGAGCGTGACGTTCCTCCCGGTGATTGGGCAACATGCGGCTCGCGCTTCCGGTGCAGCGCGGGGCGGCCGGGCGGGGGCGGCGGAGCGGGCGCAGCGCAGCGGAGCGGAACCGGCGGGATGGAGCGGCCCGGGCGGGCAGCGGCGGTGACGGGCGCGCAGCCCCGCGCTAACGGCTGCAGCGGCGTGGGCCACGGCACCCTCCGCAACGGCTACGTGCGCGGGCTGCCCGCGCCCGACACGCAGGTATGCGTGCGCGCGGGCGCCTTCCGCCTCACGGGTGGGGCCGGCGCCGTGGCGGGTGTGTGATCGCCTCGGGGGCTCCGGTGGCGGGAGGGGCTTGCGGTGCGGCCGCGGGCAGTCCTCGGTGCTTTCTTCCAGGAGCTGCCGCCTTGCTGCCTTGTCCCGCTGTGGAAGCAGGCAGTACCCTCGGCACGCCGGGGAGCCGCTGGAGCTTGTGGCTGCCCTCGCTCGCTGCGGCTGCAGGCGGGCTCCGGGAAGCCACCGAGGCGCCGCTGTTGGGGTGTTCCGTACAACTTTGCTGGCCGGTGGGACTGGGTTTGTGCCCTGCGGCCCTGCGGAGGGGAGAGAGGGCGGTGGGTAGCGCCTCGGTCACGGACATGCCGCGGAGGGTGTTTGTTCGCCAGGCTAGCCCTCGAGTCGCTCTTGTGCCTTTACCACAAGGCTTTCGGTTTTGTTGTTTAGCAGCAGAGCTTTACGCTTAAAGCTCACTACAGTATAATAGGTCTGTGCTTTCAAAGAAAAGGTTTTAGCAGCTCTTCACTATTGCTTTATTGTTACAGGTGTGATGCACAGGGCTGCAAGTACAAGTAGCCTTGTTAGGGACTTCCCTCTACAGAACAGTTAAAGGTTGATGCAGTACTTCCCATCTAGCTGTATTGTCACCTTGTGATGCAAATGTCTGTCTGTGCTTTCACACTTCCGTTTGTTTCTCTGCGAAACACCAGAAGTTTTTGTTACAGTGTAAGGAACATAATGGCTCTCATTGGGGCAAGCCTAATTGTATGAAATAAGTTGTATTTCCTTGGACACCTAGTGCTGCTTGAGAAGAGCTTTGCTCCATGTCATCTGTCCTGTTGCTCCATGTTTTTCTGGTGTAGGTTTGTGCAGTCACTGTGTGAACCACATTGAGAACTGAAATGATGCAGGGTAAAATTAAACTTCCTCCTGGACCCACCCCCTGTGTTAAATATAACCCAAGACACTACATTTCTTTCACTGTATGGATGCTCACAGTCTTGCCCTGGCATTTGGGAAGTGATAGCACAGTGTTGGGAGTGAACAGATGAAGGAAGACAGTACAGTACTTTGGCAGCAGTGTCAGCTTGTACTGGTTTGGGGAGCTATGGCACTGGTAGTCTGGCCTTGCAAACACCAAGCATTGCTGACCATAAAGCTGTAAGTGTAAATGTTTGCACTAAGACCAGGCGTGGTGGTGGTGAGCATTCTTCTATGGGTGGTGTTCCTTCCCTGTCCCCCCGTAGTGCTTTTAAAGGAGGTCTGATTGCAGTTGTCCTTTTCTACTTTAGAAGAACAGAGAAGTTGGGGTAGGGAAGTTCTTCTTCAAGGATTTTTTCAGCTGTATCTGGAAAACATTGGAGATACAGCACATGAATGGCAAAGCCCTCTATGTCAAACTGAGGAAGCTTGAAAATCTTGATGTTTTGTGAGACGTTCTAGTCAGTCAGTAGCTTGTGGGTAATACTATGCCAAAATATGTGTTGGAAGCCTGAGGTGTTTGAGGTAACTATTTCTGAAGTGGGGAAAGGTTCATTGGCTTTTTGCTAAGATTTCTTAGAACCACTTCTCAAAAGAGTAGCATCACTGGCAGAGGATGCATGAAGAGTATAAGAAAGTTTTGTATCTTTCTGGCAGCTGTTTTCTGGTCAAGCAGAAATTTATACTTAAGAGTCTTGCATTCCTTTCACTATGATTTTATGTAGGCCAGATTGCTAACTTTCAAAATAAGGTTCTAAATGTTAGAACCTGAGTGGAAGAAGTGAGTGTTTAGGTGTACTTGCTAGCAAAGATATGGTTGCTGGTGTATCACAGATTTGGCTACATGATTAGCCTTTTGGCTTTTGAATTTTGGTTGTTGATCCTTTGCACAGAAAGAAAACATGTTAATGCTTACCATGTGTTGAATATATTTGTCTGTGTATGTACATACCACATACAACACTTGAGAATCTGCAAGTGAAGTAATCAAGTACCAAAAAGGAGGGAGCTTTTCCTACTTTGGAGAATAAAAAAGTGAAGCTGAGGAGGGGAAAAGATGCTTTTGCAAGAAAGTCCTTGAGAGAAGTAGGAGGCAAGAATAGATCTAGATAAAATGACTATATTGGTGGAAAGAGGAGGGGAAAAGAAAAAACATCCATATGAAGAAGTGTTGCACTGGCAATTTATCTGGAAAAGCCTGGAGCTTGTGAGAGGATAGCTTAGAGAAAGGGTATTACATCACTGTGCCCTTTGGTAGGGCTTGGTAGTGGAGGAATTTTTAACTGTGTGAAAAGAGGAGTCTGCCCCTACCTAGGATATCTCTGCTGTAGCTGAGTAAGTTTTGAATTTTTTTGGGGGGGGTTGCTGGATTTGTGTTTTGGTTTGGGCTTTTTTACCCTAAATTGTCCTTATGACACAGATTTCAGGCTTTCCTTGCACATCCCTCTACAGAGACTGGTATTTAATGTAGTGTGAGCTCTTCACTGTTATTCCAGCACGAGCAGTAATCTATGTATGGGTTCAAAACCGATTTAATATTTTAGCGTAATACTGCACTATGTAGGATGAAAACATGACATCTCAAAGGGTATTGTCGTGGGGAAATGAGCACAGCCAGGAGAAATAAAGCAAGCCTACATAAAAGAACAGTGAAGTTACCTCTTCAGGTTCTGCACGATTCTATTTTATGTCTTTCTGGTCTGTTGGAGAGAGCGTTGAGAGAGAGTTGGAGAGTTCAGTAGAAAAATGGTATTTAGGATCTATCAAGACACTTGTGGGAATAATAAAGAGTGCAAGAAAAATTGCTTTTTCCTTCTGCAGTGCAATTTTAAACTGGAATGTATTTCTCTGTTGCAGTGCTTTGCTCTGAAGCAAATGGCTAATGGTTTTCTAATACTGCATCTGAAAAAAAATTCTTGCTAAAAATAGGGAGATTGGGGCATCTTTAATGGGACAAGGTGCCCTTATTTTCCATGATAACTTATTGGAATCTACCTATTATTGTGAATACGTTTTTAGTAATGTGGTTTTTTAGACTTCTGAATTGAGCTTCTCACCTTAGAATGGTTTTGTTATGCCTCTGGAAGTTGAAGAAGAAATCATCTCAAACTGAAAAAAAAAAGTAATATTGGAATATAGGTTTTAGAAATCAAGTTCTTAATTTCTGTTGTATGTGGTATTTCCCAGCCAGATAAGAAATTTTAGTTTCCTTCATGTTTCTAGAAGGTGTACAAATGCCATACTGTAGCAATCTCTAGATAGCTTATTGCATCCATGCCTTTTGTAAATGTCTAATACTACTTCCTCAGGAAGACAAGGAATAGTTTGGTTGAAGAGAGTGGGAGGACTGTGGGATTTACATTCCTTTAAAACTGTCACAAATCCTGAATTCTTACAGATATTAAACCAGGCAGCATAGACTGTTAATTTTTTGGGGTTTTTTTTTTAGCGTGTACATACTAAAACCAGCTTGTGTGGTCCTGTGATTTGTGTTTGGGTTTTTAGAGAGAGCACAATCCTACTGTTTGTAGGCTCTTCTCGTGAGATACATCAAGATGCATGGGAGTGATGGCTTCATCTTGATTTTATAGATGCTTTTGGTGGAATTAAGGTTAGTATTTTCTTCGGGAGAGCATAATTATAATGATAAGTGCAACAAAGACTGGAAGTTTTTCTGTTATAGTGAGTTAGTGGTAGCAGTGATGTGAATAAGCTCTTGTTTCAGGTAAAGTTTGTGATAAGATAAAGATGTTAAATAATGTTGAGGACAGAATTGTTTTGGTTTTGTGTTATTTAGTGGTTTGGGGTTTTTTTCCACATCTTTGTGCAAAATTAAAATGCAAATATTTCAATAAAAAGAAATAATAATTTATCCTAAAGAACTGAATCTCATGAAATTATCCATGAAGAAGTGATCTTTCTCACTTACTCAATATTTGTGAGGCTGCATCTTGTGTATCATGTCCAATTTTGAGCTCACCAGAAAGATGCTCACATAGCCATGTGAATCTGTGACTCCAGTGGGGGGTCCCAAGCAAAAGGAGGGACTGAGGGGATCTGAGTTTGTTCAACCTGAGGAAGAGAAGGCTCAACTAGCTGGCTGGAGCATATAGAGAAGGTGGAACCAGACTTTTCGAAGTGCGTGGCAATAGCATAAGAAGCAACAGGTATAATTTGGAAGAATGGAAAATTTTAATTACTTATAAGGAAAATAAGTTTTCTATGAGAGTGGTAAAATATTGGAAGAGGTTGTGTGCTAGGTTCAGCTGTAACAGAGAGGTTGCTGAACTTCCATCCTTGGAGGAGGTCAAGACTAGATGAGATATGTCTGTCAGCAGCCTGCTGTAATTAGACTTGCTTTGACCTGGGAGTTGTAGGTGTTGACCACTGGAGGCCCCTTCCAGCCTTCGTTGTAGAGATGAACTTGTGACTGCAGGAGGGTTTGCCCACGTGTAGACGTTAGCATTTAGCCCCCGAACCCACATAAAAATGTGTGCCTTGGGGCTTGTAGCATGTACTCTGAGGCTTGCATCAGACCTGAGGAAAGAAATTATTACTTTGTGCCTCTTGCTTGGCTTTTTGATTGGCTGTGTTTATTGTGTCAGTAATGTAAAACTGAAGTGAGCAGAATATTGGCTGACCTAGAAAGACTGATCTCTGTCAGATGTTTTAATTGATAAAACTCTTATTTCTGAAACTGTGTACCTGTAGATGAAGATACTTTTCTAATACTAAATTCAGTTATAAAAGACTATAAGCCTTTGTGGAAAAAATAGCTGCACAGCATTTTTTTTTTTTCTGGCTAGATGAATATTTGAGACCATAGTATTAAATTAGTAGATGTAGTGCCAGTGAGAGTTTGTGTATCTATATTAGTATGCAAACAAACACCCATGGTAGTTGCTGATGTGACTAGCTTCTCTTAGGTTCAAATAGGTGCTACTGAGAAGTCAGTTTGGATAAAGTGTGAAAATCTTTCACTGATATTGGGACTGCCATTTCAAATTTAGCTGCTGATAAGCCTTAAATGCTATAATTGTTATAAATGTATGTAAGTTCAGTTTTTGTTATTATAACTACTCGAATGGTAGGTCATATTGTATTTTCCTGTCTTAATCATACAGCAGAAATGTTGTTTTCCTAAATGTTATGCTTTCAATTTTTTGGGGCTGGAGGGAACTTAATTATCTATTAACTTCAGTTTATCTTGGAGGAACATAAAACATTGGCCCAGCTTCAGTGAGGTAAAAAATAAGAAAAGTTGGGGGATTTTTTTCTTTTTTTTAATTCATTAGGAAAGCACTCCTATAAAATAACTGTAATAACAAAAATAACTTCTCAGGGAAGTGGTGAAATCACCATCCGTGGAGGTGTTCAAAGAATGTGGAGATGAGGCCCTTAGTGACACGTTTGAGTGGTGCACTTTGCAGTCCTGGGGTAAAGGTTGGACTTGATGATCTTTTCCAACCTCCTTGATTCTATGACTTTTAATTTAAAAGTATAGCCTCGAAGAATACTTACAGTTGACAAAGCAAGAGTTGAAAAGTTTAGAAAGTAATAGGGCTTAATGTCTGTAAAAATAAATGAGAGCAAATTCTGAAGTATGTTAGGGATGCTTTCAGAGTTATAAAGCCTAGAAATTGCCTTGTTAGTGAACCACTAAAGACTTAAGCTGTGTTTGGAAATTTTATTGTGAAACATGTTTAGTAACTAAGTGTGCAGTTAAGGAATTCTGTTGTACACCTAAAAGCTACTGAATGTACTAGATAAAGTAACACTGGGTTTAAGGTAACTTAAGGTAAGCTGACAGAAAAAAGTATATTCTCAGTAGCATTCAAATTGTCAGCCATATGTAGTAAACCCAGCCTTATGGCATCATTCACTTGATAAAAGAAAAAAAAAACCCAAACCCAACCAACAAAAAAAAAAGGGCACAAAAACCCCCCAACCAACCAAAAAAAAACACAACAAACCCCAGACAACACTTAAACATTATGAAGATTTACACTTTTTGTGTAGGTGTAGCAAGTGCGTCTTAACAAAGGAAGACCGATTCGGTTGGGAGTGACTAGTGGCAAATCGAAATATTTGATAGTACCTGTCAACAAGAGCAAATGTGTAAGTAGGAATATAGGAATACACTCCAGTGTTGAAGTCTGGTTTGTAAAACAAGTTTCCCTTTTTTTAGATAAAGAAAAAAAAAAGCTTAAACTGTGATTCAGATCGTTTCATTCTAATTTTGGTACTAAGTACTTGGTCCTTTTACCCATGCAACAGTCTGAGGTCTGAGGTCTGAAGTCTAAGAGCAAAGCAGTACAACGAAAAGGGCTGGAGGTGACAGTAACATTACCACAGAATAACCTAGCAGCTTAGAGCAGTTGCCTGTGTGGAGTTTTCACTGCTGTAGTTTCTGTAGTGCTGATTCCTGTCATCCTTTAGAGTAAATGTGACCGGTTTTGAGAGTGGAGGCGTGTCCTAGAGCAGAGGTGCATTCTGTGTTTTTCCATTTTATTCCATATAGTTGGCAGGAATCTTCGATGAAAACAAGCAACTCATGGAAGTGGTCTTCCACATTATGTTTCTCAAAAAAAAAAAAAAAAGGGAAAAAAAAGGAAAAAAAAAAAAGCTGCTAGTAGAACTTCTGCGGTATGTGTGGTGTGTGGCAATGAGAAGCTACAAATTTTTAACAAGCATTTAGCAAGGTTGTGCTTCAGCATAAATAATCCTTTCAAGGTGTTTACATAAAGTCTGCCCAGTTCATCTTACTTTGTTCTTTCTGGCAGCATGAAATGAAACAACCTCTTTAATACGTAGTGTTAGGGTTTTCCTGGGATAGCACCATAATCACTACTCTTACTGTGCACTATGCGTGTTGCACTTGTATCATCTTCTCTCCTTAAAGTATATGCCTGCCATGCAAGGTGTATACCCAGATGCCTGTGATAAATCTTGTGTGTTGCCTGCAGCAGCATCTGCAAATGTCCGTGTGTCCAAGCATGGCTCCTGTCTTCTCACAAAACTTCACCCTCTCTAATGCTTTGGAAGTTAAGCATGGTTACCTTCAGTCTGAGTGTTTGGCTTCTTGTGTGCTCCTTCGCATCTACCAAATTCTACCATGCTGACTTTGTTTAGTATGAGTTATTATACAGCTTGCCTGCTGACACAGGTATAGCAATTATACTGAAGCCCCTTTTTCCTATTGGTTTTGAAAAATAAGTTTTTAAAGGTAACAAAGTGAGGTTCAGACTAATGCCAATCTCATACGTGACCTGTTTTGTGTGCTGGCAGTGAAAGCAATATTAAAATCTGTACCAGTTTGCTGATTTCCTTTTACCTTATTTGTAAATTTATGACAGGGTGAGATATGGTGGTCCTTCTATGAAGATCCTATTGTCCAAATTTAGAAAATGGAAAATGGTGAAGGGTACTAGGAAAAGCAGATTTACTGCTAAACACTGTTTATGAACTGCAATAACTGTAGGGTAGTGGAGGTTGTAATCAGTAAAGCATGCAATTGGTTATATTCTCGTGTGAATTTGTGCTCAGTGGGGTTGCTTGAATGATAACTACTTTTGTTTAGATTACACTATTCTGTGCCTAATTTTGGATGGCCTTTAACTATGCTAAGGTAATTGCAAAAGGGGTATTATGTGAGATATTTTCTATATATGTCATTAAAGAATTTTAATAACTTGGGATAGACAAGAGTCTTTTCTGTCTGTGGAGCTGAAGTCTTGTTCTGATAGTACCAGGCCTTCGGACACTGCACTGGAGGCCAATGAGGCCTTTAAAACATAACTTTGTGCAGTAGTTGGGCAAGAACATCAGGTTGGGTGTGCTTTTACCACATGTGCATACATCCACAATCCCATCCTCTGCCTGTTGTAGACATGCTGTCACACTACTTAAAATGCTTCTGATTTGAAGGGTGAACTAAATCTGAAGCCAGTTTTATAATGTAATGTCTTCTGAATTGGAACTGTTTGTTACCAATTAGAGAGCTGAATGTAATCAGAAACCCTAATGTGTTCTACTTAAACCAATGCAATCCTTTCTACTTGTAGCTATATGATGCTGCTGCTCAGTAACGATTACAATACTGTTCGATGTGACTTTTTTTCCACAAGAGGTTGACCCAACACAGGCATTAGCTACGGCTGATGCAGAATGTCATCTCTTTGCTGCCTTCTCTAACCAGCTGGGTGGTGCTTTCTGATTTTTCTTCTGCAGTTGAGTTTATTAATGTGATGATACTCTTCTGTGTACATGTGGTCAAGGCAGTACAGGAGAGACAGATGTAGGTGAACGTACTGCTGCTTTTTTGAACCACGCTCTTAGGTGAACTCTTGACTTTTGTCGTGGTTTAAGCCTCTCTAACTCACACAGTCTCTCTCTCACTCACTTCCCCCTCTTTCTTCCCCCCGCTCGCAGAGGGGTGGGAAGGAGAATCGAAAAGAATGCAACTCCCACAGGTTGAGATAAGAACAGTTTAGTAACTAAAGTATAACACAGATCACTACTGCTACCACCAATAATAATAATGACAAGGCAAATACAAGGAAAGAATACAATTACTCACCCAGCCCAATACCAAGCCCGACCCAGCAGTGCACCCCCACCCATCCGGGTCTCTGCTCTCTGTTTTTTACATCCTGGGCATGACGTGCTGTGGTATGGAATACCTCTTTGGTCAGTTTGGGTCAGGTGTCCTGTCTCTGCTCCCTCCCGGCTTCCCCTCCTCCCTGGCAGAGCATGAGGCTCAGGAAGTCCTTGGTCAGACCAAAACATTACCAAGCACTAACTGAAAACACTGGTGTTATCAGTGCTGTTCCCAGGCCGAAAGTCAAAAACACGGTGCTGCACCAGCTACCAAGAAGCAGAAAAATGACTGCTGCTGCTGAACCCATGAAAACTTTTCTTTATAGTCTCCACTTAGATACGCAGTATGTTCCAAAGGTCATAGCTCACTTTATCATGAGGCTTGTTGAAACCATAAAAGTCTTAGTCTTGCATGCTTCTTCCCCACCCTCCAGAAAAAGAAATGAACCACAAAGCTGTAGCCACCTTCTTTCTTGATCTCTGGAACTGAGCTTGCTGCTCCTTGGCAGCAGCCTTGGAGCTCACAGCATGTAAGCTTTCATTTGTAGGCTAGTGTGCAGATTCATGAGGCATTCTTGGAAAAACCAGCTGGCTTGTATATAAAATGTGGCTATTATAATCAATTATAGAGTATTTGTAATCATTGTATCCTTTATGAAAAGTCTGTGGAATTACATTCAAATTATTTCTTTAACATTTAATTCAGATAGGATAGCATAGACGTTTCTCAGCTTTTGTCATGGTAGCTGACATGAGAGTGTAAGGATGTATAAATGCATTCGTAGAATGACACTGGGAGATGAAATTAGTTAGAGTATGTGTTGAATCAATACAAGTATTCCCAAAAGGGCCATTCTCAGTGAAATGGTTTTGACCATGTGGGGTAACTTGTTTAGTTTTAACATTTGTCACAAGCAGAGGCAACTCTAAAGACCTGGAAAAAATTGGTATACTTCTAATTAAAATTGTTTATAGGTTGGGGTTTAGTTGGGTTTTGGTGTGGATGTTTGTTGGTTGGTTGGTTGGTTTTTCCTCAGTAGCTATTTTTTGATGTTAGGTAGCCTCAGATACACCCTTAGGATGTAGCCTTTCACCTCTTCCTGATGAACTGCCAGTTATGTGGGAAAGACATTAAAACCTGTGATGTGATATCTATTTATTAGATGCTCCATAATTTGTTAAATAGTCTCTAGCAGTTTTCTGTTGCTACTAATCCGCTACTAGTAAACCACACAAGTAGCAGGTGTGTGGTGCATGCCTGCTGCTGAATAGCTGCTATTCTAAGCCTGATCTTTCAGTGTGAGGACACCAAATTCAACTTTTAATTCATCAAGCTGAAGTTGTAGCAATAGGAGCTTTGGTGCATGATCTTTCTCACATCTGGGTGTAATGAAATTCTATGGTTTCATGAATTGGAGTCATAGTAATACAGTTAAGCAATCCTGAGAGTAATAAAGAGAGAAAGCTTTCATGGTTTTTCCTCTACAGCATTGACTCATTGAGTCTGTTGATTGTCATGTTGCTGCTGCCCCTCCTCTCTACCCAACAGCTGCTGGTTCTTGTTTGCTGAGATCTATTGAATAAGTTTGCGGAACAGTGCTGTAAAGACTGTTGGAGTCTAATAAATAACCTTCTGCAAACCATTATGTTTCCAGCCTAGATCAGTTCAGCGTTGGAGGGACGCTGTGCTGAAAATCTGATTAGCCTTAGTTGTGCAAGCCAGAGGGTGATGCAGATGGCTCAGAGTGGCAATATGGCAGGGGCAGTTCCTTTGGCTGGCAGTGTTCCTGAAGAAAACAGTGTATGAACCTGTAGTCTGCATTAAAGCTTTAGATTGTCATCATCTGAGCTGCAGTGTGGTAAGCAAGTGTTCTGCACCTGTTCCAAAGCATGGTAGTTTTTTTAACTTAAGCCACCACTGTACACTGTGTGTTTTGAAAACTACTTTAGCATTAAAACTGGTCCCAAGATGCTGCAAGTTAGTTATCTGCATTTGGGCTAAATGCTGCTGGCAGTAAATGAGAAGTTCCTACTGTGTCTTTGCTGTTTAGTTTCCACCCTTGGAGCAATTCTGATCAATTGACCAAATCCCCAGTGACCAAATTGAGGGTTTGCTCTGGTTAAAACTTGATCTGAATGTCTGTAATGGCAAAGGGAGGAGGTAGAAATGAGTATCAGGAGAGGAAAGTGCTGATATGTACTCAGTGACTATGTAGCTACAGCATATTTGTGTCCTAAGAGAAGACCCTTGCTTCTGAAAAATTACTTTCAAGTTATTAATGCTAGGCTTGAAATACAGACTTGCTCCAGCATGTGAGCAGGTGTCACTTTCCAGGTAACAGAGTGTTTGGTGAAGCCAGAAAGTATGTGTACCTTTATTGATTCATCAGCTGTTACAGAGGTTAGGACAATGTTGGCTTCTTTTCCCGCATGATAGTATGAGTGCCATAGGTGAGTAACTGGGTTTGTCTGTCTGGTGGCCCCCACTCCTCATTAATTATGTGCTGTTGTCCTTTTTTGATGTATTTGGGATTAAAATGCTTTCCTATGTGTTGATGTTTCTTTGATTAGTATATTTTTTTAAAATACATTTCTTAGATCTATATTTATTTGGTGCTACAGATCGGGTTTTATGTCAAAGACTGTGTTCTTTCACATGTAGCTGTTCTATCACAAGGTAGCTATTCTGTAACTTTTAGCAATACAGAATAACATTTGCATCTAATGGCTGGGTTTCTATGTTTTGATACATTGATCTTTAGCTTATTTCTTCTAGTCAAAACAATGACATTTTTCCCCAGTGTTGAGTGAGCCCGTGCCTTGTAGCTGTGAAATTTTTCTGTAGTAGTCACAAATATTATATATTACAGTAACTGTACTTGAGATGGTCATGCACATGTATTATACAACTAATCAAACTCTTCTTTTTGCATACCAAATGATGGTATGCAAGTTGCAAGATGAATTTTAGTCTGGATTTGATGCAGAAAGCTTTGCATTGTTCTATGTGCTGACTTACATGCAATGTTGAGACTGTTTATACAATGATTTTTTTGTCTGGTGTCATGTCCTCCTCATGAATGAGTACAATGTTTACGTCACTATCTTTAGGTGACAGATTATTAGACACACAGATTATGCTTGTTTTGTTAGAGTAATATGGTCTTACAAAGTTGAGCCTATTTCACTATTCTCCAGTTACTTTTTCAGTTCTTATAATCCTTAAAATACGTTGTTTAGATTAATAACAGTATTCATTTCTATTTTGTTTTTTCCCTGTAGTGAGCCTGGGAACCCTTGCTGTTCTATTAGTTATGCCTGCTTAATTCTTGATGAAGGGGAAGGCAGGTTTTTTTTCATTTTGGTTGGCCTGGATATAGGCAGTGCGCTCTGTGTACCTTTGCAAGCTAAAGAACTTTAATGAGATGTTAAATGGCACTAAGTTGGTAACTGTGACTTTGGTTATATTAACAACTTAGCTGCCTATGGAGACTGACAGTGTTTTTCAGTCAGGGCTAACCCTAGCTGAGAGTACTTTGAGTACTTGTAGCCGATTGGAAGGCCAGGGGCTACTCTGAAAGTCTGTCTGTCATTTCCTGAATGGATATCTCACAACAACCTCTCTTTAAATTTTTACTATAGGTGAATCATATTGTGCACAATGGAGGATTATACAAAAGGCCTTTCAATGAAGCTTTTGAAGAAACGCCAATGCTGGTTGCCGTGCTGACCTACGTAGGCTATGGTGTTCTCACTCTTTTTGGGTATCTGCGAGATTTCATGCGGCAGTGGAAGATTGAGAAGTGTCAAAATGCAACAGAAAGAGAAGAACAAAAGGTAACCACTTGGAAATTATGTGGCTGAGGCTATAGCTTGAGTATTTCTTTGGGGAGCAGTGTTGTTCAAAGTTTTTTGCTGTTTTCCTTGTCTTCTGAATGCCCCGAATACTATGCTAGCACTGCTGTCATTAAACGAAATAATGTTTCTTTTAGTTGGATTGTTTTTTGGCAGAGCAGTTCCCTCACCTGGTTCACTGCAAAGCTGCATCAACAGTTATATCAACATGCTGAGAGATGCGCCAGTTACAGAAACAAGGGTTTGGGGAAAAGAGACTGCATATGCCAGCATCAGCAGCTAAAGAAAAGCTTATCAAAGGATCTGGTTTGAGTCTGACAGCAGCAGGAGGCTTTCTAATGCTGTTCTGGTGGCTGTGTTTTGATTTGGAAATATGCTGTTAATTCTCTGTAGCCTAAACGGTTGCAAAGAAAAGCTTGTGGGTGTGAAGAGCACAAGCTGGATGACTTTAAATTCATCTGGAGTCCAGAACACTAGCAGGTTAACTGGTGAGTAATCTGAAGTGCTGACTCCTCACTCACTGATACCAATTAAAAAGAATTCATTCATAAAAAGACCTATTCACAAAAGCTTCTGTAACGAGATGAAGTCTTGCCTCCTTCAACAGTTAATCTGGAATAGATAATACTAATTCTGAGTAGTTGTAGAATAGTTTTAAAGGCATTTATTCCCCACAGGAATTAATTACTGTTAAAAAAGCTACTGTTTAAACTTGGAGTTTGCAAGCTGTGTCCTGTGAACTCTTAATGTGACCTCTCCTAGCACAGTGTGAATACCAGTGAGCTTTGCTCCAAAGGTGAAGTGGCTTACTCTTGCTGACCAGGGTTCTGTTTTTCGCTACTGTTTTGGGGAGCCAATCTGACTTCTAAAATGTTAAGGGAGGTTGTTTTCCAGTTGCTGGTTTCTGTTTCTCTGTGCAGCCACGCAAGCAGTTAGCTGGCAGAAAGTAGTGGGGTGTGAGAAGGACATCTCACTAATGCAAACAAAAAATCAGGAACCAGGGGGTGGGAGTGGTGGGAAAAAAAGGAAGCCTTGGGAGCCTTTTTTTGGAAGCAACACTGGAGTAAACTGCATGTCATTTTAACGGTAGATTAGCTAAGATGCAGTAAACTATCCAGTGCCTAAAATAACTTCACAGTAGCTTCTTCCGGTGCACATTGTAAGGTAGAATTAAGCTGATTCATTATAAGGTACTTAATTTCAAAATAGAAGCATAGAATCATAGAATAGTTAGGGTTGGAAAGGACCTTAAGATCATCTAGTTCCAACCCACCCTGCCAGGGGCAGGGACACCTCCCACTAAGCAATGTCACCCAAGGCTCTGTCCAACCCGGCCTTGAACACTGCTAGTGATGGAGCATTCACAACTTCCCTGGGCAACCCATTCCAGTGCCTCACCACCCTTACAGGAAAGAACTTCCTCCTTATATCCAATCTAAACTTCCCCTGTTTAAGTTTGAACCCGTTACCCCTTGTCCTCTCACTACAGTCCCTAATGAAGAGTCCCTGCCCAGCATCCCTATAGGCCCCTTCAGATATTGAAAGGCTGCTCTGAGGTCTCCACGCAGCCTTCTCTTCTCCAGGCTCAACAGCCCCAACTTTCTCATCCTGTCTTCATATGAGAGGTGCTCCAGTCCCCTGATCATCCTCGTGGCCCTCCTCTGGACTTGTTCCAACAGTTCCATATCCTTTTTATGTTGAAGACACTAGAACTGCACACAATACTCCAAGTGAGGTCTCACAGGAGCAGAGTAGAGGGGCAGGATCACCTCCTTTGACCTTCTCGTCATGCTCCTTTTGATGCAGCCCAGGATACTGTTGGCTTTCTGGGCTGCGAGCGCGCACTGGTGGCTCATGTTAAGTTTCTCATCCACCAAAGCATTCTCATAGGAGTTTAATGAGCAATAGGGGTTTTGTATAGGTTGAAAGTACAGGAGCTTAAATTTTCACTATTTGCAAAACTGAATTCTAGAATCTGGAAGTAAAAGTCTTGGATCCCTTTTCACAGTTACAATATCCAAGTAAGGATTGCTGGCTAAATCTCAGCTTGAAATTTGATGTGTTCATTAATGTCACTTGAGATACTGTGGTTTATGTCAGCTAAGAACATGACACCCTTGTATTTTTCTGTGTAAAAACTAGAAGTTGATACACAAGAGAACAGTCAAAGAGTTGGAAAAATCTGCTAAGACATTAGAAGAAAGGTTTAAATATTGGTCTATGCTCATAGCACTTGAGTATTAGGAGGATGTAACTGAAGTGTTGATGCAGTTACTGTATACTGTTGTCATTAGATTTCCCTTGCACAGTTTTTGTGGAATGCTTGTTCTGTTACCAGTATTTAAGGTGCAAGACTACTTACTGTAGCCTTTTTCTGTGGGAGCAGTCATGACTGACATGAGAGTGTACAAAAGGAGGACGTCGGGCAGTAGGCCTAATTTGGGAATACGTTATTGATATTAGGCTCTTGGTAAAAAGAGTCACAGAGGATGCTGAAACATAAAGCTTGTTAGCAACTCATTATTCTAGGTTTAAAAGAAATTTAGCCTTGAATTTTTTATAAATTAACTTAGCATTGCACCTCCTGGACTGATGAATTTGAAACCCTTTGTGTGTTGGTCATGGCTTGCAGTGAAGAGATGCTTGTTTTGTTTTGTACATAGTATATCTGTGGATGGAGCTAGTAGGACATGCTAGTGAGTATTGTGTAAGAATGGAAAATAGGAAATCCCATTTAAAAAGTTTTGGTGTTAAAAGAAATTTCAGCAGGGTGTAAATCCCCCAAATCACATTTCTAGCGCTTAAGTTGGAATAGATGTTTCCAGTATTGGGCAAATAAAAAGTGGTCATGTGAGGTCTAGAACATACAGCGCTTTTATCTTCACGCTTTGCTGCTTTACGCTTTGTTTGCCTACAAATGAATTGATGAGAGCACATTGCATTGTATCTAATGTGGGAGCTAGGTTTGTTTTGGTGCAGGGGAGGGGAGTGGTAGTGTGGTGCTTAGTGGCTTTGTTTTGAAACAGTTTAAAGTGATTTCCAAATTTTAATCTCTCAAGCTGCTCTCTGGCAGCCCAATCATCTTTTGGTGAGGGAATGCAGATACTTGTGTGCAGAAAAGGCTCAAAACTTGCACTATTTTTTTTTTTATATTAATACATAAAATCAGAGCCTGCAGTTCAGAAAAGCAGCAGATCAGAGAAGCCCTGCAGTTACCCTGGGGTAGGCTCTGGCAGATTTGTGACCTTTGTGTAGAAAGGAGTATTGTTTTAATATTTAAATTCTAGAGAGACAATTCGGTAATTAGGATTTTCTTAAGTACCAAGCAAAAGAGTTAGCTTTACCTTTTTGAAATAATTCATAATTGCTGACAAGTGAAAAGCGCAGAGCAAAAGCAGCAGCAATAGCTGTGTGGCTGAACAGCATGTGACATCCTGCTTTGTTAGTGAAATGAACTTATGTGATGCAAGGAAGTATTTCATAAAGAGATGAATTAACTTGTCCTGAAAGTTGTGGAATTGAAGTATGTAAGTTTTCTGTGGTTAAAAACATAATGTAAACTTAGGTCCAAAATGTAGTATTACAAAAAGACACCAAAAAAAAAACCACCTTCAGTTTTTGTGTGTTTTTAGGGCAGTTTATTTCAGTAGAGCAACTCCTTCCTTAAATTGTCACTTAATACAATAATCTTAGTCTGTGCATCGGAGCTAGGAAACAAAAGTGACCAAACTAATTTCAGGTCTTTTCAACAAGTCTCTGGGATTGTCTCTGATGTAGGTAAATTCCTTGGAATTACTAGAGCTTTGCATTGAAATTAATGATTCCAGGAAAACCTAATATTCACTCATGATTGGAACACAAGGGTGAAAAGGGAAATAGTCTGTTGGGTTTTGGCTTTGTTTAAAGTATATCCAGCTACGCTTTTCCTGGAAACCAGTGTTGTGTAGCACATCCTCTCTAAAACATCAGTCTGTTCTTGGCACGGGTAAGCAGCAAGATTAGCAATTCTCAATTACCCTGGAATCAAGTTATGCCTACCCAATTTAATGTAATGCCTGGTCATACAGTGCAGTTAAATCTGCAGGATGCTTGTAGGATTTTATAAGCCGGATGAAAATCACTTTTACCTTTATTCCAGTGTGATTTGCAAGTTGATTACAGTGTACGTTTTGTATATGGGAGTGTCCTGGGTTCAGCAGTAGCAGTCATTTTTCTCCTTCTTAGTAGCTGGTGCAGTGCTGTGTTTTTGACTTTCAGCCTGGGAACAGTGCTGATAACACCAATGTTCTTAGTTGCTGCTCAGTAATGTTTACTCTGACCAAGGACTTTCTGAGTCTCATGCTCTGCCAGGGAGGAGGGGAAGCTGGGAGGAAGCAGAGACAGGACACCTGACCCAAACTAACCAAAGAGGTATTCCATACCACAGCACATCATGCCCACTATATAAACTGGGGGCAGTTACCTGGAAGGGTTAGTTCACTGCTCAGGTTGGACTGGGTATCAGTTGGTGGGTGGTGAGTGGTTGTATTCTCTTCCCTTGTTATTTCCCTTGTCATTATTATTATTATTGGTGGTAGTAGCAGTGGTTTGTGTTCTACCTTAGTTACTGGACTGCTCTTATCTCAACCCGTGGGAGTTACATTCTTTCCATTCTCCTCCCCATCCCTCCGGGAGTGGGTGGAGGATGTGGGGGAAGTGGGCTTTGTGGTTTCTGGGTTGCCAGCTGAGCTTAAACCATGATAGGGAGCAGCTACGTAAATGGGGCTGGTAATTCTCTAATGTACCTCTTCATGCTCAGTAGCTTGCCCAGTTAGAACATGTTTCTAACATCTGTGGGTTTTGAACACTCATTCATGAGAATTCACCTGTAGGTGTATCTTGGGACAGTGAACTTTACTCTTTTGCTCAATGTTTTCTTAGCATCTGTGCAGCTCATCAGAGGCCTCTTGATGGTATAGAGGTGACCCACAGTTATTGCTCCACTTTTTTTTTTTTTTTTTTTTTTGACTCACATAACAGTGAGACAGAAGTTGTCTTTCTGCTTCCTTTTGGAAGCCTGGAATTTGTTGCAGTTGCCTACTCCTGATTTCCATTCAGTCAGTTTTGTATTATCAGGGAACATGTTGTACGAATTGCAGATAAGCCCGGCTGGTGCTCTTGGCACCATTTGTTAGCTTACGTGCAACGCTGTAGGAAATTAGCTCTAAAAACAGGATAATCACTGAATTTATATGTCAGTGTGCCCCAAGCTAATGGTTACAAAGCTGTCATTATAGCCTTCACTTGTTGTAGTATTAATTTACTGTATGATGAAATCTTGGATTCCCAAATCACCTGTGCTAAGGTGCTGCACCCCAAGGGAAAATTTTATTCTTTCCTTGTTTCACTCTTTCTTGAAATTGCTATGCCTTTCAAGCTTCTGAGAGACCACGAGTGCTTAGGTTTATTCATCAGGCCTCATCTTTCTAATAGGGGATATGTTCTGGCTCAAATCAATAGGAATGGAGCTGTTTATGATTTCTTAGCTCCATGTTCATATGAATTCAAATGAAAGAACGTGCTGGTTTTGCTCCCTCCTTTGGAAGCTATATAACCTTTGCAGTTGTTTGACCATGCTTACTCTGAAGGTTGCTCAAAGAATCAACTTGCTCATAGAGTGTTTTTCCTCCAGATGAAGCTGTTCCATCTCAGGCTGATATTCTTAGTCTGTTATGACTAGAAATGTTGGATCTGAAATAGGTTGATAACTTGATGGAAAAATAGCAATAAACACTGAAGATCGTTTAAAGGTGACAATGATTACTTCCAGCAATAGGGCACTGCTGCAGCACAGCACTGTGGCTGCATGTGCCAAAAATTTGAAATAGATTTTGTCCCACTTCCCTTCCCAAATGTTTTTTCTTGGTTCAAAGATTGAAAACGTTTAATTTCCCTTTTTGGTGTAGTGTCTTCTCTACTCTCCATATGTAATGCCACATTATAGAAAGATGGGGAAAAACAACCAACCAACCAAAGAACAACCAGCCCCCAAGCCAGTCAGACAAATCATCTGGTCCCATAAGCCAGTTCCAAAAGAGGGCTCTCAAACTCTGAGTGTCAGTAGTAGTGTATAAGGCGTAATATCCTTACCACTTCTCTTCTTTGTGTTCTCAGATGCATGGGTTATGAGAACCCCTTGTTAGGGCAAGGATTACTGAGGAAATGGACAGTCCGGTTTTGATTTGTGCCAAAAAAACAGTTCTTGCCTGTCCTACTCCGAGGAATTTTCTCCTTAGAGCTAGCTGAGGGTGGTTTATTGGGGGTGGATAGGATGGATAGCAGAGGAGTCGGCATTAAGCTGATACATCACTTAGAGCCCTTTGCTATAATTTTACAGCTTGGTACTCCCAAAACCTAGAGGCTAGTGTCCTGTATTAAACCTTACTTCCCTTGCCCATAATTTGTTCCTTGAATTCTTGTTAACTTTAAAAACACTTTGTTTGCTTATCATAATCTACTTGGTCTTGGAAGCAGAGAACTTCTCTGCTTCACAGTTAAATAACTTTAAACTTAGTTATACTTTTGGCTTATAAGGTCATACTTGCATTACGTATCTTGGTGATGTCAGCTTGTTGTGGGTGATTGTTTTTATCTCGCTGGTTGAGCTTGTTACTCTTCCTGCTTTGTCAGCTTGTGTTTCAAAAGAATATGTACTATCTGGTAAGTAATCTGAGGAGAGATTGGACTGTATCAGCCCAGGTGTACCTGCTTGAATTGGTACAATGACTCATTTCCAGCCTCTGCTCCTAACCAAGAACCTTGGCTAAAATCTCAGTTGTTTCCTGGGTCACATAGTTTGTGTGCTTGAATAACTACTGCAAAGCTGAAGTCTCTCAAAGAGATGGTCAAGAAGAGTTGAAAATCCTTTAAAAGGATGTCAGCAGGTTATAATTAAACATAAGTTTGACTTGATGATCTTAAAGGTCTTTTCAAACCTAGTTAATTCTGTGATTCTGTAGCAAGTACAGGTCCCTAAAGTATTGATCTTCTAATGTGCCAGAGTTGCTTTTTTGATCTTCTCACTTCCCCTACCCCTTTACAAATAATTCACAGGTTTCAGACACTTGCAGATAATTATTTTGATTTTGTGTCATGAATTAGGATCTTAGTATATTGCTACAAGTACTTACATGTGTCACCACTTTGTAATACAGTACGGTAGCTATGCAACTTTTCACGTGTATGAAGGAAGTTCTTGAATGCACTTGTCAGTACTGACACATTTTTCTCCATTGTACAAACAGTTTGTTAGTGATTCAGCCTTGAAATCCACTTCCTGCCTGGATCAACATGAGACACTGAAGTTGAGGAAGGGTAGAGCTGGGTAGCTACTTCAGAAAACCAATTATTTTCTAGTTCATTGCAGCTTTTTATCATCTGGCCTACTACCCTTGTTAACATATCTTGACAAAGAGCCTTCAGAGAAGACCTGCCACATTTGAAACAATGCAAAGCTATACTTACGTAGGAACAGGGAAGAAATAATTGCCCTTCTATGTATCATAGCTCATAGTAATCTTGTTTCCCCTGTCTGTCCTTGCTGAGTAAGGACATACTTGTGATTCCCTGGAGGAGTGATCACTAGCTAAATATAGTTTGTTTTCCATCATTGAAATAATGGAAATTAATATTTTTGTGCCTTTTTGGCATGTCATTATGCGCAGGCAAATCAGAAGAAGGCTTATATGCGAATGTGCCTGCTTAAAAGTTGGCGCTGTTGGGCTCCATCTTTCATGTGCAGCTGCTGGTAGGAGGATGCAGAGACCTAGATGGTTCCTTTACTCCAAACTGAAAAAACAAAGTTGTCAAATCATTAAAATGGGAAAGTAAAGAAAAGGTATTCTTCCTGTAGTTGAGTATTGTAACTAAAGAGCTTGTCAGTGCTCATTTGTTCAAGTTGTTAGTAAAAAGTTGGCAAAAATGCCCCTAGTTTTGCTTCAGTGGTACAACTGTCAGGTGCTGTAACACTTGATCAGACAGATACTCTGTCTTGCTTATTCTGTCAACAAAAATAAATTGCCCCTCACAATGCTTGCATTTCTTTTGTGAAAAACAGGAAGAAATGCTATGCTGGCTCTTCGTCATAAATTCTACTTTTTCCTTTTGTAGATTATTAAAAAGGCTTCCCCCCACCCCCTTACAGTAGCAAATAAATTATGCATTCTTATCACAACTGAATGTCAAACTTCCTTTTAATTGAATAGTAATAAGGAAACCTCATGACTTTGGAGCATTTTAAGTAGGCCAGAAAAAATGTTCTTAAATGTTCAGATGTCCTTGCTGTCACAGTTAGTTTGACATTCCTGTGTGTTATCCATTCAAGACAGTTAGTCGCTTTTCCTGAAAAACGTTGGAAGGGAAGCTGGATTTCAGGAAATACTCATTCAAAAGAATCCTGTGGGATTTAAGTACTGATAAGCTGTGCAGAAGAGGGATGCTGTAATGTAGCTTACTAGCTTGGATTCAATCTCTATAATAATGCTAGTGATGCTATATTAAATGTGTTTCTTATGAACAGTATAAAATACAGAAGACTACTGCAGTTTTCAAATTATTTGTTTATTCAGTTGAGCAACGCATGCTGTTTGACGCCAAAAAGCAATTACATGTTCCCTTGCTTTGCTTAACTCTGAAGGTTGAATACAAATCTCTTGCGAAGATGATACGCCCATCCATTTCGTGAAGGGGTTATTGTATGTTTGAGAGATATTCTGCTCACCTACCAAGACAGACAAGCTATTTCAAGTCCCAAGTTTTAGCACTTCTTCTCCTATATGTTAGAATTCTTAGAGGCTTTCTAAATTGAAGCATGACTGAATGCCATGATTGTTTTTTCTGGTCGTAGCTGAGAGCTTTTAGATTCTATGAGCTACTTGAGTTATATACAAATAAACGTGCTATTGAGGAAATTTTGGGGGTATAGTAGATTTGCACATTGAAAAAGTTTGGAAATCACACCTGGCATGGATTTTGCACGAGCAGATGAATTTTCAGGTTTTCTGCCATCTCACTTTCAAATAATTTTGCACTAGCACAGATTTCCAGGGTTAAAACACTTTGGGTGGAATTGGTTTCAGGGCTTGTGATAAAAAGCTCTAACTTTTCCTGGAGTTTTCTTCCTTTTTTTTTTTTTTTTTTTTTTTTTTTTAAATTGCACCTGACTGACAGAAACAATTTAACCCTTCTTACTCCTACTTTGCTGTAATATATATTTTTATTTTTATGTGTTTCAGGACTTTGTCCCATTGTACCAGGACTTTGAAAATTTCTACACCAGAAACCTCTACATGCGCATTCGGGACAGCTGGAACCGTCCAATCTGCAGTGTGCCAGGGGCCAAAGTGGACATGATGGAGAGAGTTTCCCATGACTACAACTGGACGTTCACGTGAGTCAAAATTGAAGAAAAGGCTTGGAGTAGAGGGTCTGTAAGAGCAAGAAGCAGTCTCTGTGGTTCAAGAAGAAGTGAATTGTGTTTGTTTTGAACTTTCCACTGGCTTGAATCAATGAGTTTTGCTCTTCTGATACACTTCTGGCCACTGAGGTGGGGTTTTTTTGTGGATAATCTTTTGGCTACTTACTAGGCTCCCAACTGCCCATGTCATGGGCATACACCTGTAATAAAATTAATACTTTGGTGTGTGATGACCAGAACCCGGGTAGATACTTTGATTTGCGCTGTTACTTGTGAATTTGTGTTAATTTAGGATGAGTTCTGGCACTTGAAGTAAATATTGCTGCTAGAAACTGAACTTAACACAATTGTTTTGGGTCACAACTGAAGTAGTCTGTAGAAACAAAATCAGAAATGCAAGGACAAGGATTTCTACACATTGGAAGTGACATATTGCAAGTTAGACATAAAGAGCTTTTCAGCACTGTACTTGGTGAAACTCATTATGTCTCGACTTGCCTTTCAAGTGCAAAATAATTAGAACTTTTTTCCACTAAACTTCTTCCTTAATCTCCTTGTCACGTACTGTTAGCGCAGCAGTGTCAGATGTGTTTCCTTTCTGTGGTTAGGGGATATCCTGCTTGAGGAGGTGCCAAGTTAATTGATACAGAGATCTTATTTTGTTGTTGAAAAGTAAGTTGTATGTTTCTGGAATGGAGGGGGTTTGTCAGAGAAACAACAAATTGTTTGAGAAGCCTCAGGCAATTTTCCGCAAGATAACAAATTCACCTTTAAGGAAGACTCTTCTGGGAACTAGTTTGAGACCATAAGATAGGGGAAGTATCTCTTTCACTGTTTGTTTCAGTTTCATAAGAGGCAGTACTGAAATAATGTAATGTTTGGTTCTATTGATTTTTAACATATCAGTGTATATTCTAGGGAACTGAAATAAGAATCTTCCGGTGTAGTGAATTTTTTAATCATGAGTGGCCTAACTTGTGGTGTCCTTAAAATACAGGTACACGGGGAGAGTGATAAAGGACATCATTAATATGGGTTCCTACAACTACCTTGGATTTGCACAGAAGTCTGGGACTTGCCAAGAAGCAGCAGCTAAAGTTCTGTCTCAGTATGGAGCTGGTGTGTGCAGCACTAGGCAGGAGATGGGTAAGTTGGAGCAAGAAAGGATGTTGTTCCCTTATTGTCTGTAATCTCATTGCAGGTCTTTGAAACATTACTTGTTCTAGCTTTTGAACTTGAGACTAATCAATAAAGTGGCTTTTACTTTATTGATTTGCTAGCTTTAGTTTACACGGCGCAGCAGTTGGCTTGCTTAAGTTTTCTTCTATCCCTGCCTCCTCCCACCCACCTGTATTCTCTTGTGGGCCCTTTATTTAAAGAGCAGCAGGGTTGGTGGAAATTCTTCTTGTAGATTATAGCAGTAATGAAAGCTTCTCACTCCTGAGTTTCTGATTTGTTTTATGTGCAGGAAACTTGGACAAACATGAGGAGCTGGAAAAGCTAGTTGCCAGGTTCCTAGGTGTGGAATCTGCAATGGCATATGGAATGGGGTTTGCAACCAACTCCATGAACATTCCTGCTTTAGTTGGCAAGGTATGGCTTAAGTCACTGGCAAAAGCTTATCTAACAAAGACTCTTCTGGTTGGAATTTTCTAAAAGCTACTTGTTCAGTTTTGTTTTTCTTCAATGGCAAGCCCTGCAGATATTCTCTGCTGAAACTGTGGGTCACAGTATGCACCTCTAACCTTTGCAAAAATCTTTCTGGGAAGTAGCATTGTGGGACCAGTACCAGTCCAGATCTTGCTCTTTTTCTGGGAGAGAACCTAGCTTGTTAAGGCTTGCTTCCTCAGGCTACTCATTAGTGTATGAATGGTGGCCGATAAACAGACTGATTGGCTGAAGGTATTTTGATGCTCTTGAGACACTAAGAAATACGTCAGACACAAAGATAAGATGGATTGCATGTTGGTGCATATAGAATTAATTATCTTTGACAGCTGAAAAATCCTTTCTTTGAAGGACCAAAATCCTAGTAGAAAAGCTGTTTGAGAGAAGCAAGGTCAGATTTAAAGACTGATGATGTCTACTATGTGCTCCATAGAGTCATGCAATGGTTTGGTTTTAAGCGACCTTAAAGATTATCTAGTTTCAACCCTCCTGCCATGGGCAGGGGCACCTTCCTCTAGAGCAGGTTGCTCAAAGCCCCATCCAACCTGGCCTTGAACACTGCCTCGGTTCAACAGGTAGCTGCAACTTCTCTGGGCAACCTGTTTCAGGGCCTCACCAGCCTCGTAGTGAAGAATGTCTTCCTGATATCTAATCAGAATCTACCCCCTTGCAGTTTAAAGCCATTCCCCATTGTCCTGTAACTACATGCCCCTGTTAAAAGTCCCTCTCCAGCTTTCTTGTTGGCACTTGGTACTTGGAAGGCTGCTATAAGGTCTCCTTGGAACCTTTTCTTCTTCAGGCTGAACAAGCCCAACCCTTTCAGTCTGTCTTCATTGGAGAGGTGCTCCAGCCCTCTGATCGTCTCTGTGGCCCTCCTCTGGACCCATTCCAACAGCTCCGCATCCTTCTAATGTTGGGGGCCCCAGAACTGAACACAGTGCTCCAGGTAGGGTCTCATGAGAACAGAGTAGAGCGGGAGGATCACTTTCTTCAACCAGCTGGTCATGTTCTTTTTGGTGCAACCCAGGATATGGTTTGATTTCTGAGCTGCAATTGCACATTGCCATAAAACAGTACACTAAGCAGCCTGACTGTCCTGCACCTCTGACTATGGGGTTTGTAGCTATTGGAGAATGAAATGCAGAGAGTTCTTTGTTTGCATTTTCTGATGCAAAGTATGTGTTATCATATGTGTTCTCATAGCTCCTACTTGAGAGTAGAATAGGGTGAGTAAAGGGTTTTTCCTCCTTTGAAAATGATTCACTGTTAACCTAATGGTACTAGCTTATTGCAACTCTTTGTCCCTGTGTAGTGAATTATTTTCCCTTTATTCCATTTATTTATTTTTCCCCTTCCTGTGATCACTTTGTACGTTCTTCAACTTGTGATACGTACAGATTATAAAATTGCTGCCTTGCTCTTCCTGGCAACTTTTCCTGGTGAATCTCTTCTTGACTAGCTGTAGTGTCTTCCCACATGCTATTTTATTTGTAACTGTGAAGCGTCATAGTTCACATATTGCCTTTTTGCTTTTGGTCTGTTAATTTTTAAATATCAAATGCTTTCCGTAATGAAAGATGTTTGAGTCTGATGCCAGAGAGAAATTCAGTGTATGAGGATCACACTGTAAATATTTTAATACCTTCTGAGAATACCCTTGAGATGCCTTACTCAGCTCCTTAGTTTTCACATTTGAACTTTAACAGGTTTTACAGCCACTTGAGAGATTCTGCACAGTAAATAGCAAGGCATGTAACATACCTGTTTTCATGCATGTTAACTTGCACATTTACAAAACTAACTCTTTTCATACATGGGTACAGCAGTCTATACTATGTTAGTAATGAGCATACTTTGTTTTGGTGCACTAAAGTAGTAAGAAGCTTCTGCCTCATAACACTAGAAGTGCCTTATACTGAGGTGAATACTCCAAACAGAAAATGCACTCTTCTGAAAAAGAGGTCTTGTCAAAAGAACCACTTAGCAGTTCAGAACATTCACTAAATAGTCATGTTTTGGGGGGGAGGGGTGTTGGGTGCCTGAAGTTGCTTCTCACTGCACTTTTGATTTCTTCGTCTGCAAATAAGGACTTGCATAAATCCTGAGTTCTGGCACCACCCCGTGCACAATTGTCTGTGTGTGCACAGCCTGTTTGGCAATGATTGATAGAATCTTCAGTAAAGCCCAGGGACTCCCATGCTTGATGAAACTCTTGGGCTGTCTTTTTTTTTTTTCCTTTCTGTTTGTTTGGTGGGGTTTTTGGAGGTTTGTTTGGGTTTTTTTAATTTTTATTTTATTTGACTACTCTTTTTGTCTCTCTGCATGTCCTATACACATTTTCAGGAACATGAATTTTTTTGAAGTTTGTCAAATGTAATGTAATGGCATCTGCATTTGGCCAGAAGGATCTAATTTGGCCAGAACTGATCTAATGCTAATCATTATTCACATCTTATCTGGGTACCTATATTGCAACTTAATTAGTTTAAAACTCAAACCACTGCAGTAAAATTACTCACGTATATGTAGTACTGGACCACCTGTTCTGTTTTTGCTCTGTGGAATCCTTGAGCACTTTATGTTGCTACTGAATCCTCTTTTAATAGCAGCAAATATGACTTGACTATCCTAGGATCCAACTGTACCCCATAATCTGACAAACACTGATCAGCAAAAGGAATTCAAAAGCTTTGTTAGCATTACCTACTTGATCTTTATTCATTATGCCTTGTTAACAGCAGCTTCTGCGAAGCAGGTGCCGAAAACAGGTATGGTTGGTGTACAGTGAAAGTTGTATTTCAACACTGTTAAAGCATTACTGAAAACAGGTCTTTCTGCGCCTGACAGTTTTCAGCAGGAAAGACCCACTGTTGACAGCCAAGTTGTTGGCTGCCAAGTATGCTGAATCTGGACCACAGATAATGTGAGATTTGAGGATAGCCATTTGAGGCTAAGACTCTGAAACTTGCCTGTCATAAATGTGGTTACTGTAACTAGCTAATAACAGCATTCTGTACTGCATTTAGCACAGCGCTTTTCATCATAGCTCTGGACTGACAGAGGTTAGATAATGGATTTAGAGCAATGGAGCTTGAAGGATGTGAGGAAACTAATTTCCATGTATAGTTAGTTTGTGAAATTACACAATTCATGTATGCAGCACTCTGGTAAAATGTGGCATTCACTTCAGTTTCTATGTCTGCTCTGTAGGATGAATTGGTAAATCTGATCTTCACTGACATGTTTTTCTCAATACCAGTAGTGTGATCTCCAGTTAGTGTTGGCGGTCTTGTCTCAAATGTAAGTTTGCTGATAAATGCATCTGAAGTCTTACCATTGTAGTAGCAGTACTCAGTTACATATGATCATCAGTACTGTACTGTATCAGTGGCTTCTTTGATCCTTTGCCCACTCTCTAGTGGCAGATGATACTAGACTCTTCATCTTGAGTTTTAAATTAATTTTTGTCTAATTCAGTGTCCTCTTCTGTTACATGGGGTGCAAAGTGTCTGCTTAGTGATTTATTAAATCTCTTTTCTTTACCAAGAGCTCATCATTTTTTTTACAGGAAAGGTCCTTGTAGGTTATTAATCTCTTCCTCTTCTTTAAATCTATCGCTCTTCCCACTTCCATTTAAGAATGGTTCTAGTACTAGATTATTCAGGTTTTGTTACAGTAGTGTTTAACAGCAACGCCCTCTGACATAGTATACATACTCTTTGTCTGGTACAGTAGCTCCAAAGAGCAAATGCTAGTTGGAAATTTTCGTGCTCCTTATGTCAAAGCCTGTGAAATACAAACAGTAACAGGAGTTTGAGCACTTGGGATTTAGTGCAGTTTCTGGGGAAAACCAGCCTCGAGCTTTCTCAGGATGCAGCATATTTCTAGGTACATTGCAGTTCTAGTGCAGAACTTTCTTTATTGCGGAGAAGATACTCCTGTTGTCTGTGACACCTCCTTGCGTAACTGTAGGCAGTGCTTTTCACGGTCCTTTCTAGTAAATCTCATTGCAGAGATGTTCTTGACTCTTCCCTCCACCAGTTGTTAATAGAGAAACATAGAATGAGATGTGTTTTAGTGTCAAATCTTCAGCATCTTAACATGCTTTTGGATTTTTTAACTTAGTCACTTCT
Organism: Ara ararauna; assembly: GCA_028858755.1. Taxonomy (NCBI): domain Eukaryota; kingdom Metazoa; phylum Chordata; class Aves; order Psittaciformes; family Psittacidae; genus Ara; species Ara ararauna. Next base: position 56,934,988 of record CM054380.1, on the reverse strand, counting down.
AGAGTTGCAGCACATTTGCATAGTAATTGCCAAGGTTATTTAGAAATATTATTGCTCTCTTACAGGCTAATCCCCCAATATTAATTCCTATAGTCCACAGTGATAACACTGTAACTGAATGCTCAGTGTATCAGCTGTTGTCCTGTAGTCTTTGCTGCCCTCAGAACAGACATAGCCTATGTTGATATTTGTCCAAGGATGTATCTTCCCTTTTTTTCAAAAGGCAAACAAATTCAATGTAATGTTTAATAGCTTCAGAAAACAACTCTATTTCACTCTGCAATTTTGACACTTCCTGTCTCTTGTATGTTACCTCTATCTACAAAATACTTAAGAATTCTGTTTGTTAAAGCAAAATAGTTCCTTTGGTACCATGGAGCACACATGGGTTTAGTCAATGGTTACCTCCTAATGTAAGAAATAGGGCAACTTTTATAAGGTCTTTTAATCTAGGGCTTCCGTGGCCTGTTTCTTAGCAGCACTGTAGGCTTGATGAGTGAACTGCAGCAAGCAATTGGTTTAGTGTAAGGTGTCCCTGCCTGTGGCAGGGGGGTTGGAACTACATGATCTTAAGGTCCTTTCCAACCCTAACTATTCTATGATTCTAAGCTGCTCTGCTTTCCCTTTCTCCTGGGGATGAGTACTAATCATCAGCATGAGATATTCAGGTAAATTCAGCTGCAGAACTTCTCAGAAGAGTGAAACTTAAGTTGTTCTTTCAGTTAACAGCAGTTGTGTATTTTTATTCACCATACTACTGCTACAGACTTGCAAGTCTTGCCTGGGCTAGCTGCATTTATACTGGATTTTTTTTTTTTCTTTCTTTAAATGATATCTAAGCAGTTCAGAGCTGAGAGGTGTTATATGCTTGGCTGTGAAACATAACCTTTTCAATATCTTCTTCTTTCCCCTTCTAATTCAGGGCTGTTTGATTTTGAGTGATGAACTGAATCATGCATCACTAGTGCTTGGAGCAAGGCTGTCAGGAGCAACTATTCGAATCTTTAAGCACAACAGTAAGTATCAGATGGTGGATTGTGCCTTTCTGCAGGTGCTGTAGATCAGATCCAATCTCTTCTAATAGTTGGAAATCCAATTACATGCAAGAAAATCAATTGCTGGCTACCTGAAAGGTCAGAAGACTGCTGCTACTGAGAAATTAATCATCTGGAATTGGATGGTTTTGGTATGTTCAGTCTTGGCTAATAACGCTTTTATCCAGAAGCTGTTCTGGCCTACATCTCGTGTATATGAAGAGGAACATGCTGCCCATTTGCCAAGTCTAGGGGCCACTAGTGTTTTAACATGGCTTCTTGTTACTTGGATAGCTCAGCATGGTTAGACTTACTCTAACAGTCTGTGTCATATCATAATGCAGTCTTGTAGTGGTCTAGGTTACAGCTTGGGCGATAAGAAAGTTTAATTTTAGGACCAAATGCTGACATGTTTCAACAGTAACAAAAACTGACCAGTGTAGATGTCCTGCCTAACTAGACAGCCATGCATTGGTACACTGTAATACAAAAGGAATTTTGGGGATATGAAGCACAGATTAATTTCACCAAGTTACTTGTTGTAATCACTTGTTTCCAAAATAATACAGAATTTTCATTTTGCTACTTTCTGCTTCCTCCAGAGGAGTTGTTTAGAATAACTTTCAAATTAAGAATACTTAGGGTTTCCTTCTCTTCTTCTTCCACTGAGAATACCTGGTTGTCCTTCATTAGTAAAGTCACTATCTTCATTCTTCAGCTGCTCCTAATACTCTTTATATTATCAATCCCTGAGATCATGGTGACTCTTGCTGTCTTTGAAGTGTGTGGCGGTGACAACAAAGCTTGGGTGGCTGCAGTTGTTTTCCTTTCTTTGCCCTACTTGATAGTGGATCCTCTGCTGTGCTTACTGTTTCTTTTATGTTCTCTTTCTTGTTCTCTATTGTTTGATTAATTTTTTTACAGAATATACTTCTTACTGTAACATTCAGTGATTTTTATTATTATTAGTCTCATTTTCTTAATTCGTCATAAATCTTGATGGGCAAGATCACAAAAGCTTTGCATTAAACTTCTGCATTACTACAGATATGCTTCTGAACACTGCATCTAGTTCCAGACTTTTCAGGGAACACTGGTGACAAATACACCTTTAGGTGTGAGAAGATCTTAAGGGCTCAGATTTGATGAGGAAGGAGAAACAATTTATGGGAATGGGGTGCCAAACTATCAGTGATGAGGGGATATTCTAAAAACCTTATAGGTGGTGGGGAACTTATAGATGGTGGGGATCTGTGAAAGAGAATAGAGTGGTAGGTTAGAATCAGAAGGCAATACACAAGCAATGATCTTGGCCTGTCAAGATGACACACAGTTCATAGCATGTGTTCGCAGTTCTACTCTTGTTATAGCGTTTGCTGCCTTATTTAACTTCATTTTCCTGAGATGTTAATGGCTGCATATTCTGCTTTTTAGAAAGCATGGGGGGGGAAAAATTAAAATCCCCCTTCAATTCATTGTTCAATGTTTCCATCTTTTTCTTACTTCATTCTGCAGTTTGTGCTTTTTATTAAGGTCAGACCTGGTTCCCATCTTTCCATCTTCAGACATGAGAGCAGAAGTTTATATTCCATCATTCTCCCCAGTTGCACTAAACTTGTCCTTTCTCCCTTGAGAAGCAGGGACTCCACTGCTGAGTTCTTTGTCTTTGTCTTTTTTTTGAACATCAGCTCTCTTTTTAACAGTCTATTAACTGACCTACTTTGCTGTATAATTTCTAGCCTAGTTCTAGTTCACAAGCTCCTCTCACTGCTCCAACTGCCCTAGCCTACCAGTTGTCTTTTCATGATTGATTGTGTTCTTTTTCATACTTTAGTGTTTATATGTCTCTTGCTCAGCACTTTAGCTTTTATGGTTTGATTACTCACATCTCCACTCCTTTCCTCAGATTGTTTGTTTTTTAAAGGCTGATTTCATGTGTATTTATTTGCTCATACTAGTCAGGTTTCCTAGGATCAGTGTTTGTACCCAAAGGTAGTAAGGTTTCAGAATACATTGCTACTAGCACTTCATCTGTCTAATTTCTGATATGCCAAGCACTGTTCTCTTCCCTACACTGATGGTTCTTTTTTTTTTTTTTTCTTTAGTGGCTTCCTATTTCACGCCTCCAGTCCTGTCAGTTTTAAACAAAGTAATAAAAAAGTGCGCTTGCTCCCCTTCTTGGTCTGTGCTGTGGTTTGTTTTCTACTTATCTTTAGTTGATCCTTGAGCTTCCTTGTTCTTTTTTGAGTTATTTCTTTCCACAAGGACATGCTTACTACCTAATTTTTCTTTCTATCTTTTTTTCTTTCTTTCTCCCCCCCCCCCCCTTCCTTTTCCCCTGTTTTCTGTTTGTGCCTAATGCTCTAACTTCTGCTTTTAGTTTGGTATGATGAAATTCTTCCTTAGAGTTCATACAGTCACCCATTCCTTTTAATCTCATCCGTGGGCCCACAGCTAGATGGAACCCATGCTTATTGACTTAGGTACAGTCTGTTCTCCACACTGAAGCAATTTGTGCGTTTCTGGAATATTGCTGTCTTTAGTCATGTCAAAGCTCAAGCTAGTAGCTGTTTTGGTGCCATTTAACAGTAATTTCTGGTGCAGATATGCAAAGCCTGGAGAAGCTGCTCAAAGATGCTATTGTGCATGGGCAACCTCGTACACGGAGGCCCTGGAAAAAAATTCTTATCTTGGTGGAAGGAATATACAGGTACAAACTATTCTTTATATTCCTAGGACCCTCCACATGAGATCTAGCTGCTTAGTGTTTGGGTTCCTTTGCCAAATCAAACTATGAATATTGTCACTTTCATAGTTACTTTATTCATCTCATCTGTGAATTAAATTGTGCTATGTATGTCTCACATCCTGGACTTTCTGTTGCTAGTACTGTACTGCACTGTGGGAAGTACTGTTATAACTGGTGTTATCACAATGCTTCCTACATCTTGATTAGATGGTAAAAATTAATTAACCTAAACTGATTATTTACATCAGAGCTGAGGTCTTAAATTGTCCATTTCATTCTTTCTGTGTTCACTAGATAACGCTAGTGTGAATGGAATTGCACAAATTGAATGTTTCTGCTAAAAGTGAGAGCATGTAGTAGGCTTAGCTCTGTTAGGCATTTAAATTATAGTATTAAATATTAATTTCAGCACTAAATGAGGCATTTTTGAGTGCTACTAATGAAAGCCTAGTCAGTTCTTAAAAACAACAGGTAAGTAGATGTCATCGGAATACTGACATTAGGATGGAAGTAAAAATGAGATAATTTATAAAAATGTCACAGAACAGATGCCTTTGCTTTAACTCACTGTTGCTGCTACTACTTGGTCTGTATGTCAGCATCCCAGAAGTGTTAAATAGGTTGAAGAATCTGGGCCCTGGGTGCAAGGAGGACATTTCCTCTCTCTTCAAAACATGATGCATCTAGCGAATTTTGTGTTCATAAGTACTGAAAGAGTGAAGAAAAGAAAGATTAGAGACTTTAGGCTCTATAAAGAGGCCCCAGCCACTAAATAAACTTACAGTGAATTTCTGTTTTTCAACAGTATGGAGGGATCCATAGTCCGTTTGCCTGAAGTGATTGCCCTTAAGAAGAAATATAAATCCTATCTGTACCTTGATGAGGCTCATAGTATAGGTGCCCTGGGTCCCAGTGGCCGGGGTGTAGTGGACTATTTTGGACTCAATCCAGAAGATGTGGATATTATGATGGGAACATTCACCAAAAGCTTTGGAGCTGCTGGAGGATACATTGGGGGCAAGAAGGTAAAAATCTGGGAATCTCATGGCTGTTTCAGGCTGGTGGTGAAGTCCTTCACTAAGCATTTCAAAACTGATCTATTTCTCAAGTACTCTAATTGTCCATTTGTTTCATAATTTTACATACTGTCTAATACAGTGAAAGTTTGTGCAGTGTGAAATAGTCTAGTCTAGTAAAATACCTCATAATTTTAGAGTTCTCACATGGTCAGCAATGATCTCAGTTTACAGAAGGTACAGTAGTGGTATAATTTCTTAGGAACTACTAGGAACCAGGAAGGCAGGGAATTCTTAATATTACTTTTAATGAGACTTGCAGGAGGAGTGTCGAAACCTGGTATTTTTCAGCTTGTTTGGAGAAAAGTCCCCTTAGGTTAGTCTGATAGAATTGATTCCCTCTGGACTTCAACAGTTTGCTTTCTAAAAAGACACTTCTTCCCTTTTTTCGTGGGGTGGGGGGAGGGTTGTTCGTGGGTGTTTTGTTTTTTGCTGCTGACTCTCTTCTATTGTAAAGTACTGCTAAAGCGTTGCCCTTGCCAAACCCCTCCTTTTGGGAGGGATGGTGTAGGCAATTGCATGTTTCCCCTTTCTCATATCCTCAAATGTATCTCACAGATCAGGCTTCTAAGCTTTATTTAAGAGTAAAATTCTACCATTTTCCTATAAGGGAAATAATTTTTAGATACTACGAGTGACTGTTACTTCAGCCCATCCAAATGAAGATGGGATTTGCAGATATTCCTCTTTAGGATCTTACTACAGTTAGATTAGAATTACTCTGACGTCTTCTCCAGAGAAAAACTACCATATTATTATCTTTTTCTAAAGGTAGTGAGCTACTGTGATTAACTCCCTTTGCATAAGGTGAAACAGCTGAGAGTCCTTCTCAGCTGGGTTTTACTACTGTTTGAGGGACTGCTTCAGAGGCAAGAGGTCTTAAATCTTCTTGCCTAGTTTATTTCAAAGTCCCTTTACAACTTCCTTTCATTTCATTCTGACTCCACACAGATAGTAACATAAAAGTGATAATATGTTCCCAGCTTGTGCTATCTATGGGGCCATCATTATTTTATGGTTGCAGAAGACAGAATCTGTCCTGGCATTCATGCTGGTGTTCATGATGTTTTGCTGGAGTAGTCTGGGTATTTTAGAGTGGCTTTATTACAGTTAACAACAAACAGCCTAGATTTATTGCGTGTTGGTCCTTTTCTCCTATATGACTTGTGCTTGCCCTCTAACAAATGTAGCAAGTGTGTTCACTGGCTAGTGCAGGAGAGGTAGGCTGAGGTTTTTTCACTCTTAAATTACACCCACTGCTTTATTTATATTGTGCTGATAAATGGGAGAAGATAATTTGTGACCTAGTCCCCTGTTTGGTGACTTGTAGGGAAATAATTATATTGAACATGATACATGAGCATCTGTGGACTGTGCTTCCCACTGTCTCATTTGCTTTATACTTGCACTGTTATAAAAAACACTTCGAAAACACAGCCTGCTCACAGCTTGAGTAATGCAAACGCCTTGTTGCAGTCCAGTACTGGTGGTGTTAGCTAAACAAGTCTGTTGTAGGCATTTGCCTCTGATCAGTGCACATTCCTGCCACGTGACATAATTATGGGTTGTTATGTCCCTGCTGTTTGCTTTTCAACTCTTTATTACTTGTAATGTAAAATCAGTCTTTTGAGTTACCTGTTCTCTCCTACGACATTCTGAAAGAGATTTCCTGTGGTGGCCTGTTTTACTGTGTGATTAAGACATGACAATAAAGCATTTCTGAGAGTGCTGGAAAGGCAATGTCTGATGCCTCTTGTGTTTTGCTAGGAACTGATTGATTACCTCAGAACATACTCTCACAGTGCCGTGTATGCAACATCAATGTCACCTCCTGTCGTGGAGCAAATCATCACCTCTGTGAAGTGCATTATGGGTGAAGATGGTACAACTGTTGGTGAGTCTTTCTAACACTAAGCATGTGTAAGGGGAAAGCTAAACAGAGTTTGACATGTAACTCGTTCAGTGGACAGATCTGTAATTGTCTGTTAGTACATGTAGACCTGGAATTTCTGGAGCAATAAACCAATTTACTAGTCTACTTGGCAGATCAGCCTAATGACATAAGCAATTTCCAGCTAGAGGTAAGTAATCTTAGCCTTAGATAAGGTGCAGTATTGTCTTGTATTGATTTTTGTTTTGTGTCTAGCTCTTCTCCATTCTCTTCCCCATTCTGTCTTTTGTTATTTGCCCACACTTTTTAGATGGCGTTCAGACTATTTTGCTGTGTATCTTTTGCAGTCTTATGTGCTGGTGACTGTAGGGGCAATGCTTTTGATTTTAATCTCTAGTATAATTTGATGTTTGCACTTCAGTTGAAGTAAATACGGGAATGTTTCTTAAATTCCTTTTTACTTGGGGAGCTAGAGACAGTTCTTAAGATCAGTAGATTTAATGCACTAGAGGAAGAAATTCAGCATATTTGTCCTTTTCATTATGAAAGTAAGAAATTAGAAATCTGTACTAGTCTCAATGCAGTCAAAGAATTTAAAACCACAAATTCTCATGTCTAATTTGTCTAGTAGCTAGCAGCTTCTTTCAGTTATAGCATGAAGTAACTAACTTGGCACTTGTGGTAAATAATCTGCCTGGGAAACTGAAATAGTACAGCACTTTGCATGTAGGATACTTTTCCTGCTTCACAGGTAATTAAAAAGTTGTGAGCAGCTCACATAGGGTGATAGTATAGTTTGCTGGGGATCTGTCAGTGGCATTCAGTTCAGAAGCTCGCAGAATTCAAACTGCAGAACATAGTTATGGGAGTTTCAGGCATCTGGCCACGAGGTGGAGGTGTGGACTGAAGAACTGTATTTGCTTTTGAACATGGGTCATCTGACAGTGAAAAAGGTCGCTGGAGAAATTACTTAAGTTTTCTGTTCTAGCAGGTTTCATTCAATTTGCTTACATCATCTGAGAACAGAGTTAAGTGTCAGCAATTGGTGGTGGTGGTTGCTCAACAGGGAGGTTATCACTGAGGCAAATACAGGCAGACAGCAGCCATATCTGTTCTAGCACTGAGTGCTTCCCAGAGGTCTGCGTGAGATACCTGTGCCAGCCAAGAGTTGTCCCTGGTGCTGGTCTCAAAAACAGATACTAGTAAAGCTTCTACTACATGAAAAGTTGTGCAAAAGGGCTGGGTCTTCCTGTCATCTTAAAAATGACTGAGCTCTTTCTAGCTGATGATTTGCCAACCTTCTGTGGTCTGCTCAGGCGTTGCTTGTTTTGGGTTTCTTCCAGTATCTGTTTTGCTTAATGAAGTGGGAAGCAAAGAATGTGTAGCTGATTTCTGTTTGCCGTATTCAAGCTCAGGCATTTTTGGCCCTTTTCTGAGGCTACAGCATATTTATTCAAGCCAGGAGAAGGGACTCAAATTCTACTCCAGACTGTTCTCCTGCCATTATGCCAGCAAGATACATCAGAGCTGAAAGGTGAATGAGATCATGAACTAATTTGGCAAAAAAAACAAACTCAAAAGGTTGTTGTTTTTTTTTTTTTTTTTCTTTTTTCTAGTGTTGCTTAAAATGTGTGTCAGGCTCCATCCTCCTAATTTGGGCCTAAGCAGTATCAGAATCCGTAGCCTCTATTTTTATTGAGAAAAGAAGTGGTTTTGGTGTTTGAAAGCGGTGTCATTTCAAAAAAGCCTCTGTACGTACAATTTCTGTACAAACCATAGCACTTTTTGGAAGTGCTGGGTGTAATAGCTGGATAGACAAAGTCCTGACCATTCATACCCAGGATTTCTCAGCTACAGGTCTTGTGAAAGTGTTAGATGCTTAGCCAGTAAGTAAGCCTTCAGCTAGAATAAACACCTAATCTACATACTTCTATGTTCATTTTCTGCACAGTACTGTTTCCCAGTCATGCATTTTTTTAATTGCCTTAAGGCTTTAGAGATAATACTACTTTGTAGGCACTTTCTGTGGATAAAGTTGACAGGAGTTCAATTGGGTGAATTGAGCAGCTGCTTAGTAATAGTATGACAAAGGTTTTTTTTTTCCTTTGTTTAAAGCTTTGGCTGAAAAACTAGCTTGGGTTCTGTAAAATTATGGATGGGGCTCTGGAGGGCCACTGCCTGCAGTTGGTTTGACTATGAGAAAATGTGGAGTGGAATGGTGCTGATAAGAGTTGTTAACTGTGGAAGAAAAATAGAGAAATAGTTTTAAACTGGGTCACTGGTAAACACCTCTGAATCAACCTTGTATTACAAGAATTTCACTGATTTTTCAAATTAGTCAAGCTGAACTAATGGATAAAGGAAAACTGAGATAGAGTGATGGTTTTAAAAGGGCACAGGACTTGGTGCTGGAATCAAAACAGTAGATGGCTAGCTCCCAGCCCTGTTTTTGGGGCCACAACCAAGTCTTCTAACGGCTTCAAGAATGCTTTCTTGAAAAGAGCCTTTGCGGTTTCTTTGTCAGCCTGCTTCTGTTGTTCACCACACATTATTTGTAAAAGCTGCTGTTCTCCATTGCATCAAACCTTCGTGGAAATTGTGCTGTCAGATTGAGATGGTCTGTAGCTGAGGAATAAGTAGTAGGAAGCAATTAGTTTTTGAGGATGAAAGGGATTTTTTGTGTATTATTCTGCAAGAATAAGTTAATTCTCTCCTCTCCAGGTTATTTCTAAATCTAGCGAAACATTTGGAGGCTCTAAACTTACAATACAAGGCATTGTAGTTACTAAAACTTTAAATAACTTTACATAACTAAAAAGTACATATCTCCTTTCAGATCTTTCCAGCAAGCTGCCAGTGACTAAATAGGATTTTTTAGTAGGAGGCAGCACAGACAAAATACAGATGCTATGAAAAGCTGAATGGCGGCTTACAGGGAACGTAAGATGGATAGCTTGCAAATGCGCTGCGTGAATTGGGACAGCGGTTTCTTGTGTCTTGGTTTCTGTTCAAACTAATCTGTTAATTCTCTGTACTGTTTATGTATGTAAGTGCAAGCCTCAATCTCTCTGAAGACAGTTATGGGAATATAATTACATATGAATACAAGTATATTACTTGTTCCTTCATTCAGACTTCAAAAACCACTCCCAACAGCCAAAGCAATAGCAGAGCCATGTTATGTGTGCGTTCTTGGTAGCGGTGCTTCCTGTACTGCTTCTGGAACTCCTCTGCATTATTTGTGCAATGCTGTATGTCTGTCCTATTTTACTTTGCATTACTTGTTTTGCACATAATTGGCTAGAAGACCATCATGTGGTCTTAAACAAAACATACTTGATCTGGATCACTTGAGAATTTTTTCAAAGGAACAGCTGTCCTCAAGTGATGAACATCATGAGCACATACAATGTCTTCAGAGAGCTCCAATGGCCATTGCATGGGTATAGCACGTGTCATCACATTTGGCTTTGATATATAGAAGAGCAAGGCAAATAGGAGAAATGGGGAAGGCTTCTTTCAGCAAAAGCAAACTTTTGGGACTGGTTTTCCTGTTCAAAGTCACCATGGTAGAAATTGTTAATGAGCAAGTGTTGCAGATGCTTGTCAGCAGTTCAGTTGATGCTGCTTTTTCTGTTCAGCCACGAAGATGAATGAACTTCAGATATTTTAGTAGATAGAGGCTTTTTTAAAACAACAATAATAAAAAGACATAATAAGCAGACTTTCTGGGGTCATAGTGTACATAAAGATGACAAATTGATTCCTGAAATGGAGTTCTGGAAACTTGCAGTATACAGCCACTAGATTCTTGTTGTTCATGTGGTGTTTGGGTTATTTAAATTGACTGCAGGGAAAATGAGACAGCTTGGTGCTTGTCCTAGTAAATGAGGCATTGTTGGGATTTATGATATTAAGTACTTGCCATGTCTTGGTGAATTTTTCAGCATCAGTGGTTCAGTTTGAGTTCAGTTCAGAGTTCAGTTGAGTTGCTGGATTTTTCGCTATTACGACCTTGCTAGGACTGGGAATCCAGTTGGCTTCTTTCCTTGCCATTTGCATAAAAGCCAGTCGTATATCCTGTGCAACTGGAGTTCTGTTAGTGCTGTTGGTGTTCAGGACTCAGCCTGTTTGTTACCCTGATAACATCACTGGGGGCAAGTGGAAGAATATCATAAAGTAACCTGACTGAGATGTGGGCAAATCAAAACATGCCATGAAACCAGTCTGGGAACTGGTTAACCTCCTTCAGAGATGAAACTTACTTTGCACTCCCATGTATTAAAAACTGAAGGTGAGCCACATAATCATGGAGTGTTTTAAGTTTGAACAAATGCTAACAGGGTTAATTGCTTCTAAAAGATGTGAACTACTTCCTTTCATGGAGATTAACTCAATAATAGTAATTATACGTGTCGATAACAAGTTTACTCTTTCATCTCAGTTTCAGGAGGTGAATATCCCACACCCAATCACAGCACCATACGTAGCATGTAAAGAATAAGTCATGGACATCATTGCTCAAGATGTCACTTAAGTTTTGGATGAACATTGTCTTGAACACTGTACAGAAATTGAAGATTATTATCCTACATAACTCAAATGTCACAAGCAACGGAGGTGGTAATTGCATAGGCCATCCCAGCTGTTGAACTACTGGAAGTGAATAACCTTTGAAGGCTAGTTAGCTGCACAACAGTGTGATCGGGTTTTGTCTCATCTGAGCATCTCAGTTGTGAAGAGCTACGTTTTCTAATCTTGCCATTGCAGTGTGCAACAAACTTCAGTCAGTTAAATCAGAAAAGGTAGTTAAACCCATTATAGCCAAAGGGAATAAGGGCATACACCTGTGTTGGCAGAGAATTGAGCCTGAGCTGTTGAGAAGACAGGACCATTGCTATACTGTTAATGTGTGCAGAGAGAAGCATACTGGTAACAAAACTAAGCGTGGTTTGCTTAAATTGTAGGGGAGAAAAGACTGCAATTAGTACTTTAACCTCCATGCAGTTAATTAGGCCCTCAAGTGAAGATATGACCTCAGTAGTTCAGTTAGCTGCCTGATCATAGGTTTCTTCAAATGGGACACTTTGTAAAGTTCTCCTCTTCTTTCCCAGGACAGAAGTATATGCAAGTATAAAGTGTAAGCAGTAGTGAAGGAATAGCCCACGTTACATCACTTGGAACTGAATATAAAGTAGCTTATAGCGTATTTATAAATGAAGCTTGTACCTTGCCACTGTTAGCAGTAGATCCACAAATGGAAGTGCTTTGCGGCTGCTGTTGTATTCAAAAGGGAAATAAATACTCCTTGTGCTGGCTGAGGTTGAAAACATTCAATTAGCATTAAAATCGGTTCATTTGAATTTCCTCCAATAATGCACTTGTTAATGAGGTGTTAAATTATCACCTTGGGAACCCTGGGACCAGTCAAAACTAATTTGAGCAAAGTGAAAACTTTTTTTGTTGCTGCCCTTGAGAATCTCAAGCTGAGCTGGGAGACTGTTGGAAAAACAAATACTCTGGGGGTCATAAAGAGAGTTTCCTGCTTCTCTCCAGGGGACTAACAGTTTTAAACATCACTCTCTGTATTTGTGCTTCCAGCTGGGGATCTTTTAAATCCAGCTTGTTGCTGCGCCCCTACTTCCCTCCCACAGAGCATGGCAAGCCTCCAGAAAAATAGCTTTAACCTGGGCTGGGTAAGAGAAATCTTTCAGCCTTTGGTGCTTTGAAGAGTGTTTACAGACATTAGGAGAGCTGTACCCTTTGTGCATTGTGATGTGAGAATTCTTCTGTGCCTCTTCTTTTGGACTTTAATCAACATTGTGGTGTTTGTTCAAGAGCTTATAAACCTTTATAGCTGTACACCTGCTTTGTTCTCACAACATTTTGGTTCTTACTGTTTCTGTTCAGGTGCAAGCTGTCATCTTGTATCTTCATTGCCTAAAAACTGATCTGTCATAGCAGATACACAACCAGGAATGTGGCTTTGTTGAAGTAATTTCGTTTTTCTTTATTTCTTACACTACATTTGGTTTAAAAGGTGTGACTTACTTTTTACTCTCAACAGAACTTGAAATGCCACTTATCTGTGGAATGCTTGGTGTGCTGCTCATACATGGAGAGGAGTAAATACCAGGTAGCAGCTCACTGGTAGATATTAGAAATAGTATGACCAGAATGCTTTTAAGTCAGTATGAATGTTAAGATAAAATATTTAAACAGGAGTAATCACAAATGAGATTATGTGCACTCTCTTTGGGTTAGTGTGCAATAAAGAAAGAGTTCATGGTTCTTGGTGTGATACACGCTTTACTAAAACAGATTTATTTTTTTAATACATGAATGACCCACATAAGCACCTCTTCCTATCATCAGCCCTGGCAACCATAGCAATTTTCTGCATAGAAAAATGAATTACAGTATTACAGTAGTATCTGCAGTGCACAGATGTGGCAAAAATTCATTTTGAAGTGCATTTAATGTAAATGTTTCTGGCTTCTTTGGAAACAAGCAACAGTCCGTGACTGAAGCAGTTTCTTTGGACTGTCTGCAGGTGTATTTGGGTATGTGGGACTCAGACCAGTTTAACTGTTGTCTTTGTCTACTTTAGAAGGTTCTGATATAAAATGTGGTTGGCACAAGGTCAACTCATGCCATTCCACATCAGTGCAGTTGATAAATTCCCAAATGTGGACAATCGTGACAGTGTACACTTTAGTCCTCCTAGTGTGCAGATGTTTGCTGTTGTCTCAGAATTCCTAAACTTCCTCAAATAGTACAGATTTAGTTTTTGAAGGAAGAAGCTGTCTGCATGCCAGTTAATGTGCTGTGAGAGCATATGGCCAGGGGAGAGATTTGAGATGATTTTAAATGAGGTTGTGCAGGTTCTATTGCAGTCTAGCTTCAACAGTGGGGTTTAGCTCAAGACAAATTGGCTTGTCAAAACCAGGATAAATCAACCTGTAGAGCTGCTTGCTGCCACTGGTAAGCTTCTGTTAATGCTCAGGGTATTGCTGAGTTGTTGCTTAGGGGAAAAGTTATAGTTACAATGCTGTCTGCGTGGGGGGAAAATGTGCTACAGAGTATGCATACTTCTCATGTTCACACTGGCTAACAGCTTCTAAGATTTCTTAACTGTTTGTCTATGGGCACTGGGATTAAAATCAAACAAACAAAAACCTTAAACCCCACAGTGGAACAGTCAAATAATTCTGAAGGTTCTTAAGACTTTCAAGCTTGCCTTCCTACTGCTCGGCTTAATATTCTGTTGTACAAGTACATCACCACACTCAGGCCCCAACTGGCAGTGGAGAACTCATTTGCCCAGCAGCTAGCACCTCCAGAGCTAAGTACTCTGTGCAAACAGATGTGGTACTCTGAAGAATAACGATCCCAGGAGCTGGAAGCAGCATTTGTAGTACATTCCATCTTTACTGAAAATAGCCTGTCTTTTCTAGGGTTATTGCTGTATTCCTGACAAGTAATATTTTGTTCAGGACCTGACATTGTAGAGGCAATTGTGGCTTTCATATGCACAGCTTTGATCTTACCAGGATTCTTGGAAAATAGAGCTGTGCAGGAAAAACAAGTCTGTAAAAGTCACAGCAGAGACAAGGCCTCCAGGGTTTGGGACTTTTCAGGCACAAAGCCTACCCTTCCACCTCACTGCAGTTCCAGGTGGCAGGCTACCAGGAACTGCTTGCCAAATACAACTTACTAACATGGGAAAGCTCAACACCCTTCCTGTTGAAATTATGTCAGAGTTTTAGGGTAAATCTGAGAGCGCACTGGAGGACAAGTATGGCTGCTGTAACAGATGTATAGGCAGATATGGACAGCTCTGACAGTGGCAAATTTGCAAACTATAGCTTATATCCTGAGATGAACTTTTTATCTGTAAGCATCTTTGTTAAAGGAGAAACTTGAGATGTTATACAGGACCTCTTGTGTGAATGGGTCAAGGTTCTGCACAAGAAGATATATGAAGACTGTTCTGTGAAAGGTTCAGGTACTTCATACATAAATTTCCTATTTAAAAAAGCAAAGAAAACCAAAAATCTCCAGAGTGGACATTCTTAATTTTAGGACACATTAGTAAAGGGCATATATGTATTTGTAGCATCCTGTCTCTCTCACTGCTTCTTGTGTTAGGTAGATAAAATCTCTAGCAATACTGGGAGGTATTTCAAAGTCATGTTGAGGGTCCAAAAGGTCTTTGGAAACTACTGTGCTGCATTTCATAATGTCCCATTTAGTACCTCTGAAGAAAAGTAGGTATTTGGGAATACTATGTTCATTCTTGGTGGGTTCTTCCTACCAAGAGACTGTTAGTAGAAGGTAGTCTGTCTGCCAGGTTTTTGTCTAGATTTTCAGAGTAAGTGCTAATGCAAAGATGAAATAGTTCTCATAGTACCTTACAGTGTCAGTAACTGGTGAAAACTTACTTCTCTGTTAGATCTTATTATTATCTTGGGCTCATGGAGCCTGTTTCGTAGTGTTCCTGGCATTGTTTCTTTATGGAGCTAGTTTCTGTTAAGTTTTGCCAGAAGATGGTACTCCAGTGTTTGACTGCCACCTCCCAGAGAAATTTGCCAAAGAGTAGGATAGTCAAACACACCCTACCCCTCAGTCTTGCTCACTATCCAGGTAAGAGAATGGATAACCTAGCTCTATTTGTCTCATTCAGACCAAGCTGATTGCTGGCTATTTGTAATCAAAGGCGGATAGTTCATAGCTGTCTGGTATGTCTCTTTCACTGAAGTACCAAGCCTTGCTCTGTTAGAACTTGACCCGTTAGTCTAACTGCTCCAGGAACAATGCTGTTATAAACTTCTAAGGTGTTGACATGGAGTGTGACTACTCAAATGACTTTTGCTGAATACTCTTTCCTGCACTTACACACTTCCCATCTGATTTTATAGTTGAGAAAGCAGTGAGTGGTTGATGCAGCTGTAGGGGATGAGGGAGGGGATTGTTGCTAGTCATCTGCAGTTCATCTGTACTGTTTCTTATGGCTATCTTGCTGCCTGTAATTTCCGTGGCATACAAATCCCTCTGACTGAACTGACTTTGAATTTCAGAAGAACAGATTAAGACCTGTGGATGTTGTATAATCTCATGCTTCTATACTGGTTTGATGTGAAATCTGAAAAACAATGCAGTCAAATCTATTTTTTTATGACCGACTAACAAGGGATCCAGAAGGAAACTAGTATTAGTAGAAGAAACTAGTAGTTAGCAGAGATACTGAATAACTGATCCAAAGTTGAATACTTGGATATCTTGCCCAGTGTATAAATTGCAGCACATGCTCCTAAGAGATGTGCCTAATGGCAAGATAAATATACTGACAGACTAAATGTTAATACTCTTGATAAATAATATCCTTTCTGTAAAACCACACGAACTGTGCTTAACTATGAGTATTTCCCTGAAGACCATTCTTGTATTTGAGAATGTAAGATGGGAAAAATTGCTTTCCAAGTTTCCTTTTGTGAAGTATTTCCTACAGTTGTCAAAGATTACTCTTGCACTGCTAAGCTATCTAAGCTATATCTTGGATCATCTCTAATTTATAAAAATTTCCGCTCTGATGCATATGTAGCTAGAGGTGTTTCCATGGATAGGATTGTTAAGGAGGTTTTTGAAGTCAAAACTGTGTTCAGTATTGTATATCTATAGCTGTTAAATCTTGGCAAAGAAAACAGCCCTTGGTGGCAGCTTGGTACGGGGAATGCATTACTATCCACCTTAGCTCCTACACTGCTACACAAAACTAAGAGTCTTTGAGTAGTTCGTTTTGCATTGTCACTGCATCTCTTCTTGAGTCTTTTGGTGAGGGTTTTAGGCTTGGGGGTTTGTGTGTGTGAATGGTTTGGGGTTTTGTTACTGTTTGTTTGTTGTTGGGTTTTTTTCCATTTTCTCAAGTATGACCAAGTCTTGGCCCAACAGAGCCACCTGAGATTCCCCTAGTATCAGTAATGGTTATACAGATTACAGAGGTAAAAAAGCATGTTTGAAAGATGGGAGGTACTGAAATGATTTGCAAAAGGAACAGTTTGGGTTGAATTTGTAACTGGATAGATGAGCTACTTTAGTTATATATGCAAGTCCTTCCTAGTGTACAGTTGTAATTGCCTCCTAGAAGCTTCACATAGGTGAGTCTGGAATAGCAGTTAATGTGTTGAATGGTGGGCAGCTCTTTCAGATAAAGCAACATTTGCAGTTTATGTCCTGCAGGTCTTGAAAGGGTCAAAAGCTGATGAACAGGTGATTTCTGTCCCAGCATCAACAGAGGAATTGTGAGGAATGGGTCGAAGAGGGGAAGCAGATAGATCAGCAGCTGCTGAGAGGTAGGAGATTAGGGGGAGGAAATGTATAGGTAAGAAATATTTTTTCATATATATCTATATCAACATACATAGGAAGCTGCAGACCTTGCACGTCATAGTCAGTCTGTCTTCTGCTTAAAAATAAATTTTCCAGTGAATTTCCGGACAAATTCCAGGATATTACAGAGGGTAAAACTGAAATATTTATTAAAAACCCCAACCAAACAAACCCAACCAGAAACACACAAACAAAAAAAACAAGCTGCAAATAAAGACTAGCATTTTTAAGGTTTAGAAATTGGTTTTGAATGCCTTTGCAATGAATATACTTGTGTAATTAAAAATCATCCTTAAGCATTAGTTACTAGTAATCCTTGCCTTAGTTGAAACTTTATGTAAAAGGTTTTTTGTCATTCAGGCATGGAAAACTGGTTAAAGATGATAAATAATACCCCTGTAGTGGTACTGTTGTATGTTTAGGGAGTACATTCCCTATGGAAAATTTTACTTTTTTGTATCTTTGCTTACTTGGACTGAAGTAGTATTCATTTTCACAGTCCTGAGGTTAACTCCAGATGTTCCAATAACAGTTAGTGATTTTAATTCAAACCGTAGGAGTGGTTTTTTTCCAGAGTACTGCATCTAGTGTGAAAAATACCTTAATTTAAAGAAAAGTGGAAAAAAACCTTGGAAATGAGTTATTTTACTGCTGATCTGTTAACACACAGGGCATTTGGAGACACAGGTGTGGCCATCAGGCTCTTCATCCTTCCTAACCCTGAAGCTTTTGCTATGGCCTGCTTCGTGCGCACTCATTTTTATGAGATTTTAATTTTTTTAGGTTTTACTTGTACCTGCGTCCTTCACCGTGTTTTGTGAGAAAGTAGCTCGGTTTGGAGTGGCTAACTACACACCCTACTACTATACAGCCATTTTGTTTTGTTATGGTATTTTCTCCATCAGGAAGTAGGTAGTAGCTTGTAGCCTGTTAATTGTGGACATTGTCCGTAATATCTTTGTCGTTTCCAATGATTTTTGGTATATAGTTAACTTAAAAATTTTAGTACCAAGGGAAATCTTTGAAAGGTGCTATGTAGATAGAAAAATATTCCCCTACAAGTATTCTTCTTAAGGGTGAAATCTTTTGACAATTCACCATGAAGGGGTTTTTGTGACAATGTCTTTATGGAAGCTCTGTAGATACGCTGGTAAACCCAGGGGAGTTACACTATGTTCTGGGAAGCAGAACACTGTGTGTAGGATCCAGGGGTTTTGACAGATCTGCTGTACTGATATTTATTGGAGTGGTGGGAGAAACTACTGATGGTCAGGCACAGTCTTAGATCTGTGTGGTGGCATACGTAACATTAAGTTTTGGTTTTGATGTGTTTAGTGAGATTGAAGGGGTGTATGAAGGCTTGCATGGTGGGCTTCAGGAAGATTATTTTTTTCATAGCATGATTTTTCCTAATACAGGTTCTAAAATGTTCAACGACTTCCCTTCAGATTTGGGGGTAGTTTAACATGTGGCCGTGAGGGCTGTACAATCCATACACATTCGTTTTTATATAATAATGTCTTGTGTTTCAAGCGCCTTTTTATTTAGTGCCCTCTGTGTAGATCAGACCTGTTAAACTTGAGTGTTGTGCTTTTTTTTTTTTCTTGGGAAACTTGGTGTGCACTACAGCTTTTTGGTGTTTTAGGGAAGGAAGGGTGGCTTACTACACTGTTTCTAGCCACATATCGTATGTGGAGAACCTCTATGCAATATAGTGTAGGGGCAACTCCAGTCTGACAGCAGCAGCGCAGCAGAACTTGTGCTAATGACGTGTCACAGTACTGTAGATGCTATTTGTTATTTGTTTTATTCCTTTTTGATTTTGGACAGCTTCAGGAGTGATTTTTATGATTCCATAGTAAATGAACTTTGGAGGCAGAAGGAGTTCTTTACAGTGTTGGCATTTTTATTCTTCTCATGCTTGAGCTAAAGCTGAATTCATGTTTTATACTGACTCTATCCTTTGGTTTTGGCTATAGCCGTCTTAAAACGTGAAGTAGGCTTATTTGCTGTTCTTACGGCACATGTTCAGCTGAAGGTGACAATCTGTCTGGTTCTGAAAGGTATATTATATTTGTATGATGTTTTACAATTAGGAAAGGCAGTTAGTAATGCTAGCTGAAACTAGGTAAGTACTAAATTGTTTGTTACATTTCCTAGTTGAAACATTGGAAGAGTCCAGGTCCTTGATCATCATGTCTTGTGCTACAAACATTTCTCTGCCCTCCTACGTTGCAGTTTAAAATCCCAAAGAACAGTTAGCTTTGATGCTGGCTTTCACTGTAGAAAAACAGTCTGCACAGAACAGATGGAAAATACAGTTTGCACTCTCTGTTGATATGTTGTAAAGCTACTGAACTGTCTCCATGGAAGTAGATTATAAACATCCTTTATGTAATATGCTTTGTCAAAGCTTGCACATTCCTTAGCTTGTGAAGAAATGTGGTGCTTGTATGTGTTACTGATGTTTTTTCTCTTTGGCTTCAATCTTCCATAAAGGCCTGTCAAACTATTTGTGTTCTACAAAGGTTTGTGTCTGTTTCCTTTTGTCTCTTCTTCACTGATGCTTTGTCTTATTCTTGAGATTTTAAGAGAAAGATGTGCTTTTTAAGTCCAATGTCCAAGGTACCATAATAAAAAGAAAATAGAAGTTTTAAAACCCGTGTTCTGCTCCAAAACTCCATTAAATTGGCAAGTTAAGTTCTATTGAGACTGTATAATTTTTTTTCATGTTTTTGACTTCTTTGTGGTAGAGGCACCATAACTAGTTCAGGAAAATAGTCTGACCAGCAGACATCTCTCTTCCCTTTCTTCTCAGCAAGGCACAAGAGTATCGGTCAAACAGGGTATGAGCAGCTGTCTTTGCAATGATTTTTGAATGTTATTTTCATGACTATACATTTGTGATAATAAGCAATTTGTAAGAGCTAATGTGTAAGTAGTGTAAATACTAGTCGCAGAAATCCTCCCAATAATTATTATACAGAGTTAGATAATAAATGTACCCAGGCAACACAAACTTTTTTTTTTGTTGTGGAGGGATGTTCCTGATCTCATTCTTTAAAATTCTGATTCATCTGAACCAATGCTTTTTGCATTCAACTTCAAAATAAAGGTGACTAAGTCGTAATTGTGCGAATGCAGTGACTTTCAGCCATGTGACAGCAATGTAACCAGATACAGTGAAAAAGGTATAAACGAAGAGGAACAGCTGAACATAAAAACTAAATAATCATTAAAAAGTATTGCTTGTGTAAATTATATTTTAGAAAATGCTTTCTGGATGAGGGGGAGGAATTACTTATTGCAGGCAATACTGGGGTTCCTCAGCAGGTCCTACAGCTAGTGTCAGAGTGAAGTTGAGCAGATAGTGGGCTTTTATTCTTAGTTTCTCTCACAGGACAGTTACTTGGTCCTGTCTGTATTACTATTCTTTTTAGCTATGTTACTCTAGAGAGAACTTAAGTTGCTGTCATTAGAAATTCAGCCTCTGCATAAGTTGTGTCTGGAAAAATACTGTGGTGGCTAGTGGGTTGGAGTTAGGGTGCCCTTGTAGATCTCTTGAGGCTTGTCAGCCTAGTCTCTCGCTTCAGCATGGTTGCACAGGACTTGGAACATGTCAGAGGAGGTAACCATAAAATGGAGTTGTTTCGATGCAGTCCTTTGCGTATGAAATAATTTTATATTCAGTCAGTCTTGCTGATTTTTAGGTACAGAGACATGTTCTTGCTTTCTCGCTCTCTTTTAATGATAAAATAGAGTTCATGGTGGATAATTTTTTGTCAGCTCTACCAGAGCAGACATTATCTTGAATTCTACTTTAAATGGAAAGGGCTTGCATGTTTCTCACAGCCATTCACAGGAGGCAGTGATTTGTTTTGGTTTTGTTTGTTGTTGGGGTTTTCTCTGTGGGTTCTTCTGGGGGGTTTGGTGGGGTTTTGATTGTTTTGGCGTTTTTTGGTTGTTTTTTTTTTTTTTTTTTTTTTTAGATATCAAATCCTGCTACTTCTATTTAGGAAGAGTTCCTGTGAAGAGTCACACTGAACACAAGTGGAGAGCATAGGATTTTTTGTTCGCCATTGCTTGAACTTTAGAGTCAGTTGCTATTTCTGTAGCATCTTGAATCTGGTATACCATTTTAGTTAATACTGGATAAAAGAAATTAAAAGCATATTACCAGCTAAATGTAATTCTGGTAGTCACGAAGGAATCTGATGGTACCACCAACCAGCAGTCTTTTTAAAGACTTCTCTCAGTCTTAGAAAAAGCAGATTTCTGTAATGCACAGTAAATTCTGAGTATGCAGAGAAATGGCAAGGGACTCTTGTTATGCTGTCCCATCTCTTAAAACTGAGTTCTTGGTATAAATTACAAATTCCTATTATATTTGGGAATGTGGTTCTTTTTTACATGCTTAACTCAAATAGATTATTTATGCAGTGTGTATCCTACTCTTTGGTGATTTCTGCATTTCTAAAATCAGGGGGCTGCTGACAATAAACAATGAGCAATTCATTTTAGTTTGTGAGCTGTCTCATAAGATAAATGCTTGTGTAAATATGAATGGGAATTGTGGGTAACTTTCTAAATAGAAGAGCTGTATAGGTTTTGGGATTGTTTTGGGGGGGGTTGGTTTGGTTGGGGTTGTTGGATTTTTGTTTGGGTTTTGTTTGTTGGGTTTTTTTTGCTAATGCTAACAATAATTCAGACTTCTGCAAAGCAACGACAGTTGCTTCATGACAGTTTTTGTATGTTAGGCATAAGTAAAATGCTGATACACAGAGTCTGTTTCACAGCAGTCCTTGGACATTGTCTATAACCACAAGTATTTTGGTAACCTACATGTCTTCAGGTTTTGAGAGAAGAATCAGTCCAGCAGAGTTGTTTGCAGGGGCAGGCCAAAGGGGATGTACATCTTGCGGAATAATCCTTCCCTCTTCTGTATGTACTGCTTGTGCAGACTTCAAAGACTGCTTGGGGTCAGCAAAATCATTTCCTCTAATTATCACAAGGGGAGTCTGAGATGCTAATGGCTCTGTATCCCTGTTGTGTGTCGCTTCCTTATCTATACAGGGGGAAAGGGCAGCTTTTAAAATGAGAGGGGGGGAAAAAAAGCACCGCCGCTCAAGTGTTAAACCTCGTGAAGCTTACTGCTACAAACCCACTGGTTCTTAAGATCTCTTTTAAAGGCCGACAAATGTGAACGCGTTTTGCTGACTTACAGCCAGATTAGGCTGTTGCTATCCCTTTAGCTGTGAACTCTTGAAATCTGTATAGTACCTTATAGAACAAATAAATGGATCAATGAAAAAGCTCTGGGGCCAAGAATCCCTTCAGCATGAGAGCAAATGTGTGGGAGGGGGTGCTGTTCAGAGCAGTGCATCGACTGTTGGACCTCACATAACAGCACAAAAAATGCACACACTTCGGTGGCAAATATGTGGCGTGCCTGAAATGCCAGACTTGCATAGGAATTAGCCTGGTATTAAGACAGCTGAAATGTTTCCATATTAAATTACAAATAATCCTGATTTGGATGTACCAAAGAGTTGCATGTTGTTCCTATTAAGCAATACTTTAAACGAGAGAGATTTGAAACAATAAATTTCCAAGGGCGAGCTATTTGCTGTATTTTTATCAGAATGCTGAAAACACCTGGTATTTTTTGAAATGCTAGGTAGTGTACCCACAATGTTGCATACCATGGAGGCTAAAAATTTGTATTCCCCAGGACTGTATGGAAGTTGGTGCCTTGCATGGGATTTATAGTTTGGGATTTTTTTCCTCCCCTTTGTTTCATTTAATTACATCTCAGTTTAAATACCAATCTATCCGAGAGGCAAAGGGGACTAAGGTGTTCTAATTAATAAGTTAATTCAGTTGCTGGCTTTAGAAAATTCAAGTTAAGTAAGAAATCTAAAACACAAACTAGAAGGAAGATAGTAGAATCTACAGCAAACCTGTTAGGACATGTTTGTCCTTAGGGTGTATTACATGATTTGATATGGTGTTAATTAGAAACTGGTATCACTTCTTCCGTCACTTACTGAAGAAGGAAGTTGATAAACAGGAAGGTTCTGAACATGCTACAGTCTCCTTCTAGCCCAGGTGTAAGTGCTGACATAATCAGCTGTGGTGTAAGTCTTTGGCTTAGTTTTTCCAAGTATCGTGCATCCGTTAGCATTGATAGTTCTGAATGCATTATCTTCATGTAAGGACAAATAGCTTCAGTTGTCTGTAGCTTGATTGATTGGATTAACTGGTTTCTGACAATACAGTATGCACGTAATTTTCACTACTTTCTCATTAGAGTAGTTTTAATAGCGATGGCAACACTAATGCTTTATAGCTGTTGGGGATATCAAAAAAGATGATTCTATAGTATATTCTGTATAGTACAGCTGAGTTGGAGAGAACAGTATTGTATAAAACAAGAACAGTAGAAATAGTTTGTTATGAAGATGAGACTAATTGGCATGCATTGGAAAACGAAGCCCCCTACCTTGTAAAGGACATTGAACTTTCTGCTGTGTGTACCTTTGCACTCAGTGTGAGAAGCCTGAGTTGGCTTCCCAGAAGCCGAGTTGAAGAAGCCTGAAAATCTCCATTTTAGTCTCCATTTTAATATCCATTACTGCAGAGGTGCAAGAAATATTCGAACTCTGAGAAGAGTTTTAAGCGTTAGTAAAAATAGCTCTTTATCTCTGTCCCTGTGGAAGTTTTTTACTTGGAAGTCTTCATTGTGTTATGTCCCCAGTGCATGTAGTCACTAAGAACGAACAAAAAAGAGATATTTTTCCAGTAATACTTCTGAAGTTCTGGTGGGAATGGACCTCAGTATCCAAAGGTAAGAGCCACCTTTTGCTTGTTTGTTCAGAAGAGACAACTTATTCTTTCCCTGTGAAGCTTTTTTTCATGTTCGTGCACTTAACTGTCTTTCTTACAAGGACTGGGATATATTGTCTGTCATCTTTCACCCTTTTTATTATTGATTGTGGTCTTCTGGGTGGTAAGCCATCAGGGTACTAACTGCAGCTCCTGGATATAATGAGCAGAGTTATAAATCAGTTGAGATTTGTGCAAAATCTTAAATGCTGTCCAATTGCTGTGGTTTTTTTTCCTCTTCTGTTATGCTTTGCTGAAATATCTTTTTCTTCTAAGGCTTTATATCACATGTAAAATTTAATAGAATCTGAAGAGCATCCTTTGTGCCACTGCTGCACAAAGAAAAGAATGTGCTGATTTGATCCTAGTTAGAGGGGCAGTCAAGAATAAGCTGGGCTAAGCCATTTTTTAATAATGTTTGTTACCATCCTGGGACTAAAATTACATGAACATTTCTATTTTGTTACATGTAATTCCTGGAAATAGTCAGACTTGGGTTTGCAGCTCACCTTTAATTTCCCAGTCTTGATAGTTATTCTAGCTTTTCAAGACGAACAAAATGTTCTGCTGTTGTGAAAAAAGGATGTGCTTCTTAAACACTTCATTAAATACGTACTGTTGAAAGAAGGGGAAGTTGAAAGTCAAAATTTGGCTTGGGAGCAGACTCAGAAAATGCTTCGAGTGTTCAAATAATTACCGCTTGTTTTTGTTTGGCAGAGTTTGAAGCTCATGGGGAGAATTTAGTTGGTAATGAAATTTATCCAGTCTCTTGCATTGCTCAAAGTGAAGGTAGCATTTGGTTGGTTGTACTGTAACTTGTTTAATTACACTGCAAGGTCCACTTCTCTGAATTACTCCCTTGTAATTGGGGTGTATGTCCATATGTCAGAGAATGTCACCTTAATGGTGTTTTGGTTAGGAAGAAACATCTTTTAGTTCTTCTTTAGCTTTGTTTACTAGCTAACCTTTAGTTTTCTGCCCTTCACAATTCTTACCTATTACTCTTACAGAGTAGATGTTGCTACTGCTGCTTTTGAGATGCAGAAGTGTAGTGCCGGAAAAGGTACATATTAGAGCAGTGAATATCTAACATAATTACTTAGCCTAGGACATAGGTGGCATTTTAATGCAGTACAGGTTACTTTCCCTATAAAAGTTGTGATGGAAAAAGGTCTATGCAAAAAGCTTTTAAAGAAGATTCAAAGTATCTCATTTTTCAATTGTCTGTCATCAGTGTCCTCTCTGACAGACTTGTGCTATGTTTTTAACAAATGTCCTCCTTCACTTCTGTGAGTCTAATGAATTCTGGAGCTGCACAGTGTGAGTCTGACAGACTAGAAGTTGCATTAAACAGCTTTGTGTTTTCATTGAAAACATTGACCTTGGTTCAAAGGGAAGGTAATTATTCTGCCCTGGAATGATAGCAGCCCCTCTTTTATTGAGAGCACACCATCTGGTTGTGATAAATTAGATGGCCCTGGCAAGGCTGCAGCTTTCTGGTAGCAATGGATGACTTAGAGGCTTTATATCCAGATTAGTAGAAAATAAGAAACATATATTGTTTATGGGAATTATATACTTCCTTGTCGTTGTTCAGAGAAAAGCTTTTGCTTCTTATGTCTGTTAAATTTTCTTTCAGGGGCACATCTCAAAGTGAGATTGTGTATTGGATTTTTCCAGAGCTTGTTCTTTCTGCAGGTTCAGTTCCACTTATCTGTTGAGGGAGAGCTTGAAAAAGTGATAATAGAATTCTTGAGGATTTCAGGTGTAATTGGCACCATTTACTGTGCTCTACCACCAAGGACTGTTACTGTAGTTCTCACTTAGCAGTAAGAACAGTATGGATTATTAAAGGGTTTTTCTTAAGGAGTGGTTGCTCCTAAACTTGTTGTTTGCTGTAGCTTCAGGGAGGTAGATTCCTTTTCTGAAAACTTGCCAAGTAGTCAGTTTGTATCTATAAGTGAAAGTTCAGTGGTGTTAGGTAGCTTGCTAGCTAAATGGTCCTCCTGGCAACAACTACTTTTTCTTGCTATCCCAGCCAAAGTATTATTACTTCTTACAACCTGCCTAATTATATGATACATTCAAGCTCATTTCTGTGCTCTGACCAAAAAAAGTCTGAGCCAGTGATTATTGTTAAACAGAAATGTCTGCAAGAGTCTTGGAGGGGAGAGACAGCTTTGGTCCTTATAATATCTAGACCATAACTCCACTCAAAGACAGGTTTAAATGCTTGCAAGTAGAACATAATCAATGTGACTTAATGTAGTGTCTGATTTGCTGAGAATGTTGGCTGGCTCCACTTCCAGATTTTCTTTTACTTCAGAACATGAGTCTAAATTCTCTTGCCACATATCACTGCTTTTACTTTAGGAATATCCTCAATTTGTTTTTTTTTTTTTATTTGCTTTTAAAAAAATAATCACAGCAACACCACAATGAAGCTTATTCTTGCCAAGTTCTTTTGATACCTTTTGTGAGGCTAATTGCTCTGCAAAGCATTATAGTTTTTCTTACTTGGGCAGAGGTAGCAATAATACCACTCATTACAAGTTCTTACTTTCCTACCACTTCTATTTTTAGCGTGGAGTCCTTGCAGTTATATTTGCGCAGTGTGGCATGAATAACATGTAAAGATGTAAACACTTTGAACCTGGCATTGCTATGCTTGTTATTTCTGTGGCTAGGCCGTTTGGACGTTCATGTGGGGATTGGCCACAGGTTAAAATAACTGAAGCCATGCTGAGTTGTTACTAAAACTCAGTCAAGCATTTTATGTATAATGAGCAAAGTGCCCTGGCAAGTTTGACTCACTCTTTGACTGCCAGGGTACACAAGAAGTGGATGTGTATTATTCTGGGGTTTGTCAGCTTGGGTCTTCACCTTTTTGCTGCAAAATACCTCAGCAGCTTCAAGCCATTTAGGCTAGATACCTATTATGTGTAGCATGTCGATAAGCAAAAGTTGCAGAGTGCTCATTATTCGTAGTCTCTCAAACTGATAGACTTGACATTTCATCCTCTGTTGTGGGAGGCAGATAAAAGTACAAGGTAAGGCTTAACTAATGTGGGTAATTTTAACTGTTGTCTACATCTAGTAAATTGTAACTTCTTGATAATTTTAGGATTTTTCCAAGAGGGAAGGAGTTTCTGAAAATGGAAACTATGAGAGGGGTCAAACATTGGAAAAGGCAGCCCATAGAGATGTGGCATCTTTGTCTGTGGACTCAGTCAATACCCAGCTGAACACAGTTGTGGGTACCTGCTCCGGCTGACCCTGCTTGTGCAGGTAGATGGGACTGGCTTATTCCAAGACAGCTCTTCCAACCTAAAGGATTTTGTGGAAAGTTGTCATGGGTTCAGCAGCAGCAGTCATTTTTCTCCTTCTTGGTGACTGGTGCAGCGCTGTGTTTTTGATTTTCGGCCTGGGAACAGTGCTTGATAACACCAGTGTTTCAGTTACTGCTTAGTGATGTTTTGGTCTGACCAAGGACTTTTTGAGTCTCATGCTTTGCCAGGGAGGAGGGGAAGCCAGGAGGAAGCCGAGACAGGACACCTGACCCAAACTGACCAAAGAGGTTATTCCATACCACAACACATCATGCCCAGGATGGAAGAGCAGAAAGCAGAGACCCAGAAGGGTGGGGGGGCACTGCTGGGTCAGGCTTGGTATCGGGTGGTGAGCAGTTGTATTCTCTTTCCTTGTATTTGCCTTGTCATTATGATTATTGGTGGTAGCAGTAGTGGTCTTGTGTTATACTTTAGTTACTAAACTAGTTACTAGAGTTCTTATCTCAACCTGTGGGAGTTGCATTCTTTTGATTCTCCTCCCCATCCACCCGGGAGCGGGGGGAAGAAAGAGAGGGGAGTGAGTGAGAGAACAGGCTGCGTGATTTACAGCTTAAACCACGACAAAAGTGAAAGTGGTATCTCCCACAGTAGTAACAGCCTACTTTCAGCATCTTGGGGGACTATATTTTTACACAGAGAATAATAAGCCTGTGGAGCTTCTTTTTACATTCCACAAATACATTTTCCAGGGTTGTTGGACCATAGGGAAAGGTGCAGAGTGGATATTTCGAGACTTGTTGTCCGTGCAAGGTGCATCCTAGAATTACCTTATTGCATTGACACTTCTTAACGGTATCAGTTCCTACTGCTCTATAGCTGCTTTATGTGGACATAAAATTTTTATGTGGACATAATTTTTTTTTTTTTAATACAAATTTGAAGGACATGGAGCTGTTGGAACAAGTCCAGAGAAGAGCCATGAGGATGATCAGGGGGCTCAAGCACCTCTCATATGAGGACTGGCTGAGAAAGTTGGGGCTGTTCAGCCTGGAGAAGGTTGCGTGGAGACCTCATAGCAGCCTTCCGGTATCTGAAGGGGACCTATAAGGATGCCAGAGAGGGAGTCTTTATCAGGGACTGTAGCAACAGGACAAGGGGTGATGGGTTTACATTTAAACAGGGGAAGTTCAGGTCAGATATAAGGAAGAAGTTCTTTACTGTAAGGGTGGTGAGGCCCTGGAACGGGTTGTCCAAAGAAGTGGTAAATGCTACACCCCTGGTAGTGTTCAAGGCCAGGTTGGACAGAGCCTTGGGCAACATTGTCTAGGGTGGGGTGTCCCTGCCCATGGCAGGGGGTTGGAACTACATGATTTTGAGGTCCTTTCCAACCCAAACCATTCTATGATTCTTTGTCTTGTTTGCCTGTGTGCATTTCTAACCTGTGGTCAGAGAAGCTGACTTGTCCTCTAATGAGTTTCCTTCTGATTGTTTTTGACAAGCCAATACAGCATGGCAGTAGCTGTCCTACCAGGCCTGGGCTGGCAAGGAGAATTCTGGAGCCTCATTTTTTGAACAGGCCATAGCTATTAGGTACTCCCAGATCTGATTTTGTGGAAACTGGGAGCTGTTCATCAAAGCATTGTGAACCTCTGGAGCTGAATGATGCTCATTGTCTAGAGTACTTGTGTTGCATTTATAAAGGATGTGCTAATTGGTAAGCAGGCAAGACTCAAGGGAACATTCTTATCTTGCCAAGTAGGCTGTTCTGTGCCATGTGCAACCTCTGTTGTATGTCCCTAACCCAGCAGTTCTGGAGTAGCTGTTTGGTTACAGTGTCTTTCAAATCTACCCATTGGCTATACAGGTTTCATGGCATCTGCCTTGGCTACTTATGCCTTTGAGGTGCCATTCTCTAAATTCAGTCACCCTGTAGCCCTGAAGTAGCAAAGCAGTCCAATAAAGGTGTTTCACCTTTTCTGGTGATCTTCCTGATGTTGTTTGACTTTCATCCAATTCAGGATATTATTTTTTTGTGGTTTTTTTTGTTTAAGCCTTGTACTTCAGGGCTGAAACTTCCCACTCTGGGGAGCAGTCGGGTCTTGCTCAAGATTTCAGTTTGTCAGTGGCTGCAGCCCTTCCACAGATTATTGGTATTGGTTACAGAAGATTCTTCTCTAGTAGTAGAAGCATATTCTGCTGAAATACTCCAGTGCCTGAGCTAACTTTAAAATGGTTTTCAGACATCTGCAGGTCAGTCATCTCATGTTTCAGTCACAGCTTCATCAAAATCTCTGCCAGTGGTACAGTATCTGGTAGTGATGCTACAATTGATAAAGCAGTCCTTCATTCATGTATGTTTAAAGACTTGGACCCACTGTTGGCCAGTTGTACTGACAGGGAGTGCTTATAGTCTTCTATCCTATGGATTTGTAGATCTACACTTCTTAAGGAGTGTAAGTACTTGATGTGGTATTTTCATGCATAGTAGCTTCCCTCTGAGTCCTTAATAGGTCACTGAATTCTCTAGCTGAGACACTGTAAAGGACACACTGAACATTAGCCTTATTTCAGTCACTCTGGGGAAGATGCAGGTTGCTATATGATTGTGCCGGCTACAAAGGCAGAAAGTATGAAAGTTGATTACTGATGATGTATGTGCACCCAGGAGATTAAAGGTACATGAAGACAAAATAATGAAATAGTTGAGTTATTAAGAAGTAATTTTCCTTCTTGTAACCTTAACAGGTTTCACCATGCAAAACCTTTTCAGCCACTCTTGCTCTGGACTGACCTCTGGCATATTAGGTACTTCCCACTGCCATTTCCATGGACAGGAGCTATAGGGTAGCTTGGATATGATTTTAACCGCCGAGATATCTAATTGAACTGTAGTTGAACTAGAGTAAGTGGTTGAAATGAGTAAGTGGTGGTAGTAGACAGCCCTGAAGTTCTGAATTGTCGGGCTGGTATGTATTGGAATCCTGATCTGCCGCATGGTAGCTCAGTAAAAATTTATAGCTGGAAGTATGCCAGTGTGTTACCTTTCTACTCCCAGAGCTCTGCTGTTAACCATTGCTACTTTGTGTTAGCTGCTCATTTATACAAAAATGGCTCGGAGTGTAGGCAAAAAAAAGCCCCAAACATTTGTAAGCTTAGCTTAATGACTAAGGATTAATGATTTCAAAGTTTCAGCATTTATAAACATTTACTCATTTTATGTATTTGTAACTATTACTAAATGTTTGGCTTACGTTGGTTTTAGGAGCCAGCATTGCCCAGATTTGAGACAGGATGGTCTGTTAACCCATCTTTTTTTCTTGTGGCTGTGGTGTCGGTATCGTAGTACTGGCTTAATATCTATCTCTTTAAAGCTTGAGTTTTCAGGATCTTATAAAAGAGATTTTGCTGCAGAAAAGCTGTTTCCTGTTGTTTGATAAACATTGGCTCAGTTTAAATCAATTGATTTTAATACTGCTTTTACTATCTCCTTAAAATGTTTATTCATGCTGGTCTCCTTTACACGTGTATCTGATTTCAAAGTCTCTCTGTTCATATAATGAAGCCTGCTGTTTGAGGCAAAAGATGACTAATCAAGTAATTCTAATGCTGACAAGGCTGTGCATGGGTGAGCAGCATGGGTGAACGGCCATTTTAGCTGATTTTATTACTATGTCCTTTTGTAACATCTTTGTGTCACCATATTGCAGAAACCTTTGACATGAACTAAAACTGGTTTACTACTGTACAGAGTTTGTGACTACTCTAGAGAATTTACAGTTAAAATGATACACAGATCAGGGCAGTATGAAGGAATCAGACTTATCCTGTTAATACAAATACTATTTTATTGGCTACAGCAAAGTTGGGCAGTACTAATACTGTGATGTTTGCAGTGCATGTGCAGCCTGATCAGTCAAGTTCTTTTGTGGTCACCAATGTAGTGTTTGCATTAATAGAATAATAAATTGTGGAACCTGTGTTGTTTTGAACAATTATCAAGATCTTCTGAAAAAGTGCCTGCCTTGTGGCATTTCGGTACTTGAAGAGGGCTTATAAGATGGGAGCTAACTTTTTGGTAGGGCCTGTTGCAATGGGACTAGGGGTAATGATTTTTAAACTAAGAGAGAGGAAATTCAGATTAGGTAAGAGGAAGAAATTTTTTTATGATGAGGGTGGTTAAATACTGGAACAGATTGCTGAGAGAGATGGTAGATGTCCCATCCTTGGAAATATTCAAGGTGAGGCTCAACAGGGCTCTGAGCAACCTGATCTAGTTGAATGTGTCCCTGCTCATTGCAGGGGGGTTGGACTAGATGACCTTTAGAGGTCCCTTCCAACTCAAACTATTCTATGATTACACACTCAATGAAAGTGCTTTTAAGACCTCTTTAAGTCAGTATATTTTAAATGGTAGCTCTTTAACAGATCGTATCTTTCCAGTCACATAAAGAGTCATGATCTTTTCATGGTGAGAGCTGCATCTCCTTATGATGAAGTTCATGGTGTGAGCAGGCTGCCTTGGAGCTCTCTAAATACAGCTGGTAGTTGCAAACAAAATCAGAAAGTTCAAATATAAAAATACTCTTCTGGGCTTTGGAATGTGCCAAAGGCTTCAATCTCACCAGTATATATAAACTGAATGAGTTCACAGTACATGCACCCAGCTGCTTTTTTGGCATCCTATAGACTCTACTGGAACTGTTTAGCTTGATAGCAAAAGCAAGCAGAGAAACTTGGTATTAGCATAGTTTTTGTTTCTTACAGAACTTTCAATGCCAAGAACATCAGCCATAATTTTTCTTTTCTGCTTTTTCCATTTCTGAATGTCATGGCTCCATTTCCATTTCTGAATCTCTATTGCCACTTTTTTAAAATCTAGTTCAACTGTTTTCCTCTCTCCTTTAAAGCATGGAGCGTTTTTACCATCACTTCTGTAGTGGCTCCATGCTCGGTACCCGTGTAATCCAGACAAATCCCCTGCATGCTGTCTTGTTAAAAAGCCATGGGCATGGGGTTAACTCAGAATGGTCATGAGCCAAGCCTTTCACTGCTTCTCCTAAAATAAATCGTTGCTAATGCTGCTGCCATATGGCCAACAAACATGAGCTCTCAGCAGTCTTTTGATTTCCTCCCTCATGCTTTCAAGTGTGCTGGCTCTTAAACTGGGCTTCTCCTCCCGTGTTATTTGTAGTTTATCTCCCAAGCTGTGAACTCGAGAAGCAAGTGTCGGAAGAATAAATAACTTGTCTCAGCTGGTCTGTTAGAGGTTCCTTTAGCGTCTCCTAGATAACTAAGTACGGCTCTACGGTGATGCGGTATAGGCTTTTTTGGAGGGAGTGCATCTTCGGAGGGAGTGCATGCTTACAGCAGGTCAGTGCAGCGCTTAGGGTGTCTGCGGGCTCCCTCTGTACAGCAGTGGCCTCTAGTGGAAGGTGCTCAGTCCTTCTGGTGACCCCAGACTCAAGGCGTAAAT
The DNA here is from genome assembly GCA_028858755.1 of Ara ararauna. Taxonomy (NCBI): domain Eukaryota; kingdom Metazoa; phylum Chordata; class Aves; order Psittaciformes; family Psittacidae; genus Ara; species Ara ararauna. The sequence goes on along the minus strand of CM054380.1, from coordinate 56,902,201 downwards.
CCTAAAGACTTTTCCCGTAATGTTTCTTGCCATTTCCAAACTTGTTTTTAAACCTGGATCCCCCCAGCAACACTGCAGGAAAAAAACAGTGGGGCTCTTCTCTCTTCTGACTGGTTATACTTGCTAATACTACAGTTTGAGCTATTAAACAGTAATATAATAGCCCTGAGTTAAAGAATTATTCTGGTTACTTTTTTAGGTTTCTCACTGTTTTGGCAGGTTGTCTTGGCATTTGCCTATGTGAGCTGGTGCTTCATAATGTAAAACTGGGAGGAATATAGTATTCTGCCCTATACGTTTTAATATGTCCCTGTGCAATCTCAGGTTACGTTGTGTAACTGTATGTAATACTTTTCTGAAGACCTGTGATGAAAATCTCCAGATGGCATTTGAAGGGAAGGATGTAAAGTTCCTATTGCAAATATTGGCAGCGGTGCAGTGCTCACATGTGCAAACTTAGAGGAAGCAGATTGGTACGTGTGGAGCCACCTTGTCCCTGGAACAATGAGATAGGTAAAGTATTCTGAAAGATAAGACATCTGTATATAATGTATAATAAAATTTTTCTTATTAGCCTTTAGAGTTTGATCTTTCAGGAAAAACTGGTGAAAACTTTGCTTTAAACCTCCCTCTTGTTTTTGAGGTGTTGTAAATCACTTTTTGAGGCTGAAAGAATAGGTTGCTGTAGGAGGTAACCTTTCCATGATTGAGTAGATGAGTATTGTCTTTGACAGGATTGTGCAGTGAATTGGTCTTGATTCCACCTTCTGCCTTGGGATGCGAGTTCATGTTATGAGTCGTCTTTCTGAAAGATGATGTTAGAAGCCTTTTGAAGTCAGTTCTGGCAGATACTACCATCCCAGGTCCTTAAACATCCTTTACAGCATATTTAACATCATCATGCTCTCCCTGTCTCTTAGTGCAGCTTCTCCTTAGAAGGTAAAAGTGTTGGTATTTAATCAATGTTAAACTGGAATTTTGTTTAGTCCCCCAGTGTTTTTTAATTTAAAAGATCACTCTATTTTCTCTAGTTTTCCGTTTGCGTACTATAGCCCTTAGGCAGATACTACTGTGTTTCGAATCTCAGCCTTGCTTCTAGTCAGATATTTATGTCATGTTTATCCTTTCTGCTACTTGGCAAATCTAAAACCACTTCTTTTTTGTGCAAATGTTGTTAGAAGTCACTCTTGTGCTTTTCAGGTGAAACCTTAAATAAAGGGGAATTTTTTTGTATCTTATATGAAAAATATGTTCATGACAATAAGAGTAGTAGTGCTTTTATGCCTTCCCAAAAAAGGAATTGGCTGTTGTGTGGTTTTAATGATGAGGTATTTACAAGTACAGTGTCCAGAAAACAACTTGACTTATTATGTTAACATTGCAAAAGTTCTTCATAAACCCTTGGGAGGCAACTTAGCTTCTGAAAGCTTAGTGGAGAATCTGTTAAATCAGCAGAAGAATATTGAATTCCTGGTTGAGATTTGAAAAATGCTTGTTTCCAAAACAGAGTATACCGAATTATGTCTTTCACTGAAACAGCCAATCAGAAGACAGAAATGTAGGAATAATAAACAGAATGGAAGTACAAGCCTTGCAAAATCAAGGGGGTTTTAATGTGGAAAAATTTACAAGCTTTGAATATATTATAGCATCACAGACATGGAGAAACAAACTTCTAGAGAATGATACATGTAACCAAGTTTTCATCGCCAGTTTACTTTGATTTAAATACTTTGAAATGTTGCAAACTACAGGCTTTTTGAAGTAGAAATAATTACTTTTATATTCTTCTATTTGATCCACTGATAGCAAGGTATATGGAGATAAAGCTCTACCCGTACTAATGAAGCAGTGCTTTATCTACACTGTCATTGATGATGGTGCTCTCAGGAAAGCAGCCATGAAATGTAGCTTGCTCAATACCTTCTTCATGTAGGATGTTTTTAGCCACCTTGTCTTGTCTGGGGAGCAGGATATGATGGCATCACTTTGTTCTCTGTGCGTTCATAATGGATTGTGATTTCTTTGTCTTTATTTTCTTCCCCCACCTTCCCCTCCACTCCTCCCTCTGATTTTCAGTGATGGTTGTCTTTTAATTATGTACATGTCTGGTAAAAAACTTAGTAAGCTTGTATGGTCAAGGATTTCCATTTCATGTCATTTGGGAACCGTTGTGGATGCTACAGAACAAGCTCTTTTTATTCCACACAAGAATATGAAGGTTCAGTGTTATTTAGGTAACTATCAACAGTCAGTAAATATTAATGCCCAGGTTATAAAATGCCTTTCACCATTGTTCCCTGAAAAGGTAGGTTGAGATCTGCTGCTTTGATGTCCTTTCACAGGTATGCATGCCATATATACATGAACACAGCTGTCATAATCTGCACAAGCACTCAGTTGACCAAGTGCCTTCTTTTAGTTAGCTTAATATGTATTTCTGGTTTTTTCTTCTAAAAAAGACCAAAAAATTAACTTGTTTCATCTTGGGAAATCGTTGTACAAGGGAGGGAAGAGGTTTATTAGATTTCCTTGACTGTTGTCAGGAGAGGAGAGGACAAGAAACCTGTCCAGGTAAGCAGTTGTACAAAATGGATAGCCCGCTTAGCATGACATCAGCAGAAGTACTTTGCTAATGTCAGGAAAACTGTGGTATCTGACAAGGTAGACTTATTGCCAAATAAATGCCTTCCTTGACTGAAATAAGGTATACCAAGCAAAATTACTCTGCTACAAATTAAGGATGGCGCATTTGTCAGTTGGTGATTTAATGCTTCTCACCTGAAGCCCTTCTGTGCTGGCAAGAGTTTGCTAGATGGGACAAGCTTGAAAAACAATGTGAAACAAATTACATTAGAGTTTGAGAGTAATTTTTGTGCAAAGAATTCATGGAGTGTTTTAATCTCAAAGATGCCTTATGATTCTGTTGTTAAGATTAACTTTCCCTAATCTTTACTTCTTGCAGTGATTTAAAATGTCTTTAATATCCTTCAGCCAATCTTCTTAACAAAACCTAGTTCTTGTTAGATACATACTGGGTCTTATCAGATGCAGTGTGCTACTATTAGAGTACATCTTCACAAGTTCTCACAGAATTCTGACAAATCTCTGCTAGTAAGTGAAGCTGGAACATTTTCAATGGAACAGCAGAAGGTGTTCCATTATGTTACAACGTAAGCTGTTATTGAGTGACTGAGTAATTGTAGAAATAAGTATGTATCACAAGTGGAGTGATTCTGCATGTACTGGATAGCAGTCAATTCAATTCAAGAGTTTTATTCTAATATTTTCATTTAATCATTAAAACTAAGGATGTTAGCCTTCAACTGGTATATAAAATAAAGGTGTGAAACTACTGTTTGGCCTCATTGTCCATGTTGGAAACAAAAAAAAATAGGTTAAATTAAGACTGGAAAGTTAAAAATCTCATGTGGTGAACAGCTGCAAGATTAGTTAATGAAAGAATATACAGTAACTTCCTCATAGCTATCTAATGTAAACTGATATTTGTTGACCAACAGGAGCTCTATTGCAGCTTGTGCATACAGTTAACAGTTTCACTGCTCGGAGCCATTTTTAAAGATGTGTCCTGTTATGTTGCTTTGAAGTCTTTATAAAAATCAAAATGTAAACATATAGCTTCCTTTGTGTTGCATCAGGTACTTTGTTTTAGGTGCAGGTGATAGTGGTCCCTAGTGGGACAAGCAGATAAAATCTTGCTTGTGTTTTCTTGGCCATCTGAAGTTGGTTTGCCCCTCTGGAGTTCAGTGTCAGTCAGTAGTTTGTTTGTGTACAATGCAACATGCCTTTTATTTCTCAAGAAGCCTTGCTGATGAAGTGTTGCATTGTTTAGAAAGACAGATTTGTGATTGCTCTCCAATTACTGCCTAGAGATCACAAGAGGGAGGGAAAACAAATACATCCTGGTTGAACTAAATTTTCTTTGGAGTCCGATACAATCCATGATAGCTTATTCATCAGCCTTAATAGATGACAGAAACACTATAAATACTAGATCTTTGTGGCAGAGTGACTTCCACAAATTCTAGGGCTTTGTTCTTTGTAGATGGCTTTTTAATGTGGAATAGAGAGCTTACATGGATCTCAGCTCTAAGAAGTGCCTGGTTTTCTTTTTTTTTTTTTTAATTGTGGGCAATTGCTATTTATTTATTAAACTGCCTTTTTGCCAATAAGCATTGTTTGATAAACTTTGCAGTATTTGGACTGTTAGTTTAGGCATGAACTTCTGTGATGTAAAGAGCAGTGAGGCTCAATACAGGTGAGTTTCTCTGTTTATGTGCCTATTTGATACAGGAGTTTAGATTTGGTGTGGTAGAATGTACAGTCTCCTATTTATTAGATATAGATATTAGATATTAGATACATAGATAACTATGATCAGTATCAACTTAATTTCTGCTTCAAGAAGAAATTTGCTGAAATATTCCTAGATAATGTTTTCAGTATAACGTCTGTCTTTCTAAGCAATGTGACCTCTAAAGCAGAGGCCTTAGCAAGTGATGAAGTATCATTGTTTTAACCTGTTGTGAATCTGTCCTGGCAGAGATACTAATTTACTTTCCACTAGGGTTGTGGGGAATACGCATCTCATGTGCATTTATATTCACAATGGAGCGCTTTCTCTAGGGTGTTGGAATATTGGGGTGCTATTTTTTCAGGGAGATGCTAGCTGCATTTTTTAAAGAGTATTGCTTGCCTTACATACTGTATAACTTGATATGCCATATGCTAAAATGTAATAAGAAAAATGCTCTCCCTCAGCACAAATGTGCAGCTTGTTTAGAAGTGGGCAAAACTTTGCTGTTCATTTTGGAAGTAATGTGCAAGTATTGGAGGAATGGTGAAAATATAGTCAGTCACCTCTTGCTGTATTGCTTCAGCTGGTTGTACAGAACCTTTCTGCTGCAGAAACTCTGAAGCCTGACTTTTCTGCTCTCTTAAGTCTAGACTTATGTTGCTTAGGGTTTATAAATGCAAAAACATACATCTGGCATTCTTGGCCATATACAGTACAGATCACCATGAAGGTTATGGGCAGTGCCTTAGAACCAGAGTTTGAGAGTAGCTCTGAGTGACTTCTTCAGCAAAGCTGCTGCTGATCTGTGAGTTTCACACTTGGTTATTTGCACCTGAGGTAGAAGGGCTGCAACTCTATTGTGTATACTGCATTTAGGGTGTACAGTAAAACAATTGTTGTCATGAAGATGAGCAGTGCCAATTTCAAGTGACTGCCTGTTATCTTGTACTAGTATAAGGCTATGCCAAGTAAAAGCATGTACCTCTTCTCAGTGTCAGCTATAAATATTCTGCCTATCTTAGCTGTCCAAGCAGAGGCAATTGTTGCAATTCTTTTCTCCGTTCTTTTTTCTTTGCTGTGTCTGCACAGCTGCAGCTCTGAGCTGAGAGTGGTTAAAGGGGAATGTTTCTCCCCTTTAGGTGGCCTGTGTATTCTGATAGAATGGCAGCGTGTTCTTTAGGGAATATATGTGGGCTTTAGACTGAATGATGCCCAGGCTTCTACAAGCATGGAAGTGTTTTTCTAAATGGCAAGAGCAATCTTGTTATGACTGCAGTAGACCTGTGAAAGGGTATAAAAGCAAAGGAGAAGTTATTAGTTAATCCTCTAATTCCAGTGTAGGTCTGTCAGTAGCTGGTTTAAGCCATTTACAGAACTCATAAGGGACTTCAGATCAGTTGCTCTGATAAGGGGGTCTACTTTTCCAGCCTTTTGAAGAGCTCGGTTCCAGTAATCCTCCCTTTCTTCCCCCTTCCCTCCCTGAAGGTCATCATATTCCAGTTTCCTAGATGAAAGGATGTTACCAGAATTGTTGCACAACTCCTGTGCGAGAACAATTGGCAGGGTGGTGTCTGAGCCAGCCTTTTTTGCGTGGTCTTAAAAATGAAGCTGCATACTGCCAAGAAAGCCAGCTGCTGAGGATTGCTGCAGTCCTGGCAGTCTTTCTAGGCCTACACTTGAGCAGATGCGGACAGGGCTCTGAGCTTCAGAAGATGTTTGAGTTGGGAAGGGATTTTGAGGTTCTGTTTGAATGCTCAAGCGCTGTTTTGGGTACAAGTGGGATTAGCAATGCTAACTAGTCACTGCTGTCTCCCCGCACTGCTTGGTTTGCCTTTGTGTTACCAGAAAACACGTTAAAACTCTTAATAGCAGTTAACTGCCTGCTACACCAGTGTGTACCAGGGGGGCTGAAGCAGCAAATGTTATGAGCTGAGTATTGTTGCACAGTATTGCAAACCCTATTCAATTAATATGTGGCATCACTCTTTGAGTGCAGGATTTTACAGTGGAATAGGAGACTAAATATGTTGAAGTGCAGAGGCGATTCAGAGAGAAAAGGAAGTGGAGCACAAGGAACCTGCACCTTGTTCCTGCTTGATTGCTGGTGCTTTGCTCTGTCACGACTACAGGTCTCTTGAGATGGTTATGACGCATGGTGGATAGTGAGAAGACACCACTCAATGTTTTCAAGTTCTTGTTAATGTTGTTGTAGTCATGGTGGCAAGTTTCAAGAGAGGTAATAATTTCATTAAATTGACTGATGGCTCTCGAACAAATTAAAGGCTGGCAGGCTTTTGAGACCCACAAACCTGAAGGTAGCGTCTTCCAAATCTATCAGTTGCTGTACTAGGCAATTACGTCTCTGGAGAGGACAGAAAGACTCAGACATGAAACTTGTTTACATCTCAAAGCATTCTTCAATCTATAAGGACAGATCTAGAATCATAAACTCTTTTTATGGGAAAGAGTTTAAGGAAGACTGTGAAGTGGTTGCCAACTACAAATTTAAGTTACTCTTTAATCTTTAGCCTGGAAGGCTCACAAGAAGTTGGAAAAGGGCGTGAATCTGTAGAGGGGAAAACTGTAGAAGTGCTGAAGCTCCTTCTGCTTGAAGCACTGTAAGCTCCATACATTATGGGAGCATGGAGAGAATGTATGTATGGGAGAAGATGTATTCCTGGCTGTGGGAGAGGGGCTGATCACAGCAGTTGTATCCAGCTGCGTATGTTGCCTTACTACTCTTGCAGTAGTGAAATCTCATGCGTGTTTAGATGGGATTGTGCATCACTGACTTGAAATGTTGTCAGAAGTTGTGCATTTCTGTATAGGAGATATGCAGGTGTGGCCTTCTCAGAAGGTGTCATAGTAGCTTTTGGTTTTGTTTTTTTTTGTGTGTGTAGTCTGCTCTGGAAGCTTGTGTTTTTATTGATTGTCTCAATGTTAAAAATGCAAGTAATGGCTTTGGGGCCCCTCTCTGTAGGATCTTTCAGTTGGCGTTTCTTTTATTTTGTTGCTTTTTTTTTAACTTCACTTTGCAGTCAGGGGTATTTAAAATAACCGAATAATTGGGCTGAAAACATAAGAGAAAGCTGGGTCTCCAGTGGAGCATCTGATGTGATGTGAGCCAATTAAAAAATAAGTTTCATAAGCACAAGATGCCTTTGTGTTTTCCTGAGATCTTAGTGCTTTTTGGGAAAGAGGAATTAAGCTGCTGCAGAAACTCTGGGGGAGAAAAGATTAAGAAATAACACTTTTAATGGAGGAGATGTCTTAAATGGCAGTGACTGCTGTTAAAAATACCAGCTTCTACCCACTAATGATAGGCCAAGTTTTGCAAACTTAACAGGTTTCATCCTTTTTTCTCATGCTTTGCCTTTGATGGGATTTTGCCTTTGATTGCATGGTTGTGGGTGGAATGTCTGATACTCTTGGCTACAAAAACTGTATAGGTTCTTAAAATTATATTTGTTCTGGCCTGGAGCAGAGCTATGTGGGTGTTGGATGTTTCTTTGAGAGCTGGCATTCCTTTTGGTTAATCACCTTATGTTATCTACAAGTTTAAAGGAAGACTATTAATATCCAGCAGTCATCTTCACTTTGTGGCATAGATCTGCACTGCTGTAGATTTAATGCTTCAGTATATGAATCACCCATCTGCTGAAAACAGTGTTTGGATAATCAATTATCCAAAAGTATACTCTGTGGACCAGGGACAAGTAATTATAGATGTTACTTATTATAGTCTCATCAATGGATAGTGCTTAATCTGTTAAGCATAGTAGAGTATTAGTTGATCAGAAATGCGTTATGATCTGCTTAGGTGAGATGATGCGGATCTTTTTCTGGGTGATACAGATATGTAGTACATTGTGCTAGGCTAGAATTTAAGTAACTGATAAATAGGTTGTCCTACCCATATCTGGCTAGCTGCAATGTTTAAATTATACTAGCTGTCTAATGTCCTGTGTACTAATTTTGACAAATGTCAGAATTGGCTGAATGCATGATGGATTGGCCGCTGCTGCTTATTGCGAAGTGAGCTGGATTATCAGAAGTAATCTGTTTAATTTAAACCCAGCTTGTTTTAACTGAAGAAGGGTAGGGAGCAGCCATGTAATCAGTTCAGCAAGTAGACCTAAGGAGGAAATTAGTAATTTCCGTTAATACAGACAAGCAGGATAAAACATGGTGAACAGCCCTAGCTGATTCAGTAGGTTTCCATTCATTATTAAAAGCTTAAGAAACTCTTCTTCAAGATGTAGTTACCACTGAATTTTGAGCGAATTTTGAATCTAGTTTAAAAGCAGGTACCTCTTGATTAAAAAACCTGATATGAAAAAATAGGGAACACTTGGACTTGGTCGTTGTGTCTGTCCTAGTCCATCCACCTACCGCCTTGTCAGAAATTGAGTGAGTGATCTTGATTACATAAGGTAAAAGAAACTGCATATTCTACTTTGCAGTTAATTTAACCCTTGTGTAAGCACAAGCGGTACATCATACTTTGTACTTCAGCTAGAGGTCTTGTGTCGCAGTTATGAGTGTGACTTAGGTCCTATTTTAATTTCTTTTCTAGGGAAAGCACGTGTGCAGCAGCTAGCAGAGAACACAAGATATTTCAGGAGACGACTGAAAGAGATGGGCTTTATCATCTATGGAAATGAAGATTCCCCAGTTGTGCCTCTGATGCTCTACATGCCAGCAAAAATTGGGTAGGTTTAACAGGGAAACTTCTCACCTGTCCTCCCTAAAGCTAGGATGGTACAAGAATATTAAGACTTTTATAAATGTAAGAAAAGACTGGATTGATTTTTTTGCTTTTATGGTCATTATCGAGTCTTAGGAAACATGGAAACTTCCTGTAAGTGATCTTGGGAAAATTGAGGCTTGTAGTTTGTGTCAGCAAGAAAGCACTTCAGGGGCGCCGATTTACTACTACATGCCATGTTTTAAAAGTTGGGTTTGGGTTTTTGGGGGTTGTTCTTTTTTTTTCCATGTTATTTCTATGCAAAGTGCGTGTATGTGCTAAAGAAAAGCTGAAATTGAATGAAAATTAACATTAAGTCGCTAGAAGAATCTCTTTTACCAGTTCCTGAATCAGAAGCAGCCAACATTTCCACAGGCGAACTCTGAAACTTAAAAAAGGAAAAAGCAGGGGGTGGGATATGATGGGACACAGCAACCTGTATTTGATGAATCCCAAGTATTTTAAGAAGTCTGGATTTAACAGCTCAGATACTGTTATTGTAAATACTAATCGAACTGTAAGCTTTATACATGCTTATGGACATGTGGGCTGCTGTGTGGATAATTACAGCTAAAATTCTGCAAACAGGATATAATGTATACATTAAAATTTTTTGCAACATAAACAAAGCCTGATTTCAAGGACAACTTGGCTTTGGTAGCTGCTTTTCAGTGTCTGTATATAATGCAGTGCTCAACCAACACTTCTGAATTTGGAAAGCACAGCTTCATTTTAAGCCATAACAAACATCTGTAGTGTTCTAGCTCAGGCTTCAGTCTGGCTAAGTACTGTGGTTCTGTGAGGGAACAAATATCTTCTAGCATTCTGCATGAAGCTAGATGCAATCTTCCTCCACCCTTCTCTGTATAACCAAATTTAAAAGGCCTTTAACCTTTATAGGTGCTGTAGAATCTGCAGTGTGTGCCATCCAGCACACAGAGGCATACGGTTTCTGTTGCCCAGCTGCTCTACCAGCCAGTACAATCTTTTCCCTGGAAATGTTCATGGAAATGTTTATTAGCTTAGCAGTTGGGCTAGTTACTTAAAAATGAAAAAGAACATGGAGCTCTGATGTAGATCCTAAGGGCCAGCTCTCATCAGATCTACTTCATCCTTTCTTTGTCTCTTGTGGTCTGTTTTTAAAATAGTTCGAAAGTACTAAATGGATACAAAATGAAGTGTATCACTGTGCACCTATTTATGAGGAAAATAGTTGCAGCAGAAGTAAAAGGCAGAAATATTATAAACCTAGTAAAAGGATGTTATTTTTACACATCCTTTTAAGCCTCAAGTTCATTGCTGCTGCTTCTGAAGACAAGGTCAGTTCAAAAAGAACTATCTCCTACGGCCTGTAGACACACCCACAATTACACTGACATTACAGAAAGGATCTAGATCTTTGTGCCTCTCATCACATAAGTCAAAGCCACTGATTTCTTTAACCCACATAGGAACTTCATGTCAGATTAGGTTATCTCAATTTACTGTGGCAATTCAGTGGTTCCCCTGGTAGGCACTTAAAAAGTGGTGCATTCCATGACACTGTAATGTACTTTAATTGAATTAAATTGGTGAAAACAAACCAACTTGAAATTGCGGAAGCTGTAGGGGATTGCAGCAAGGGGGATTCCTTGCATAGTCTATCTTCCAAGCCAAAATCTCTCTTTCCTATTGGAAAGATTTCCAAGCTTAGGTTACAAATCCCAAAAGACCAGCCTCTGCTGCCTCTAATCTTTTAGCTCTGTTAGAATTTAATACAGTGAAACCTTTTGAGGAGGACCACCTTAGGAATGAATTAGAAAATGACTTTCATTAATAGGTATTCTGCCCCTAGAAGACAGCACTGCAAGCTCGAAATTGTGGTCTTGCAGGCTTGCTTCAGCAAAGGCCTGTGTGGTTAAACATACGGAGACCTTCCTGCTGCTGCTGCTTTGCCACCACTGGTGTCATTCTGATGATCTTTCTTGTTCTCTCTGGCAGTGCGTTTGGGCGTGAGATGCTGAAGCGGAACATCGGTGTTGTGGTTGTGGGCTTCCCTGCCACTCCCATCATCGAGTCCAGAGCCAGATTCTGTTTGTCTGCAGCCCATACCAAAGAGATGCTTGACAGAGTAAGTGTCTCGTCTTTCTTTTGCTCATGCCTTCTACAAACAGATAGAGCAACTGTCTATTTTTTTGTAGACTGGTTCAGTGTTTGGTACACAAACTATTTAATCTAATGTTCAAAGCCTTGTAGTAGAGCTCAGAACCGAAGCTAGGTTGAGTCATGGCTTTGGACTTCGGGAGAGTAAACTGTCCTGTTCAGAGACTTGCTTGAAAGAATCCTATAGGATATGGTCCTGAAGAGAGGTGGCGTCTAGGACAGCTGGATGGTTCTCCCACCTGCAAAGAGTGGTGCATTCTGACTTACAGGAGAACAATTGTGGTGGGAAACCTGCACAGATGAACAAACCAACAAATATATAAAATGGAAATATAAATAGGTGCAAGGTGGCCCAGGAGGAATAGAGACATTTCTGAGCATGCAGGGATGGGGACAGGAAATCCAAAACCTACCTGGAGGCTGAAATGCAGCAGGCAGGCCTTCTATAGGGATATTAGCAGCACAAGGAAGAGTAGAGAAAATGTGGGGCTGCTGCTGAATGGCATAGGGATTAGGTGACAAATGACGTGGAAGAGGCCAGGGTACTCAGTGCCTCTGCTGCCTCAGTCTTTACTGATGAGATTTGCCTTCAGGAATCCTGGGCCCACAAGGTCAGTGGAAAAACATGGAGCAATGAAGAGCTACCCTTGGTGTAAAGGAAGGTTGAATAAGGGAACAAACTGAACACTGACAATTCCATGGGACCTGATGAGATACACCCACAAGTGTTGAGGGAGCTGGCTGTCACTGCAAGGGTGCTCTTGATTATCATCTTTGGAGGGTCCTGGTGTATGGAGATTGGAAGAAAGCAAATGTCACCACTAACTTCAAGAAGGGCAAGAAGTGTGATCTGAGGAACAGCAGGTTAAGAAGCCTTTTCTTCTCAGGTTGAGAAGAAAAAAAAATCCTTTAAACTACTTTTAAACATTTTGTAGATAAGAAGTTGATTTGAAGTAGTCATCAATGAAGGGGAAATCCTGCCCAGTGTCCAGATATGATGAGGTGGTAACACTTCAATACATGAACAGCAAATGGGACATACAAACAGACATTTACTAATGTAAAAAAAAAATAGATTTAAACTTTTCATATTTCACTGCCACAAAATGTTCAAATCTAGGGCTGAAAATTGTGCTTTTTTAATTTCAGTTTTGTTAGGAAAAATAGGCAGTGGTGAGTGCAGTTTGGTAATATATATTTAATGTTGGTATGTATCAGTTAAGTAACCTGCCATGTATCTGCAGGGCTGTGCTTGCTTCTGAGTTCTTTCTGCCTCCTAAGACCCAAGTTCCTTCCCAGCTACTTGTCCTGCTACTCTTCCTGTCATTATCCCAGTTCACTGTTTCTGTTCCAAATAAAAATTCTGAAGCGGTATCTCTAGAGAAGGTTCCCTCCTTCCCTTCCTTTCTCCCAGTACAAAATGAACAGTGTCACAGACTTGGCTCAGAACATGGTAATAGAACTGATTGCCTTGACACAAATGAGGGAACAGTAACTTCTGGCCAGATGGATGTGGAGGGGATGAATGGGGAGGAGGTAGGAAAAGAAAGAAAACTGAAGCCTCTGAAATCATACTGCTGCAAACTGAGCTACAACTGAAACTGTGTGAATTTGGTGTGGTGGCACTACCTGAGCATTCTTGCAGGCTTGCTGTCAGTTAGATTCTTGGTCTGCTCTCAAAGTTACAAGCTGGAGTCTTTACCATAACCAGCTGCTTCTGCAGGGTCTTTATAAGTACTATACTTGCTCTTTTCCAAAACCAATCTGTAATTTTTATTACTCTGCTCTAAAAAAATCTTTTTTCCTGTCAATTCTCTTACACGTCTTTCTGCTTTCCAGAAAATATTTCAGGTTTTGTGCTTTTAACATTGAAAACTTATTTCTAGAGTATCTCTGTAGGTGCTAAATGCTCTATATGGAGGAAATACTTGTTTAATACATTAGAGCTTGTCTGTCTAAGAAAAGTAATCCAGGACAAAATGAGGTGTGAATTTTGAAGTGAATGAAAAAATCCTGATTTAGCTCAGTATGTGGAGGCTTTATTCCAAGTTAGTGTGATCTGCTTCAAGGTTCAAAACAGCTGCATGCTCTGAACCCAGAACATTAGCAAGAGGAGTTAATAAGGAGCGAGTCTTTGTGTCAGTGATTTCTGTGTTGTGTTTTCTTGTGGTGCAGTGAAAGGGAATTGATTTCAGGCAGTTAATCCTTAAGGCAACCCTCGGATCTGATCCCTCTGCTGAGCTGTGGCAACAGTATCCAAGAGGAAAAGGAACTGAAACGAATAGACTTGGAGAGAGCTGATTGAGAGCTTCTTCAAGTCAGTGACACAGAAGAGAACTTGGTAGCCCATCTGCACATGCCTGGGTGTTAACTAGGGCTCTTACAGCATTGTATTTTATTTTATTTTTTTCCTAAACAAAATTTATCTGGGTTTGGAGCACAAGGAAGAGAAGCTTGTCTTGTAAATGCTGATATTTGTAATGCTTCCTTGTTCTTATTAAGTAAACCCACATGATGGGGAACAGTTCTCAGTTACAATTTTAACAGTTTTATGTAAATAAAACTTCCTTGCCTGGAAATTTTTGGCTGCGGATCAGAGTGCAGTCCCTCATAACCTGCATCCCTGTGGGCTGGTGCTTTCTTTTTCAGCGATGAAAAATATATTACACTCTCGTGAAGTCAGAGTTCACCAATGCCATTTCCTTTGTAGTCTTTGCTGGTCACATGGTCCTTTTTGTTTTAAATTAATAAAATCCTAAATCTGCATTCAAGAGTAACAGTTAACAGACTCTTTCAACAGAAATTCAACCTTAAATTGTTTCCATATGGGATCTTTACTTTAAGCTCTGGCAAACTATGCCCACACTTTTGTTTTGTTTTTACCAAGGTCCAACTTCTGGGTTTGTCATTCCCTCAGATTTTAGAGCAGAGAGGATTTTGCTGCCAGATATAACAAGCATGAGGGGCCATTGTTTAAAGAAACAAAAACTTGAACTATCCATCCAGGAAGGAAAAGTATGTAGGAATATTAACCCTCGTCTGCCAAGTATTCTCAGGAGACAGGCATTAGACCCAGAACATGTTAAAATGGGGGCATTAATGTTGAATTTAGCGGCGTTCTGAAGAAATGCTAAACGTAACTATCTGAATAAATCTATAATTCAAGGGAGTGCAGAATGCCAGGCTTTGAGTTCAGAAATCACAGTGGACTTGGAAGTAATCTTCTGAACTAACTTCTTTGTCACTTGCATGTATAAGATAATTGGCATCACATACTGTTGTAGACTTGTCTGCAGCAACTAATTTGTTTTGTACCTTACTCCAGGAGTGTTCTGTAGAGAAATGAATTGAAATTTAGGGCTTGGCTTTTAATAAACCCTATTGCAAATTAGTGTCTTATCTAAGAGATTGCAACATAAAGAAAGAATGATTAACTGAGCTGGGACTTTCCTGATCTCTTATGCTAGCAGATGTTTGATCTCTGGTAAACTTCATAACATTTGCATTCAGGTCAAAATGGTGAAAGGTTTTGTTAGCTCACTAACAGTGTCCTGCACCATCAGTTTGACTGAGTGTTGCCTTTGTGGCAACCTCAGTCACTGGGGCTTAGTTTCTGAGGAGAAAATGCTTTTGATCATACCCAGAATAACTTTCTTCGTTCCTTAGATCAGCTGGCAAAAATGTCCCATGCAGTGTTGTTTGCAGTGTGTCTCTATTTGTACGTGGACAATACGAATTAATCAAATGTAGATAGAACAAATGAAACAATAGAACTTGTTAGTGCAGTATTGCAGTTTGCCTTTTGCTGTCTTGCCATTTAAAAAATACAGTTGGTCAGAGATGTATGCTAACACACATTTTCATACTGAATTATACATGAAGAGGAGTCGAACCTACATGTACGTATTTTTTCTGCTTCAGCTGTATTGCTTCCAGGAAGGGAGGTTGTTCTTGTTTTTTTCTGTCTGTGAGTAGTCATGGGTTTTGGGGGGATGACTGCAAAATTTGAGTTAGTATTGCTGGATATTATGATCCTGCCTTGGAAATGGAGTAGTTTAGTGGGTGCAGAGTCACTCTCAGTTAAGTTATCAGTGCTAGTCAGTTGGTCTTAAGAGGCCAGGTTGGACAGAGCCTTGGGTGGCATGGTTTAGTGGGAGGTGTCCCTGCCCATGGCAAGGGGGGTTGGAACTAGATGATCTTAAGGTCCTTTCCAACCCTTACTATTCTATGATTCTGAATGCTAAAATCAAAACCAAGTCCTAGGCACCTCTGAAGCTACAAACTTCTAGCACAGTGAAGTCTTGCTTATGTAAAATGGCTGTCGAGTAATCTGCAGGCATGCAAAAAGGAAGACGTGCTGATAACTTGCATCTGTCTCATCTGCTGATCTACTGTGGTCTTTTTCTCAGGCTTTAAAAGAAATAGATGAAGTTGGGGACCTTTTGCAACTGAAATATTCCCGTCACCGTTTGGTACCTCTCTTGGACCGACCATTTGACGAGACAACATATGAAGAAACAGAAGACTGAATTCCCTCCATGTGCCTTGGTGGGAGGGACAGACCCTGTGGGACACTCCATGGCATGCAGGACACGGCATCCATGAACAACACTTTTAGGACTGCTTAGCATAAAAGACATTTCCTCACAATACTGAAGTAGCCACGTCAGCTCTAAATGGCATTTTGTAAATAGGGAGAGGAGACAAAAGGCTTTGATTACTGTGTCTTCAGGGTCTGGCCCTAGAGGTGCTCGGCTTCAATTTTTCTTGTTGCTTTTTTTATTTATTTGTCTCAATGAATTCACAGCAACCCGAGCTGGCTGTGGCCGATCAGCTCAGACTTTGTATGCCCCATTAGCCTCTCAAATGCTGGCTGAGATGTTGTGAGCATGTGTGACGCTGGCATGGCAGCATTTCCAGTGTCACTGCTAGGTGTCTGACCTTCCCACTAAGAAGCTGACCTGTCTGTTCTTGGAGTCTTCCTAAAGAAACTCTTAATTGCTAACTTTAACATATTTAACAAGATGGATAATCAGCCAAAGTTGTTTTTTTCTTTTGCAGTTACTTGTGTTTAAAACATAAATTTAGCCTTTTTAAAATAAATGTATTGTTGACATGTCACTGACAGGACCATTGTTCCCAAACATTATTTAGTTTTGTAAACCGCAGACAGGACTTCTGGGACTCTAGCTTCTTTTCTTTCCCAGTATGGATGCCAGATTGTCTCCTGGTTTTGACACTAATTGTCCTCTTGGTATAGGGTAAGTGATGGAAAGGGGATTTGTGTTTTATTTGGGTTTTTGTTTTTAAATGGGCTGTGTTTTGTCTTCTGACATACTACTGTTTAAAAAAGAAAGGTAGTTCTAATGTGTGTTGCTGTCTCATCTTCAGAGTAATTTCTCTTGCTTTAGAATTATCATACAATCATGAACAAGTCACTGCTAAGTTCTAGAAGGGTACTCTTGGAATTAAGTAACACGTGACAAGCCTTGTGCTTCTTAAGACCAACACCTCTCAAAAACCAGGCCTATAAAATGGATGACTGTTAGGAGAACCACTTCATGCAGATCGGTGAAAGACTAATTGCTACCCTTTGCTAATTCACATTTCTTGTCATATATGAGATGTTCATTGATCTTGTTGCTGAAGGCTTTTATGCAAGGAATTTAAACAGCTTGGATCTTATAATGCATTATATTTTGGCTAGGCAACAAGTTTTGGCAGCTGCATGTCTGTGTAGGCCTTCCCTGACAAGAATGTCCTCACAATTGCATGTAGTTTGACATCTTTTGCGCTTCTATTAACTGTGAGATCAAATTAATCTTTGCTGAGCTGGTTGCTGTTTGGAATCTTTTATTTGGAAGTTCCGCAATGTCTTACTGTGAGTTTAAAATGGACACCTTTGCTCTAGCATACCTTAGTGGTGGTCTGCTGCTTAGTCATTGCATCTTAAATTCTTTCAGTGAACAGAGTGGATCATTGAAGTGGTACCAAAAGTTTTATAACAGCAGTCAGTTGCGGTATAGTTTGTTTCTGTATTTTATACTTTGGACATGTCGGGTTTCTGTAGAGATAGTAAACTTTAGCATTGTGTCGATTGGGTTGGGCCGGCTCTTCAGTTTAGGTTAGCATGATGCTTTAAGTTCTTCTGTGTTCACTCTGCAGCTAACAGGGTTGGTCACTAGAACCAAGCAATTCTGCAAATACATCTGGTGATTTAAAGCAGAATTGGCCTCTACTTTATAGAATATCTATCTTCATGTGTTTATAGATCTTGTTCCATTTTGATGTAATGGAACTTCAAAATTCTGATTGTTTTTACCATTGCATTTCAGAAATCCAATTTGAGAAAACCTAAAATTGACTGTTGGAAAATGGGTCCAGATAACTGTTTTTGTCATAGTTCACCAATGTTGATTTACTCACCACCTGGAGCATAGCATGTGCACAGTTCAAGAAGTCTGTAACCTGTGTATGCAATTTTGATAGCTATGGAGTAGTCTCATTTGTTCAGCCACAGAGTGAGTAAACTGCAATTACACAAGCTTACTTTCTCGCCTGTGTTCTGCCCAGCACTAGCTCTAACATTCCAGCAGTTGACCTGCTGCTTTCTGTCTTCAAGAAGCTTTACCTCAAAAAATTGTTGCTTCTTTTTTTTTCTTTCTGAATTGTAGTAGGGAACAAGAGGAGGTTAGTGCAGGAAGCCTAACTCCAGCCCTGATCCTGTTGACTTGATCATGGAACGGTTTCAGACTGGACAAAACAGAAAACTTGAATGCACAGGCATGGGTCAATAGGGAGCTGGCTTGAGCATTCCTGGATGTACCGCGTGCTTGTGTCTGTGTAGTAAAGTCAGTTTGAAAACTGTGATGTTACAAATGAGTTACAAGTTCTGCAAGTCTTGAGTCTTAATCTTTTCTCCAGGACTCAGTTGTAGTGCAGCTTGTCTTTAGAAGGGAGAAAAACAGCTGCATAAATCTCAGTAATTTAGATAACTCCTGCATAACACTTCTGAAATTATCAGTGTTTTAAAACTCCCAGTCCTCACTGGGATTCCAGTTGCACTTGTTGGGGCAATTGTGTTCATGCTAAACTTCCGCCATTCAGCATCTTTCTGTTATGTCATGCTGTCTGCATATGACTTTGAATTCTGCATTGCAAAGACATTTCAGTAATCTTTCAGGCAGTTATTAGCATTTGCAAACTGCTTGGTTACATTTCAGCTGTGCCGTATCTTTTTTGGGAAGCAACCCCACCCCTCAGGAGGCCTTTTATTCAGGGGAACCTGTTTTGCCAAAGTCTGGTACCTGTTGGAACTGCTTCTGAAAAAGAAGTCCAAGATTTTGCACTTTTAAGCCAGTAATTCACTGAGTGTGAAAGCCAGGAAAATCTTTTCACGTCTACTAAAAAGCTCTGCTCCCACAACAGAAGGAACAGACCACTACTGGTTTGTAGTAGGCAAACCTGCAGCATGAATGCTGTCACAGTATGTGTAGGATGGATTGCTGCTTTGATATTTATATACTGACCAGAAATCTGTTTCCTTTTTGTCCTGGCAGTAGAAGTGAATGAAAGAACCAATCTTGAGAGGTCACAAAGGAAGAAAAGCTGCTTAAGAAATAGACTTCAGTCCCTGCCAACTGTTCTGAGACATTCTAATTGAAAGTGACTCCTGGTATTTCTTAAGGGATGCAAAATTCAAAAGAAAATGAAGGCTGCTTTTGAACAAAGGATTTTGCCCTGTACAGTATATTGACTAAACTTATAAATATACAATAGTTGCCTTCCCAGTACCTCTCTGAAGAACTTAGCAGGCAAGATTTTGCTTCTGCTGAGGGAAGAGTTTAGAACCATTATAGTTTTCAAGGTTGATGGCCATGTTCTTTTTCTCTTAAGAAAATTGAGAAGCTCCTGTTACTGAGCATCAGGAGAGAGTGAGAGATCTGCTGCTTGTTAGAAACTGGCCTTCCCAAGTACACCTTTGTCTTAAGGAGCCTGATTCATAATTTTTTTTCTTTTTTTTCTTTTTTTTTATTTAGTTTTTGGCGGAGAATAAACCCAGGGAATTTTGTGTTAAGATTTTCACGGCTTTTATTATTACCCAAGACACAAACTTTTGTACAGTATGTGTATATGGTAAAATTCAACTCTTTGTTTAGTTACTATATTTTTTCCCCATCGAAGTAGCATCCTTAAAGAGCTGTGCTAGTTCTCTAGTTACTGGTATAGCATACTTCTGCTTTAGGGAAAGACTTGGGAGTGAACTGACCGAACATCTTACTGTAATGAAGTCATTCAGTGGAGGAATTGTGTCATGCCTCATGATCTTGCTGTTTCTTCTAAGAGTGCAGAAGTGGTGCCCACTGTCACAGCAGGAACCCACTTTCACACGAGCAGTAAAGGGAAGTATGCCCATGAAATCAGTGACCCAGCCCAGTGCTGTGTGGATGAAGGACCAATACAGCAGAGGTGGAGAAAAGGGGCACTCAGTCATTGCTTATTCTCAGCTGTACAGGGATCTTTCATGTGTACTTGAACAAACGTCCCTAAGACAGGAACGCAACTTTCTGTGCCCAAAGGGGTACTTCTCTAAAGCTTTTCCACATCAAGTAAATACTTTTTCTCCTTCTATGCAAATTTTAATTTCTTTCTTTTTGAAAAGTGTTTGGTTTACAGCTGTTCGCTTGTCCAGAAGCCATGTTATCCATTCAGGCAGATCATAGGAGAGGTTGGAGGAAAACCAGGAGCATGAGCTCTCCATTTCACCTAGGAGAGCACCTCGCAGCGTTAGATCTGGAGCGCTATGCATGAGCTCCCTTGCTGCATCACAGTAGAAGGAAACTTGTGGAGGTTTATCCCAATATACAGTGCTCAGTCAAAATTTATACAGTTTATATGTACAGTTCATGTATATTATTTTTGCAGTTTATCCTCTGCCTGTGAAAGTGTCAAGCATGCTGGGATCTATGTGGGTGGCACCTTCTGCACAGAGATCTGAGGTACTTGTGGTCTGTTCTGTTCCAACACGAGTGAAGCGCTGAGCTGTCTGGGAGTAATTCCTAGTATGATCCCTCAGCGGGCTCTGGTGCTGGACCACTGTTTTGGAAAAGCACCAGTCATTTGACACGTATAACTTGAACATGGTTTTGAAAGAAAGGAAAAAATCCACACACAACTCCTCAGATGCCATAGTGATGACTTGTATTCCTGTAGCATCCCCAGCTTTGCAGTTGTTCACCTGTTCAAGGATTTGGATGTGAAGCTAGAGCACAACCATGAAGTGCTTATGTGAAGTATTGTGCTTTATTTCTCACTAAAAAGTGTTTGGTGCAGACACTGGAGCTGTTGAGTTTGCGTCTCCAGAAGGGGTTGGCTGAAGGAGATGATGACTTTGGTATGCATTGAAGGCCTAAAACTGTGACTCTTGGTATGAAGAATTTAGATTAAAACTGACCTTGAAGAATGCAGTGGATTTTAACCCATGGAAGAATACTCTGTGTTTTTAGTTAAGCAAATATGTACTGCTGTTTTCTTGGAGGGAGGGGTTCAACTCAATTTGTGTTTGATCCAGCAGCTGTTTTAAGGAGCAGAAGAGGTGTCTGTATGTGAAGGCCAAAAGCAGTGCAGCTCTCTGTGCTGCTGTTCTACGTTAGCAAGCATTGGTAACTTGTTCCTGGGCTGCTCAGAGTGAGAGGATTATGGAGAGGGTCAGGAACTTCAGAAGCAGTGGCAGCTAGCAGATTAATTTCCTCACAGTCGTGAACAGGTCTCTTGACTTGAATATGCCACGGGTTGGTGCCGTTCCAGAAAATACCCCTGGTGAAGTGAAACGCGCACCACACCATCTATCTGACTGCGGTAAAGCTTTCCTCCTTTGCCAAATCTCATCCTGTTCAGGCAGTATTTCTGCTACCCCCTAACGGTGTATTACACTAACTGCATCTCCGGTCTTCCGATACTATGAATTTCAAACCAGTTTGAGAGATGACAGGAACGTTGGAGCCTGAGGCTTTAGGCTAGCAGCCCCAAAGCCAATGGTGGCCCACATTTCCACAAGTCCCTGGGCAGAATTACCAAGTCACAGCACTTTGTCTTAAATTGCACTGTATTCTTATGCGTCTGTATTGCTATAATGTACATATATCTCGGATTTTTTTTGTAGATAAGACATTTTAGATAAAATTTTTAAATGGGCTCCCCCAAAAATATTTTATGCCAGATGTCTAATTTTTTTTACACTTGGGATTAACATGAAGTTGGATGCTCTGTGGGCAGGGAAAAGATAAATGGATGGTACATTGGCTTTAAAAAGGTAACAATGCATGTTAAAAAAATTTAAAAAATGGAGAAAAAACTGCTGGGAAAAGAAATCCATTCAAATCTATTCTATGTTCTGCATAATAAAGACTTGAAAAAAAATAAAGCTGTATTGTGGTTTTTTTGTTTTAGTGCTAATGAGGCTTTTCCCCTGTTGGGGAGACCAAACCCTTTCCCCTTCCTTCCCCATCCCTGTACACACACATCCCCTCAAAAAAAGCCACCAACACACGAATTTCAGAGTTTGATGCTGGAATTGCTGGGTAAAACTGTAGCCTGTTTGAGACCTCGGAATAATCAATGTCCCCACTCCAGCACCAGGAAGCCTTGAACGTGTGATGGATGCTCAGCTGTTTCTTACCAGCCTCGGATCTGTCATACAGCGACAGCCCTGTATCATGCACGGTCTGGGGAAGCTGATTCTGCTGTGGAGAGGCAACTCTGCAGAGGTTCTGCTGGTCCTGAGGTCCTGCCCACCTGTGATCCGTGCTGGCCACGTAATGCTGGCTCCGCTCAGAAGTCAGGCTGCCACCCTTGGGTGCTGCTACTGTGGGGCTGCTATCAGCTGTCATGCTGCTAATGAGATGTTTTAAAGGCTTCTTGATGCATCTCCCATGGTATTCTTGACCTCAGATCTGTCCTGCAGTCTGTGCCTGGTTTTAAACATTTCCTTTCATTCATCTCAGCCCTAAGTTTGTGTAAACCACATGTCGGTAATCAAAAAAGAGGGGTGGGTCCTGTTTTCTACTGTGAGTGCACAAATCCACCCGGGTGCTTCGCAGGGTTGTGCTCAGGCTGCTGTAGAATGTTGGACTTAGGGTTTCTGTTATAGGTGTCCCTTTCTGGGGGCCGTGCCAGCACTGGCACTTCTCCCCACTGGGCTGCAAAACCTCCTTTCAGTGTCTTTCCCTAATAATGCCTTCATTATAATTTCGCTCACAAGCCTGTGGAGATCCCGGAAAAGCAGCTTTCCAGACCCCAGGTACCCAGCCGCACCGTATATATAGCGGGCTCTGGGGGCTAGGAAAGATGCTGACGGCGCAGGAGAGAGCAGATCAAAGAACCAAGGCTCGTTTCGAGCGATGGAAGCTTCCTCTCGCAGCGCGGGAACAGCCGGAGCGTTCACCGGGGAGCACAGAGCCCCTCTTTTACCTCCAAGTCCCTGCGATGAGTCTGCGGCCCCGCTCGTTAGAGGGGAGTGGAGGGTCTGGCCCTGGCGAGCGGGATCCGGCTCCGTGCCCCAAAGCTTTCCTCCCGGGGGGGCGGCTGGAGGCTCTGAGCGTCCGCTGCGGCTGAGCCCCGTGCCCGGCTCCCGCCCCTCTGTCCAGGGCGCCTCTATCCCCCCCCCCCCCCCCGCCTCCAGCGGCCGGCCCGGAGCCCGCGGCCGCCCCGCCCCGCCGTGCCTCGCCTCGCCGGGAGGGCGCTGCCCCGGCGCTGCGGCGGAGCTCCCCCGAAGGGCAGCGCCCGGTGCCGCGGGGCTTGTGCAAGGCCGGCGCCGCCGAGGCGAGCCGCCGCCCAGCAGCGGAACAAAGAGCCGCGGGCCGGGCCGGCCCCGCCGGAGGGGCCAGAGCCCCGCGGGGTACCGCCGGGCAGGGGCGATGGGTCGGGGCCGCCGGGGCCATGCGGCTGTCGGGAGGGGAGGAGCGGCCGGCGGCACCCGGACGGGGCAGCGCCTGGAGGGAGTGGGGGGAGGTCTGGCAGCGCCCACAGCCCCCGAGCGGGGCAGGGGCGCGCCACGACCGGCTGCCGCTCCGCTGGCCCGGGAGGGGCTTGACCGCGCTCCTTGCGAGAAGGAGCCTCTCCCCGGCGAGCGGCCGCAGCCCGCCCGCCCGGCGGTGCCTGAAGAGCCGCGGCAGCCCCGGGGAGTGACTTGGCGGGGGGAGGAGAAGAGGAGGAAAAGAAATCAGATTGCCGAAGGGATTAGGAAGGGGGGTGGGGAGGCGAAGCCCTCTTCTCCCCCCTCCCTCTCCGCACGCACTTGTGAAGCTTTTCAGAGTTATCCTTCAGCATCAGTGGCACCGGCGGGCGAGCCCGAGGGAGCAGCGACACTGAAACGTGCTCGGCAATCTGCAAGCGAGATCACAGGGAGCGGAGCGGCCCTGCCCGGCGGACCCTGCCCCGGCCGCGCCCGCGGGGGCTGCGCTTCCCGGTGGCGATAGTTCATATACGTTAATGGGGGTTTGAGTTTTCCCTTCTCCTCTTGCTTTCCCGAGCAAGGAAGGACGGGGCTAGCAGCCTTGCGGCGGGCGTGCTGCCGGGCCGCCTGCCCTGGGCGGGCGAGGAGGGGCGAGAGGGAGGGAGAGATGCCGCTGATTAGAGG
This sequence comes from Ara ararauna, assembly GCA_028858755.1. Lineage (NCBI taxonomy): Eukaryota > Metazoa > Chordata > Aves > Psittaciformes > Psittacidae > Ara > Ara ararauna. The sequence continues at coordinate 56,878,357 of CM054380.1, read as the reverse complement.
GAAAGTCGTGCTCATCCTCGGCTTCGTCTTTCTGACAACTTTCCTGGCTGCGGTGAGAGGGCTGCCCGTGAGGAAGCAGCGCAGCAACAGCCCGAAGGAGAGGAGCTCCAAGCTGGCGGAGGTAAGGCAGCCTTTGGGGAAGGATGGTGAGCCGGGGGGTGCAGGGCCGAGCCCTCCGCAGCCCTACCCGTGCCCGGACGGCTGAGGGGCGGAGCGGCCCGCCGGGGCGGTCATCGGGGCTCGGCTCTTTCGGGGCCGGTTGTGCATCTCCGAAGGGAGCATCCAACACGTGTCCTGCGGCCGGGCCGCCCGGAGCCCCGGGTGGAAAAGCAGGAGGAGCCGCGGGGGGAAGCAGAGCTCCGTGCCTCCCCTCCGCTGGGCTGGCTCTTCAGTCGCTGAGGAGCAGAGCCCTTTCCTGGCCCCCGGGATTGTCGGATAGCCCCATGTCTGCACTGAGGCTGCTTGAAAGGGGCTGGTCTAGGTGCTTTGAGGTGGGGGCCGAGCGCCGAGACACAGCGCTCGGGAGGATCCGTTGCCTCCAGGGGGCAACATCCCCCGGAACAGAGCGGGGTCCAGCCGCAACCCGACCTGCGGCAGCATCAGTGGCGTTAGTGCCTTGCCAGGAACTCCAAAACTCCGCTACTACAAAAAGAAGACGTGACGGATTTCAGCCGCCATCTCCCCTTCCCGCTGGGACGACCCAGGGGCAGATTCCAGAGTGGTCATGCTCTGTTCTCATCTCGGCAGCCTGCGCCCCGTCTAGCATCCCGGGCAGGCGGCCTCGGGACCCCCAGGTCCTCTTGAGAGCCGGGTCCGGCCAACACTGGCTTCGGAGCGCACATCGTGGAAAGGGAAATTTCAGTGTGAAGTGAGGGACTGGGAGCCAACTGTTTGGAGCTGATGGGGATGACAGGAAGGGGATGGGGAGGAAGCAAACTACCAGGAGGGCAGAAAGAAGGGTTTGGATAAGAAAGACAGACAGTTGAACAGTTAAGGCAAGTTATTTGTATCTTGACACTGTTCTCTGGAGAAAAAGTGGCTCTGGTAGCAGAGCTGTGCTTAAAAAATACCCTTTTGGAGAATGCTACTGCTAGAAGTGGGTGAAAGGGCTAAGTGGGAAAAGTGGCGATAGGAGGAGGTAGAGTAGGATGGGGTAAGAGAAGCTCAGCCCTTGCTGGTGACACACAGCAGTGCAGAGAGCAGCAGGTTTGATCTGCAGTGCTCCTTACACTGGCAGGGGAGGTGCTGAGCAATGGCAGTTATACCTTACTGCTAGTCATTGCAAACCATGGCGCTCATCTCGGGGGAATCATGCTGGTGCTCTACTTTGCTTGTACGACTTCAAGCACAGACATAGTTGCCAGTTCCCTTTGCAGTTGCCAGCTGTAACAGGAGTAGGGATTTAAGGTGGAAATCCAGGAAAATATTGCAGCCCTGTGGCCGGGGGCATAGGACAGGGACAAACTGCATGTTAGGAAGCTGTGCAGGTCCCCACCATGGGACCTGCAGCACAATCTCAGGCACCTTTTAATCTGACATCTGAAATACATCGGGAAGCAGGGCAAGCTGCTGTCAGTCCCAGTTTGTGAGTGGCTGTGAATGGGGAGCGTTGTGTGGCCAGCCAAAGATCACATACAGCACTCACAGCGCAGCCTCTGTCCCCAGGACTTTCGCTTCTTGCAGAAATACAAACATACAAGAGGTTTATAGGCAGAGGTTTTAGGGTGGAGGTGAGGAGGAAGATGAAGAATGGATTCCTCAGGGAATGGTATATTGAAAAATGTGAGATCTGAGTATGATGTGAATGGTATGGAATAAGGGGTGGATACTGTCCTGGGTTCAGCAGTAGCACTCATTTTTCTCCTTCTTAGTAGCTGGGGCAGGGCTGTGTTTTTGACTTTCAGCCTGGGAACAGTGCTGATAACACCGATGTTCTTAGTTGCTGCTCATTTGTGTTTAGTCTGACCAAGGACTTTCTGAGTCTCATGTTCTGCCAGGGAGGAGGGGAAGCTGTGAGGAAGCAGAGACAGGACACCTGGCCCAAACTGACCAAAGAGGTATTCCATACCACAGCACATCATGCCCACTATATAAACTGGGGGCAGTTACCCGGAAGGGTTAGATCACTGCTCAGTTGGGCTGGGTATCAGTCGGTGGGTGGTGAGCAGTTGTATTCTCTTCCCTTGTTGTTTCCCTTATCATTATTATTATTGGTGGTAGCAGCAGTGGTTTGTGCTATACCTTAGTTACTGGGCTGTTCTTATCTCAACCCGTGGGAGTTACATTCTTTCGATTCTTTTGTTGGTGCTCCTGAGCACACCTTGTATCCCTCTGGGTACCAGCTCCACACTCTGCACAGCAGGCAGAAAGCGGTAGGTTTTGGCATGTGTCTTCTGACTGTGTTGGGAGGAAATCCTCTGTTTCTGGTGCCTGCGGGGGAGAATCTGGAGCAGACATGCCTGGTGTTTGAACTAGAGCAGGGAGCAGAAGCTCAGCAGTACGGTGGTTAGAAAAAAATCCAGAGTGATTTTGGGTCATAGGCGCAGATGGTTCCTGTTGCAGCACTGATACGTCCTGTCTCTATGGCAGCAGGGCAGCCGCAGCTGGAGTATTGGTTACACTATGGGTAATGCCCTACAGATGTGGGTAGAATGAAGGGGGCCAGGAGGAGAAAAATAGAAATGACAGAGCAGAGCAGATAGGCAATCAAAACCATTAAACAGTTACAACTTGGCCTTATTTTATTTTAACATCTTTATGTAAAGTAAACCTTTTTCCTAGGTTTAGAAGTGAATGGGAATTTTTATAATTTGTGCTGAGCCTCGGAGTTGCACTTCTGTACTAAAATAATCTAGAAAAATTAAATCTGTTAAGGTTTTCAGTGAATTTTGGTGTTTGGAAGTCTTCTAATTGCAGGAAGGATGGAGAGAACACATGCTTTATCTTTGGGCAATAGCCTTATCGATATGTCCCGAAGTCCTGTGTCTCAGTCAGGATCCACTGCTTCCAGTCATTAATTACCAAAGGAACCAGCATTTGCATTTACATTTTCTCAGCCTTGATACTGTGTAGAAAAGCTTTGCCTGAGTTACACCTAACCCAGCGTAAGCAACAGATGTAGTGAGAATGTTTTCTATTTCATCAGCCCAACTGACTGGAAGTTGAAATGCGTTCTTTCCAGACTGTGACTTAAATCTAAGGACAGAAGATACCTGCTCAGTTGGAGGCTTTTTTGTGCTGTTAGGGAAGGCTGATGGGCTCCAAAGCAGGAGGCAGGTGCACAGCAGGGGCTTTAGAAGCACTTTTGTGCGTCAGATGCACCACACTCTGATGTGGGTAGAAATGTGGCAGGTCCAAGCATTGACCCATACCAGCAGCTCTTCAGATTTGGGTAACTGAATACTTGGTAAAGCTTGTGTCCCTTGTGGAGACAAGGGACAGCTCATCACATTGCTTAAAGGTCTGTTTATTTTCAAAGTCAGGGGGTTTAAATGCAAAATATGTTTTGATAAACTTGCTGGACTTCAAAATATTGGCTTTGAGCATTGTTAATAAATATTTGGGTTCTTTCCAACTGATACCAGTCTGTTCCAGTACTCATTTAGTAAATAGAAAATAGCCAACATTCTAATACACTAGAAATGTAAACATTAGAAGTTATTATATCTCTGTCAACCGATACAACCGCTTCAATACCTATGCATAGAAATAATAGTACTGGCAGTAACAGTGATGGGGGTGTTGGTAGTGAGCAGTGGTGATGGGGCACGGCAGAGGAAGGCGGCAGCATGCTGTAGAGGGTCCAAGCTGCCAAGCCCAGCGCCTGTGGGCTCGGTGGGTGCTCTTCGGCAGGAGGGAATTGCTCCAAGAGCAAGGGCAGCAAGCAACCTGTGACACCCCGGGCTGTTACTGCAGGGCTGGGACTGGGACAGGGACAGGGTGAGGCTCCAGGCTGGAACTTGCTGTTGGAGTTCCCCTGGTCTGAGGCTTTGAGCAAAGCAAATCTGGTGTCTGTGATAAGGGATAATAGAAAGCAACAGAAGAATACCAAAGGGCTGTAGTTGGCTGCAAGTCAGTGGATTTGTACAGCACCTGGTATGACAGGCTCCTGCCCCCTGAGAAAGAAGGAAATGCAACAACAGTGTGTAGTATTTACTGATTACCTCCGGCAGCCAGAGTAGCGATGGGAAGCTATGCTCAAAACTGAAGGTCTCCACCAAGATGCTTTGCTTGCTGGTTAAAAGCCTTCTGTAGCAGTCTTGTTTTAAGCCCACCTGTCCTGTGCATAGGGAGCCTGAGAGCAGAGGAGTGCTTAGAAATTAAATGTATAGCAGTGACAAGATGCTTGACTGGAGATACCAGCAAGTACAGAGTAAAGGATCTCCAAGGTGACGTGGAGTGGCTGTACTAGGTAAAAAGCATTAAATGGAAATATCAACAGGGCTTGAGTGGAGTTTGTCAGGAGATTGTAAACTGGGGGAGCCCTGTTATTTCGGAGCCCTAACGTAGCCTACACATGCTGCCTGGGGAGACCACTGGGGCTACCGCGGGGGAGAACAGGGGTGTCCGGAGCCTCCCGTGTGCTTTCCCCGGGGCCGTCCCGCCGTGCTGCATGTCTCCATCGCGTGTTGACGCCCGCGCCTGCCAGCCCTGCGTGGGGCACGCGGACCTGCCCGGCCAGGACCCGCGGCTGTGTCAGTAGCAGAGTCATTTTGCCTGCGGATGTGCTTTTTACCTTTTCATTTCTTCAGCAATTAAGCGTTCTTGTCCCTGGCTTTGTCCTTGGCGGAGGTCGGATTTGCGGGTACAAAACGTGCACTGAAGCATCCTTCCGCTCTGAAAGGGGCTCTTTGTGCGCAGGGAGGTACTTCGCCCTTTGTAGCAAATTTCCTTTTGAGAAGTGCCAAATTATCTTAGTCAACACAGTTGAAAACCCTCCCGCCCTGGGGCTCAGGCTGGAGCAGAAACAAAAGGGAGCCGGGTGTAGGGAAGCTGCCCGACAAGGGGGCTTCTTCCCTTTTGACTGCACAAATAGGTCTGCTGCTCTCCCATTGTTACAATCAAAGGGGTTCCTGTAAAAGGCACATGTAAGGGGTAGAGATTAGGCATAAATCGCCCTACAGGGCATTGCTCAGCCTTCTCTCTGGGTTCCCAAAAGTGTCTCGCTCTTGCAGACCTTCTTCTTAAAGACAGGCAGGTGAGGACTTCTGCCTTCAGTTGCTGTCACTCCAAGCCCAGCGAGGTGATGGAGGGAGTGTGCTGGGAATTAATTCCTGCTTTGCTCTTGTCAGTGTCTTAGGGGTAAGGAGTGCAAACCAGGGATCTTCTGTTTTACACAGTACCAGCACAAAACTCAGAATAATCCCCAAAATGGGATGCCTGGACACTTCCCATAGGGAAGCCTGACACTCTGAGATACAGTCACAACAGCAAGGTGGCCCGTGCCGTCCAGCTCCTCCAAAGACAATGCTGCCAGCAAGAGGCTCAGTTTTTGTATAAAACACCAGAGCTCAAAGCCAAGAAGCAGGGAAGAGACTGCAGCCATGCTTCAGTGTGAAAACGTTTCCATTTGAGGCAGGAGCTTGCCAAAGTGTGAGGACTGTTTTTTTCTCTGGTAGACCATTTTTGCAGGGAACATTCATTGGGCTGTTGGATGCTTTTATGTGGCCACTTGTAAAAGTCCACCTGCATGGTATTGCTTCCAAGCAGCTCACTTTCTGCACATTCCCTCTGTGTAGTAACTTCTTTGAGAAGCTGTTGTGAAATATACTTCATCTCGGTACTTCCGAGATGTGAGACCTGCCTCTGAGTCCCCGGTGGCTCTTGGTGTGAAGGGCACTGACACCTCCTGGGCTGCAGCTTGGTTTAGTCTCCAGGGGAAGGATACAGCTTCAAAGGGAACAAAATGCAGTAAATTGCTGCCTTCTGCTGATCCCCAGTGCTGCTGGACAGGCACACGGTGGGGACCTGGCTGCAGATGGCCAGGAAGCACCCATGCATGCAGGGAAGAGGTGGCAAGGCGCGGCTTTGTCTTGGATTAGGAGCTGCTGGTTAGCACAGTCTTCCAGGGCCTTATCTAGCACACAAGACTTGAGTGTGAGGCAGGGCTGGGAATGTGTTCCCCGCCAAGGAAGCCTCTGTCATGTAGGGTACAGTGGGAGGCTGGTGCATGGCAGGGGTTTGGTGCCCTTCAGGTGAGCTGTCCTCCATCCCAGCCCCAACAGCCTGAACCTGTGTCGGAGCAAGCCAGCCCTGGCTCTTTCCTGGCAGCTGAGCCCTAAGGCACTCGCTAGTCAAGGGGATAGTATCTGTGGGGTGGCCAGAACTTGTCCTGTGTCTCCCTGTGTCTTCTAGCAGGCTAGGAGTCAGGGGAAGGCTGGTGTTGGTCTGGCCCCTTCAGTTTCTGCACTGGCTTTGCTCTATCTTGGGTTTTTTCCTTTTGCATTTTTGCCTGGGCTACAGTAGGGAAGGAAGCAGCAGCTGGAGCAGTCAGAGGGTTACGGTGTGCAGGCTAACAAATGTGGATCATTAGCTGGAACAAGTTAATGGTTACTGAAGCACATGGCGTTCAGAGCTGGAACAAGTTAACAGCAACTCAGCCTGATGCATTAAGAGCTTACGTGTATTACAGCTCAACTGTGTTAACAGAAAACATGTGCCTTAGCAGGAGCTTTTGCCAGAGAGCACCAGAGGGTATGGATGTGTGTCTGTTCACTTCCTCGGGGGACCGCTCTGTGCAGTCCCTGTGGGGCCCTGCTCCCATGCCTGTGCTGTGCTCTGAGCAGCACCCAGCTGGCCTGGTTGCAGCAGAGGTCTCAGGTACCTTCCTCCTCAGGTAAGGGTGCCTTGTCTCCTGCTGGGCTCCTCACAACAGGCACCACCCATCAAGGGTTGGCCCTTGGACCTATGTGCTTGAGCAGGGTCCCTGGTGTGAGCACAGCCCTGGCTGCTGCACAGGAACGTGTCAGAGGTGTGAACCAGGAGCCCCAGTTTCTCCACTGCAAGGTCTGTGTGGCTCATCCATGTGGGAGGCAGGGCAGCCCCTCCTGGGGCAGGTGGGGAGGAGAAACTGAGCTGTGGTGGGCTTTCCCAAGAGCCTTCTCCAAGTATGACATGGCAGACCTGCCCCTATTCCTGGGCTTGCCTCAGGCTGCCTGAGAGACCTGGGGCAGGTCGTTTCCTTTGTCTGCAAAAAGGGGGTTTACAGCGTTCGTCTTAGTGTCAAAGAGGGAGAAAATATTTACGGTAGAGAAGCACCTGCGTGTGACACTGGGGGGTGCAACAGCCAGGCATGGTGAGAGGCTCCTACTTGTGCTCCTTGCATCACAAGTGACCTGGGGAGTTGTCTGAGAGTGCCACAGGCAAGTTACTCATCAGCACCCCTGCAGGAGAGCTGGCTGTGGTGAGAGGGGCCAGGCTGTGCCAACCGGGATGTACAGTGAGGAGCACTCACAGCAGCCTGGCCAGCTGCTCTGTTCTTGGTCTTGCACAAAGTCAACTATGCCATGCCCTTGTTCCTCATGGTGCTGTGTGCTGCTGCTTCTCTGCATTGTGGTGTCTTCTGCTCCAGGGCTGGCTCTGCCTTTGGGGCAGCTGAGTCACCCACTTTGAGAAGGGTTTTGAGATTACAGTTATCACAGTTGTGAGACATGAAAATTAATGAGAGGTGAGGAAGCCTTTGATGCTGCTTCCTGCAGCTCTCTACTCAAGACAGTTGGGGTGAAGCTGGTTATAAGAGAGAGTGATTCCACATGATCTAAAGTGTTTTGATAACTGCATGAAAATTATAATCATGAGGGAGTAATAATTACCTGCACAGCCACAGTTTGCTGCCAGCTCCTGCTGGTCTGTCGTAAACAGCATCTGCCCACATAGGCATGATAACCGAGTGCCTTGTCTGTTCCACCAGTATTTGCAGAGCTCCCTAAAACCTTAAGGGAGATGCTTGAGTCTTTATTTGAAGAAAAAAGAAGAAAGCAAAACCAGCACTCAGGTGTGAGCTGATCCTGAGGCAGTGTCATGGTTTAACCCCAGCCAGCAGCAGGTTCAAGCCCCACACAGTCACTCACTCCATCCCTGAGGTGGGATGGGGGATACAATTGGAAAGTAAAAAGTAAGAAAACTCCTGGGTTGAGATCAAGACAGTTCAATAGGTAGAGCAAAAGCCATGCATGCAAGCAAAGCACAACAAGGAATTCATTCACTGTTTCCCATGGGCGGGCAGGAGTTCAGCCATCTCCAGGAAGGTAGGACTCCATCATGCCTAATGGTTACTTGTGAAGACAAATGCCTCCACTCTGAACATACCTCGCTTCCTCCTCCTTCCCACAGCTTTATAAGCTGAGCATGATGCCATATGGTATGGGATATTCCTCTGTTCAGTTGGGGTCAGCTGTCCCTGCTGTGTTCCCTCCCAGCTCCTTGTGCACCTCCAGCCTGCTCACTGGTGGGGTGGTGTGAGAGGCAGAAACACTGTGTAAGCACTGCTCAGCCATAACTAAAGCATCCCTGTGTTATCAGCACTGTTTTCAGCACAAATACAAAGCACCCCTTCATAGTTGCTGTGAAGAAAATTTAGTCTATCCCAGTCAGAGCCAGCACAGGTAGACCAGTGAGCAGAGCAGCTGGGAGATCATGGTCCTGCTCTTGTGCCATAGCTCCTTTGCAGGCAGGAGTGTAACTGAGGGCAGAAGAAGAGGGAGGCAGCTGGAGGTGTCCACTACCTTAAATTACCTCTGGCAGATCTTCCATAGCTCACCTGTCAAAGCCCAGTGTGATGGCTCCCGCTAAACTACCTGCCTATAAGTATAAAGGTGTTGTGTCTGATTGTTGGGATCGTGGCTCAGGAGGTCTTGAAGACAGGAACAGGGACTGGGTGGCATCTGCACCTTTCCCATTGTCTCGTGAGTACCCACCCAGCTCTTGACACCTGTAGGAGCACTCTGTGCCTTGACACAGTTCTGGGGGATCCGTTAAGCACATGACGAGTTGATGGATAGCAGAGGTCTCTTGCCTGATGTACATCCAGTGAGTTTTCCATCTGGCTGAAACACTGTGTCGGTAGATGTGTTATGTGCTGGTTGATGGGTTATGAGCTGGGAGGATCAAACTACAGCCCTCCAGAGGCTACAGTGGTCTCCACTGGCTGGGCTTAAAAAGCCCTTTGAGTAGTGTCTGTGGTGGGATCATCAAGGAGAGAGCATGCCCAGCAGTATGGGAGGGAGGCAGAGTGGCACGCTGCCATTTGTTCCTGTCGATTACACTTCAACCTTCCTTTGTTTCAAAGAGACAACAGTGTTACCTGTTAGCACTGGGAAAACCTCCACTTTCTCTCATCCCACCAGGAAAAACTGTCCTGAGCCCTTCTGCAAACTATGCCCCAGAGCTCCCCACGCACAGGCTGGCCTTCCCCCTGAAGCAACTGACCAGTGTCCTTCTGCTTCCATGGCTTTATAATAAAACCCTGCCCTGGAGCTGCTCCTGCCCAATTTCAGTCCAAAGGTAGATTTTGTTGGAAAGCTTTCTCCAGATCTTCACAGGTTATTTAGGTGAATATGGAAGGAAAAGTTTTATGGTAGATAAAAGAAAAAAAGTTCTGGTTTCTATTCTGTTCTTGGCTAATTCGTAAGTGGGAGAGTTTGCAGGACAGATGTTAAAATAATGTTGGAGAGAGCTTGGGGGAAGGAGTAAGAATACACTTGTGTAGACTCAGTTCTATTCAGAAAGAGATCAATAGTTCTTCTTGTGGGTTCTCTTTTCAGTACAGTGTGGTAGAACTATTCAAAGGAAACCTAACACAAGTAGTAATGATTAAGCAACAAGCCCCCCCATTCCTTATAATTATAGACCAGTGTGATACCAGCCCTTAGCAAATACACGATTTTCCTCTCTGCAGTGTTAGCGAGCCCAAAGCAGAGCCTGACTGTTGCTTCTGATCTGACTCCCCTGTGCACAGGTTTCTTTTGTTCAAGCTGAACAAGCTTATGGGCTCGCTAATTGGCTCAGGATAGGTGTGGGTGGAAGTTGTATCCTCGGAGCTTGCCCTGTGCAGGGACTCCCTTGTGCTGATGCACAGGCTCCAGCAATGCTTCACTCCTGGGGAGTTATCTCAAGTGTACTTGGCTTGGGTTTAACCCCATGATGAATAGCAGCTCTGCTCCGCAATGTATGTAGTTACAGAGAGCACTGCCAGTGGGTTCAGTGGCAACTTGTGCCAAGAGAGGAACGCGCTGGAGGGACAAGTACTTGTGGTTGTGGTGGCAGCCTGGTGATGTCCCTGGTTGCCAAAGGACAGTACAGCATAGTGACTGTTATGTCGATGTTTTCATGTTTTAAACTGCTGTAGGATCCGAGATGTCACATCTCTAATCATTTTTACATAAGAGCTGCAGCACATGAGCATTGGTCATTTGCTTTCTTAACCCAGGTTTAGCTCAGAGTGTTAGAGAAGTTTGTAGCAAAATTGCAGATTTTTAGGTCAGAAGAAATCATTAGATTGTTGGATTTCCTCCCTAGCACAGATGCAGTACATATGTGTTGAGCCCAATGACATGGGTTTGACTGTCTCCACTAGAGATATTGCCACCTTCCTTGTTAGCTTGTTCCTGTGGTTAATCACCTACGGTGTTAAAAGCACAATCCTTATTCCTCAGTTGAATTTGTCTGGCTTTGACTTGGATGTGTTGGTTCTTATTATGTGTTTCTGTTCTGGATTAGAGGGTCTCTGGTGCCAGATGCATAACTGCCTTAGAGAACAAGGAAATCAAGTCATTGCTCTTTCTTTTTAACGTGACAAATTAAATTGTACAAGTCTTTCACTGGAAAAGTCTTTCCATCCCTTGAAACGGTTTTGCAGCTGCTGTCTTTGCCATCTTCAGATTTACAAGCAATTTTAATGGAGGCATATGGACTAGAAACCAGCCTTTAGTCTCTAGAGAAATTATGTGTCCTTTCCCCACACCTTCTCCACACACCTTGTCACCCATCTTGTCTATGACGGAGGCACAACACTGGGGTGAATTACTGGCAAGCTCCTTCCCCTTTCTAATATCTTTGCTGAGTTTGTGCCCCAAGGTCCTACACTGACCCTCTGCAGTCTCCACTACAGTGGAGAGAGCCTGGATTACGTGGGGAGAGCTCCTGTGCTGGTAGGGGGGTGGTTGTGATCTTCATATAGCCTTCAGTCTAAACATGCTTTTCACAAACAGAAAGTACACTCTCCTTCCTGAGTGCTGCCCGAGGATTTCTCTTGGATTTCTGCCCTGGAAACCCTTATTCCCGGCCAGGCAGGATATCCCAAGTGTATGCAGGAGGAGCTGCGGCAATTCCCCCTTCAGCTTTGTCCTTTGCTTGGTGCCGGCTGGTTGCAGGAGAAGGCTGGAGCTCAGCTGTGAGATATTATGACTTCTCATCACTGTGCAGTCAGCTTCCATGGTGTGGTGGCAAGTGTCCTTCCCCAGTGTCAGAAGAAGGGAGCTGCTTCAATCAGCTCTGCAACAGTTTCCAGCCTTTCTCCTGCGCTCCATGGAGAGTAGGGGAGTAGAGTTTTCACTCTTCCCTTAGCTGATGCACTGCTCCAGGCTAAATGGCTTTATCCAGCTGCTCGCTAAGCAGGGTGGAGGAGAGGGTACAGGAGCACAACCCTTGAGGGCAGCTGCCTGTGTGGCTGGCAGGAGCCCCTTGGTTACACAGAGAAGGCACATCTGTCTGTCAGGATCACGGTACCATGGATGCTCTGACCCAGAGGGGACACTGGTCTTCCTTGGATGTCTCTAAAAGCCATGACTTGATAATCACTTGGGTCAGGCACTGAGCAGGACTGTACTTTCGAGGGACATCTTCTGATCCAGGGACAAATTTTATCCCAGCAATGTCTCTGAGCACTGCACACGTTAACAGGAGGGAAGGGTTGGGTGCTACGGTTCAGTAACAGTTGCTGAAGGACTTTGGGCCATCCAGGTCAGATACCCCCAGGATTCTGCTCTGGGAGCTCTGTTAACCCAGTGACAGTCCTGCAGCCGGTTCCCCTGGGGCAGTTTTACATTTTCCCTGTGGGAACAGTACTCGGAATTTCTTGAGCTTGTTTGGGCGTAAAATCTGAATTAGGCACTGAGTGCAAGTTTGGAGGCTCAGAGTCTGTTCCTGGCTGGCTTGCTCTGATGTCCTTGCGTGAGCTCAGATCCTGTTGCTAGAGGAGACCTTGCTTTCCATGTGTATTAAATTGGGGTTGTCTGTGAAATGAGCTTACTCAGCCCCGATAAGCTCATTACAAATCATGCAGGAGTGCCAGCCTCGCAGGGCTGTTGGCAGCCCCTTGTGCTTGGCTTGTGCTGGGCACACGCAGCTGGCAGCAAACCCAGCACTGGCGGGTGGTGTTGTACAGCCAGAACTGGGACACGGCGAGGTTTGCCTGCTTGCCCCTCTTGCTGCTTCTGCTGTGCCTGGGCTCCTCTTTTTCCCTCCCAGGGAATCCCTGGGAGCAAGAGGAGACCTGAATCACCAGGAGACAGGCTGGAGAAGAGCATTATTCCATAGGTCCTTCCCAAAACTGCCGTGGTTTAGATGGGGGCAGAGAAAGCTGGGAGGGGAAGGTGCAGGCAGGGGGCCTGTCTGTGCCCACGTTTGCTGCCAGCAGTGCCTCGGGAGAAGGGTGAGCCCAAAGGCTAGGGAGAGGGGTGAGCCCAAAGGCTCTCGCTGGGCAGCACAGGCTCCCTCCTCCCCACGGCCCTCTCTTCTCCGGGCCCATCTGGTAAAGTCTGTCACTGGCCTTTCCCCGCGCCCAGCCTGCTCTGGGCAGCAGCCAAGGGACCAGCAGCGTCCCTGCTGCTCTCTTCCCTCCCCCGGGAACGGGGGAGCCGCGGGCTTTGATGTGTGGGCACAGGGCTGGGGACAGGCTGTGTGCGCTCATGAGAGCCTGGCCAGGCTCCAGCTGCCTTTGAAGTGCTCCAGTGATCAGGATGAAAGGGAGGGGAGTCCTTCCCCAAGCCATCTGGCTCTAATTGCAGGTAGAAATGCCTCTCCGCGTCCCCCGTGGGGAGGGGGCACGCCGCTCTCTGCCGCTCTCTTCGTTAATCCCGCGGCTGTCGGCTGGGCTGGCGCGAAGGGCGAGAGCTCGGGAACAAAAGGGGGTTTCAGCCGGGCAGCCAGAAATAGGCAGCCGCTGGCGACTTGCGGGGGGTTCGGGCACCTCCGCTCCCAGCCCCGGGCTGCGGCGCCCCGCAGGCCTGCCCGGGGATGGCCCGTGCCGCCGAGGGGTTGCCAGTTGTTCCCATCTCCGGTTTCTCGGGCGCACTGGAGCCTGCTGGCCCTTTGACTCGAGCTTTCTCATGCCAGCGCGCCGAGCGCGGAGACGAGGAACGTGGGAACTCGGCGCGGTCCCGCCGCTTGACAGGGTGTGCTGCCCGCTTCCCAGTGCTCCAGCCGGCTGGAGCGGCTGCCCTGGCCAGGCTCCATGCCTGCTCCTCAAGGGGTGGGGCTGGCTGTGAAGCGCCGTGTGCCGCTGCAGAGTTAGAGCTGTTGGCACCCCTGGCAAGTACGTTGTCGCGTCCTGTTTGGCCGGGTTGTGTCTACCATCTATATATATCTTTCCCCAGTTTGGGCAGCATCCGAAATCTCAGTTAAACCTGTGCTCCGTGAAGTTGTCTGCCCTAATACTGTCACCACAGAGCAATTTATTTATGGGTGGTTTCCTCCCTTGTCATAAAGCCCTTGTTATAAACTTTTTATATAAATGTATAAAATTATCAATCGTGAGCTCTGGTAACTCTGTGACCAGAGGCAGCCTTTGCCATTACCCATCTCCGGGGACCAAGAACTGGCAAAAAAGGGAGAGCGGGGAGTGGAAAGGCAGGTGAGACGGGCAGTGGGGCAGCAGAGGTGGGCAGAGAGGCTAGGGATGGGAAGCCTGAGTAGATCTGTAGGTTGTTCAGGTGCAATGGGCCCAAGCCCTGGCACAGTGCAGGCCACTGAGTGTTAATTGATTAATTAACATGTTCATTGCTGCCCTGATACTGCAATGAGATGGGGTGAAGGAGCCGTTTAGTGCAAGAGACCAGGCTCCCCTTGCTGGGCAGAGGTTTGCTCCCTGCACAGCCACCCTCAGATGTTCTCATCACCTCTTCTCTCTCCAGGTCTCTGCCTCATCCGGCCCCCGTTCAGCAGGGGATGAGGAGCTGCCTCCATCGGGCAAGGCGCGGGGCCTGAGGCGGAGCGGGCAGGCTGGTCTGCGGCGGCACAGGCGCCGAGGGGTGGCTCAGCAGCCTGCCAGGAGCCCGGTGGTGCCACAGCCGAGCAGCACTGGCCAGGATGAGAACCTGCCTTTCATGCTGGACCTGCAGAGCTTGCCAGGGCTGGCCAACGTGGACCTGAGTGCCCAGAATCCCAACATCCAGGTAGGGAGCAGGTCTGCACAGGCAGTGAGGGGATGCAGGCCAGCACTGCCTGTCCTCCCCAGCCTCATTTGGTTCCCTAAGAGGAAACATCTCCTGGGTGAGGTCCGTGTGGCCACTGCCATCTGTCTTCTTGGTAACTACCAGATGCAAATAGCTGGCACAGACAGAGTGCTTGCCACAGAAATTTGGTCATGGCATCTTCCCTGTTCCTACCGCCCCTCTCTGGAGGCAAATGCTCCTACAAGGGTGACTTATCAATTTCTGATGGTGGTGTTGGTCTCTGTGGGTGATCACCAGCCACCCCTACCCCTCCTGCTTTGCCTCTGCTTCAGTCCCTTCCTCTTGTGCTCATTCTGTGGTCCTGTACCCCAAAGCATCTCTGGCCTCTCAGACTGGAAACCAGTACATGGGCTGGTAGGTCCATCCCAGTGCTGTGCCCTGGCTCACTGCCCTGCTTTATATCTGGCCTCCAGGTGACCATCGAAGTGGTGGATGATCCTCAGGCTGAGATGGAGATGGACTTGTTGAAGGAGACGAGCAATGACTGGTCCCTGACGTCCCCTGAGTGGTTGTCTCACAAGGACCTCTTCTGGCCTCTTTTCTGGGAATACACTGACCCCACTGAGGAGGACGAGGAGGAAGAAGAGGATGAGGAGGAGGAAGAGGAGGAGGAAGAGGATGACAACCTGGATGTAGGGGACAGGGAGGAGGAAGAGGAGGAGGAGGAGGAAGATTACACAGCAGAGTATGAGGAGGAATCAATGCTCAGTGGAGTGGGAGGTGACTGGGACCAGCAGTGGCCCAGGCAGAAGAACTGGATCTTTAAGGACAAATATAATTACGGTGAGTCCTCCTGGGTGCCTGCAGCTGCCCTGCAGATGGGCACTGCCCTGCCTCGCTGCAGAGGAAGCAGCACTGCACTGCACATCACAGCACACTGGTGCTCAGCTCCTTCTAAAAAATAAGCAAGCATGCCAAGGAGTAAGGCCAGCACCCAGCTGAGGCTGCCAGTGGTCAGACACGCCAGCATCCCAGCGGGAATTGTCCTTGCATATAGTCAGACTGGAGCCTGGATTCTAGCAAAGGCATGTTCAGGTGAGAAATACCATGTAAATGTTTAATGGCAAGTGCTGCTGCCATTATCTCTGTCCCTGGTGTGACACCAGTGCCAGAAGCCTTTACCACAGACCTGGGCATCCTCAGGAGAGGAGCTGCAGAGGGCTTTGATGGGAGGTGCTTCTGGGCAGACAGGCCAAGGCATCACAGCAGCTCCCTCCTGCAGCTTCCTGGCCACAAGGACAAAAGCAGTCAACCTTTCCTACCACGTTGATGCTTCAGCATCATGGCCAGTGAATTAGGCGGGTTTGGTGGGGATGGGGATGGGCAGTGCTGCCTGTCTGGGTCAGTATGACTAAGAGCAAAGCCGTAAGAACAAGAACCTTTGCTTGGGAGCTGCTTTCCTGCAACTGACAGCAAGGACAGGGCTGGCCCTTGGCACCACATGGCCAGACACCTCCATGTGCCCTGGGCAGCGCTAGGCCTGCATCTCTGTAAAGGACCTCCCAGGGACAGGGCAGAGCTGAGGGAGGTCCTGGGTGGCTGCTGGCTCCCCTCCTGCTGAGGCTGTGCTGGGATCCACCACTCTCTGCCTCTCCCCTGTTGTGCACAGACTATGAAGATGAGGAGGAGTGGAGCCCGTGGTCCCCTTGCAGCATCACCTGTGGCAGTGGCAACCAGAAGAGGACCCGGTCCTGTGGCTATGCCTGCACAGCAACAGAGTCAAGGACCTGCGACCTGCCGCACTGCCCTGGTGAGCCCTTGGCAATACCAGTGCTTGGGCACTGACCGATCCCAGTGTGAGCTGGTCTCCTGCTGCTGCGGGCTGGGCATTGCTCATGCTGCAATGGCTAGTTATGTTTAATGTGATCTGGGCTAATGACCACAGGGGTTTGTTTCCGTAATGAAGCTCTAATGAGGCTTTTACATGGTGCCCAAGGGTGGTAGAGCTGGGTTCCAGCTTGGTGTGCAACTCCTTGCACCTCTCTCACATTGAAAGCTTAAAACGCTCTCCTGAGCAAATGAGCTGCTGATGGAACTGGCTCTATCCACTGGGTTTTGCATAACCTTGGGTGGGTCTGTCCTGCAAGTCTTGCTGCTGGTCCACCCTTCCAGGCAGAGAGCCAAAGCATTGGTGGGAGAGGGAGTGGAAGATGGATGGTGTTTGGTGCCCTAATGGAGGAAAAAACCCCACAAATCCTCCTGGTATTCACCCTGGAGCTTTGGTTTGTTTTTCCTTTCTCAAGGAGCAGATGGAGAAATGGTCTTCCCCACAAAGGAGATGCCTTTCAAAAGCGACAACACCACAGAGCTCTTCAGCTCAGGTCAGCTTCTGTCTCTGCCTTGTTCTGGGGCTTCAGTGCCAGACCTCATGGGGACTGGCTGGTGGGGAGGGCTCTGCCGAGGGCTGGAGCATTTGGTGTCCAGTCCTAAGTCACCCAAACCTCTGCCACAGCAGGCTTTGGCAGTCATGCAGGCAAACCCAGTTCCTCCCACAGCCCTGGTACAACACAGTTCTGCTTTGCAGTGCGGTGGCTAAGGCCAGCCGGCCACATACCCTCTCCCATGGGGGAATACTGCCAGCCCAGCCCTGTGACAGGCAGCTCTGCCCTAGCATGAAACCCCTTCCACCCTGTTAGTGCCTCAGGGATCAAGCCTGGCTGCTCCTGCCTGGAGGTGCTGGTAAGGCCATGGGCAAAGGGGAGCTGGGTAAAGTATGGTGCGGGCTGTGCGCGCCCTCACGCTTTGGTGTCCTCCCCCCAGAGATGGACAGCTGTGAGAAGTGGCTGAACTGCAAGAGCGACTTCCTGACCAAGTACCTGAGCCAGGTGCTGACGGACCTGCCCAGCTGCCCCTGCTCCTACCCGCTGGAGGCCGTCTACAGTGCTGTCAACCTGCGGGATGAGCAGCAGGGCAAGAGCTTCCGATGGAGGGATGCCAGCGGCCCCAAGGAGCGCCTGGACATCTACAAGCCCACAGCACGCTTCTGCCTGCGCTCCATGCTCTCCCTCGACAGCACCACCCTGGCTGCCCAGCACTGCTGCTACGATGAGCACACCCGCCTCATCACCCGCGGCAAGGGGGCCGGCGTCCCGAACCTCATCAGCACCGAGTTCTCCCCGGAGCTGCACTACAAGGTGGACATGCTGCCCTGGATCCTCTGCAAGGGCGACTGGAGCCGCTACCACGCCGTCCGGCCCCCCAACAACGGGCAGCGGTGTGCTGACAACCCCGCCGAGGAGGAGTACCTCTCTCAGCTGCAGGAGGCCAAGGAGTACTAGCCTCAGCCGTGTCACAGCAGCCATGGCTGCTGCCGGCTCCCACCCCAGCACAGCCTGGTGAAGCCCTGGCCCTGCTCAGGAGCTCCTCGCTGTCGCTGGGCAGCGCAGGGAGGATGCAGTGTTTGTCTCATCCCCCTAGAGGGATGCCTTGGCCCTCCTTGGATTTGCAAGGGTGCTGGAGGTTATGATGGTGTGATGGCTGTCATGCCACATGGGGTGGTCCTGCACGCTGGGATGCCTGGCCTGGCGCACAGGGAGCTGCAGGGAATGGGAGGTGTAAAGGTAACTGGGGGCTGTTCCCGTCTGCTTTTGTTCTCTACAGTCTTTCAATGCAAGCTGAAAGCTGAGCATCTTCAGGGTGAAATGGCCTCAGTTCCTACTGGCTTCATGCTGCATCTGAGGAGCTGGGCTGCTGCAGGCAGAGCTGCCGGCTCTTCCCTGTGCACCTGCCCTGGCACACGCTGGTCTACTTCTGAAACTGGGGGTGGGTCCTCTAGGGAGGGGCAGGGCTGTCCCAGCCATGCATAGAGTGCAGGTGCCCATCTCCTCGGGTTTTGCATGCATGGTTGGGAAGGAGCAGGGTTTCATGGGTCCAGGGGGTGTGTGGGGCAGGAGGAGACTGGCCACATGGGCTCCCTTGGCAAGGTTGCTTTGCCACTGTGGTTTGGATTGCAAAAGGGAGCACTGTGTGCCAAAGCCAGACACACATGGGCCTCAGAGAAGGTCAGCATGGGGGAACACCACCTGTGTGCGTTTCAGCTCCTCTGCCTTAGTGCTTAGGGGAGCAGCGTGGCAGCACCCATGCAAGTCCCACCACCAGCCTGCCTTGGCAGCCCCATAGTGGGTTTCAGTGCTCGAGAGTACGTGTGACACTGCCCAGCAGAATGTCCTGTGTTTCGAACCCACAGCCCTGCTGGGGGCAGGAGGCAGCTCAGCTGCCACTCCTGCTGCTACTGGAGAGCAGCAAAAAGCACTAAGACAAGTTCTCAATGGGGATAGCAACAAATCAGGCACTGCTGGGAACACCCAGCATTGCCCTTCTCTGGTCTGCTGCTGGCCTCAGGCCCTACTCCATGCTACGTCTGGCCAGGTCCCCAGCAGCCCAGAGAAAGCAAGTCGTGTGCACAGCCTGCGCTCGTCAGGCTTGCTGCCTGGCCAGGCGAGCCAGTGTGCCTCCACAAGTGCTAGTAATGTCAATACCTGGCGTTTGCAGATCATGGTGCTCTCCACCGGTGCTTTGGTCTTGCCTGGGTTTTATTCAGCTTGTCACAGGTTCATGGCAGTTTCTCCCAGCACATTCTGGGGGCTCCCACGTTTCCCACAGAGAGGCTAGGCTGAGCATCTTTATTCCTGGACATTCACTCACTGAACCTGGCAGAAACTTCATTGCTTCTATTTAGCGAATTTTCTGCACTGGAGAAAACGAAAGAGCAAGTCAAGCACACGTGTAGTCTAGAAGTGACTCAATTCTTCTTCACATTTCACCCAAAGCTGTTGGCTACTCCATGGTTTTCTGCAGGACACTGTTGGACAAAAAGCATCTGTCTGGGTGCAGAGGTCCTTGGTTGACTGTCCTGTGCTAGGTCTGTCCTTTCAGGAGGTCTCATAACAATCTGGGGAGTCGTTGTGGGAGTATCTTTTATGTGTTGACTGAATGTTGATCCTTTTGCCTTGGTTATGGATAGAATATCGTGTCCTTGGTCATCAGTACCTAAGACTTCATTGCTTGTGAAAGTATTAATGAAGTTATCACTGAATTATTCTTATCTAACTATTATTGCACACTCATATCCCCAGAATCCACTTATGGGTGTTATCAAAACAGGCAAACACCATCCATTTCCCAATAGGCATGCAGTCTGAGATAACTGGTATTATATAAAGGGCGAGAAGGAAAGCATAATCAAATAAGCATGGATGGTGACCCAGACCATGGTAAGTTTTCATGACCATTACATGTTCCCCAGCCCAAATGGTCATTGGCTCACTAGTTTCTGGTAAAGACCTGCTCAAGAGAGGGGGCAGTGATCTGACAGCTTGGTTCTGGGAGCCTGGCACATGTGTGGGGAGGCTCAGCAATAGACACAGGTGTTTTTATGGGATGCAGACAAATCAAGTGGCCAAGGCCATGGAAGGATAAGCTTGTTATCTTCTGTCATTCAGCAGAGCATCTTCATATTTCTTCTCCCTTATCACACATAATCATTAACATCAGCAGAGTCTCAGAGGAGCTTATTTACCATCAGTGCACAGACTTCTTTAAAACAACGTCCTGTTAAACTTGCCTAGTGTGCAGTATTAGACCCACACATAGAAGCAGGACCACTGCAAACAGCTTTTTTCTGAAGGAGGCTTTCGATAGCTCTGCCAATTTGTTTATTAGACTGGCTGCTTTCTGAGGAATTGCTCTTATAAAAAGCAATGTTGCCCAGGATTTGCACCCACCTCCTCTTTATGTTGGGTATGTCAACCAGTCTAATTCCCCCAGAAAGAAAATACCATTTCAGTAATAAACGCAGTTCCCATCCAAGGGCAAGTAGAAAAATTTGTTGCATTGAGCCACCCAAAAAGCTGGTTGAAAGCTGAGTGGCTGTTCTGCCTCGTTGCCTCTATGGTTTGGATGATACAGGCATGAGCTGGAGCATGAGAAACAAGAAGCAGTGTTGTTCCTCACACACGCACCTTATACACCAGGAGGCTTTGCGGGCCGCCAGGAGAAAAGCAGGAATTAAGCAAGCATTTATTTTTATATCCCATCAAAGATTCCGTCCAGCCCACTGCTATTTAAGTGATAAATCCCTAAGCTTCCACTCCTTAAGTTTATTTTGTTGGGTTTTGTTTTGGGTATTTTTAATATGTAATATATATAAAATGTTTTTTATTCCTACAAAGTTTCATAGAGAAGAATTCTTTATTCTGATGCTGCAATAAAGCACTTTATATATGTATGTGTTGCTGATGTCATTCAGTTGGGACTGAAGCATATGTTGCTATTTGTTTTGGTTGAGAGGGAGGATACCATGTTAAATGCTATGTGTCTTGGATCCCCAGCACCACATGTACTACAAAGACCCAGGTGGCTTTGCCTCCTTCCCTTAGCATTTGATGATGTATGGCTGCAAGAATCAACAGCTAACAGAGACTAGCCGGAGCCCACCACCACAGCCGTGGGATATGTGAAGTTCTGCTCACGGAATGAAGCCTACTACAAGAAGACTATCAGGGTCAGTGCTGAGAAGCAAATGCATTGCCTGTGCCTCAGCCCTGACCCCAGGTTTTATTCTGTGCTCAGCCTGGCCAGAGCTGAGTGTCAGCTGACCTAACACCAGCACACTGCTTTAAGCAGGTGTTGAGTATGAGAGCAGGTGAAAAACCCAGCATCATCCCAGCTGGAAAACTGGTTTGGCAAACCACCTCCATAGCCAACAGCTGATGATAGGGGATTTGCAAAGCCCTCCAGGGGTCACAACTTTTTGTTTTTGCCATGAATTTGCTGCATAAATTGTGACCACTTCCAAGATCTTGCTGCTTGCAGCTGTTTTCCCTCCTTCTCTCTTGCTCCTTTTGCTTTGTGCTGGCTGCACATCTGTCAAGGGTTTTCCACTACTCCAGCACAGGCCTCTGCTCCACAGCTGCCTGCCACCACTGCTGGCCCCTGCCTGGGGGAGCAGATGGCTCCTCTCTGTGAAGGATGCTCTGAACTTCCCACTCGTCTTCTGTGATATCAAAAACATTGTATATAGGGCCCAAGCCAGGGGTACAAACTCAACTGTGCTCTGCAGGAAAAGAGCACAGAGAAAATCATTCTTTCCCTGGAGGGTAGTTAGTAGTTACTGCTGTGGATGTAACATGCCTAATGTGCCTTTGCCCTCTGCAACAAGGTCCTTGCTGTGCCAGATGCTGAACTCTGCTCCGAAACTCCTGGGCTATAGAAATCTCACATCCAGAGGACAGAAGCAGGAAGAATTGATGCCCTAATTCTGCAGATGCTCAAGACCCGGAGATGTCACCTGAGATCACGGACTGACTCTGCAGCAGAGTCTCAAGCTGCACCTCTGCCCATTGTTTTAAACACAAGATTTCTTGACCAGTTGAGTTGCCTTAGTCTGCCAGCCCGGACTGAAGCTGGCTCAGCCGTATCAGTTTGCCAGTGTCCAACTTGCAGCTGAGTTGGTTTGTACACAGGAGGAGCCATGTCTGGATTTTGCTACACACAGCCGTCAGCATGTCGCTGCTGACCTTCCTTCTTGGCCCCAGACGAGTCAGGAGCAAGCTGTGCAAGGACCTTCGGACTGTGAAGGCACCGGTGCGTGGTCAGCTGCCGGCGGGACAGCCCAGGTGAGTGGAGCCCATCTCTCAGGGACAACACATGATTTCATCAGAACACGATTACAGCAACAGAGATCCCAATAGCTGTTGGGTTTAGGTTTTTTCCAGAGCTTTTACTCCAAGAAGCTGCGTGTTGGAAAGCACACAAGAAGTCCAGCCGGGCCCAGAAGAAGCTGATTTGAGAAGAGAACACAGAGGACGATAATGCCAGGAGAGTCTGGCCAAAGTCTGTGGAGCTAACCTGAACTGCAAGCTTGGCCTTAGCCTAGGAAAAAGCCAAGCATGGTTATAATGGTCTGTGGACCTTGAGTTAAAACTGGAGCCCCAGAAAGGGAAAAAAACCCTCTGAGACACCCCGGTTCCTGGTCAGTGAAGGGGCACACCCTGCTGTGTGCCACATTAGCCCTGTGCACTGGCTGCGCTGGTGCCATCTTCTCTGTAGGAGAGTAAAAGAATAAGTCACAGTAGCTGCAGCTCTTGGCAGCAGCCCTGCTGATCATAGTGTGAGCACTGGGTGAACAGGAGCCTGTGGCAAGACCTGGTCTCCTGGGCTTTGCCTTTGCCCCAAGTGGAGAGAATCACCCAGAGGGTCCCCAGCACCCATTAGAGCCTGTCCTTATGATGCCATGCAGAAGAATGCCAAAATCACACTGGGATAGCCCTGCCCAATGTGGCCATGGGACAAGATAGGGATTTACTCCCTCTCTCTCCACAGAGGATGGACCCACATGTTTGCAGTTGGGAAAGGAGCATCCTGCCCTCCTTCTCTGACATGCAGTGTCCAGCTGCCCCTCAGAAATGCCTGAGAGGAGCCCAGCTGGTGGCATCTAGTCCCTGCTTTGTTCCAGGTCCTTGCAAGCATATCAGCTGTTCTTCTCTCATTGTATCACAGCCTTCGGACATGGGGATGTACCACAGAAAACAGATTCAGGCTGGCTCTGGAGGAAATACACAGCCGCACCATGGGGATGTGAACAAATCATTGCTAACTGGCAGTCCTGCTCTCTCCTGGGCTTCAAGCTCTCCAGTGATGGAGATGCCACAGTAACTTTTAGCTTTACTGTTCTTGCATAGAGATATATTATTTTCCTAGCAGCCAATCTAAAACCTTCCTGCTTTATTTTAAGCCCACTGCATCTTATCTGCAGTGGTCACAGAGAACATATTATTGCCTTATTTGCTCCTACCTCTCACGTATTTCAGAATGTTATCATTGTGTTCCCTACTTTCCTCCTTTTCCACAATGTTCTCTCCTCTAGACTAAACAAATGCAATTCTTTCAGGCTTTCTTTTGAAGCTGTACTTGTAGACCTCTGGTTTGTCTCGCTGCCCACCACTGGGCTTGCTCCGAGTAATTTATGTCTTTCTTGAAGCATGCAGCCCAAAACTGAAGGCACTGAGTCTTATATGAGGCTTTTTTAAATGATATACAGAAAGATTTCTTCCCAGGACAGCCCAGCCTGGCCAGGCAGCTTTCATTCCCTTCCATGATGTTTTAAATTCCTGTTCATTTGAAAATTCATCATAACCTGCCCAGCTTAAAGGTCTTTCACAGATGGACAAATACACTTCATTTTTTTTCTCCTGGATCGTTTTTCACCGGTTCAAGATGATTTTCAATCCTAAACTTCTATTCTAAGGGCTTTACAGCACCAGTGCTGATGGATTGATATAAATTATTTTTGACTTTGAAGTGATCAATTATGTTATCTTCTACACTGACACAGACTGGATTCATTGCAGTGCTATTAGGCCTTCCCCTATTTACTACTAAAAGTATCATAAAAAGCATTGACTACAGTCTTAATAAAGCTCAAATATTCTGCCAAAGGAAGGCTTGAAGTTCAGCTGATAGGAGTCGTGCTTGATGTAGCTGTGATATAGGTGTGCTGGCTGTTACTTGTTATGTGATTAGCTGAGTATTTGCAGGCTACTGGCTGCATTTTTCAGGGGTGTTTCACAAATTGATGTTACAGACTGACCTAATTCCCTTGGCCCTCGCCTCTCTCCTTCTTCTCTCCATCTCTCCAGCATCATTCCTTATCTAATTCTGAAAGATTGCTCCACTTTCCCGAGTAAATCTTATATGCCAGACTGTGTTAAGCCCTGCCAAGCTGGAGACATCCAACTCCTTTCACTTTGGCTTTAAAAAATACATTGAAGTTCTTCCCATTTTGCCATAGAAGTACGGCTGGGATGTTGTTTCAAAGCGGTTTTAAGAGTTACTTATGCTAGGGGCTTTCAATCCCTTTGATTTGGGGCCTGATTGTCCCATAGAAGTTTCACACAGATAAATGATTAAAACACACGAGAAAGGGACGAGTCGTAACAATTCCACCTAAACCAGCATCCAGTCTCTGGCAGGTGACTCGGAAGGAAGAGTAAAGAGAAGGACAAGCTCATGCTTATGTTTCTCTGAAGTACTTTCCTTATTGCCAATAGCTGGTGGCCAAGAGGCTTCCTGAGCCAGATGTGATGGTTGCTCCGTTTAATAGCCCTTGGTTGTTTAATTCTCCCACAAATTTTTCCACTCCTGTTCTCAATCCATGTAAACTTTCAGTGGTACCATATCAGCAGCTGCAAGAAATTCCAGAATTCACTAAATGCGTTCAGAGGCCCTTTGGTTGGGACCCCATATGATGTTGTTTGATGGCTGTTCCTTAATCATCTTAGCCATGTGCATCAAATGCGTGTGGCATCCACCTCTGACCTCTCATCACCAAAAAAAAATCAGTTTCCTTCTATCTCTGTTTTCTGATTTTTAACCTCTGTTCTCTTTAATTCACACGACTTTCCCTCTTATCCTGTGTCAAGTTCAGATTCTTGAAGAGCTTCTGGGCAGGAGTATACTGGACCTTGCTTTTCGCCCTCAAATGATACAGCCCCCCCTTCCCAAAGTAGCTGAAGGACTAGTCTCTCCTGACACAAGTAAAGCAAAGATCTGCACCAGGTATCAGTTGTAGCTGAAGGAGTAGGTCTCTTTGCTGAGAGCAGGCAGATGTAATATAGGGGCCTTCGCTAGCATGCAGCTACTTAAGGACCAGATCACCTTCACCAAGTAAACAGCTGGTGTAAGGCATTATCACTGCTGTGCCCCACAGAATTAGCATATCCTGACACCATGCCTCAGGCCAAGTGCTTGCTCACAGTCTGGCCTTTAGCACAAGGTTTCCTTCACTGGTGGGTTCATTCAAGAGATTTTGCAGTGAACAGCAGGCAAGGCATGGATGACTACGCATGCTATTCTGTTGCTGTGAGGATGGTGATCTTGAGCCCAAGGTGCAGGAAGCCAGCTGGGGCAGCAGCAGCATAACTCAGGGCAGTAAGTTTTGCTGACGAAGAGCCCTCAAAGCACTAAGCCTGTGAGCCCCATGAAGGGTTGCTGGCTGAGGCCAAAGCGTGTCCTATTAGAGTAGCAGCAGGATGCCCGAAGTAAACCCTGTTTGTGATGAAAGGAAGGCAATTAAAATTCCACTTCAGCTGCCTTCCTGTCCCACTTCCTAACCTTCCAGCAGCAGCAGGTGATTAGCAGGGCCTTGCCTTTTGCTGCCCTCGCTCAGCTGTACCAGCAGAGCCCCACTTCAGGTGAGCGCTGCTGCCACGGCACAGCCAGCTGCCTGCATGGCTGCCAAACTATAGCCAGGACACCGTGATTCAGCTGCCAAGTATGTCTCAAGTTAACTTAGAATGAGCTCATTTTTTCAGTTTTCAAATCACTTGGCTGTGAAAACACTTGCTGGCTCCGCTGTTTAAGGTTTCCCATACTTCTGTCCTGGATTTCCCAAAAGGAAAACCAAACATGCATGCTGCAGCGGTTATCAGTCTACTTGCATTGTGTTACACTCCCACAGCCTACAGAAATTGTACCATAGCTCATCTGTGCGTAAGAATCTTGGCAAAACACCCGTGGCCCCCTTCCCAGCGAGATGATGCCCTAAGGAAGACAACCCTGCAGGACATAGGGAAGCCCAACCTTATCTACAGGTGCCCAGTCTTTGTACAACTTCCCTTGTCTCACAGGTCAGCACCAGGATAAGCACATGATACAAATTTATTTCATATCCCACTCTTAATGTCCATACAAACTTTACCATCAATAATCACTTTGGAATTGTGAGCAGAAAAGGCTAGAAGTGCTCTCCATAATTCAAAAGGCAACTCAAACAGTTTGTTTTCTTTTTTAAACAGGCACTGAAGATTTTTCCCCTATCTCTCTCCCTACTCAAGCAGATGGCTACAACACACCATTCACATTGAAAACGAAAGATTTAAAGACAACCCCAAAGCAGTAAACCTCACCCAAGCAACATTACTTTTCTAGCTTACCAGAGGTACTCTGCAGAAAACGAAAGTATGCAAGAGAAGTTCCTGCCTCAAAGGGAAAACTGAGCAATTCAGTCACCCCTGAGGTTAAGCAGATTGACATTCAGACCAGAAGTCGATTTCCCCCCCATCCTTGAAATAAATTGCCTTAGAAGACACATCTGGGAACTAACTGTATTAGCAGTAAAGTACAGGCACGTGTTCTCCCTCACCAGTTGAAGCAACAGCTGAAGTGGGGTCAGCTGAAAGTACTGCACCTTGTTTATTTTACAGGAATAAATCCCACCCCCGGTTAAGAGCCTACAGTTTGCTTGGCCTGAAGCTCTCAGGAGGTAGCTGACCCTGGGCACCATGACCTGCTAGAGCTGTTTTGTAGGTGAGTTTCTCTGGCAGTGGTTTGCCAATTGTCTCGGAAAGCAGGTGACTAAATGACTGGCATTCCTGTAGAGCAAGCTAGTGCAAGAAAGGATTGTGTTGAAGAAGGGAATGCGCACAGGAGGGGAATAGCTTGAACAGGATCTCAGATCCCTTCAGAAACGAGAGGGGTTTGAAACATTTACTAGCTACAGATCAAAAGCAGAGAGAAAATGAGCAGCTGCTCAAACTAAAAACTGCATCAAGCTCCTGCTCTCTGCTCCCCAGAAGTGAGTAGTAAATCTCACTGGGATCAGCACTCCTCATTGACCCATGTTTTTCCACACAGATCCCCCCCTCTGCCTATTGACCAACTCTTTGAACTCAAGCCGATCTGAGGACACAAGTCCCACAGTGGTTTTTTTTAAGTTAGGTTTATTTAGCAATAGAAGTATGTACATGTAAGAGAATCCCCTGCAGCATGAGACATGCACAAAGCAGTGAGGGACTGAAAGTGGTGCTGCTCAATGGCCTTCCGCATCACCTGTCATCCCACTTTACTCGGCAGCAGGGCCAAGATTAGAAAGGGACAGGTGAGAAATTGATCAGTTCATGTGGCAGAGTCTTCAGGCAAAGCCTTCCCAGCAACCAGTATTAAAACAAGCGGGCACCATAGCCAAATGTCTGTTTAATACCCTCGAAGTAGTAGCGCTGCCAGCCTTGCTTTGTTCTTTCCTCCTCACTGGCAGGAATGCCCTTGCCTTCCAAGCACACCTCCGTCTCACCACCTTTGTCGGTGAAGTTCAAGGTAATTGTTGCAAAGTGCCCTAGAGGAACCAAAGCAAACCTGTCAGCAGTGTGTAGTACACAGTATATGCTGCCGCAAGGAGCTGCTCTGCTCCTCCTCTCACACCCCACCACTTAAAAGACTCCTCAGGATCCTTCCCCCGAGGATCTATTTATGACAGCTGCAGGCCTTCCTCACAAAAAGGGAGGAGAGGGCTCCCTCTTCATGGGGTTCAAAGCAGTTGCAGCCATAGCTGAGCAAGATGCTACTGCATCATTCCTAATCCCGGGCCACTGCTCTAAGCGGTGGCTGATGATTTCGACCTAATCATGTGGGATATGAAGCTTGGATAAGGTCGCCCCAGCTCCCAGAACACTGTGTGCTCCCTGATCATGAGCCAGAATGCGGTGTGGCACATGTGGCTGGAATTCTTAAAACACAGGCAATAGCTGTAATACCACAGTCCATTTTTGGACTACTTACCAGCTGGCCAAGATTTAAATCTCCATTTCATAACAAGTTGCTTCTCAGGCACCTTGAAAAGTGAGAGAAAGACTGAGTAGTTGGTTGGGGTTTTTTTCAGATCCCGCAATCTAATAGAAAGCAACTAGAACTGTTATCTGAAGCCTTAGAGACCCCTTGAAAAACACACAGAGGGAAAGCGATTTAAGTGTCCTTTTTCTTTCCACTCCTTCTAGGATGGCAGGCCATAGTACAGCCCTAAACACCAAGATAGCGTGCCTGCCCAGAAGGCTTTAGTGGCAGGAAGGGCAAAAGAGGGAAAGGGTCAACCTCCATCTTTAACATCCCTCTAACCCCTAAGTAAAATCAAAGACAGAGCAGATGCATCACCAGAAGCCAGATTTTCTCCCCAGACTCAAGGCCCATACACTAATTCATACTCTAATCCATACTGTCAGGAATGCTCCAAGTGATTATAGGTAACTGCTGGGCACCAGGCAGAACTCCACAGTCAGCTACTTGAAGCACTGATACAGAACTGGTACCTCAAAAATAAAAAGGCCGCCCACGAGCAAGATACAACTGCACTAATGAGTACTTACTAAGTCAACAAACTCTCCTGTGACACTGCCATCCAACAGCTGAAACTTGCCTCCTTTATCAGCCTCCAAGGTGGCTTGTGCATGAGTGAAACCTTGAACCATCTGAAAAAGAATTCAGGAGCAAACTTGCATTACTTGACATTATCTGCTTGCAAACTTGTTGCCTAATGCCTCCCACCCAGCTACAAAAGTTCTTGAAGATGAGGTAAGTCAATAGCATCAGGTCTTCATCAAGAAAACACAGAAGCCCTGCCCCGGCCAAAAAAGCAAGGTTAGAGCCACTACAGCAGCATTCTGCCTAACAAGGGAAAAGAATCCCTAACTTTCATATTCTGTGCAGTGCTCTGCAAGCCACATTTTGATTTACTCTGTTGATTTCTTAATGAAACCTTGTTCTCAGAAAAGGTCATATTTTTTGCTTTTACTAGAAAAACAAAGGCGGAACAAAAGACAAAGACCATGTTTAAATAATGGTAAGAAATGCTTCTCTTTCTTCTTGCACTACATAATAAGTCTGCAAGAGAGGAGCTATTTACAAAATAAGCCTTGATACTACCGAACCTGAAGAGGAAAAAGCAAAACAAAGCCAAAAAGCACACAACTGTAAATATCAAGAGATCTGACCACACGCCATAACAGAGGCACATACAGATAGGTGCTGACAGCAGCCCAGAACTGGCTTCTGATTGGCATTAATCCTCTCTTACCAACTGTGTGAAAAGATGCACATGTGAACTTTAAGCAAGCATTCTGCAGACCAGCTTTTTTATTCCATTCTCATGGATTGCGAGTGTCCTACAGAATGCCTTAAAAAGCTTCTTAGGAACAGCCTCCTGTGTGCAAAGAATAATTCTAAGAACAAGCTTGACATTACCTCCTGAGTAATGAATACCCGGTAGAGCTCTTCAGGAGATGTTAAGAAGGTGTCTTTCAAGCTGATCTTACACGTAGGGATCTTGACTCCTATGGATTTGGACTGCGATGTGGCAGTACTGCTGCTAGCAGCCGTCTAACAAAACAACAAGCAAAACAAACACACACATTCTTTTTTTCCACCCTAGGAAAGGAATAAAATCAACAAGTGGTTCACATATCCAAAAGAAAACAAACAAAGGCCTTTTGTAAAGATGTCATTAGGTACAACCACATTTGAGTGTAAAAAGCAGCTTTATCACTCTGCTTAAATCAAGAAATATCATGTGCTGCAAATCCAAACAGGCAGGCCTACACCACAGACTGCCAACTCCTGAACATATATATATATATTCTATAAACAGCACAGGCTGCTCCTGTAAGCACTGGAATGTAATACTGTGTACCTTTCTTCACAGATCCAAAAGCACATTTGCATAGTTTCATTTACCTTGCGGTCTTCTGCTTTAGGAGCCACCTGAGGTGTTGTTTCCATATGTTCACCATTCACTGTGGGCAAAATCATGCCCTGGGTGAATTCTGGAAAGACAGGAATGTGCTCATTAAACTAATAAAAGATCAAACCTTTCAAACTGTTCTTTGAAATACAGAATCAAAAAGGGCTTCCTGGTTTCTCCCCTGCCCTTGACAGAAAACCCACAGCTTGAAACAGTTTGCTTTAAAAAAGTAAATAGACCTCTTTTTACAAGCAATTAATTTTTCTTGCCCTCACTACTCTACTGAAGGCCATACCTGAACCTGCCTACACTAATAATTAGGATATTTACCTCCTATTCCCAGCCTAGACATACCAATCACTCTCTTCCACATGTTGCTATCACATTAACACTAGCCTTACATAGCTTTTCTTCTCTTTCACTCTCAAATATAAATAGCAAACACATCTCAGATACTTTTACCTTGCTGGTCTAGACAAACCAAACCAAGCTTTTCCATTTCTTTTCAGACTGGCTCTCCATTTCTCCTATCATTGTAGTAAAGAGTAAACTTACTTCTAACTCTATCTTTTATCTTTTTTGACACCAGATGCTAGGACTACATACGCAGAACCCAAGGGAGGCCTCACCAGTGCCCTGTCCAGCAGCACCTCCATAACTCCACCAGAAGCTTCAGCCTCTTTCAGTATGTTTGCTTTCTCTCCAGCTCTGTCACTTCTGCCTTTACCAATTATAAAACAGTTTGCTCTTTCTCCTTGCTCTTCATCTGTTCAAACTGGCAACACTCCATCATATATAGCAGAATTATATAATTAGTTATACAGCAGAATTCTATTACATGTATATATTCATAATACATGTATCCTGCAATACTTGGTTCCCACCTATTCTTCATTCCCACAAGATCATGCAGTTCTTCCCAAATAACATTCTCGTCTTCCACTGGGTGCCTGCATCTCCCACCCGGAACACTAAAGTGCCTGAAAAACCCCAAAGGCACAGAAATACGATGCTGGAAAAAACGCAGCCAGTGGTGGCTAGTACTCTCAGCAAAATGAGTATCTAGCATGTGTAGCGTAACACAGGTAAAGGGATATAAAAGCAGTTGTAGCAATCCCAGCCTGCACTAGAGGGCAAAGCCAAAATCCATCAAAGCACAATGATTTAAGTCCAACTGCTGGGATGAGAATTATCTTCTAAAAAGGTAATTTTGATTCAGATGCTGAAATAGCTCATTCAATGACACCAACAAAACCTGCAGAACAATTTCCAGTTGCCAGTTACTCTCAAATCCAAATAACAATAAATGCCTTTACTAAAGTAGCAAAAGAGAAAAAACAACAAACTTGAGAGAAGATATCACCTTCCAAGGGACTAAGCAAACTAAAGGCCAGGTTATGCCACATGCAGTGACTGATGCTCTGTACCACTGAGGCAGCAAACACATGTTACTAGATTTATTTTCTCTGTATCTGAGCTCCAGCAAGTGAAGGATATTCTCAGCTTTAAAACATTAGTCCAAAAATGGTGTTTATTTTTGGATTATTAATAAATCTTTCTGGGTTATGCTACAGTGTCTAGAGACAGAAGTGCTTTTTGCCAAACACTTACCATTTTATAAGACACAGAACAGTTACCGTTGTTGCTCTGACACCATCTTGTTGAGATGGGGTGAGGAACTAATATTCACTCCTCTCATTACCCTCATCCCTTCTTTAGCATTAGCCCATATGGGTTCCCATAACACTTCTCCCTCTCAGTTACATACCTGTTTTGAGAGTGCTGATGTAAGTTTTCATTGCATCTCTAATTTTTTTTGCACCCTCTTGCTTCATCAGGGTCTTTAAGGTAGTGTCAGGCTCATCTTTAGCAAGGCTGACAAGGATCTAAACAAGAAGGACAAGTGCTGGTTTACAAAGCCATATTTGCATGGTCCTTTCATTACTCAATTCAGTATCAGTTAGACTTGGCTACACTTTCACAAGCAGCAGTGTAGTTTTATTAATCTTTCACTTCATTTCTCTCTGCCTACAGTAATGTACACAGGTACCTAAATACCTTCATGTGTTGTAGAGCCCTTATATGTTATGGGGGGATGAAACAAGACGACCTTTAAGGTCCCTTCTAATGCAAACCATTCTATGATTCTGTTAACTTAAGCAGCCTCTAATACTAAAAAAGTTCTACACAAATGGTCCAGAAAAGGTAACACAGAAGAAAACATTAATGCTGTGAGGTTTCCCGTTGGAACAGCCATATAGCCAGCATGCTGTGCTTACCTCAACTTCATCGATGTCATTTTCATCTGAGAGATTAGGAATCTCCACGTAACCTTTGTATTTCACCCCAGTCTTTGAGGTGCCTGCAATTACAATTAGGTTGTTCAGATCAACATTTCTTACTTTGGTTGCCGTAAAAACAAACTTGTACCATAATACAGTACTTCTCTTCATTACTGTTTCCCAAATGAGATAAGTATCCTTTTCGTATACTTGAATCTAGCCTTGAAACAGTGGGGGAGCACATCACTCACCAGTCCACGCCAGCTTGATAGCCCACTCATAGAAGAATATCAGCTTCCCTTTACGGTTATTAATGGAGGCCTCTCCATCCAGTTTGCTCACTTCTGTCACCTCACAAGCCCCTTCCTCACTCTCCACCCTGACAGGAAGGAGCAGAGTTTTCAGCCGCTCCGTGGACCAGTTGGAGGCATCCCGCTCCGTCCTGCGGGAAAACCGGGCGCGGTGAGAACCTGGGAAGGGCCACACCGCCGACACGCGCTGCGGCTACCTAACCTCCCGCCGGCCCGTCCTTCCTCCCTGCCCCGCTCCAACGCACACACAGCTTTTAGCATTCACGGGTACCCCGCACACAGAGAAACGCAGGCTTTCCCGGAACACCGGCCGGGACAGCCCCACCTCAGCACCAACACCAAGCAGGGGAGGGAGAAAGTGTAAGGAGAGAGCCGCTCCCCGGGGCATCGGCCTCCTCCGCCCGAGGGCACAGGGCCCTGCCGGGCGGGTCTCTCCGCCGCGCTCACCAGTGCCAGTTGTTGACGTTGGTGGCGTCCGCCCGCTGCTCGACGATCCATCGCGGGTCTCCCTCGCCCCACTTGGCCATCGACACCGCCGCCGCCTCCGCTCCGACCGCCCGTGGAAACTGCTAGAACCGCCGCACCACCTCCCGGCTTCCGCCACCGGCACGGTCCCTTCCGGCGCCCTTCCCCCGCCACGCGCGCCGCCCGGCCGCTTGGTTCCGCCGCGCCGCTTCCTGCTGGCGCCTGGCCCGTCCGCGCCCCCGCCGGTCGGCACCCCCCGGAGCCGGGCTCGCCGCGCCAAGCAGCCGCCCCGATCCCGGCTGCCGCAGCCCAGCCCTCAGCAGCCCGCCCGCTGGGACCGGCGGCGGGGCGGCTGCGGCGGCGCGGGGCACGCCGGTACTGGTAGTGCGCGAGCGGGGACGCGCCGTACCGTGCCGCGGCAGAAGGACTACTCGTCCCGGCGTACCCCGCGCGGCAGCCGCGCCTCCCTGCCGTGCCGTGCCGTGCCGTGTCGTGCCGAGCCGCTGCCTGGCGCGGAGGAGGTGAGCGGGGCCGGGGGGCGGTGGCGGAACAAGCGGGCCGTGGCCGGGACCTCCCTTGAGGCGGCCGCGCTGTGCCGTTGCAGATGAGCAGGGTTCGAGCGGACGAGGAGGAGTACTGGCACAGCTCCAAGTTCCGGGCCTTCACCTTCGATGACGAGGATGACGAGCTCTCACAGGTACGGTGCGAGCCCGGCTCTGCCGCCGCTCGGCGTGAGATCCCCGTCCCCGGGTGAGGGCTCCTGTGGGCTCGGCTCCGCTCTCCGCTGAGGGTCTGTGCGTCGGGGTAGGGGGGGGATGGAATGTTGTCTCCTGCCCTGTGTGGAGGTCACCATGGGGTCCAGGCTTGCCCCCCGTGGTGGCTAGTCCGAAGTCTCATCAGGACAGTGGCTCCTCACCCGTGCACCAAACTGCGCCTTCTGATGGTTGACCTGTCAGTGTCTGTGTGTCAGTGGCCTTTGGGCTCCCGGTGGTGAGGAAGGGCTGCTGTGTCTGTTGAACACCTACAGGCACAAACACCCCCTCCAGAAAAGGCAGTGGAAGCTGAAGAAGCTGTGTCCAAAGCTCTGAAGGATGTTTTTTGAAGGGAATAGGGAACAAAGCACACCTGCACACTGGTGGTCTTTATACAAGCCCTTTCATTTGTCCATAGCTAAAGGAATCCAAACAGGCAGTGAATAGCCTTCGCGATATCGTTGATGATGATGACGACGACCTTGAGAGGGTCAGCTGGAGCGGAGAACCTGTGGGAAGTAAGTGCAGAAGTGCTGCAAGTTATCCTGAGACAGGGGGAGTTTAACACGCAAGTCCCATAGTTTAGTTGAGCTCAGGAATACTACTTGGTACCTAATCCTGCACGTCAAATCTAATTCAAGTCTCTTCAGGCCACTTGATTTACCTGTGTGGATTCACTGGAGACTGAGCAGAAGCCCAAATTACATCAAGCAATGCAGACGAGTGGAGGGAGTTCACTGTGCTTTCCCTAATATGTAGCCCATCTTAGGGCAGATATTTTGAGGTTATGGCATGATATTTATCATCCTCAGCTGGCCTGCAGGATTCTAGGTGATGATTTCCCTCATGCTGCTGCCTGAAATGGCACCATCTGAAGTTCTCTGTGCTTTGTCCCCGCAGCGCTTTCAGGAGACACTCCAAGGTTTAGTGTGTGTTTGTAGACTGACTGTTATGCTTGAAGTTTGAAAGGGAGTTGTAAGCATTAAGCAAATGTGTTTCTAGTGGTGATGGGAGCAAGCTCACTACCCACAGACTCTATGTTCTCCTGTGCTTTGGAGTTCCTGACCTGCAGAGTATGCGGTACTTGCTAGCAAAGTAAATTTCCAAACAGTGGAAATTAACATTTGGATCACCAAGGGGACCTTCAAAGAGTCTGTTCTTGTCCTGTGCTGTAGCTCCTCCCTCTGGTTTGGGTCATTTCATTTCTCACCCAAGGCCTCTACCTATCATCTTTTTTGCTCTATCATCACCCTGTCCTAAAATGTGTGTGCTGTGCAGCTGCATGAAAAATAGGGAAACTGTCTCAAACAAGCTGGAGGGAGACGTGCATTGTTGCTGTGAGCATATGCATATGCACATTGATAGCTGTTTTGTCTCTCTGGGGAGGAAAACTATCTTAGTTTTACAGTGTTCAGGAAGGTATGTTCTTATGCTTCTGTAATTTGAGGTAAGTCTGGGATTCTCTGTCTTGCTCTGTACCTTTAGAACAAGGATTATCCCTTTGTTGCCTATGCTTTATATGCAACAACATAAAAATGTTGGGTGGTCTATGCATATTTTTTATATAAGCCATAACTAGCTGTACAACACTGCTGAAATAAACCATTTCTGGAGGAGAATGCACAATTTTTAACAAGCACTATTACATGAGATTGGAATTCTGTACACTGCATCTACTTGGTGCTGAGAGTCACAGTTATCAGTATGTGCTAGTGCAGAGCTAACTGAACAGGACACATTTGATAACATTCCTGCTGTGCCATAAGATCATGTTTTACAGGGTGGTTTTCTCTTTCTCTGTTACAAATGACCTCTGTCTGCACATAGGTATCTCCTGGTCAATCAAAGAGACAGCCTCCAGCAGCACTAGCTCACTGGAGGGCCGAGACTCCATCCTACAGAAGGGCTCATCATCTTATGCTGCTTTTCCCAAACAAGTTTCCTCCTACTCTCTAAGCAGTTTATTCAAAGGTGGGATTCCTCATATACAATGTGGACAAATGGGTTTTCCCTCAGGAGTGTCAAGGGGCCATTGTGTTATCTAATGTAAATTGTTTTCTCTCAAGTGTATTGCAAAACAGAGAAGCTCTGATCTCTCCTCAGTGTGAGAGTGTATATCCTACTGGTCAGAAATTGGAGATTGTCTTGTGCAGAAGATCATATGCTCTCATGATATGGGAGGGTGCTTTGGAGATAATGGCTCCTTATAAGCTAGGTTGCCACAGAATAGCAAGGTAAAACGCAGCACTATACAGCAATCCATTTGCATAGAAAAGAGCAGGCTAAAAAAGGACTGGCTTAACCAACATGAGCCTTATTTGATCTTCAGTACTGTAGAGAAGACAGGTTGATTATCCTTGTCTTGGATTTCAGTAGGTTGTTGCTGGTATTACAGTTTGGCCAGCAAAGTGTAACATCAGCAGTAGGAGCAGTGGTAGCATAGCTGCTTATGGGGGGGAGCTGCACAGCAGGCTATGAGGACGCTTACACAGCTTGCAAGAGTTCAGCTCTATTGTCTCACAGCCAGGCAATAAAACATCTTTTACTTTGTCTCTCTTTCTCTGGGGTGCTTTTTTACTCTTAACTTTGGTAATACAGTGGTAATGAAAGGCATCCAAATCACAGCCCTGGTGAATGAACCTGGCTGTGTTGCCATGGCCTAAGCAGTGCTGTGTGCCTGAGCCTCTGCTCTGCAGGTAGATGAGCGAATTCAGGCTCTCTCTCTCCCGGCCTTAGCAACAAGAGGGTAGATAGGGCTCGGCTATGATATGGTTTGTTATGCCACAGACAATTTCAAAGCCTTGGGCTACAAGCAGGTGAGCCCCAGCTATGCTGGTGTAGTGTGAATCGCTATAGAGAGTGGCACAGCTGTAGCACACTGGCTTGCAGTGTAGGCTTGTATTTCCTCTGCAAGAGATATTGCTGGTAAACAGAGAGTCTCTCATGAGTGTTTTTTTTGATTTCAGGACGAAACAAACTTCCAAGTTTCCAGTCCCTTTCAGACGGTAAGTTTTGAATCCCTGCCTCATTTTGGGAAGGGTGCAGATTTATGTGAACCAAAGCATTTCCATAAAAGGGAAGTGTGTTCTTCCTTATGTTGCAGAAAGGGAAGTGAATCATGGGTTGCCTGAAAGCTATTCAGTAAAGAAGTGAAAGAGTTGGCGTGATGGTTTGGGGTAATCTGCATATGCACAGCTGTCAACTGGTGTGTTCAGTGCAACTTCAAATTGCCATTTGGTGCTTCAGTTTGGGTCTCCTACCACAAAAACGGGAAAGGTGTTTTTGGAGGTGGGTCTGAATCAGGATTTTGATGTGTTACTCAGCTTTGCCTTTCCCTTGCAGCCCTCTCTGACACAGGAGTTAAAAACTATGCCCCAGACTTGCGCAGACCAAAAGCTGAGTACAAGGTGAGCAGCCTTTGTAATGTCCTGAGTTCAGAGTACTGCCAGGAGAACTTCATCCTCTATTGGCTTCGTGGCAGGTGATTAATCACTATTTCAGACAGCAGATGACAATGTGGGGTATAGGACAGGAGCTGCAAAATGTATCCTCACAGTAATTTAGGTGTTCTCTGCTTTTGCTCAGCAGAGAGCTTTGCTCGGGGTCTTAGTTACTCCTTCTCCTAATGAATGGCGCAGCAGTCTTTGTGAAAAGTATTTCTAAATAGTGCTTTGCCTGTAAGCTGCTTTCATGCTGGGTCAGGTGAACTGGCATCATGCGTGCTCTTTTGTTTTTTATATCTAAAAGCTTCTAAAAGGGAGTTGCACAGAGGTGAAGCTCCAGTTAGCAGGAATGTTCTCCCAAACAGGCAGTGTTAGGTGGTGTAGAATCTAGTGGACTTTGGGACTGGGTGGATTCCTCCTGCTAGCTGTGAGGTTGTAGTTCCATGTCCCCAGGTCCAGCCAATGACAGGACTGAGCACATATTCCCTACAGATACAGACATTCACAATACTGTCACAGCCGCCTGTGTGGATTAGCAGACACAGGAACCAATGCCCTTACCAGCAGACACATAAACACACAACACTCAAGCCCGATCCTGAACTTCCTTTCTGTCTGACCAGGATTGAATTCCACTAGTGGAACACACTGTCTCTCCAGTAGCTGGTCTTAGACAACCAGTTGTTTTGTAGCTGAATCCCAGACCCCAGTATCCTCCAGTTGCTGGCACCTAGACCCTCGAGCCCCTAGGATTCATGGTCTCATTCCAGTTCCTGGTACTCAAGACTGCTTGTTCTCCTCACTGGCTGGTTGAGCTTGAAGTTCATTAGCATTCATATGAATACACTTGGAATAGAGAGCCCACCCACACAGGAGTGGTTAAGTATAGAATTTAATGAGAATATAAGACAGACTGCAGTGATCCATTGCAGGGCTCAGTGAGACAGGCACACTAACTAGCCATGCGTTTAACTTAGCTGGCACCCCGTAGCACCTTTCCCCTCTAGTTTCCCGTGCTTGTTCTTGCCTTATTCATTATGATCCCTCCCTTTCCCTGCTTTTTGTCTTTCCTGTAAAATTCTGTAACAAGCCTCGCACATTTACACAACCCTCTGAAAACATCCCAGGATTCTCTTTCCCTTGTATGTCATACTAAGTCTTGTGCCCCCAGAGTTGCATGGTGTCTGAGGAAAGTTTCTTTGGTTTACTCATCTTGGAGGGTTTTATGCAATGGGGAATGACTTAATGTGTCTCATTTGATGGTGGCAAGGAGTGGCCAAGTCGACGTGCTCACATTGTACCTATTGAGTTCCTGGGTGTTCTTCACCTGTCCTTGGCCATCTGATCCTTACTAGGTTGTTGTGTTTATGTTGATGAGCCATTAAACACATAATCCCACAGGCAGCACTTCCTGAAAGCTAATCCGGAGAAATAAGTGTGCCCTCTTGCGTTCTGTTCTGTGCATGCAGAGGCAGGGATGCAGGAAGGAAAAGGGTTGTACAGCCCCTTAAAGCAGTCAGGAGTATTGTAAGTGAGGTGAATAAAGGCTGAGGAGCTGCCTCTGGGCATAGGTGCTGGAGGGAACCTCAGTGCTCAAGATATGTGACAGTCATTGACTTGAGAGGCTCATGTCCCCTAACAGGGCTGGATGAATCCATTTTGTTTCTTTCAATAAATCTTCAATGAATTTACAATTCAGTGTCTTCAGGGCTGGTTTTGGTTATTGCTTTTTTCTGGCTCTTTTGAGGTGGAAGGCTGAATTACAACCACTGGCTCGAGTGCCTCGCAAAGACTTAGGTGCATTCTTGGAGTCTCAGTTCAGGAGTGGCTCAGGCCACTGCCCCTTTATGTAGTGCGTCCAGATTGTAGTGTCTGCAAGCTGCGGGCGAAGAGCTTTGGTCATTGCAGCAGTGACAGCATATTACCTTAAGATAGTTTTGCTACAGGCTTCAGTGCTTTTGTCATATTGTACTAGTCCTATGCAACTGTCCAGGCTCTTGTCTGAGACTGTTGTCCCTGCATTCTCCACACTGCTGTGGAATGCTCACCAGCAGAATTCTGTCTGAATTGTAATAAGAAACTCCTTCCCCTTCAGTTTTGGTTTTGTCAGTTTTGCACGTGTTTTGCTTGTCCTTCTGAAAGCAACATTGGAGCTTTAATTTGCAAGGAAGACAACCTGTTGAAATGCACTTGTTATAAAGGATATGATGACAGACCTTACTGAGACAATAGAAAAACTCTGTTAGCATCTGACTGTCTAGCTTCCTTTGCCACCAGCATGCAGGATCTGAAAGCCCAGCATCTGCACCTGAGCACTGCAGGGACACATCCTACTACGAACCCCTCCTTGGAGCAGATGAATGATAAGTCTCAGAAGCTACACATGGACCATCATTCTGATCCAGCACAAGCAGAAAGCAGCTTGGGGACTGCTTACGTGATCTGGCCTCTTGAAGCTCAAGAGCTCTTTATTTTTCTTGTGACAGGATTACAGCAATGATTGGAGCCCCAAAGACACAGTCAGGCGAATGCAGAGGGGCAAGGTAAGGACTTTCCACTCCCACCTGCTTGCAAGAGACAGAGGATGGGTGGTCGTAAACTGGCTTACAGTTTTCTGTGCTCCTGGCTGTTCCAGGAGCAGGGAGGGGACCCATGTTACTTGCAGCATGTAGCAGGCTGGTCTGCCTGCCTGCTGCTTTGCCAGGTGGCAGTACTGGGATCACATTAGCTCAGGAGCAGCAAGGTTTTGTTGCATTATTTACCTGAGTCATCTCCTCAGCTAGGCTCTGACAGGAGGTATCTGTGCTGCTGTGTCCTTCTCTACCCTTTCTGCTCCTTGGGGGTGGGTTTATGGAAAAAAGTCCGAGGGTGTGGGGCTTCTTAGTTGGTGGCAAATGGAGGGAGAAAGGCTGGAGCAATCTTGGTTACACTGGAGCTGGAGTCAGTCTCAGCTGTCGCAGTTTGAAGTGAGCACTCAGGCAGCTTGTGGTTTTACTCTGCACGTATCTCCTCAATGCCTCAGGTGAACTAAAGGCTGACAGGCCACAGTTATGGGGTAGGAATGCAGGAGGTCTTACAACTCTACTTTTCTTGTCTCCCCTGTGGAAAGGGCCCTGGAGAGTTTCCTCCTCCTGTCAGGGCTGGTGGTTTGTACTGTGCAGGGAAGTTTAGCCTTGTTACAAGAGTGTTTGTGCTGAACACACAATGTCTGCTTCCTAGCCTGGGCAATAATGAGAGCTAATTCTGCAGCCTTTGTAAACAGATTCCCAGGGATCATACAGCATGTGATTTCAGCGAAATGAGAAGATCTGTGCTGGTTACCAGGGCAGTTATTCATGTTGCTGAAAGGTTTATGGGAGCAGAATAAGTAGTACCTTGGGGGTTGGTTCAGCCGGGGGCTTGTCTGGTATCCCGTATAAGCCTGCTAATACCTCTTGTGTCTCCAGGTCTGCTCTCTTGAAAGATTTCGCTCCCTGCAGGACAAGCTAGTGCTCTTAGATGAAGCTGTGGCAGGGCATGATGGAAATGTCATTACAGCTGTGAGTTCTGCTGGGGCCATATAAGGCTGGGACTTCCTGGGTGACCCCACAGAGGGTGCTTTTGTGCGTGCAGTCAGTTGGCCACTTAATCTTGCAAGATGGGGTGTTGTTCTTTACTTAAAGTGAAAAAGTTACTGAAAAGTGTAAAAGCTTAAGACTGGGGATTCCATATTCCCTCTGACTTTCCTGCCACTCTGCAGAGTTCATGGAGGTTAATAACAAGGAACCTGATCCTTCAGCCTTACAGATCTTTGCAGCTATTTCTTGAATGCCAAGGTTTAGTTTGCTCATTGCAGCACAGAGAATTTGAGGGGTTCCTCCAGTTTATCTGGCTTCAAAGCATCAGACGACAAATGGGTCTGTCACATCTTCCCTCATTCAGGTCTTTTAAGCCCTTGAATCTCTCATGGAAAGGTTTTTCTTTGTAAATCTTGGTCTCATCACTTAGGAGATTAGCCAGGCAGCTGTGGACCTGGCTCACTGCCTGTTGTGTGTCTGGTGGATAGCAGAATTTAGGCTGTAAGAACTGTGTCTTCAGAGGCCCTTTGCAAAAGCTTCCTCAGGCCTTGACTAGTTTGCTGTCTGTTTTAATTCTGGTGAAGACTGATCTGATCAGCTGAGAGCTGCCTCTCTGTGCTCACAGGTCCTGATATTCCTGAAACGAACGCTAAGGAGAGGTAAGTGTGACTGGAGCCAGGGTTTTTGTTGTGTGTTTCAGTTAAGGGCAGAGGGGCTAGTTCTTTCACTGAGCTAAAGTCACAAAGAGAGCATCTGAGATATTGCTGCTTTAGTGAGCATGAAATATTTTTACAGTGAGTGTAACGTGGGAGGAGGGATGGTGAATGCCCATAAAGGCCCCAGTGAGGAGTTTTGAGCAGCAGTAGGTTGTAGCAGTGATGGAGTGAATTCAGCTGGCAGCCCAGTGAATGGGCTCTTCTCCTATGCTGTAGCGACCAAGACTGTTTTGAGATAGGATAAGGTTGTTGGATCCTGCTAGTGGCTTGCAGCTCTGTGCACCATGCTTGGTCCCTTCTGGCTTGGCAGTGCTAACTTACCTTACCCATGTGTACATTTCTCTCCTGCAGAGATCTTGTTTCGGGAGCTGGAGGTGCGGCAGGTGGCCTTGTGCCATCTGATCCATTTCCTCAAAGAGACGGGTGAGCAGAAGTTGCTTCTGGATCTGCTCAGGTGAGGCTTTTGCCCAGACTCATGGCAGGGCTGAGCACACTGCCAGGATCCTGCCTTCAAGTTAATGCTTGCTCATTCCGTTTTGCAGGTTCCTAGACAGGACTGAGGAAGTTGCTGTAAGTATTCCCAGGAGCAGAAGCTACCTTTCCTCAGGGAAGAGGGAGTATAGTGGGCAGGGGGAGGCCAGCTGCAAGGTGTCTGGTAGTCAACAAGAGCTTTGCATTCCTGTTTTGCCCTCTGGAGTCCTGTATTTCACAAACCCATGAGAACAGACTGTGCTTTTTTTCTCTCTCCCTTCAGCTGTCCCAGTACCGGGAACTTTTGAACATACAGG
Source organism: Ara ararauna (assembly GCA_028858755.1). Taxonomy (NCBI): domain Eukaryota; kingdom Metazoa; phylum Chordata; class Aves; order Psittaciformes; family Psittacidae; genus Ara; species Ara ararauna. Next base: position 56,836,088 of record CM054380.1, on the reverse strand, counting down.
ATGTAGAAAAAAGGAGGGAGTTTCTGAAAGGCTGCATTGGGTAAGAAAAAATGCAGGAGGGTGGGAGGGATGTCAGTGCTTCAAAGAAGGTGGCGGTAAAGAAAATTAGACCTCTGACACAGTGCAACAGCTTACGTAGTTTGAGAGCTAATGTTAGTTTTGCCTCAGTGGGAGTGAGGTGTTGTGGACACACTGTGGACCAGAGAGGAAGAATTTGTGATCAGTAGTCCAGCAGCATTTGCTGCGTACTTGGAGGCAAAGATGCTTCAGGAACCTTCTGAACATTAACCCTTCAGGTTGTGAAGGATGAAAGCTTGGGTGCCTGAGCACAGTAGCATCAGCTTTGTTTGTTCTGTGAGGGGTGTCGTTTAATTTTGCCGCCTTTGGAGCCTTTGTAGTAGAGAGCCAGTTGGAGAGGGCAGCAGGGGCAGAAGCTTGAGTACTAGCCACTCAGAGTGGGGAGAATGAGAGGTGTTCCCCACGTCTTGGTCTGTGGGGAAGATGTTTGGTAGAGAAGAGCATCCTTCTGAGTGTACTGTGTTAAGAGTTGCTGACAGTGTCTCTTCCCTCCATGTCTGACCAGGCTGCCGTTTTCAGCTGAGGATACCTCCCATATCCAAGACCATTATACCCTGTTGGAGCGACAGATCATCATTGAGGTATGAAATCTTCCCTGCTGGAGATGGCTGGGCCTAGCTGCAAGTTCTCTATCTGTTCCTGACTTACACCACTTTGGATCTATTCATCCTGCCCTGGCTAGTGTGGTTTAACTGCTGTCTGAGCTGCTGTGCCAGGCATGTGTGTGAAATACCAGATACGAGACTTCATGGCACGTTGAGGCTGTGCTTGTGCATTGCTATCACAACCCTCCCCAGGTCTCTCCCTGCAGCTGGGTCAGGCAGTTGCCCTGGCTCATGTTCGCTCTTTTTCTGATTCCACAGACCAATGACCGGCACTTGGAGACATCTGGGCAGTCAGAGATATTTAGGAAATATCCTCGCAAGGCTTCAATTCTCAACATGCCATTAGTGACCACCCTCTTCTATTCCTGTTTTTACCACTACACAGAGGCTGAGGTGAGAGTGATGTGGGATAAGGGTTATGTCTCATCTCTATATCCCTCAGTATGTGGGGTGGTTAAGCTGGGGCATACTAAGGAAAGAAGGGGAGGGAGGTCATGTTTTATCCCTCAGAGAAACCTGGAGAAACTCAATGCTCTTTGTCAATCTGGGACCAGTTTGGAGTTTTCTTTTGTGCTCCAAGATGGGACGTTCAACCTGGGACAGCATGTCAGGGAGTTGCCTCCTGGAAATCACTGTCTTTTATTTCTTCAAGAAGTCAGAATTGGCCCTTAATCCCATGAGTTTGAGATAGTGATACACTGATTTTGGAAGTGTTGGATGTGCACCAGTTGAATATGTAGAGGAAACCAAACCAGAGTGCTGATGGGGTGGGATAGTTGCTCTCTTCTGCCAGCTGTTCTTCCTGTGGCACTGACATGAGCAAAAAGCAGTAAAAACTTGGGAAGATTCACCCTGTATGAGGCAAACACCTTACAAGAGATATCCTCTCCCCTCGCTGCCCTGCTGAGTTTGCACTAACTTGTCTGCTCTCTCTAGGGAACATTCAGCAGCCCCACCAACCTAAAGAAAACATTTAAGGTAAGTGAGTCTCCTGCTGTCCTGGCAGCACTAGCTTTAAAATGTGGGCAACCAAATTGTACTTAGCAAAGGGGCTGGGTAGAAAGAGTTTGAGCAGCTCAGCGCTGAGGTAGGGAGGGGGGCAGGGCATCTTTCTTGAGCAGGGACGTTCTGGAGGCTCAGAAAGGAAAGTGGGAGCCATGTGGAAGCTTTCACTGAGTGTACCCTTGCTGCAGCAGCACTTGCAAGTCCCCACCTCCTGCTGGCACTGGCCTCAGGCAGTACGTCTCCTTGCCTGGCTATTGGTGAGGGTCCTGACAGGTCTGGGGCAGATGCCATTCCTGCCCAACCCACGCCGGCCTTCTGAGCTGTGCTGGTGCTCTGACTACAGCTTTCTGCCTTGCAGATTCCTGATAAGCAGTATGTGCTGACTGCCCTGGCTGCCCGTGCCAAGCTGCGAGCCTGGGATGATGTGGATGCCCTCTTCACTACCAAGGTGAGCTGCAGAAAGCCTTGCTGGGGTCTTATTTCCAGGTTCTGATATCTCCTACTAATGGCTGGCTTGTTCTGGAGTGACTGGACAGACTGGTTTTAATTCAGCAGTGCCCAGCGCCTCTGCTGCAATACATTCCTTCTCTCCCTGCCTAAGACCTCTGCTGGGCCTGGTTTGGCTACAGCTACAAGGTCAGAGAAGGGGACTCTCTGCTCTCCTGCTCTGTTATAAAAGGGTTTGCAGCCAGCCTGCACCCAGTCACTGAATGAAAGGCTCTGCCTGTGGTGCACATGGTGGCTGGTGTCATACATTGTGGCACTGGGGAAGAGCATTTTCTGGTGGCTGGAGGGAGGATTGCCCTTTAGGATTAACAGAGGGTTTGGCTCTCATTTCAGAACTGGCTGGGCTACACCAAAAAGAAGGCACCGATTGGCTTCCACCGGGTGGTGGAGATCTTGCAGAGGAACAATGCTCCTGTGCATGTAAGGAACTGCTGCTTATGTACACCTGCTCTTTGTTGGGATTTGGTGTGTGAATGATTCCCCAAGTGAGCTGCTTCCTAGCTGGGAGGGGAACAGCTTGCCAAGCTATGGGATGGTAGTGAGGGCTGGGTCCTAGGTCTGACTGCAAGACGGACAGTGGGCCTACAGCTGTCTGGCATCTTTCTCCCCATGGTGAATTGCCACCTTTTTGCTACATTAACTTTTTTTTTTTACTTAATCCAACTGGCAATGGTTAACCTGATCCATAGGAATGAGATAGCCTAGGACTCTGAGCTTTGTGAGCAAAGCTTTACTGCCTCTGAGGCCCTGAATTGTCTTGTTCTGGTAGCTTGTTGCTTTAGGAAAGAAGCCTTATGTCTGTGTGACCAGTGACCTTGAAAGGTTTTGTGACTGGGATGAGAGAAGGAGGCAGTAGTTACCTGCAGAAGGGAGCTGAGAGGCTCTTCCTTCCCTCACAGGTGCTACAGGAGTATGTGCGTCTGGTGGAGGACGTGGAGACACGGCTGAGCCTGGCTACCAAATACAAGTGCCATGATGTTGTCATTGAGGTAGATCCCTGCTCTATGTGTGAAGAGATGGGACAAGAGTCTTTTTCTCCCTAGCTTTCCTGTGCTCTGCCATGTGCCATTGCTATTATGTGCCTGGTGGGGTTTGTTTTATCCCTGTTGCCTGGGAGCAGTGATACGGTTCCTGGTGGAAAGCAAGTGAGCCCGGAGAATAGCTCCTAGTGGCTCAGGTGCTGTGGTGGGAACATAAGGAGGGGATGAAGAGTTGCCCTGCTCATCTCCAGGGCACCATCTAAATGTGTAAGTGTCCTCTCCACTCAGCTGGGTGCTGGTTTTGCTGTTTATCTAGACATATAAGGATCTAAAGGATCGCATCCAGCTGACAGCATATAAATGCAAGGTGGAGCGAGGCTCTGCAGAAGAAGAGAAGATAAACAGCATTCTCAACAACATGGTAAGAAACATATACTTTTTCTGCCAGAGGCTCTCATCAGAAATGGCTGTATATTAGGTGTAAGGGTGTGGCTGTCCTACATACTTTTTACCCCTGCTGGGAAGCTAATCTTACCTTTGGGGTTGCATTCAGCATGGGAATGAAGGGTGAAACTGATAGAAATAGCACCCTCTGGCCATAGTTGTTCTTGTCAGGGATTGGGACTTGCTAACTTGGTCCTGAGGCATCTGTGTTCAACACTGATATTAGTCATGTCTCATTCTCTCTTTTAGCAAATCCGATGGAAGAACTGAGCGCCTGTGAAGCAGCCTCCTTGGCTGCTGCCTTGCCCCTGAAAGAGGAAACTGCAAAACCCAGCCCAGTGCAAACAGAGCAACTCTGTTACTACTCATTGCATGATCAATGTTCGTCAGTTACAGTGGCTTGTGGGACAGTGGCATTCAGGCTGGTTGAAGGCAGCTGCTCCAATGTAGCCATGGTACTAATCCACCAGGGTTGATTCTTTTTGGAATCTGATTCTCTTTGACTTGGCTGTATAAGCCAGGCAGTGTTTTTGTTTACAGAGGAGGTTGCTGGAGGTTGTTTGCTCTGAGTGGTGCCTGAGCTCATTTTCTCTCACAAGAGGAACAGGTCAGTCACACCCATGGGTCTCTCCAGCAGATGATTCTGGTCAGTCCCTGTAACACTCAAGCTGGCTTGGGCGTCCTCAGTCATGGCTGTGGCTGGAGTAAAGCCTACTGTGCTGTGTTCTCCCTGCATCAGAGTGCGTTGGGGGAAAGGACCAGCTGTACCTTAAAGCTTTTTTTCTTTTTTTGTGGTTTGCTCTGGCTCAGCCTAGGAAAAGAGGTGTTGTATGAACTCCTGCAGAGAGCCAGGACAGCAGTCCCTGCCGGTATCCTTGTGCTGGCACTCTGCAGCTCTTGGAAGATTCCTTTTTCAGAGAAGAACAGGCCCCTAGTGTGGAGCCGGTCAGAGCCCTGAGTTGGAAGGAGAGCAAGCAGGGACCACTCAGTTGGCACAAACCTGCTGGTCTCAGCAGCTCTTTTCTCAGTGTTATGCCAGGAAGGATTGAATTGCACTTTCACAGAAACACAACTCCTCAGGCAACTGCTGGCTTCATCCTTCCAGACCTCACTTCAGTTCCTTAAATAAAGCTGTCTCTTTCTCCTTGGACTGTATATTTTCTTCCCATACTGAGCAATTCATCACTCTGTCTGCTAATCCTGAGTAATTTATCACACCTCCCACTAACTGAGTATGCGGGGTATTCTCTCATGTCCTGAAAAGCACAGTGCGTGTCACCATGGAGCAGCTCTGCCTGCAGCAATATCTTCACTCCTTCAGTGCTGTCAGTACAGATGAATTAATTTTAATGTCGGAGACTTTGCTGCCACAGAGGTGGAGGTTATGTGTAGTGGTGTTCCAGTCTAAGGGCAGGTTTGGGTTCCAGCTTCCCTTTTCTTTTGGTATTTGTTTTGTTTTCTTTTTTTTTTTTTCCTCATTGACTTACTTAAGTTGGAAGGAACCTCTTAATTATCTAGTCCAATCCTGCTCAAACAGGGTCACCTAGAATAGGCAGACCAGGACTGTGTCTATTTGGGTTTTCAGTATCTCCACATTTGGAGACAACTTGGCTTCTCTGGGCACCCTCTTCCTGAATTTTACCACCCTCACAGTAAAAAGGTGTTTTCTTGTCTTCAGATGGACTGTCACATTTCACTTTGTGCTCACTGCCCCTTCTCATCCTTTGGCACCCCTGAAAAGTGTCTGGGTCCTTTTTCTTAATTCCCTGTCATCAGGTATTACACACATTAAAAAGTTCCCCTGACCCTTCTCCAGGTTGAACAGTCCGAGCTCTCAGTCTCTCCTCATACAAAAGATGCTCCAGCCCATTAGTCATCTTTAGTCAGCCCTTTGCTGAACTCTTTCCAGTATGTCCATGTCTCTTGTAGTGACGAGCCCAGAGCTGGACACAGCACTCTGGATTTAGAGGGGAAGAATCGCTGTTCTTAACCTGCTGGCACCATTCATCCTAAGGCAACCCAGGATGCTGTTGGCTAGTGTTAAGGTTTGCTGCTAGCTCTCCCACATGCCCCAGGCCCGGATGCTGTTTGGTTGTAGGAGTTGGAATGGTGATTAGAATGGGATTTGTGAGAGAGCAATGGGAGAAACTGAACATACCCTTGGAGGGAATCTGATGAAGCCATAAAATAAGTCTTCACATCTGTATTCTCTAAGCATGGGTCCCGGATGCCCCTGTTGTGATTTGAACAATGACAGAGATGCGTAAGGAGATCTGTCAGTTCAGCAGCAGGGGAGCTGTGATCTGGCTATACCTACTGATACCCTAATCTTGGTCTGCGGTTTGCAGGATGCAGTGTGCCATATGCACCCTGACAGCATGGGTAAGTCCTCCCCAACCTGGGCCTGCAAATGGAGCTGCACTTACGTGGACTTTAAACTGTACCTTTTTTTTATAGCAATTCAGGTAGAACTCACTAAATGATGTTTTTCTGCTGAAACTATTGAAGTTATGGAAACTCCCCCTTTTATTTTTCTTTTTTTTTTTTCAGTTGGGAAGCAGGATGCCGTTGTACAAAAGATCATTATTTGCTTGGAAACCTACTGTGCACCAAATATTAATTTAGTTGTTTGCTTTTTTTTACCAATCCTATCCCAGTGTGTTGGAGACATCAACCCTGTTCTTTGGATGCTGGCTAGTTTAACACCCATTTTAGTTTAGTCCCACCCATTTTTGTGGCTCTTCAAAATTCTCTTTGTCATTTGCCAAGAGCCTGGTTGATGACTGAGACTCCATTGCTAAGTATTCACACAACAAAGAAAGCATCTCCCTAAATGAATGGCAGTACTGAAACAGAGATGGCCCTCTACTTGTTTCATGGGTGCAGGGTCAGCTGCAGCAGACAAGCTGCTTGCTAGGCTCTGAATACCCAGCCAGGAGAGATCAGCCTGCATCATTACAGCAACTGTTTGCATATGAACTGTCAACTGCCCCATAAACTCTTACATAAAACAAGACAAGTGGGGAGAACAGTTCTCCAGGGAGATGTGTGAAATAATAAAATCCTCTTTATAATCATCTCAGGGCAGAGAGGAAGGAGGGATTATTAAATGGTTTTTTATAGATCTTGACTGCTAGCCAGATCCCGAGGCTTGGCTGTTTCAGCCAAAGGCTTTACATCAGCCTGCATGAACTGGGGCCAGGCAGCTGAGCTCTCTGCATGTTTATTACTGGCAGAGAGGCTGCCTGCTCCATGTCACCCTGCTGCTGCCTTTGCCATGTAGGAACAGTGATGGGGAGCAGCCAAAGTCCCTCTGAGCCGCTTTGGGCGGGCAGCCAGTGGTCCCAACCTGGGGGTGGTGGTTTGTGTTTCACCTGCATATGGCAAAGCACAGGTAACCATGGTGTGGTGCCTGGAGGTGCTGGTCAGTGACCCATGCTGGTTCTGTGGGCTCTTGGGTCCCTTTCTCCTTGCTTATTACAGCAGATCTGCAGAAGCAGGGCCTTGCATGCTTTCACAACAATCAGTGCTCAGCTGATAGCCTGGGCAGATGTTGTGTTCCTCTGTTCCCTCCTGGCACATGTGCTGTCCATCTGCTCTGTCATTCAGCCTGCCATCCAGAGCCCCTGTGTTGTGTACAGCCTTGTCACTACCGTCCCTCTCCTCAGGTAAAACAGACCATGACATTTCAAAGCCTGGATGTGCTGCCATCATTTGGGACCTCATGGGGTGCAGCTCTTTCTGCCTCTCATGATTTTATTGTGAAACGTCATTGCAGACCTTGTTGGTCTGCACTGGTTGGTCACTTCCCCAAGTCCCCAGGTGCTGGTGTCATGGGAACACTTTAGGGATTCAGCTTTCTGTTTGTCTAGAAGTTCTAGACTTTGTGGCTATAAGCGTAAAAACATGATCAAAAGCAGTCTCCAGGAGCACCCCCCCTCTCCCCTGGTACACTCCTTTCTGCTGCCTTTGCAGCCCTCTGGAGAGCTGGAGCACCTCCTTTGCTACAGGGCCATTGTAAGGCCCCAGCACCAGTGCCCCTGGCCAGGAGCCTATCCATCCATGAGTGAAGGACAAAGGGAACAGACTGCACTGCTGCGCAGGCAACATGCCCCTGTAGTGCCCTAGGTAAAAGCCCTTCTTGCCTAAACTTAGTAGCAGTTCTTCTGAGGAGTTGCACTCCGTGGTTCCCCTGCCTGTAGGATTCAAAGCTGGGTCTGGGCTGGCAATAATTTTGCTAGTTAGGAGGGCAGTGTGGGAAGAAAACCCTCCTAGAGGAATCCTGCCACCATACAGCTAAAGCTGGAGTGGAAACAGTATGCATGGAAGGGGGTATCGTGCACGAGAAGTGGATGGGCAAAATGAGGTAGTATGTGTCATCTTCACATCAGTTTTTCTGATCAGCATCCCAGGGGTCACTCTTTCAGGAGCACTGCTTTGCATGTACCTGCCACCAGTTGCTAAAGAGCTGCCTTTTCCCATTCTGAAACAATAGTAACTCTGTGCCTAAACAGGGGAGCAGGAGCTGAGATAAGCTTTCTGAGCAAGAACATGGTCCAAAGTCTCTTTTTCTCTTCCTGCAGGCCCAACTTCTATTTCCATGAACATGCTGTTCCTATTGCTGGGCTACCTCTGACCATCACTATTTCATTGTACACTTCTGCATGCACATCTAATTCTTGTGTAGCTGAATGCTCTTAAAGCAGTTACAGAGTTCATCATGCCATGATGGCTGAGTTGCTTAAGACTTTATCTGCAGCCTGTCTTGGACTCCTGTTAACTCAATGAGAACAAGCTAAAGGAAATATAACCTATCCTACTTGTTACTATTAATTTCAGCATCCCTCACCTTAAAAGATCCTAAACCAGAGGTTTCAAATAAACCAACTCTGATTGATTGATTGCCAGTGCAATTCTTCACATGAGTGGGAGATGAGAATATCTCTTCACACCTGTGTGCACACTGGTAACTGACATTTGGTTTTGTTTGTCCTGCAGGGAAAGTGAGAGTCAATGCTGAATGGCTAGTGACCATTTTCTCTGCAGCCCTGAAGAGCAGCACGTGGCAGAGCCTGCCTCACCAGAAGGCACTGAAATTACTCAGTGACCTCTGTTTCCCTTAACGCTACCCCATCTGTGCAGAGCACAAAACTTCCTGCCCACAGTTTGTGTGCAAGAGTTTTAGCAGCAAAGATTTTGCCTCTTCAGTGACTCAAGAGGAGTAAGTAAAGGGTTGAATGTTGAGGTACTACTTGTGCAGGCTTCCACTTTACTCTGAAACTTGCTTCCTCCCACAGCTGAAATATGGGTTGCTGAGTTGAAAGACACTGAACTGTTTGTTGCCCTTAGGACCACATAGGTGCCACGGAAGATTGCCTCAGGTGATGTATGAGCAATAAAGGACCTGGTCCATGAGCCCCGAGTTATTTTGTCTTTGGTTCCTGTTTGGCTGCTTTGTTGTCTGAAGCCAGTGATCAAAGCTGGGGCATTGAATGCAGAAAAAAATTCCTATGGGAATATGTAGAGAGGGCAGTGCTTACAGGTAAGAACTTATGGTACTTCATGGACTGGACTATTGAGGATGTTAACACTGATTGAGGGAAAGGATTCCTGCTTGTGCAGGGTTGTTCTAGAGCCATTAGGCTCGGTTTTGCTCTGCATGGCACAGTAATGCCTGGAACACTTTAGATTTAAGTTTCTGAGTCTGATTGTTTCTCAAAGACCCCAGAAAGAGACTCGTAGTCAGATACTAAATAAAACCATTACTTACCATTAATTAGCAAGCTGCTTCAGACTGTTATTGCCTATAAGCACATCCACTTGTTCTCTCTTCCCAGAGCCTTTTCCTGGTTTGACCTGACAGCTGCACAACTGAGAGTCTCCCTTTAGCCAGCTGCTGGAAATGAGTAAGCCTGTCCAGAGCCATCTTGCTCTACTATAGCAGGCATTCTTTAGAGATTGGCCTGCAAAGCAAGGTGGGCCTATCAGCACCAAGGCATCTCTTCCTTCAGCTGCAGCAGAACCTGGTGTGACACTGGATGAGAGGACTTAATTCTCCAGAGCTGCTTCTGACATTTTCTCAGAAAGCCCAGCGGAAACAACTATTATTCTAAATCCTCATAAACTCTAACGAAACCCATATCAAAGAGCTTTGCTGAGATCTCATCCCAGGACTGAGGGATGTGAGAACCAGCACTGTTCACTCTCAGTGTCTCCAGCCAAATACCCAATGTACACATTTGCTTCTACAAGTTTCACCCTTTAGGCTGCTCATCAGACTGGCTCCTCTCTAACTGCCCGAATCTTGCCTTATTTTGGTCTGAATGTGCTTATTACCTAGTCATCTTGGCCTACAAACTGCTTCCGTTTCACTGGGTTTCTGTTGCAGTTTCACTAGAAAACCGAAATACAAAACCAAATTACAGTTATTCTGTAGTGGCTACAGAATAAGGGTGCAAAGAACTAAATAGGAGCGGGGCTAGTCTTTTTTTTTTTTCTAATTTATTTTTCCATGGGGGATCTGGAGGCAGCCTTTGATGCCAGACAATAATAATGATGTAGTCTTTCTGTTGAGACAGGCTTTCATCAGCACTTATTCATACTTCCTTGCTGGTGATAATGCGCTCAACCACCACAGACTGAACGATATTTCCTTCAAGAAAAAAAAGGTAACTGGATATTCTGTACAAATCCACCCAGGACAAAGCATTTTTTATTCCCTAAATCTGCTAGTTCAGCTTACAGTATTCTCTTATACTTCTTGGCATCATCTATCATGTGTTTCAGTACAGTTTGCTATGATAAACCGCTGCCTGGTTTTGCCTCACAGGAAATAATTTCTGCGGTGAGGCCAGGGATTAGTTACTCACATTGTAACTAAGCCCCTCACTTAATTACACTCACTGACAGCAGCTGTCACCACACCTGTATACCAGTTATTGTGTGTGCCATTTGTCTTACATCTGGGCTTTACAGTGAGCCCAGTTGGCAGACACTAAAGCCTGGGAGCTGCCAGGAAGTTGCTATCCATCACTGGTAATTAAAATATGTCTATGATTCTTTTTTGTCTTTTTAATCAACTCTGAAGCAGAATTGAAAGACAGACAGTGGTACAGTCTGGTTTACAGATTCTGCTTCACTTAGTTCCTGGAAGCAAACAAAAGATTGCAGAAAAGAGCCAATGTAGGGATGTGTTTGCTGCCATCAAAATGCTAAGAGCTGCAATTGCCTTTTCTATAATCAGGAGAAGGTGGAACTGTACTTCCTTGGACAAAATTCCAGATAACTATGGTGTATTCTGCTGGGCTTCTTACAAGGGTGGAAGTGCAGTGTGAGTCTCTAATCCTGCCCCTGGGTGCCCTGTGATGCAGGGAGGGCATCTGTTTCTATCCCAGTCTGGGCTTGTTGCAAAGGAGGAACTGTAGTATAGGGCTCTAGTTCTGCTTCTTTGATAAACCGTGAGAAAGTGAGGGCATCTGCTTTCTTTCCCGACCAGGACTTTTTCTCCAGGAAGAGACCCATGTTGTCTCTGTATGGGAGGGCAATGGATCTGCTGAAGGCAGGCTCCTCAGTCCCTAGCAGCTCTCGCACGTGTCGTGAAATCTCCTGAAATACAAGACAAAATACCAGAAATCCTCATTTCACAGGAAAACAGCTAATACCATTCACTCTGTGTCAGAGCAGCAAGAAAAAGAATGGAATTCCTGATTTTTGGAACAAATGAAGTTGCACTCAAGAGGGATCTGAACCCATGGGCCCTGTGTGACATTGTAAAGCAAAGCAGATTTCTCCAGATTTACTGGGAGGAATGGCATTGTAGCTGGTCTCTTCATGGCACATATAGCTCTGCTTTCCTCTTTGCACTTGCAGAACAAACAAGTTACGGGTGATTGAGCTGGAGTCTATTCTGTGTAATGCAAAACCACTGCTGTTTGCTAAGTTATATTGTCAACAGCAGAGTCTACGCAGAAGAGCTGTAAAAACTAAGTAAGCCAATAAGCCATACTGCTCAGTAAGAAAATGATGGGTGACTGAGCTGCCTGAGCCAGCTGGACCTGGAACTGCCAGTGAACAGAACCCTGCCATCATTTTTGAAGTCACTTCTGTGAATGTAACCTTCAACTGAAGCCTTGAAATACAATTCACAAGTTTTTACTGATCTTCCACAGCTTTTGCTCAACTTTTCCCCAGCTTTAGCATGACTCTGAAGAGCAGTACCCTACTTTGTGTGACACCAACAGAATACCGGATCAGTATCTTCAGTGGTCTTGGTATTTAAAATACCAGTAGTGTGGAATTAAAACCAGCAGTAACTTCACTTGTCCATGCTGCACAGCCTCCACATAATTCACGATGCCATTTCCCCTAATGGCAAAAATTTTCTATCTCACTGAGCTGATGCTATCACATTCATTCCTATAGTAACTACCTTGGTTTCAACTGGTTATAGACTTTCATTGATATTTCTTGTTGGCTTATGTGCTCAGGATTATGGCCTTAACTTCGTATCTGCTCTAGTACACACTTCAGAAAGACCCACAGGGGCACATCCTACTCAGAGCTCTGCACACTTGTATTCTATCAAAGTTCTCTAAACCGCAAAAAAATAGCAGAAGTTCCACTGAAGTCTGTACGATGTTCCCTATTCACTTGCAAGCTTTGGAAAACATTACAGAGAGTCTCATCCCCAAGCTTGATGCAGTATCCTAGCTCTGTGGAATTTCAGCTTCTACAGGAGGAAGAATGGGTTACAGCTGATATCTCTAACCCATGACTTAGTGTTTCTCAGCAGTTAAATTACCACCATGCATAATCCCTGTATCACAAATTGAGGCTGAGGCTTTCAAAGCCTATAAAATTATTGCTATCTTTGGTAAGTGCAAATGACTAAAAAAAGCTGTCTCTGCTTGTACTAGAAATGCTCCCGAAGGGCTCCTGTCTGAAAAAATAAGGATTATAACTTGATGTGTTCTCCTCTAACCAACAAAGTCATAGCACTAGGCAAGGTTTTTGGTGGCATACTTCGTTTCAAATAGTTGATTGTGCAGCCAGACAGAACCATGGGGAAATACCTTTTGGGTGCTCTAGAATAAAACTAACAGTGTTCATACTGTAGTCATTGGAGCATAAAGATTTTTCTCTCTTCCTGGTTATTTGAACTTCTACCTTGTGTCCTCTTGTGTTGGGGAAAGCAACTTTAAATTATGATGTGAAAAAAAGGCTTTGTGTCTGTAAATGCAGGCCTGAGTCCCTCTGTGGTTTCCAGTAGGGATGGGAAGGAGGGTAGTGAAATTTAAGTCAACTTTCTTATTTTCTGAACCTTCAGGAAGCTTTGGAAGGCCACGTTGTACCCCTAAGCTTCAGCCTACCAGTTAGCTTAACTATGAGTGTTTGTTAAACAAAAGATGTAGGTTTGAAAGGAAAAAGACTAGACAATGACATGTTTATAAAAGAAGAAAGAGACAGATGCTGTTTGTGTTCAGGGAAGTGTAAAACAAGGAAGTAATAACATGTTGCCCTTCCGCTGTTTGAGATTGGTGGCTCAATTGCTGCAGGTTAAATCTGACTAGATTTTTAAAAGTTCTACAAGTAAGTGGAAAATTACTGAAAAAAAATTAATCCTGAGGGATATCCAAGCAAGGCACATGCATCTGGCTACGCAACTTCATGGGGCAAGAGGAGCAACATAAGCTTAACTAAAGGCCAAGCACTTCTGATGCACTTTAGGTGTCCCAGAGAGGAAGCCCACAATCTCCAGCCAGCTAAGGATTTATACCTCAGAAGACTCAAGGGATACAAGTGTTTGGGTGAACGAATTTGGCTGTCCAGTTTCAGGCTCCCTCTCTGACTAAGCCATATGCCTCGGTGGACAGGCTGTGGCCTAGCTGGCTTGCAAGCATAAAGGGCGAGAGCTGGGCTCCGAGGGGATGAGGGGGCTCCGGGACCCGCGGCTGCCCGCACCTGCATGTGGATGAAGTCCTTGACGCCTATGGCGGGGAGGTTGGAGCAGTTCACGAGGATGAGGCGGCGGCCGGTGATGCCGTTGGCCCTGAAGCACTCCTGGGCAAGAAAGCGGAGAGAAAGGCGGGTGGGCCCCGGCCGCCCTCGGCCACTGCCGGCCCTCCGTCAGCGCTCACACACGCTCACGTACACACAGAGCTCAGGGCCACCGGTTCGGGCGGGAGCTTCCCGCACCTCGTACTGGGGGAAGCCGAGCTGCACCACCCACTGGGCCACCTCCTCGGCGCTCCAGGCCAGGAAGGGGCAGGCGGGCTCCGGCCCCGCGGCCCCCGGACCCCGCTCCATCAGCGCAGCCCCCAGGAGCACGGGAAAGAGTCCTTCCGGAGCCCTGTTCCCATGGCAACCGCGACTTCCTGGAGGTAACCCCTTGCTCCCTCCCGACCCCCCTCCACGCGGTCAGCCTGCGGCGCGCTGGCTCTGCGGAACTAGGTTTTGGTTGGTTGCGTTGTGGAGGGGGGAGGCTGAGGAGTGAGCACCTACTGCTAGGCTCCCGCGCGCCCACTCGGCTTCTCTTGCTCGGGTGTTTCCGCCGTCGATCGCAGCGCTTCGGCTCCGCTCGGCTCTTTCCGCCGCGGCCGGCTGTCGCCTTCGGCCCCGAGCCCGCCGGCCGCTCGCTCAGCCCTGCCCATGTCGGACGTGCTGGCCGCCGCCGCCGGCTCCCGCTTCGAGCCCCTGGCGGCTGTGGCGCCGGACGGACCCGCGGCACAGGGCCCCTCAGGTACGGGCTCGGCAAGGGAGAGAGCAGCCGGGCTGGCCGCGGGGGGGGAGCGGGAGCGGCTTCCCGCTTGCGCGCTGCCCTGGCTGGGGCGAGCGCTTGCAGCCCGGCCGGGGTCCCTGAGGAGGAGCATCCCCCTCCCCGGCGGCAGGGTGGGCTGGGCTGAGCTGCCTGAGGGGACGCCGGGCAGTGTCTGAGGGGCTGCGGGCCCGGGGACGCGTATTTTAGCAGCCGAGAACGCCGTGAGTTTCCGTGATGGGTTTCCTCCTTTCTCCCGAAGAAGCCGTATTTCCACGGTGGCAGTTTGCTCCGGTGAAAATAGGGTACCTCTGGCGAAGAGCAGCACTGGGAGTTAGTCCTTGGATAGCATTTGCCGTCCCGGGAGGGTTGGCTGCTGTGGTGCCTTCTGCAGCTGGCACCCGCGCTTGCGGGGACCCCGGCCCCGCTGTGAACTGGGTGCTGGGCTCGCCTGCTGGTCCAGCGCCCGAAACTACAGCAGCAGTTCCCGGTGTTTCTTCCCGCAGTGGAATGAGTGAGCGCTGATGGAGGTTTATTAGGGACAGGATGCTTTCCCTTGTGAAAGAGGCCCCATCTAGCCGGGAGCTGGATGGTCTTTGCTGGGGGCTTGGTGCTGTGGGCTGGAGGTGCTTCCCAGCTCCAGACT
Organism: Ara ararauna; assembly: GCA_028858755.1. NCBI lineage: Eukaryota > Metazoa > Chordata > Aves > Psittaciformes > Psittacidae > Ara > Ara ararauna. The sequence goes on along the minus strand of CM054380.1, from coordinate 56,821,070 downwards.
GACTCTTCCGAATGTCCAGCGGCTGTAAGACATATCATCAGAGAGCTGCAAAAGCTGGAACTTGTCCATGCCCAGTTTTCTGTTTTAATGCAACCATACAGTGAGGCAGTGGAGCGTGTACTGCAGTTGCATGGGGACAGAGCTTTCCCAGAGATCCGGAGACTCAGGGGAGACCTAGAATCATCTTTATAGACAGTCCTTTTAGCAGTGACCTAGGAATTTCTATCCTGTCAGTGCCCTGTGGGAACCACAGCATGATTTTTTTCCAGGGCTTTATCAGTGCAGTTTTACATGATGAAATTTGGCCTTGTTCTGTCCTTCTAAAGCGAGGATTGGAGGTTCCTGAGCAAACCCTGCTTCTGAGAGTGGTTCTGCATGAAAAACATGCATGGTTTTTTGTTCTTCCTTTCTTAGGGTTGAGGCAATTAAAAATCTTTTTCTACAAGGTGATAAGATATAGCTTAACGTGAAAAACTGGTTGGCACAACTCTTCATTCCACAGCCATGTGACCCTGTCAACATTTGATTGCTGGCTGTGATTTTTTTCCTCCTATCTGTGTATTCTCCAGACCAAAATTTGTTTCACCTTCTCTCCGTATATTGTTTGTTGTTAGAAAATGAAGACTTAGCCCAAAAGACAGACCCTGCAAATCAGCTGATTGATTCTTTGGAGTCCAGTACTTTGCAGAGCAGGTAGGAAGATCTTCTTGTGTATTGTGGCCCACATGCATGACAGTCTGCTTCATCCCTGTGACATCCTCCATGTGGCCGCTGATTCTGTGTAGGTGAAGAGAAGGGACTGGAAACTGAATTGTCTGCTTTGGGACAGCATATACCAGAATCAGTATAGGAGGGGCTGTTCTGACAGGGTTAAGGTTGTTTTAAAACTTATGAAATGATGTTTAATAAATGGCTGAGCTGTTCAAATCACAGAATCATTCAGCTTAGAAGGAGCCCTGCAAGCTTTTGTAGTCCATTTTAAGAGCTAATAAACTTTCAGCAGGAAATTTTCTCTACTTTGAAGGATTCCTTAATAATTAAGCATTCCCACTGTCTATAATTCTGGTGGGAGCTGAGCAAGAACACCTTTTACTGTTTTCTTGTCAATGTTTTGTTTTTTTTCTTCACTCTGTTTTCTGTGTCACACCTTCATTAATGCTGCTGATCAACCCTGTTATCAGATGTTTGGCTTGTTGCTATGTGTTTGGCTTGTGGTGTTTGTGACTGAGCCATTGTACTGTTTACAAGCACGAATACAATATGCAGTGGAGTTTCATTTGCCATCATACATTTGTTGCACAGGATACAATTTCAGAAATGATTTAATTGAATCACACAGTAGATAAACCACAATCACACTGAAAAAGAGGGGGGGAAAAAAATCCAGAACAACCCCCCACCACCACCATCAAACCACCCTTCTTGCTAAAATAGCAGTTTGATACCATGTTGGTTTGATGTTAATGGCATCTGCATCAGCCTTCCTGACTACAAATGTGTTTTTCCATCTCTTTATTATGTCCTTGAGTTTTCTTCAAAGAGATTAATACAGACTGTGACTGAAATTGCCACAGTAGATGCTGGATACTTGTAGATGTACCTGATATATTTGTCTAACTTAATCCCCATTGAAAAGGATGGGGGTTGTCCAGAAGTCTGCGTTGTTTGAAGATGAATCAGCTGAACCCTGTCTTCGTAAACTGCTTATAAAACTTGTGTAGCTCTTGCTAATCTTTCAGTGAATGTCTTGGGCTTCAGTGGTGTCTGGAAGAAAAAATTCCCAAGCTATTAGCTCCTGTGTTGATGGATAGCCTTCTGAGCAGACGTGTGCTCTGTGTTAGCAAGTGACCAAATAGCCCTTCTAGGTGTGACCATGCAACTGCTAAGCTAAAAAGCAGATGGGCTGGAAAACAATGGCATAGAAGTCAAAATTTTTCCTGCACTCGGACAAATTGTTAGAGATCACTGTGAGAATTCTTTCTTTAAAAAATTGTCCCTTGTCCCTTACAAGTGTCCCTTATATTGTTCATCTCTTGCCATTTTGTGTATCCTGCTATTCAGCTCATTTGAATTGTTCTCGCAGACCTTATGGTCTATCATGCCATTCCCAGGAAAGTTTATCATACTGTTCAGAGAATTTAAGTAAGAAATGGCTTTATTCCTGGATAAAATCTCTGTCTCCATAAGAGTAAAGATTTGGAAACAAAAGCCACATTTGCCCTGTACTAGTCTTCTCTAAGGATGCAGGAAAGAATATGTCTGAGTTGAGCTGTGTATGGGGTTTTTCTGTTATTGTTTTAAAACTATTCCACACTATACTGAGAGCCTAATCCCTTGCTAATGAGAATTTCTCATTTCTGAAAGGAGACATTTGAGGAAATGCACGTATTTTCTCTTAGTAGTGTTCTCATGTTTCTGATCCTTTAGTCCAAGGCAGTTGACATTGGCTTTATAGTGCTGTGAGAAGGCTTTGCTTTTCAAAAGGACAACTGTTTCTATTCTCACTAAAGAGTAGGCTGCTTCTCATGGAAGTTTCACACTGTATCTGAGAATATGTTAGAAGAGACTCTTCTGGCTTCCATCTGAGTTCAGCTCGGATGGTAACTCTTTCCAGCTATAGATGATATGCAGCATTCTTTAATATAATTTAGAAGAAACCCCTCAGCAGAGAATGAATTTCAGAAATGTTTGCTTTCTTGCCCATTCTCTTCCAGCTACATACCTTTCTTTTTATTTTAACATGCCCATTTCTTCGTGTCACAGTGCAGTACTTGGACCTCTTTGCTGTTACTGTGCTGCTGCTCTATGTCTTATGGCTTGCTTGTCTGTGCAGCATATTCGAATATGGCAGAGAGACACCTGGGTGTTCCCTGTATCCCTGGAGATTTGTTATAGGAAAGACATAATGGCACTAAAATGGAAGGCATTTTCAGGATGGCTGTCAAAACTGTTCTGAATATTCACTAATACAGTTGACCTCTGATAAAGTATGCAGGTATCATGTAGTAGCTAGCATAAACGAAGTTGTCTCTTCTTGAGCAGAAAGTTGCTAGTTTTCTGTACTTGGTACAGTGTTGGTGAGCTGGCACGCTGTGCATGAGTGCAGTGAATTACTGCTGTCTAAAGGATGGTTAATACAAAGTATCTCGCTGAAGTTGCTCCCTCTGGCTCACATGGAAGATAGCCACCTAGAGATGAGGGCAGAACTGGGGTACAAAGAGTTCTGTGTGCAGATGGCAGGTGCTAACCACAGAAGCCTGTTCCCTTCAGTCTTTTTGAATTTGAGTTCCAGGGCAGAGTGATTCCTCTGCTGGCTGTGTCCTGGGTGCAAGTGCTGAATTGTAGTGCTTTTCATCTGAAAGTTCGCAGACTGGGTTGCTCGTGAATGCAGGCACAACAGAGGATTCCAAGGAAGGAGCTGGCACTTTGGAGGACCAGGAAGTGACTGAACTAGAAGAGAAGCTGCCTGATGAAATCCAGTCCCTCAAAGAGGTAAGTGTGTGTTTCTTATGTTTGAAAGCAAGGACAGAGGTGCAGCAATAGTTCTTCCACCCTACTGCTATCTTATGGCTATGGGATTGAGGCTTTAAAGGTGTGTTAAAACAAAAGTAGTATTAACACAGATTCAGTTGTTAATGTTATCAGTGTGATTTGCAAAATCCCTCTTGTGTCTTTGGCTAGTCCTCACTTCCTTGCAGTCTTGGCTTGCTAAGGCTTTAAGGTGATTCTCACTTTTTTGCCTCTTGTTTGGGGTGTCTGGGAATTCCCTTCTTGCATATTCATGGGAGAAGGAGCTGAAAGTGACTGCTGTCTTTCATTTCTTTTGGTGGGCAGCCAATTCATTTGTGTTACAGATACAGTTGGAAAAACCCACATAAGTAGCACCTAGCTCAGGAGCTGTGAGCTTGCATATATGAGGAAAGAGGGCTGGCCCTAGTCAACCAGATTCACTTTTAACTAGGATGCAGCAAATGACAGCTTGATTGTAGCTGTAGTATGGATGCACATACAGCTGAAAGGCTTTTCCTAGAGAAATTGTGTCTTAGGAAAATTTTCCAAGGGTAGTAATCTGCAAGGCTGTTGCTTTGTTGAGGGGTGACAATTAACTCTGAGGCAGATGCAAAGATATGCCTGCCCAGGGACTCACAAGGAGCCCTAGGAGTGTGTGATTTGTGAGGCTAACACAGCATTTGACTTCAAAGTTCATAACTTTGGTGCTGTCGGGAAAAAACGCAGAGAGGTGTTTTGGAGCTAGATAGTTCTTTTTAATAAATAGAAGTTTCTGCGGGGTCTGACTTGGCTTCAGAAAGATGCCTAAATTACAAATATGCTGTTTTAAATCCAGCTGGGGACTTTCTTACCATGATGGTCTTTGTAACTATGTTTCTTATGTGCTTTGTGCAGAAAGCTGTTGTTCGGATGACCAACTACCATGTACCTCAAGGAGCAGGAGATATAGTCATGATTCAGTCAGATCACACTGGTGCTGTGGATATCCTTTCAGCTGAGCTGGAGACTGCAGATCTCCTTGGTGAACAGAGGAAAGGTGAGTCCTGAAAAGTGCCTGTCCTGCCTAGAGAAGAAGAGCAGAGGCTATCCTTGAGACACTGCTAATTCCTGCTGGAAATTTGGGCTCTTGGATAGTGAGTAGGAAAGCTTCATGTCCAGGGTTTCCAGGGGCAGGGTCTAGAGTGCAAAAGCCTCATTGGAAATAGCTTCAGTGTTTTCAGATAACGGTTTGTCAGGTGAGCCCATGATCTTTTCCCTTGTCTCAGCTCAGCCTCCCCCTCTGGCTCCACCCACCATGTGGACCACTGAGAAGACGAAGGAATTCAAAGCCAAGGTGGGAAGGGAGAAGAATGGCCGGATGGTGGTGAAGCGAGGCGAGGTGGTGACAGTCCGTGTGCCAACCCATCCTGATGGGAAATGCATTTGCTGGGAGTTTGCTACAGATGACTACGACATTGGTTTTGGAGTCTACTTTGACTGGACCACAGTTACTAGCACTGCCATTACCGTTCAGGTCAGCGAATCCAGTGATGAGGAGGATGAAGAGGAGGAGGAGGAAAACGAAGGTTAGTGCAGAGCTTATAAAGGTTAATTTGTGGTGCTTGTTGATATGCTGCTGAGACTGTCAGATGTTGTAATTTCCATCTACTTTGTTTACTCAGCCCATTTGTTATCTCTGCAGCCTTTCGTGTTCTTGGTTAGGCTGTGATGAGAAAGCACTTATCCCTTCCTGCTTCAGTGTATGTCAGTGGCTGTTCTTTCCCAAGAGCATTCTTAAAATTGAACACATTGAAAAATAAGATCAGAATTCACTTGTTCAACTTGTAGCTGATAAAAATATCAGGGTCTCAAATTTTAACTTGACCAATTTTCTTAACCTCTCAGGCTGAGAAATTTCTGGTGGTGAGTAGAGACAAAAAGGTTTTGTTTCTGGGGTTTTTGGTTCATTGTTTTGTTATTGGGGTGTTTTTTGGTTTTGTTGGTGGTTGTTTCGTTGTTCTGATTTTTTGTTTGGTCTTTTTTTTTGTTGTTTCCCCCTCCCGTACATCAGTAGTTCCCACTGACTGCATTTTAGAGGATTGCTGTCTGTGTCTTTGCACTTGTGAAACACACAGTGAGTGATGTTGCCTGTTCTGTGGCTTCAGTGTATGTGTGAGCAGAGTGGCTGGGGAGTTGGGGTCTGAAATTAATTTTGCAGATTCTCCAATGAGGGCTAAGTTTCTGTATGAGGAATCCTCTTGGAAAAGTGACTGAGGACATAAACACAGTGAGATTAGAGCTAAGAGCTTTCCTGCCTTTCTTTTGCTTCAAGTCTGTATCGCTGGTCCAGTACTATGCATATACAGTAAGGTGACTAAAAGGTAAGTCCAGGGAGAGGAGACCAGGCTGGCAGGCAAGTGGATACTGTGCCATCTATATTCCAAAGACAACTGGTTCTTGGCATGTCCTTTGTCATGGTAAGGAAAGCTGGACTTTGTGGGTATTACTTGTAGAAAGGTCAGAGCAGACACTGTGGGTAATGCTGTCACAGTTAGCCAGCCATATACCTGCATGCCTCTGCTGCATTCTTGTCTTGATCTTTTTCTGGACAACCTAGTAGCTTAACTGGCTCTGGCTTTCTTACTTGTCTCCTCTCTCCCATTCTACTTACTTATCTCCTCTCTCCCATGCAGGACTAGCCCCTGTTGGTGATGTTGAAAGAGGCTCCAAAAGCTATCTGCGGAACCACTATGGAGAGATCATGCCAGTATATCGGAGGAACAGCCATCGGGAGGTGCAGGCAGGCAGCCATGAGTACCCAGGCGAGGGCATCTACCTGCTGAAATTTGACAACTCATACTCTCTCCTCCGCAACAAGACTCTGTTCTTTCATGTCTATTACACTAGTTGAACTAAAAGGAAGTGCAGGGACGGCAGGCAGGTAATGGTGAATGTAGCAGGCTGCCACCCAACCCTGGTACTGCCTGATGGGCACTGCTGTGTGACGGAACCAAGGCACAATTCTGCCGGCTCTTCTTCAGACACTAACTGATTTCTCCCTGCACCCTCCTTCCCTTCTGTCCCAGTGGAGAAAGGTAGCTGTGTCTGCCTGGTTGTCCACAGGCAGATGCTCTTTCTGTAAAACTTTGGGAGATCTGCTCTGTGCAGGCATCGGGCTGGGCCTTCATGTCACAGCTGGTAAATGCCCAGAGCCCAAGTTCAGGTGGTCGTGGTTTTGATCTGTTGCACCGGTACAAAACGAAGTGAAAATATTTTGATCTGTTTCTATTTTGTGAGTAACTTTTTCGACTTTCCTGCTATATCTGCATCACTAGAGGGTAGCTGTCAGTCGCAGTGAGCCAAAAGCACAGCTGGCTTGTCACCTACCACCTAGATGTCATCACCTACCACCACTACGTGTCGCCAGCACCTAGTGCTTCCTCCACTCTTGCGGGTGGGGGCGCAGCTGGCCAGCAGAAGCCCCTGCTGCAGTGGCTTGCCCATGCTGTAACAGGCAGCCCCGAACAGCAGTCACAGCATGTGTTTGAACAGGGATGGGAGAGAGGGTGCACACCTGTAAGTCCATAAGAAGGCTTCCCTACAGATTAAGAATTGGATGTTACACCTGTTGATTGTAGGGATATGTGGATGATTAAAACTTCGGTGACAGCCAAAAGTTTTTCTGTAATCCAGATGTGAAGGAGAAGAAATTACTGCTGTGCTGAGTAAATATGAGAAGGTTGGAGTGTAGCCAAAAAATAGGAAATGTTTCACAGTAGCAGCATGTTGGTTCACTGGTATTGCTGCCAGCTGGATAATACCATACGTAGCAAGGAAAAAAGGCTCCCCAGAGAAGTGTAGCTGGTCTGCTGCTATTGCTATTGCAAAGGTATTGTAGAGAAGAACATCTCTGCTCAGAAACTTGGAAGGTTTGGGATTTAAACAATCCTCTATGTGTACCAGAATCAGCAAGGCCATTGCTAACACTGACTATGTGGTAAAGGATGGAGTTCCTTGGCATGTTTTTGTGGCTAGTGGTGGCATTGGTGATCACCTTCTGCTCAAATACTCGCAGAGTTGAACAAGGATTAAGTTAATCCTTCAGAGATGAATTTTAAATCATGTTTATCTGTAACTTGTTTAATACTTTTAAATTGAAATCATTCTCTTTTCTAAGAATACTGCTGTATTTACATTTTTGATACCTCTGCAGAGACACAAAATAGCTGATTGCATGGTAATTCCAGTAGAATTCTGAGTTTTATTTTTAAATCCTCCAGGTAAAGCACCCTCAATTGTTCTTTCTATTGAGAGGAACGATGGACAAACTGATTGTGGGTAGTTAAAGCCAAAGACTTCACTCTCATAGGAGGGATGCATATTTCCTATTAAGGATATATTGTAATGCTGTGTAATTTGCTCCATATTCAAGCTCTTTTAACTATCGCTGCTTACTTATTACCTGCCACGGAGCACTTAGTAGGTCAAAATGGTAAGAGAGATTAGTCAGTCTACAACAGAGCAGTCCAAGCTGGGAGCAGGAGGAGTGGAAATGCAAAAAACACTGGTTGCAGCACAGTGGCTTTCTGGGTGAGCAGGCAGGGAGCAGAGTTGGTCAGTGTAAAAAGCAGAGTTGTTGCTGCTTTGGGCTCTGAGAAAGCAAGCGCACCTGGGTGAAGTGGGACTGCAAAGCTGCCTTATTCAAGTGGGGCAACCACAGGGCAACCTTGTAGGGAGACAGAACAGTATCAGTATACAGAGCCTGGTGTCTGTCAGAGCAAGATGCTCTTTCATTTAGCAACTTGGGGGAGGACTATTCCTGCCTTTAGCCTCTCCTGGAGGACATGAAGGACCATCCTGTGGCCTTTGTACAGCACTTGAATCAGGCCTGAGCAATGTGCATAAGGTGCTGTCTTTTTTTTTTTTAATAGTCTGTCTGTCATGCTCCTAGACACTAAACAGAGTAAGATAGGAAAGACTCTTCAGTCTGACCACACTGTCAGCCCTGCCCCACTCAACGACTGCCTTTGGTCCTTTTCCAGGAGTTCCACAGAACCCTGTGTGCACTGCAGGTTAGTGTATGATGCACTGTCTGCCACCTACTCCACTTTATAATTAGGATTTATTTACAATTAAGTCAGTTATAGATACTCAGTTGCACAGCTTATTGCAGGCTACTGGGTTATCTCCACTAAAAAACTGTTTCCCTTACAGCATGGCCTTCCTGTTGCTAACTTGCAGCTACTTCCCCCTCCTGTCCATGTGTTGCTCATATTAAGGTTTGAAGTACATTTTGTCATGTTGTAAGAAGTATGGCCCACCTCACAGCCAATTTTGATCCCTCACTGGCACATAAATAGTATGTGGTAGTTTTCAAGCCATTAGTGGTTTTAGTTTAGATGAGTTGCACCGCAGATGGCAGTCCTATTGCTCAGTTCTAGCTTTCTGAAGCGTGGACCAACCTATAAGGCAGCTCAGGTCACTTGTTAGGAACTGTGCCCATCTCCTCGTTTCACTGACATAAGACCACTAAAGCATTGAATATGGTTTGTCATCCCAACCAGCGTGTGCCTGGTCTGAAAATGTAGCGTGCCCATAGATAGGCCTGCTGCAGTGGAACCAAAAGCATTTGGTGTGTTATTCACACCAGAAACGTTAAGTTTCCTAGAAGTATCTGCTATCTCTTATGAACACAAGATAGTTTTAGGCACAGAGTATTTCATCTACAGGAAACAGAAGCTTCACAGTTGTACAGGATAATTCCTCTTTTTGCTTATGCTTTTATAATTTCCGCATTACATGAGTATATTGTTTCTCCGGTATTCAGATAGCATTCATTACGCAAGTGACAACTTCTCTTTGGAAGGGTCTATAGTCTTCATTAATTTCTGATAAATCCAATAGCTTGTCTGTGTGGCTAGTGATTAATAGCAGCCACTCCCATTCAAAATTGAACCCATAGTTGGTTCAGATAAGTAACCTTATTTTTCATGCCTTCTTTTTTTGTTTGGTGGATCTTCTGGATTTGTATCCAACCCTGCTATCTGGCTGGGGCAGTGATGGAAACCCTTCTATTTGCAGAACTTCTGGAACTAGACTTTGGGTCTAGAAAGAAAAATTAATTAAAAAGGGAGTTGCAATTCTGAGAAGGAAATGAGTCCTTGAGAAGGGAAAATTCCTTCCTTGTTTCCGTGGAAGGAAGATTTCAGATAGGTTTTTAAAATGTTTCTTTTCCCTGTGTATTGTTGAGAAATCCAAAAAGCTAAATGAAGGAAGAAGCTTCTTTGCATTTTGGGTTTGCTTTTGTGAAAGCACAAAATTGTTTTCCATTTTGTTTTGAATATAATTTAGATCTAGAAATAAGATCTACGTGTTCAGCTACAGATATGCCAGTCCTACAGTGAAGGACTTGCATAAAAATTAGTTTGTATAATTGTTCATTTATAACAATGGGTACAATCTATTGGGCTTTTTTTTATGCCAAAGGTCATAAGATCTCCATTGTTGTTGTTTTTGTGTGATCTTTGTTTGTTTTGTTGGGGTTTTTTAATTTTGTTTTGTTTTTTTCCTTTTAGGTGTAATGTAGCAGCAGGAATTTAAAATGGATGTGTTTTACTGAGGACAGTGAAAAATCACTTAAATCAGGGACCATTTGTACTGATTTAATTACTCAAACTCTTTGGAGGCCTGTAACAGACTCTTGTGAAAGGATATGGGTGTCAGATTGATTATTGGCAATGAGCCACTTACATGAACAGGTAAAGTGAAAATGCATAAGAGAGAGAGCTTAGTTGTCTGACTTCAGGAGCTAAGAAGAAAGTGAAGTTTCTATGCAACTGAGTGTAAAGACAGCAACACACCTTTCTTTTTTGCTCTATGGTGTGCACTCGTCTCCTTGTAACCATGTGTGCATGTAACCTTCAACTGTGGCCTGCAGTGGGTCAGTTATTCTGTTGCTGGACCTGGTGAGGTGGGTTAGGGATGAACATTGTCACATGCCTAGTTGCTGAAAGATGTACTGATTCATGTGGAGAATTACGGTAGAGAATTAATCCCTAAATGAGTTCACTTTTATACCCTGCTTATACCCTTCCTTCTTGTTTCATTATCCCTACTAAAGCCACTCTACAGAGGATTTATCACAAGGTGCCTTAGGAACAAGGAGCATGTCTGAAATAAGAGCCATAGATGTCATTAGTCCAAGGGATTTCTCCTTGGTTTTTTGCCCATTTGGGTAAAGGGGAGACACTTCCTAAAATCAGGCAAGGGGAGCCCTATAGGCTGCTTCTGGAGATTTAAGCTGTTCATTCGACTGCTTTGTTGCTGTAAGTTGAGTCATAGAATGGTGTTTGAGTTTCCTGGTGCCATAAGATCTTTGCCTTTTAAAATCGTATGCTGTTGTCATGTACGAAGAGGACCACTTCTTTTGATGTAGTGATGGTAAACCTAAGGACCAGAGGAGCACTGGATAGCCACAGAAGAGCATTCTTTGTGGCCATTCATTATTTTCTCTAAAAAGTGTCTGAATTCAGCACTGAGTGGTGTGTGCTTATGTGTATTGAGGCTGGATAAGAGACCAAAGCAAAAAAGGTGGGGTTTTTTTGGTCTACAAGTGTGAAGGGAAAGACTGTTTCTCCTTTCTTCATATCTGGGAAGATATTGGATGTGACAATGTCATGTATATGACTGAGAATACCTAAATGGGTGGAATAAAAACCAGAACTGATTAAGATTGGCTAATTAATTAGACTGTGAAAGAAGCCAGGAGTTTAGCAGGAGTCAAAATGCTAAGTGATTTATCTAAATAAATTAATTTGATATATATACCAACTTAATAAAGCTTTAGAAGGCACATAAATCTGCAGAGTTCAAATACATCTTGCCAGGAGAATTTTGTGTGGGGTTATTCCACGTTTGCCTCCAAAGAGTCTCTGGCAACTTATTCTGAAACACTGGTGCTGTTGGAGCTAAAGACACAACATCAGGCTGGGTGGACTGTGGGTCTGACTCCCCTTGGCTTTTCTGTGTTCCATTCTGGATTTTACATGTTGCCTTCTCAGAAGCATCATACAAGAAATGTATCCTTTATCAGGCAGGGAGAGAGCAAAAACTTTGCGATCCATTAGTGAGGCTATCTGGTTTAAGCCCATGTGGACTAGTGAGTTAAGTCCCTTGGGCAAGAAGCTGGATGCCAGCCATAAAGCTGAGGGCTAAAGAAGCTTTCCCAAATAATGACCTTGTAGTTTAGGAGCTGTGTTTGGAAATTATAAATAGCTGGCAATGGTCTCCCGGCAACCTTCAGGATGCTCTGGTGACTGTCTGCTCTCCTCAGAGGGAAGCAGCACGCTCTCAACTCACTGTTCAAAGTTGCTTGCGTAGATCTTTCAATGGGGAGCATCTTGTAAAGCTGGTCATACCTTTTTTTAGACCTATATTCTTGTGAGCTGTGATGGTTGTCAGTTCTTACCTATGTGATGTGAATGTTTTTGATGTCCTGTGATTTCAAAATTGAGATCTCAGCACCAACCATTTGCTCTTCATGTCCTCCCAAGATAGGAGTTTTAAATGGAGGAGAGGCTATTTCAGCAAAATTTGGCACTGAACCTCTTGCTGAAGGGCACATATGAAGGCTACATTTGTAGCATGCTTGCCTTCCTTCTACACTTGGTTTGTATTGTTTCTATTTGATGTGTTGTGGCTGATTTGTAAAAGTATATTGGAACTTATTCCCTTTAAATAAACTTTTCACTATGCAACCATGAACTTTGTCTTCTCTTTAAAGCGAGTGTCCTGATATGAAAAATTGAACTACAGCCTTTCCAACAAAACAAGAATAAAATTAAACCGAGTTTTATGAGCAAAGAGGCAGCACATACTCAAAATGTACTTTGTAGTGTACTGGGCATTATGGCTGTCGATGGATAGGAAAATGTTCTGTTGTCAGCTGGTGATGATGGTTCCAGACAATTCTTCAAATTGTCTCCAATGCTTGAGAGTATGCTGCATACCTGAAGAACTGGAGAGGAGCATGCAACTAGCCAAGCTCATATAACAGACACAGATACTTCGATGCTTTACCTTCTAGTGCTTCATATTGGTACTTGTCATCACCGTTTGCAGAGATCCCCTATAGCTAGTTCTTCCATTACTTAATTTTTTAATCTGAAGGATTGATATAATCTTTTCAGTTACCAAGTACTTATTAAATTATCTACAGAAGAGTGTTTGCTCTTCATAGCTTTATCATAACTTTATCTTACTATAAAGACTGAAGGAAGCACTTGCTGGTCAAAAGAGGAATGATAACCTGTAGCTGGAGTCATCCTTCCAAGGAATCATAGAATAGCTTGGGATGGAATGGACTGTAAAGATCAACTACTCCCAACTCACTTGTCATGGGCAGGGGTGCCTTTCACTAGACCAGGTTGCTCAAAGCCCCATCCAACCTGGCCTTGAACACTGCTAGGGATGAGACAGCCACAGCTTCTCTGGGCAACTTGTGCCAGTGGCTCACTATGCTGACAGTAGTGAGTTTTTTCCTAATATCTAATCTTAATCTCCCCTCTTTCAGTTTAAGCCATTCCGCCTTGTCCCATCCCTACATGTCCTTGTAAAAAGTCCCTCTCAGGTTTCTTGTAGGCCTTTAGGTACTGGAAGGCTGCTATAAGGTCTTCCCTGAGACTTCTCCAGGCTGAACAAGCCTAACTCTCTCAGCCTGTCTTCATTGGAGAGATGTTCCAACCCTCTGATAGTCCTCGTGACACTCCTCTGGACTCAATCCAACAGGACACATCCCTCTTGTGTTGAGGGACCCAGATCTGGATACAGTACTGCAGGTGGGGTTTCAGCAGAGCAGAGGGGCAGGATCACCTCCCTCGACCTGCTGGTCATGCTACTTTTGGTGCAGCCCAGGATACAGCTGGCTTTCTGGGCTGCGAGCACAAAATGTTGGCTCATGTCCATCTTTTCATCCACTAGTACCCCCAGGTTCTTCTCCTCACAGCCACTCTCAATCCATTCTCCACCCAGCCTCTATCTGTGCCTGGGATTGCCCTGACCCAGGTGCAGGGCCTTGCACTTGGCCTTGTTGAACTTCATGAGGTTCATACTGGACGACCTTTAAAGCCTATCCAGTCCCACTGGATGACATCCCCTCCCTGCAGCATGTTGACCACACTACACAGCTTGATGTTGTTGGCAATCTTCCTGAGGGTGCACTCAATCCCACCGTCCATGTCACTGACAAAGATGTTGAACAGCACTGGTCCCAGCACCGATCCCTGAGGGATTCCAGTCATCACTGCTCACTTAGGAATTGGCAAACAAGCTGTCCCTCACTGGAAACGGATGTGTGCCCCGGGGCTCTAGAAAGGAACGTCATTCGTCACGGGGGTAAGGGCAGCCCTACCTTAGGATGACCAGAGCAGCTGCCCTTGCTCTCCCGACTGCAGCCAGGCCAGCCCCTCCCGGCACCACACCCCAGCTCTGGGGCGCTCCCAACGCCACCCGGGCCCCACCGGGTACCTCGCAGGGACGGCGATGACCGGCGGCCGCTCACAGCTGCGCCGCGGAGCCTTAATGGCTGCATACCGCGGCCCGTGCGCCCGGCCGCTGCCATGCTGCCTGCCTGCCGCCGGGGTCGGCCGGGGCGGCGTGGTAGCCCTCCGGAGGGCGGCCTAGCCTTCTACGTGCTGTGGTCGCTGCGAGAGCCGCCGCGGCCGCTCGGCAGGTGCGGAACGGCCCCGCGCGGTGGTGGCGGGAGCGGTGGGCCCTGCGCGCCTCAGCTCGGCTGTGGAGATGCCCGTGTCTGCGCCGCCCCAGCTCACGGCTGCACTCGCTTCCCAGGCTGCCAGTTACTTTCCTCATTGCATCCCTGCGCGGTTTCCTTTTTGAGACCCTCTCCATGCACTCTCCCCCGGCATAAACGTGTTTTCAAGCCTTTTCATATATTTTTTTTGACCTTCCTTTTTACTCCTTGATGATTATCTCTGTTTTCTGTCGTTTTTCTCCCCTCGCAGCCAGTCCGGCAAGATGGGTTTCCAGGCTTGGCTGCCCCTGCCGCTGCCCGAGCAGCTGGTGGTGTTCGGGCTGGGAGACTGGAGCTGTTACTCCCCGGACACGAGCATCGCGGTGGATGTGCTGGTGTCCCCCGGCATCGCCCCGCAGCGGGTCGGCACGCTGGAGCCCACCCGCAGGTCTCGGCGGGAGCGGGTGCTGCCGGCTCGTCAGGAGGGGTGTTCTGGACAAGCATTCTGCTCTGTGGTGGTGTTCCATAGCTGCTCAGGCCTGCCAGTCCTCCACCATGGTGTTTCTTTCAAGTCATCCTTTCAACTTCCTTTTGGCTGATTTCAGTGCTAGATCTCTTTTTGTCTTTGGGGTTTTACCAGCTAGTGGGGGAGCAGTTTTCCTCTAGTCAGTGTCACTTGTGGGCTGAAAACACATGGTTCTTGTGTAGGTCTCTGGTGTGGGAAGGTGACTGGAGAACAGATATTTTTATGGCCTCATTGGAAGAGATGGACAAAGGCAACTCTGTGAAGCTTGTCCTGACTGTCAATGGACAGGTAAAATAACTGATACACTGCTCTGTTCCTGCTCTGGGTCCCAAATATTGTCACTTCAGAGCTACAGAAGATCATCTCATATCTTCTCCTTTTCCTTTATTTTGCTATTCTGAGGCAGAGCCAACAAACGTGGATCTGTTAATGCATGTCTGTGCTGAACCTAAAACCTCTGTGGTGCTTCAGACCTATTCCCTAAACACAGCTTTGCCAAAGCACCTTGTGTTGCAGGAGATAGGTAGCAGTGAGCAATTCACTTCCTGGTCCACACTCTTCTGGGTCTGTGGTTGTTTTACCTTGCACTGAAGCCATTGGATTCAGCATCTTCAGTGCCCAGCTTTGCTTTTCTTTGTTTATTCTGCTAATTCTGCAGATGAAAGCTGAGCTATTCCCTTGCAGCACATCTGTTCCTTGCAAGACATCTTTTTGCTCACCCGTTGTGGATGGAGGCCAGCGCGTTTGGTGTGTCCTTCTATTCTCAATGTCTTTGTTTCTGCTGCAGTTGCTCCAACATGTCTCCAGCAGTACGCCTGTCCACCCCTTCCTTGTCCCAGAGACCACAGAGTCACCAGTGCTTCCAGCAGATGAGAAGCCCTTTGGCCAGGACCTGGAGGATCCTACTGCAGTATGTGTATCCTAGAGCCTTTCTGTTGGTTTTTCATCCTTTCCTTGCTATCTCCTCCCTCACTCATAGCTGCTCAGTTGATGTCTAGCAGAAACCTTTGTTGCCACTCTATCCATGGAGACCTGGCTAAGCAAGTTTTGAAACCAAAGATTAGATTGTGCTAAAAAAAATGATACTCTCCATAGGAATGCCTTTGGAAGGGTGGAATTTAACAGCCCTTGGTGGGATGATTGATCAGCCTAGTTACTTGTAGCACAGATAGCCTTTCAGCATTTCCAGTTGCCTTGTGTTAGCTGTGCCCATCACAGCCAGCAGCCTGAAAGCAGACCACTGGGCATGTAGTAGCACGTAGCTGCATTGCTCAGCATGTATTTGGTAGCTGAAATGGTTGGTATACTGGCCCTTAAGACTCAATGGGAAGATGTGCCTGAAAACAGTCACTACATGAAACTAATCTCTGGCCCAGGAGCAGAAAACTCACATTAGCCTCAGGTCTTTTTCTTCAGGGCTGATTTGATGGGGACTCTTTATCACAGGTTAAGAGTCAAAGCTCAGAGGTGACTGCTAGAGCATCCAGGCATGGGAGGAAGGATGCTTGCCCACCGCTGAGGACCCTGGCTGTACCCTGTGCCCCGAAGCCACCATCTGGCAAGGTGGAAGCCAGTGAAGCCCGGAGGAAGAGTCCTGTCCACCTCAAGAAGCCCAGGAAAGTTTTATTTGAACCCACAGCGTCAGAGAAAGATCTTGATGAAGAAGGTAACTCTGGCAGCTTCCAGGTTTATTTTATAGGTCTTGTCTGAATGATCTGTTAATACTGCTGGTCAGCAGCTTCCTAGTCCATTTGTCTTTGCCCAAGGCAAGATGAGCTTGTATGTCTTGGCTTGTGAAATGCTGAGAGTGCTCCTTAGTCATGGATAAACTGCTTGATGAATTTTACCTTTTGGGAAAAGGCCAGAAATAGAACATGGGATACTATTAGTGCTAACATAATATGCCTCTTTCCTCACATGAGTAAAAGTGCTTTGTAAATGAAGGCAAGTATTGTTACCCTTCATTTACAAAAGAGTAAATTGAGGCACAAGAAAGTTACCTACTGTAACATTCTGTAACCTTTCCATTGGTCTCTTTGTTCCCCTACTATCAGCATTGGTTATTATTAAAGTATGAAGCATATGGAAAGGAATATATATATCATTAGTATAATTGTACTGACTTTTCAGTAGTGAAAGGAAGCTGCCAAGGGGTTGGGAACAAAACTTTTAGGTTCTGGAGTGTGAATTCCAAGTCAGATCCAGGGTGTGACCAAGCTGGTGTGTAAACGTTTGACAATAACTCAGTGGGCCCCATGTGAGGTGACTTCTTTGTGACTTGTCTTGCTTCTCATAGGGGCAAATATAGCTCCATCATAGTCACTTACACTGTAGGCAGTGTGAGAAGTGGAAAAATTAGCTTCTATCAGAGGGGTAAAATGCAATGGTGACAGCAAATTGTAGTTGAAGGAAGTGTGCCATGTGCTTACCTGTCTTCTGCATTTCTTCTGATGAGCTGACCACTTTTCATGGTATGTCTGCTGGCTGCTTCCTTTATGGGGCCATCTCTGTGTTTCCTCTGCAGATCTGTCAGTGAAGGAGTTGCAAGGTGAGGATCTGGTTTCTAGACCCTGGTTTGTCTTTTCAGCCACTGAGTGATGCTATTCCCTTTAATGTCACAAGCCTCTCGTGCTTCATCCTTTGTCTCCCCAGTAATCAAGAATAACAAGTAGGTTGTATGTGTATATACTCCTCCTCTCCATGCAATTACCCTCAGTATAGGCAATTTGAGTACTGTCAGGTTCTTCAGTATGCTTCTGTAGGTCCTCTGAATCTCAGTCACCCCTCTGGGCGCATAGAACTTTGAGGTAAAGGGTAAGATGTGGAATAGACTTTGATTAAAAAGTGGTTTTTATGTTGCTCAGCCAACCACAGGGCCCTGGGAGAGGAAAGAAGAAAGAACAGAGTAGTAGGAGGAATATCCCTGGAAGCAGCTCCAGGCTTCCAGTTCTGTATCTTAGGCACTAACAAGCTGTCCATGGGTAGCCCTCCCTCACAAGGAGTATACCAGGGAACAGCACAGCTGGGATATTCCTTATGGGGTTAAGTAGCCAATGAGGGGCATGCAAGCCTGTCTGAAGTGGCAGTCTATATGTGTCCTCATATATACAGCCAGGCTCTCTGTTGGCTCCCTCTGCCAGTGACATCTGTCCTTGTATGGAAATTCTTCCCCGAAACCAATAGCAAATCTTCCTCAGTGAGCTTTGTCTCTTGCCACACCAGAGGGAAGTGACCTGGGGCCCTTGCCTTCCTGTTTCTTCCCTCTAAGCCTCCAGCTGCCTTGTTTTTCCCAGCAGGAAAGGGAGCTGGGGGTGTCTCACCTGAATGATTTCAGCCGTGTGCTCTCCCCTCTCCAGGCAGTCCCAGCCCACGGTGGTGCCATGCCATGTGCCTCAGTGACCTGGGGACAGCTGTTCTGATTGGTGGAGAAGGTGCTGATCAGCAGCCCTGCAAGGATGCATTCTGGAAGATGGAAATTGGTGGGAACCTCAGGGCTATCAAAAGCAATGGGAGCAGTAGACCTGAGGACAGCTCATGCAGGTGGGAGGGGAGTACATGGGGGTTTGTGTGAAGGTGTCACATCTCCTAACATGGGTCACCAGCAGAGTTGATGATATAGGCTGCCATGAGAGGCTGTGGAGTTGTGTGTGAGAACCTTCCAGGAGCTAAGGTATAAGTTCTGGAAAGAGCTGGGTGAATTTTAAAGGGTGCACAGTCTGTGTGTGGTTACTGGTGGAGAACCATGAAATACCATTCCAGTGCCTTGCACCTTTCTGCATCTCACCGATCCTCTCTTCCACCTTACTATTCCCCACCTAGTTAGTGTTCTCCTGCGTTACTTACACAGAAGCATTTCTGTATGAGTCTCCTCTAACCCTGAATCAAAGGGGAGGAGGAGATGAAGGGAGCAAGATCTTGAGTAAAAATTTTATGACATGTTCTTTAAATCTGGAGAAATCAAGAGCATCTCTGAACTCCTACACCACTTATCTGGTGTTGCTTCCCCAGACAGTGATTTCTGGCTTCCAGTGGGTGTCCAGCTACAGAATGCCATGCCATTGTGCTTGCGTGGACACACAGCTACCTACGACCCAGACACCAAGCGTATCTACGTCTTTGGGGGCGTAAGGGAGGACAAAACCAACAGCAGCATCTACATTCTGGACACAATCACTTGGAAATGGCTCCTTGTGGCTGTAAGTACTGCAGCTCTTCAAGATACAAGCACAGGAGGGGTGGCAGGCCCTGCCTGAATGTGGCAATCGATATGCCCGTATCCTTATTCCAGTAGTTTTGGTCCCTTGCTCTTGCAGGTTGTCTGGGCTGCTTAGTTGGGATTGACAGATACAAAAAAGCTATGTTGAAAGGCCTTAAGCTTGGCAGAAACCAGGGGCTGTGCCTGCAAAGAATGAAGCAAGGTGAAAAAATGGCTGCTGCAGAGTGCTGTGTCTGACCAAGGTTGTGGGAGGGAGATACTGTACGAGTGTCAGAGGGAAATGGCCTCCCATTTTATATGGTGCTGTTGAGAGCTGCACTGGATGCTGAGGTGAGAAGCTGATCTCAAATCAGGGACTGCTCTAAGCACAGGGACTGCTCAGAGCTCTGTATTTGCCTGTCATGTCCTTGCAGGGAGCCCCATTAGCAAGGGACTACCTGTCTCTTTCCTGGCTAAGTCAAAAGATGGCTTTTACAGAATAAGCCTGGATGAGATCGTTCAGTTCTCTGTTGTCTTCTGAGGAAGTTGGACTAGGAGGTTATATTTGCTCTCTCATCAGAGCATTCTGGTGGTGCAGAGTACTCAAATGACGTACTGCCTACCTCTGTGGCAAATCTGTCCAGAGATTTCAATAAAGTGAAAATTGAGACTTGTCCAACTCACTGCATGGCCCCCTTCCCACGGGTCATGCAGCAAATAGCGCACTTCCCATAGCAAATGTATGTTGAACTTTCTCCAGGCTAAAGGGAGGATGCCAGTGCTCACCTACCACAGTGCAACTATCTACTGCAAGGAGCTCTTTGTTTTTGGAGGGGCTTCCTCCCAAAAGGCATCAATGGCAGTTGGACCCTGCAGCAATGTGCTCTATATCTTCAACCCAGAGCATGAAATTTGGTATCAGCCCATCTCGGAAGGGGAGAAGCCTCTGCCTAGGCTTGGGTGAGACTGCTCTTATTCTATCCCTCCAAAATAGAGCAGAAAACCTCTGCTCACCTTCCCTCCCACACCAGTGTAATTTCCTAAACATTACATGATTGTTCTCCACTGTTTTCTTGTTAAGATAGGACTATGTTTTGAGCAATGTGACTCCCAGTACCTCCTGTCATGAATCCTGATGGGATTCTGTCCTTGGGCTGTAGGGGCTGACAGTAGAGGCAGGTGTAGACTGAAGCTATGGCAGGCAGCCCAGTAGCAGAAGCCAAGGCTGAAACATCAGTTTTGGGAACTGCTGAAGATGCTTTGTTCACTCACTGCTTCTCTGCTCAGGCATTCAGCTACTCTACTGAAGAACAAGCTGCTGATTTTTGGGGGCCGGAGGGCTTCTCTCTACCTCAGTGACATGCACATCCTAGATCTGGGTAAGATGGCTGCCTTGAGAAGGGCTGTCCTAAGGCAGGGACAGGGAATGAGGCATGCTAGATGGGGAGGTGGCATTGACATTATAAAAACTGAGTAGACAAAGGAGATGGAAAACTATGGGGTAAAAAACCCAATCAACCAACTAGCCAAAACACCTTCCTCTGTGATGGGAGGGGAGGGAATGGGAAAAACAAGAAGCAGTGTTTTTGGAAGAAGCTGGGTAATAGGGCAGGTTGCCGATGTGGAGGAGATTGTAAGTTTTTGTCTGGTTATGAGGCTGTGATTTTTTTGACATTTCACCTGCCCTTCCCCTGGCTGTCAGGTTTCATGGAGTACACACCAGTCCCCCTCCTTGCAGGACAGCCTTCCGCACGTTGGTAAGATCCTATTGCAGACCTACAAACTATTTTCTTCTTCTGTCCTCTTTGAAGCCAGATTTGAATGGTGCTTGTGATCAGATATCTTTGTCCTGCTAGTCAAAATACAGTGGATGGCCCCTCTTTTGTGGGACCAGAAATTCCTGTGCTATCCTAGTTGGTGCCTGCAGGGTGTGGGGGCTACAGACCCCTTAGACTCCCTTAGACTCCACAGTCTCCTTTCAGGCTAGAAGAAGTTTTCTGTCATGTGCTAGTGAAGTGTATTGCTTACTGTTTGGTCTCCACAGTACCTGAAGTAGAACAGATACACAGAGAGGAAGAAACTCTTATTAGGACTATGCTGTTCCTAAAGCCCTTGCCCACTAGAACAATGACCTAAATCGGACCAAAGCCCAGCTAGCGTGTTGTTGCACTCCATAGACCAAAACATAGGAGTTTTGATAGCTCCTTTTGAGATGAGGAGCTTTTCAAGCTTGATTATGGCCTGACCTGCAGAGGCAAATAAACAACTCTTTCAGGGTTATTCAGCAAATCAGGGCAGAAAAGAAGCAGAAGTTAACTTTCATTCTTCAGCTAAAGCCCCCAGCCTCCTGCTGAAATATGCCTCCCCCCGCCCATTGCTGCCTGATACAACCCCAGCAGGTTATGCTGTAGTCACCTTTTGGCTTTGCTTTGGTCACAGTTTTCATGCAGCTCTGGCTGTGTCGGACCAGAAGGTTCTCATCAGCGGAGGCTGTAATGCCAGGGGAGCCCTGCAGGATGCCTTTGTCTTCCACCTAGGTGAGTGACTCTCCCTACCTGTTTCCTCAGCTGAAGATGACTATGGGCTACAGTGATGTTTCTGAACACCTAGTCTGGTCCATTTGTTTCATCCATTGCACTAGGAATGGGTTTGTCACTATTGACAGCCCCTTTCTCCTTCAGATACTCTTTCATGGAGCACAGTGATCCACCATGATCTCTGCTCTGTGCCCAGAGCTGGCCATACATTGCTTGACCTGACTCCTGCCCCCTCGAAGGATGTGGACAAGGAGAATAAAAAGGAGCACAACCTGCACACAGTGTTGGTCTTTGGGGGCTCCAACTGTGCTGGGACCTTTTACAATAGCACAGTCAAGATCCAGCTGGACCTAGGATAATGCAGAATACTCACAATAAGCCTGGAACAGCAAAGGCTCTTCACCAGCCTGAATACAGACATGGATTGCAATAAATGAATGCAAGCAATGTGGCAGTCCGAGTATCTATATGTAGGTGAATACTCTCATGACACAAGAGATCACGGGTTTGTAAAGGCTTTCAGAAGTCTGTGGGTATTTCCCTCTTAGGGTAGCTAAGCCAGCATTGGACTGGCAGAAATTCCCTCCGATATCCCCGGCTTTGGTATGTGGGCTTGGGTGTCAAAACATTCAGTGGGAGCTGAGCTGAGCCTGCAGAGGAACACAGTCACATGCTTCTGGGTTTCCCTTCTTGCCCTACAGGTTTGGGGGCTGGAATTCCCACGATGCTGTTTCATTTGGGATGAGTGGAATGGGATTTACTCCTGCTGCTTGGAAAGTCCTCACAGTGAAAGTGAAAGCGAAAGCATGATTCTGGTTTGGAGGAAATCTGGGGTGGAATTCCCTTGGGCAATAGCCTGCAATGGTGTTAGGAAAACACCTAGTGCAGTGTCTGAGGATTGTAAAAGGAAGAGAACGCTATCATTTTCAGTGTATGGGAGAGAGCTGGTTGTGCCTTGCCAGCTATGGCACAACCACCTAGCTTTGCTCTAGAGAGACCTTTTATTATAAATTCCACAAGACTGCTGCTAGATGTAAGAGGTCCAAATCAACTGTCCTTGGCAGTAATTCACTTGTCATTGCAAGGGGTGGCAGAGTTGCTGACTGTTTGCTCTTGCAAGACCTGCGAGACCCAACAAGGGTTAGGATTAAGCTGTCTCCTGTCAGAGACTAGCTCTGTTTATATCCATTATATCCACTGCTGATTATGCCATAGCTCTGAGGCAGCTGCAATGACAAGCAGGCCTGCTAGATTAGCAGCACACTATTATACTGGTTCCCTGATGCTCTTTCTGTAGATGGTAAAGAAGCCCCATTGCGGAGTCCAAAATTGGCGCAATACCTCACAGCTGTCTGGGGCTGTATTCCCCAACTCAAAGCCATACAAAGGGGACTTGTGATAATTATGAATCTTTCTGCTTTAATCTGCTCCATGGAGATACAGCAGATAGATAGAAAAAAAAAAAAAAAAATAGCCAGAAGTAGCTGCAAGCTTTCCAGCACAGGCATAGCTCCTATAAGTCATCCAGGCTACTTCTAGGTCTTCTGTTCTTCTTCCCACCCAAATGAAAGTGAGGCAATAGTACTAGGGCTTCCTGCTGGCACTGATGTCCTACTCAAGTTGTAGCTGTTTTCTTCTTTGACACTCCATCTTACTTGATTTAATGAGTAGGACAGGACTTCAAGCTCTTAGCTCTGCAGGAGTATCTGGCTGCCAGGATGGGTGGCTTACTCTGAATGCCTCCAACTCCAGGAGAGCTTTGTTTATTCTGGTTATTGTAGGATAAGGACCCATGTCCACTTTGAATCTGCAAAAGGAAAAGAATTTGTGATGAACTATGACTTGGATAGCCAGTGCAGCAGTGAGCGGAAGAGCAGTGCGCTATGTCTGCCCAGTATGGGAGAATCTTACAATGCAAATGTACGTTTGCATGAAGAGAAAAGGTTCATCCCTGTAGGTTTAAAAACAAATATTAGAGGTAAGGTTAGTTCTTCCGTCTTCACTGGGCTTTATATAGTGTGCAGCACAGGGTAAGAAAGCACTATGCTTTTCCTGGGAATCATGCAACCACTACTTGCATAGGTTTAAGGCTTTCAACAAATAGTCCAATTAATCTTTCCTCACTGTGCAGTGTAAATGTAGGGCAAACAGGGAGAGAAGACATGACAGTGCAGGCAACCTTAGTTTTTTTAAGGACACAGATCAGGTTTTCCCCAGGGGCCTTCCAGAAGAGAGCACAGCTCCTTATTTCCAAGAACTTCCAAAAGAGACAGTATTTATGGCACAGGAAAACTAATGCAGAGAAGAGTCCATAACTGGATAGGGCAGGCAGGAAGGATGCTTTCATAACAGGCACAAGGTGCAGCAGAAGGTGAACTCTGACAGCCCAGCACAAGGGGTAGGTGCCCTTGAAGAGTTCCTCAAGCTTAGCCTTACTTACCTTTCAGCATTGGAAACTTGAGGCACCAAGCACAGATCAGCCATAGAAACCTGTAAATGTAGCACAAAAAAGGGGTCAAAGTATGAGCCTGTCCCATCATTCTTCACTGTGGGGCAGGCTTTGAGAGCAGGATAGAAATTATGGTATTAGTTAGCACAGAGGAGTCATCATGACAATCTTATTCTTTAATCCAGCATTAATAACATGACAGTGATGCAAGGAAAGGAACTTCAGAGCAGTCACTAGTAGAAAAAGCCATTAGGCTTTAGGGAGCTTCACATGTGCCAGCTGATCATGACAGCCTCAAGGACACAATGCTCTATGGCAACTGCCTCTGAGCAAACAAGTCCGCTGGCAAGCTGCAGATGAAGGTGATGGAAGGAGGGGAAAGTTTGCATGTCTGGGAAAAGATGAGTAAATTTTGCTTGTTCGCACTGCAGGAGTATCGGGCAGCTCCTGCCAGTGCCAAGACATGACATATGATAGGGCCTTCAGACCCAGGTTCAGGGACTTGCAATCTGAAAAGAACCAAGCTACAGCTGTACAAGTACAGCTGTACAAGTACAGCTAACTGCTTATCTGCACAGAGGCAGCTGCCCTCACCCCACTCCCCATGTCACAAAGCCCTGGGTGTCTTTCGCCAGTCTTTGCCCATCAAAGGCTCCAGTTCCATAATGCTCCTACTAGACAATCCTCTGCACCATAGGATATTGCAGGACCCTTCCTTTTTTTTTTCCTTAGGTCTTATAGAAAAGATCCAATTGCCTACCAAACAGAACTACTAAATGGAAGAGGTCTGAGTGGCCTTTAACTTGGTAAGGGTCAGAACAGCTTGTATGTGAGCGCTCTGAAAGCTGACCATGTTAAAATTGGTCAGAAAGTGCAGAAAAATACAATACAACTTGGTTAAATGTTCCACAGAGCAGAGCTAAGAAATGAACCTGTGTTTCTTGATCCAAGCTTTGACCCTATGACAAGACACTTTGAACTCCAGATCTCTTAAAGATGCAATATATATAATCTGTTTCCTCATCCTCTAGTAGCAGTCAGATCCTAGATACAGCTGCAGAATCTGGCCATCAGCAGGTTATGGGCAGGGACAAGTAAACATCTCTGTAACAATCTGCAAGTCAGTAATGGCCTAAGTAGGATCCATGCAGCTTTTTCTTATGGTGAATGCACCACATGCCACTCCAATCACAGAACGGGGTTGTGCTGTGTCTCCACAACTAATTTCCTTCGTTATTTTATAGAATACATACTGGGGTTTTCAGTTCTCCAGTGGTTTACAATGGTTGCTCAGATACTTACTTCATCCCCCACACAGTAGTGCCCAGCAGTGTGCTGCAGAATCTGCTCGAGTGCTGTCAAGAAAGGTGGTGCACTGGAGTGAGACATTGGAAACTCATTTGAAAGGGACACCAAAGACCTTTCACAATGGGCATTATGAACAAAGGCATTTTGATCCTAAGCTGAGTATGAAAAATGGGCAATTTAGGACAGAACCTAAAAGGAACAGAAATCTTACAACATAGTTATGGGAGTCTACAGGATGAGTTTGTGTCTGTCCAGAAGAAAAGATGGGACTGCCACTGCAGCATATGGGGGAAAGGGTTTTGACAAAAGAAAAAGCACCCTATTTCTCCTGGGGAGGTAAAAAAATACTGTGCTACTTGCTAGATTCTGTGGGAGTTTGCCATCAGATACCTTTTGTCTGATTACAAAAGCATATAAATATAGATTGACAGAACTT
This sequence comes from Ara ararauna, assembly GCA_028858755.1. Taxonomy (NCBI): domain Eukaryota; kingdom Metazoa; phylum Chordata; class Aves; order Psittaciformes; family Psittacidae; genus Ara; species Ara ararauna. The sequence goes on along the minus strand of CM054380.1, from coordinate 56,795,383 downwards.
TTAAGCAAAAGGCACTAGTTTGGGAGCAGCTGGGTGGAAAGGAGAAGTGCTGTCAGCCCTTGTGCTTCAGGGACAATTAACTGCTGTAGTGTACAGGATGACCCCAGGCTTCCGCCCTTCCATGCGCAGCAGTGGAAGCACCCTGTGGACAGCATCTTTCCTCTGAGAGCTTGAAGAACTACCAGTCCTTAGGAAGGGACTCTGGGCAGGAAGAGTGCTGTCTCTGCCAGCAGTGCAGGATACCACTGCACCAGCCCAGGGAGATCTGTTTTTCTGCTTGTAGAGGAAAGTAGTACCCCAGCAGTGCAGCGTTTTGAAGGGTCAGTTGAAATGCTGATATTTTTGGATATGGGACTTGCCTTGAAAACCAGATGCAATGCAGTTCTGAGCCCATTCTGTTTTTTTGTCCCCTATTTGTTTCAGGATGTTCAGGTTCTGCAAAGATAAAAAATCTCAAGGTTAGATTGACTGCTGCTGGCAGGATCTTGCCCATTGCCTCATCCAGTGGAAGAGAAGGGAGATGAGCTGTCAAATCTGAACCCCCAGCCTGAGTTCAGCCTGCTGGGTCAGCCCTTACCTCACCCTCACCAAATCATGCACCCTGCTGTACCTCGGATCTGGGACTGTCCTTCTGTAACAGCTGCCAGGGTATCTATCCCTTTGCCTCTGTGTCATGGGTTCAGCAGCAGCAGTCATTTTTCTCCTCCTTGGTAGCTGGTGTAGCGCTGTGTTTTTTGATTTTGGGCCTGGGAGCAGCGCTGATAACACCAGTGTTTCGGTTACTGCTTAGTGATGTTTTGGTCTGGCCAAGGACTTTCTGAGTTTCATGCTCTGCCAGGGAGGAGGGGAGCCGGGAGGAAACAGAGACAGGACACCTGACCCAAACTGACCAAAGAGGTTATTCCATACCACAGCACGTCATGCCCAAGATGGAGGACGGAGAGGAGAGACCCAGAAGGGTGGGGGGTGCACTGCGTGGTCGGGCTTGGTTTTAGGTGGTGAGAATTTGTATTCTTTCCTTGTATTTGCCTTGTCATTATTATTATTGGTGGTAGCAGTAGTGATTTGTGTTATACTTTAGTTACTAAACTGTTCTTATCTCAACCTGTGGGAGTTGCATTCTTTTCTATTCTCCTTCCCATCCCTCCAGGAGTGGGGGGCAAGAAAGAGGGGGGAGTGATTGAGAGAGAGTCTGCATGAGTTAGGCTTAAACCACGACACTCTGCCCTTTGGGTTGGTCTTTTGTCTTCTTCCTAAAACACCCTAGACCCAGCAGTAGAACCATATGGGTTCAGCTGTTTCTGGAAAGAACCCCGGGGTGCTACAGATTTTCTTTGTAGGAAATAACTGTATTGTTGCCATTGGTAGATCAGGCAGAGGCTAAGCAGAGATTTCATCTGCCAACCCACAGTCTTAAGGTCTGCCACACTACTGGCTGGCAACAATTTAAAGATACTGAACTTTTCAGAGATATTGCAGACTCCTGGAAACCCATCCTGGCATTTCCATTTGCATGGATATGATAAGGCAATACCTGGAGTGGCTGAATGCCAGAGACAATGTGATCAGCAATCATTCTGACTTGAGCTCTCTTCTTTGGATCCTGGGGCAGAAGCCTGGGGTTAGGATGGGTGTCTTCTAGGTAATGAATTATAGCTAGCTGTAATTAACAAAGAGGTAAGGGGAGGTTATTGGAAAGGTAAGGAAAAGCTCACATTCTTAATACCTGGGGAAGAGTTGCTGATCCAAGAGAATACAACAGCTTTTTCATGAAGTTTGTTACTGATCCAAGCAACAGAATATCCCTTTTGATGTCCACTTGGGACATTTTTGTCATTTAGCCCAGCTGTAATTTCAGGCAAACCTGGCACAGCCATCTAAGTCAGACTATAAACTGTTCATTGAAAGGTAGAGTTACGAACCAAAGCTGAACTGAGCTCACATCATTGACAGGAGTTTCCCAGCAGAGTCTATGTGCTATTTCTGCCCCCAAGTGTGTTTATCATAAATCCCACCTCTTTTCCAGTGCACAAATGAGAGCGTGGGGGGAAAAGATAGGGCAGAGCCATCCTTTCCAGACTGGGCAGCAGGCTGGAATGAATGGTCAACAGAGATGTAGCTGGTAACTCACTGATTGAGAAAGGGTGATGCCATCAATTTTCAAGGCTGGTACTTGCTGCATTGGATTCACTGCCTTGAATTCAGCAGAAAACTGTGGAAACAAACCCTGAGATTACTGCAACAAGAAATTCTTCCATGTTTTCTTCCTCTAAACCAACCCACTTATTATTTTTTTTTTTTTAACCTGGGTTTTCTTTCTACCTCAGTACTAGTATTTGCAGTACTATTAGCTGTACTGATAGCCTACAGCAAGCTCACTGGGGCTCAGGGATCTGCATCCAGGGCCATACTTCCTTACCTCTTGATAAACTGTCAATAAAAGCCCAGGATGGGTGGTACTGCAGCAGTGTCATTATTACTGTCATGGTTCTCCAACTCCCTCTTAGCCCATAGTGGAACATCACGCTGGTGGTGCTACTAGGTGCACAACTCCCCACTATGGCCCCCCAAATAAGTTCTCAGTGAAGATCTCTTCTGGCAACCCACCCTCTCCTTTGGCAGGCCCTTTGAGGGGCTCAACTGGCTGCAACTATGAATTATAGAGAAGCAGTGAGGAATTCAGTGACTTTGCCTGTGAACTTTCTAGTGCTAATCACAACTCTTCTCATGATCCCCAAGTTCACTACCCCTGCATAAAGCAATGGTGGATATACCCTTACCTGTTGCCCGCCATCCTTGAGGAGGTTCACTGGCACCAGGTCATACGAAATCCCTTTCAGAGCAAGTGCTAGGGAGAGCAGAGTGTACAGCTTCAGACAGGCACAGAGACCAGTTCCACTGGTAAAGGGCTCAGGGAAATGCTACCATCTCCATGTGAAGAAAGAATGGTGTTTAAACCAAAAAAGACCCTATCCTTCAAGAAAGGTGGCCTCAGTCCACTGAGAAGATAGTGCTCTGGCAAATAAAGGACCAAAGCACTAACCATCAGTACTGGCAAAACAAGTGCATTTTCCAACATAAGCTTTGCCACTCTTTGCAGCACAGCCTGTCCTGATTTGGCTTAGAGAGGGCAGGGAGCCCTGTGCTCACCTGCAAAACCTTGCTTAAGATTGTCTCACTACAAACAGGGACCATTCCCAGCCCTGCTCAGCAATCAAGACCTTGCAATTTCAAGACCAGAGCCTGAGGCAGTATCTCTGTAAAAACAAAGTGTAGGGCCCCTCTAGAAAATGTGGAAGAAACAGCCATCTGCATCACATTGGTTTTACAAAAGGATTATTTCCTTCTTAACTAGCTGCAGGCTGAGCAAAGCCCTCCTGTCTGTTCTCCTTTCCCCCTGTTCCAGGTGAAGTGTGATATTCCCTTCCCTCCCATTGGGAAAAGTGCCTCACTGTTCCAGGTTCATGTTTGCTGTTCTCTCAATGAGTGATTGATTAATCAGATTAGTGAAGGGGACGATACTGCAAACCACCAAGACAACGAAAGAGAGATGAACACTAGATCTTACCGATTCTCACTCTCCAAGAGCAGGAACTTCGGAAATAGCTATAAAGTATTGGCTGAGAAGAGAAAGAGATATAGTGGTTATTTGTTGAGAACACCCTAATTTTATAAGGAGAACAACACATGAAGAGAAGGCATTTCAAGAACTGTAAGACAGAGAAGCACAATGCTTTGGGGAGAGAAGGCTGCTTCCTGTTTTGGGTGTACAGGTAATATCACTGTCTTTCACGCTGGCCCTCTGAATATATAGTTGCACCTGATGTTTCCAGCAGTGCACAAGTGTCCTTAGAATTCTTTCTTACAAAGCTTCCCTCTTTGTCCCTGCTGGATGTTACTGACTTCTGTCCCATCTTAGATCTTTGAAATAAATTCCCCACACATTGTGACAAGTACCTGCACTGTGTGTTCGCATGGCCTAAGATAGCTTTTCCGGCTATTGAGGGCAAGGCCAGGCCTCTTTCCAAACAAGAAGAGCTTCTGCTGTTTGAGATGAAGGCTGAGAAGGCAGACAATTCATCTCTACCTTATCTCTAGCATTGAGGCAGCTTTCCTGGATGCTTCCACCCTGTCCAAGCTCTTACCTTTTCAGATGTCATGGTCAGTGTGTGCAATCTACTCCACAAAATAAAACCAACCTTTTCACTTTCCCTTTTAACTCAGTGGGAGTAGGGGAAGGTTTATCTCATAAAGCCAATGAGAAAGGACTATGCTCACAAATCCACACCCAGAACACAAAAACTAGCCAGTCAGATTCAATCCTGAGCAACAGCAGTCAGCTGCATCCACATCTCCCTGTGTTGTGCTGCAGCCCAGCACTGATATCAGAACCATTAACCAGCTCTGAGGTTGGAAGCATACTTAGGAACTATCCTTGTCTCCCTAGCTGTTCATCCAGAAATAAGGTATCTAGAGAGCCTGTCAGGCTCCCAGCAGTTGCCGGTGCAGAAATATAGATAGCCCTGGGAAACAAAACACAGAAACTGAAGCCACATGCAGAATTTCTGTTTCACTAGGGAACCTCTGCCAGCTCTCTGAACAGGGGCTGCCTTTACTCCTGTAGCCATCCTCCCATTAGTACCAGCAGGTTTTCTACATTGCAGGTCTGCGAGAGGCTGCTGCTCCGCTCCCAGGCCAACTTTGTGCAAAATACAAAGCTGTCTTCCTTCCACACAGGAAATGGGTATTCATGTGTGCCTCTCTGTATCTCCACCCTCCCAAAATGCATACAGACTGACAGCAAGGCAGAAAAAGGCAGGGATATCCTCACTGACAGACTACCTTGTCAACAGAAAACCAGAGACACCCTGAGGATCTCTATGCTCCAGTCCTCTGTAAACTTGATGCTTCTTTTACAGTGTAGATTGGTTCAAACAACTTTAAACAAGGCATGCATTTGATTAAATTACTGTAGTCGAAGTTTACTGGAGAAATGGCTTCTAAGTGAGGAGGGAAGTGATACCAGTATTGACAACACTTTCATATACAGGGTTATTTACTGGTTTTCTTTAATTCTCTTCTGGAATCTGGGTATTAGAAATCTTAGCTGTGTCTTTTATTTTCAAATGTCCAGCCTGCTGGCCTGCAAGGAAAGAAACATAAACTATAACATCAAAAGGGAAACACAGAGCATTCATGACATGCTGATTTTACTTGTTTTCCCTGGGGACCTTGCTGATTTTTTAGCTCAGAAATTCATGTCCTTTACCACATCTGTTCTGGACACTGGCCTCTCAGCTGGCAGAGACAGTTATCCTGATCTTAGTTGTTTTTGCAGCCTGTGCTAAATTGTGCAAAGCTAATTGCTTTGCTCTATGATTTCAAGGCCCTGTGGGATCTCACCAAAAAGGAACACAGAAAACAACTCATCCGTTTGCTGGGAAATGTGTCTCCAGAGGCTGGGGCCTGGCCTGATCTCTTAAGTTTATGCTGGTTTGCTCCCTGCAGAAGGGCAGATCACAGGCAGAACAATCAGCTAAGGAAAGACTACAGACAGTGAGTGTTTTGTTCTCAGTGGACAGGTTCACTGAGACACAGTGACATTCTATCTAGTCTTCCCTGGAGGAAGAGCTGAGCACAGGCCAGGGAAGTAACGGGGAAGAACTGTCCCCACTTACAACCTCATGAAGTAGGGGGCTGTAAGTTAAGTTAATGCCCTTAAGCTGCAGGTTAGAATGGTTGGAACCAGGACGATAGGAGGACAACATTTGCTTGATGTCTACTAAGATTTCTGGTTTGGTTATGCTTTCATTTCCAACATCAGTGCTGCACTGAGGAAAATTTGCGCCTAAGTCCCAATCCAGAGTAAAAATCTGGGAAACGGATTTCACGGATGAGGAAGATAGAAGAGACACCCTTAACTTTGTGTGTGGAGCTCTCAGGTTTTCAAGCCTGTCTGCTTTAGAATGGTTTCTGGATACCAGCCTCTTTCCAGGCTATATTTGGGATGCACTTGGAAACACAAAATCTTTCACCTGTTTCTTGAGACACAAGAGAGAAAACTGCTCCTTGGAGGCTTGCACAGGGGAAACCTCGGTGTCTGAAGGGCATCGCTTGTATTAAGCTGGGTTAAAACGTGAAGCCATAAGCAGGAGTGGGTTTCTGTAACCCTGCAGCAGGTGTTGACATTAACAGCTCAACTATCAGTTAACTTACTATTGTAAGCAACCACCACCACTGCTTTGAAAAGCATTAGTTCTATTAAGCGTGCGGGCAAATTCCTTGCTTTCCACTGAGACACAGAGGTGGGCGCAGGCCGGGGCTGCGCGAACCCGTTTAACAGACGCCGTGCACGGCGGTGCAGACCTCGCGGTCACCGCCACCCCGGCCTTGCCGGGGAGCACGGGCCAGCAGAGCCCCACCGCGCACGGCCCGGCCCGGCCGCCCCAGATCGGAGCGCCTCCGTGCCAAGCCTCGCTTCCTCTGGCTCAGCCATAACCCCCCGCTCCCTTTTCGCCCGGCGGGCTCGCTCCGCAGAGAGCGCGGAAGCCGCGTACCTTGGGTGCGGCAGAGATCATCTCGCTCCGCGACCCTCCGCGGGTGCTGCAGTGTCGGCCCCGCCCCGGCAGGGCCCTCCCTTCGCCCGCGGGCTCGAACGCTGCCGCGGCAGCCGCCGCCGCCGCTACAGGACTACATCTCCATGCGTGCCCCGCGGCCTGTTCGCCCGCCCCGGACTCCGTATCCTGGGCTGCGCCGCTCCCGGCCCGGTGCTGCGGGTAGCACAGCACTGCGGATGCCGGCAGCGGGGCGAGGCCAGGCCGACCCGGGCCCTCCGCGGCAGCGGGAGCCCCGGCAGCCCCGCCGGCTGCCTCCACACTCCGCCGCCTCTCCCGCGGCGGCTCGCCCGGCGGCGCTGGCCCTCGTCATCTTCCTCAGCTTCGCCTCCCGGTTCCACCGCCTGGCGGAGCCGCCGCACGTCTGGTAGGGGCCGGGGCGGGGCCTGTGCCCGGGATCGGCGGGCCTAGCCCGGCCCGGGACAAGACCCCGTTTGTGGGTGGGTGTCCGCCGCCTCTCCCTAGAGCGGAGATCATCCAGCGCGCCCCAGCTTCCAGCCTGCGCCCCGCTTCCGCGCCCCTGCCATGGCAGGCTGGGAAGCGATCGTGTTTATTGTAGGCAGGTGGTGGGGCGGGTACAGGCGGTGAGGGCCGTGAGGAAGCGTTGTGCTCTCTGGCCAGCCCGCTGCCGGCTCCGGCCCTGCTCCCGTTCCCGCCGCTGCTCTCGGGACGTGTTACAGGGGGAAGGCCCAGTATTGAACAGGCATCTTTGGGGATCTGTGGGTTGCAGGCTGACTTGTTAACACCCCTTAGCACAATTTGGAATCGGAAGGGTAGGCGAGAGATTGTGAAGTGCCAGCATCAAGCTCTTTCAAAAGGACCCTGCCTTAAGTATCCTCATGATTTCCCAGTGAATTTAGTGCACTGTCTCATTTCCAATCTATGGCACATATCCTATATGATGAAAAGCATATGTAAGATGCTTCTTGGGTTTTTTGCTGTCTTTCTCATTATAGCAGCTTTTTTCATTTGTTTGTTTTTAGTTGGGATGAAACTCATTTTGGGAAGATGGGAAGTTACTACATTAATCGGACCTTCTTCTTTGATGTCCATCCCCCTTTGGGGAAGGTAAACTTCTCTTCTGTTACATGTCTTAGAAGCTACAGGAATGAGCTGACAAAAATCTTCCCCTTCCTTGTTGAAGGATGTAACGAGCACCAGTAGCACTCCTAACTGCTGTTGGCATCATGGTAATCTGCATTCTGTATCCAGGACCTCAACTTGCCTGTTATCTTTTTAATGAAAATACTCTGAATATAGGAAAACAAAACAGTATTGCGTGTTCAGTGTTTGAAAGGCTTGAAATAAAATAATTGAACGTGGGACTTTCGTGGTTTGGAGGGGATGTGTCATAGAAGCCTGCAGTTCAACAGAGCCAAACGATTCCTCATAGCTTATGTACAAGTGAGATTCTTACCCTGAAAAGGCAAGGACCTGAAAGAACCCTGAAAGCCTTGCCTTGCAATTCTGTAGTCAAAGAACTTGTTCTAGCAACAGCGTGCAGTGTTGATGGAGGTGTCTCCTCCTGCCTTGTAAAGGTTATCTTCCTGTCAGCTGAGCCTCCTTAAACTGTAGGAATAGGGAGCTATGAGAGAATCTACAGAGACAGAATTGTCTTTGCTAAATCCTCAACCTGGTATTTCTCTTCAGCATTCCTTACAGTCAGCAGCCAAAGTCCTGAGCCCTTCTGATCTTGCCTTTAGACAAAGGACAATATGTATGTGTATGAATTCTGTATGTAGACTCTTGTTTGAATTATGTCGTCTGAATTAAGTATCTTCTTATCTTCTCTTATCCTCTGGATGGAACTTGGCTTCTATAAAAATCTTGCCTGCTGCTGGCTTAGATATTCCTTCCTCCAGTGACATTTCCCTGATCTTTTTTTTTGACCTTTCCTCTTCAGATGCTGATTGGACTCGCTGGCTACCTTAGTGGATATGATGGTACATTTCCTTTCCAAAAGCCAGGGGACAGATACGAGCAGCACAACTACGTGGGAATGAGAGGGGTAAGGCTCTAAAGGCTGGTGTCAAGCTGTTCAGCTCTCCTGTGCTTTTCAGTACAGAGTCTTATGTCATAAGAACAGCTCTCCTGGATCAGATCAGAGGTCTTTTTAGCCTTGTGCATTGTCTTTAAGCTCCTTGGAAAAGTGTTAGTAGTTGTATTGTGAATAACTCTTAATGTCTGGTTATGAGAGGCCAGACAGGTAAGAAAGTAAGGTGATTATTGAGGCTGTTTTCTAATTAGTGGGACCACTCCTGAGTGGGACAGATATCTTGCTTGTTCTGCAAAGAGAACATCGCTGAACTTGGGCTTCTGCTCACTCTGTTGTGCCTTGCTGCTCTTCTGAGGGAAGCCAAGGATGTCAAAAAGCCAGAACCATCCACTGCCATCTGCAGTTGCCATCACCAGTGACACTGAGCTAGTAAGCTTATGGAGCAGGGGGGAAATTCAGAGTGGTATTCTGTCTGAAATCCTGGCTGTACTGCTATCTGGGAAGACCAAGAGCCATAAAACTGGCAGTGGATAACGCAAGCCAAGAGAAGAAACAGTGGCCAATTGCTAGTACCTAGAAAGAAGAATAAAAACTGGAAAAGGATATTTTTTTGGTGTAGTTACTGGGCCTCCAACAATTTATGGTTCTAGGTTTCCCTAAGCCAAAGGTGGGAGAAGTTCTGGAACCAGACATTAAAGAGAACAGATTTTACTGTGACACTACTTTGTTTTGTTTTGATTTCTGTTCTTCCTCTTCTGGCTATCCTTGGTCTCGTTTGTGTAGGGGAGGTGATACTGGTCTGCTAAAGATGTAAGTTATGGGTGTATTTTGTTCTTAGTTTTCATATTCTAATATCTTGTTAGATTAAGTATGGCGGATGTATAGTGCACCTACTTGACATATCTATTTATAACTATGTGATACAGTCTAGTAAGAGTGTTGTTACTGACAGCTCTGCAGAACAGGCGAAGCAGCTGTCGTTATCTGAGCAGTATCTTTGTTCATTTGACTTTTGTCTGATGTTCTCAAGTGAGTCAGTTCAGCTACTGCAGCATCTCCTGTTGTTGGTATGAGTGGAAGATTAAGGAAGAGAAACGGGAGTAGTAATCACCCTGGGGAGGATTATAACTTCTCTCATGATCTTTTCCTGCAGTTCTGTGCTTTTCTTGGCTCCTGCCTGGTTCCGTTGGTCTACCTCACAGTGTTGGAACTGTCAAAGTCACTGCCAGCAGCCTTACTCACAGCTTTCATCCTTATTTTTGGTAGGTGTTCCTGCTACAGCAAAATTGATCAGGTTAATTGTTCAGAAAAGCTAATTTCTGGATTATCGTGTATTGCCTAGCTGGGGGATATTAGGGTTAATGAAAGAGGTTCGCAAAAGCAAAGTAATTCTGCTTTATATATATGAAGCTTTTTAATTGATGGTCCCCTTGAGAATTTCACAGCCTTGTTTAGTTCATAGGTACTTCTGTTATCTGAATAACCGCAGCATTTGATTACATTTTGCCTCAATGCTATGAATTTTTATAAGACAGACAGGAATGATTTTGCCCAGAAGTGAAATACTGATGTCTCCCATATGAATTATAGAGGTATTTAACAACATTACTGGGGAAGAGTTCACAGTAAGAAATGAATACAGTTCCTTGTTGAATTGAGCCAGGTGGAGAAATTAACATTACAGATGGAGAAACCCAGATTGGGTTTTGTGAGGACACACAGATACTGAGGCATGGAGACTTAAAATACTCAAGTCATTATTTTTTTTTTAATAGGTAACATCTGAAAAATGACTGTTCCTTTAGCATCCTCTGGCACCATGCTGGTGCCTTAGTAGGTAGAGCATTGCTGTCTGTAACACTTCCCATGTGAATGTGGAAGTTAGCAGCACTTCCCAAAAGGTGTTTCATAGATACTGTTGTACTGTGTGGTTTTGTGAATTTTCTGTTTGTTTTGTTGGTAGGTTTTTGGTGGTGTTTTTTTTTTGTATTTGTTACCTAAGTAGAAGTTGAAATATTCTGATCCGCTGCTGTTGCTAAAATTTCCTTTATTCCCCTTGCCCTCACTATGCTGAGGAAACTGGCTTTCTGCAATCTTGGATTCACTTTGAAACTACAAGCCTTTTTGACATTGTTGTATATCTCTTTGCAGATACAGGCTGTATTACTTTGTCACAATATATTCTGCTGGATCCCATTCTAATGTTCTTCCTCATGGGGGCTGTTCTGAGTATGGTGAAATGTAACAGCTGTGCGGATAGGTAAGATAAAGATGATAACTTTGTTAAATTATAGGTGCTCAGCTTTCACACAGATGAAGTATTAGGACATGTTTGCCACTTGGTGGTCTGGGTGAATGGCTGATAGGTGATCACCTCAGGAAATTTGGAGGTGAAAATGGCTATGGTAGGGGAGAAGAATTTTTAGTGTGAAGATTTGTGAAACTAGGGAGAAAGAGTCATGGCTGGGGTAAACCAGGAGAGATACTCACATAGATTATTTTAGCATGAAAGGAAATTTATAGAACCGTGAATCTTGAAAATGAATGTTAAAGCTTTTTAAAACTTGACAGGAAAGAAAGCTAGTGTAGGGTTTTGTAGGTCAGAGAAGGAGGAATGAAAGATGGATGTAACGTGTTCAAGGCTTTGCTCCTTAATGACAGAAAATATGAATTTGTTGTTGTGAAGCAGTCACTTTGTCTTCAGGCTAGAGAAACACAGCTTGTCTGTGACTGTAATCCTATAAGCACTTAGAAAATCTTGTTAGCTGAGGCAAATAGTATAATTTATTTGGTTTAGGAAAATTGGTACCAAAAACTTGAGGAAAGTATAGCCAGAACATTTCTGAACAAAGTAGTCAAGTTGCTGAGGATACTTGCTACAGACCAGTCCAGAAGGAAATGGCTTCTTTGTGGCTGGGCTGCACAGAGTGGTTTCCCCATAATGCATTCAGGATTCAAAGACATAAAAGCTTAGCATATTGTGTTACGTGTGAGCAATTTTTGTTCCATGAAATGCTCAAAACCTGATCATATCAATCTTAGTGTGACTGTGGCACACATGGCTAAAACCCAGGACCATCCAAGGCCATCCTCATCTACAAGGCATACCCAAGGAAGTGCAAGCTCTGAGTTGTAGGGCAATGTTTGATTAGCTCTGTGTGCCTTAACCTGAACTTATTTCTCATGTTTTGAGAGCTAATCCTGTTTTCAAACTAGTTGATTTTATGCAAGAAAAGCCAGCTGTAGCTATTGTGTTGCTTAGCAGGTCATGGGGATTTTGGCTAGTCGCAGTACAAGCATCAAGGCATCAGGAGTCAGTAGGAAGAGGGTTTTAGATTTTACTGTAATATTTTTTCATCTTTTCTCTGTGGTTCAATTTTAGTTTCATTTGTAATTTGTCTGCTTTTTGCTTTGGGTAGATGTTTTCCACTATGGCCTTTCTGCTTTAGGGAAAGTAGCTGCCCTATTTCTCCCGTTGCCCCCCATGTCCTTAGCTTTCTGAGAGAAGTAAGTTTGCATTTTATGGAGCAAAAGTCCTGTTTCTGTTTTCAGACCTTCCACATGTCAGTTTTTCTTCATACTAGTATTTTACCTTATACCTGGTGTCTACGCTTTCTTCCTTAAAGGGGAGATTTAGGGCTGCTTTCACAAGCCTGTATCTGAAGCCAGTGTCCTTGCATCATTCTAAAATGAATGAGAAACTTGTCTGTCTTTTCCTCATGGGCTCCTGAGAAGATGGAATGTAATTTTGCAGGGTAACTGATTTGCTGTTTATTTTCCTGATTGCAGGTGCCCATACATGTAGTCACCAGTTATTTACTGACTGTTCTATCTGTTCTGCAGGCCATTTTCTGCCTCCTGGTGGTTCTGGATGAGTCTCACTGGTGTGAGCCTTGCTGGAGCGATGGGGGTAAAGTTTGTGGGCCTTTTTGTAGTCCTCTTGGTTGGCCTGAACACAATGCATGACCTATGGGTCTTGCTGGGGAACCTCAGCCTGTCACTGGTGAGTGTTAAAACTTTTTCTTTATGTTAAAGGTTGCTTTGTTTTGTTTGCTTTGTGATTTCCCCTAGTCTTTTACAGCCCTGTAACTAGCCAGACAGCAGTACTCTGTACAAACAGGGCCATCTGAGGTGGGCGATGCTAATTAAAGATGAAGGTTATGATGGAAAAACTATTGCCATACATTTGAAAAAAGCCCAAACCAAACCAAACAAAGAAAAGCCCCGAACATGCTTTAGCGGGGTATAATGTCATAAGAGCGCAGCAAAAGGGTGACTTTTTTTCCCAATATAAACTGTTTCCTTTCCAGTTGGATGAATTTTATTTCCGTCTAGGCTAAAAACACTCATTGGGAATGGCTGTACAATGGCCCAAAGCAAGATGTTGCCCAGCACTGTTTCCTGACTTTCTGAGGAGTACGTGCTACCTGGCAGACAGCGATGTCATGCAGCACTGAGCTTGCATAAGCAGTGCGAGCTCTGGCTCTGCCTCATGAGAGTATGGGGGCATAGGCCGTATAGCAGTAGTGTGCTATAGTCTGTCATTAGTCATAGGAATGCTCTGTAACTTGCATTCTCCATAGCCAGTCCTGAGGATGAAAGCAGCTATAGCCTGCTTGATTTCACACACATGTAGTTCTTATAAGCTGTAAGAAATTTGCTAGTATGTTTGAGTGCCCTGTTCTAATATTGCATTTTGTATTTTGGGACTGTGAAATCTGCTGTTCGGAGAAATACCTTTATGTTCCATTTGCTGTCTTGCAACCAGCAGGAAAATATATTCTCCAAGCACATATTTTAAAAAATGCTCAGTTCTCCTCTTGTCTCAGCCTTTTCTGAAGCTTAGATTCTATTTCTTTCACCTATGTTTTTTTGTCCTGTTTGTCTCATAAACAGTGGGGGTACTGGGGGACTTCTATTCCTACTGTGTGATTTGTTTTCTCTGATTAATGTGAATCAATATGGGCTGCAAAGATGCAGTGTTTCAGCTCTGGAGAAGCACTTCTTGAGCAAAGCCAGTTAATTGCATTTGAAATGGAACAAATCCATCATGTCTAAGCTTTCTGCCAGCAGACGGCTGTACAGTGATTTCATTTGTGCTGCTGGCAGCAAAGGCAGCAAGCCCCTGAGTGTTAGAATATGTAAAGAAATTTACTCCAGAATGTAGATGCTTTCTGAGTAACTATTTGGCAACCTTAGTGCTTGAGGAGAGGAAGAGAGGGGGAAAAAAAGTGAGGATTAAACCCTTGAAAGCCTGAATAACTTATCTCTGCATTTGTTAGGAAACTACTCATGATTATTTACATGCAAAGTTTTGGGGACTAATTTTTTTCTAGAATTCTCAGCTTATCTTGGTCCACTGTTCTGTTTCGATTGATGCTTTCAGGTGCATTTTCTTTTTTGATTTTGCATTGAAGTCTGTAGTTAAAGAGAAACTTTTCACAAAGATTGAAACATATTGTGGTTGTTTTGAGCAGGGAACTGGAGATTAATTCATGTGCCTCTCCACTGCATAAATTTAGTTAAGTACCATCAATCATCATTTTGCGAAGTGCTCAGTGGTTATTAAGTTCTGCTGAAGTACTTGAGCTGAGAAGCTGTTTATTTTGTTGACTTCAGTGAGTTCTTAGTTTTGTAATGTGTTTAGCTCTTTTCCCATAACTCCTGAAATGTTTGGATCCAGTATTAAGGGGTGGCAAATGATTAGCTTAATGATAGTATGATAGGTACCATGTAAAAAAATATGGAGGAAAGCAAATACATCTGCCTTCATCTGCTTTGAAGTTACATATGGATATGTAGCAAAAATTTTTTCTACTTAACTGTTTTCTTCTCCCACGGCTATTTATTACCCACCTTGTATTTTACATTATTTACTCTACTACCAGCACTGTCAGCAGGATGTGAATATGTAATTGTTTCTTGGGCATTTGTGTACAAACCACCTTTCCAAGTGATTTAAATAAAATACTCTGCTTTCATGTTGAAGCAGGTGAAACACTCACAGGTTTTGCTGCTGACTTTTCTGTAACTTCTGGCTGAGCAACAACAGTGTGTAGATGTGTGCCAGTGATAAACAAATTAAGGTCCTTGTTTTCAAAGTATTGTCAATGGGAGATATGGGAGCTGCCCAACTTCCTTTGCCAAAGTTAGCGATGGTCAGCACTTTGGAAAGTTGAACGCTGCTATTGCCTTTTTTTGTCTTCTTCCCAAGACCCTGAAATTTCAGGGTACCACACCTTCAGCTTCTGAAGATGTATAGCAAGGTCTGCCTAAGCTTCTATCTCTTTTCTAGGCCTTTTTGAGGTTAATTCTGCAGCCTGCTGACCTTGCTTGCGTGGCAGGCTCCAGCTATAGGAGCACTATTAGAGTCTTGTGAAATAAGGAGTGGAGTTGTTTCTACAGCTGCACTGTTTGATGCAGGTTGTGTTTGTTACAGGTCATGTTTGGGAAGCATTTACTGGCTCGTGTCCTCTGCCTCATCCTGCTCCCGATTGCCCTCTACACGGCTATGTTTGCTGTTCATTTTACAGTGTTAAATAAAAGGTATTTCACAGTGTTTTCTCCAGAAGAAGAATCACTTGTCTTTGCTTCAAGTTAAAGGCTATTCATTATAGAGTTCTCTGCTTTCAGTGTCAGAATCGCAGCCACAAGCTGTGTCTGTTCAATTCCATACCCAAACTCCTGCATTGTTCTTACAGAAAGGCTCTGGCCAAGCTGGCAATGAAACTGAATTTGAGCTTGAGACTTTCTGAAATGCCAAACAAGAATTCTAACCAAACTCTCTGTCTCCTTCTTTTCTTCTTCTCTTTCTTGGACCTGAAAAAGTCTCAACTCCATTCTTTTTTTTCCGTTTTGTAATTAAAAGAAAAAAAGGCTCTGCATTCCTGAAAAATGATTTTGGTTGTGATTAAAAAAGTTAATCTGAGTGTGCCCAAAGGGAGGAAGGGAGGACTCTTCTCTGAAGGCTTGCAACCAGGGGATTCTTTTTATGTGGGAAGAGCACAACAGCTAGTAAAATGGCCAATGTTTTTCCATATGCCAGCATTAAGAGATGATTAAGTGTTTAACCATAAAAAAAGATTCTGAAAATAAATCTGTAGTTTTTCAGTTTAAGTCAGCTGGTCTACCACTAACCTTTTAGCAGAAATGAGACTTAAGGAGCCGCAGAGAGAGGCTTTGTTACATCTAACCTGACAGTGGGTCAGTTTATTTGTCATAAGAACACCTCCAAAGATAACTTACGGTGCTTTGTGCAGGGCCAGTGTGTACATTTTTGTGACCTCAAGTCTTTGCAGCTCTGGGCAATTTCCTGCAAGACTGTATTTGCCATGATTCACAGTATTTGAGGCGTGTGCATCGAAGAAAACTGCAGTCATTCTTCTCCTGATGCCTTTTCTGGTTTTATTGTTTTCCTTCTGGAAAAACAATGTTAATACATGACAGAACTTTGAATGCCTGTTTTCAGACTCGATTGTTCATTCTTTGCTCTTTTTTGCAGTGGTCCTGGGGATGGTTTCTTCAGTTCAGCATTTCAGTCCCAGCTGATTGGGAACAATCTTCATAATATCTCCGTTCCAGAGCGTGAGTATCCAAAAGAAGAAACCACTGAGTGTTGTCAATGTAAGTGGGCTTTTAAATAAAACCAGCATCTCCTGTGACTTAGTACAGGACAGTGCAGATTGTGCCTTCCTGGTCAGATCCATGTTGTTCCTCTGTGCAGTTTTATTTATCAGCAGAAAAGAAAAAGGCTGAGAAGAACACCGTGTTTTGTGCATGGTCACTACCTCTTTCATCATATTCCTTCTAGAGTGAAAGATGCCATTTTAAGGGATTTGAATTTTGTGTGCATGCATCTTGTTAGTTTTTTGCTTTTACATTGCTTGAGACAACAAAAAAGATTTGTCCTGTTCATCTTAGGTTTGTAGGTGGTCAGATGTGGGATTTGTTTCCAAAATACGTGTGAATGAAAAGACGAAAACTCTCAACTCCTTTGTGACACAGCGTGCTCCTGGTTCAGCAGTGTTGTATTCAGCATGCATATGAATTTAGGGGAAGGATGGCTCTGTGGTTGTTGTCTGATCCTCAGGTTGGCTAGGGACTATTGAATAAACTTTAATACAGTTTAGCTTTCTGATTACTTCAGCTTTTCTCTGGCTGTTCGCTGCTCCAGAGCTGCGAGTGGGAGAGCATTCTCCGACGCTGTTCTCTCGCTTGTGCTGGGAGGCTATGTAGGGAAGTGTTTAAAGCTAGGGTATCAGCTCTGCTATCTGATAGCTGAGCTTGCCTCCCTTTCCTCTTGTGTTCATGCAAAAGAAGTAGAGCTTGTTTATATTAAAACTAGTTGAGAGAATTTTAAGTGTTTCAGCCAAATGTTATGAAACAGTTTTACTGAATTGTGGTTGAGAATGGAAGATAAGCTTGCAATGAGCTGTGTGGAGTAAGTGTCAAACAGGAAACAGGCTTTCAGCAAAACAAAACAGGAGAATGCATGCCTAATCGGAGCACTGCAGACTAGCTGGGGGAGATATTTATAGGAGAGCTGCCTTATGCCTTTTTTCTTTCTTTCTTTCTTCCTTCCCATGTAGACTTGGCATATGGATCTGTGGTCACGATGAAGAACCTCCGGATGGCCGGGGGATACCTTCACTCTCATTGGCACCTCTACCCGGAGGGCATTGGGGCTCGCCAGCAGCAGGTCAGTGTGCTGCGGTAGCAATGCCTGTTGACTACAACCACTGTAGTCAATGGTTGTAGCTCCCTCCCACTGCACATATTGTTTGGGGTTGTTGTGACAGAACCTATGTATTTACTCAGCATCTGTTATACTCTCAGTGTCACAGCTGTGCACTTGGCTTGGAAGTCTAAGTAAAAAGGATGCTTGAAGAGAGCCTACCACATTGCACTGGAGAGGTGACTTAAAGTAACAAGGCTTTGTTGTTGTAGCAAGATCACCTTCTATAGGTGGAGGCTGAGAGGACTTAAAAATAATTCTCCGTACTGAAAGTGCTGTTGTTACCTCAAAGAAGGCCGTAAAACTTACGTTTAAAACAGAATTAATTTATCGTAGGTTTCAGTGCTGTGTTTTAAAAGCAACAGGACTGCTGTATGTTGTTTCACTCCTGCCACTGGCCTCTGTGACCTTACATGAATTACTCGCCTTTTGTGCCTTGCTTTCTTCATCTATTGACAAAGAATCTGTAAGGCTTTACTCATTAAATTAGAGCTTGTGATTAAATGATTGAGCAGTAAATCAAAGTAAAAATCAGAAATCGTATAACTATTGCTAATTAAATAGTACAAATGTTATACTAATTTCTTATTTTTGTCTAGCACCATCAAGCTTCACAAATCTTTGCAGTTTCTGCAGCTTTCCCAAGATATATTTTGCAGTTTGCATGTTAGTGTCTAAAAATTGTTCTGAGCTCCTTGAAAGTTGCTAGAGAAAAACAAGTGTTTGTTTTAACTCCCTTTAGTCACTGTGATGAGAAAGAAGTTTCCAGAAATTGAAACTTTTTCTCAATATTCTTTTCCTGCTGTCTTTCCCAAACAAAAGTTCTAATACTCTTATGTGACATTGATGTTTATTACCATAGATGGAGATGTCATACCAAAACTAGCTCAAAGATAGGCAGAATTCAAGTGCAGAGCCTGCTTTATGATACTAAAAGCAGGGAAGGGGGGATTTGAAGAGGGTGCTGGTGGGAGTTTCCTAGAGGGTAAGTGAGAAAGGGTGGAGATTTTCCCCCCTGTACCATGAAGGCAGAACAATGGAAGGGAGCTGTGAGAGTCTGGGGGCTGTGGAGAGGGGAAGTGAGTTCATAACTTACAGGAGATTTAGGGAGGAAAATATGGAGACTGTAATCAAACTGCCTCCTCCTTTCTCTCCTTTCCTGATGATGAAACCTCAAGCTATGAGGTTTATATACCCACCCTCAGACACTTTTGTATGTTCTGCCTCTCACTGGGCCATCTGCTTCCACCTCAGTGGGGGGCACAGGTCTGGGCCTGGGCTAGGGTCCCACAGAACAGGCCTTGTTGCTGCTGGAAAAGGAGAGTGAGCAAGGTGGGCACAGTTCCTCATGCTTCTTGGGAAGGCTGCCCTTGGAAGCAGCACCCTGGGGCCAGATGGTTTCCCCTGCCCATGGTAGCAGTAAGAGCAGTTACTCTGTGTGAGGCTGAGTGGGTCAGTAAGGATAAGCTGGGTAGTATGTGTGGCTTTAACAGCTGGTCCCCGATTCCTTCTTGGCTTGCCTGTATCTTTTGGCAGAAGTATGGATGTCATAGGCAGCCTGTTGTCTTACATCTCTACCAGTGATGGCTGTCTGCAAAGCCAGTGCTGTTTCTATTTTCTGGTTCTGGTATTGGTCAGTGACTATTCAGAAAGTTCAGGTTTGGATATCCTGTTGTAGAGGGAGCCTCTGAAGTAGTGCGAGAGGAGGTCAAGCTGTATGGTTGGGGACCAATATTTGTGATGCATGTGAACCGCCATTAAGCATGTGGGGCTATACACTGAGTAAAAGGTGTGATCTGGGTTAAGGATTGGCCTTCTTAGCGGGCACTGTCATAAAAGTAATCTATGTGATTGATGCATTTATTTGGGACTTCAGTTTGCTGGTGAATGTGTGTTTGCCATCACTGCCTTTTTTCTTGTTTGGTAAAATAAATAACATCACGTGCTTTCAGGTCACTGCCTACTTACATAAAGATTTGAATAACTTCTGGATTATAAAGAAGCATGATTCAGACACAGGTAACAAATGCCAATAAAGTGCCTTTTATAACTGCTGCTTCAGTTTTCACTTAAATATTCAGAGTTCCCTCCAGGGCAAAGTATCCTTCATATGACGGGCAGAGGAGAAAGAACAAGGGAAATCTGGTTCCATCTTGACAAATGCTGGTTTTGTCTCCTGTGTTTTGTGCGGCTGAAGTAAGACTTTCTTAGCTGAAGGTTGCATTGACAACTTTTCAGCTAGGTGGGGCTGCAGATAACAGAGGAAATTATTCTGAACTTAGTTAATATTTTGTGGAATCTGTTATTGTGGCTGTGGGTCATAGAGAATTCGGGTCCTGGTGCATTCTGATACATTGTGTTTAGCTGATTTGCATGAATGCTTGCTTGGGGCAAGATAATATTAGTGAATGTGGAGATTAATGGTTTGCACATATCTGTTGCTTTAGGATATCATGTAGTGTAGCTGAGACATGTTTGGTCTGGCAGAGTTCCCTTTCTTTACCTGCAGCATGTACATATAAAAATTAACAAGAACTGTCTGAACAACAAAAAATGCAAATAACTTAGATAAAACATAATCATGATCAGTGTTGCAAGAGTAATTTTATAGTTCATGGAATATATGTGTGTGTGTATATATATATATTTGGTGTTAGCCTGACCAGGCATCCTCTTTAAGGGCAGTATGTGCTGCCTGGGGCCATGTTCTTTGGAGTTGCACTCTTTAAACTAGAGCAGTGGTTTACACCAGGCTTACAGAGTCGACACAGATTTCTTTGCCTTGTATTGTCTGCCTGAGGCATGAGCATTCCCAAGTAACTTTTTAAGACCCTGATATGTTTGTCAGTGCATTGATATGATAAGGTTGCCTTCCTTCAGCAGATCTGTCAGACCCCTCGATCCCTGTGGAGTTTGTGAGGCATGGAGATATTATTCGTCTGGAACATAAAGAGTAAGGATGATTTCTGGGATTCAAAGATATTGCATGATTGAATAGAATTGGTGGGAGACTTGTTCTGCTGGAGGCTACATTGTTAGGCCAGCACAAGCAGGCTGTGTGGCAGAGCAGTCTGTATTTCCACATTTCCAGTGTTTGGTTTGTGGAGTTTTTCTTCTGTGGTTTATGTTTTGAAAGGTGTCTGTCAAGTGGAAAACTTTCATCAGAACCACACAACTTCATTAAAAATACCTTCCTGAGCAGAAAAGGGATTTGTTCAGCTATGTGAGATGCCATATTAAGGGTAACTCTTCTGCAAAGAAGCAATCTCAAAACCCTTATTGTCTTGCTTGTCTCCACTCTCTTGAGTTTTCTAGGCAAATAGAGTGTGGGGTTTTTTGTCAGCATACTGCAGGTATCCTGTCTTATGTGTATAGGCAGTATCCAGTGAAACACTTGGAACAAAAATGTCAGCTGGTGTCTTCCCTCTCTTTTGCATAGCTTCATAGAATCAACTAGGTTGGAAAAGACCTTTAAGATCATCAAGTAGGGAGTTCCTGAGAGGAAGCAGTGTAACCCTGGTGACTTGATATTTAATCTTAATCTAGTCAAATGTCACTGAGCCACAATGCTCTGTGCTGTTGCAACTTTGATTTCTTAACAGAAGGTCTAAGCTTGTGAGCCTGGAAATACTGTATTTGGTATTGTGTGTTCACAATCATTGCTTAGGTTTCCCAGATGATTTTAAGATTAAAAAAAAAAAAATTCTCGAATTTTGGGGTGTACTGTCAACTAGATGATAATGAAGGTGATAAAATCTTGATCAGGCAATACTGGTTAGTTCCTGTTGATGTCTCCAGATTGGGAGGTGGAATTGTGGTGCTGCGGAAAAGATCCGGCAGATAGCGCTCGTCCCCTTGCATGTGAGCCTACTCCAGCATGGGCGGAGGGTGTCTGTGCCCATGAGGCCGGGCTGGATGCTGCTGCACTTGTGATGATGGGGATCCACTGTCCGAGTGGTTTTATTAAGGAATGACCAGGGTATGGCCAGGTCTTTCTGGCTGCCTCACTTAGCGGTCCTGGCTAGGGTGGGAGGCTGTTTGTATGCACCATGTACAGCTGGTGCTAATGGAGGCCATTGATTCCCCCCTCAGTAGATCTGTGCCTGACGAAACCATAAAATCTTTCCCCTCAAAAGTAAAATCCATAATCAAGAGAGGTCAGAATCTTGCTTTGCTTCTTGTGAGAAGTCCCACTTTTACTCTTCGGTAAAAAAAAAAACCAAACAAAAACCCAAACAAAAAAACCAACCCACCCCAAAAACAAAACCCAAAAAACCTAGCAATGGCTTTTCCACTTGGAGGTAGTGGATTACTGCTGGAGGGTTGGATTTATTCATGCTGTCCTCCTTTTCCAGCACTGCCCAGTGTGGCGTAAGCTCGGAGTTGCGTGGTGGGAAGCAGCAGTTTCACTTTGTGGTCCCCATTGCTGTTAAGGCTGCATCCTGCCCTGCCCTCAGCTGGATTTTGGTGGTCAAAGTGCTGACAGCTCTCTGAATGGCTCAAACCAGAGTTCTTGTCACAAACTGACTAAGATGCAAAAGCAAAACAAGGTTTGACTTTTAATTTTGTTTCAGAACCTCTAGAAATCTTCACAGTCACCAGCATGAGGCTCCCCTGACAAGGAAGCATTTTCAGGTCACTGCCTATGGAATAGTAAGTGAACGGCAAAATAAAAAAAAAGCTTCTTGTTTTCGGGAGAGTTCATTCCAGGCCAAGGGGTTTTATTCTTTGTCTTTTAGTTTGTTAGCTAAGGTGATAATGTACGTCTACTGTACTGGAGGAAAAACTGATTTAGTATGAAATAACTTCTCATATTTAAGGTCTATGTAATGTGAACACAGACAAGAAAATAATTTAAGCTTTTGCTGGCTATCTAGCTTTGGCAGTATTCAAGTCTTGAAATGCCAAACTGAGCAACCTTGAAGTTGCTCTGACAAGTATTATTTTATGTATTTGGCCTTGTCACAAGTGCCTTTTTTTGACAGAATGATGACAGAATTTTGAATCACGAAAATGAAATTTGCTTTGAGGGCTGAATTTCCAAACGCAAGAGACTGTTGCTTGAACCACTTTTGTGAAGCTGCCAAGTTACCCCTGTTTAAAATGTAACTTTGAGCCACAGTCAAGGATGAATTGGAAGCAAAAATATTTAAGGTTGGCAAGATAAAGATGTATTTGTGAGTGGTTGCTCATGTCTAGAGTTGTCTCTTCCTGATGGGGAATCTCTTCTGTGAAGTCTGAGCGAGGGTAGCCTGGGCTCCTTTGTTTAGCTTTGCCACCATTAGAGTTTCAGAAGTTCCTATTTGCAGTGTTTTAATCACATACATCTTTTTAGTTGGTTTGGGTTGGTTTTTTTTTTTTGGTGGGGTTTGTTTTGTTTTCTTTTTTTCTCCCATGGTATTTTTGCATGATAGAATGGAACAGGAGACTCCAATGATTTTTGGCGGATTGAAGTGGTAGGCAGAAAGGCTGAGAAGCTCATCAGAGTACTACGGAGTCAAGTCCGGCTAACCCATGTGGCCACAGGATGTATATTGGGCTCTTCTGGAAAGATTCTGCCAAAATGGTAAACAGCTTGTAATCTCCCTCTACCCCTGCAAGGCCTTGAGCTGACATGTTCCTTTGCTCAATTGTACTTTTAAACTAAGCAATAACCGTATTTCCTCAATTTTTTTTTTGTCTTTAAAACAATAAAAAAGTAACTAGCAGGCACTAAGAATATAACCAGAGGAGAAGATCTGAGTTAGGGTTATGGAGTCTGTTACAGTGGAAGGTATAGAGCTCTGAAAAATAATATCCCTTATAAGAGATCCAAGAATAGCACGGATATATATCTTGTAATCTGGTAAATCCAGGAGGGGATGACAGATGTGTTCAAGGCCCATTTTATCCTTGGGGTTCACAAAAATTGCTGGAAACTGGGGCAATTCATGCTGTTCCATACCAGAACCTTACAAATTTCTTTTTATTGGTATTCATTTATTTTGTGGTTGGAAGACTTTCTGCCATTTTTGCATGCAACATCTGAAGCGGGGGCAGCGGTAACAAGCTGATATGAGCAGGGGTCAGGATTTATTATGTCCTTGAATTATTTATTGTCATCATTAAAATGAAGTATATGCAGAGACATCCAGACTAATGCCAAGCAAGCTGGTGTATCCACAAAACCGTACTGTGTGGGATGCTAACACAGGTCCTGAAGCAGCAGGCTGTGCTGTCATGTTGCTTCTGTTTCCAGAGCAGCCTCCATTACTGCTAGCTTAGGTTTCCCTTCACTGTGTTATGGTAAAAAGGGCTTCTAAGGAATCCTGTGGATGCTGAATCATAGTGAGTGTGGGCAGATACCTCTGGTGACTGCCTGGTCAGGAATGCAAGTGCCATTTAGGCTTTACCAGTAACACTGGGCTCATGGGTAAATAATGTGATTGTTTTGGTTTTTTTTTTTTTTAATAAATCACTACTTCTGTCAACAGCATTCAAAAAAGTGGGGATTTTTTCCCCTAACCCTAACTTACCCTGTGAATGGAAGTTATTGCCACAAAATATTGATGACATTAAAAGCTGAGGGGAAAAAGTACTTGTTAACTGCCAGTAAGGATGGATAGAGTATACTGGATTTTTATGTATTTTTTAGGAATTTAAAGGGTAGTAATAGCTGTCCTTCAGAGAATGAAATGGCGATTAATGAATGGAATTAATTAAGCAGCTTAGTTAGGTCTGCTAAGTGGTGATTGGTAGAAAATTCCTTATTAAGCTATTACATTACTGTGGGATTTGATGCACTTTCTCCCAAAGTTTTCTATGTGACCTGCTAGAAATAGGGTGACAGACTAAATGAACAGTTGGTGGGATTCTCTTAAGTCATTCTTTTGTTTCTGTAATACAGTTGCTGTAGGCGTGGATTGACTTAATGATGGTCTCTTTCTTCCAGAGAAACTGTAAGGGTTGACTTAATGTAGTTTGTAGTTGTCAATGTGCATCATCTTCAAAAATCCCACTAGTTATGCATGGACTTAGGTTTTGGTTTTAGTTTAGATGCCCAAAGTTAGAAATGTGGTTCACATATTTGGTAGCATTTTGCTGCTGGCTGCCTTGCAAATCTGGTTTGGTTTCTACATAGTGCTTAGAGCATGTAAGAGTGCAGCTGCTGGGGTTGAGTGGTATGGTAGGTGTGGCGGGGAAGTATAAAGGTAAATGGGGAAAAAATCAGACATGAGCTGGAAGTACGGAATGATCATTTGTGGGACGGTGGCTAACTCTTTTGCTGTTCCTCAGGGGCTGGGAACAATTGGAAGTCACCTGCACGCCATACTTGAAGGAGACTCCCAATTCCCTCTGGAACTTTGAAGATCATATTAACCCTAAGTGTAAGTCATTTTTTTTCCTTTTCATTTGAGAGTGTGTCTTCGCTTGTTGTTAAAGAAGGGGATGAGCTGTCAGATGGCAAGAACTGGCATTCACTGTTGGAATTAGTGTTTCTTTCCCGAATCAGGCATGATCTTGCTGAACTTGGGCCATTTGTTCAGAGATGCATAGCTTTTTTCCACTTGGCTGTTTGTACTGCAAGCTGGTGATAATGCTTTAAATGTAGTAGAAGTGTAAAAGACTTCTTAAAGGATTTTGAGGTCTTCATGGGTAACAAAAGTGTGATGTTTTATGGGCACTGCAGTAGAGGCTGTTATTAACATAACATTAACATATTATTAACATAATTGATTGGGAATTATTGTGATCAATATGAAAATGTCATACATACTTTGATTTTTTTTTTTTTCTTAAAAGCTGAGGTCCACCTTGTTCTGTCCTTCCCTCTCTTACTGGAGGCATGCTAAATAATGACTTTGCAGTACCATCAAGAAATGAATAGAAGTGTAACAGAGAACCAAGTTTGCCAGTAATGACAGATGGGCCTTGCAGCCTCATCCAGGAGTTAAATATGTGTCACAGCCTCATTTGGCCTGAATAATCTGGTACAATTTTCATCCCATGAATTGCAGATGACTTGGGCTGAGTTATTAAAAAACTAATGTTCTTCAACCTTTCAGAGCGACTTTATGCAAACCAAGGGAGGAAAATCCTGGGCTGTTGACTTGGTAGAATTTTCTCTTTTGAATGCATTTTACATTCCCATACTCATGGCTCATTTACAGATAAACAGCAGCTTACGAACAATATGTCTCTAATTTCAGCTAGAAATACAAATCTGTTCGTTTCATGGACTTTTATCTATTTCTCTCGCTCCTGAAAGTAAAGGAAATCTAGGAGTACATCAGTTGTGAAATTCACTGGGGGATACTTTTGACTGCAAGCCTCTGTGTTTAGAATATGAATGAATTGCGCAGGGAATTAAAAAAGGTGCTAGAAGCAGATTTGTCACAGGAGGAGAGAGTTCAGTTTATTATGAAAGAGGCAAAAGAAAGTAAACCATACAGACTTCTAATCTATTTTTATCTCTTTTTCTGAAGTGCCCAATATCAGTCTGGATGTTTTGAAGCCCTCTTTTGCAGAAATTCTGCTAGAATCCCATATGGTTATGATCCAGGTAGGGTATCATTAATTCTAGATTATTATTTTTCTCCTTCTTTATCTTTCATCAGAAAGAAATAGCATTTTCTGAGATATCTGGGTGACAGCTGCAAGCTAGGGCAGAATTTACATGCCCCAGCAGCCTGCATGTATTTATGCTTAGAAAAAGGGGTGGTCTTTCAGCTAAATCTTCCAAAAGTTTGGAAGCCTTGGGCTTGATGCCTGGCTGTGCTGTTGGTATGATCTAGCTGCTGCCTATTTATGTAACCCCTCCACTGCTGAAATTCAGTTCTGTAAAGGAGAGTTGGAAATTTTCCTTACACGACTGGAAGGTTTTAAAGTTAAATTAATATTTGCGAGGCAGGAGGATATTTCTGCGGTCAGTTAGAAAAACGAGCTAAACAGAGAGGAGAACAATAAATGTTTGGGTTGAAAACTGAAAATGTCTTTTTTTTTTTTTTTTTTTAAGTTCCTCAAGGTGCTTTCTTTTCTGCTTTCCTCTTCCCTGTTTATCCCTGAATATTAAAAAAAAAAAAAAGCTGGATTTATTATTTTTGAGGTGTACTGCTCTTGCGCTCTTTCTTTATGATTGTTCTTTGTGCCCTTGGCCACAGCCCTTCTGCTTCCAGCTCTCTATCCTTTGTCTGAAAAATGAGAAGCTCCTATTTTGAGAAAGGAGTTTAAGGTTTTATTTGCTACTGTTTGTAAAGCTCTTTTCGGATTCCTAAGAGAAAGAAGGTAGTCAAGCAAATTATTATTAATGCTTAGCATTTCCATGGCAACCAGTGATAATGCTGTCTCAGGTAAGGAAGCACCTGCATGAGTTTCCATGGAGATAATCTTTCTGAGGCCTTTTTTTCAGAGTGGAGGGAAACCTATCGAAGTAGTCTCTTAATGAACGAAGGTCTTGCTTATGCAACATGTGTCCTCAGTGACAGAAAAGCTGAAGAAGATAAATGAGAGAATGGTTCCTCTCATGGTACACAAAGAACATTTTCACTTTCACAGTAATATTAAAGCATTCATTATCCTCATTGTGGCCATCTCTGGAAGGTGATGTGTTTATGTAGTCAGAAAACAGCCTTTACTCAGGAAGAGTATTCATGTATGTTTGTGTACCCAGACATTTCTGGGCAGGCTTCGCAGCATAACTGCCTGCTCATTTGAATTTTATCTTGACTTACCTGTAGGGAAATACTGCCCTCAAACCAAAGGACAATGAAGTTACATCCAAACCTTGGCACTGGCCCATCAACTACCAGGTATATTGATCAATCCACCTTTCTTTATGTGTTTTGCTGTGCTGCTTGAAGCACAGCACCTCTTAATTTTGTTGAAGATATTAGCTTTGTTTTGTAGCATCTGAGCTGCATAGGCGGGAATTTGAATTTGTCTCGCCTTTGACACTGTACGAAATACAAACTGGACTGATGAAAACCCATTTTATTCCCTTCTGATCTGTTTCCTCAGGGCCTGCGTTTTTCTGGTGTAAATGAGACCGATTATCGGGTTTATTTGCTGGGAAACCCGGTAAGTTGGAGTGGGAGGTTCCAAGCCGATTTCTTCAGCAAATTTTAGCTTAGTTTTGCTTCTGCCAGTGACAGTGATTCACTTCCTCCTCCTCCTTTTGGACTGTCTCTCTTGTTGTGCTCTTATGCTTCCGTGTAGCTTTTAATTTCCTCTCACATGTCCAGCCTAAAGTCTCAAATCTTTCTTTTTTCCCTGTGTAGGTGATATGGTGGCTAAACCTCGTCACCATTGGACTGTATCTTCTGATAACAGTTTCCACTGCAGTGGCCCTGAAGAGAGGTGTCCAGCTGACATCTGAACTCAAAGGTGAGGTCAGTCTTCTTACCCTGCCTACTCTATAGGATCTTTATTATAACATCCTTGTTTCCAATTATGGTGTTGTGGTTTAAGCCGTAAATCGCGCAGTTGCTCTTTCACTCACTCCCCTCTCTTTCTTCCCCCTGCTCCCGAGTGGATGGGAAGGAGAATCAAAAGAATGCAACTCCCACAGGTTGAGATAAGAACAGTTTAGTAACTAAGGTATAACAAAAGACCACTACTGCTACCACCAACAATAATAATGACAAGGCAAATACAAGGAAAGAATGTAATAGCTCACCCCTTCTAATGCAAAGCCTGACCACTCACTTCCCCCTCCTTCTTCCCCCCCACTCTGAGGGGGGAGGAACTGGGAGAAGAATCAAAAGAATGCAACTCCCACTGGTTGAGATAAGAACAGTCCAGTAACTAAGGTATAACACAAACCACCGCTGCTACCCCCAACAGCAACAATGACCAGGGAAATACAAGGAAAGAGGATACAATTGCTCACCACTCAATGACTGAGCTGTGAGCTGAGCTCTTCTGGGTTCCTGCCCCCAGTTTTACATCCTGGGCATGACGTGCTGTGGCATGGAATAGCTCTTTGGTCAGTTTGGGTCAGGTGTCCTGTCTCTGCCTCCTCCTGGCTTCCCCCCCCTCCCTGGCGGAGCATGAGACTCAGAAAGTCCTTGGTCAGGCCAAAACATTCTAAGCCATAACTATAAACATCGGTGTTATCAGCTCTGTTCCCAGACCAAAAATTGAAAACACAGCACTGCACCAGCTACTACGAAGGAGAAAAATGACTGCTGCTGCTGAACCCATGACATATGGAAAAGCTCATCTTGATATTAAAAATATTTATTTATTTATACTGTATTAAAACCCTGGGTGTTGAATGAAATACACTCCAGGCAGCTGTATGTACAAAACACTAAGCTATATAGTGCTTTGAAAGTGCAGCACTGAATGATGTGACTTTGAACAAAGGGTTTTATACAAGAAATAATCACTCTGAACAAATCTCACTTTTTGCATGGCAGACTGTTCCTGCCAAGTTTACAAATTTCCTAAACCTGTAAGACTTTATCAGAAATCCTCAAGTCAGCAGGGACCCTGCAACACCTACTTTGACAAAGAGAAAAGCTCTGAAAGAGATGCATAGGCAGGTTACGTGATCAGTGGCTCCTCAAAAGTCTTACCGCTCCTTTGCTGGAGATTTCAGAGCAGGAATGGGTATAAACTGGCATCTCAAAGTGATCCAGAGATAAAAGTCCCAATAGGCTTTTTCGACCTTGTTTGCTTGCAGGAGACAAGGGTTTGGATTAGTCAGTAGCTTACATATCAGCTCTGCTTTGCAGGTGATCACCCATCCTAGCATGGGAGTTGCTTATGAACTGCTGAAGAGCCAAGATGCTGGCCACAATTGCTGCAGTGCCGTTACACTGATTACTGCAGCTCAAAAGTGACCAGGTGTGTGTCTGTTAGAAAGACTGTATTTGATCTGGACATATCAGTAGGAAAAGGTCAGGGAAACTTTCCGGATGCAGAAATCTACTGGTCCCATGGGTTTTAGCCTGTTCTGCTTTGCAGGCTTCCAAGGTGTTTTTTTCTGGTAGAGATACTTACCCCACATATGTTACTGGTAATAGGCTTCCTTTTCATAAATGCCTTTTACAGGCACCTTAAAAGTGTTTAGGTAACGGGTGTGTGCCAAGGATGAGAAGCCAGAGCTTGGGTTATTAAGCAATATCCACCAGGAAAAGGGCTTCATATCTCAAATAGCTTAATACTGAATGGGACAGATCTTCAAAAAAATACTGGAAAGAGCTACCTGTATTGGCTGTAAGGGACACAGACCAATTGGGTCAGTGCCCTGCTCTCAAGCTCTGGATGTGCTCTGTACTACTCTGCTATGCATGGTGTTTTGAAATGAGAAACATTTCCTGATATTTATGCAAAGCAAATGACAAATGCAAGAGATGAATTTATTGTAATGATTCTTTACTGTGTCCAATGCCAATGTCATAGAGCTTTTCACAAACCCTAGTAAGTCATACTTTGACCATTCCAGTTTAGATCAGTGGCTGCTTCATTCACTTTTTTGTAGGAATTTTAAACCGTGAAACTATTCAATTATGCAATAACATATTAGCTAAGCTGCACGCAGACACCAGAGCTCTCAGTCCCTTCCCCAGGCTCTGAAAGTGAGGCAACATTTCTTTCCAGGAAAGGCTGGCAAAGTGATCGTCTGGATGTCTTGTATCTCATCACAGAAAGAATAAAAAACACTAGAAACTGGCATGAGCAGATTAGTCTGATGTATGTCCTGAGAAACTGCAAGTTTGGTCTTAACATAGAGTTTACTTAATGTGATAAGGTTTGCAAATAGGAACTGTAGCGGAGGTTTTCTCTGCTGAATTCCGTTTATTTGTGTTCCAGAACTGTCCAGAGTTGTGCTACGTGGTGGAGGGCAGATCATGCTGGGCTGGCTCCTTCATTACCTCCCTTTTTTTATGATGGGTCGAGTTCTCTACTTTCACCACTACTTCCCTGCTATGCTTTTTTCCAGCATGTTGACAGGTAAATACTTGTTGTGGTTTAAGCCTCTCAGCCACGCAGTTCGCTCACTCACTCCCCACTCTTTCTTCCCCCTGCTCCCGGAGGGATGGGAAGGAGAATCGAAAGAATGCAACTCCCACAGGTTGAGATAAGAACAGTTTAGTAACTAAGTATACCACAAATCACTACTGCTACCACCAACAATAATAATGACGAGAGAAGTACAAGGAAAGAGGATACAACTGCTCACCACCCAATACCAAGCCTGACCCTGCAGCAAACCCCTACCCTTCCCAGGTCTCTGCCCCTCATTTTTACATCCTGGGCATGACGTGCTGTGGTGTGGAATACCTCTTTGGTCAGTTTGGGTCAGGTGTCCTGTTTCTGCTTCCTCCTGGCTTCCACTTCTTGCTGGCAGAGCATGAGGCTCAGAAAGTCCTTGGTCAGACCAAAACATTACCAAGCAGTAACTGAAAGCACTGGTGTTATCAGCGCTGTTCCCAGGCTGAAAGTCAAAAACACAGTGCTGCACCAGCTACCAAGGAGAAAAATGACTGCTACTGCTGAACCCGTGACAATACTAGAGTGTGGGAGAAGACAAGGCAGAAAAAACAGCTGAAATCGTATTAAATGGAATGTTTTCATACTAAGCATTCTTTTTTATATATAGGTTTTCTGCTTGCTTGTGCAAAGTGCTTGACAACACTGACTAATTCAAAATGTTTTTCACAAAGCAGCTTGCAGTGCCAAATTGTCTTGTTTTTTGTTACTACCCTGAAGAGGCAGTCATATCTAGTGCTTAGGGCACTTAAATTTGGAGATGTGATTCTTATTCTCTCCTGTTTCCCTGATCTTATATATGGTTTTATACAAGTTATTTCCCTTTGTTTGCTGCCCTCACTTTTCTGTCATACCTGTTTATAATTCAGTCTTGGTAGATTTTCCTGTACATTGTTTTGTACCAATTTAGTTAGCACCTGGGGCACAGATCTCTCTTGCGTTTATTCAAATGGAAAGGTAGGATAAAGGAACCTTCTCCTGATACAGAACACACTCTATAGTTCTGAAGGTTACCAAGGTGAGTTAATTTAAAAACTGACAAGGTCTTCTGCTGTTAACAGAGCTTTGTCAGCCCTGAATGTATGACTGAATGTAACAGCTCTGTTCTTTGGCCTCTGTATTGCTTCTGACTTTTACCTCTTCCTTCTCCAAGGAATCACCTGGGACACGCTACTAAAGTTCTTTGCTGGGTTCTGGTCGCCCAGCACTACAGCTAGAAAAGTATATGGAGCAGGGTTCCTAGCACTGGCTCTGCTCATCATTTACAGGTGAGTGCTGAAAGCTGAACTCCTGAATGTGTGTCAGTCACTGTCTTGATGGAAGCCTTACTGCCTATTATTTATCCTTAGCCTTTGTCTCTTGCTTCTCTGGCTGAACTTGTCAGTCATTATCAAGCCCAATCCTAAACCCTCAAATTCGATAAAATTCAGTATCTATGCCCCAGTAATGCATTATAGAACATGTTCACATTGCAGGGAATCTCTTTTATCTCAGCACTCAGTGTGAACACTATTCTCCTCCAAACCCACAGTTCAATGTTTTTTCATTCTAGTCCCAATGCTGGATGGTGCCAGATCCCTCAAACACAGGCATATTCTTCATAACTATATGTTTTCTCAGCAGGCTTTTCTCCAAAGCTGTTGCTTTCTAAGAGAAAATACCACCTGTAATAACTGAACTATGTGTATATTGTGTTCAGCAGAGGTTAGGAGGTCCCCAGTGGAGCTTAGAGCAGCCCAAAACCAAAGGTCCTGTAGGACATCTATATGAACTAATTGCTGCAATATTCTTGAGACAGAAGACTCTGTGGTCCCTGATGGGCATTTGTTTCTTTCCACAGCTTCTACCTCTTCCATCCTCTGTCCTATGGGATTGTAGGACCCATGGCCTCTGACCCTAGCAGTCCCATGGCAGGGCTCCGGTGGATGGACTCCTGGGAGTTCTAGAGCCAGTAAAGGGAACCCTGGGAACAGTGGATGGGAAGCATTGAGGTCTGCTGCATGTCAGGCTGATTCTGATGCTTTGGAGACATGTGACAGTAAAATTCTCTCTCTGGAGAACCCTGTTGCTTTGGCATTTGTTTGCACTGCCTGCATTGGAAGATGCAGGGGATGACTGTGAGAAGGTCCTCCTTAAAAGACTCATGTCCTGAAACCTTAGGTTATATTCCTGGACAACTGGCTGCTTAAATCTGGAATATTTTGAGCAATATCTGTCAGTCGAGCAGCAGTGACACTCCAGCAGTCAGACCCGTACAAGCTGAAGGCTGTGTGTAGTTGCATGATTGCGCGTGTGTCTTCCTGTAATCTGTTACAGTGAGACAGCATCTGGGGCATTAGGACTTTTATGATTAAGAACATTTTTTTTATGGTGAGAGTCTTTGAAAGCTTCCTGTAAGTATGTGGGGAGCAGCGTTCTTCCCTGCCCTGCTGTCCGTGGGTTTTGTTCTGGCCCTGATTTTTTAGAATTTGACTGAACGGGGTCTGCTTGAAATCCCCTGAACCACTGTGCCTTGCCTTTCTCCCAGACCCTCTGCGGGCAGAGGAGGTGGAGACAGTTTATCGCTCTATACGGCCTTGCTTTTTGGTCACCTTTATTCATTTCATAATAACCACCTAACAGGCCTGTGCTCAGAGTCAGACTGTTCCAGCTCAGCACTTTGTAGCTTCTTTGAAATTCTGTCTGAAACTGCCAAGGAAATTACAGTGGAAATAGCAGGTGATTTATTTTCTGCCCCAGCATGCTGTGAAGATCAGACTCCTGCGGGTTTTGTAGAGTCTGAAATGACAGCTTGAAATTTTACAGACAGCTGTCATTCGTCTTTTGATCCCAGCTATTCCAGTGCCAGTACCTGTGCTTTTAGGGGAAAGGCTTCACCTTAATAAATGTGGCATCTGCATCCCTGTCTGTCAGTGCCACAGTATCTGCTCGCTGTATTCCAATATTTAGCGTGTTCCCTCTCATAGATGGCTGAACATTAAATTACTCTATTGAAGGAAATGCAAAGCTGGGCAAAAATTCTTTGTCTGTTAAGAGTCAAAAGCCATCGGATATTGAATCCACCCCTTCCAAGAAAGCAGAATTCTGTTTATCAGGTGCCTTTCTCCTGTGTTAGGTCCATTTTTGTAAATGTTCCTTTTATTCCACCTCCTGTTCTTTACCCCATTTTTATTTCTTGTCAGTTCAAGGTTGCTACCTTGTAGCATCCAACATGAATGACACTTAAGACTCCAGGTGTGTTCCTGTCTCAAGTAATATTTGCAAAACTCTTTTGTGTATGTTTCAATGAACTGAAGCCTTTCATTTCTTGCTCTGCTTCTCAGCCTTGCATCAAAATTACAGGTACAGGGAGAGCAGCAGGTGAGCGTGTCTGTCTTTAAGCATGAATTGCGCATTCACTTCTCTTACCAAATCTTGAATTCTAATGTATTTCTTGCAGCACAGAAGGGCAGCATTAGCATAGTTGTTCTGTGGGGGGGACTGAGCCTCTAGTCAGACTTGCTTTATTTCCTTTTTAATAGAGATCAATAGCATTTTTCAGTAAGGCAGCTGCTTGCTATTGTAAAGCTCTGGCTTGGTATGTCACATCTCTCTCCAGAAGTTGACTCCTGTAGACAATAACTGAGATGGTATAGACCAATGCCTCTGTGATTCTAAAGGTTTTATGTTAATCATCTGCTGGTAATACATGGTGGGAAGTCATTGCACTAATTAGCTACTCGGTTTGATGATTCTTTTCCACTTGCTATTGCAGGAAGTGCTCCCACTGCATGAGCCACAGGTTCACAGAGGTGATATATGCAAGGAGGATGAGGGAGAAGGCTGCAAACTTCCACGCATCCTGCTTGATCTGACAGCAGCTGTGAATTGTTACCTGTTGGCAATGTGGCTGGCAGACAGTGCACTGCTGCCGTTGTAGCAATGTGATTTAGCATCTTCTACTCTTGGTGAGATTATCGGCTTAATACCTTGCTATCCTGAATATGAGCTTTCCCTAAGGTAGTGCCATTGCCTTGGGGAGGATTTGCCAGAAGAGCTGATAAAAGCCATGATTTAAGGTGCGGGGTTTTTTCCAGCACATACAATCGCACGCTTGCCCTTATCATTAACAACAAAAAATCCCTAAGAAACTTGTGTTTTGGAATGACAGTTTCTACTATTCATCAAATTAAATCTGTGGGAAAGCAAAAATTGACTCGGTAACCTTGGTTACCTGGGTTATTACGAAGGGGTCAGCATTACAGGAGCTGCCTGAGGAAGATGAGCCAGTGTGTTCCTTTGGCCACGGTCCCTCTGTCCTTTATTACTAATAATCTTTTGTGTGGGGATTGGCAGCTGAAGGTGGCAAGTGTCATGCTCCCATCCCACCTTCCTGTGCACAAGCCCAGCTTCCAGGTTTATTTTTCTTTAGGACTGCCATTTCAAAAATCCTCTGAGAGCACTTGATGGGTGTTGAGACTCATCTGTTTCTTAGGCCTTGTGTGCTGGTAAGGAGACAAAGGCATACAGTGGAGAAAAATCTAGCTATTCCACAAGAGGGAGCAGCCTCTAGCTCAGTCTTTTATTTCTGGTGGGTTTGGTTTTTTGTCGTTTCTTTTTGTTTGTTTTTTTGTGGATGTTTTTGTTGTTGTTGGGTTTTTGTTTGTTTTGGGTTTTTTTGTTTTGTTTTTAGTTAATTTGATCTGGGGTTAAAAGTACTCAAAGGTGGCTGTTTGAAGACTAGAGGGCAGACGTTTCCTCTGCACCCTCTGGACTGCAAGGGTTGTGTTTTCAAAAAGTGTAAATTGATGTTGCTCGGTTTTCTGTCAGGAGAAAAATACTGAAAAATTACTTTAGTTAGAATTTGACCCTCAGTCTTTGATTCTCAAACCCTGTCAGGCCATAGCTGCAACGTCGTGGTAACCAGTATTTTGTGAGGTCAACAAAATACAGTAATTGGTATTCCATTACTGACTCTGAATTTAACTGAGTGGTGCAGATGTGAGGCAATGAGTGCAGGGCATTCTGCTTCCTGAGCAGAATTTGGGCTGCTTTGGTTCAGTTTTTCCATTTGTGCTTGTGGAATGACTTAAGATTAATTTTGAGAACTGCTTATTAGTCCTTTTTCCCAACCCATGTGGAAAATAGCTACCGGTGCTTTCCGAGGCCAGAAGATTCTGTTCTCTGGAGCAGCTGCTCTCTTTGAACTTTGCTCGGCAGGCCTCCTTTTATTGCTGTCAAAGTGTTTCATCAAATTGTATCTGTGGATACAAATCACAAAAAGCTGCAGGCTGCCACACTCCCTGTTTCATATTCTTTTTTATGTGTAAACTCTATTTTCACCTTTTTGGTCTTTGGAGGATAGATAGAAGGCCTCTGGGCTCCTCTAGCTTCATCCTAGACAATCCGTCCATCTTAAAAGGCTCCTGTTAACACTCCCTTCAGGGCACAAGTGAACACACACCTATTCCAGCAGCAGGGACTGGCCTGTTTCCAGGAGCTGGACTACTTGTGCTATGAGACAGTTGTGACTGTGAGAAAGATTTGAATAGCAATTCCTGTGCTGAGGTTGCCCTTCTTGAGGTGGAGGACTTCATGTCATGCGCTGCTTGCCAGTATTGTTCACAAGCCTGTGGGTGGGAGAGATACCACCACTCTCTTGTCTGCAGTTTTCTTTTTCCATGTTGATTGGGAGGGCTTATTGATACATAAAGGGCACTGACAGGACCTGTGTTTTATTTCTCCCTCCTTCCTTCTACTTCTTCAAGTATGCCCAAACTACAGGAAATGTCTTTGCTTCTCCTCCAGTTTTCAGGCTGTGCATCCATTTCTTACAGGTGCCTGAACAAGGGGTAGGACAGGACACCTCATGGTGTCCCGAGTGGATGAATAGCTGTCACATGTACTGAGAGTAAAACTAGAATCTTGTTATGGGAAGGTAAACAAATGTGTAATTTGATAGACCTGTCCTGTATCCCTCTGAGAATCGTTTTCAAAGGACTTGAGAATGACCCAGCTGTCAGTGTGGAAACACAGGCATTTACCTGAAATTCTCTATTGCCATGCTTAGTGGCTTCCCTTCCAGAGGCCATGCTTGCACGATTTACCCTCTGGGTTGGCACTCTGCACCCAAATACCAGGATAACACTGTTTCTTCCTCTCAGGATACTGCTGGTAATGTGAAAATCATCCTAGTGGTGCCCTGTGCCTCTGCCAGCTGGGCAATATAGGTAAGTTTGTTGTTTTGCCCTTTGCAGTGAGTTACCCCACATATTGGCAAGTGTGTGTCATGAAAGCAAAAAAGTGTGGACTATTATAACATCATCAGGCTCTTTCCTGCTGGGAAAGGAAGGCTGAGGATGAGAACACCATGTCCATAGCGCACTTGCTGTCTTCAGAGGGCTGTGAGCTACAAGCAGTCAGGACTGAAAATTGTCTGTCTTCTTTAAAGTACCAAGACCTTAGTTGCATGGTTGGTGGTGAGTTGCTTTACTTGAATGTCAAGGGCTATGATTATCACAAATGATATCTGAGGTAGGGGACATACTAGCACATAAAACACTCCTGCTGAATTTGTAATTGGTCCTAAAACTTTGCCAAGTGAGTTCATTGTGTTTTACAAGAGGCACTGTTTAGAGGCATCCTTGGAGAACTGTCCCCTGTCTGAGCAAGAGTTTGGAGTAGCAGTGAGAGGGGTCTTTTGTAATTCTGTTCTACATTCTGAACCTTACTAATGCTCTGTGCGTATGTGTGTGCATGTGCATCTGTTCATGAACTGAAAGTGTTCTAACTAAGGTGCAGTTACTGCATCATAACAGCGTGGATGGGAGAATGTTCGCTTGAGCTATAAGTGTATTTTATACAGGAGATACAGAAAATGAGGTAGAATTTGTAATTTAATTTTGTAATAAATACCTCTTCTTTCAAACATTCTCTTTGTGTCTGTATCTTGGGGTGTTTTTTTCCCCCTTTTCTCTCTCCCTCACATATAGGTTTGAAGTAACAACATGAACTTTAAACAGACGCGTTAGAGAGTTTGATCTAGAACAGCGGTGATCTGCATCAGCTTTTCGCACACAAATGCTGCTGGCCTTCAATTCTAGGAGGTCAGGTTTTACTGCAGTTGAAGTGATGCACTGATAAGTGCAGCAGGAAGTGAAACTGGTACACTTGGGTGAGAATAAAGCACTGTGTTGAAGAAGGTTTATTTTTCCATGTTAAAGATGGGTTAAATAGTAATTAGGTATAATGTGCTGGGTTTAATGGGTGTATTCATCAAGCTTCTGGTAGGTTACCTATGAACACTTCATTTGACAGATCAAGCACTCTATTCAGGAACCAGAATTTTTCTGTAAGTCATTCTTATGTTGAGTGTGTAGTATCCATAACATCAGACTGATGCACAATATTGTATAGATGAGGCCCTTGCTGTGAACTGAATGTTTGAGTATTTAATAAAGCCAAATACTGTAAATCAGAACATGCTGTATGCCAGCTGTAGTGACAGGGCAGCATACACCTTTGAGTACAGTGTAACAAGGGATTGCCATCCTTGGGCTGAAACTAGATGGGGAAAACAGAAATGCAACCCTTCTTATTTTGGGCTACACATTGATGTCCAGATCAGCGGTGGAGAGGAGCCAGCCAGTCTGTTTAAACATGTTACAAAGGCTGCTAAAGTGAAGCCAGGACAGCTAGAAATTGGACTATGACCTGCAGTAGATGATACAATAGGCTAATAGATAGTTACTGAAAAACCTATTAACATCTTGTATTGCTTCAGAAAGTGCAAGTTAGTCTTTGGATATTGTCTGCTCAGGGCTGTCTGTCCGGAAGGAAAGAGTGCTGATGCAGGAGCTGTGCTAGAGTGTAGGGAGACAACCATAAATAAAATGAAGTATTGTTCAGAAAATGGTGATAATATCTGAAGTAAAGCTTCTCAGTGCCCTCTCGAAGAAGAATGGCTTCTTTCTGCAGGTAAGTGATCTCATGTGGATGGACACTGGTGACTGATTACATTTGCATTTGTTTTGAACCTGCCAGGTTTCTAAGCTTCTGAATTCCAGCCATCATCCTGCTACATGTTCCTCAATAAGAATGAGGCTTTTTTGTAACCTGGTATTTTAATACAGATTTTGTGCTCTGTCTTCAAGCTGCTACTTAATCTTCTTTCTACTAACCAAATAGAAACTTTCTATGCAAGTTGCTTTCTCTAGCCCCCACTCTCCTGCGCCTCTTTTCTCATTCTGTTCAGTTTACGCATTTGTTTCACAAATTGTACACTGTCCTCCAACATTAGTCTCCCTAATTCCATATGCTGAAATAAATCTTCATTGCTCCAACTGCTGCTTCCTGGTTTAGATCCAAGGATTGTGGTTGCCATACACTTCGGAGTTGTTTTCTAATACACCGTCTCTAACTGTAGCTGTGGCCCATGTGATACATGCTCTGGAAATAGAAAGTTTGTGTTTTATCTGAATACGCATAGTCTACCAAGTGTTGATTGCTGTAAATTGCTTTTCCCTATTTACCATTCTTGCAGTCATTGTTTTATCTCTAGATTTCATCCAAAGCTAGTCATCCTACTGTCTTGCAGCTGACATCCTCTCAGCTGACAAAAGGTAGCTTTCAGGCTTCATTCATCTGACCTTTTTCTTCACCATGTATTTTCTGAACTACCTGGATTTCTCCACTGACCAGAAGGGAGTTTAGGTTACTTGCCCATATGAAGGCATCAGTGTTGAGTCAGCGGAGTCCAACCCTGGCAGTGTATTGATCCCTTGGAATGCTTTAGGAACAATAACTATTTGGTTACAAGGTGGAGAACTAAAATAGCTGAGAAGTGGGGAGGATTGTTTCAGATGAAAATGTGAATATGCACATTTTTATTGAAGATTTATGGACTAAGAACAACCAAGTAAACAAAGGCAGTGCAGCTGAGGAAAGTGAATTTAAACAATTTGATAACTTCCAGGCAGAATACCATTGGAAGCAAGTCTGAGGAGTGATATTTAAATAAAGATCAACAAGAGCACAAGTACCAACTGTCCCTGTGCAAAGCAGGGCCAGGAAAAGCCAAAGAAGCCGAACATGAGAAGCTGGGCAGCAAGTTAGTGGTTGACTTAAAATACAAGAGAAAAGCATCCAGAAAGTGAGAACTGAAATTACTAAAGGCTACTGTGAAAGAGTCATGCGGAGGGGGAAAGCAAAAAGGCTGCTTTACAAAATGAAGACATTATGAGGGATATCAAAGTTAATGAAAAACTGTCAGGACACAGGTAGTAGGAGATGGATCAAGAACTAGACCACTACTTGGCAGAGACTGAAAAGCATGAGCTGATGGATCTCTGAAAAGCTGAACGCTGAAAAGTTGTACACCCTTCTTCAAATGCTTTATAATAAACTCCCTGCTGCATTCTTCATTGTTTTCTCTATGCTGTTTTTTTTCAGGCTGGTTAGTTTCTTCCTTACTAAATCATCCTAGTTGTCCTTTTTGAGTATTGCCACATTTTATACTCTCTAAGTCTGCTGAAATTTCTTTGTTTCAAGCATTATTAAAAAACCCCAAACAGTAAGAATGTTGGAGGTACCCTCAAGCAGCTCTTTTAGGACTCATGGGTGTCCTGTGCTTGCTGATATTAAGTCTTTCTTGCTAACAGTTGCTGTTTAACATCATATGTGGTTACTAATGGATTGGAAAGTGCATTATAATATGGCATAAGTACATCATTTCAGAATTTTGGCATTTTTGACTCTGGAGCTTGCAAGTGCAAAATTTCTTGCTGATCTGGAGAATTATTTTTGGCAGAGCCCGAGAGCTGCAATGGCTCAGATAGGTGAGGAGGAGAAGACCTCAAGCAGGAAAGGATCCCACATACAGAAGCAATAACACATGGGGTCTGATTTAAGAGCAGATGGCTGTGTGCAAAGCTGAAAGGTTGTGATGCTAGCATCGTCCTACCATGAAGGAATGGGTGCAATTAAATGCAAAATCTTTGTTTTAATAAATCATGTCAAAGATCTTATTCTCAGAGACAATTGCTGTAGGTCAAAATATTGTAGGTGATGCCCTGGTCAATAGTGTCAATTCAAATAGCAAGAAGGAGGGAAAGACCAGACAGAGGTGAGGTCAGAGAGAAGACAATCATCACTTCGGAGATGAGTACCAGCAACACTTCTGAAACAAGATAAATGCACACTGGAGACTACAGAGGAGGCTCCAGAGAGAGTAAAGCATCTAAATGTTCCAGCAGCTGAAGAATGATCCAGTCCAGAAGTATGAGGACAATTGGAGGAAGATCCAAGCCCATGTGCACCATGCCTAGGTAGGACAAAAGCCAGATAACTGGTAACAGTGCTTGCCAAGTTGCCAGGCTTATTAGCTAGAGCACCATGTTCAGCTAATGAGGCTGGAGAGCTTTGGGAACACAGCTGCTTGTATCCCACCAGCTTGGAGTGCGCACACATCTATAGTTGTGTCTTACGATCAAATTCAGCTTGTGTGTCAAGACTGACTTGGTATATAGACTTTTTAAACTCACTTTGGTAGAGACTTATAAAAGGCAGAGGTTTCTTCTTGGAAGATTAGCCTGCTGGGAGTAGCAACTGGTGGATCATCACTGTGCTAGAGATCACAAGGTGAATAACAACTGAGGTAAGGTCTGAGCATCCGCAAATGCCAGAACTAGTCCAACAGCCTCATAAGTCAACAATACTCAGGCTAGCAGCTGAGTAGTCCACTTTGGCTTCTCTCCCCACTTCATGACCTGTCAGCCTTGGAGTGTTTGCCCCTGCTTGTATGAACTTGCCCAAGCCAGCCCTGCGAGATTCAAGAGGAACCTAGGAAATGTCAAGTAGCAAATTACAGTCAAAAGCTGTGTATTCACTGTTCCTCCTCCCTCTGCCTATCCCTCTCCCCTTAGCCCAAATCCTCAAGGTCAGTAATGCTGTCCTGCTCTCACCACAGGCATGGTGGCTGCCAGTGAGCTCTGCAGTTGTTGCCTTCATCATTTTATGAGCATGATTATTCCCTCATGCATCTCTTTTGCTTCTTGTTAAGCAACTGTGTTTTGCGATTTGCTTTGCTACTGAGCTGTGCTGCATGCACCATGGCCTGAGGTGGTAGCTTGAGAAGACAGCTGGGAACAACTTTCGCTCCCACCTGAGGATGGGGATGGGTGTCTGGGGAAAAGAGCCATTGCGGTCTGTGGTTTTGAGATGGTGGCAAGAGGAAAGAAAGGGGATTAGCCAAGCCGAGGAGTCTGTAGCCGAGGTGAGCAGGGAGCCTGCAGCAGCTAGATCAGAGTGGCATTATTCATGAAGACTCACAGATGTAGAATTGGAAATGAGGAGTCCAGAGGGGATTTGGGTTTGTTGGTGCAGCAGATGGGACAAATCCTGACAGGGCCACAGCAGCGTGTGCAAAACAAAGTCTGGGCCAGGCTGGTGAGGTGTCCTTGGGGAGGAAGAGCCATTTGCAAAGCACCCTGAACCCTGAGCACAGGGTTGGGGGCTGGCTTTTGTGAGCTCATTCTCAATTCTGTCACGCTGTTTTATGAGATTGGGTGAGTTTCTTTTCCTGTGGGTAAACTAAGGCACTGAACAAATAAAGCCGACACTTGACAAGGGGAGTTATGAGTGTTGGTAATGTAAATTGACGGGGCTGTAGATTACAGTGACACCCACTTCAAATTAAAAGCATCATAAATTTGTGTTCTTCCAAAACACAGAAGAGCTTTATCGTATTCTTTGCAGGTCAGTGAGTTTCTCCAGAAATCTGCCTCCCCTCTCTGCACGTGGCCTACAGATGATTATGGAGCAGCCTCTGCTGCTGCCCTGGTGGTTCTTCACTCAGGAGAGCTCCAGGGACAGTACTGTAGAAATCCAAAACATCTCATAAAAAAGCTGAACTGCCAGGCTACAGAGAGAGAGCCAAGGGAGCTGGGGACCATCCCAGGAAATCCTCACGCCATGGGAACATTTGCAGTGCTCAATCTCTTGCTGCATCCTGGGGCTTCCTCACATTTGAAGGCGCACAAAACACTTCAAAAAGGGAGGTTTGCTCGTTTGTTTTTCCTTGTACTTTAAATCCTCTCCGGGCTTCACTTGTGCTGTCAGCACCTCAGTGCTGTGGCAGCAGGAGAAACTCATCTGACAGCCAGGTAGCTGCAAGGGAGAAGCTGCTTTGCAGGCAGGGAAGAGCATCATGTCTCCTGAGCCGTCGCTCTCTTAAGTCATGTGAAAGCAATGGTAGCTCAGATGTTTCTTACCGCTGAGTTCTCCCTGTCTCCCACCTCAAGTCCCTCCTTACAGCTCCCTCCTCCTGTACTGGAAGATCTATGCTGTCACAGGGAAAAAAGTGCT
The DNA here is from genome assembly GCA_028858755.1 of Ara ararauna. Taxonomy (NCBI): domain Eukaryota; kingdom Metazoa; phylum Chordata; class Aves; order Psittaciformes; family Psittacidae; genus Ara; species Ara ararauna. Next base: position 56,752,719 of record CM054380.1, on the reverse strand, counting down.
GGTTTTGTTAAGGGAGAGGGCATGTACCAATGGCAGAATGCAGCGAAGGAGTTGATTCACTATTCAGAGGGGCAGGGAAGGTGGGGAAACTGCTTCTGAATGTACCCATACCCTGCCCAGAAGTAGCTGTTGCTGGGAGGTGGGGAAGGAATTAAGTCTCTTTGGCTCTTACACTGCTAAGTGTCATACCAGCATGGGGTTTGGGTACCATCAGGTAAGCAGGGGTATGGCCTGCCCACTGCCCCTTTCGGCACCTGGGGCATCTAAATGTTCCACGGAAGAAGGTGACACATCACCCTCATTGCTGCCATTATGTCTGTTCTGTTCTGACACTTGTGCCTTGTCTGCAAGTGCTCAGCATGCAGCCACCATCTACAGCACAGAGGGAAGGTGCAAGAGGGAAGACTTTGGACAAGAGCCACCATTTTTCCATGCTGCCAGGGCTTCACTGTTATTGTCTGAGATACCCTTGCCATTAGCTGAACCTGTATCTTGTTGTTGCCCAGGGATATGATAGCTGGTAAGGTGCCTGCACGGACCCAAGGAAAGGTATCATACATCCCAGCTAAGCTTTAGGAGCTTATCACTCTTATTCACAACTTGCTTTTGTGGTGCTCCTTTTGCTCCTCTATCAACCAGCTTTGTATGTATTCAAAATGTTGCTAGGCAAACACTCAGCCTTGGTTGCTGTTCTGGTTGCACATTTGTGCTTCAACTCTGCTCCTTGATATCCTGTGGTCTAAGGGAGACTCTCCACTCTCCTTTCCAGTGCCCTGACAGCATAGCGTTGCCCGCCTGCCTGCTCCCCCTCCTTGTGGGCAGGGCCAGTCTGAACTGTCCAGACAGGCTCTGAAGAAGCTCCACATCTGTGTGGCTGTGACGACAATGTCAGAGCAGTTTGTGCAGATGCATGTAGGATGACACTTCACTCTCTTTGCTGTGTTTGCCACTCTGATCAGATTAACCCTCTATTTCCCACTGCTCCCTCAGGCTCCTTGCAGCTTCAGCAGTTATCATAGAATCATAGAATAGTTAGGGTTGGAAAGGACCTTAAGATCATCTAGTTCCAACCCCCCTGCCATGGGCAGGGACACCTCACACTAAACCATGCCACCCAAGGCTCTGTCCAGCCCAGCCTTGAACACTGCCAGCGATGGAGCATTCACAACTTCCCTGGGTAACCCATTCCAGTGCCTCACCACCCTTACAGTAAAGAATTTCTTCCTCATATCCAATCTAAACTTCCCCTGCTTAAGTTTGAACCCGTTACCCCTTGTCCTATCACTACAGTCCCTAATGAAGAGTTCCTCCCCAGCATCCCTATAGCCCCCCTTCAGATACTGGAAGGCTGCTATGAGGTCTCCACGCAGCCTTCTCTTCTCCAGGCTGAACAGCCCCAACTTTCTCATCCTATCTTCATGCAGGAGGTGCTCCAGTCCCCTGATCATCCTCGTGGCCCTCCTCTGGACTTGTTCCAACACTTCCATGTCCTTTTTATGTTGAGGACACCAGAACTGCACACAATACTCCAAGTGAGGTCTCACAAGAGCAGAGTAGAGGGGCCGGATCACCTCCCTCGACCTGCTGGTCACCCTCCTTTTGATGCAGCCCAGGATACGGTTGGCTTTCTGGGCTGCAAGCACACACTGCCGGCTCATGTTCATTTTCTCATCAACCAACACCCCCAAGTCCTTCTCTGCAGGACTGCTCTGTGTCTCTTCTGTGCCCAACCTGTAGGTGTGCCTGGGATTGCTCTGACCCAGGTGTAGGACCTTGCACTTGTCATGGTTTCAGCACACTGATTTATCATCAGTTCCCAGCGTGAATGTCTCCTTTGCAAACACACAGCTAAAATACTGGGTTTAGTCAGAGCTTCTTGTGCACCAGAAGATGGTGGCCACAGCAGGAAGCACTGTGGGCTGGTGGGTTGCCTGTTCTGACCCCCCAGCCATGAAATGACCCTGCAGCTTGTGCCTGTTCTTTCTTATCAAATGCCTCTTTATCCGCTGTTCTCTAAGAAGACAGATGTGTAGAGATCGCGCTTTTCAGGATTTCCTTCTTAGTTGTCATGAAAGCTAAAATGCTGTGTTTTTAACAGGAGCCATGATTTAACAGAAGCCATTTGCATCTCTCCAGGACCTAGGACCTTTGCCATTAATTAAGTCTTTTCTCACAGTGACATTCAAAACACAGTATCCCTGGAACATAATTTGTTTTCTGGCTCAGTAGCCAGAGATCTGTATTTGTGGGACTCCTTAGTCCCATCTGACAGCTCAATTCCTTTGTGAGTTTGGACTTTTCAAGAGCCCAGCTTTGGGACAGGGTTTTCCAGCTTGCAATGTGCACAGAGCTTTTCCTACACAGCATCGTGTCTGACCTGCACTGAGAATGAGAGTTCTTCAAAGCCCAAGAAAACAGGTAATTAATTCTGGCGCTTGCAGAGATGTCTCCCCTGGCTTCCTGCTGACACTGCAGTCAGTGCTGTCACTCCATCTCTCCAGGAGAAGGAAACCTGGGAGACAAGCTGGGGCTGGGGCTGAGGATGTAGTATTGTGCCTTTGAACTTGCCTCCTCTCAGAGATTATTTTCAGTACTCCAAGGAGAAGAGCCTCCATTCTACTTACACTGAGCCAATGTGCTGCTGGGCTGGGTCAGAGGCTGCTGTCTTCTCTCCTGATTACAAGAAGGAAGTGATTTATAGAACCAGAACTTGTAATAAAATCAGTGCAATTGTTACTTCAGAGCAGACTGTGATGGTTTCAGTAATACTTGTGCTTTTGTGTTGCTCACATCCTTCTGAAAACCTCAATGTGTACGGCTGCTCTGTCTTTCCTGGCTTCTGTTGTGCTGCGTGAGCCCTTGCTTGTCCCTTCTCTCTTTTGTTGCCCATGCTGCCCAAATTCCAGGGCCCAACTAAAAAGTGTCTCCTTTTGTCTGAACAATAGAGAGAAGCTGGGTGTCTTGAACATGTTTGACATGTCTTCTGATCTATTGTTAACATCTTTGCTTGATTCAGCTGGCTTAATTTGCCTTAAACATGTACCTTGCAGTGTCTAGACTGCATCTGTCTGTGGAGACAGCGGGCGGCTGTGGGGCGTCCTGATGTGGAAGTGGCCAAGAGCAAAAGGCTGCTGTGGTGCTGAAGCATCACCGAGGACCTCCACCCCAAAGTTACACTTGGAGCTGCTCTGAACGGCAAGCGAAAACAGTCGGGTCCCAGTGGTCCCCCCGCTTGCACTGCGCTGCCGTACAGCTCCTCGTGTAAAATCAGGCTGATCGGAAAATGTCAACCACGAACGAGCTGAACTTTCTGCTCCTCAGCTGATAGCCCGGGGCGGGTTGGGAATTGCAACTTTCGTTTTTCTTCCTTTCCTTCCCCTTCATTCCTTCCCCTGAGTGGGAAATGTAAAGTGAGCTCTTCCCTGCCGATGAGGCGGCCGGGGAAGCCGCTGGCGGAGGAGAGGGGCAGCGGGGAGCTGCGGTGCCGGCAGCCCGCCCGGGGCAGGGCAGGGCAGGGCAGGGGCGGCGGGCGGAGCGCGGATGCGGGACCCCCAGGTGAGCGCGGCGGCGCCCGCCCGGGGCTGCGAGGGGCGGGCGGCTGCCGGTGCCAGCGGTGCCAGTGCCAGCGCCTCGCCTCGGGCAGCGAGGGGCAGGTCCCCCCGCCCCTGCCATGGAAAGCGGGATGCCGCTGTCTGGCAGGCAGCGAGCGCTGATCCGGGAGAGCTGGCAGCGGGTGAGAGGCAGCCCCGAGCAGCACGGCCTCGTCCTCTTCACCAGGTGAGCGCGGGGAAGGGATGCGGCTACCGGCGCCCCGGCCCTGGCCGTCCCCCGGACCCACCCGGGGGCAAGGGGAGGTGAACAGGCTCCGCTTCTTGGAGAGGAACGCTTCTCGGCGATGGCTGCCGGGCTGCCTTACCCGCCCGCTCCCGCCTCCGTGGTCCGTGGGGAGCAGCGCGGGGATGAAACCCCTCACCGCGAAGCCGCGGCTGCTGTGGGGCAGCGGCGGGGGGAGGCCGTCCTGTTCCCAGACTCCGCGGTGAGAACTTTGTCCCGGGGAAATGGAGGCAGAGGGACAGGGGGCAGGTTTTGTGCGTTTCTGCCCATCGACAGTCTGCCTTGTCACTGTTACTTCTGCTGTCTGGAGAGCTGCGTGTGCGCCCAGCCCCGGGGAGCGTGTGGAAGGGACCCCCCACTGCCCCGGCACTGTCCCAGGCACTGGCCTGCCCGCTGGGAGGGAGTCAGTCTCGGGGCAGAGGAAATGATGAGCCCGGGAACGGCTGAAACCAACTCCTTGCCTCCCTTAAGCAGATTAGTGTCTCGATTATGGGAAGATAAAAAGGAAAAATCTATGAAAAGTCATTTAAAAAGAGAGCTGAGGACCAGCTTCCGGAGGAGGATGGAGCAGGCGGGGGCCAAACCTGACAGAGCAGGGCTGTGAGCAGCGACAGTACTGCTTGGGAGTTTCAGTGGGGGGGAGAGGGGTGCGGTAGTTTAATGTGCAGGATGGGAAGAAGAGAGGCTGTCTTGCCTGAATTCCATTTGGACTCCATGGACAGCATCAGCCTGTTACATCTGCTTGGGTGGCTGCTCCTAGACCCATATCTGCCTGATATACACTGGCAGGGAAGCGGAGGGGGGAAAATTGGGAGCTGGTGATGATGTGGGAGAGTGGGGTGTTAGCTGAGTTTGTACATGCACCCTCTTGCTCAAGCAGGAAAGCTGGCCGTTGGAGCTTGCAGGTCTTCCCAGATTTGGGATCTTTGGGGCTCAAGGGGGTCATGAAGTAGGAATGGGAAGACTTTGGGGGTAAGGGCCAGGCTGGGAAGAGCTCCAGCGAGCTGGGACTGTTCCTCAAGGGCCATAAACACATATCTGAGAACTGGGAAGGTGAGCTAGGGAAATAGAGACCTTTTTGGCTCTAAGTAGCCTGGATCACTCCAAACTAAGACTTCAGAACTTCTGTGTCCTTTTCAGGTGGGGAGTGACCAGTAGGTGGGAAGGGAGGCAGAGGGGGGCTACGGGTGTGTTTCTGGGGGGGTTGTTCCTGGTGTGAGCGCATCTTTAACTAAAGCTGAAGAAGGGAGGCAGTGGGGGTTTCTCTCTTGCTGTTGCAGGTTGTTTGACTTGGACCCTGACCTGTTGCCCCTTTTCCAGTACAACTGCAAGCAGTTTGCCAGCCCTCAGGAGTGCCTCTCCGCCCCTGAGTTCCTGGATCACATCAGGAAGGTGAGAGAGGGGCTGTGGCACGGCTGGAGCCAGCCTCCTTGGAGGAGGAAGCCCTTAGGCAATGGCTTAGGACGGTGGTGTGTCTGACTGGGGAACGCATGGAAAGTCTCCTCCTGAGATGGTAACTGCAGCGGCTTACTCATGCTAGCAGAAGGTGTAATTGCCAGGCCAAAGATCCCTACCACAGTGGGGATGGGATGAGGATGTGGGTTGTGCTGAGTAAGAAGCACCATGCTGATTTCCATGACCTCATCTGTGAGTGGATTGCCTCTTGTGAAAGTTGGAAGCCCTCTTCTTCTACCACAGAAGTGCCCCAGTGAGCTCACATATGTCCAGACAAAGACTGAAGCCCTCCTTTTGGCCACATGCTGAGCAGGAGGTGGCACAGAGTTAGGCAGTGGGCCCAGCTCCCATGGACCCACTGGTACGGAGAGGCTGTCAGCGTGGCTGCAGAGCCAGAAGGCCCACAGCATCTCTTGGACAGCCGCTGGGAGAGGAGCAATGCTGGTGGCACGTGAAGGAGCTCATGCATGGGCAGAATTACACCCAGTGCAGCAGAGATGCTCTGCTGAGCCCTGAAGAGCAGCCACAGCCTTCTCTTTCAGAAGACTTCATAAGCTGTCTTTAAAGCTCCACCTTTAAACCAGATTGGTGCCTCACTTGCCTGTCTGTTCCTCATAAGAGGCTTTTTCAGGACTACACACCTCTGATAGCTGCAAGCTTTTTGTTATTTTCCAGTCTCTGTATATTGGCAAAGTTAAGTCCGTTTTTACTTATGCTATTATTGTTTTGAGCTGAAATAGCTCTTTGCTCTTGTTGGAGATAATTTCCCAGTTGAAATTCTAGAGCGCAATTGTATCACCTCTTGGCTTTGCCAAGCCGGCCATGCCTGGCTTTAATCTCTTTTTCTAATTCTGGGTGTCTGTTCCTTTCATCCCTCACTAACCCTTCTCTTTCCTGTTTCCATTTGACTCTTTATGCTTCTGGGAAATGACTGGTACGTGCTTTACCAGACCAGGTCTTTTGGCTGAACTGTCAACCCTATCTCCTCAAAATACCTTGGCTGACCTTAGAGTTGGAGTTACCTTATTCACAACTGCACCATTTTGGCAACATCTAGTTGGAAATTCTAGTCCTGGCAACTTCCAGGGCTCCCCTGCAGCTGTCCTGAGGTCCTAAGAGCTGTAATGACCGCATCTGCATTAGTTTTTAGCCCATAACTGCTTTGCTGTAGGGCTGTTTACCCTCTCTGGGACAGGGAGGCCAGCAGTGCTGCTTGCGGTGACACCTCTGTCAGTGTCCTGTGTCAGGATGTGATGTGTGCTGCTGCCAGCATGTCTCACTGATGTGACACATGGATTGCAGTAGAGCAAAGGAAAGCTCAGAGGGCATCATCTGGTCTGGGAGGTGGTCATGCTGAGAAGGGTGAAGTAGAGGGGTCAGACTGTTCCTCTGGGAGGGCAGCAGAAACTTGCTGTTAATGCCTTAACGCTGTGCCTTAAAGCTGTTGATGTTTTGCCTCTGTGCTCCTGCAGGTGATGCTGGTGATCGACGCTGCTGTGAGCCACCTGGACAACTTGTCCCGCCTGGAGGAGTATCTCTGCAACCTCGGCAAGAAGCACCAGGCAGTCGGTGTGAAGGTCGAGTCTTTCTCGGTGAGGCATCCTCTCTTGTCCCACTGTGGCTGTGTGTGTGCAGGCCTGCCTGCAGCCCTCTGCTATCCCCATCCCTCTGCGCCCACCGCATGTATTCAGCTGGGGTTGGAGTGAAAGTTGGTGGCTCTGGGAAGTCCCCTAGCTGCTGACAGCTGCAGAGTGATGTTGGCTCTATCAGGGAAACCCTTTGGCTATGCTTGTTTTCTGCCCTCCCCAGTAAGCCCAGGGATAATGGACGAAGGGGAGCAAGGCATTCACCCTGGTTGAATTGGACCATGGTTTGGGGGACTGCAGACTCAGTCTTTGCCCTGGGTCCTGGATCTCTACATCACATGCTCTGGGCAAACCTCACTGCACCTGGGAAAAGGAGCATCCAACCCCCTCTGTGCCTGTGCTGGGGTGGGTTTCCTGCACCTCAGCTCATGTTTTCTCTATGGCAGTAAGACAGAATCATCCTCCATGTTCCACCCTTGCTTACTCCTCTCCTGCCATCAAGCATGGACAGAAATGCTGGATAACCCAGCAGAAAAGGGCAGGTTGAAGGAAAGGTTTCTACCTCCTGATACTGCTAGCTTTGGCCCTCTTCAGAGGGAGCAGGGTCCCCTTTGCTTGAGGTGGTGACTCCCACCAGTCCTGCACTCAGAGTGCCAGTGCTCTTGGATGGGGTTGCTCGCAGCTGCCTGTGGAGCAGCCTAGGAGGTGGTGAGGCCAGCCCTGAACATCCAGCATGTTGTCTGACCCACACCTGTGGCATAAGGGTATCGCTCAGCTCTGCTGCTCTGCTGCTATGCCAGGGTACTGGTCTGGCTACCTGCATTTGGGACAATGGACATGAACCTCTCCCCTGGTGTTACAAGCGTGGTCAGCCCTTGATCCTTGCTTGTACCCTCTGCTCACCCAGGGTGTGGGGTGAGGGCCAGCACAGAGTAGGGAAAGGGGTATGGTGTGGCCTGGCCCCACTGGTGGGGGAGGAGCATCTACCCTGCAGTGGGAGAAGTCCAAGAAGGTAGTGAAGTGAGAGAAGGGGCTGCACATTGTCCTCTGGTGATGAGCTTGACACTTCCCTGTTTGTTTTGCAGACTGTTGGCGAGTCCTTGCTGTACATGCTGGAGAAATGCCTTGGCACTGCCTTCAGCCCAGATGTGCAGGAGGCCTGGAGCAAACTCTATGGTGCGGTGGTGAAAGCCATGCAACGTGGCTGGGACACCCTCCCAGAAGGGGACTAGATCCTGCCAGGCACCCCCATCCCTGACCATGCAGCAGTCCTTGGCAGGGGGAGCGCTCGCACCATGCTCTCTGCCTCTCTCCACCTCTTTCTCTGTGCACCAACCCAGCGCCATCTTCTTCAGTCATGCGTGGTTTGGGGCTCTCCCAGTGATTCCCCCTTGCTTTGACACAATCACATCTCTGCCTTTGCTAAGGGCTGGCAGGGAACGTCTCTGCAGTGAAGCCTAGGAGCGCCACAGTACAGGTGTGCTGCCCTGCCCCAAGGTCCTTCAGGCTAGCTGGAGCACCCATGTACCTACTCTGGTTTTTAGCTGGCTCATCTTCCCTCCGCTTGCTACCCATCCTAGTTAGATGACAGCTAGCATAGGCCTCTCAGGCTTATTTGCCCAAGATCCTATGGGCTCAAGACTGTTCACTCCTTCTGCGCTGCTGTGCCCCGTTCAACTGTGGCAATGGTGGATTCCGCTCCCTCCAGGGGCAGAGGCAGCAGAGGTGGGAGCTGGCCATGCCATACAGCTGTTCTCTCCAAACAATGTGGGACTTTTTCCCACTCTTCCTTCAGCAACACGTCACTACCAGATAGTTAATCGCTAGTTTTGCCTCTCCCCTGGATGGGATCCGTGGCTTTTCCTTGTGTCAGGTTGGCTACAACTCAGTGTTTTTCCTAGGGATGCTTCGGGCAGCAGAGTCACATTAATCCCAAGGTGAGGCTGCTTGTAGCAGGTCTGGGCTGTCAGCTGAAAGGCTCTGTGTTGTTTTGGCTGGTTAGTTTAACCTACGAGCCAGCTCAAATACAGCAGCAGCCGTGGCTCTTTACTGCTTTGTGTTAAGGAGAGTAAAGTAAATACAAAGAAAATATGTCTTAAAATAAAAATGAAGGTTGCAATCATGTCATGGCAACAGCTTCCAGAAATCATTCCTGGCTCTTAGACAGAGGAAGCATAGCTGGAATTTCTCTGTTGATGCTGCCAGGACCTGGAGCACTTCCCAGCTGCACACAATGCCCATCTGCAGAGCTCCTTGCCCTTTAGTAGACCCTACCAGCCATACTTCAGACACAGCCCATTCAGAGCAAAGGGAGGCACCCAATTAGGTGTGTGCAGCAGGATGGGAGTGAAAAGACAGCATCTACCAGAAGAAATCGCAGGAAACAACTGAAAGGCAGCACCTGAGGGCTTGCGGTGGGGAGCTGAACTTGAGCTCTTTGAAGAAGAGTTCATCTTCATGGGGAAGTAGCTGAGGGACAGGCAGAACCATATTTCCAGCCGTTACTTGCCCCAGGGCGATGACACGGAGCAAGTGTTCAGTTACTGTTCAGGCGGTGCCATTTTTTGCTGCTACTTCAGGGCAGGAGGAGCATGGCATTGAGGGCTGAGGTGGTCCTGTTCTAGGGATGTGTTCCTCTTATGCTCAGCATCCTCTAGAAGAGCAGGGCTGGGGGAAGGCACTAGCTGTGATGGAATGGTGTGGGTCAGGAGGGTTTGGGAATAGGGATATCCTCTGTGTAACCCTGTACTGGGGCAACAGCCTTCAGCGTCATGGGGGTGAACCCTCTGGCTCAATGTGATAAGTAGGCAGCTGTGTGATGGGTGGGGTGTGATGTTACTGCCCCAAACCATCCCTGCTCCCTCTAGCTTTCCCAGCTCCTTGACTTCTCCTCTTCTGTACCACATCTCGTGTAACTCCCAAGAGAACTGAACTAGTCTGTGTGCCTCTGATACCCAGCTGTACCATTTAATAAAGAAGAACAGTGAATCTTGGCCCTTTTTGCTGCCTTATGTTTATTTTAGCTTAAAAGGCCCAAGCAAGAAAAAACCCAAGAATGACAGAAAGGGTTTACTGCTTTCTTATTGACTCTAGCTTTGGAGTTGATTGTCACTGGGAGTGCTTGTATAGCCCAGTTCGACCGACATGAGAGGGCACCCAGCACCAAATATCTGTTGGGAGCTTTTGTGCAGTCTAATTGAATGGGTGAGCAGTGGAGGGGCTAGCAAAAGTGTCCTGCTGCTGCTTGCTCATTGCCCTTCAGATTTAATGACCTCTAATGGAATTAGAGTTTTAAGCAGTAAGCCTAAAAATCCTTTTTCTGCTGTTCAGCTGCTGGTTGTTCTTTGAGACAACATAGGCTCACCTGCTGCTGCTGGTCACCCACTGCTGCAGGTGACCACAGCAACAGGACACGGCCTCGCAGGGAAGCCTTGACTGGCTCCATGCAGCACCCACCCTGCCAGCTAGGCTGCCTGAGGGACCATGGTGGGGATGCAGGACGTCCTGTCTCCCCCTTCTGAGGGCATGTTCTAGCTTTGACGTGCTGGGTTTCCAGCCCTGGGAGGGTCAGGCAGTGAAGAAGAATGGTCTCTAGAGCTGAGAAGCCAACTCAGGTCTGAAATAGGATCTCCTGGAAACCCCAGCCCCACCACAGGAAAGCACAATAAGCATCCTGGGAAAACTGTGCTGCTCTGCCCTGGGCAATGTTTAGGATGGGGCTTTCTGCAGGGAAATGTGCAGCTGGCTGTGGAGGGCAAGGAGAGCAGCAGAGATCTGAGCGAACAGAAATCCTCCCTGTGGTTCATTGCTAAAATCCATGCTCCAGTTCTTCCTGGCCTGGAGCGCAACTGCCACCTTCAGGGCAGGTATTGGGAGCCCAACCCCAGCGTTGCAGAGGTGGGCCATGGCTCTGCCCGGTGGGAATGCCCCTGACACTCCAGTGATGCAGTGGGAGATGCCATGCAATTGCCTGCCCTGGCTGTGAGGGACTTCTGCGTGCACAGGCTGTACTCAGGTGAGCAGGTTTCTGAGGGCTGGGGTATGATGGGGTGTACACATCCTTGTTAGGCTGTGAGGAGCTTCTCTGGTGCGAGAGCCGGGAGAGGTGCGAGCCAGGGAGCAATTACAGCCCTTGCTCGCAGGCAGGGCTGCTGCCTCAGCTCCCAGGCGCCAGCAAGGCCCTGCATGCTGCCCTGTTACCACTAGTTATTAATCGGGGTGTGTGTGTGTGTGTTTCTTTGGGGGTGTGTGAATAGGGGAGTGAGGTTTTAAATTTTCCAGGTTTTCACCTGAAGTGAAGCCCTCTCGTGCCCGCTGCCCTGCGCCATGAGGCAGGCTGGCCAGGCAGGGCTCACCCCAGAGGAGCTGTGGAGGAGCCAGCTGGAGGGACCTGCTGAAACCAGAGGCAAATCGTCCAAGTAAGAATCTGGCTATAAAGAATGTGTTTTGGGAGTGAGGAAAGGAGGAAGAGTGCTGTCTGCTCAAAACCTAGAGAAAGGTTCCCAAAATGGTGTTCCCCCCCTTCCTCAGGATGTGCTGGTGGGCAGTTCAGCTTTGGAAACATCTGCTCCACCACTAGATGGGATTGGTCCTCCTGCTCCTTGCTGCTGTCCCACAGTAGTTCCAGGCCAGCTCCCTGCAGGCAGTGTGTACCTCTGTTATGGTGTCCTGAGCCAGCCCTGCCTGTGGAGGGGAGACACATGCCTGTCCCGCGGCTGCACCCCATCCCCAGTGTCTGTGATGGTGCCAAGGGCTGAGCCAGCCTTTCCAAAGGGACAAGGAGAGGTGATCCCCAGATCTTGCTGCTTCTGCCCATTTAGTATGGTTTGCATCTCTGGGGACCATGGTGGGCAGCAAGGTGCCTGCAGGTGACAAGAGGTGTCCTTGACACTGAAGCATCTGCAGGACATCCCCAGGAAAGCTCAAAAGCAGCCCACAGGTGGGGAAAGGGTCCATGGTACTTTTGCAGCCTACAGTGGCGATGGTCCCCATCTACTGGCACTGGGCAGGAGGTGTGGGGGGGACAATGCCAGGCAAGCCACTGGGTGAAGTCATTTTATTCAAGGCACAGTCATAGCAATAAATCACAAGAAGGTACAGACCTCTGGCACATTCCTACAGTGGGGCAGCCAAGGGCAGTCAGACCAGCAGCCCGAGCTCCCAAGGGTGCAGTGCCACTCACAGGCACTTGCTCTCACTCAGAGAGAAACCACCAGCACCCCGCATCTCCCAGAGCAGGCAGTGAGGGCAGCAGCTCAGTTGCAGGCAGCCCCCACAGGGGCACCTGGGCAGGGAGCCATGAGACCCCGGGGTGCCCTTTGGGGTTGGGAGGGAGGGGCTGAGCTGAAGGGTCCCCTGAAGCAACCCCTTGGTGACTACTGTGTCATAGCCACTGCCCTGGCATGCAGGAGTGTGGGATGGGGGCCATGGAGCTGTCAGCTGGCTGAGCTGAGACCCATCAGCCCCACAGGGATGCCCCAGGGCCCAATTGAGTCCCACTGAGACCTACAGCTTGCTGCTGGCCTGCCTTTAACCTCCCCTGGCTGACACACCATGCCCCCTCCTCTCAGCGGCACCAGTAATGCTAAGTAGTGCCACAGCTGAGCCTCTGCCATCGTGCAGCAACAGGCCCCATGCCAGCAGCCCGGTGCTGGCAGACCTGCGTCATCATCCCTTCCCGCCCTGCATGGTCCTGGGATAGTGCCTAGATTTGTTCCGAAGCCAGCAGGAAAATCAGGAGCAGGAAAATCAGCCCCAGGGCCAAAGCGGGGCCAAGTGAGGAACCAGCGTACTCTGGTGGGCTAGCCTGGTGGGAGAGGGACCAAGCAGGGCGAGGATCTGCCCTCGTCCCCAGGGGCCTCCCCAGCTGCTGTGAATGAGCTGGAACCCCCCAGAATGCCTGGGCAGAAGCTGGCACATTTACAATGATCACTGCAGGACTCCAGAGGTGGTGCGGCTGCTTGGGAAATCCCATGGCTGTGGCTTGTAGGCAAAGGCAAGGATGCAGTGGACCAGAACCCTGAGGCCAGGATCCTTCCAGCCCCCTTCCTCCCCACCATTTCTGTTGCAACAGGACAAAGCCACACAGGGTCCTGTGGCCAGCCCCGGGGACAGCGTGAGCACAAGAGGGATGCTGCCAGAGTGAGTGGGATGATGAGGAGCTGCCCTCACAGCCATTAAACACGCTCGTCCCTTGACATCCCATTCCTCCCCAAAGACCCAAGAGCACAGGCATGGTGCAGCAGGGCTGAAGGGATTGGGTGGGAGGGCCAGGGAAGAGCTCGACTTGTGTTTTGATGCCTGCCTTGGGGCAGAGCCAGTGCGGGAGCAGCCCAGGGCACTCACCTCCTACACCAAAGCACATGGGTCTCAGCAGCCCCTGCTTTAATGGGCAAAGCCATGGGGGCAGCAGCAGGGGCGGCCAGATGCCTGCACGGGCCGGCACCAGGGGAGGCAGCCGGGTGGCCACCATGAGCAATGTGTAGGGTTAGGGTGTGAAGCAAGGGTTAGGGGCGGCCATCCCCTGCCACTGGGGATCCGTGGAACAGAGTGGCAGCAGGCACATTCATCTCAGCTGTCTGGGCTGCTTCCTTGTCACGGAGGGACCAGGGCCTCCTTCCTGCCCCCAAAAGCATGACCTCTCAGAAACAATGCCTCCCCACATCACTGCACCCCATCTTCCCTACGATGGGCTGGAAGAGGCGGGTGGGGACAGGGGAGCATGGGGCAGGGGCTGTGCCAGTCCAGGCAGCCAGAGGGATCATCAGAGCCTCCCATCACCTCCCATACAGTGGGTTCTCCCCTTCACATCAGCCCTGTCATCCCCCCACCCCATCACTGAGGTGGCCCCCACCAGTGATGGGAAGAGGCCCCTGCCTTCCTGCCCCCTGGCACATCTTCCACTCTTCTCCCCTGCTCTGGGTACAGCTGGTCCTCACCCCTGCACTGGGGATGCTCACTGGTAGCGGGCCTGGCTCTCCATCACAAGGCCGCTCCTGTACTCGCCCTCCACTGTCTCCAGCTCTGTCTCAAAGCTCTGCAGTGCCTCATCCTCCCCATCCTCTGCTGGCTCCATGTGGTTCCCCATGGTGCCATAGGACTGGTGTGCCGGGGAGGCTGCCGGCGTCAGGCTCAGCTCAGGCTCCTGCAGGACCGTGGCCACGAAAAGCTGCCCCAGGGGGCAGTGGGGGGTCAGGGCCTGAGGAGCAAAGGGGGTGTCTGTGGTGCGGCTGGGGAGGGATACTTACATTGGAGTTGGGGGTGGAGGAAACACTGCTCCGCTCCACATCATTGAAGGCGCACTCAGACTGGTCAGACATCTGGGGAGAGGGAGGTCAGGAGGAAAGAAATGATGCTCTGGGTGTCCCCAGGTGAAGTCAGGGGACAACAAGGCACCTCCTCAGACTCCCCAAGGCAAATGCAGTCCAGAAAGGCAGGGAGGGGATGCAGTGGGGTGAGGGAACAGGATGGATGGCTGCCTGTGCTCACCTGGTAGCTGGAGGGCTTCCGTGGCTGCAGCTTCTTCAGGCAGAGGCCAAAGAAGGAGAAGACAATGCAGGAGAGGAGGACCACAAAGGTGAAGAGGGTGACAGGGCGGGTAGGACCTAGAGCACAGAGACACTGAGGAAGCACACAAGCCTCCAAGGATGAGCTGCACATCCAGCTGAGCCCCACGCTGGTGCCTGCTTTGGGTGTTACAAGCTCTCAACCCTCTTACCAGAACTCCATCTGACACTCCCCTCATCTGCTAGGTTTCCATCACATCTTCCCCCTTCCCACCCTCCATGCCATGCCTAACTCAGGGGTGACACCAGTGGCTCATTTGCCCAAGCATCAGATGTGACCCTCAGCAGTGGCAGAGGCAGTCCCAATCTTTCCCTACCAAGGCGCAGGACGGAGAAGAAGAGCAGCCAGAACATGCAGAGGATGGGGGCCACCATGACCTGGCTGATGGCGGTGATGTGGAGGCGCTGGTTCAGCTTGGTGGGGATGTACACATAGTAGATGTTGTACCGATCAACCATGTGCTTGAGTAGCATGTAAAGCAACCCTGGCAGGAGGAGAGAGGCCTTTGAGGGGAGGATAATGGGTCTAGGCAGGTCGCAGGGACAGCAAAGCAGGCCCAGAGGACGATGCCCAAGGGTGCCTTCCTGTACCATACGGGAAGCTTGTGCTCCCACACCACTGCTGGTGGCTGGGACAGGCTGTTTGCACTGCCAGGGGCAGCAGGACCATGGGACATGGATCATACTCACCAAAGGGGACAATGATGGGGCAGGTGATGCTGTAGGTCATGACAACAGAGAAGATGCAGCAGGTCCAGGCATACTCCAGTCCAAACTGGAACTGATAGGCTTGGCTCTGGGGCACAACCAACAACATCATTACTGCCCCGGCTGCTGCAAAGGCTGCAATTGCCTTTGCATCCCGGCCAGCAAGATTGCCCTCCCCTGCTAGTCTCTATGAGGCCAGAAGTCCCCACAAGCCTCCCCATAGGACCCAAACAGCCTGAGTTTCCAGTTAGCGTTTTCCTGCTGTGCCCGCAATTGTGCAGGCTCAGAAGTGACCAGAGCCATGTACCCGCTTGATGTGGAGCCGCTCGGGCTCGGACTTGGCGAAGCAGAGGCGGGCGGTGTAGACAAGGAGGCCTGGGATGCGCAGCAGCTCCATGGCTGTCCCGATCAGGCTGGAGGTGACCACGTAGTTGACAAAGAAAGCGCCATTGTCCGGCAGGAAAACGCACCTGCCCCGGGGATGCAGAGGGTGAGAGCGGGCAGGCGGCCAGGAGAGCCGCGCTGGGCTGGTTTGTCGGGTGCTCCAGGAGGTTCAGGAGCTCCTGGCTACTCACTGGAACTTGACATCAGCCTGGTCCAGAAAGCGGGTGTCGAAGAGCCAGCGGAAAAAAAGGTCCAGGCTGGAGTGGGGAGAAGAGGAGCAGCTCAGAGAGAGGGGGAGCTGCAGAGTGACATGGGGGGCACCCAGCGGGTGTGGACTTTGCCCTGCCCTGGGTGGGTGAGATCCCTCGGACCCTACACTGCCCGAACAGCCCCTTCTGCCACATGCGACCACCACAGCATGGGTACTTGCCTCCTGGACGGTCAGGATTGCCATAGCTGGGGCTATGCGGACACCTGACCTGGTCCTTTCAGGGTCTGCTGAAAGGCTGACCCCAGGCAGGGCTCCACTAGCACCTGAAGGTCAGCCATGGCAGCCTAGCCAGCTGCTCCCCTTCCCTCCTCCTCTGCAGGGAATCTTTCTGTCCATGCCAGGGAGCAGGGAGAGCAGTGCAGAGGGTGATCTGTACCTGCTCAGCCCCAGCGAGGGCAGGATGATGACCATGAACACCAGGAAGAAGAAGCATTTGTGCATGGTGAGCTGGTTTTCACTTGACCTGCGGAGAGGGGAGGCAAGAGAAAAACATTGCGTTTCTCCATGGCAGAGCAGCTGGTGGGGAGCATCTACTGCGGCCCTGGGGGAGCCAGCCCTGTTACCTTGTCCAATGTGACTCGAAGAATGCCGAGTAGTAGACGAGGAAGGGCAAGAAGACAGAGAAGGCCCAGAGCAGCAGCGTGGGAAAGAACTGGGTGATGATGGGGTTCTGCGGGAGGAGAGGTGCCCGATATCCCTTCAGGAGCCTGCCAGAGCTCAGCTGAGTTGGAGACAGCTGTCCAGGCCTCCTGGCACAGCATGGTGTGCGCAAGGGGCAGGCTAGGGCATCCCCTCCCTGATCAGGGACACTTGTTTCAGGAGATAAGAGGTTGAGGCCAGCCAAAGGCACCATGGGCATGCTCTGAGTCCCAGTGCCTGTCCAACAGCTCAGAGGTCAATGAGCAGGAAGGAGATGTGCTGCTGACAGCTCCTAACATCTCCTGGAGCTCTTCCCACCCCTCTCCTCTCACATGGACACCAACCTGCCCTCATCCATGGACACCACTGACAAAGCTCAAATTTGCACAGGTGTCCAGGGCTCTGCCACTGGAAACACAAGAAGAGGATGGATGGCAAGCAGTGGCATGACCACACCTTGCCTCTCATCAACACTCATCCCAGTGATGACACTCATCCCCAGTTTCTTGGGCCATTGTAGATACCCTCTCCCCATCATCCTGCCTCTCATCAACACTCATCCCCAGTTTCTTGGGCCATTGTAGATACCCTCTCCCCATCATGGATAAGCGGGGAAATAATGGAGACCTTTTGGGAAAGCTGGCATGGGGCCCCAGGGACTACCTTGAGGCTTTCCACAGGGTGTGTGACATTGAACATGTCCATAGTGTTGACAATGATGGCTGGCGTGGTGAGGAAGAAGAGAAGGACGAAGAGGCAGATATTAAGGAGGATGAATCGCACCCACCAGGATGTACCACGGACTGACAAATTCTCCCTGTGAGAGAAAAGCATGACTAGGACATGGTGTGGAGGAAAAGCCATACATCCTGGGCATTCCAGCCCAGCTCCCTGAGCCTCTGCCTCCCACGACGTGCACCAGCCATCCCGGCAGACATTGCTCTGAGCTCACCCATCCTGCACTGCTGTGCTGATACCTGCAGAGCCCCCAGGACTAGAGAATGGCAGTAGGAGGAATCTGTACCACCAAGAGGCTTTGAAGTGAAGCTGGAGAAACCAGAGTCTGGCAATCACCCCACACCTTGCCTGACCAAGCCCTGGCCCCTGTTAGGTGTTCACCCTAGCCACCTCTGCTGATTTCTGCTGTCATCACAGGAGGCACTATCAGCCCCTGCCACCCTGCAGAAGCGCCTGTGGGCTCCCTATAGGTACAGGCACGAGTTTCCCCCTCCTGTCCTCCCCCCTCCCTCCCTCCGTCCCACCACAGGGGTTCACCAGATGATATTGCTGGGTGCAGGGGCATAGCAAATGCCCCAGTGATGTGACTTGACCACGGTGGTGACAGAGGACTGCTGGGGGTGCTTGCGGCAGCGGATGTGGCTGTAGTCCTTCAAAATCCTGCAGGAGGAGGGAGCCAGGGGTCAGGCCCAGATCAAGGGATACCCCGAACCTTCTAAGACTCTTCCTGCAGCCCCAGAAGAGCAGCCATCTCTGCAGATGGCAGAGATACCCAGGAGGCAGACTCATCACCTGGCTTTGGCTGGGGAAGTGGGCAAGGTGACCCAGTTCCCCAGCAGCAGTGGCCACCAGGCTGGGGGACATCCCCATGCCATTGCACAGGGGGTACTCACACAGCCGTCATCCGCTCATCCTGGAAGGTGACAAAGGCCATGTCAAGCCGCTTGAGCGTGATGCGGTTGCGCTCAGCATTGAACTCATCCGTGAGCTTCTCCTCCAGCTCCCCATAGTACTGCTCGGCATCCACCTGTGGGAGCAGCCGGGGCTCTGCTGCACTCACTGGGCTGGGGCACGGGCAAGCTGCATGCTCTGCCTTGCCTGTGATGGTAGCCTGTCTGTGCCTGCCCACAGACCGACCCGCACGCTCCTACCTGCTCAAAGCCACAGAAGCGGCAGCAGAAGATGCGGGCGCACGGGTGGGTTTTGATCATGATCTTCCCCTCTTTCTGCGCCTTGGTGGTGAAGTAAAGCCGCCCCTTCATTGCCTTGCGCCTATGGGGAATCCAACAGGTGAAAGGGTCATTTGGGAAGTGGCAGGCAGACAGGCAGAGAGGTAGACTGTGTCCCTCAACATGGTGGGCAGGAGCAGTACCTCCACCTGCAGAGGCAATGGGGACCTGCTAGCACTCACCTCTCTGCATCCAGCTTCATCAGCTTGCGCACATCGAAGCAGAACTGGACATTGGTGACGGTGCAGCTGGGATAAGCTTCACTGTGGGCACAGAGACACAGTGGCACAAAGAGGCAGGGGACAGGGACAGAGACAGCCTCTGCCACCTGCCTGCCAGCCACCCAGAAGGGTGCACTACTACTCACTGGAAATGCTTGATGATAAGGGAAGGGTCCGTGATCTCCCTGGGGATGTGGGTAACCATCAGCGTCCGGGCAACCTGGGGAAGGAGAAGTGGCAGAGGGGACAGGTGGGCAAGGGATCTGTGGAGCATCTCACTGCTACCCTGCTCGCCCAGCCACTGGGAAGGCAGAAGCGAGCCAGGGCACCAACTGCCATGCCGGAGGTCAGCACAGCCCTCCTCAATGCTCAGGGGGTTGGAACTAGATGATCTTGAGGTGCTTTCCAAACCTAACCATTCTATGATTCTGTGATTCTGTGCTCATCCCAGATGTTGGGGACATACCTGGACACTGCCACCTCCCAGACAAACACAGCAGAACTTCAATCTCAAGAGACAAGGCAGAAGGAAAAAGATCTGCCACCAGGCAGCCAGGTTTTCTCCAGAAGCTGGAGAAAATCAGCCACCTCTTTGCCTGATGGCTCAGGCCCAGGCTGTTTCTAAAGCTCTCCCTACCGAGTGGGACCATCCTTTCCACAAAGCATGAAGTTGTCCCTTAGCACTGAATGAGGCAGGGCTGGAGGAGGGGTGGTTTCTCACCTTCTCATTCTCTCTGTATTCAAGATGTACAGAGTGGTGGGCCATGCAGAGGATTGTGAGGATGAAATAGATGAGGGCGAAGATGCTGTGCAGCCACAGGAGACGGTCCCTGAAGGAGGGGAAGAGATGATCAGTGAGCACTGTGGCAGGCATGTGGCATTCAGACCAGCCTGGCAGTCAGAGTCTCATGCTTGACCACCCCAGCCACCCAGTGGGACCTCCCTGAGCTGGCTGCTGAACCCTCACCCCAGGGACAAGAGGGGCAGTGTCAGGGTGTTGGCTGAGATACTATAGAGCTGAGGCCATCCTGCACCCCTAAGAGCACTTCTGTTGGCAGCAGGGTGCAGTAAGCAGTGCCAGCATGCTGGCTACCACAACTGTGTTCATATGTGATGCAGAAAGACATGGGGGCTACTGCAAGCAGCATGCTGCTCACATTGACCTGTCTCTGTCCCTGGCATGGGGCTGTGACCAGCGCTGTGCCTCAGTGCTCTGAGCAGTGCCACCATAGTGGCAGCACCCACAGCCCTCCCTGGACACAGAAGCCACGTACTGTGTCGGGATGTTGGCGATGGTTGTCCGGCCGAAGTGGGTGGGATTGTGTCCTGCAGGGGAAGAGGAGAAGCAGGATGTTAATGGAACAGTATTATGTGCATGCCCGTGCTTGCAGGGTTAATGGCTCCGGTCTTTGCTCCCTCATTTTCCACTTCCCAAGGTCTCCACCAAGCCCCTGCTGCCCTAGAGCTCCCTGCCTCTTGCATTCCTCTGTCCAACAGCTGATGGTGGGCTCCTGCTCACATGGGGGCTCCTGATGGAGAGGTTCTTCTGCCCTCTATCCCAGCAGCACAGAGCTCACCCTGAGGCTGTGGAGCCTGCACCACAGTCCTGAGCCATGCCGCAGCTGAGGAAGCACCTACCCAGAAGGTCCCCTGAGAAGTTGACAGGCAGGATGACAGCCACGGAGAGCATGCAGACCAGCATCAGCAGGACCAGGAGGTGCCGCTGGAAGGACAGGTAGGTGGTGGCATCGATCCCACACTTGCTCTGAATCTCTTCGTCCCTGGGGGAGAGGCAGGTGGGGGTGAGCACTGGTGGTGCCTACCCATCACCTCCCCCCCTGGGGACCCCGGCTTCTCCAGCCTCACATAACCCACATCAACTGATGGCATCCTGCCTGTGGCACACGGTATTTGGACACAGAGCGGATGAGGGACACAAACAGCCCTTGGGCCGTCACCCCACTACAGGACCAGCTCCTACCAGAAGAGGTTGAAGCCCTTTTCTTTGGGATAGGATCCAGGGGCAGGAGAAAATACAGATGTGAGTCCTCTGCTCTCTGGAGAGGATGTTTTAAGAGGGGTCTGCTCTGCTGCTGGTCCCAGCAGCTCCAGGTGATGGGCCATCACCTGTGGGCACTAGCTCCCCATGGGCAGGTAGTGGTGGGGCACAGCTATGACGTAAGGGACACACACTTACTTCATCTGGTAGATAGAAATGAGCCAGGAGCAGAATCCCTGGAAGGAAAAAGAGTCAGGATGAGCCAGGGGTGACCACCCCAAACCTCACTGGTGAGGATCCAGGGCTTGACACATGCTGGGGACACATGCAGAGGTGGTGAGGTGCTGGGCCTCAGCCCCAACCCTGGGATGCTCAGCCCAGTCGCTCATCTGCAGCGGTGGCAAATGCAGCTGCCTTGGATGGAATGGGAAACACGGAGCACCACCGCAACACAGGTTCCTGGCTTCCAGCAACATCCTCCCCTGCCCCCTCCCGGGCGGCTCCTAACGTGCAATGCGCTTTTTTGGCCACTACTGAGCGCTGAGCCGGCGCTGCTGTAGAGTGATACGGGAGCACCAAGATCTTGCGTAATAGCTTATTCTCTGTCACTGCATATGTGATATTAGGAGTTTTTCCCCATATGCGTTATGTTCTACCGACACCAGAGTTCATGCAAGTTCAGTGTCTCCCTGCAGCCCTCGCAGTCACGGCTGTACAGAATAACACTCAGCCATCTGGCACCTCCTCTTCACCCCGTTCTGGAGGGTTTATGCTGGCCTTGGACAGCAGGGACCCCAGGCAGCCTGCTGCGGAATTCCCTTACCCTGCTCTGTGAGAGCTGGCAGCTTCTTCCTCCTCTCCCTTCCCTGCCTTTACTCTTGCCAGGGCCTTCCCTCCTACCCCACAGCTCAGCTTAGTTTGATTAACTGCAGCTGGAGGCTTTGGAGGTGCAGACATCCCTGTGCCCCCAACAGCTCCATGGGGAACCAACACCTCCTTAGCACAACCAGGCTGACTCCCCTCCTGCATCCCACTCTGGAGCTCTGCTCTGGAGAACCATGTCTTGGAGGCTGTCCATGCAGACCCCAGCTTTCCTGGAATGTAATTTCTTGAATTTCCAGAAACCCTCCTGAAAACCAGCATTTATCAGCTGGTTCCCACTTCTCTAGGATCCCCACGTGCAGGAGAGAGGATGGACACTGCGGTCAATAGCTTGGCTATTTGTCTCAGGGGGAGTGAGAAGTCCTGTGCCTGCCACCAGGAACTTGTGATGGTAGCGAGAATTTGTCAGGCTGCTTTTACTGCAACCTTATCCTCCAACCCTGCTGCTGGAGGGTTGCTTTGGTGCTTCCCCACAGAGAAGGGCTCCCAGGCAGGAATTTGTTCAAGCTCCTCCTCACTGGATACAGGGATCAATAATTTCCTAAGCTTTCCTGCCACATTTTCGCCTTCTCCAGCAAGCGTTTTCTATCTTCAACATTTATCCATCAGCCCTATAAACCCTCTGGCAGGTTTCCTGTTCTTCATTCGTGAGAAAAAAATCCTGTACTTGCTTTTATGCTCTCTACAAATTTCTCCTCAAATCTGTTCTTTTCTCCCCCTTAGTGCACTTCAAATCTGACCTGGCAAAATTTAGATTTTCCTCATTTGGGAACAGCTTGGCTTTTAAAAGGATGTCTTCCTGCTTCTAATAATCTCCCTCTATCTGCTCTTTAGCTGTTCTGGCTTTTCCTGTGGTCTTCTTCCCTCTTTTTTGATGAGCGACATTCATGTGCTCAGAGCATCCGGCACTGAGCCTTTAAACAGGCCTCCTGCCACCTGCAAGGATTTTGCTTCTTTACCTTTCCTGCCTAGTTTTTTTCAGTAAGTCATGTCATTCTTTTCGTAGTCACACATAGTGACTGATTTCTGAGTTTCTGCTGCCAAAACCTAGAGAGAAAGAGACAGATCGCAAAATGTGTCTGTCTGTGCCTGTTTACAGCAAAGCCTGGTTCATACCTGGTGTGGTAGAGAGAAAAAAAGGATGACTTAAAAAAGATGATGCCAGCAGAGGTGGAGGTGTGATCCAGGGGACTCTGACATGTGGGGACCAGAAAGGTTCCTGCAGGCATACAAAGAGGCTGTGGCCATGCATCTGACTAGGTCCCTGCAGCCAGCAGATGTTTGCCTTGGCAGGAGCATCCCCTCCAAGCTGCAATTCAAGGTAGATGCCCCAAAACAAGCCAGGACAAAGAAACTGCTGCTAACAGGTGTTAAGCAGGAAACCCTGCACCGGAGTGTTTAATTTCTGCCATTTAACTTCTGAGCTGGGTTTCTGGTGAAGAGCAGGGTAGGCTGGGCAAGGACAAGCCCAGCCTGGGCTCCCATTGCCACGGCCACCAACACTTACCATGTCCTTGTTGTCGGTGTCCAGGGGGCTGCTCTCTGACGGGGACTTCTCCTTCTCACTCTGCTCTCCATAGAAAAGTGACGTCAGACTGCAGTGAGGAGAAGGGCAGAGAGGTGAGGCAGGAAAGAAGCAGCAGACAGGAGAGGATGAGCACTCTTGGACAGACTTCTAGGGAGCAGCTGAGGAAATGCCTTCCCTCTCCCCGCACCCTCCACTGGGGCTGGACCAGCAACCACCACTGGGGTTGGGGCAGGGGCTGCATCCTGCTGCCTCTGTGCTGACGATTCACTGCAGCTTCTCTGTGGCCCTGGCCCACAGTGGGCTGGCCCATGAAGAATACGACTTATGTCAAGGACAAGTGGCTGCTGAACCATATTTTTTCTCTTTCAATAGTTTCAGCGCTCTCAAATGGTGTTACAGTAACAAGGAATGTTATCTGAGCTTACATTTTAAGTCTTGATTGCCCTTTCACCTCCCTCGTGGATGGAAACATGCCTGTCTATTGCCAGACCCAGCTCTAGAGCCTGAGGCCAAAGAAAGCTGGAGAAGGGAGAAGGCAAGAAAAGGCCTTTTACAGAGTTTGCTCCTGTGGGCTACCCAGCCTTGCAGACATCACCCCTCTGTGAAAGCTGCTTTGCTGCCTGGGGCAAGCTGCGCTCTGGCAGGCAGCTGCGGGCAGCACAACATGCCTGGAAATTGGTGTGGGCTCTGCTTGCACCAGATCATCTGTGGTTTTGGTGAAATCCTGCATGTAGCCTGAAGCCTGGGGCAGGCAAGCTGCCCTGTGACATAAGGAGCAGTATTACCGCTGTGGGTCTGCCTCCTGGGCTGGCCAGCCCTGCTTATCCCGAGAGGGCAGCAATGGGAGAGGCAGCGGCTCAGTCCCCACTCGAAAGCAGCTCTTGGGCCTCTGTCCTTCCCATGGCAGTGCCCTCTCTGGCATCAAGGGCACAGTCACCAGACAATGCCTGCAAGAGGGAATCAAAGCTGGCCTAGGCTTTCCCTCTCCCTGCAGAAATGAGTGACTCTACCTCCATGGGCAATGGCAGCCAGGCAATTCCCAGTAGGAAGGAGGCACAGGAATACATGATGAGCTTCTCCATGGGCTACCCTGCAATGCCAGCCCTCTTAGAAAGGCTAGAGACATCATCAGTGGTGGCCTTGCATCCTCCTCACCTATCATTGTCCATCAGCAGCGCCAGGCGTCCGTAGTCCCAAGCTGCTTTCCGAAGGCAGGAGAAGATCAGGAGGAGAAGCTGGAAGAAGATGGAAGAGAAGAGGTGAAGAGTTTTGCTGTGAGTTCTTGTCCAGTGGGTTCTCCTCACATCCCACTTTTGTTTTCTCCCTCCTGGGCCCAAGTGGGTGCAACACTCTTGGCTCAAGCCAAAATGCTCCTGTCCCTATCTCAGAACTGCTGCCCCAGTGCCACCTGCTGCCCACCAGGATGTGGGCAAAGCTCTTGGTCACCTGCATGCACCCTTGTTCCCCCAGTCAGCCAGATGCACTAACGTACAGGCTGCTCTTGCATGTGGCTTCAGTCCACCCGTAACACACACCCCCCCCCCCCAATGCTCACAGCCAGTCTCTGACACCACAGAGACTGTGGTGCCATAAAGTGGCACCCTCCTGGCACACTCACCAGCCAGAGGATGAAGTTGATGGCGAGCACGGTGGGCACACCACCAAACGGCAGCCCTTCCAGGACAGTGCTGCGGGAGCGGGCACTGAAGCATTGCTCCTCTGTGCTGTTCACCAGCGTGTCCAGGAAGCTGAGCACATCCAGCGAGGTGGGGCTGGCACCCTCAGGTGCTGGCTCCACGGAGTACACGCTCTCCATCAGTGGTGTCGTTGGCTTCACCCTGCAAGACAGGGATAGGGGTGCAGATGGAGAAGTTTCTGCTTGAAAAGGGGCCGTGGCTCTTCCAGGTCCCCCAGCAAGGTCTGAGGAGCTTACTAAGGGCAGGGAAGGGAGTGGACTTGCTGGTGACCTTGGAATTTCCTCAGTCCTACTTTTTCCCAGGGAGAGGCTATGGGACACAGGGCAGTAGGTGATGCTGGAGAAATCTCACAGTACCTCTTTCCCCTTCCCCACCCCATTAAACCTCATGCTATTTGGTTGTCTCCATCATACCCGAGACAGGTCTTTTAACACCTCTGCCCCTCGGTCCTGGAAGCTGGTTGAGTCATGGCCACCCTGGTGTGGTCAGCAGGCAGGAATGAGGAGCCAAAGCATTTGGATGAGTTTCTGAGAATAAGAACAATAATGATGTTAACAACTGGGTTGCTGGAGCTGCGCCTGCTTTGCTCCCCACTGCCAGGTATCAACTGTGTGTAAAGCATCCCTAAGCCCTCCCTTCTCCTCCAGCATCACAATCTGTATGACTTGGTGTCATGGGACCTCCAGTCTTTCCAAGCAGAGCAGAATTGCTCCTTCCAAGATATCCTGATGTCTTCAGAAGAATCAGCTTCTCAAAACCCTACATTTCAGGTTTCCCTCCACTTTCCCAGGAGTTGGTACCACAGGCTACAGTCCTCACTGGCAGTAAACACTATTAACGGCCAAGACTGTGGCTTGTTTCCAAAACCTTTCCTATCACCATGCTTTAAGTAGGAGAGGATCCCCTCCAAACCTGCATCACTTGAGATCCCTGGGAAGAAACATCATACAGTAGCCAGCATGGCTAATAATCATGGGGATGTCACAGATCTGTGTGCCAAGACGGTGCTGAACAGCCACTGCACTCACCAGAAGGACAGGAGAGGGAATGAGCACATCACACACTAACAAACACAGTGTGGGGACATCAGGGCCAGAGTCTCTTCTCCACGTGTTCCTGCCTGCCTGCTCCTGTTTCCTGTGTTCCTGCTTCCTGCTGCTGGAGCCCTCACCAGCACCTTTAGCCAGCTGCTCCTGGTGCCTGGAGAGCTGTGTGGCCTTCAGAGGAGGACAGCTGTCATTGTGGTGAGGCCAACCACATCACTAGGGTGAGAGACACTCTGGGACAGTGAGGACGTCTTCAGGGTGCTCTCGTGATGGTCTGTTAATAGGTTGTTAGGGGGCTTTTAAAATGGCAACCAGGTTGGGTCCTGAAGTCTCTTCTGAAAAGGCCACAAGTCAGGATGTCTGGTACTTTTTAGGCAGGTAATTCTAGAGGGCTAAAAATCCTGCTTAGGGGAAGACAGAGGTTACTGGTGGGTGGCAGGAACAGATAGACAAAGAAGCATTGTCTCAGGATGATGCTTTGAAGTTGGCCTGGTCCTGAACAAGGACATTTATCAGATGACCTCCAAGGAGGCCCTTCCAACTGCAGCTATTCTACATCCCTATCTTGGGGACTTGTGCTCCTGACAAGAACATCTGGCCAGCCTGAAGTTTATAAGGAGTTACATGAGTGCCTTGCCCTGCAGACAAGCTGAGCACAGTATATTGTTACCAGTATATTGTGGTCAGTGCAAAGACCATATGAAACCTCAGCACAGATAGTTATTAACATATACTCCTCTGAGCCTTGTATTCAAGCCACTGGGCATTATTTACTCTCCCTCCTTTTTATCTGTATTCCAGCCACAACAGGGACCATGCTGCAGCCCTTGCAGTCACCCAGCATC
This sequence comes from Ara ararauna, assembly GCA_028858755.1. Taxonomy (NCBI): domain Eukaryota; kingdom Metazoa; phylum Chordata; class Aves; order Psittaciformes; family Psittacidae; genus Ara; species Ara ararauna. The sequence goes on along the minus strand of CM054380.1, from coordinate 56,726,092 downwards.
AGCTGATCCCCGCTGCAGGATGCTCTCAGCCCACACAGACAGGACGGAAGAAGAGCAGGAGTCACAGTCCAATTAAGCAATGGAGAATGCAAAGACACAGTACCTCCAGGGACCTGGAGATGCAAAGTGCTTATGGTGGTTTTTCCCAGACAGGATCAACTCTTCTTCAACACCAAAGGAAACCTGATTGAGAGGTCCTTGGTGAGCACAGGGAGAGCATACACAAAATGCCTTGGCTTAGAAAGGGGATCTTTCTGAGCTCTACACAGATTTTCTTTTGTTGGGAAACATTTACTTCTGCTGTGTCAGTGTGACAGATGGGACACTACAGTAGCACGTGGTTTTATGTGTACTACTGTAGCCTCAGCCTCTCTCTCTTAGACCATGCAGCTCCCTGCTTGAAGAGATTAGTCCTGCCCTAAAGCTCTTGAGGAGCCCAGACACCTCCACCCCACAGCTGAGCAAAGCAGGTAGGATGGGGGTGCTGGGGCAGGAGCTGACACAGGTTACATGTCTGAGACTGACTCTCTTTGACCTCCTCATCCAGAGAAAGGAATGACTGAGGAAGAGGGAGGTTTTCAAACACAGAATTGACAGAAGGGGAAAAAAGGCTCTGAAAACCTGACAAATGCAATCAGTGGGACACCAGGGATTCCCACGGGATTCTCAAACCAGGCTCTGAAGAGAGCTGAAGAACTTGAGAACTACTCTTGGTGCCTGCAGTTTCAAATTAGACACAGAGAGATGGTGACTTGCTATTTTCTTCATTTCTGAAGCAAAAAGTCCAGTCCAAAGAAAAATCTCCACTGAAAGAGTGGCTGGGGTGCTTGGACCAGGGCTATGAACTTAGCAGAGCTTGAGGCTCACCCCACTCAAGCGTTAGGATGGCATCCGGCTACCTGCATAGATGTTTTGAAGCGACGTCAGAAGCCACTAAACTACAGGCATCAAGATCCCCAGGGCAGGCAGACTCACAGGAGTCGCTCTTATGGTGCATGTGGCGCACTGTCACCTGGGGCGTGGGTTTCAGCATCTGCTACAGATCTGCCCATGCTGCATATACCATCTTCAGTTCTCCTTGGAGGTCCCTAGCCATATAAGTATTGGTCTGGCCAGTCCATGGTGTCTGGAGACAATATAGGCCGAGCTGGGACAGCTGACTGTTAGTGGGGCTCCCAAAAGAACTGAGATAAGCTGATACTGCTCCAAAGGGCACCCCAGTAGACTTGGGGCTGAAGTGCCATTCCTGCAGTTACGTGTGAAGTGAGGGTTGGGCTGGCAAAGCCTTCCTGTAGTGCCCTGAGTTGTGGCCTACCTCCCAGTCCAGTACTTTGAGGCACAGCATGGCCCCATTAGGATAACAGTCCCTGAAGAGGGAACCCCAGCAAGGGGAGATCCGTGGGAAATGAGTGGGCCACTCTGGCCGGTGGCAGCTGTTTGCCCTGGCTCACCTGCCTCCTGTTTGTCATCAGGCAGCTCCAAAAACACCTGGGCCACTGAGGCCTCTGGCTGGGGTCAGCCCTTTCCTATGGAGATGCTCTCAATCTGTTCTCCCCATGTGCACATCTCCCTCCCTCCCTCCCCTCTTCCCGCAAGCTGCACAGCCATTGCCATCTGGCATTTTCAGCTGTTAAATAATTAATGGCCTTTCTGTTAACATGGAGAGTGTCTCTGACCAAGAGAGCTGTTAGACCTTCAGCAAATAAATAAGGAGACTCTTAGCAATTTCCAAATCCCTTCTCTGCCACCACCACTCCAATATCCAGTGGTAAGACCCTGCAGCTTGCTCCTAGGCACATCTGGCACATCCTGCCAGAGGATGGTGGGGGGAAGGGGACTTTCATAGGGATTGGTACAGGTTGCCTTTCCCTATCAAATCCTTGTTGATACCCCTTTCCCTCAGTAGCAGACATTTTGCTCCTGGTGGCCAAAAGCAATGGGTCCCTCCTGGATATGGTGCTAGTGTCTCTTGCTCCAAGCATTCCTGCCCACAAGCCTTCACACAGGCAGCCCAACCAGCTGCTGTTTTCCTACTCAGCATTGCTGTTTCAATGCCACAGTCCTACTGCACAGAGGAATTTCAGGAGCAGAAGACACCTGAAGTCACCAGTTCAGTTCTGTCCCCTCTCTCTTAGGCACCTCCAACTCAGTTGCCCAGAGGAGCCATCATGTCGCGGTGTAATGCAGTCCTTGCAGGATATCACAGCTCCTCTGAAGCTGATTTCAAGCTCATTCTCTTGCCTTTTAGCTGCCCCTTCACACCAAGATATTCATGGAAAGCCACTTCCAAATACTCAAACTGGTACTTTTCTAGACTGTTGCAGCTTATCTCACCTTTTATGGCGCTGCTCTTAGAAAAGCTTATGCAAATTATATAGCTGCAGCATTACCATTAAAATAACCGTTGGGAACAACCAGCTGAAAGTAAATCTTGTAAATATTCTAGGAACAGCACATGTAGCAGAAACTGCAAAAGGAGATTTCTGCTCATGTACCCTGGGAACAGCTTAAACTCAGACCCGTAGGACATGTTTGACCTCCCTCCAACTGGAGGAGGTTCCTTACTCAGTAGAGAGCAAGACACCATACAGACACTGCAGGTCAGAATTAGTCACTGTTAAAGCACCTAAGCTAAATGTTCGCACCAGACGTATTCCACATTTTTTGCAACATTCCAGTGACAGCACTCTGCGATTGTATCTTAAAAGTCCAAACAAACCCCACGGCATCAGCAGACCAGCTCCTGTTCCAAACTACGCCACTGCCATTGTGCTTTCCTCAGTCTTTAAGAGCCAGAGGAGGAAATATTGTTGTGAGCAACAGAGCTGGGTGGGCACCTTCACCTCCAGAAGGTGCTGTGACAGCTTCCCATTACCTGTGTCTGAGGCAGTGCCTTTAGATGCCAACCACAGACAGGCATCTCTTGGAAGAGCCGCTGTCCTGAAGAAGCAACAGCAGTAAGGAAGAAACACAAGAGTGGGCAGGATTGGGAAAATGAGGCAACAACATAGAGGCAGAAATCATAGTATATGTTCTACCCAATCTAGGCCTTACTTACAAGAAAGATGCTAAAACAGAGTCAAATAACATGCAGAGCATTAGCGAAAGGCAATCCTTCTTTCTCCTCTGTGATGGCTGCGAATGCACAGTGAACATGAAAGATTCACCACTGAAAGGGATTTGTTGTATTATTTCTATGAAGCATTTCCAGTGTGTAAGGTTTGCCTTGAATATTCAGTGCCCTGTTTGTTTTGTTGATACACCAGCATATGCTTCTCCTCTCCGGTTGGGTGGGCACTAATCCAGAGAATCAGATTTCCAATTAAAAATCAGGCATGTCTGTGGTACAAATGCAATTGCTCAAAATTTGTCCTTCCCACGAAGCACCCTGCCAGCAAACTCATTTACTAGGGGATGCACAGACAGCTGGGGTAGCAAACCACCAAAACAAAGTCTCAGGAGCTCTCAGATGACTAAGCCGCGCTTCTCAGCATGCTTGCGCTCACCCAGCCTTGGTGTCCCGCTCCGGCATTACTCATTGCAGCTGGCGGGTGGCAGTTGGGGCACAGGGCTGCTGATGGAGATGTCTGTGTCCATGAAAAGCCAGCAGAAAAGCCAGGCTGAGGAGCCAAGCTGTGTCTCCTAGAAAGTAAGTATTGCCGCTACCTGACTGCCTTTGCATCCTTCTTCCTTCACAAGGAGATGTGGGCAGACTGCGGGAGGGAAGAACAAGGACTGCCATAATGAGAAGATCAGGTTCATACCCTGGTGTGCTCAGGACTGGGAAGGGAGGCAAACTTCTGGTGTCCCACCTTGTGAGACTGCAGTGACTGACCTTGTGGGGCTGCAATTGCAGGGAGGCCAGGAAACCCAAGCCACTGCCACTGACTCAGCATGGCTAACAAATGACCTTGGGCTGGGAAAGGATCATCAACACCCTGCACCAAGCTCAGCACACACCCCGGAGGAAGCAGTTTGGGCACCAAGGGGCATGGTGACATCTCCGTCCCTCTATCTTAGTGCATGGGAGAACAGGCAAACCACAGACCATATCTATTGCCAAAGGGTATAAGCACAGAGGATATGGGAGCACAGACACACCCCTCCAAAACCCCTTCCCTCTCAAGATCATGGCCTCCATGTCCAAAAAAAGCAACGAGAAGGTCAGGCTGGTTGTAGGCTGTGAGACGAGCAGGTGTGGGTCAGCCGCATCCCTGGGCAAGGCTGTTTCACCACCTTCAGCATCTTCTGGACAGCTGCCTGCACAGGAGAGTAACCCCACTGTGACAGTGCCTATGTTCCCGGGGCTGTGACCCACAGAGAGTGGAACCAGATCTCACCAGGAAGCCAAGGTGCTGGATGCAGAGAGATTGGTAGCACAAACACTGACACTGGTATGAATGCTGTGCTCACCCCCTGCTAAGGCCACGGCACAGACACCTGTCAGCAGAAGACCCTATCCCATCACTGGTAGAATGAGGGCTGCCTCATACAGGACATACACCAGTGAGTCCCGTTAATCTGCCAAAAATCAGACATATCTTCTAAGCAAGGAGAACCACAACACGAGTGGCAACCAAGCTGGTGGGCTACAGGGGCTGAGGTCAGTCATTGTTATATAATGAAGATACGAATACCCAGATTGGTCAGGAGGACTCAACAGCCAGCATCCCTTGTCCCCATATTACCCACATGCTCTGGGTTGCTCATGAGGATGGTGGATATGAGTGTGGGAGTGAGTGGGATTAATGACAAACTGACTGTACGTGCACAACTGAGTAAAATAGACCTGCTTAAAGACTGTGCAAACAAACATCATCTTCCTCACCTGTAAGCTCTGGCACTGTTCTCCCACCAAGGGGCACAAATGGCTTGTATTGGTTTAAGGTGAGTACTTGGGATGCAAACCCTACAGTGAGCCCCTTCCTCTCAGTGGTGAGCCTGCCTTTAGCACTGCTGCTCCAGTCCCCAGTGCTTCCCACAGAAAGGTACGGTGCAGAGGCACAGGAACCCACTGCATAGGCAGCAGTATGAGGCAAGAGGCGTCTCTTCCTGGGACAAAAAATGTATGTCCTCCCCACTCTTCTCTCCTCACTCACCACCACCAACCTACCCCACCACCACTGACCATCTACACAACATAACCCACCCGGGGGTCAAAACTGTGACACTATTCTGTGGAGTCAAGCAAGTTTTTCTGCTCACGGGACTGTCAGGTTGCAGCCACCTTTGGGAAACCCTGTGCAGGGTCATGCTGCCCCAAGGACTCACCTGAAGCCAACACAACATTTGGGAGCAAAACCCTCCCCTGCCACAACCCCCTGTGGTGGATGCAACATTGCCTCCAGCTTCTTGCCCCCCCCACCCCCCAACACCACTGTGCAGACCCAGGGTGGATGCATTTTAGCACTAGGACAGACTAAGTTCCATGTAAGAGGTTTCTGAACAAGAAGGTGTCCCAGCCCCTGGCCTCCAGTGGGGCTCTCTGCAGGATGACATCTGTGGCCTTCCTCTGCAGTACAGCAGCCACCTGCATAAGCCCCTTCTCCAGGAGGGATGCTCTGGACTCAGGAAGGCAGCACTGATTCGCTGCAGTGCTCCTTGGCGCAAGAATAAAACCAAACCTCAGGCAACCAAGAGCAAATGTTGCTTACAGTGAGATTTACAGCCAGGAGGTTTGTCTGGGCCAGCACCTCCTCCAATGCCAAGCACAGAGCAGCACTGCTCCAGTGCCTCCTCCACACGTGTGAGCAGCAGCTGCTGGAGCCACGGGGATTGGGAAGGAAGAACCCAAGCAGAGTTTATTCCTTCCACCCCCAGCCCTTTTCACCACATTTGACTAAGCCACCACTGCAGGCTGGCTCTAACCTGTGTTTAGTTTATATTTCAATACCCTGCTGTGCACACAGTGTGCTTAGCCCTTCACACTGCATTTTGTGTGTGCAAAGCACCGAGCAAATAGGAGCTAATTGGGCTGCAATCTGCCCAGGGCCTGTGTTCATTCTGCATCGTGCACCCTTGTCCTCTGATAATGCTTAAACTAACACTCTTCAGCACAAAGCATGACCTGGGCCAGGTACAGCCCAAGCGCGGGTCAGGGAGCCACTCAGCTGCTGGTGGGCAATGTCTGTGAGAGCAGCCAGCCAGGAAAGGGGGCTTATAATAAAGATATGGACAGATGTTTTGATAGGGCCTGTAGCAACAGGACAAGAGCTGATGGTTTTCAACTAAAATAGGGTAGATTCAAACTACATATAAGAAAGAAATGTTTTACCATGAGGGTGGTGAAATACTGGAACAAGTTGCCCAGACAGGTGGTAGATGCCCCATCCCTGGAAACATTAAAGGTCAGGCCGGAGAGGGCTCTTTGCAACTTGATTTAGTAGATATCCCTGATCATTGCAGGGGGGTTGGAGTAGGTGACTTCTAAAAATCCCTTCCAACCCAAACTTTTCTGTGATTCTATGACAAAGCAGAAGCTCACTGCAGGGGACAGAGACCCAGGTTGTTCACAAGTGTGAAAGGGGCAGGGAGTCATCGCAGGGCTCTCAGCACACACACATGTGGAGAACACTATTTCAGGAAAACAGTAAAGAGCCCCCTGGTACCACTATGTCCCTGTTCTGAACTGGGATGCTGAACGCTGTCTGCAGTCCCCAGAGCAACCCCTGCACTTACAATTAATTAACGATGATATGCACAGATGAGGACAGCTTCCAGCCCCTGCTGCCTGCGAGGGCCATAACAGCAGCTGGCCTTAGGGAAGGGCTTAATCTTCCCTGCAAAGGGTACCCTGAGTTGTTTATTGCCTGCTAACACTAAGACCATGGCATGGTGTGCCCATGCACAGCCAGCTCAGCAGCAGCAGCCCCCTTTGCAACAAAGGCCAAGGAAAGCACCTCTCAGCAAGGCTGCAGAGGTGGTGGGACATGGGTCATTCCACCACTCAGTAACTGTGCTCAAACAGAGGAGGATTTTAAGACCTCTGCCAAGGAAAACACTACCTCCACTGGGAAAAACACTCCCTTGTGGAAACCAATACGGAAACCAGGAGCAGCTGTGCCATGGTTAGGGGTCAGCCCAAAGCTGTCGGTATGGGTCACGGGCATCTTTCACAGTACCACAATGTGCCAGGAGCACTGTGGTCCCTGGAGATGCAGCGAAAAGCAGGATGGAGCTAAGGGAAAAGGCAGCTCTTTCCTCTCAGAGTCCCTTCCGCTGTTTGGGGAGCAGGAGATGTGGGAGGTGGAGAGGAAAGTGGGAGGTTTATCTCCTGCCTTTTATAAAGCCACCTGCTGCAGAGAGACTGCCAGCCACGGGAGCAGGCAGCACAGCTACAGCTCTCACCAGTGGGTGGGGAGAACCTTGACCCAGGGCAGAGGGAAGAAGACTGTCAAGAAGAGGACTTGGGCAGAACATGGGGGGCGCACAGAGTGGGAAGCCCAATACTGCACTGCTTGGACCAGGCAACTCTGGTGGCTTTGTGCCATGGTGTCCTGCCTGTCTGGGATGACATTTCACTCCTGGGGATGGCAGGGACCCCACCACTGAGCTGGTGGAGAAAGTGGGTGCATTTCAAGTCCCCTGCATGGTTGCTGCTGAGCTCCAGCCAGCCCTCCTCACTGGTGCTTCCCGCAAGCCTGCTGTGTGACAGGGGCCAAGCACGGGTGCATGGCAGATTAGCACAGGTCTGGCACCCATACTGCTGGGCCCAGCTCTGCTCCACTCCAGCCCACTGCTGCTGGATAGGGACCTGGGGGCAGCCTGGCACTGAGCAACCTCATCCCACAGCCTCCCAGGGGCCAGTATAAAGTGGCAGCATCACGCTGTCCCTCCCAGGGGCTAGCCTCCACCCTTTCACTCCTTCCCAGCTTCAAGCAACCCCAGTGTCCCCCACAACTGATTCTGCTGCAGGAGCAAAGAGATACTCCTGCCCTGCCCAGCTCCCCTCTCTGCAAGCACAAAAGCTTCTTCCTGAGAGCAGCTAGTTACAACACTACATATATATATATATATATACACACACACATCACATATGATTTTAGAGCATCTTTGGAGCTAGAACATTTCTGTTGCCTGTGCTCAGTGCCAGGAGCAAAGCGAGGTTTGGGCTGCAGCAGGAAGGAGCCCACGAGCATACTGATTGCCAGCCCTGGCCCAGGCGAGGCTTTCCTCCCACCTCTGCCCAGCTTCTGAGCAAATCTGTATAACACCAGGTGACCAGGGTGAATTACGCTGCCCTGGGGTGTGGGAGCTGGCAGCTTAGCGAAGCCCCTGGCACCACAGTGTTGCACAAGCGAGGATGGCCCCGGCAGTGCAGCTGCATCCAACTGCGCCTGAGGGATTAGCTCTCAGCATACGTGTTTGAGTCAATAGCGCATCAAAGGGAAGGGGAAGTCTTTGATGGTGAACACAAGGGCCTGCAACAGGAGGGCAAGGAGAGATGATGCTCCCCAAGGCCTGGCTCAGCCACCTCCTTCCCCTGAGGATACATCCAAACGGGGTCCACCACATTGCAACCCCTCCCTCAGAATGCAAACAAATTTGGTCCTTGAAAAGGAGGAGGAAAGATGCTGAACCCATCTCATAGTCTCAGTACCAGATTGCGCTGACTTTGCCTGGGTCATGGGCCAGCCGCTTGCCCTCCCACCAAATCCTGCCTCCGTGCAGGGCCAGCCTGGCACTCCTTTTCACTGGGGCAGTGGAGGGAGCATGCAGTCAGTGTCTCCTGGTTGCTGGGGCACACATCCATCCACCTCTGCAGCCTATGCAGCCTTCAGGGAAGGTCGGAAAAAAGCTGCTGCTGCTGTGGTGACCACGAATGGAGGCAGCTCTCCCAGGCACACATGGAGCTGCAGACATGCTGCTCTGTAAAGCACTGACTGTTCCAGCCTCCTCCTGGCGCAATGGGTGCTCACACACACCAACAAGACAGCTTGTCCCCATCATTCCTATCACCCCCTGGGGAATTCCCCTTGTCCAGGACACCCAAGCACAGCATCATCCAGACACATGCCACAGGGCAGAGCAGAGCCAAGCAGGGTAGAACAGACAGCCCTTCACACCCACCAGCCTGCTCTAGTCTCCTCCATGAAGAGGACCTGGAGAGTAAAATGGCCCTGGAGCATCAGAGATAAGAGGGAAATCACAGGGCTATTGGGATGGGCATGTTGGTGCATCCCAAGCCGGTGGGAATGGGACAAGATGCATGGCAAGGAGGGGGGTTCAGGTTCCCCCTGACATGCACCTACCACAGGCGACTGGCCCAGCATAGAAAGGTGAGCAGGACACACTCAGCACACAGCCTCTGCTGTGCCAATGCTGAGGCTGGCACTGCTTGCACCCACTGCTCTGCCTTCCTGTCCCTCTCCAGCCATGCCCATTGGCAAGGGGCCTCGGGAGTGATGGATGTGATGGAGGATAACACAGGAAATGGTTTCTTTCCCTTCAGCAAGAGAAAGAAGTGTCACATCTGGACAAGTACAGCAGCCAGGCTGGGAAAGGAACACAGCATTAGGAGGAGAGGTGCTGCGAGCCAGGAGGTGCAGCATCACCCAGAGGACGTGGTGAGACAGATGGCAGATTTGGCAGCGGTGTGGTCATGGAGGGACCTGCAAGCTCTTTCCACTGCAAGGGGAAGTGCACAACACTGCCCAGGCTGGCAGGTTTGAGGAAGCTGACATTGGGGCATCCTTTCAAACATGACACATCCAACAGCCAGCACCACAGATGCTCCATAGGCAAGTCAGCCTTGGGAAAAAGCTATCTGGGATCAGGGAGAAATTGGAAAAAAGATCAGGATGGCAAGTGTTAGGGAGGCAGAGAAATTATCTCTGGTTTCTCTGCACAAGCTTGCCTTCCTGGCACACAGGGGGAGGGCTGGCAATCCCTGAACTGCTCTGCCCACCCTGCCAGCACTGTGGGGTCCACATGCAGCCATCTCCTGCCCTCCACAGCATCATTGCTCACATGCTCACAGGGAAGAGAAAAGGAAAGGAGATTAAACATGAGGCACTGTAGCAGATGGATACAAAAGGAGCTTCCCCAAGCCTGAGCGCTCTTGTCCTTCCAGGGTACTTTGGACACATCAGTGCTGGCACCAGGAATACAGCCAGTCAAAGAGATCTGGGGCCAAGACAGGAAGCCATGTCCCAGCACGAGCTACTGCAAACCGCTCCGCACCGCAGCAGCCACTGAAGCCCTGCCACAATTAGCAAGAATCAGACCGGCTCTGTGTCCATTTCGGGAGAGATGCTCAGGGATACAACACTGATACAGAGGGGTTTTCACAGTGGCTGGGTGTCCTGGCCCAGCCCCAGTCCAGAAGCCTGCTTTCCGCCTGGAAATATAACCTGTTCTCCCTGTCTGCATCCCTACCCAGCACATCCCAAACCTCCCCCTGTGACCTCTGCAATGACTTGAACTAACCTGGAAGTCTTTAAAATGCACTGTCTTCGGGAGGTGGCCCAGTCACTGCAGCTGTTATTAGCAGTACTCGCCTTGGGTTTTGTCTGGTTTTGTTTGTTTGTTTCTGAACAAGGAAGAATTTGATGAAATTTCATGGAAGAAAACAAAAGAAATTAAAAACTTGGATGAAAGGAAAATGAAACTTGATGAAAATCTCCCAATAGAAAAACACAATGAAGCTGCCTGATGAGAAGATTAGCAGCAGTGTAATGGGAAAGGAAAAAGCAATAAAGAGGAATTGGAACCAGAACAAATAAGAGAGTGATGACTTCTGGAAACATCTACCTGACTTACAAGTAATCAGGTTTTGTCCGAGCTAAAACCTTTCAAAATGAAAAGACAGCCAATTGAAACCCGGCAGTTGTAACAACTGCATGCTGAGACCTCACATCACCCTCGTCAGTAGAAATTCATGCAGCGTCCCTGCTGCCAGGCCCGCTCAGTGGCTGAGCACCTGGAGCTCAAGCCTGATGAACTGCAAAAATGGCTCTGACAGCAGCAACCCTTCTGAATGCAGAAGGGGAAAAAGTTGTGATTAATTTAGTACTGATTAGTTTGGTTAAAGTTCAGAAAATTAATGCAGGTTAACGCAGGACAGCGTGATTCGCTTTGCAAGCCTGATGAAGATGAAATGAGAGAGGATAATCTCCACCAGTTCTGAACCCTCGAAAGCCAGACATAGTCAGGTTATACCACTGGTGATATTTTATACCTCCTATAATAAAATTCCGTTCCTCTAATACAGTATTGTAGTAATGAAATACAGTATATTAGTACAGTATTGTTAAATTCATTACATATACAAATAATGCTTTCATAAACTTATTCTTTTTGCTTTTGTGGACCCATACATTTTACGCTGGTTTATTCAACCAACTAGAAGCCATTTTGTAAATGCTTGCTTTCTGCATTTTGAATTGGATTTTATTTCCCACTGAAATATAGCTGGACCAAATTTATAATAAATAAAGAAGGAATATCTAAGAAAGAAATGTGTCACTCACCATTTTCTAATGCAAGAAATGTAGACATTAAGAACCTAAATAACCATATGTTACACTGAAAACCCACTCACTTAAGTATGGTGAAGCCTCCTGCTCAGCCCTAAGTATCACAACATGCTCATCACTGAGAAGCAACTTGTCCTTAGGAAAAGAGCAGAAGTATACAAATACAGCAAGATTAAAACTAGACACCTAGGTCATTGCTTTCTGATCATCAATTTAAATTCTGACTCTAATTCATCCATCCTACTCAGATGCAGGTCAGGAGCCAAACAAGGCACAGATCAAACTTACGCTAAAGTCTATGAAATTTTGGGTTTGTGCCATTTCTGCCATTATACTTTCCCCCTGCAGAGTTCTGACATCTGCGACCTCTCGCTGACAAAAGCAGCTTAGAAACACAAGGAATGGTGCAAGTCCCCAGCCTGGAGTCTGCAAGCCCTGGGAGTCTCTTACCAGTGTAGCGACCTCCAGACTGCTGCTTGCAGGTACAGAGGAGTTTGGCAAACCTCTGAATTTCTGGTCATTTCTTTAATGCTGCCTTGGGGGTTACCCCATGGTGACTTGAAGATGGGACAAATAATCACAGAATCATTGAGGCTGAAGGGAGATGGACTAGTCCAGCCTCCCTTCTCAAAGCAGGGTCAGCTACAGGGGCTGCTCAGGGCCGTGTCCAGGTAGGTTTTGAATATCTTCAAGAATGAAGATTCTGCTCCAAGCCAGAGCCATGCCAAGAAGACCATCTCAACCTGCTGATGTAACCAGGTCCTCCAGTCAGATAGGTCCCAAGCCCCAGGCTACTGGAGGCTGTCCCAGTGCCAGCTGGGACTCTAGCTGCACTGGTGCCCTATGGCTCATGGTCAGCCGCTTCCAAGCCTTGCGAGTCATCCATCAGCTTGCCAGCCCTCATGCAACATCTCAGCACCCAACCTGTGCTACTTCCCTGGCATGTCACCCCTAGTGTGTGTCACCTTGCTGGGTGAGTAGCACAGCAAGGGGACTCCTCTGGTAGGGTCACCTTGGCTTGGTCAACGCAGTGTCCGCAGGTCTTGTCTCAGGATACGAAGAGCTCACTTTGGGCTACAGCTGGGAGCTGCTCCCCAGCTATCCTTCTAAACCTGGGTTTTGCCCTAACTCCCCACCTCTACCTTATCTGAACTGTGGTCTCCCATACACTCTCCAACACAGCACATCAAGGAGCTCCTTGTGTCAATCTCCACCACCATCTTCCAGCTAACAATAAAGTACACCCCAGTTGAACCAGGGCCAGAGCCTGTTCCTCTCCCTATTAGGAGGAACTCTAAATTTCATGTTGACATGTTTTCCCACTTCTCACAACCTGCCTTTTAGCGCTTGCGGGTGCAGTGAAGTTTAGCTCATTCAGATCCTGCCTTCCTCTCGGCTCACCCACAATCTGCACATGACAAGACACAAAACGTTGGTGCTGGGGGCAGGATAATCGGGTCACCCAAAGCTTTAACATGCTCCCACTGAACAGAAGCACTGAGCCTATCCTCTCTCCTGTGTTTAGAACTCTATTTTAGACACATCTTTATTTGAGATCAAACGACAACAGCATAGAAGCCCCTCCTTGGTCAAAATGAATGCCACAGCTTCTCATGGGTACTCTGCTGGGAACTGCACAACTGATCCTGGTGCAGAAATGCTTCCATATGGTGGTGTTTATGCTCCCCAGAGGCTGGGCAGCATTACAGTAATTTCAATTAGGAAGGCAATTCCTCAGCCAAAGAGGTTTTCTCTGCAGTCCTTAGCATGGATGCAGCTCTTATGCCAACACAACCATGCGCTAAGAGAGGGCTGTACCAGGACAGGCAAAGCAGGACAGCGCTGGGGCTTTGGGAACCACTAAGATGAGTCATAAAAAGTGAACCTGGTGAGGAAGTGTGAGATTAAGTGAGAGCTGAACCACCAGAGAGGTGAGGGTAATGCAGAGACCAGGGCAATGGGCTGGGAGAGGGAAGCCCATGCCCCCTGCCACACTGCTCCACCCCCCTTCCCTCTGCCTCTGCAGAGAGTCCCTGGGGACATGCCATGCCTAGTCTCACCCATTAACCAGCAACAATAGTGGCCTGGGTGGTGAGAAGGGCTGTGTGCCATTATCTGGCCCAGTCTGGCCCATTGCTGCTGTAATAGTGTAAGCAAACTGCTGCCATTGTCTCCACCTAATAACAAGGTGTGATTACAGCCTAATTACCAGTCCCAACTACATTTAAAGCAATAACTTCAAGCCAGCTTCAAAAAGATGTTTAGGCATCTTAAAGTGCGGGTAGATGCCAAGTGAGATCCTCAAAAGGTCTAAGATGTCTTGATGTGGAGGGATCTGATAGCTGGTTAGGGACTGAACATAATCAAGCCATAGCTGAAGGAAATTGGGAGTGGAGACACTTCTCCTGAAACAACCCCAAAGCAAAACCTGCTTTTGCTCTGAGCACAGCACATCAGCAATGCAGTGTTTCCTTCAAATTTAGGGCCAAGTATATGAAATGTATTTACAGCAATTAAAGTATGTAAGAAGAGCTGTTTCAACAAATGCAGAGTGACAACGGTAGAAGGCTTTGGTGTCTATGGGATTCATGAGGTGTCAGCATTTGCACAGCACATTGATGCTTGCCTAAGAGTTTAGGTGACTGATTAGTTTAATATCAACTGAAATCACCTGTAGGTGTTAGAAGCATTTCTCCCTCTCCTTGCTGCCCTGGGGAAGCTCTCGCAGCATGTTAAGATGGGAGTATTTCCTGTGAGGAATAAAGCAGGGACACTCCTCCTTTTACAACTCTACAAATGTCAGCTCTGAAGCTGCCTTACTTTCCCTTGGGCCAGAAGGACAGTATTTACCTGTGAGGGCCCACACACCCCCCTGACCAGCGTCCCCAGCAAGCACTGCTATTTCTGTCCCCATCTGCAGGACCACCCTGTGCTTGCCATTGTCAGCAGCCACCAACCCAGGGATGAACTAGTTAACTTCAGGGAAACCTTTTCAGGGAAGAGCAGCCACAGATCCCAGTGTTATCACAGAGAAAAATAAAAAAGCTGAAAGGCATTCAGATGGGGCTGCAGGAGCAAGGATGCTGCCAAGGGAAGGAGGCAGAGATTTAATCTTACAGGGAAGCCAGGAAAGCCCATACATGCTATGGAGTCAGAGGCTGCAGGGGTGCGGCAGCCTCCCTGCTTTTATTTATGACTTATTTGTTTGCCAATGGCTGTTTGCCAGGCTACTTAAGACAAAACCTTGCTGAAGGAGCTGTTTCTGCTTCCCTCTCCATCTGCTGCCCAGCCCTGACCACCACTTTGCAGGGCAGCGGGGAAGGCAGCAAGGCCAAGGTTCAGGTCTGGTCTCAGGAGCAGTCTTTCTGCCTTCTGCTTTTTCCACACTTTCTCCCCTCTGAACAAATACCTCAATCCACTTCAACAGCACCTGTTATCCCAAGTGGCACATTCTGCCCTCTCTCCACTGCTCAGACAAGCAGCCTGACCTGTCACAGCATTGTAAAACCCCAACATGGGGCAAAGTGCTTTCTCATACCTTGCTCGCCCACCCAGCTTTCCCCTCACCTCCTGTTCCCCCTCCGAACTTTCTAAAAGGGGAGAGGGCAGCCATGTACATCAGTCCTGGAGATGGTGGCTAAACAGTTAAAAGGAAAAAGATGTTCATGCAGAAATAACATCTGCCAGCCAGACAAAGGTCTCTCTTTCTCCTGTATAACACCCATTCTGTTCAGGAGGTTTCTGAATTGCAAACACAGTGTGCAGCACCACTGCTGCTAGAAAGGATGGGGAAGCAAGCTAGAGAGAACGCAGGACCTTGATCCGTGAACAAAACTGCATGCAGTCATAAACTGGGGGAGAGATGCTCAGCCAGAGCATTAGCTCATCTTGACCTGACAGCCCTTTCAGAGGCATCAGTCTTTCAAAGCTGGAGGGAGAAATGGGGCGATGTCCTCCTCCTTTCCCCTACTAGCATGAAGCATTTCTGACATTGTCAGGTGTGGCTCTCAGAAGGAGGATTCTGTGGCCAGGATGACGTGGGGACTGAACACAAGCCATGACACAGCGATGGGATGACACTTTTATCTCGCATCAGAGGACAGCAGTGCAGGCCACTGCGTGTGCCCTGGGAAAGGACACTGAAGGCTTGGGATTCACTCCCTACTGTTGCCCCTGACTTACTCCAGAAGCCCAGGGAAGCCCCTGCACCTCGCAGGGCCTCAGCCACCCATCAGGCAGGTGGAGACAAATGTTTGTTAAAGCCGCTTGGTGCGTGATCCCCTTTGAGGGCAGGAAAACACCGTCTAAACAGAGCCAAGTGCCCAGAAATCTCCCACAGCAACAAACCAAACCCGTCGCTGCACCCCGGACCCTCAGAGTCGCCCTCCCGAGCTACACCCTGGTGGCTGCCCAAGGCAGTGCTGGCACACCCGCCCAGGGAGCCGAGCAAGTTGCCGTGAGCATCCCGCAGCACAGCCCCGGAGCCAGGCCCACCCGGGGAGGCGCAGCTAAGCACGGCAGGGCCAGGACTAGCCCCACGCAGGAGCGGCTTCCCAACCCCCTTCCCCAGCCTCCCCACCGGCAGGACCCCCCGACCCATCCTGCACCCCACGAGCCCCATTGGCCGCCACTCGCTGGAGCCCCGCTCCCCGCAAGGCCCCCGCCCGCTGCCGCGGCGGGCGCCGGCTGAGTCCCGCAACCCGGACAGCGGCTCCCGTCCAGCGGCCGCCGCCTCCCGTCCAGGACTGACCTGCTGGGGGGTCTCGGCCCCGCTCCGCTCCGGGCCCTGCGCCCGCCGCAGCCCCCCCGGCACAACCCGGCCACGGGCTGCCCGGCCCGGCACCGGCAGGGGAAGGGGAAGGGGCCGGGGCCGCCGCCGCTCCGCCTCCCCGCCCGCCCCGCTGCGGCGGAGAGGCCGCGGTCCCCGGGCTGCTCCCCCCGCCTCACCGATGCTCGGGCGCCAGGGCCTGCGCTGCCGGCCGCCGGGCTGAAACACTGCCGGAGCTGAGGGCCCGAAATGGGGTCGGGCAGCCCTCCGCCGCGCTGCCTACCATGCGCCCGCGGCATCCCTGCGGGGAGGAGCGGTCCCGGCGGTCCCGGCTCTCGGGACCGGGAGGCGGCGCGGAGCTGCCGGCGGAGAGGCTGGGTGCAGGTTCTGCGCGCCTCAGGCTATTTGCGGGTCTGGGGCTGTGCCCGCCGCATCAGCCCTTCCTCGGGCTGGCTGCCGGGAGTGTGCCACGGGGGGAGCGGAACGGGCCTCGGGGCAGCCAGACAGCGCCGAGGGGAGCACGGGGCAGCCCTCACACACAGCGGCAGGGGGATGGAAGTGTTTGAGACCTCACCATCCTGTGCAAAGCTTCTGCCGTTGCTGCGGCATCGCTCAGATGCGTGGCAGGGACGGTAGCTAAGAGGCTTCCTAGGGGTCTTTTTTCCGCAGAGCGGCCATGCATTCCTGCCATCGGGAGTGACCGGCAGGTGGGACCAGGGACCTGAGCCAGCAAGGTGCAGTGAGCCTTTGAGAGCCTGGTTTTGCTTAAGCATTCCGCCCTGCTCACCATCTCTCCAGTCCATGAGGATGCAGACAGCACACCCTGTGCTGGAGGAAAGGCAGGCAGCACACCCAGGGGCTCAGTACTGGGTGTCTTCCCTGGACACTGCTGTTCACAACCTGTGATCAGGGGCACACCTGCAAGTTGGCTATCAGGTGACAGCCACTTCAACAGCACCTTTTATCCCAAATGGCACAAAATGTGACCGCAAGGAAGTCCCAAGTGCTTCACAGCTACCGCCTTATATAGGGAGCCTGGGAACCCACATATGTGGCTTCTCCAGATGCTGAGTAAACAGTGTTGCTCTGCAACATCCACTGAAAGCTCCTTTGGGCTCATTTCATCTTTTTCGGGCTGAAGAAGTACAAGCCCCTGCCGTTTAAAGGACTTCCAGTCCGACAAGCACAGCTATGAATGCCACCAGAAGAAGCATCAGCGAACAAAAACGTAATGAACAGTCAGCTAAGAACCTTCCTTCACACTACAGGTGGAAGCAGGCTGGCACAGCTCACAGACCATGAGGAACCAGGGTGTGAAAACCAGGTGTCTCCCTTAGTGCCTCTCTTTTTTTCAGGCTCCCCGAGCCTGAGGTAAGACTCAGATGATTTCTGCTCTGCTGGAGCATGGTGCAGAGCACAGCTGGGACACAACATGATGCATTTCGATAAAACTTTACTATAAATGAGACCTTTTCCCTGACCGGTGACTTCTAGGAGCTACCATAGCCCAAACAATACAAGCCTAAAGCTTTAGAGAACAGCTGAACGAAAAAAGATTTCCAAATCTCTTTCATTGTCATCCCCTTCAGCCCCAGCAATACACATGATGTGGAGAAGTCACACAGTTTGCCCCCTTACTCCAGACAAGCCAGCACCAGTCCTACAGCATGACTGAGGTTTGGCTGCTGGCTGGCAGCAGGTAACACTGTCTGCCTCAGGAAAAGCAGAGAGGACTGTGCTGGCTTAGTACAGTATGTGCTGTACAAATGCTGAGAGACAGAGGCCTGTGGGAGAAACAAATCTGTAGGTTTTCCTAAAATTACTTGTGATTGTGATTTGCCATTGGGTCCCCAATATCCGATACCCTACTTCTCAGCAAGTACAGACTGTGTTTTGTACAAGCCATGGCTTCTCTGACCTACTGAATCATAGAATGGTTAGGATTAGAAAGGACCTTAAGATCATCTAGTTCCAACCCCTCTGCCATGGGCAAAGATGCCTTGCACTAGACCATGTCACCCAAGGCTCTGTCCAACCTGGCCTTGAACACTGCCAGGGGTGGAGCATTCATAGATTCTTTGGGCAACCCATTCCAGTGCCTCCCCACCCTTACAGTAAAGAACTTCTTCCTTATATCTGACCTGTACTTCCCCTGTTAAACTGTAAACCCGTTACCCCCCCTTGTCCTATTGCTACAGTCCCTGATGAAGAGCCCCTCCCCAGCATCCTTGTAGCCCCCTTCAGATATTGGAAGGCTGCTATGAGGTCTCCATGCAGCCTTCTCTTCTCCAGGCTGAACAGCCCCAACTTTCTCATGAGGAACTGTAGTGAGAGGACAAGGGGTAATGGGTTCAAACTTAAACAGGGGAAGTTTAGATTGGATATGAGGAAGAAATTCTTTCCTGTAAGGGTGGTGAGGCACTGGAATGGGTTGCCCAGGAAAGCTGTGAATGCTCTATCGCCGGCGGTGTTCAAGGCTGGATTGGACATAGCCTTGGGTGATATGGTTTAGTGGGAGGTGTCCCTGCCCCTGGCAGGGGGGTTGGAACTACATGGTCTTAAGGTCCTTTCCAACCCTAATGATTCTGATTCTATGATTCTCAGCCTATCTTCATACGGGAGGTGCTCCAGTTCCCTGATCCTCCTCGTGGCCCTCCTCTGGACTTGCTCCAACAGCTCCATGTCCTTTTTATGTTGAGGACACCAGAACTGCACGCAGTGGTCCAAGTGAGGTCTCACAAGAGCAGAATAGAGGGGCAGGATCACCTCCTTCAACCTGCTGGTCACGCTCCTTTTGAACTTCCTTCATACTGGAAACCAATACACTCCATCAGTTAAAATGGCAAATGCTGCTGGGAAATCTTGACTTCTGAGCAGAGCTGGCAACCTTGCTACTGGTGAGCCGGCCCAGTCCCAAAGGACTGAACACCCACTCCCCCTCCCTTGGTCTGCCAAAACATCAGGATCACACAAAGCTGGGAAAACCTACCCTGTGTCTATGCCATTCCTTGGAGATACTTGTTTCTTCCTAACCCTGGCCTAGATTGTGCCTCAAGTAGAGCAGAGTAGAGAAAACAGAATGGAACCGAACAGAACTGAACTGAACCAAACTAAACTGCATGGAACTGAATAGAACAGAATAGACCAAGAGGTAAACCCAGAGGAAGCCAAACAAGGATTAAAGCTCCTTCACTTTCTGATATGTATTGGGCCTTGGTGGCTGTGACTTCATTTTAAGAAGATCCTTACAGGTTCTTCTTATGGATTTACAAAGGCTCAGGCATTGCATGGTTTTAAGTCCCTCCACACGCCTGAGAAGCACAAGCAGCGTGTGGCTCAGCCTCCAGCTCTGTGTGAGGAGCAGCCCTTTACCTCCTTCCTGCACTGCTTAAACCCTGCAGCAGTGCGGGAGAGATGTGGAGCCACAGCCAGAGGCAGCAGGAGGGTGCAGCACAGGGAGCTGCTTCACAGTCAGAGCTGTAGCACTGCATCCTGCTGTCTGTGTGATGCTCCCAATTGCAATTCCTCTTTTCTGTTTCTTACAGCTTTTACTATTTAAAGCTGTAAAGCCCAGGCAGGCTCAGGGACTCAGGTTGATTTTGTCTAGACACTTTTCAGGCAAGATGGTTGACTGCATCTGAGAACAATGACTGGAGAAAAAGGCTGCTTTATCCATCTTAAAAAAAAAAGGCTTATAATTTCTCCTTGGGCAGCTCCTGTGCCTCCCAGCTTCAGAGCCAGGTGCTGGCAAAGGTGTGACATTTAGCCAGGGATGTGTCTTTGAATATCCCTGTGGAGCTGGTGTGTGTCCCTGGAAAACTGCAGGCCAGAGGCAGACTTGGGGCTGTGGGTATGAAAACATCCTTTAGCTGCTGCTTCCTGCTCCTGGAGCCAACAGGACTGTGTCTGTGTGCCCGCAGGCAGGCCAGTCTAGCATGGCACAGCAATCCCAGGACATCCCCGTGCTGGCTGATTCCCACCAGGATGGGTGGACCAGCTGGGGTGTGGCAAGCACAACCCATAAGCCCTCGACCAGCGTTTGGCTGTAGGCAACCATGAAAGAGAGCCCTCACCTCCCTAGCACAGGGACAGTGGGGCTTCACAAGGTTGTGCAGCGTGGACAGGTCTGGACATGGCACTGGGAAGCAGGGCTGGGCATGGGCAAAGGAACAAAATAGCTGGTGGTGGCATAAGCTGGATGTGGCCTCAGACCTTCTCACCTGCACACTGCCTCCAGGACAGAATTATATGTTTCCTTGGAGGATTTTTTCCTTATCATTACATTATGCTTATGCTTCAAAAGGAGGAATGAATTTCTTTTCATCCCTAGGACAAGGGGGAGATTATCCCCTGGGTATTGATGGAAGCTCACACCTGAGGAGGTTAAAGTGGTACTTGCTCAGTGACGCTGGGTGGTTTTCTCTGTTGTTGGCGCAGCACAGGGCGCAGACCTTCTGTGCTGACTTCAGCCCGGCCATGGGGGCTCGCCATTCCTTCCAGCTGGACTCAGGGCACCGAGCAAGCACCTGGAAAATGGAATCCAGGCAGTTTAGTCCTGGTGCAAGGGAAGGGTGGGTGAGCCTCAGGAGGGAGGCTGCTCCCAACACCTGCCTGCCTCCTTCCTGAAATACCTCCTGCCTTCTGTAGCTAAGGAAACAGAGCTCTGGCAGGCAGCCGCTTCTCCCAGTGCACCACTGCTGGATCCCTGAGCATGGGGGGATGTGGGCACCATTCCAGGCAGGCAGCACCAGCCACACACACCCTGGCCAGGGCCTGAATGCAGGGCAGCCACTACCCCCCAAAAGCCGGGTCAGAGCCGGCTGCGACAGACCCACATCCCCCTGCACAGGGGAGGGCTCTGCTCCCTTCCCCGGGGCTGCCTGCAGGGTATCTCTGGCCCTGAGCAAGATGCATCTCCTTTCCCACAGGAGACCACGGGGCTCATGCTTTGCAAATGGAGAGGCTGGAAGAGCTGCAGCAGAGGCTGAGCCACCATCACAGCAGCCACCTCAATTCTGTTAATTAAAGAAAGTTAATTTCTTAATTTTCAAGTGCTCACCCCGGACCTTTGCAGGGCTCTCTGAAGGCAGCTTGCCATTGGGAATAGGAGAGAAACTGAGGCCGCAGCTGCTAAGCCAAGAAATTGCCTCTCCCACATGCCAGCTCCCTAGTGGTTTGGTGTCTGCATGCGTGTAATTTCAAATCCACTTCAAGCATCAGCCACCACCCAGGCGGCGTGACCAGGCACTAATCAGTTACATTAAAATATGCTAATTGGCTCTTCCCAATTGCTAGTCAGGCAGGACAGTGCTCAGCACTCGCAGGCGATGGATTTCTCCACGGCTCCAGGTCCCAGTTTTTTGGCTGCCCTGGGGAAGCAAGGTCTGCTGACAGTGCTGCCTAGCTACTGCCAGCTTTGTTCCAAAAGGCACCATGGTTGAGCCCTCAGCACAGCCAGCTCAAGTTGTCCAAGCCACCAGTGCAGCTGAAACCCAGCTGCTCATCTCAATGAATACCATCCCAGCACTCCCAGAGGTCAGACACTGCTGCCTCCAGCAGGGCCCCTGAGGCCTCTCCCACCCACTCCTGTATCACTGCAAGCATCTGGTGCAGCTTCTTGCTCAGGATTTTCCTCTATTCATCCCAGCATCCTGCCCCTAGCCAAATGTTCCTCCACTCTTCCCACCCCAGATCCTGCCTTTTGCAACATTTAGCACTTCGCTCACCCCCTTAAAGAAGGACCCATTGGATGTTTTCTCTACCTGCAGGCTTGTGCTTGATAACACCAAGACAGCTTCTGTGCATCAAACATCCTTTCATGACTCTGCACACAGCTAGTCTGCACTTCTCCAGAGGTCAGGCCCACTGCCCACCTACCCTCTCAACAACAGATGCTCTGGCCTGGCCCCATGTCTGCTCTGAAAGGCCAGGTTGTGCTGTGTTGCTTCCTTGTGGTTTGGACATGCACACAGATAGGAATGCAGGTCCATTCCCTCTGTGGAAAACACATCCCCCTCTCTGATGCACATGTGTGTGAGAAAGAAACAAAACAAATATGTGGTTTATGGAGCCTGAAGTGGAGGTTATGGATCAGAGTCAAATCTTTTCTGCAAGTCTCAGGGAAATGACCCCTCCATGTCACAAGGTGCAACTGTCAGTTCCTGACAGAGGAGAAGATCCAGGCTGAGCACTTGACCTTCAGGAAATGGCATTTGCTGTGATGCTACGAGCAATGAAAGATTGATTGCAGAGATGCCAGGTGAAAGTGATGGTGTTTTTAATGAGAATGTCAGTGGATTATTGGGGAAGGATGTAAGCTGACAGGCTAAGCCGGGAGAGCCAGCGAGGAAGATGCACATCATGTAATGAACCGTATGACCGTTCCAGCCAAACGCAGGGCTCTGCATGCAGGCTGTCCCTGCCCACATTCCCAGCCTTCCTGGGGGCAAACACTCAATGCACTGATGTTCTCCCCGGCTAAAACAGTTGCCAGCAGCTCAGCTAGCAAATGCACGGTGGCATGGCCCTTTGTGAAAGTCATTAACTCTAAATAGGCTGTATCATATACAAAATACACAACAAAACTAACTCATCGGCCTTTTCTCCATGTACAGAATAGCATCAGAATGAAAAAAAAAGATCAAAAAGAAAGAAAAGATATTTCTATGGACTAGCATTCTGCTTCTAGAAGCAGCTGGTAGCAAACGCCTCTAGAAGAACATAAGAACAGAGCACTGTCCTCTCCCACTCACCAGCACAAGGCATCCTGTACCAGCAAGTTGTTCTTGAAAGAGATTTGGATGCCATATAAAATGTGGGCATCCACAACACCTTGCAGCAAAGGGCTCCATGGGTAAGCCACATGTTGTGTGAAGAGCACAACTCCTCATTACTCTTCTGACCCACTCATGAGCCATTTTCACCCAGCTCTTAGCCTGGAACATGCAGTCAATTTTTGAGCCTAGTCATCAACAAGTAATTATTTAGTAATTTCCCTGCTCATGGTCTTGGCTTTACTTACAGTTTATCATCTTCAACTTCCTTCATGATGGTCTTTGCACTTCCTTTCTCCCTCCTCTCCTTTCCACAGGCACTAAAATGAAGCCACTGCTAAAGCAGAGATAATATGGGGTTGAACAGGCTGGAGTTACAAGATGGAGGTTCTGGGAATACTCAAATTAACTGAAACTAGAAGGGAAACGTGAGTGAATGACATATGATTAATGGCTAACAATGCTACCCGAGGACAAGAGTAGAGTCCTGAAACACTGGTGGTCACTTGTGATCAGAGCCCTGCTTCTGGTCCTTCATCCATCTTCCCAGGTAGCTCAGCAACTGGCAGCTCTGCTACTGCTTCAGCAGACCTCCAAGAGCCTCAGGCAGGGCTCTAGCCCACTGAGACAAGGCAGATGCAGCAGCAATTTTGCTCCATGTTGGTGACCAACCCAGTATGTGTGTCAGTTGTGCTGGAGTGAGTTTGGTGGTCTGTGATGATTTTCTCTCCGTAGCTCCTTCCTTTGCTGCTACTTTCCCCTTGGGTGAGATGATGAAGGCTTTGGGGAGGTGACTTGATCCCACCCTGGCAGTGAGGGTGGGACTGCAGCTTCCTTCTAGCTTAGTTGTTGCTCACTTTCATCTGGCTGCCTCTCTGCTACGGGAGAGCATAGGAAGGAGTCATGCTTCTCTGAAGAAGACCATGTTTGCCTGTGTAGGTGTCTGGGGCCTCCAGCTACACGAGGGTTGCCCAGGCTACCCAAGTAGGAGCAGACTTTGGCAGCAGCTTGTCAGGGCTTTTTGTGGTGAATCTGTTGGCAGGGCTGTGCTTCCCTTCCGTTCCCCTTCCCCTTCCCTTTTACTTCCTTATTCCTTCCTTTTCTCTTTCCTTCCTTTCACTTTCCTATTCTTTTCCTAGTCCTTCCCTTCTTTTCCCTTTCCTTCTCTTCCTGTCCTTTTCTTATTCTTTTCCTAGTCCTTCCCTTCCTTTCCCTTTCCTTCCCTTCCCTAGTCTTTCCCTACTTCTTCCCTAGCCCTTCCCTAGTCTTTCTCCATTCCCTCCCGTCTCTTCCCTCCCTCCCGGCGGGCTCCCAGCACCACCTGCCGGCTGGCCTGGGCATCCCCGCCGCGCCCTGTGCGCGGGGCTGCTCTGCGGCTCCCATGCGCCAGCCCCTGGCCTGCACCCCCGAGGGCCGTTCCCCAGGCGGGACGGGCTGTTCCGTCCTACGGGGACCTGCAGCTCTTCCTTGGCTGCAAAGGTTCCGGAGAGGGGCCAGCGGCAGCCCTGGAAAAAGGGGGGGAGGGAGGGGCCGAGGGAGGGTAGCTGGGTGCCCGGGGAGGTCCCAGGAGAAGTGCCGGGGTCGGGAGGGTGCTTGGGAAGCCGGTGTCCCCTGCGCAGAGCCCCTCTCTTCCCGGCCATCACCCCAGCCCCTCCCCTGGCTCTTTCTAACCCTGACCACCCTGGTCTTCCCAGCTTTCACAGCACACAGAAGTCCCCTTCATCCCCACGTCTTGATCTCTTCCACTCCTATTTCCCAGCTCCTTTCCGTCCTGCCCTCCACACCACACCAGGGCTCCTCATGCCTAAGCGCTCCCCAGGGCTCCCCTTGGCACAGTCCACTCGGAACCCCCAACATGACCGTGTCCCTGCTCCCACCTACGTGACTGTTGCTCCCCGTGCTCTCTGGGCACAGCCTGCTCACTGACCCCTCCAGCTCTATGGGACAGCCCCCTTTCCCTAGCTGTGGGTGAAGCAGATCCTGGCTGCTGCTGGTGGCAGGCATTTTGGAAAGCTGGGCACTGGCTGTGCTTACCCCAAGTCCACCACACAGGAATCTGAGAGAAGCAAGTGAAGACAAGTCTGGAGCAAATCCAAGTCTCACTGCAAGGGGACTTCTCCCTTATGTTTATTCTTCTTTTTCCTGTTTTCTCCCTATAACTACTTACTGGGTCTTCAGTGGTGAATAATTCACTTCACTCATTGGTGTTTACACTGCTGTCCTCTGTAGTCATCCTCTGCAGTCCTCCACTGTGGAGGTCTGCTGCTCCTCCACTGCAGTCCTCTGTTGGGTTTTCCTCGTTCAGTCACTGCCCCTACAAGAAGGGGCCAGAGCTAAGGCTGAAGGTGCCATCCACACAGCAGATACCACACTGGTTCTGTAGGCCCTGGACTACCATTGGCCTGTGGAGATGCCCAGAAGTTTGAGGATAAAGGAACATATCATCTGGCAGGAGCATGCCCTCTCTTCAAGCAGTCTGATGTGTGGTTGCCTTGATATGGTGCCATCAGCCTAACCTTGGGCTCACTCAAAACAGTGCCAAGGGCTTCATTTGTTTGATACCAAATACATCAGGTGCTTCCTGGAATGTGGCAAACAACTATCCATGATCTAATTGTAGATTTCTTTTCCTTCAGCCAAGAAAAGAAAGGAGCATCTTAGTTCTTTTTCCTTGGCTTATTTAGGGAGATGATGCTACTAGATCAAGGTTTACCCTTCAGCCCTGCCAAACTCAGAGGATACTGGCCTCAGGGCCTGGTGTTTGCTCCCAGGGGATATCTTCACACATCCCAAGCACAAAGGGTTGTCTCCCCTGGGAGTCCAGGCCATATGGGGGCTGGAAACAGGTGAATGTGGGGCTGCCCCCAGCCTCCTCAGAAGAGAACCTGGTTCTGCCTCTCATCCTCTTCCTGATCAAGGCTTAGAATTTCTTCTCTTAAAGGAAGCCAGATCTGTTCCAGGAAAAGATGCTTTTCATTATCAGTATGGACAGAATGCTGCCCAGGGGGTGCCCTGGATGGTGATGGGACTCAACAGAGGTTTGGCTTAGTGCTGCACAGAAAATGCCTCGTCCCCCTCAGGGATCAGTGGGGGAATCTGTTCCATGTGGGCACTGGACTGGTCAGGATAATGGCCCTTTTTCTGCACCAAATCCAGGGCTTAAAGGCTTAAATGTCTGCTCAGAAAGTGAAGTGCCTGGGCTCTAGCTCCTTCTAATCTGTCAGAGATTGAGCCCAGCATCTTTCATACCAAGCTACCTGATGGGATGGGATTGGCTCCTTCAGTGGAGCTGGGCAACTGTCCATATGGCACATGGGGACAGAGAAGGGGAAGAAACAAGATGGCTTTTGACTTGGCACTAGGGTGCTGGAGGGCTGGTCTCTGCTCCCAGGGCTGTTAATGCATTTTACATAATGAATCATAAATGGAAACAGCACCACTGGGGAGGGTGGAAACAAAGCAGGCAGAACCTGGCCCTCTGTTTAGCAAACACCTAGTTGAAACCATTGTCACCTGCAGTGTGGCTGGGGCAGTGGCTGTGTGCAGTGCATCTAGTGCGCTAGCTGAGAGAGAGCATTTTTGCACAGCCAAAGTAATTTAGGACCTGCTCTTACATACCCACTGGAGGAGCATCTTGATGGCAAGGGCAGCAGCCATGTGATGGCAGGGAGAGATCGCTTCTCCCAGAGCACTGCTGCGGCAGGCAGGAGGATTAATCCTAGTCTATTTTCTGGAATTGATTTAACACTCTGTTCATTTATCTGCAGCTTCTGCTGAAACATTTCATATTTCAGATCTGATTTCACTGTTTCCAAGGCTGAAAGGCTTACTTCTCTAGAGAGCAGCAGTTCTGCAAGAGAACAAGTAGGAGCCCTAGGGAAGCAGCAAAAGGGAAGGAATATTTTATCTTTAGTAACTGGTCATTTCCATTTTGGAGACAGTGCAAGAAGAACCATCTGGTGGGTGCTGAATATTCACTATGTAAACAGTGGCCTGGTAAGGAATATGTGCATGTGGTATTGTTCTTTATTATTTATAGGATTGCCTAGGTGTGCATGACACTTCACAAGCAGAAAGGATGACCAGGACTCTTGTGCCTTTATGTGCCTGATATAGATTTGACACAAGGCTTAACAGCAACAGAGCAGATGAGGATTGGGCACCCAGCTGGGGGTGGGGAGGAAGGTGCCACCCCTGTGAATCAGGGCAGTGCACAACTTCTGGAGCTGCTCCCACAGACAGCAGGTTGCTTCAGATTACCACCCTCACATATTTATGTCCTTTACTTTGGATTTAAATCCTCCCCTGCAATAAGCACAATTTACATTTATTATTTTGATTCTCTACTCCTTAAGAGCTCTGCCCCCACAGTGTCCTGTCTGGAAATGATTCAGAACAAAAGGAGTGTAGGTTCAATACCTTTCCTTGCTGTGGTATTCACCTGAGGGTGATGGAACCACTCAGCTAGCTTGAGCTGTATGGCTCAGGAGCTTCAAATCAGTCAGCTGAAACAAAAAGGGATGTTTTGTTGTGTACTTTTCTGCTAGCCGAAGCGTCTTGAAAGCAAGAAGAGTCCCATCAAGTTCCAGGATGACACTTTGTTGTCGTGGTATAATGTCTGGTACCAAAGCTTTCTGGGGATGATGGGAGTCAGAGAGTACCCAAACACCTGCAGAGGATACTCAGAGCTTTGCAGGAAGAAATGCCTGTAGCATTTTCCCCTTCTCTTCCCCCCCCTTTTCTTTGCTCTGCCTGAGCTTTCTTATAGGGTTTTTTGCCACAGCATTCATCCTTTTCTCTGGTACCCAGTCAGATGTGGTCAGAGTTTGATGAAGGGGGCAATCATAGGCACTTGAAGGGAAAGATCTTGGGTCCCTTGGGGTGACACTCCCAACACTATTATGGAGACAGGGCTCAGGATCACCTGCAGGGCAAAGGGGATGGAGGAGTGGGTGGGTGCACCACAGCCAGGGACAACAGCCCTGGGCTGAGCTAAGGCCCATAAATCCCTTCTGCCCTGCAACAGTCCCTTCCCTTCTGTCATCAACATTTTTCCTTCCTGCTGTTACACTCTGACACACTGAACTTTACTGAATTGTGAAAGTTTGTTTCCTGACACCACTAGCAAGCAGCAACTGAGCCAAATGTTGATTTTTGTGACAGCTTTCCTAACACAGCAGGGCGCGCTGTAAATTGTGACTTAGTGCACTTGTTTGTAGCAGGCCTGGTGCTTCGTTGTACAGGCCAGCTAGAGCAGCCCAGAGCATCATCAACAATGCAGTATCCCAGCTCCTTGGAAACACATTGTCCATTTGGTCCTTATCATCTGCTCCCAAAAAGATGCTTAGATGTCTATATGACTCCAGGGATGAAGGACATAGATAGGCTAGGAAGGACAGGGAGACACATAAGGACTTTCACACAGAATGAGTCAATGTTAGTGACTGCTCTATGATTTTTTTGTGGCAATAGCTCTGTATTCCTTGTTCAGCACCTGTAAATAGAAGGCATCCCGCAGTCACAGGTCTCCCACTGTTAGTCACCACCAGCATCAGAGGAATGCAACCATCGTGTGAGCTCCTTGGCTGCAGGAGGAGAAGCAGTCCCATGTAGCCCGCTCAGGCAGAGCAAAGAAAATAAATGAGCTAATGTTTTAAAGGATAGCCTTCCTTGTAGTGTAGGCACCAAGTCCAGTTAAAAAATGTATACAGACACTGCGAATTAGGAGACCCCTAAGACACATCTTAGAAAGCCACAGGTTTTTTCCTTGTCTAAATATACCCTTGGTGCTCTTGCTACCGGGGCCACCAGAGTCTTGAACTTTCTGGCAAAAACAACAGCCTGGTCTGTGCAGTGGGCTGCTATTTAGATGTTCAGAAGGTAAGTTTTGGTTGATAGACATAAAATATCGTTTACAGCCTACTCAAGAACTTATTCTTCATTTGGAGGTGCTTTACCCTTTGTCAATAAACATTTCACTGTGTCTTCTGAAGTGCTGGAAATCTGCTTGCTAAAGAACATCGTCACGGGGAAAGGTGGAGAACAAGCGCTTTTGAAGAGCTGGGTTCTAGGTGCATTTTTTCCCCTCTGAATTCCATTTCTCTTCTTCTTTCACATGTCTTATTGACCTGAAAATGTCTCTCAAATACAAAGATATAGCAAGCCATGGATATGTCATTGGATGGCAGATTATTTTACTCATTTACTTTAGAACTGTCTGGATTAGTTTTCAATGCATGTCGCTATCAGAATCATAATGTGCTCCTGCATAAATAACTTGTACACCAAACGTTACATCCTAGCTTAGTTTTACACTGAATGATAAGCTGGGAGGTTTGTAATGAGAAAAGAGTGGCTATACCAGCCTGGGGAAGGCTCAGCATACTGAAGCAGGAGGTATGGCTGTATAAAACTGCTGTCTTTCTCAACACTGTCCTTGAAGGAAGGAGGAGGGAAGGGCAGGTGAAGATTGGCCAGATGGGAGCTGAAAAAGAGTTTCAGTAGCTTAAGTCATAAATTGAGACACAGCACACACTTGACAGTGTGCTAAAGTCATGACCATCTGTCAAGCATTTAGTTACCATCTCTCCTCTTTTAGTAAGTGTCCTTCTCACTGAATCCCCCAGCAGAACTGATATACTACAACTCGCATTCTACATCAAAATGATTAAAATCTGACTGCCTTAAAGTCTGCTGTCAAGGAGCCTGGCCTCAGTTCTGGGGGCCCCTTAGCTCTCGGGTACTTGAACAACACTACCAATATCCCAGGTCCTTCAGTCTTTTTTCCAGAGGTTTCCACAACACAATCCAAGGGGAAGGATTGAGGTAAAAGGGTGGCTTCATCTCGAGAAGACATGGTAGCCACTTTCAAGTATGTGAAGGTCTGCAGAGTGAAAGGGTTCATCATTCTCTGTAGCCACTAGGCAAGGACTAAGGCCTTAGACTGCTTCAAGGGAATGTGTCAAGTTAGCCATGAAGAAATACTCTGAAAGGATAACAGTGAACTGAATGGATTGCCTGGAGGTGGTGGAGAATCTCCATCACAAGAGATCTTCAGGACCTGATCAGACTCTTGTCTGCAAGGGATAGGTATATTTGGGGCAAAGATACAGAGGAACTGGGAAAGATGGTTGAGCTGGCGTCTGAAGGTCATTTCTCAATATGTATAGGAGCCTTAGCATTAGATTTCTGTTTCAGGAAGATCAGGTCCATCCTGATAATCTCAGTAGTGTAACTCAGAGCTGAATGAGGGAAGGCCTGAGCTCCTTTTTCCTCTCAGTGTTCATGTCTCCACATAGGCAGATTTGAAGCAGGTCAGCAGAAAGGCATGCAGCTCTGCTGCTAAACATGCTATTTTTGTTTTGTTGTTAAATTGAAGACATCAGGCCTCATCTGCTACTTTTTTTGACCATTCAACTTTACCTAAAGGAACAGGAAACCTCTCCAGACACTTTGGGTATTCACATTTTGAAAGCTAAATAACTGGAAAAAGAAAAAAATATAAAAGAAAAAAGGCCCACAAAACCTTGATAAGACTCGTATTTAAGTGATAATTTAAGGCAAGCAGCACCGGATTTACGACAGACCATTAATTTCTTCCGAACTATCACAGCAAATAGCAGAAATTAACTTGCTCATTTCAGAGCAAAATCACCATCAGACTGTATCACGAATGCTAAACTAATGGGGCTGTCTGAGGCAATGCACATTTGGAGTTGGAAGAAATTATACATAATTTGGGATGCAATTTAAAGCAAGACCTTGAAAGATGTTGAGCAGGCTGTATCAGAGCATGGCATTCACTGGAACTGTATTTTATAATGCTTAAACCATCTGAGCACAGGCAACTCAGAGATCTGGGAACCAAGCTACCAAAACTGTCACCTGCCAGTCATCAAGTGTAGCCCAGGTTATTGAACTAGAAGATGAAAACACCAGTTGGATGACAGCTATATAGATTATTCCAATGCCTTCTCACCCTGCTTGCTGAAGGGACATATTGGAAAGGGCTCATAACAGAGAAAGCCCCCCCTGGGCTGGCCACAGGGGAGAGCAGAATGGTGACACTCAGCAATGTCAAGTCTGAGGTGAGGGAGAGGGGCTGGCTGTGATATGCTGTGCTAATTTCTGGATGATGTCTACACAGTAGGTAATAACAACAATAAATTGCTCTTCCAGGCATTCCTTATGCCCAGCTATCAAGGTTTTCCAGAGAAAGGCATGCAGCGTAATCTCTACCCTATTCAAAGAACTGGAAAATCTTGACACATGGGTGAAGTGATTTACCAATGATTGAAAGATGGGATGGGGAAATACTCCATCTCATGGGTCACAAGCAGACTCTGTCCGAGGGAACGCTATCTCCCCAGAGAAGGAAAAGGGAGATAATATTTATGAGTGCCACACATCCAAGTTCTCTCATGATGTTGGTTTTGCAGCAGGATAAAATCAAATTCCTGCAGTAAATATTGTTACTTTCTAATGCTCGCTCCAAATTAACTGCTGTTTTTGTTATTCATATACTCCCTGTACTCATCTCCTTATCTACCCATCTCTCTCTTACATACACATGCACGTGCATAGGCAAATTCATCCCCAGACAACTTCTCCCCCGTCCTGCCAACAGCTCATCATATCAACACTACAGCACGGAGAGAGGAATTACTTTTTTTTTTTTTACTTTATCCTAAAATACGGAGCCAGTATTTTGACAGTGACACATCATAAGCATCACTTTGCCGAAGCATCTTAAAGAGAATTGGGGGGGGGGGGGGGGGGGGGGCGGGATTCTGCTTCACCATTCTTCCATTCCAGTGGAAAATGAATCCTTTCCTTTCCTTTCCTTTCCTTTCCTCTCCCTTCCCCTTCCCCTTCCCCTTCCCCTTCCCCTTCCCCTTCCCCTTCCCCCTTCCCTTCCCTTCCCTTCCCTTCCCTTCCCTTCCCTTCCCTTCCCTTCCCTATTCCTTCCCTTCGTTGTTCTTTCCCTCTGTCATGGGTTCAGCAGCAGCAGTCATTTTTCTCCTTCTTGGTAGCTGGTGCAGCGCTGTGTTTTTGTCTTTTGGCCTGGGAACAGCACTGATAACACCGATGTTTCAGTTACTGCTTGGTAATGTTTTGGTCTGACCAAGGACTTTTTGAGTCTCATGCTCTGTCAGGGAGGAGGGGAGCCGGGAGGAAGCAGAGACAGGACACCTGACCCAAACTGACCAAAGAGGTATTCCATACCACTGCACGTCATGTCCAGGATGTAAAAGCAGAGAGCAGAGACCCGGAAGGGTGGGGGTGCACTGCTTGGTCGGGCTGGGTTTTAGGTGGTGAGCAATTGTATTCATTCTTTGTATTTCTCTTGTCATTATGATTATTGGTGGTAGCAGTAGTGATTTGTGTTATACTTTAGTTACTAAACTGTTCTTATCTCAACCTGTGGGAGTTGCATTCTTTCGATTCTCCTCCCAATCCCCCCTGGACTAGGGGAAGAAAGAGAGGGGAATGAGTGAACAAACTGCATGAGGGGCTTAAACCACGACACCCTCCCTTCCTCTCTCCCTTCCGTATTCCTTCCTTATCCCTTCCCTTTCACTATTCCTTCCCTTCCTTCCTTCCTTTCTCCCTCCCTCCACTTGGTTACAGCTCCTGACGCTCCCTACGCAGGCAGGATTAATGTCATCCATGAGACACAGTCCCTTCAGTCAGTCTTCCATGACATGAAAAGGCTTCTCTGTATTTTTGTTATTATTATTTTGATGCAAGCTGTTAAAACATGGAGAAAACACAGTCTGCTTATGTAAAGATAAAATCCAGGCTGGGTCCTGTATCTCTATTGCAAGGCTCAGTCTACTTTAAATTGATGAGTTGAGGGAGCATTGGAGATTTTTATTCTCAGTAGTTGTGACAGGAGAATGAGGGAAGTGGGAGTGAAAGCTGGATCAGTTCTGAGCAGCTTTCCCTCCAGTTCCGCCGAAGGTGTCTCTCGGTGGTTTGTCACTGCAGATCCAGTGCCTCCAGGCTTGGTTTGCGCTTGCTTTTATTAGTGACGCTGTTTTTCTCAGAAATGTTGAATCATGGAAGTTATCTGGGAGAAAAAAGTTAGGTCTGATGAAGAACCCTGGAACACTTGGTTTCCGTCACCACCCTCCATGCTATACCTGTGCAGGAGACAAACACAGCCACTGTCCTCTCCTCCAGGCCTCTCTCCCTAGATACGGAGGCATGAAACATGTTTCAATCTTGCTCTGAACCTCCAGACAAAGGGAGAGCCTCTTTTGCAGGAGCAGAGTCTGTGCTGAGGGGCTGGCTAGTAAGCCCAGGACCTGAGATTCGGCTAAACACATCTTTTGACTTTTGACCAGAGCAGAGTTTGCCTGTCTCCAGGGGCAAAGCTGCAGCTCAGCAGCCCTCTTCTCTCCCTTTCTTCTCTCATGGGAAGCTCTTCTGTGGAGTGAGACAGGGATGCTTTTCATCAGAGCTGGGAGGGTGCCGCACGGAGGTGTGTAGGAGAGTGAGAGGCTGCGTCTGTGTAGACAGTATGAGGGCTGTGTAGGTGGGCAGAGCGGGGTGAGGGTGGGGAGCTGTCAGAGGGCAAACACATGTCTGCAAAGCTTCTACCAGCATGCCACACTGCCCAGGCACCACCTGCGCAGCTCAAATCGTTTCCTAGCTACCTGCTGTTGTGCAAAGGTGCCCTACAAACCCGGGAAGGCTTTGAACCTGCAGTGATGTTCCCTCAGATTTCACCTTGCCTCAGATGCTGGCTCCAACAGGGGCAGCTTTGAGGCATAGGGAGACACACTGCAAACCTCATCCTGCCTCCTACACCCACACTGCGGGAAGGAAAGATGCTCTGCTGGCTGGGGAGAGCAGGAGGTCCCTTTCTACCCCTCTGCTCTCCCCGTGGGTCTGTCAGAACCTCAGCGCCCCAGGGCAGATCTCGGCATGGCCAGGGGCAGGCGGCGGGACCCGGCTCAGGTGCGGGTGGTGCTGAAGGGAGAGCTCCAGGCCATCGGGCGGGGCCGGGCCGGAAAGAGCCACCGGCAGGATCAGGGACACCGGGAGGGATAGAGTAGAGAGAGGGAGAGGACCAGCCAAGAACAGGTCTGGGGAGGGAGGGAGAGAGAGCGAAGGAGAGGCAGAAGAGAGGACATGGACTGGAAAGCACAGGGACAGGGACAAGGAGAGAGAGACAGGCTAAGAGACGGACAGAGACGAACACGGGTCGAGACACGGCAGGCACAAGGCCGAACCGAATGGAACAGGAAAAAAGGGAAAGGGAGAGGGAAAGGGGAAGGGAAGCGTGTGGGAGAGGGAGTCCAGGGCAGACGCCGGGCTGTGCTCCGGCTCGGCTGCAGCGGAGGTATAGGCATGGCCGGGGGCTCTCCTAGGCGGACGGTAACAGTGCCTCCGCCGTCGCCAGACACGCCGGTACCGAGCGGCCCCCGCAGAGCCGGGGGACAAGAGGACTGCATGGTGGCGGCGTGCAGCCCCCCGAGCCGCAGGGACGAGCAGGGCCAGACCCCCCGGCCGTGGGGCTCTGCAGGCACCGCAGGGCTGAGGAGCGCTGGGGGTGCCGCCGAGGGGGTGATCGGTGTGCCGGGGCACTCACACCGCCACCCGGCCGTCTCCCCTCTGCGTTTGGTCCCCAGGGCTTTCCTGTGCCCTGGCAATGCAGGCTGAGCCCCGGGGCCGGGGGTTCGGGTCTGGGGTGCCTGCCAGGCCAGCGGGGATCCGCCGTGCCCGACCGGAGCCGCGGCTGCTGCTGTGGGGCCGCCGGCTCGGTAGCCCAGCGCCGCAGGTTGCATCCGAACAGCACTTGACCAGCTGTTTTGTGCATTTTCTAATTTCGTGCAGAGCAGGGCAGCGGTCATAGAGGTAATCTGTAGATCCGTGGCTTTAAAGGATAAATTAGAGCATTGGATTTGATCCGTATTGCAGTGGATTAGAGCAACCTCTCCCCCCTCCCCTTCTCCTCCCCCCCCCCCCCCCCCCCCCCGCCTTTTCAATTCACTCCCCCCTCCTCCAGCACCACCTTTTTTTCCTCTCATGCAATACCAAAACTGACCCCGCCTGGCAGAGGGACTCTGCACTGCGAGCAGAGCGGTGCCCACACCGCCGGCACACCGCGGGCGCCGCCGCTCACCGACCCTCCGTAGCCCCTCCGGGGCACCGCGGCTGCGAGAACCCGCGGCAGGCGCCGGGCTGGGGGGACTCCTCCGGGCGCTGGGGAGCGGTCACTGCCCCCGGGCTGTTCCTTTGTCCCGGCCCGGCCGGGACCGTGGGGCGGCGGCTGCGACTGAGAGTGGCCCCCGGAGGGCATTTCCCGGAGGCAGCGGGGCCGGGACCCGGCAGGAAATGGAAGGATGAAGTGTGCAGCCGGAGCGGTGATGTTCCTTCTCTCCTTGCTTTCCCCTGCAGGAGCGTAATCCGCAATGCTAGTTCTCAGGTTGCTCAATGTTGTCGCTCCAGCCTACTTCTTGTGCATCTCCCTAGTGACCTTCGTCCTCCAGATCTTTCTCTTCATCCCCAGCATGTTCAGAGACCCTTCCACCACCCCACTTTTCTCTCCTGCTGTGCTGCATGGGGCCCTCTTCCTCTTCCTCTCAGCTAATGCCTTAGGCAACTACGTGCTTGTGATCCAGAGCTCCCCCGAGGACTTGGGCAAGGGCTTAAACCTGGGCAAAGGATCCGAAGTGGTGGCGGACTGGCTGGATGGAAGCAGGTCCCCTGGTTCAGCCTTGCCCAGCACTCACTTCTGTAGACTGTGTGCCAGAGTCACCCAGAGGCATGACCACCACTGTTTCTTCACAGGGAACTGCATTGGGAGCAGCAACATGCGAAACTTCATCATGTTCTGTCTCTACACCTCCCTGGCTTGCCTCGATTCCCTGGTGGCAGGCATGGCTTACATTTCTGCTGCACTCTCCATGTCCTTTGCAAACCCACTGGCCTTCCTCACTCTGCTGCCTCACTCCATCAGCCAGTTCTTCTCAGGTAAGGACTCCTTCCTCGGAGATGAGGAGCATGTGCCTCCTCTTGGATGCCTGGGTTGTGGGGGATGTGATTCTCCTCTGGTAGCTGTGTGTGGGAGCTGTGGTGGGGAAATGGGCCAGAGGGACAATTGTCTGTGTTCAGCAAATCCCTCTTTGCAGGCTAGAGACAACCTTTGCAAAGGACTTTGCTTCACCTGAAATAGAGGCTGGGACCTACTCTGGGTTTCAGACACAACCCTATTTCTAATGCATTAGGCTCTGAAAAATGCCCCATAGCCAGCTTGCTGGTGATAGAATAAGGCTATCTGTCATGCACAAAGTGTGTTGTAATTAGACGAAGGAGAGGGATTTTCTCTTTGTACTGCAGGTGAGGGGGATCTTTTGCCTGTCCTGCATGCAGCGGTAGGGAGGACTGTAGGTTTTTGTATCCTAAAAGTCTGTTGGTTCCCCTTATCTGAGTCAAGATATTCTCATTCTCTTCACTCACGTCCACTCCCCCCTTTCATTGTCACCCACCTCCTGCCTCCTGGCTGCACAAATTTATTGAGATCTTGCCATTCTTTAACACAGGAGAATTGGGGTTCAGGCAACAGAAACCAAGAGAGGAGTTAATGTGACATGATTAGCTACCTCTCTTGTCACCTGGGTCTGGGACACAAGTCCACAGAGAACCAAGGAAAATTCTCTATGCCTTTCTTTGCAAGAGCTCCACATCGAAAGCAAGTATCTCTTTCTCCTTGTCCCTATACCTTGCCTTTCCTTCTGCTTCTCCCCCTTTACTCTCTCTCTCTGCCTTTCAATAAATCCCCACAACCCTTCCCTTTCCCCCTCCTGATTCTGCTCCCATAACTCTTCCTGTGCTGCTTCACCTTTCAACAGGCCCTGAAACTCTCCAACCTCAACCTTTCTCTCTCCAAAACCAAGAGCTAGATAAAACCTGGTCTCAGATAAGGGACTATGCTGACAGCCTAAACTCTTACTCTGTCCTGAAAGTGATTGCTGGAAATGCCATTTCTCCCTCCCTTCCCCCCCAAGCAGCTCATGCCTTGCACGCTTAGATCAGCTTTTGTTAGACTAAAATACATATACCATATATTTTAGCTTTGCAGCTTCAGTAAGCAGGGCCTGGAGTCTGTTTTGGCTCGTATACTGTCACCAGAAATGTTGAATGGGATCTGAGTGTGGAGTCTCTGCTGCTGGGAATACAGGAGCCAGAGAGGCCCCAGCTTGCTGTTCAGATTCCAGGCTGGGTTTGCAGGGTTGCCATCCGAAAACAAACAAATATCTCTCTACTTGGCAAATTAGTAGATTTGTCATGGTAATCACTGAGAGACAATAAACACAAAACCCTGCCATGGCATCTTTATGGAGTCATTTTTCCAAGTGGAAGCATTTTTGTAAATAATGTTGCATGAGCTTCACTAACATTAAGAACACTGGGAATATTTTTCCCTTGTGCCTAAGCTCAGCACAGCAGCCCGGGAGGGAAAGCAGGGATGTGGGAGGAGATTATCAAGGAATTAGTTCTCTCTCTCTGACTCTGAGGATCCATATGCACCGAGCTGGGTCCTGGCATGTGTTTGAAGAGCCACTGAAGTGCCCCAGCTCTGGTGTCAGCAAGTGCAGTGCCAAAGACAGCATGTGGGCGATGGTTGGGAGGGACACAGGGGGCTGGGAGCCAGAACACCCTCTGCAGGCAGCAGCTCCCACCCAACCTCTGTCTCGGTCAGGGTGAAAACTGCTGCCTCACACAGCAGTATACAGTTGTCTTGGTTGCTTGGGAGAAAGGGCCTGTCGTGTTTCTACCAGCACAGTTAACCTTCAGATCGGGAAAGAAAAACACAGCCCAGAATAGTTGTCCATATAATATTTCTCAGCTAACATAACTATTACTTTAGTGTTGTAGGATCTAAACAGAGCATTGCGATAGTAGGGAAAAAACTTTACCTTTCTTCTTCTCCATCATGCCCTCTGCACTGGAGGAAGACTAAAAGGAGGATGAAGGGTGAATCTGCTGGTCTTATGTCAGCTGAATATTCACTGCTTTCAGGCTGGGAAAATTTTCAGTTGGTTTATTCTGCCCAGACTTTGCTTGGAATGGATTTCAGAATCTGACCCAGAGTCTATAATTTCAGCCTGTGATTCAGCTTTTCTGGCATAGATAATGTACGGCAATAAGCTTGAGATCACACCAGGTCAGTTAGAGCAAAAGTGAATCTGAGAATGAAATGGACTGTGGTGATGATGGACAAATGGAGGGCCCTTTTGTAAGCACAGGTCAGATTGGATCCACAAAAGAAATTCTAAAAAGTGCTTTATGTAGGTGACCTGAAGAAAAAAAATCATGTATCTGAAGAGCATGGCTCAGAGATGCTTAATATTTGCAGGGGAAATCAAGGATAATTACTTTCTTGATGTTAAATTTCATCAGCTCATACAAATAAAGCTTACAGCTGCCGTGTAAAGGCTCTAAAGAAAATAGCTATCTTTCTCTATATCCTACCTGAATAGGAGCTGTAGGAAAGAACAAATGTCTGTCTCAGACTGGTCCAGTAAAAGAGAGGCAGAGAAGCCCATATTTAGCTTAATCTATCTACTGGATAGATTAAGTTATTCTGACAGAATTCGTATGAGGATTTGTCATCATCCCAAGGGGCTTGCTCTTCCCTTGCTGTATTGCCTATGAAGCCCACTGAGCTGAATGGGATCTAATGAGAAGGGAAAGATGACATTGCATTTAGGAAGAAAACTGAATGACTCCTGTGCCTTTTCAAGTGAGGACAATCTCTGAAAGCTTGAGGCTGTAGTCAGTGTCCTTGCAAATCATCCTCAGAGAAGCCTGCTAGCTGAGCCCAAAGCTTGATGTGATTGTCACAGCTCAGCCCCTATCCCTCACTTACAGCATGCCAGGTGGAGAAACCGGGATTCACAGATTGCAAAACCAGATGATACCACCTAATCCAGACATCTGTATAAGAGGCAAGAGATGCTTGTCCAGCCACACTTGCATTGAACTTAAAACTGAAGCAGTCACGTACCTGTTTTATGCACCACACCTGTACTTTCCATGTAGTCCCTGCTCCAGAATAAATGCTCTTGTAGGGCCTTAGTACACCCAGAGCTTTTACCTGCCCAAGCCTGTCTGCCTCATGAACAACCAGAGGGACGGGAGCATGTGAGAGCTTTTTCATTGCTAAGCCTCACAGGAACCAGTGAGAGGACGGCAGCTATTTATACCAGTATTGACACACATTTAAATTGCTTTCTGTGCCTGTGTGTAAATATGGATGTTTAATAATATACCAACATAGACAGAATATGTGTGTACACATTCATATGCGCACACAGAGTTATTATTTTCATGGGTTTAGATCTGCCTATGCGCTGAAAGGTCACCCAGTGATACCTGCTATTATACTAATATCTTCCAGAAGGAGTTCTAAAACCATTGTAGAGGAAGGGGCCCACAGACTATTTTTATTTAACTATATTCAACATAAATATATACTACAAAAGCTGTTGAATTAGGAGCTTCTGACCTACAAAGTATTTTGGGTGTTCTAGCAGCAGCTTTAAAAAGGGTATTTGGATTGTATTTTGGAAAGTTTTCTGTTTCTGTTTCTTGCATTCGTATGAAAACTGCCTTTGCCCAACAGTGGAAAAGTAATTTCTGTTTTATTTTTCCTTTAACATTTTTATTTATATATAGATATATAGATACATGCACATAGCAATATAAGAGAGAGAGAAATACCAGTATTAATGCACATGGTAAAGCTTCTGGAAGCCATCTACACACTGTAGGACCCACATCTCTTTTCAAAAAGAACCTAGAAATCTTAGATTCACTGTGATGAGGGAGTAGATCCTTAAATAAATTGACCAATCTTCAAAATAGTGCTGAAGTCTTACAGACATGTTTCACTTCTGACTGAATTTGACCCTGTAATCTAGAATATAACAGCAATAACAGCAAAGGAGAAGTGTATGGAGACAATTATCATTTTACTATTTCCCCAGCAAGGTCCACT
Organism: Ara ararauna; assembly: GCA_028858755.1. Lineage (NCBI taxonomy): Eukaryota > Metazoa > Chordata > Aves > Psittaciformes > Psittacidae > Ara > Ara ararauna. Next base: position 56,686,060 of record CM054380.1, on the reverse strand, counting down.
GCATCAGATGCTACAAAGGAAACAATTTTACATAGCTAGAGCAACCAGCCTGTCTTGCTCCTAACTCTGTGCTTGTGGTGAGAGAATATAGGCAGCTTGTCTTGGTGCTGAGTGTTACACTGGCATGTGAAGTGTGTCTGAACTCTTTCTGTTATTGTCCTCCCTCTCCCTGACTCGTCCCGCAGGAGCTCTCCTTAGCTCTGAGATGTTTGTCATCCTCATGCTCTACCTCTGGCTTGGGATTGGACTGGCCTGCGCTGGCTTCTGCTGCCACCAGATGCTTCTGATCCTTCGCGGGCAGACGCGGTACCAGGTGCGGAAAGGGATGGTGGTAAGAGCCCGGCCCTGGAGGGAGAACCTGCAAGAGGTCTTTGGCAAGAGGTGGCTGCTAGGACTTCTCATCCCTGTGCTGAACGTGGGAAGTGACTGCTGTAGGCAGAAAGAGAAATAAAATCCATGGGAACATGTGTGTGTATCCCATGCACACAACACCCTCCCTCTTCTCTCCCACTGTCTCCTGGATCACTAAAGAGCTGGGCTACTCCATCTCTCGGGATTGCAGTCTCTGTGGGAGGAAATGACTGACTATCAAACAGAATAAATTTAGCATATTAACAAGGAGATCACAAACCATGTAGATGAAGAATTACTGCAGCTTAGTAGTCACATCACTGCACCTGCGCATGTGGCAACAGCCTGTGAACTAGAAGAAAAATTAGTCAGACCCTTCTGTGGCTTCCTGCCTTACTCCTCTAGCCCCCAGCCTCATTAGCCACCCTGTATAGTCCCTAATGAACTGCAGCACGAGCTTCAGAGAGCTTGGGCTGTTGTGGTAGACTGCAAAAATGGTGTCTGTTCCATAGGAGGGTTTTGCAGGGTGCCTTTTTTGGCTCTTATATACTTGAGGTGACTTCATAGTACTGAGAAGCCTTTAATGACAGAACTGCAATGCAATCAAGCTGCCTAGGAGCAGGATATGCACATGGCTAATGCATCAGGTAAACCTCTCCAGAGGCTAGAAAATCAGGAAGAAAACAAAGAGAAATTCAGAATTTTTCATTTCTGTTCTTGATCTGCTCCCTATGCAATGAGATGTCAGGACTGCAGCTCTGCCACTTATTTTCAGCAGTCCTTTGCCCGATGACACAGTCCAGGCAGAGCTGCCCTTCTGACAGGGAGCAGCAAGCAGATAAATCACAATCAGACAGAGACACAAGGAGAGGAAACCGCAAAGGTGAATGGAAAGGCTGTGTCTGAGAAGCTGTGAAATGAGGCAGGCTATGCCTGCCTGGGAGAGAGAGAGAAGGAAGTGTGTATACACAGCAAGCTTTCAGGAAGGTGCCAGGAGCCCTGCTGATGTGTCTGAACCCTGATGCATCACCCTCTTGCAGGGGGCACCTGCACCACTAATGCTGTGAAGAGCTCAAAATCCCAGCAGATGGGGAGGTTTTCCAGCCGGTCAGGATGCTTCACTTTGAGCTATAACAAACAAAAAGATGTTTACCTTGGACATCCTTGCCACACCGTAGTTATAGGCTCTCCAGGGCAATTCTCTCTTGCACTGCTGCAGAAGGGTAAATTCATCCATGTTATAACTCCATTAAGGAGGTTAATGGAATTACTACAGGGATTAATCAGCCTAATGTGTTGGTTGTTTTCTAGCTGCAGCAACAGCCCATGAGATAAGTGCTGAGATCCTATGCTAATAGGTGCCTTAAGAAAGGATACCCTGACATCTCTACCAGGATCATAGTACTGGATTCCCCAGCAGCTGCAGCAGGAAGCCTCCATTTTGGCAAACTGCATCAGCTTATGTGGGCTGGATAGGAATCCATTGCTTCTCCTTAATAGGCTGGGGAGTATGTGGACAAGCCGTGAAAAATGTTATTTCTTCCCCAGAAACTCTCTCAATGCATCCCAGGTAGGGGAATGCACTTGCTTTCATTCTTGCATTTCTCATGAGCCAGAACAGAGGCGCTCATTCCTACAGGCTTTGTAACCATCTTTTACCAGTTGACACTTGCATACACGTTTGGATCAATAACAAACAAAGTCTATTGTGATGAGGAGAGTAATCATGAAAATATACTGGAAAAACCCTTAGCTGGATAATTAAAACATGTAGGATATATGTCCTTCCACATTACATGTGTTCGCATGAACACACTGCTGTTTCCATGTGTAATATGCTGTATTCCACCAACAGTGAGCAATAAAAAGTGTTCTGCTTTTTTATGTGAGCTGTATTGTGCTTTTTGACAGTTCATTAGCTGTCTCTGGACATTGGTTACAGCATACACACGGACATGTCAAAGGAAAAAGTTAGGATTTGTTTATTGGCCTTGCCAATAACTCATCATATGAGTTTGGACAAGTCCTTTCACCCTTTCTGCTTTAATGTAATGACCAATATAAAATGCATCTAATAACCAACTTGCAGACCCATTCTTATTTCTATTTATAAATTACACTATCAACCTCAACTGAAAGCTATAGAAAAATTAAGCTATTACCATCACCCACAAACAGCATCTCAATGTAAATTATTCCTTACTGGCACAACAGCATCAAGGTGAGCAGACAGACCTTGTCACTGGATCCAAAGCCAGCGCCTCATGCCATACACCTTGCCTTGGAAGGATTCCCAGGATTATTCTTATTCCACAGACTGGTTGATTCAGCTTCTTCTCTTTTGTCTGTTTCTAAAAGCAACAGGCTCCAAATATTTCAGCAGCAGCTTTCTCACATCAACAGAAATTATGGTTTGACACCCTTTGCTTTTGATGTTTGCTTGGCACTGCAGTCTCATGGCACACAGCACCTGCAGCCACACTGCCTCAGGCTTAAGCTCTTCAGGGCTGCATGCTGAAAAGGGCACAACAAACTCAAGAGTTTTGGTGGGGCACTCTGCAAGGACAGCCCCCACGCAGCACAACAGGATTAGCTGCCTATGGAGGCCATTGCCTCTTCACACCAGGGTTAGATTGCACCCTGCCCCTGTGTCAGGGTCACAGATGTCTGCCCTCACTGTGAAGTCTGTCCTTGCTGGAGCACAGGCAGACCCCAGTTTGAGTAACTGCAGGATAGTTCCACACAATTATTCTTTCTGTCAGACACGTGTTCCTGGCTGCAAATTGCTGTATCAACATTTTATGCAACTAAACAGTTTCTTTGCAGCAAGCTACTGGATGTCAGCAGTAGTGGTGGGACTTTTAGATGGATACAGCCTTTACAGTTATGATCTTCTGGGATGGAAAGAGCTATAAAAATGTAAAATTAGACTGACCCTGTATATTGGCTTATTTCTGTGCTTGTTCCCAAGTGTGTGGAGTGCTCTGTTTGAGGTAGAGTAGTGGTTCTGTGGGAGCAGTTGAGAGTAGCTCTAATTATCCAGCCACCCTGACATCCCTTCCTTGTCATTCTTGTGCAGCCACTTACAGAAATCCTTGGCAAGAAAATGTAACAAGGCTCAGTGACTGTGAACAGAACCTTTGCTCTTAGCTATGATTTAGTAAACAAAGGCTGAGCTCAATGGCAATGTCATAAATTCTAAATCTGTTCAATGGCTCTAAAGTTTCAAAAGGATAAATAATAAAAGCTTCTCATTTTCTGTGCTTAGAGAGCCATTACTTATTATTTGCATTTTATTACATAGCAGCTGCAATAACAAATGTATTTTGGAACATGATTTATTGTGACAATGTCTAAATACTTATAAATGTTTTAAAAATAAAACACTTAGGGCTTCTCTGGCTTTGGAAAATCAGATGAGCATCAATTCTCCCCTGATGATGCTAGTGGCTGAAGTTAAAGATTCCTGTTGCTCAAGATGTTGGACAGAAACTATAGACTTTTGCTTAGTGGCTTGTCTATTTTAAGTGTGGTTATTTGAAAAAAATGGTGGCACCTCTAAGGTCTCAGAATTCTGCCCAATGACAGCATAAAGCAAATTAGGGGATGCAACTGTGACTCAACACAGAAGTGTGATTTTATGTATAGTAAGAACCTCATACAAAATAAGTAGATGGTTTTCCTCCTCATACTACACTATTAGGCAGTGCTCAGGGCCTGCATGCAAAAGGTCTCCATTGAATGTCCTCAGAGATTCTAGAGTTAAAACATGAAGAGCCTCAAGCAATAAGGCACAAGGAACATATGAGAAAAAGATGACGTGAAATAGCATTTATCTTTCTTAAGAAATAGCCAACTAAAGGGAGATGACTACAGTCTAAAAATACCTGCAAGGAGACAGAATAGATGAATGAGGAGATTCATGAACTGTAAGGAAATAGCTGGAGGATGACGGGCAGTCTTGGATTGAGGAAAAGAAAAGCTGAGGTCAGAGCTTAGGGTATCTATCTTTAAAACAGACAGAAGAGAGCAATCAAAGAAAGTAGCCCCAGTGAGGGCAGAAGTGATTTGATGTTGGTAGGGATGATCGACTGGGAGCCATCAGGCGGTAGGAGGTATAACGACAGAATTCAAGTTATCTTCATTGATTGTTGACTGAATGGACACAATCAAAGACCAGACTGAGAAAACTGATTTCTAATCAATTTCTGCACAAAACACCTCAAATCCCCAGCAGAGCCAAAAAGGTTTTCTCTCTTGAACAGCAAATGATGTTACAAGCAGGACGTGCATGGGTAGAAGTCTTAAGTAGCAACAGCAGAGTCTTTATAGTTCTCTTCAAGTTATTTAAAGACTAGCCAGAACTGTTATGATTGGAGTAAAGCAATGGCCTACTTGTTCAGTAGAAATAAATAAAGGGAGAAGAAAATGTAAAGAATATGTGGAGTCTCTGTGCCCTGCTAGATATTTAAATCAATGGAAACACAACGTCAGATAACTTATATTAAGACAACTTATATTAAGGAACACTAAGATGTTCTCTAATAACTACATGTCCACATGGGGGTTCTCTGCTTTTCCAGCTCTTTTCCAGCAAGCTAGGGAATAAGGAGGCCTGACCAACAAAGGTCCACGCAGTAGCATGCATTAATCCCATGATTTTCTTCTCCAGGGAACACCTGTAACACTCAGAAAGATGGATTTGTCTGATAAAACTTTGATTAATCAAGCTGCTTACTACACCAAACACAATGATTGAGTTTTTGGAAATGTTATTGTCAAGGCAAAGATTTTCTCCTTTTCTCTTCAAGCTACGGTATAGGGTATCAAAAAAAATACCTATCATGTATCAATACATCTATACATGGGATCCATCTATCAATGTCTCTAAACTAGTATGCACTAGACTGCAATTTTATGAGTGCTCTAGCTGCCTTCCCTTATGTGCCATTGTCACTAACCATCCAAGGAAATAAGCCAATTTGTGCATATGAAGCCATGAAAGAAGGCACAAGAAAATAAAGGGTCTGACTACAGAAAGAAAAGGTGGCAAAAAAGTTTTACTAAGCTACCAGTGATACAGTTCATGGATATCTAATACATCTTTTAAAGACTCTGGAAACAAAGCTCAAAAAAAAAAAAAAATCATATTTTTCATGCCAGGAGGAAAGCTGAAATTTCAAATCAAACTGTAAGACCCAGTTTCTGACTGCCATAACTTGGGTTATAGTTTGGGTATGAGTTCAGGCCACCACCACCTCAGATCATTCCATTGCTTTAGGTAGTCAGAAAGTTGTCCATATAGTCAATGCAGCTGGCAGGCACAGTGAGCCTGATTAGAGCCAATGTCCTGCTGCAAGAGATGCCATCAGCTCAGAAAGAAATGTTACTATCTGGGCTGTCAGCAGCACACTAAAAGCCCCTTAGCTTGAGCAATGATCTTTCAAGTAACACAGAAGCTTTCTATCAGATCCAGGTTAGGGGCAAAAGAAATTCTGTAATCAGGTTGGAGGCAAACACCACATCTCTCCCTTTGACAACCTCTTTTTGGCTTTGTGTACTGACTGCTCCTTATGAATTAATGCCCAAAACTTGCCCAGTATCATCCAATCAGCTACTGGCATCTTCTAGGAAAGAATGAATTTCAGCAGAGGCTTGTTAAGTTACGTATTATGCTGACGGGAAAAGGGTAGGTAAGTGGGAAATATGTGAAGGAGGGTGCCAACCCTGCCTACGAATTATAGCATGATGGACAAACTCAATATAAACCTGCAGAATAAGATGGCAGCATTTCAGATGGCATATAGAGATGAACTTAAAGAAAAATAAATATATAAATAAATGAAAAATTACAAGGAGCCTTTTCCATGGTGTTCGGATGTAATAAAGACATGGAATATTATATTCAGCTTTGCTTTCATTAGTTAAACCAGACAGAGTTCACAGAAAAGCCGTAAATTATTAAGAAGGTGAGAAATGGATTTGTAAGGGGAAAAAATGGTTATATTTGTCTGGCTTAGGTAATTACAGCCAAAGTGGATGTGAGGAAAATGTGGCAACCATCCACGTGTTTTGGAGGGTGGGAGAAATAATTCTTGTTGGATAAACAAGCATCAACTAGAAACAGAGCTCAATTTGAGAAAAGGAAATTGCATGTTAACATCTCAGGAAATATTTTCAAACTGCAGTTCTTCCACTGTCAGCCTTAGAATAAGCTTCGGTTGGGGAAGCTGAAAACTTCACATCTAGGGAGCTGCAAGAACTGAAAAGGGCAAAGCATAGTGAATAGGGAACTGCCTACGTTGCTGGAAAACAGTGGTAGAAAATAAACCAGAGAAACTTCCACTTTTTACCTAGACAGTTGCTCAAGCTTAAGCCAAGAAGTGCTAAATACTGATCATACTCATCTGAGATTTGTTCATATTATTATGACCTTTTCCTATTCTGCATTGCACTTCTTGCCATCTCAGCTGAGTTAAAAGTATTTATTAGTACCAGTGCTTTATTCAATAGAGGTAACATGAAATACAAATAGTTGTGCAGATAAAGTAATTATATGCAGGGATATGTATTGAAAGAAGCATAAACTAGCATTTTGGTCTTCTCTTTATAAGGACAGGATCAAAGAATGTGATTCCTACATGGGTTCTGTGTGTAAATGCTACAGCAATGATTGACAAACAGCAGAGAATATTATCATTTTATATCCCTAAAGTAGTTTTCTATTCATTTATGAATTATATTTCTCAGCATTTCAATAGGACTAAGAGATACCCAAACTGCTTATGGTTTTACCCACTTTTGTACTTTCAAGTACTGCCTGAATGACCACTCTGTGTATGCATACTGAAGAAAACGTATGTGTATTCCTATATAATTTTTTTTTACCTTTAGATGAACAGTTAGGTATGTTAACTTCCATAACACAACTTTCAGATGGGTTGGAGAAACACTGCATGTTAAGAACTTCTGGAAATATCAGGACCCTTAAATAGAGGTCAGGGAGGGGGAAGGAGGGTGGTGAGCATGTGGCTACGTGGTACTTCGTTGCTGACTGGGTTTAAACTACAACATAAATACATGCAAACTGAGACATCAAATAGATTTAAGATCACTTTTGAATTCTGACATCATTTTAAGATATTATTTGTTCTTCACTCTTGCTCCGTCTCCCTCTCCTTACGAATCTAATACGAGGAAACATTTTTGATAAAACACAGTAGGTCATGTAGAAAAGATTTACATGGAAGAACTGGGAGACCTTCACAGTGTCTGAGAAATACTAAAGAGGAGAAAGTAGACATTTCATTAGCTCAGCTATTACTATATATGAATCAACTAGAATGACCTTTCATACTTGTTTGACAAAATTTACTTACTGAAACCCCAGTGGCAATGTAACCAATATGTAATTTAAATTTCCACCAAAAGCCTAAAATTGAGGTTTACATTTAAGTTGAAGTGTTAAGAGGCTCTATGGATTTTCAGTTCCCATAGGAAGTCCCTGAGGCATTCGAAGAGCATAACTCTGGTGGTCAGAAGTCTCCAGTACCACATGAGAGCAAGTAATCCTCCTGCAGTCAACTAGCTAAATGTCAAGTCTTATAACAAATGTGAATTTTGGGAGGGATGCTCAATCACTTGGGTTATGTAGGTACACAAATAGCAAGACTGTGCCCCTAAAGTTTCTTCCAGGCATACAAAAATTCCACTCATTAATGAACTACCACAGATTACAAGCCATCTGAGAGAATTATAAATCTTTATCCTGTCTTGAAAGTCAGTCCTTATAAATCCTATGTCCTGATCTTTTTCACCTTGGAATTTGACAAATCCCAGTGTCTCTCTAACAAAATTATGCCAACTGTGTAAACACAGATAAGCAAGCAGGACAGAAGCTCCATGGCTGAAGAGACAATAATGAAAATACTCAATCCTACTAGCTGCAGAGCACTGTAGCTCAGCGTGGAAAAAAACATTTGAGCATATTCTTAGCTTCAAGCATATTCTTAGCTTCAAGCATAGACATAGTCCCAATAACTACAGCTGCACTCTTCACACCTTTCATTTTACTCATGCGTTTCTCAGTTCTGTTGGTTAGGCTACAGTACTCAATGTCTTCCAGGACTGTACTGAGGGACTTTTTCTCATTTCAAATACTGATACTTTTTAGATACAAAATGTAGTATCTGATAAGCCTCCAGGGATTTGACCCCAGTTTCACATGTTGCATTACTACAGTTACATGAACAGGTTTACATGCTGGGGAGGAAAATGACATGTGTGGGCATAAATTAATACATGAGTGGGGCGAGACAGATGTCTCCTTACACAACAAAAGGTTTTTTTAGTGTCTGCAACACAGTCAGCTAACACTCTCTTCACTCCCCTAGCCTATCAACCTTGAGACACTTATAATGATTTCCTTGGATAGGCATAGAAGTAGAGATTTTAGTCCTCTATATTAGTTCCTTTCAGTTTTCCAAACCATAAGGAACCTGTCTTTATGCTCACTTGTGGAATATATTATGAGAAATTAGCCCAGTGAGTATATAGTTTAATTTATTAACATGAAATAAAATATAGGTTAGTATAACCACATAGATGCTCAGCCTTTAGAAAATCCAGCACCAGAAGCATGACAGCCCATAGCCATAACTTGTAATAAATACCAATATTGCAATTCTTATACAAGAAGCTTAAAGCACATTATAATAGGGAATAAGTATTGCTTTTTCATATTACAGCTGAGAAGATCAAAGTGCCTTTTCTTAAGGTGAGACAAGGAGCAGAGCCTGGGGCCATCTTAATTCCAACCTTATGTTATTGTTTGAAATATTTCATGCCGCAGTAGCAATGCTGGTGCCAAGTGCTTTTGAGCTGGGTACAATTTGCAGGATTAAAGCCACAAATTTAAGACTATGGCATACTTTCTGGCTGGAGGAAAGGGGAGGGGAGAAGAACAAGCACCCAATGAAAGCAGTGAATACATCTCCACCACCAAAATACATTTCTGCTTATACAAATGAAAAAAAAAACCTTTGTGGTTAAAAGTACTGCCTTCAGATTTTTAAAATGAAATCTGGAAAACTGCTTTAGGACACTGTGTGGATGCTTACCTTAAAATCTGTGAGAAAAATCCTTGCTAACATTGCTGTTCAGTATTCTTTCCCTTTCCTCTGCTTTTGTTTTCCTTCTCCTTTACTAACAGCTGCCACCTACTTATGGCATTAACTTTGTGGAATTTACTTCATCATTTTCCACTTTCTTTCCCTCAAATTGCTGAGATTTTAGGCGTCAGCCATATGGCAACCAGTTCCTCACTCAAATTTCTCTTATTTTATCTTCTACCTGATGAGACTATTTAGACTGCAGAAGAGGAATGGAAAATTACAGCGCATTGAGAATGGTATACAATTTAAAACATTTTGTTACGCCAACAAAATACTGAACATCAATAATAATCCCTAAAACACGACTGGGAGCTGATATTGCACATCCTAAATATCACATCTACATCAAGATCTTTTTTAAGTTAATAAGAAAGAGACCAGGGCAAATCTCAAAGAAAGGACAAAATCCAAAAGCGTATGTTAGACATGGCAGTACTATTGGTGCTCATTGGACATTAAATGTGAATACAATTGCCAATATTCATTTCCTGCTGTTATGTGTACTCAAATTAGAGCAGTTCTGACCTGGAGCTTGGGTGCCATGGAAATATCTGAGAAGAGTCCAAGAAGAATTGAGTGCTGCTATATTTGTTCTCATCCCAAACAGAAACAATTTCAGGCAGATAGACTTATTTTAGTCACATTTATATTCTGAAAGGAACTTAAATGGATGCAATAGCCCATTTACTGAAAAATGATGTGCTAAGGACTGACCTTGCACTAGAACAGGATGTGATAAAGAAATTACAAAAGCATGCCTGAAGTTCAGCTAAGCTGTGGTGAAAAATTGGGTGTTTTCCTCCCTTCCCCATACTTATGTAAGATAGAGGCAGTGGCCTATTACTGTTATTGTCATTATTGTTTCAGATAATAGTGAATATTTGCAGGACTACTGAGTGGTTGTTTGTTACTGAACCAAGTGCCAGAACAGTGAGATGAAGCAAGCATGCAGGTATTCCTCTAAGGTTTTCACAGGTGGATAACAGACTTTATAATGACATGGAACAGGAAAAACGATATCAGGGGTAATCTTGCCCCCAGGAATTCAGGATTTTCATTTTATTAGCATTCATCTGCTTCCACTCACCCAACTGAGCTCACTGACAAACTAACCCCTTTTGCATCCACTGGCAGTAGTGTCTCAGGCTGGTAGGTGTTTAGGTGCTGGAGAAGCAGTGGAATTTGAAAAAAAAAGCAAGCCTTAGAGACTTCAATAATACTTCCCATAACTTTGCTGGCTCCAGGATGAGGCAGAGGCAGTGAATGTAACATAGCTGGTTTAAGTCTGGCTGCGCTAAAAATGAACAGGGTAACAATTTCAATGTGCAGGCCAGTTTTATATTTGCATACCAGCCTCTCAAAAGAATAGATCCTTTGCCTTTAGCTTTGAGGCACATGTCCGGGCTGCCCAGCTTGATTCTGAACTGCTAGAAACTAGTCAGGGCCATTGGCATACCTGTGCTACAAGTCTCTACCCAAACGCTACCATTGCAGACCATAAGCGCTACAGCAGTAGACCCTCAGTGCAGTTCACTGCTCTGCTCTGTTCCAGTTTGGGCCGGCTGCAGCTCCCATTACACATCTGGAGGCATTTCATTATTCAGATTATTATCTTCAAACTCAGACTTGCCTTTCTTGCACAATTAGTGTGGAAACAAATGTTTCAGAATTCTTTCTGGCCATTTCTCACACAATTGAGGTCAGCAACACACTGTCAGATCTTCTCAGAAAGCATGCTGCAAGCACGGTCAGCAATAGGATGTCGAAAAGTGAGAGGAAATATCACTTTGATGAAGACTATCCTATTCTGGCTTTCAAGCATGTTTGGACACTTTGTATAGCATTATCATTTGCATGGGAGACAATGCTTAGCAAGAATACAAAACAATGGGCATTGCTAACATTCACTGTGGGTAAAACAGCTTTCCTACTGTCTACTCATATTTCACACTTCCCACGTGAAACACTGCTCATCTCACAAATTAGTCGCATTGAACTCTGCCTCTGGCAAATGTAAAGCAAGGCCTATCTGGCACAGCCATGTTTTGCAGCAAACAAAAACCTTACTTTTTTTTTTTAAATTAGAACTTTTAGGGGTATGATGAAAAAATGGTATTTGTACTCTTTAAGCTAGCAATTTTCTCAGGAGATGCTGTTTCATCCTCACTTACTCAGGAGCTCTCTATTAGTCTCATCCATTGCAGAGAACTGAGCAGTTCTGGCTGTCTATGCAGGCTTCTATTCTCCAGCATGAAGCGATGGAACCACTCATCAAAGTCGGGGCACTATTTCCTGTAGAGGCAACCCAAAACAATCCAGGAGAAGGAGATGAGGGGTAAAAAGAAACAACATCTTCCCCCACCCCAATAGTCCACATGACTTCTATTGTGCTTGAGATTCACTGAGAAACAAATGCTATGACTAATGCCGCAAAAGACTAAGCTGCCAGCCAAAATACATTTTCATTTCCAATAAAAACACAGGACTTTTCCATTGAAAACACGTAAGTTTTTCAAGCAATCCTATCTCTTAAAAAATGATAAGGACTGGTTTTCTGTCTGTTATTGGATTTCTCAGTCTTGGTAATTATAAGTGGCCTAAAAAACCCCCTTACTATTGCTATGGAAAAAAGGTAAGACTGCCTAAGTGGGCATGGTAAGAGGCATTCCAGTTCCATTAAACTACCTCAATTAATTTAATCGCAGTAAGAACAAGAAGAAAACAATGAAGAAGTTGATGAAACTCCCCTTTTGGCCCTGGAAAGCCCACTTCCTCCATTTCTTAGAATGTATGAGATGCAGAAGAAATCATTCTGCTGGCAGTGCTCCGGTTCAAGATGGAAATTACATTGCTGCAGTGCAGAATGGCAAAAGTATTTACAAAAATTTTTGTTGAGCAATTAGAAAAAAGCCAGATGCATTCCTTGCATATCATGACGACAGCTTGATTTCCACTTCAAAAAGTAATTCAGGACATTTGAAACAACAGCTATTAGCCATTAGCCATTTTAAAGTAGCAAGTCTAAGTTGTGATTGAAAATTTAACAGGTGCTAACCAACAAGCTCTCTGGACCATCAATACTACTTCAATGAATTTTAGACCACTAGGAAAGATTTCAGAAGGCTGAAGGGACGGAAGAACTAACAAGGCATCAGCTTTTCAGTGGGTAGGTAAACTGATCTGAATGAACACAGGCTGGACACCTGAGAGAAAATAGTGGAATAACACATAATTTGTGATTAATCAAGGACATATAAAGCAAAAAAAAAAAATGAAAGTGATAAAGCTTGTAAGAAATAGAGCTGGTCAAATAAAACAAACACCTTATTTTGATGAGCTAGAATTAAAAATTGGTAAAGGACAAAGCCAATACAGTTGTAACGTTTTACTTCTATTGGGCATTTAACAGTGTGCCACATGACACAGACTGAAGCCGGAATTATACAAATCAAATGGATGCTGCGGAATGCATTACAACTATGTTTTCTGAATTGTATAGAGAGATCTATTAAACACTACCTTCTACTCTTATTTTGAACACGGTATGAAATTGGCATTATTTAATATTATTTTTAATAATTAGAATACAGTGCAAAATTACCTTCAAAATCTAAAGACAAAAAAGTCTTGAGGAGAGAAGTAGAGGTAACTAATAAATGCAATTGGTCACTTATTAAAATCAGTTAGTTTTGCTTTCTGGCTGCAAACTGTGTTCAAAGGAATGTGGAAGCAAATTTAAAGGACAGTTCACCTTGCAGAAGCAACAGGCCCAAGGACGATTTAAACTTTCAATCTGATATCATGGTCCAGGCTGCAATGAAAATGAAGCAGAATAGCAGTAGGGAGGGTTGATACTGGACAACTCTTCTCGCAATCCTGTTTCGCTGTTAAAGTTACTGTTCCAATTAAAAATTAATTTAAATAATTTTAAAGGATCCAAAGAAGAGTGCCACAGATGAATAAAGGATTCAAAAGATTTGACAGCTTAATCGGTGACTTTAAAAAAGAAAGCTGAAGATTTACTTGTTTAGTTTGTAAATGCCTACATTGAAACCAGCATTGTCACAGCATGAGCTTCAGTTTAGCAGACAAAAGGCAAAAGATCTGACAGCTGGATACTCAAAGACAACAAATTCAGGCTCTATGTAAGAGGCACATTTTTAACAGTAAGTAATTATGTTTTGAACAATTTGGGTGGATTCTTCATCACTAGGAGCTTTCAAATCAAAGCAGGATGCTTCTTCTAAAAACACACTTTAGTTCAAACAAGAATTTGAGGAAGTCTTGGAAACTGCTCTACAAGAGAGCAGACTGAACACATGGTGTTCCCTTCTGCCTTCTGAATAGATTATACTGAAACAGTTTATCTCACAGACATACCTCAAAGGAAGCACAGATTTTAGAAAGGAAGAGAAATTGTATTTTGATCACTCTGGACCATGTAATACACTTGGGGTTATATGGCTGTGTTTCACAGAGGCCCAAAAGGAAATCACCCAGACACAGCAAGAGTGAACAGTTGTGTAGGGAGGGACCCCCCATTTCTGTCCCAGGAATTATGAGAACAAAAGCAGTAACAGCATGCTGTCTTCAACCTAGTGGATGCCAGAATTTTTTCATGCCAGAACATTGCTCAGCCCAAGCCTGTGAGGGTACTGCTCCTTTCAGGCTCTTTGTGTGTCAGGAGAAAGAAAACCAAGACAGGTGTAGTGCACCTGAAAAAAGCAACTCACATTTTTTGGCCTCAGTGAAATCAAGGTGAACAGGCCTGACATTCTGCAGATAGACTTCGCCATGTAAAGAAAAAGCTAGCCAGAATGGACAGAGACCTGAAAATTTCCTGCTTCAATTGTACCCATACCTTTTAATAACACAAAATTTGCAAACACGGAGTTTTCAGTCTCAGGGAATGAAATGACTTCAATTGACAGCACTCCTTTTTGGATTTAAAGCAGTGAGATTCAAATTATTGCCTTGTCTGGTGCCACGTAAGAACTTTGACCAGAATCTCCTCTACCTTAGAACAGGATCTCATGTCACAAGGCTGCTGGATATTCCCAGCATGACTGCCTAGTTCTCACTGTAAGAGTCATCTCTGAACAAAGAAAAAGACTGTAAACATGGCCACATTTTGAAAAATGTGCTTTGATGAAAAGCTGGAATACAGATTGAGTTAAAGAATGTTCTTCAAGAGAGAGAGTAAAAAGATCCTTACTTCACAATTTAGAACTTGCGCATACCCGGCTGACAGGATTAATATGCAGTGTAGGAGTTCACCCGCACAGACGGTGAGCATAATGTACAGTCATCACATAGAGATAACAGTTCCGAAGTGGAAAAATCTTTCCAGGTTGCTCATGACACATCTACAGCAATGGTCACCCATGACAATATATTTTTAGAGTTCTGTATAGCCCACTTTTACTCATGCTCCTCCCAGAGACCCTTTAATTCATAACCTACTGTTAAAACTCACTTGACTCTCTTCGGAGAGATAAATCGTAGTACCACTTTTGGATCTGCACTTTCCCACATGGGAAACATGCTGTTGAGGAGCTGTATGCAAAGCAACCTTCCAAACAAAGGACTTTGCAGTTTAACAGAACTAAAATAACCCACAAACTTTTCAAGTATAGACTTTATTTCATTCATGTTTCACAGTCTGTTTCTGTAAAGTTTTAGCAAAAAAGTCATGTTCTATAACAGAGTAGGCTACTGCATTCAGAGCTGGCAACAGACTTCAAAAGTACAGAAAAAGTTTACATTCCAACCAGAGCAGTAGAATTTCAAAAATACATAGTAAAAATAATCAAAAATACCAACATTTATTAAAACTTAATGGAAAAACAGCAGTCTGTCTGAACCATCAACCTACCCTGCCTGCTAGGTGTCAGCAGCAACCGAAGCCACAGCAGGCCATCTGACTGACTTTTTAGACTGGGACCGCTGTCTTCAACTAATCTGTTCAAAGTTTTGCTGCTTCAAAGGTCAAAAAAATTATCAGTAGGTTCACTACATACAGGTTTCCAATAAGAAAAGCTAATGTTTCTGCTCAAATCTACTGGACCACTTCCAGAGCCTACCCAGAATAAGGACCTGTTCGGGTCCTGATGTAGTCAACTAATTTTCTCAACACAGTTCGAAGCTAACCTATTTTATTAAATTGCAGCTAAGAAAGGAAAGCCCTTATTGTTTAAAGGTTTAGCAGGGCTTCCAGGAATAAAGGCAGCTAAGAGAAACTAAACAGAATGGTACTTGATGACATTATTTATCACTAGGGGCCTTCAACATCTTTTTTTCATAGATGTTGCATCAAGATTCGCAGTTATCTAGGGATATGGTTCCTAAGGGGCCCCAGATTTACATGTAATAGTTCCAGAGTGGATTTTTCTAGTTCAGCAAATACTATTTAAGTCTGGACTGATGCCCAGTAGGAGATTTCTAACCAGCTGCTGAACTTTAGTCACAGATTTATTGAATATGTATTTATGCAAATTATACCAGCTGAAAGGCCCATCAGCTATAAGCACACCCACATCAGCCCACCCTCAGTGCTTTCAGGGCAAAAAATACATGCGATTCTGTGTTGACTATGAGACATTTCTATCAGCTATAATCTCCTTAAGTCAAAAAGTATTACACTGCAAGGCTAGCATTTCCTTCCTTTTACTCAGAACAGTGGAAATAGGATGGAGGTGATCAGTAGAACCACTTTTTCTTGTCTCAGACAGCTAAGACTGGACTTCTTTTTTTCTGACTTGCTTTCATTTCTAGGTAGTCTATCATCTTGTTTTCTAGGACAATCAATTCCTAAAATACATATATTCTGAACTTCAATTTCTCCTCTCTATCTGATGGGTAGAATAAGAATTTTAGGAAAAGTAGGAAAGATATCCTATGTGTTTTCTCACACCTCACCTCTAGGCACATACAGGTATCCAATCAATAGAACTGCCTGCTACTGCCTCCTCTCCTTCCTGTAAGATCAGAAAAATCAAGCTCATTTTTTGGGATTCTTTCACAAATGGCCTAAGGTACCATCACATCACATCACATCTGCCAACTATTATCCGGTGCAGATATCACAACTGATTCCAAAGGAGCTACATCAGACATGACCTACATTATTGCACTGTATCATCCTGCCTTCCTGACTTCAGGGTTTGCTGGCTGAGTATTGCTATTGCTGTGCTGCAAGTTATGAGACATCTTAGTATGCACAACTATAGCATGCATATTTAAAAAAATACATGACAACACAGACTGTGAACACTTTTCTTTCAATCAATTCCCACCTACTGCACTAGTCTTGAGCAGGTGGGCAGGACACCTGGCAAGGCATAGCTACCAGTTTACTACAGCTCCATTAGGGTGAATCTGCCACAGTATTTCTCTCTAGGCCTATGGACAGTACAAATATGACTCAGATTTCTCCTCTTTGTGAGGTTTGTACAGCATTTCTTTTCAGCAATGTAAAAAGGGGAAAACCCCTTACAAGAGAGAATTCTCTAACAATTCCTCTAATGCACGTATTTGAGGAAGACTACAAAAGCACTCTCCGCAATCTGCAATATTGATTCTGAGAGGCATCAGGAAATGGAAAGGTCTTGTAACAAATCAGCAGGACATCCACTTTACTTTCTTTTTTTTTTACGAACCTGAAAGAGATAACAGGAGTGATCAAAGCATCAAAATACCCAGTCACCTAGACAGCATGACTTTTTGAAAATGTTGTCACACAAAAAGGATCACACCATAAACAATCCAGAGTCCTTAATGTTCTTAGGCAAAGTCATTCTTAGTTCTCTACACAGACTGCCTCTGAAAAAAGCCCTTCAGACTGGAGGGAGTGGCATAGTTAAGTGTCTAGATAAACTGAAATTAAATAAATGTCTGTAGAACAACTTACATAACATGACTACTGTGGATCTCTACTAGTCAGGCCTAATACCTTATGCAGACAGTAGCATTAGCTGTATCTCAAGGCAAGCAGGCTAGGAATGATATAAACCTACTTGGAAGAAAAAATGTTATGAGATTTTGTTTTTGGTTTGGGATTGCTGAGGGGTTTTTATGTTCATATTCAAGGTAGATACAAATTTTTGGGAGATAGCCAAGCTGACATCCCCGTCCCCCAGTATATTCATCTAATTTCTCTAAATAAAAAAAAGAGAAGGAAAGGACATGGGAGAAGGATCTGTTTCACCACAGACCATTTATGCTCCTTTTCCTTTCAACTCTGTTTATTTTTTAATACTTAGTTATCTGATTTCACAGGAAAAAAAAACCAACAGCTTATGCTTGTAAACTAAAGATACACATATCAAATAATATACAACTAATCTTGATGAATTAATCCTGGTGAATGAATATCTTCCTTGTGCTATTATAAAAAGAAGTTACTGCAGTCTTTAATAACAATGTTTAAATCTGTTAGCCACTGAGAAAATCCAAACCACTTGCCTTGTACACCTGTGAGCCATTAATAAAGATGGCTTTGGAACAAAACAAACACTTCCAGTGCAAGCCTTGTGATTTACACTCAAATTGTACAGACCAGAATCAAAAGTATACTCATCAAAACACATCATTTCACTTGGGTCCTAAGACACTCATGACACTGACCAAAGACTGCAATGAATACAGAATGCTAATTCAAATGCAATAAAACCCCAAAGCAAGACTCTGCTATAACAAAGGACAGCAACAGCCTAAAGGTACCACCCCACCAGCCTAAGTTCCCTCTCCTCAACTCCTTCCATCTAACTGCAACTGATGATGGTCTAATACTGAGGCCTGTTGTGCTTTTCCACCCTTAGAACTGACTATCTGAAGACGGAACCAGGAAGATGCTTGCCTGCGGAATACTGCAAATGACTATCTTTACTGCAAGAATGGGAACAGGCCAGCAGAGCACATCCAAGCTTACAGAATCCCAGGAAGTACATGAAGTTAGCATGGAGTTCAAGATTGCACTGTAGTAGCAAGCACCCATTCTGTCAAGACCCCACCAGGCTATTCAAGTCCCACAACTGGCTCTGATGACAAGTCATTCACAGCATGTCACTTTGCAAGTCCTGGACTCAGAAAATGCTCAAGTAAAAGCTTGAGACAGGAAGTAGGAGGCACAAAAATAACTTGACCAATAGCTACTATATATTGGGATAAGGGGGATCTGCAAGGTTACCATCAGCTTTATCAGATCCTGTTAGAGATGCTTCTAGCTCTGCCCATGACTGTGGAGCATTGTTCTTTATTGCCTCTATGAAAAGCTGTGTTTGATGCTTCAGTCGGTCCAGCTCAGCCTGAGTCACCTGGTTCTGATGAATGAGCTCCTTGGTTTTTAAAGTGATCTCCAGCAATCCTGACCTGCGTAGCACAACAAGTGTGTTCTGAAAGCGTCTGCATTTGCTTTGCTGTTGCAAGAGCAGCTCAGGGGTAGTGCAAATCTCTTCCGGTATCAATGGGGGGCTCCACACTGAAGACTGCATTGTAGTCTGTGCTGCACTCTCACTCTCATGAGAGGTGCACTTTGCTGCCTGCAGAGTTCCAAAAGGCAAAAGGGGAGTCAAACCCGGCAGTTTCTGAGTGTCACTAGAAACACGATGAAAACCAGGAAGAGCTGACAGTTTTCCACTAGTCACTGGAGTTGAAGAACTCTGCTGGTTAGACTCCTGAGGGGTCTTAAAGCTAACTGGTAGGTGGGAAAAAAGACTAGTAGGCAAGCCTGTGCTCCTTGGTACAGGACAACTCTCCATCTTGGGTGTTTCTGTGCAGAGTCGTTTATGGCAATTGGTTTCCTGACATTCTTCTAGATCAAAGAAGCGATCTCTCTTGCAGGGCTGTGGTGCTATTTTGGGATAAGAATTCAGGATGGGCAGGTAATTAGTGGAGTCATTTCTCTTTTTCCCAACAGGGTGAGGATTTATGGGAGGTGGGATTGATGGACGAAGAAAGACTAGCTGTGGCTGAGCTGGAATCACTTCAAAGGATGGCTGCACAGTCCAAGACTGGAGCTGTGATGAACTCCCCTGAGAAGCACAAACAGGGAAAAAGCAGAAGTCTTAACAAAATTGTAGAAAAGGATCAAAAAACCTTAAATTAAACAGGTGGACTGTGCCATTTCTCCATATTTGATATACACTGTCCAATTAATACATTCTGAACAGTTGTCCATCAAACTCATTCTTCTCTTTCTCCAACAACAGAGCATAGCCCTAGAATCAAAGCTGTAATCCATAATCCTTTTACTGTGGAACAACAGATACATTTAAAAACAATTCAATCTGAATTTATACATACTTTCCTAAATTAAGACTACAGTACATGCCTATATCGTACAATGCTTACGTAAAAGTTCGACCTAGACTTGGGCTCAAACAACAAGTGCACAGAAAAGTTGAAAAAGAATTAAGCATTGTGGCTATATTTTGAGTCAAAGAAAGACTGTACAGACATTTTAGGAACAATTCAGACTCCTTCTTTGTTGAAAGGCAGCACTCTAAACTTGTCAATTCTATTCTTATAGAAAGCTTTTGAAATGGTTATTCAATAAAGACGACAGCTGTTCAGTAAATTTTGCAATCTTAAGTATAAAACAGTTTCAATACATTTAAAACCATGAAGAAGAAGAAAAAAGCTGAATATCAACCAAAGTAAGGAAAAAAGCCTTTTGTAACCCTCGAGCAGTTTAACTCCATAGCACTGGTGATATAGTGCACACTAGTGAACCTTAAAAGCATTATATTTTAAGAAAAATACCCAAGTTTTCACTCTCTCCCACAAGCCATACTCTGCAATATAGGAGAATACATCCATTTTTACAAGACACTATCTCTTCCATCTTCAACACATTACCATGAATCTTCATGAGATCTTCTGGCCAAAAAGCATACCTGCTTTTCTCCAAACATGCACAATGGTCTAATAAGAGATACCATTTCTTTCTGAAGCAAAATTTCACTTCTTCATACATTTAAGTCGTTGCCACTACAATTAATATAATATACTGTCACCTGCTTTTCCAGTTCCTTATGACTTGGAGTGCTAGTGGCAGGCCTGCTGAATGCACAGGTTTTAGTGCAACAACATTTTACTGGGTTTGGAACTATACTGAGCCACCTGAAATGCACCTCCTTTCCCCTAGTCTCATAAAATTTAAACTGGAAAATGCTACCATTTCTCCCAGTAAAGGACTTGAACTTGTCACAAGCAGGTATTATGGAGATGAGATTCAATTACCTAATTCTGACACAGAATTTCTTCGGTTCAGTGGGCAAGACTCTTACGGAATAGAGGTAGAAAACAACTACCTGAAAAAATAAGTATTACCTTATCACAGAAGACAGGGTAAATACATTCAAAAGAAAAGTATCTGGAGATATCAGAAGTATATAAATACTGTGGCTATACAAACCCAGGACTGAACATGCAGTCTTAAGAAGCAAGGTTTTGGGGTCAGAATTTATCATTTACTGCACAACCATGCAGTATCTAGCACAGCACAGCCCTAAAATCGTTGAAGTGAGAAGAGCTGTGGTAGCTGTTTGGTAGCTGTTTATCTTGTTCTGTTTTCTCCTATGTCTGTTATCTACTTTCTCCCTTGCAGTCATGCTGCATTCTGCTCTTGCTCTCCTACCTGAAATCTCATTTCTAGTAGAGAAGGACAGGCTTATTTTATTAATTCTGCAAAGTGTTGGGTCTGGGTGTTTTTTGGGTGCTGTGGGAGTTTTTTGGGTTTTTTTTAATGAAAGCTAACATCCCGCTCATACCAGTGTAACTTGTCTAAAATGCCTTCCTACTTACTAAGGAGTTTCACAAGAGTTACAGAAACCTTGACCGCAAGCAGTGCTGCGTTCCAGGGAATTAATCCCTGCTTGATTTTTTTATTTTTTAGTAACATTATTAGCTGTTTACACTCTGAAATTGGGACAGCAGGTAACCACCACTGCGCAGTATCACAGTGGTTCTAAGGCAGAAGGATGATGCTGACTGAAACTGATAAACAGCAGTAACTGGATGCTGGCTTTTTGGTTTTGGCTTTTTTTTCAGCCCAGCAAGCCCAACTCAGGGCTGCGTTGAAAAGCCCATTTTAACAAGATATCCAGCATGACCACCTGAGGTAACTAGGCATAAAGGAAAGAGGCAGAAAGACACTTCATTGTTATTATTTTGACCTGGACTTACTGCTTTTGTTTATTGCAGCAAACATTTTTCAGTTCAACATTATTGTCCTTAACCATACGTAATTAGACTCAGAAGTTATGATGCACTATCAAAAGAATGGAGTCTGGTAATTTTACCCACCTCCAACTCTTACCCCCAAATTTCCTTTTTGATACACTACCAGTTTTTTTTATATTTTTTAAGACTTTTATATATATATATAAAAAATATACATATAAAAGCTACTTTGTATCAGCTACTTGTCCTAACTGTTTGCAACACAACCTGGAGTTTAACATTAGACTACCCCTGCAATCGGTGTTTTTTGAGCTCTGCAGGGCCAAAGGCTATCAATCAGCCTTTGGTGAAGCTTGTCTACTCCCTGTCACATGAAAACTTCAGTATTTGTTTACACAGTATTTTGTCCACACATATAGGAACATGACTATAAAATTGTTTCTCGCCAAAATAAAGCACAATGCTCATAGATCAGAACCACAGAATGGTTAAGGCTGGAAAAGACCTTAAAGATGACCTAGTTCCAACCTCTCTGCCATGGGCAGGGACACCTCACAGTAGACCATGTCACCCAAGGTTCTGTGCAAACTGGCCTTGAACACTGCCACGGATGGAGCATTTTCCACTTCCTTGGGCAACCTGTTCCAGTGCTTCACCAACCTCACAGTAAAGAACTTCTTCCTTAGATCTAACCTCAATCTTCCCTGTTTAAGTTTGAACCCATTACCCCTTGTCCTATTACTGCAGTCCCTGATAAAAAGTCTTTCTCTGGCATCCTTGTAGGTGCCCTTCAGATACTGGAAGGCTTCTGTGAGGTCTCCATGCAGCCTTCTCTTCCCCAGGCTGAACAGCTCCAACTTTCTCAGCCTGTCTTATCTCCCCCACAAATGCATAATCTGTCAAAGACTAACAGAAAACTGTATTTGTGTTAGCATTGTCACACTATATTTGAATTGTATAGGTTTTGCTTGTTGTCATAACAGATTCAGTAGAAAAGGAATCATGATATATATTAGTTTTTCCTCATGTACTCTAGTAAAAAAAAAAGCTGAAGAACTTTTCCTCTGCTCTGAAAACACGCATAGAGAGCAAGAGGTCTAATAACGCGGCAATACTTTGACTTGGAGCTCTCCTATCTTCTGTTACAATGTAAACACTACCAGTCTCAGGGATGAGTTGGAGGGCAACAGGTAACAAGATACTGGAAGACATAAAGAGGGACTGTAATTGTTGCAGTGTGAGCTATCACATGCAGCTAAGAGAAACAATTGATAAAGTAAAAATACCACACCTTCAGATACAAATTTAACGTTTTCATTTGTAAACATTCTGGATTAGCATTTCCCACTGTACATAAAGCACATCTAAGGTGTAAGAACTAAGAAGCAAAACCTATCATCCTATTTTATCATCTTTACTGAATGAAAAAGAAAATACCAGCTTTCAAAAGGAAAAACCACTCACTTTTTTGGTTTACTCTCTGGTGCTATTAACATAACATTCTTAAAGATCTATTTTTTGTGGAACCTCTTTAAGACAAAAAGGTTTAATAGATGTAGCAGAGCTTCTCCCTTGCACATTTTTTTCATCTTAGCGATTCTAACTGTCACAATAGAACTTTTCAAGTTACCAGTTACGGTCTGGATTCCAACAACTTTGTAAAATCTTTGAGAAAGGAAAAGTATTACAATAAAGAACATACAATACTTTTCAGGAGATTATTTCTTCCCTACCTGCTTAACTAACACATTTTTCATTACGACCATAGGAGAAAGTGCAGGAAAGGAGTTGCCTGCGGCCATTGGGCATTGCCAAGGCCCATCCTCCACGTTCCAACACGACGCATTCAGCATGTCCTCCGAGTCAGTCTGTTCCATAGCACTCAGGCACTCTGAACTTCCATCTGCCAGATGTAGAATTCAGCTGTTAGTTGTTTCACATGCACCATGCTTGCTACCAACTTCCAGTTCCACTATTCTGCTTTCTTTCAACCAAGACACAAACAACAACAAAGTTCAGTTCTGGAACACCAATAAAATTAGACCTGCTGTGACAGCTGTCAAATAGCCTTCAACAAAAGGCTTCATATTTCAGGCCAGTCCTCATGCAAATACTGTCTCCCCCAAAAAAAATTGTTACTTTTTGTTCTTTCATATTTAATCTTCAAAGGACTCCACACTATCATGAAGATTGCTCTAAAACATGAAACTATGGGCTCCTGCACTGCACAGCTAGTCTGTGCTGCAGGCATTTTGTGTCTTGAAATCTTCTATCTCTCACAAAAGCTTTTTTTTTTTTTCTCTCCTCTTTTTTTTTCCCTTTAAAAGCCATCTCTTCACAGGTTTATTGAGTATTAAAATGGCACACTGTGTCTACATTTTACTGATGTTATAAAAATTACTCTCTGGTCAAATAAGAGAGATTAGGCAGCATAGTCCAACAGTTCATTCATCACTGCAAATAAAAAAAAGTAATTTTGCCATCCCCACTTCTAGACTCCTAAGTCTAAGAGTCTTCCATTTGTTTCTTTATTAGGCACATTTTAAATTCCCATGCCATTCAAATTCACAGAAAGAACTTTATAACTACACAAAGCTCTACTCCAGAAGAGTTTGATGGTATGACGATTGCAGATGCAACCTGTTCTATACAGAAAGGCCCTCTCAGTTAATAAGGCATAAATGGCAAGGGGCTAAGAGACAGATTTGTCAAATATGACTAATAAAAGCAAAGTCTGAGCAAGATAACACACAAAAGTAATGCAGTGATTTTCTAAACCTGAATATCCAGAGTCCTTGTCAGATTCAGCTGCCGCCATGCTTAAGTGCTGGTTCAAGCTCTTCATTTCCATCACTTTGCCCAGTAGTTCCTTGAGGGTCTCAATAGGTGACTATTTTGTCTCCATGCTTCCATAGTGCTGCAGGCAGTTTTTAACACCTTTTCCACTGAAGAACTACAAAATAGTTAAGAACAAAAAGGGCCTTTCTCTGAATCCAAGGGAAGTTCCATCAGTATAAGACAACAAAGGCAGCCATAGTTGTCCTTATGGAAATCTGGTTATAAAAGGTTTGCTGTATCTCTTAAACAATCTGTAGAATTCTATTAAACTCCCAGCTTCACATTTGCTATGTTTCTCATACATTTAGATTAGCAACACTTGCCAATGAAAAGACAGTTTATTCCCTGCAAAACTCTCTAAACTATGCATGTTTAATAATGCCCTACAGAGTAGAAAAGATGGGCAACAATTCTGTGTATCAACTAACACTTTACATTGTAGAATCTTCCGGACTGAAATTTTTCATCTCCCTTAGGCTGATTTTTTTAAGTTTTGGGAAAGTTTCCATGGTCCAATCTTTCTAGATTTCTGCACCAACTACAAGAGAACATGGTATAACTGTTAAGCCCTTTAGGGTGGGATAAAAATTGCCAAAAAACCTAAGGCATAGGAAGGAAGAAATTAAATAAAGCAGAAATATACTAGATATTTAAAAATTCTTTATTTTTTCCTACTGCTGTGAATGCCATCAATGAATCAAAGGTATTTTAGAAGTACTGAAGACATGGATGCACCTCTCACATTCAGCTCCTTTCTTCAGTGGTTGAGCAAGTCAGAGTACAGTACAGGTCAGTCAATTTTACTGAAGTACCTGAAGCAGAATCATGTAATACTTACACTTACTGAGTGAAGTACATGATAGATTCATCTGGAAAGCACAATGAGTAAGTAATTTCTAACTCCATTATTAATTCTATCAGACAAGGTAATAATTCCTTAATGTACACACAAAACCTGGGAAATAGGAAGGCAATTTCTTGATCTGCCAAAAACGTAACGCCAAAGTTCAACAACATAGGTAACCAAGATAAAGTAGGAGCTAGAAAGCATATGGTTGTTTCCTGAAATTAAATCAATGCCCCTCTAAATCAAGTGATATAGTTACCTATCTCTTTTCACACTGCCAGCGAGCTAATTGGAGACCTTCAGGACAGAAATATTTCAAATTATCCAAAGAATGAAATATAGATATAAAATTAATGTACATGCTTCTCCACCCCTAAAAAAAAGCAAAACAAACTAAAGGCCAAAGGCTATTTATAAACAACATCTTTTTTTCCTCCCCCAAGAATTTAAAGTTACTCAGATAAATTTTTGGAGATAAAAATTGCCTATCTCAGGGACTGCATCCCAGAACAAGTCAGCTGTGCTGGGTGAAGCCCATACAACAAACAGATGAACTTGCAAAGCTGTGGCTTTGTTAATACAGTCTGTTTCACTCTCAAGAGTAAAGTAGGTCATCCCAAAAAAGAAAGCAAGTGATCAGAGAACATGCTGGGGCTAAAGAAATCCATACTGCTAAAAGCACAACACATATGATACCTGCAATGCACTCCTACGGGGAAATGCCCTCTTCTTCCCACACCCGGAATGAGATCACTGGAAAGCTGAAACTAAAAGCTATGAAAATGTATAGCTACATTGTGGCCTCCCATACTACAGACTTGCCACAACATGCCAATGCTTCCTGACAGCAGGCAGAGTCTAGTAAGGCAGAGCAAAGTTTCTGCTTCTATTAAAGAAGGTAGCTGAGAGTTTGGCCAACAGACAAATGACAGAATGAAGTGCAGAAATAATTTTTAATATTTGTAGAGGTTATTTTCCTATAAAACAACCCTTTGAAGTTCTGTCTTATGTTAGGGCTGTACATTTAAATTGCAACTACGGTAACCCTGGAGTCTGCATCAGTCAGACCAGTAGTCCATTAACAGCTGTATCCAGTGCAAGCTACTACAACTGACATTGCAGCAGGCATTCTGGAATAACCTACGCTGAAAGACAAGTTTCTTCCTAAGGTCCTGACAACTGGTTGTTATTCTGCTCCAAGAACTCAAGCCTTGGCACCTCCAGTAATGAATTCTATACATTAGGTGTAGTGCTGAGCTTGTAGGGCAACTGTCTATGTTACTACAAGAAAGAGAGGATAATGGTCGGTGGAAGGGCATTTCCTCAGTAGCTACTTGCACCATTTTTACTTTCCATCTTCAGTCACACCTGCTAACAGGTAGGGAGTAAAGGTAACTACATAAGAGCAAACTAAATGCGATCCCTGGAATGGAAGATGAAGCTTAAAGTAAGGTTTAAGTCCTGATCCACGTTTCTGCTACTCAGGCCTTTCCAAAAGGTTTTTTAATAAAGTGGTATATATTGATGCTAATCTCAAAAAAATCAGAATTAAAACCAGGACTAGAAATTAGGATAAGAACACACCACCTGCTAGGGAATCTTTGGGAAGGGGCTGACACACCGTCGTCTCTTCCCTTATGGAAAATAAACCAAAACAGCAACAAAACCACAACCGAAACCAAACCAACCAGAAGGGCCACTCTCTCCAGACGCGGGCGTCGGACCGCTCCTGCCTAGCAGCCCGCCCAGCAGGCAGGACCGGCAGACAGGCGCACCACCGCGCACCGGCACAAAGCACCGGGCGCCATCCCCGACGCCTAGGGCCCTGCTTCCCGCCGCAGCCGCGAGAGCTGACCCTACCCGACTGCTCTCCCGGCGCTTCGCAGGTACGCAAGGCCCGGCCGGCGGGACGCCCTCGCACTGGACCTGGCGGGAAGAGAGGCCTCCGCGCAGCCAGGCCGGGACACCAGCTTTCGGGACCGGCCCCCCGCCCCGCCACACGGCGAGGCGAAGCGAAGCGGACGGCGAGCCCCGCAGTGACCACGACTCCCTCACGGCCACCTTCCCCCGCGCCAAACCACCCCTCACCTGCGGGCGGACCACCACTCCGCGAGCCCCGCTGGCCGCGCATGCGCAGCACTCTACCATGGCGCACAAACCTCCTCACAGCCCGGGCAACACCACCCCGGAAGGGGAAAGCCGCGTGCCGCGGGCCCCTCGGCGCGCATGCGCGCTGGGCTGGCCGTGTGCCGCTGGGGTAGTGAGGCGCCGCCGTCGGGGCCCCATGTTGGAGTGGTGTTGGTCTGTCTAAATACTGTGCAAGAGGGTACAGTCCAACGCTACAGAGAAGCTTAGGCTTTTGTAGAGCTCCTCTCACTCCAAGAATGGGAGATGACAGCAAAAACATAAGGTGCTGATAGCCTCTTCCAACATGAGGAAAGCAGCACCAACGAGGTCGAGAAGCTTTAAACTTATCTCAAAGAGGGAAAACACATCAGAAGGAGGAGCTGTTATGAGTAAAGGATAGCCTTCTATGTGGCTGATAAATATGAGATAGTGAAAGAAATACAGGGATTTGCTTTCCATGAACTGCGTATAAACCAAGGGCAAATAAGTAAGGTGAAGTGAATCCTCTGGTTCAATGAGTACAACTTGAATAGCTATTTTTGTTCTGAGAACTGCGCCCAGAAGCCTCAGAATATTTTGCGTTTGGACATGAAAGCCATTTCATTAGAGAAAACTGAAAGGCTGTGTGAAAGAGCTGAGCAAAGACAACGAATTCCCTGAACAAAAATGAATGAAAGAAATCCATTGTTACCGTGGTCTTGTTAAAGAACCGGAAACACACTGAGTAGAAAGATCAACATGATCTAATAAATCCCTGAGTGAAAAGGAGAAGGGCCTTTAATCTCAGCATAGTCTCATAAATAACCTATCAAATGCAAAAGAAAAATGTCCAGGATTAGGTGAAATGATGCTGTCTTTTTGAAATTGTGACACAAAATGGATTCCAGTCCAAATCATCTGAAGTGCTGTGGGAGAGCACTAGTGACACATACTCCTAGGATGTAGTTCTGAGTATTCAAATGCCAAAGTTGGCTCTGAGTTAGTCTGAACAGTACTGTGAGATGTGTGATCTCTAGGCTGTGGGTTTGGATCCCTTGCTGTTCAGGAGGTTTCGATACTGAGGAAAAGCATGCTAAGAATGCCATTGCATCATGATGCTTGCTCAGGCAGGGTCCTGGTTTCCTTATCCTCAGAAACAGCCCTTACATATCTCCAAAGAGACCAGATTTTTCAGGATGTGGAGTGTGGGTGCTCACTGAAAACAGCTCCTCAGAGAGTGAACAGTCTCTATTTGGGACAGATAACCTGCTGTTCAGCTGAGGTGATTGAGAACAGATTTGGAATTTGTGATACCAGGCCTTCATCCAAGGGGCAGCAGGTAGGAGAACTGAAATGCTGTACTGTTTGATGGAGAAGTTTTTTTGGATAGTCAAGGTAAATCTCTGTTTTAAATACACTACATCCTAATCACCTGAATTCTCCATGAATTCAGTTGAATTAAACCTTAGGTTTTATTGGGCATTATCACTTGAATTCTCTTGCTCCAAAATACACTTTTTTTTAGTGGTTTTAATAATATTTTTGCTGTCGCCCCTTCTCTGCCTTTTCCTTTCATTTGATTCTTCATTAATGCAAGGTCTGATTTACTGTGTGTTTTCAGTGGTTACTGTCAGTGGCAATAGGATGTTTTCCTTTTTTCATGTGTTGCACTGTGGTTTGTTTCTTTATCCTAACAGTGATCACTTCAGCAAATAAATACTACCTTTTTGTTCACTTCCCTGTTTCTTCTGGTCATACAGCAGGAGAAGAGAGAGTGAAAAGAATATGGGTAAAGTATGACTGCATGTTTACTCATTTTAGGTGAGTAAACATGCAGTCAACATATTTGCTCACCTAAACTGAGTAAAAATGCAGTTTACTCACCTAAACTCTTCAGTGAAAATGTTTCAACACTTCCACTAAAAAAAAAAAAAAAAAAAATAAATAAAGTGTTGAATCTCTTCTTCCAGGAGAAGATGCAGAAATCATCTTTCATGCCTTAAGGGGGACAACAGCAAGTATTTATCCAATGAGGCAGTTAAATAATAGGTCTTGTGTGGTTGCTGAACAATTAATAAAGGTGTTGATGCATGGGCTTCATGAATGCCTGTGGTACAGAGAATCTTTTGTCCTAACAGCAGTAAAAAGAAATGTTTGGCAAACTTAAGAAGTAAAGCATAGCCAGGTTAGAAGAGCATGGTTTCATTATACATTGTCTGAACTGGAGAGGTTAGGTGTTTGTCTGAAAACACTGTGTACTCAATCTTTTTCTTCATATCCTCACCAATTTATTTTGCTATTACCCGCAAAATACAGTTTAGTAGATACTGCATTGCATTAAGTTAGTCTGCAAATAAATAGCTTTATTCATCTCACTTTATTGAACAACGTCTAACTTTTATGGTATTTTGATACAGATATCTTTGTTCTTTCTATTATCCATTTGTGTAATTTCAGTGCATTAATAGAAGAATATTGTTTAAGCGTTGCCTCTTGAGTTTTCTTTGGTTTCAACCGAAGAATTAATGCCTGTGGATAAAGTACTTGCTTCACCTTTCAGCAGAGGGACACTAAATCTCAAATGTGTTTCCTTTTATTCTGGTGTTAGCTGTGTTGTTGGACATTAAAACTGTGTTAAAGCTCAAGATCTGTTTGAAAGGACATTCCACATGTGGGTTTAGTTAATAATCAATATCTTATTTAATAAATCTCAAAGCATCAAGGAGATACTGTGTGATCGCTTGTTCTGACCTGTAGTCTATCACAGGTCATAGAATTTCGCCCAGCAGTTAACAAGATTTTTCTCTAATGAAGGTGTTTTAGCAATGGCTTGTTTTTCTTCTACATTTCAACTTTATCTAGCTGTTTCCTTTTCAAAGTACGTATCTTTCAGATTCTTGTACTAATCTGTAACTTCATCTTTACCATAAATGTCTGCAAATTAAGGGAAGGCAGAATGATGATAATTTAACATTAACAAATGATTTGTAGAGAAAGCATATCAAGAATAAAGCACCTTTGATACTCTTTACACTCTTCTGTACCATATTATGTTGGAGGAGAAGAAAGGTGGATTTAATACCTCTTAGACACTCACAGACTCTTGGGCCAGCTGAGGATTTCGGGAAGCTATGCAGAAGAGCAGCCCTGGAAACCACTTTTAATCTGTAGAGCATCAGACCATTTCAGCAGGTCAGAGTACTTTGGAGGGTGTCATGTCCTTTCATACTTCCTCACTTCCCCAGCACAGTTATCATCTCTCTCTGTCTTCAATAAAGCCTGCAGCATGTGGAAAGCTAACAGGGTGTGGAAGGATGGTTCTACTTAATTGGTGCAATGCCATCAGGGAAATCACCTCATGATATTGTTAGTTTCTGATGGAGACATCTATAGGATTTATAGTGTTGTCACAAAGGAGCTACCGTTTACTCCAAAATAGGATAAATGTCATGTTTTCGTAGAGATCGAAAATCATTTGGGTTTGTGTTTCAGATGGGAGGTGATCCTGCCCCTGTACTCTGCTCTTGTGAGACGTCACTTGGAGTATTGTGTGCAGTTCTGGTGTCCTCAACATAAAAAGGACATGGAACTGTTGGAACAAGTCCAAAGGAGGGCCATTAGGATGATCAGGGGACTGGAGCACCTCCCATATGAAGATAGGCTGAGAAAGTTGGGGCTGTTCAGCCTGGAGAAGAGAAGGCTGCGTGGAGACCTCACAGCAGCCTTCCAGTATCTGAAGGGGGTCTATAGGGATGCTGGGGAGGGACTCTTCATGAGGGACTGTAGTGAGAGGACAAGGGGTAATGGGTTCAAACTTAAACAGGGGAAGTTTAGATTGGATGTGAGGAAGAAATTCTTTCCTGTAAGGGTGGTGAGGCACTGGAATGGGTTGCCCAGGGAAGTTGTGAATGCTCCATCGCTGGCGGTGTTCAAGGCTGGATTGGACAGAGCCTTGGGTGGCATGGTTTAGTGTGAGGTGTCCCTGCCCATGGCAGGGGGGTTGGAACTAGATGATCTTAAGGTCCTTTCCAACCCTAAGTATTCTATGATTCTATGATTCTATGTTGATGGTTGCTTTGGGAGCTTTTCTTGTCATCAGTGTCGTCAGTGTCAAGTCTGATAAGGCCATCTCTGTCGTCTCTTTTATATGTATTGTAATTTGTCCAGTGTCTTCATTTCTTTCTGTTGCATCTTAATTTTGTGAACCTGAGAACAATGATAAGTATCTTCACATTTTCCATGGCTTCTGCATTCCTGCGTTATTTCTAATAACCACTGGGTGTCGTGTGTCTCATTCAATTACGGTATATAGAGAAGGTCAAACTGGGTCCAGTCAAGGGCTGCCTCTCTCCCTTTTTTCAGGATTAAAAGGACTATCTTATATAAAATTACAATTAAGTAGTCCCAAATCTTACGTTAAACCAATTTTATTTATATACCAAAGGCAACAAATATGAAATAGGGATACTACAAACAAGAGCCTAATTCTCTACACTATTCCCAATACCATTCACCCAGTTGACTGAAGGACACATTGGTGAAAAAAGCCTAGGATGTCAGTAATTAAAGATGCCTTAGTAACATAAATGAATAATATAGCAGAATTAAGGCTGCACTGGTGATTTCAAATCTGTATTTTCTTAATTGATGGGGACTATATTAGAGAATATTATTTTGAGACAGATTTGGGCCTATTATTTCCTATCATTTTTACAAGCAAATAGAAAGACAAGAATTCATTACTTTATGTGCAAGGATAACAAAATAACCTCATGCAGAAGAGAATTTGACCCTTGAACCCTCAATACAGACCTCTGCTAGGCAGGATTACAGACTAGCCATATTAGTTGCACATAGAAGGATTAAATTTTCTGTGGACTAGTCATTCAAGAGATCATATGATATGGTAACATTGATACAGCCATATGTTGTGCCTCATAGTACAGATAGATGAGCCAAGGATATAGACTGGACATAGGCTTTCCGAGAAGCTCAGATGCCACTGTGACTCAGTTGCGTTCCCTGTAGGCTTGTTGGCTGCATTCATCTGTTGCATGTGGCTTCTCTTAGTAGTGGTTGAGGCTCTGCTTAATGATATGATGGTGAAACGTTCAAAATTACTAGAGCCATTTGAAGACAAATATAGAACAGGCTCTTGGTTCACAGGGCAAAGTATGTTCCCATGTTCTAGGGGACAGTAACAGGATCTATCTTACCTTTAACTTACAAATCTAGGCTGCACAGTCTGTGACAGCAAAACTGAACTGAATATTTGTGTCCAAGGCTATAGGGATTGTCAAGTCTTCTAGGAGAAGATCAAGAAAATGCTGCTGAGTGCTGACTTTTCTAGTGGCCTGTGTATAGAGTAGCCAAATATGAATGGATTTTTATGAGACTAGAAGAAGGCAGTGCCTTGATGTAGTACTCCCCGGAGCCTTGGGCGACATGGTCTAGTGTGAGGCATCCCTGCCCATGGCAGTGGTTTGGAACTGCACACCAGCCCTTCCTTGTTGGTGAGGACGAGGTCAAGCATGGCACCTCTCCTTGTCGGCTCCTCTATTACTTGCAGAAGGAAGCTGTCTTCCACGCAATCGAGGAACTTCCTGGATTGCTTGTGCCGGGCCATACCGTCCCTCCAACAGATATCAGGGTGGTTGAAGTCCCCCATGAGAACAAGGGCCTGCGAGCGTGAGGCTGTTCCTATCTGTCTATAGAGTGCTTCATCCACAGAGTCCTCTTGATCAGGCGGTCTGTAACAGATCCCCACAATAATGTCTCCCAACGCTGTTCTCCCTTTAACCCTGACCCACAAACTCACTGTCGACTGCTCACCTGTCCCCAGACAGTTCCATACTCTCCAGCCTATCCCTAATATAAATAGCAACTCCCCCTCCCCGCCTACTGGGCCTGTCTTTCCTAAAGAGGGAAGGAATTCCATCCAGAGGGACCTTGACACGCTTGTGAGGTGGGCTGATGCCAACCTGATGAAGTTTAACCATGCCAAGTGCAAGGTCCTATATCTGGGTCGGAGCAATCCCAGGTACAGCTACAGGTTGGGCAGAGAAGAGGTTCAGAGCAGTCCTGCAGAGAAGGACTTGGGGATTTTGGTCAATGAGAAAATGAACATGAGCCGGCAGTGTGCGCTTGCAGCCCAGAAAGCCAACCGTATCTTGGGCTGCATCAAAAGGAGCGTGACCAGCAGGTTGAGGGAGGTGATTCTGCCCCTCTCCTCTGCTCTTGTGAGACCTCACTTGGAGTATTGTGTGCAGTTCTGGTGTCCTCAACATAAAAAGGACATGAAACTGTTGGAACAAGTCCAGAGGAGGGCCACGAGGATGATCAGGGGACTGGAGCACCTCCCATATGAAGATAGGCTGAGAAAGTTGGGGCTGTTCAGCCTGGAGAAGAGAAGGCTGCATGGAGACCTCACAGCAGCCTTCCAGTATCTGAAGGGGGTCTATAGGGATGCTGGGGAGGGACTCTTCATGAGGGACTGTAGTGAGAGGACAAGGGGTAATGGGTTCAAACTTAAACAGGGGAAGTTTAGATTGGATATGAGGAAGAAATTCTTTCCTGTAAGTGTGCTGAGGCACTGGAATGGGTTGCCCAGGGAAGTTGTGAATGCTCCATTGCTGGCAGTGTTCAAGGCTGGATTGGACATAGTCTTGGGTGGCATGGTTTAGTGGGAGGTGTCCCTGCCCATGGCAGGGGGTTGGAACTAGGTGATCTTAAGGTCCTTTCCAGCCCTAACTATTCTATGTTTCTATGATTCTACACAATCTTAAGGTCTTTCCAACCCTAACCATTCTGTGATTCTATGATTCTGTGATCGTCAGACCAATTTTCTAAATTTACCAACTGTGACAGCTCTTCTGAAGAGGTCCTCCCAAGAGATCTGTACAAGAGGATGGTGGTATCAATTAGAATACACTTTTGTTCTGTAGTCACTTGTGGACCTTACTGAGGTCCATAATGACTATATTAGCTTGCCTCTGCTCAGGGAAAAACTAGGAATGATTTCCAGTGAGACAGCAGAATGGACAGAATATACCAATTAGATTCCTAATCCAATTGCAAAGCTGCTTTCTGTTGTGCTGAATTCAGAGGGATCTGCTGGGTGCTCAGCACTCTTGAAAATGGGGCCACTTGTTTGCATGTCTTCAGGAAAATAGAGCTTCTTGGAAATGCTCTGACAGTAGTTGTCTTCCAGATTGTATTAATTTAACAAAAGTAAACCTTGATGGAATATGTGTCAATATTACTGCAAAGTTCACTGAAACATTGCCTGTTTTATTTTTATGCTTGCAGTAGTAAATACGTTAATCAATACAATACAAAACTAAAAAGAAATAAAATGGAAATCAAATACAGTGATGTTCCACTTTGCTTTATCTAATTGAAATATAGTTATTTGTTTTGGTACAACCTTTGAAATCTTGGAATGTCCTGGAAGGTAAAAATACCATCCTTCTTTTATTAAAATTAATATAGCCCTCTAAATTTCCAACCTTCCAGAACTGTTTTAATACTTCTATCAAGCGTGATTGCTATGGTGGTCAGGTAAAACGGAGAATTGCACAGTGATGCCTGATAAAGGTAGATTTCTGATCCTAAAATAATTTATATAATTTTATTTGTGATACCCTGCTGTAATATTGTGCTCCTTTGTATCATTGCTGCATGGAAAGAAATAGCTTTGATTTTAAATGTTTGTATGTTCCTGCAGACCAGAGAAAGATACCTGTAATGGAATATCAGAAATGACAAGCATACCCAGGCTGTCATACTCCTGACAAGCTCTGCTATGCGAACAAACACACTGCTTCAGTAGGGCAAAAAGCAAAGTACACCAAGCACAGCAGACTATTTAGCAGACGTTTATGGCATTTGTGGCCCCAGGACTAGCCCTGTGTAGACGTAAGACTGAATTAGATTTTCTTTCCATTTTGCCGAGGGCAGGAAAATCATATCCAGTCAGGGAAGACGGTTTTTCACTCTTTTAGGAAATTCTCCACATGATGGCAGTAAAAAACCTCTGGAATTCAGAGATGGGTATCTGTTTCACCTTCAAAAGCCAAAGGGAAAAAACAACCCAAGATGAAGAACTGAGTATGTGACTGAGCTTTTATATTTCTCATTTTTCTCCTGGTAGTCCTGAAATTCCCCAGATAGTTTTCCAGACAGCAAGGCTACATGCAGCATGGCACAAGGAGAATAGGTCACCTGTCACATTATACTAGGGCACAGTGTCACTCACAGGCACGACTTCAAAAGATATTTTTGGTTTCTTATGCTGTGTATTAATGTGCAGAGGGAGATGATAAGAAAAAAAAAAAAGGCTTTTTTTAATCCCCATGTGAAAACTTGTCCCTGTCCAAAGAACTTGGAGACTGTAGCTCATCACTTCAAGCCACGTAGGAGGGGGTGCTTGGGTAAGGACACAGTTTGCCCCAACTGGGCTTTTGACCAGTTTGGTTTGATTGCTGTAGCAATGCCAGGCAGAGATTAGTTGTGGAATGAGTTTGCAGTTGGGACTCAGCCTGTCTAGAGTGCTTGGATAGCTTGGTGTATGGAAGCACTTAGAGGGGAGTGTATTTAAAGAACCCAGAGGCAGCTGTGTGGCTAAAATTAAAATACTTTTTTATTGTGTTGGTTTTGCTTGGTTTCCTGTTGCACTCTCTGGACCTGTCTTACGGGAGCAAATGGGCAAAGGAAGGGGATGACTCAAAGAGGTGAAATCGATCCTAGAAATTCCTGCTTTGCTTTTAACAGCTTGGATGCACCAGATATTTGACATGAAAAGACCTGTGGCTAAAACAGTCTTTGAAAGTCTCAACTTCATATTCATATGCCTTTCATTCCATTCTTCATTCATTCAGATCATAGATTTTCTTTTTGTGTTTGTGCAAGGATTGCTGCTCCCAAACTTTATTCCCGTCTTTCGTTCCCAGAGCACTGGAAGTCTTAATTCACCAGTACCTAGCACCAAAAGTAGTTACCTATGGCTGACCAAAAAGTGTAAAAATATCAAACACAAATACAAGTGGCAGAAAAATACTAGTCTGTAAATGAATGCATAAGGTAGAACTTACAGATGAATCAGATCAAGATCTCCAATAAAGCAAAGTTAAAAATATAGAATCACAGCATAACAGAATGGTTAGGGTTGGAAACAACCTTAAGATCATCTAGTTCCAACCTCTCTGCCGTGGGCAGGGAAGCATTGCAATAGACCATGTCACCCAAGGCTCTGTCCAGCCTGGCCTTGAACACTGCCAGTGGTGGAGCATTTACCACTTCTTTGGGCAACCTGTTCCAATGCCTCACCACCCTCACAGTAAAGAACTTCTTTCTTATATCTAACCTGAACTTCCCCTGTTTGAGTTTAAACCAATTACTCCTTGTCCTATTGCTGCAGTCCCTGATGAAAAGTCCCTTTCTGGCACCCCTGTAGGTGCCCTTCAGATACTGGAAGGCTGCTATGAGGTCTTCACTCAGCCTTCTCTTCTCCAGGCTGAACAGCCCCAATTTCCTCAGCCTCTCTTTGTATGGGATGTGCTTCAGCCTCAGTCCTTGTGTCCAACAGCTCCATGTCTTTCTTATGTTGAGGACACCAGAACTGCACACAATACTCCAAGCGAGGTCTCACAAGAGCAGAGTAGAGGGGCAGGATCACCTCCTTTGACACGTTGGTCATGCTCTTTTTGATGCAGCCCAGTAAACAGTTGGCTTTCTGGGCTGTGGGCGCACACTGCTGGCTCATGTTCAGTTTCTCATCAAGCAAATATAAACAAGGTTAGTTTATGATCAATAGAGCAATTACTCCTATAATAGATAATTTTCTTTGAGAGAGCATATTACTTAGAAGTCTTAGCATAAAAGACATTTAGCAATAAATTTATACTCAAACTCTTCTGACATGAGGAATTATTACCCCAGAATAGCACATGGGGAATTAGGAAATAGATTTAAAAACTTGGCCAAGGTCATGTAGGAAGCCTGTGGCAGAGTAGAAAAAAAAAAACCACGGGAATGGTAAGGGCAGTTCCTGTTCACTACTTCCCTGTCTGATCATGTGTCTTATAGAAGTTG
Organism: Ara ararauna; assembly: GCA_028858755.1. Lineage (NCBI taxonomy): Eukaryota > Metazoa > Chordata > Aves > Psittaciformes > Psittacidae > Ara > Ara ararauna. The sequence goes on along the minus strand of CM054380.1, from coordinate 56,648,470 downwards.
TAGAGCCTTCCTGTCAGCCTAAGAACTCGCTTAGTCTGATGCCCTAAAAGCTGTTTTGGAGATAAATACAAAACTCTAAGTTATGGGCAGCTTGGGGTATGATTCCACATGATTTTTTAGGAAAGGAAAAGACTTATCTGTCAAAGTGACTGTAAAGGGGCTATTCAAATAAAGAGGCACCCCTCTCCAAAACAACAAATGCACTCATTCTGTTTGCTTAAAATGCTCTCTAAATGTTTTCTAATTACAAGTCACGAAGCTTTCCTAATTGTAGGAACACTATTAGGGGGTGGGATAAAATGTCCAGCCTGCCTTGCCACTGATAAATGGGAAAGTGGAAGTGAGAGGCGTAGCTCCCCAGTCTGTGAAACCATAGGTTGATCAGAAGTTATAAACAGAATTCCATGTGGCTCATCCTTTGCTAGTATAGCGAAACTTCATATTCCTAAGAGATTAGGTTCTTTGTGGACATGTAGCACTCCTGTTCATGCCAAGGGGAGTTAACCCATTGCAGCTTGAACCCCCAAGTCAGCAGCACTGAAGGGGTCACATTAGCAGTTTGAACTCCAGCTGTCAGTGGTACTCTAGAAACAGTGTAACCAAAAACCAGGGGATAGTCCCCAGTCTGATTAAACCGCCAAACCTGAAACTGTTACTTGTCTAAATCACCCTTCTTCATCAGCAATCATTTTGGTCTGTGTTTTGGGTGTTCTGCTGAAATCTGTGAGGGGTGAAAGATTCAGGAACAGTGGCCCTATTAAACCCTGCTAAAGACTGTGGCTTTCACAAGTACCAACTTCCTCTTTTTTTTTTTGTTGCACAGACAATGCAGCTGTGGTATTCCTGTACATGCTGATTACATTTTCTGGTTTGTGTTTCCTCTTCAGAAGTAGCTCACTTGTGAATGACCCTATGTGATGAGTAAGAGAAGTTCAGTATGCAGTTTTGATGCTACAAAAGGGCCTGTTGGTAATTTCAATGCATATTTCCCAAGTCCTCGGAAAGGTCACTGGGGGTCTCCATTACGTGCAGTCTAGAGCCTGCTACAATTTTCTCATACAATTTAATCTGCTGCCTGGATGGCCTCCAGTATACAAGCAACTGACAATCTATAGTCTTTGGAATTAATTTCCTGGAATCATGGAAGGCCTGCATGGCCTCCAGATGACAGATGTGTACTGGAGCTCTTAGTGCAGCAAGATGCTTTACAGAGATGACAGAAAATTCGCCTCATTTCGACATTTTCTGTAGGCTTTTAAATGTTCTTCTAGTGATTTTAGGAATAAAGTTATCACTAAGTTACAAGTGTCATTCTGAGTGAGCACTACTAATAATAATCTTTTGCTTTCTGTAGCACTTAGCATCTGGGGACCTTTATGGGTTTATAAACATTCTTTAAGACAAACACCACACTTATGAATTTGCTAATTATTGTCATAGTCATTTTATAGCTGGGGAACCAAAAATCAAAGGACAGATAAATGAGCTGCCAAAGTTCACACACAAGGGAAATGTCATCACGAGAAAAAAGGGTTTAATCTTAGCATTTACTTTAAGCAGTTAATATGGATTCATGCTTTAACTCTCTCATCTTCATTAGGATTATACCTGTACTTTGTTTAAAGCACATAAAAAGTACGTGTTCTTTTTGGTAAGCACAATACCCACTTATGTAGCACAATGAGAAAATAGTGTGAGATTTCTAACCTATTTTCTGATTTAAAGGCCAAATATTATTCTGTATATAGCAAATGCTATTAAGTCTGGACTATATGTGCCGTTCCTTCTTCTTACAGTATATAGCAGCTAAAAACACATCTCAGACTGAGAGTCACCAGAAAAAAAACCAACTAGTGGCGAATGCACACCCGGAAAAATTTTGCATTTTCATTGAAAAATGCAAATACAAGTTGTTCCGTGAGGACAGGTGTTAATTTTGTCCCTTGATGACAGGCTAAGCATGCAGTCTGAAGCCTGAATGGTCTGGTGTCTGTTCAAATCTAGAAATGTCTCTTCAAACATAAAAATCAGGAACAGAAAATAGGAACACAAAAACTGGAGTTCTTAATATATCTCTACTGGCATAGTAATGGCTTGTTAGAATGGCTTGTAAGACTTGTGAATACAAGGGCACATATGGTGACTTGTCCAGAAAGAGGATACATAAACCTGTTATGGGATCAGGGAGATTTCTGTTGAAATCCCAGGCCAGAAGTATCTGTTGCATAAGGCTTAAGTGCAGTTTTGACCCTTTTGTGAGGTGGCGCTGGTTTGGGGTGGTTTTGTTTTCCTTGAGAAATTAGCCAAATCCTCTGAGGCATAGACCTTCTAAAAGATGGTAAAAACCAGTTTGCATAGACATCAGCTGGAAAGGAACATAACAGCTTACAGAGAGAGTGCAAAACTTTTATTGTTACAGCCTTGGTACAGAAACTAGAGGAAGGAACTAAAGAGGTTAGAATACAGTCTACAGCAGCCTTGTGCTGAATAGGATGTGGATAAAAATCTGAGAGTGGAAGAGAACTTATAGGAAAATTAAAGTATCCATGATCCTTTTCAAGGACAGAAGGGAGAACAGCAATATAGAAAAATAGGATTTCAAGAAAGCAGACTTCAACAAACTCAGGGTACTGGAAGATTACATGTCATGGAAGACAAGTTTAAAGGAACAAAAGAATTAAGGAATTAAGCTCTTCCTGATGAAAAACATGTTATTCAGAATTTAAGGATCCTAATGCAAAGAAAGAATAGCAAGCATATAACAAGAAATCATCTGGTTAAATCGTATATGTTGACTTCAAATGCGTGAAAGAGTCATACAGGAAATGAAAATTATGTGAGATTATTAGGATTAGTATAAGGGAACGCATAAGTATGTGGTGACAGAAATCAGAAAGAACAAGGCACAGAAGAAGTTATAATTAGGAGGAACAAGAAACCTTTTATAAGCAACTGGCTTAAAAAATATGTTTTTATAAAGAACATTACAGTTTATGACTATTGAGTTTTTACTTGAATATTGTGAGGAATAAGAGAAAGACTGAGAACCTATAATAAATGTTCAGAGCAATGTAGAGATATTCCAGCTGCCCCAGCCAATGAGCCGGCTTCAATTGGAGCTCGGCTCAGATGCCTCTATACAAACGCCCGTAGCATGGGGAGCAAACAAGAGGAATTAAGAGATGTGTGCACATCTACAGGGGTGTGATATCATAGGCATCACAGAAACATGGTGGGATGGCTCCTATGACTGGTGTGTTGGAATGGAAGGTTACAGGCTCTGTAGGAAAGACAGGCCTGGTAGGCGGGGAGGGGGAGTTGCTATTTATGTTAGGGATAGGCTGGAGAGTATGGAACTGTCTGGGGACAGGTGAGCAGTTGACAGAGAGTTTGTGGGTCAGGGTTAAAGGGAGAACAGCGTTGGGAGACATTATTGTGGGGATCTGTTACAGACCGCCTGACCAAGAGGACTCTGTGGATGAAGCACTCTATAGACAGATAGGAACAGCCTCACGCTCGCAGGCCCTTGTTCTCGTGGGGGACTTCAACCACCCTGATATCTGTTGGAGGGATGGTACAGCCTGGCACAAGCAATCCGGGAAGTTCCTCAATTGTGTGGAAGACAACTTTCTTCTGCAAGTAATAGAGCAGCTGACAAGGAGAGGTGCCATGCATGACCTCGGGCTCACCAACAGGGAAGGGCTGATTGGAAATGTGACGCTCCAGGACAGCCTTGGTTGCAGCAATCATGAGAAGGTCGAATTCGAGATCCTCACAACAGTGAGAAGAGCGTGAAGCAAGCTCACTGCCCTGGACTTCAAGAGAGCAGACTTTGGCCTCTTCAGGAACCTGCTTAGAAAGGTTCCATGGGATATAGCCCTAGAGGGCAGGGGGGCCGAAGACTCATGGTTGATATTCAAGGATCACCTGCTGCAAGCTCAGGAGCGGTACATCCCTACTAGAAGGAAGTGCTGCAGGAGGGCCAGGAGACCTCCTTGGATGGATAAGGAGCTGCTGAGGAAACTTTGAAGGAAAAAAGAGGCTTATAAAAGGTGGAAGCAAGGACAGGCGGCCTGGGAAGAATACAGGGATGTTGTCTGGGAAGCTAGGGACCAGGTTAGGAAAGCTAAGGCCCACTTAGAATTAAACCTGGTTAGGGATGTTAAAGATAACAGGAAGGGATTCTATAGGTACGTAGAGAATAAAAGACAGACTAGTGGCAACGTGGGCCCCCTCCAGAAGCTATCAGGAGAACTGGCTAACCTGGATTTGGAGAAGGCTGAGGTTCTTAACAACTTCTTTGCCTCAGTCTTCACTGGAAAATGCTCTGACCACACCACCCAAGTCCTGGAAGGCAGATGCAGGGACAGTGAAAATGAAGACCCTGGGCCCACTGTAGGAGAGGATCTGGTTCAAGACCATCTTAAGAACCTGAACATGCACAAATCAATGGGACCTGATGAAATCCATCTGCAGGTCCTGAAGGAACTGGCAAATGAAGTTGCTAAGCCACTGTCCATCATATTTGAAAAATCATGGCAGTCAGGTGAAGTTCCCGACAACTGGAAAATGGGAAATATAACCCCCATTTTCAAGAAGGGGAAAATGGATGAGCCGGGGAACTACAGACCAGTCAGCCTCACCTCTGTGCCTGGCAAAATCTTGGAGCAGATTCTCCTGGAAGGCATGCGAGGCACCTGAAAAAGAATAAGGTGGTTGGTGATAGGCAGCATGGCTTCACTAAGGGGAAATCCTGCCTGACCAATCTGGTGGCCTTCTATGATGGGGCTACGGAACTGATAGACAAGGGGTAGGGCAGTTGATGTCATCTATCTGGACCTGTGCAAAGCGTTTGACACTGTCTCACATGACATCCTTGTCTCTAAGTTGGAGAGACATCAATTTGATAGGTGGACCATTCGGTGGATAAAGAACTGGCTGGGTGGCCGCACACAAAGGGTTGTGCTCAATGGCTCAATGTCCAGCTGGAGATCAGTAACGAGTGGTGGCCCTCAGGGATCGGTGTTGGGACCGATCTTGTTCAACATCTTTGTCGGTGACATGGACAGTGGGATTGAGTGCGCCCTCAGCAAGTTTGCCAATGACACCAAGCTATGTGATTAGGTTGATACATTGGAGGGAAGGAATGCCATCCAGAGGGACCTTGACATGCTTGTGAGGTGGGCTGATGCCAACCTGATGAAGTTTAACCATGCCAAGTGCAAGGTCCTATATCTGGGTCGGAGCAATCCCAGGCACAGCTCCAGGTTGGGCAGAGAAGAGATTCAGAGCAGTCCTGCAGAGAAGGACTTGGGGGTTTGGTCAATGAGAAAATGAACATGAGCTGGCTTCAGTGTGCGCTTGCAGCCCAGAAAGCCAACCGTATCCTGGGCTGCATCAAAAGGAGGGTGACCAGCAGGTCGAGGGAGGTGATCCTGCCCCTCTACTCTGCTCTTGTGAGACCTCACTTGGAGTATTGTGTGCAGTTCTGGTGTCCTCAACATAAAAAGGACATGGAACTGTTGGAACAAGTCCAGAGGAGGGCCACGAGGATGATCAGGGGACTGGAGCACCTGCTGTATGAAGATAGGCTGAGAAAGTTGGGGCTGTTCAGCCTGGAGAAGAGAAGGCTGCGTGGAGACCTCACAGCAGCCTTCCAAGTATCTGAAGGGGGTCTATAGGGATGCTGGGGAGGGACTCTTCATGAGGGACTGTAGTGAGAGGACAAGGGGTAGCGGGTTCAAACTTAAACAGGGGAAGTTTAGACTGGATATGAGGAAGAAATTCTTTCCTGTAAGGGTGGTGAGGCACTGGAATGGGTTGCCCAGGGAAGTTGTGAATGCTCCATCGCTGGCGGTGTTCAAGGCTGTGTTGGACAGAGCCTTGGGTGGCATGGTTTAGTGTGAGGTGTCCCTGCCCATGGCAGGGGGGTTGGAACTAGATGATCTTAAGGTCCTTTCCAGCCCTAACTATTCTATGATTCTATGATTCTATTCAGTACTAAGTAGAGAGAGAAAACTCGTAATGTAAGATGTCGTAGGCGAAAACATTTCACGCTTTTCTTTGTTTCAGTGTTCACTAAAGAGATCTACTGTAATCATGTGGGTAATACATTTATTATGAAAAACTAAGGATCATGATCTTACAGCATGATAAAATGGACTCTAGCTTATTTAAAGTGTTGGCCAAAACTATTTAAGGCTGTCAGCAGGCATCTCTCATAACATGGAAATGCTTGCTAAGGCTCTAGGAAATTGAAAAAGGACATATGTAGCGCTTAAAGAGTAAAAAAGAAGCAGCCAGGGAATTTTGCATCAGTCAATTTAACTGCATTTCCTGAAAAAACCTACCAAACAAACAAAAAAACCAACAGAAAAACCCACCCTAAACCAAATAATTAACAAATAATCCAGTGAGTTGTATTTAAACATCTGGAAGACAGCAAAGAAATGGCTAACAGACAGAATGGATCTGTTGAGAGCAGCCCCTAGCAAGCCTGTCTGTTTTCCTTCTGCTTTGGGCTAAAAGGGCTGTAAACAGAAGGGCAATAATAGATGTTGTGTATCTTGACTTCAGCAGAGTTTCTGACCATCTTTACATGTCATACATGTATACCACATTTTTCTAAGCAAAGCAGGGAAATTTGATACAAACACCATGATGGTAAGATTAGTGCAGAATGATACAGAAAGCATACTCAGACAATAGTTAGCAATGGTTGTAGTAGTAGCAAAATAGTAAAAGTAATCAGTGCTGTCGAATTGGAAGGATGTATCAACTGGGTTGAACAAGCATCTCTCCTGTGTCTCATGCTGTTTGGTATTTTCAGTACTTGCTTAGGGATGGAATACAGAGTATGTTTATTCCATTTACAGATGGCAGTAGGCTGGCCACAGTAAGTTGGAGGACAGAATTCAAATTCGAAATGGTCTTGGCCAGTTGGAGAAGCAATCTGGAAAACTGGATGCAGTTCAATATGGAGAAATGAGAAGTATCATATTTAGGTGGGATTAAGCAGCTTTAACAGCTTGGCATGGGAAATAACTGGCTAATTCTTTAGAAAAGGATCTGGGCGATAGAGCAGGTCTCCCTTGGATGCAAAACCAGAAATGTAGCCTGTAAGATATAGGAAATGATGGTACTCAGCATCAGTAAGGTTTCACCTAGATTATTGTAGTTAGTATTTAATATTACACTTCACAAAGGGGGTGGGTTAACTGGAGTAAATCCAGAGGAGAACTAGAGTGATCATAATTTGCGAGGAAAGTTTGAAAAACTGGTGGTGTTTAGCCTATAGGAAAAAAACCCTGAGGTGAATATGTCTTCTGGGCTACCCCAGAAAGGGAATAATTTTCCTCTGTGTTTGTCATGGATAGGACAAGAAATCAGAGTTTTAAAATGCAGCTAGAGAAATTCAGATTAGATATTGGGAGGAATAAGCAGGAATAAAGAAGCACTGGCACATGTTGTGGAGAGATGATGTCATCTCTCTAGTAATAGAGTTCTTTATGTTCAGACTACCTGTGCTCTGAAGTGTTACTGATATTTCTGTCATGCACTAGGACCGTACGTAGACGAGATGAGCTTTCAAGGTCCTTTCCAGTGGCATCTTATATCAGAAGTTTGCCCATCTCCAACCTTGGCTGCACTGTCTTGTGTATATGTCAAGCACTTCATACAACATTGATGGCAGTCAAGCACTTTTCACTAATATTCACTTCAGTCAATTCTTTAAATGGAAACAGGTATTCTGATTTGTATAATACAAATCTTGGGAAGATTTTCTTTATCTGTTAAGTACCCTGTAGAATTGAGGGCAGAAACCATTGGACTTCTATGTGGTAGGTATTTAAAGCAAAAATAACTTCCTTGTTTTCACTATAAAAGTCACCATCAGCTATAATCCGTCTTCATTTTCCGTTTTCCCATGTTTTTCCTCCACAAGCTTTTTAAAATACTGCATTGGGAGCTTCAAGTTGACTTCTTAGTATGAAATTTTTGGCTTTACCTAACAAAATTCTAAAGGTCGTATCTGTAGTTCACGTAGAAACTACAACTTCTGTGTAAAGCATCTTCTCACCAAAAGAGATCACAAAGCCTTATCATTGCTTTGCTTACAAAATGGGAACTCAGAGCATTATTCTTATAGCTCAGTAATACGGCTGTAAGTCACAAAAGAGTGTTATGTTGAATTGTGTAGTAGAAAACTAGTTCCAGACCTTCAGTAACTTGAAAAAAATCAGGGTTCTTTTATAGAAAAGAAACTCCCAAATAATATATTTTTCCAGAAGTTAGATCTCATTTCACCTTTATTCCTGTCTCCCTTTTTGTACATTTAATCTTTGTCAAATACATATAAAACTATAAAATACTTTTTCTTTGTACTAAGCATTAGCATAGTTACAGAACTGGAATGCATGATAGTCATAGGAGAACAGAGATGGAGCTAAATGTCAGATATTGTGAAGGAGAAAATACATAAGAGTATCACGTAATCAAGGATGGGTTTGATCTGCTAGAAATTCATGGAAGATACATCATTGGAGAAGATGATTATCATGTCTTATTTTCATTCTTTACAGTGTTAAATTCAGGAAGGGGTTATTTTTATGGTAATTTTAGTAAACGGGAAAGCTTTTTATTAACACACCAAATAGGTTATTTAAAAGTAGTTATTACAAAACTTCCATTTATATTAACCTGTGTTGAGAAATGGAATACTAAAAGACATAGTGGGAAAAAATGATGGGAAAGACTGAAGTTAAGAAAACAGCTCATTTTTCTGAAGTGAAATGTAAGCATTGTCAAGAGTTGTTAAATCACAAGATAAAAAGAATTCACACTTATTTCAAAAAGAAAATTAGTTTCTTCAGAGTCTCCACATCAAATGAATAAAGCTTTGTCTGTTCAAGTGGAAGAGAAAACATGGGTTTGATGATCTTCCAAGTGAGACATCTTCAGTGTCATGGAAAGTTAGCCACAATGAAAATGTAATTCCCTACTCTAGGTTTTCCAGCAGCTCTTCAACAGCAACCTCCTTTCAGAGCATTCTCAGTTCATCTTTGAAAACCACAATATGACAGATCAATGGGTGACTGCATCTTAAAAAAAAAAAAAAAGGAAAGAAAGAAAAGAAATTAAGGCAAAGGCTTGAACTTGATAGAAAGTTGCAACCTTCTTCTAAAAACATCACCTCCAGTGTAGCACAAAATGAGCAATTTAAAAGTGATTGAAGCACTTTGCCCTGAATACTCTCATTCAGACAGATTTAAATTTGTGGTTTCATATTAGATACTGCAGATGAAAAGAAAAGAATGAAATTAAAGGAACAACTAAAAGAATCAACTTTGACATTAAAGCAAATGGTTCATTTCACGTGAGAAATGATCCAATAATGGATACAAGTGTCCATACAGAAAAACAAGTTATTTCTTAATGCTGTCTATTTTTTGTCTGAAAAGAAAAGCAAAGAATATTGTGTCCAGATTGTTATAGATGTTGCCCACTAGTTCAAAAGAAAAGCATGAGAAGGATCTTTTAATTTGTTCTGATGATGGAAATGAAGAGAATGAAGCTATTTACATTAGAAATCACTTTAAACATCTGTATGTTAGGTGTTCAATATGTATTGACAGTATAACTGTGGAATAATACAGCATCTGACACCATCATATGGCACAGTTTGGGAGCTCAAATACTCTTTTGCAACCATCAGTCTCATGTTTGCTTAATTAGAAGAAGAGGATTGATGCTGTACCTTCCCAACAGTTTTTGGCAGAACATCATGAAAAGTTGCTGACCTGATTTTCATTTACAGTAAAGTGATAGCTTGCATTGCATTAAGTGACCTAAACACACCTGTAACTCCATTTTACACCATCTAAGGAAAATTATGTTCCCTTTTTGACAAAGGAAATCAGGTCTAAAAGATCTCTATACTTTCATTAGAAATAACAGAGGCATTCAAAATTATGTTGAGCCCAAAGGGAGCTGTGGTCAAAACACAAGAGATTTTACTGGGTTTGTTTTACAGATGTGCTGCATTTACAAAAGCTGCTACACTGTGGTTTTGATGGATAGAAAGCTCATGGACATACAAGTTTACTGTCATGGTCACAATAACAAAATGGCCTGTCTAATTAACAGCTAGAACCACACAGGGAAAAAAGATTTTCTTTGATTGTTTTGGGGGTTTTATAATCAGAAATGTTACTTTGCCAGCACCACTGTTTATTAATACAGTTGCCAGCTTTTGTTCTAAATTAGGAAGTAGCAGAAATGTGGGAGGTAGGCTTTAAGCCTACTTTTCTTCCTTCTTTTAACACTTACTGGCTTTGTACACTGAAATATATGGGCAGAAGTTATGTCACAATTTATGTCAGAGTAGTAAAATTTAGGAGTAAAATCACAGTGGATAGATACTCAAATTCTGAAAGATGTCAGTTTTGCAAAATATTTACGGTTCTGTTCAGCAAGCTCAATGTGCCTCTGTTGTGATTCAGATTAATTTGGTTGAACTGTTAATCTCTGAAAATCACTGCTTTTTAAATTTTGAATGGCTTGTTGGAATCTGGCAGCCAAATCCACTGAGCATTCTCTAGCTCGACTCATCTTTCTTCTTCCTGATGCATCTCCTTTCTAAAGGGAGTAAAAATGGTCTATTTCCAAAAACTCTCTGAATAGACCAACATGGACCATGACTTTTCCAGACATCATTCTTCTGAAGTGCCATGACAGTAGGGAGGAACCTGGTAAGACCTTTGTTCTTCTGTCTTAAAGCTTCTGCTTCTTGCTAAGAGGGGGAATGGAGGAAGGAGAAAGCAACCTACGTGACATACAAAAGAATGAGTAGGAAAGGATAGTCAGGGGTCAGACAGGGATGCAATATCTGTCAAGATGTGAGAACAGCACAAGCTAGAATCAATAAACAAAAAAAGAATGAAAAGAAAGTCTTCAATTAACAGTTCCAGTGTTCTTTCGCTATCATAAAATACATCTGAAAGCTACTGGCAAAGTGCATCTTAACTGTCCTCTACCCTCTGACCTATATTGGAATTTACCATTTATAGTGGTGATCTTGTTAGTGCGGTCTGACTTGACAGCAGCATGTATTATGAACTTAGAGTCCTGTTATCTTAGAAATCAACATAGATCCATACCATGGAATTTGCATTTGCCCCAAATTAATTATCTTTTCTATGAAACTAGAACAGTAATAAGGTTGTGCTAACATTCTGGAAGGTAAGAAGACTGACCCAAGTAACTATAGATCTGATAGCCTGGCATCAATCCATGCCTATATAATGGAAAGTTTTTAAGGATTTATTAGAAAAAATAATTAAAGAATGGATATATTTATAATGAATGCCAGTCAAAGCAGATTTACAGAAAATCAGTCTAGTCAAAGAAGTTTGATTGATATTTATGTTTACTGATTTATGGAAGCAATCTATACAGATTCTTATAAAATGGTTGAATTGGTGCTAAAAAACCCGTTCTAATTCAAGAGTGAACCCTATACAGGATCAACAAGGCATATGCTGCTCTGCTTGAAGAACTTGGAACACAAAAAAGGAGTTGGCACTAGGGAGTCATCATATATGGAGTTTACCTTGCACAGGGATTGATACTAATGCTATCAGGAGGTTAGTGGAAGCCTAATGCTAGTCAATATTTCCCCCATTATTTTGATAAATACATGTTACTAAATGTATTTGGTAAAATTTGTCAATCATATGAAAATGGGAGAAACAGTGAATACTGAATGAATCCAGGACAATCTTACAGGACCACCTGGACTATTTGATTACCTATGCCCATTCAATGGAAGTTATAGCTTAACACTTCCAAAAGCAAGATCATATATTTAGGGTCAGAAAACATATTGTCTGTTGGTCAATTATAAGATGGGTTGTTTCCTGGGGAACAGTGATTCTGAAAAGACTTCAGGGTTGCAGTAGACAAATGACTCAGCATGGGTTCCCAGTGTAATGATTTGGCAAAAATAGGTCATTAGAATAGGAAGTGGACCACTTGAAAGGTCACGTAAATTTTGGATACGCAATTGGCACTGGAATCTTCAGTAAGTTTCTGGGGCTTGCATTTTAAAAAGGATGGTAAACACTTGAGTGGATAGAGAGCCACAGAAATTATTCTGGAGAATTGCTTTGGAGTTTGAAAACTGAAGAGCTCAGTCTGCTTAGTTCAGAGAGAGAGAGAAAGAGAGTTTATTTGATTACAGTATACAAATACTTTCTTGCAGAGAAAACCTCACATCCTAAATGGCTCTTCATTTTATGGGAGGTAGGCATAGCACAATAGCATCCTTTTTTGCTGAAACCTGTGTCCAGGTAAATTCACATTAGAAATGAAACTGAAATTTTTTAATAGTAACAGAAAAAGCTACAGAGGAAGATGGAGATTCTTCATCCCCTAAAATGAAGATTTGGAAGTTAGTTTAAAGAAACATGAGTAATCTTCAAATCAAAATAGGATTGGGGTTTTTTTTACATGCATTAGTGAAAAATAAGTTAGTAGCCTTAGCATAGGGTGAAATTTAATAGGCTGTGATATGCCGGATAATTCATCTAAATGATTTTTAAATCTTTTTTGACCTATGAATTTATAGGGGAAAAAAATTTTACTTACAAAAATATCTCAAAAGAGTTTTAAAGTTCTAAGTCATGAATTCCAAAAAAGGAAACCCAGAATGTAGGCTTCCTGGGCTGAACTGTTTTATCTGTGCATTATGAAATAGTCCAATTACATGTTCTTAGATGCTGGAAGTCATGTAAGAAATGGCTAAAGGTATGACAGAGGTAAAAATAAAGTGTCTGGGTAAAGCAGTACCATGGTAATATTATGTGATCATGCAATTATAAAGTTATTCTAATGAATATGCATAAACAAAACTACTGCTGTCATTCACCAGCTTGTGAATGCTTGTCTCTGCAACATTGTGATCCTTTAATGGGAGCAATGAGACTGAAGAGGAATGAGAAAGAGGCAAACACAATCAAATAGGGAAAGAGTATCCTAAAGACAGATCTCTCTGAGAAGGCTATAGAGTGCTTTAAAAATGTTATGGAAGAAAAAAAAACCCCACCTTCTTTAGGCATTGTTTCTGCTTTCAAAAGAATTGTTTAGGCCCAGTTCTTCATTTATTTTGTCCTGTCATAGATTAACTTGGGATAAATCTTAAAGGCTCTTATGTTTAACAAATTACCAGATAGATCAGTTCCCTTGTTTGTCGAAGTATACTGGGTTGGCAGAAGAGAGCTTGGTGGGAGTCTGGAGATGCTGGAACCAAAGGAAGGAGATGTAATTTCTGTAAATTTTGCACATGGTTCTCCAGTCTCAGGGATGATTGAAAACTATGATTGAAGAACTGTGAGAACTCTATATTTTATTTCACATTTCTGTGGGCTGAAAAAGCAGATAGAGGAAATGTCATAACTGAATAAAAAGAGAATAAGAACTTAATTTTAGTGATTGCTCTTTGTTCTCAGCTGCATATAATGGCATAGGAATGGCTTTTTCTGCCGTATGCTACCTCAGGAAGAACTTAAATGGGCTTCTCTCATGGAATAGTAATAGTAAAAAGAAAGCAGTACAGAATAATAAGAAGCAGACATAGCAAGCCAGTGAATCTCTACATTCTTCTGTTTACAGACTATAAACTTGCATTTTACAAGTATACACTTTGATAAAATTGCATTGCATAAAGCTTAGCTTTTCTTATTTCCCTTTGCAGCACTTTTCTTCTCATTCTCCTTTCATGAAATAAGGAATGAAATCAATATAATAGCTTTCTTTAATAAAAATAACTGAAGGGAAAAATTACGACAATCTTGGTGCCTCTAATAGGAAGTACCAGTGGGAATTATACCTTGTTGTGAATGTTTTCTTGATTTCAGTAATATTCTTCATTGAATTATTCTTTAATCTTCATGGAGTTTCCTTCATACTGTTTTTTACTATGTAGTCCATTTCTTATATCAAATTTAACCATAGCACTAATATAAGACGTATTTCTGTTAGTTTAGTGACTGACTTTTTATTTGGTGACTGACTTAAATAGATAAAATATTTTTCTTTAAATAGGAAAAGAGAGGGTTTATAAGGAAGAATGTGGTCTTCATGATTTGAGAATTAGATGGAGAATAAAGATAATGACATTCTGTCCTGCTAACCGGCAGGGTACACATCAAAACAACCGCACACTTGCTGTATAATATGCACAGTTTATTAAACAAGCACATTAAAGCAAATAAGCACACCAAAGCAAACAAGCACACCAGTGCCAATCAGGTATATTTCTTTCTATATATAGTAAATAAGTGCAATAAAGCAAATCATATATATATATATATTTAAATATATAAAGAGGAAAATTAGCAATGCATCAAATCATTACTGCATAGAGAGAATAGTGATTAAGAAGAAATACATCACCAGTTACCACCTAATCATCATCCAGGCCCACACTTCAGGCTGGGAAGCCCCATTGCAGATGATGCCAGGAGTGTAAGGTAATTGGGAAAATTCCTGCTTGGTGCATCCACCCATAAGTGGGGCTTCCAATTCGGCTACAAGGGGGTCCTGCTTTTATACACTTAGAAAAATAACTAGCATTATGCCAGATCTGTAATTATTTACTTGTGGGCTTTGGAGTTTCTCATGATCTTACTGTTGTCCACACTGAAAGTGTTGGCCAGGCACCCTGGTGTGGCCAAGTATGAAGGTCATAGAACAGCTGCACACCTATGTTTTCCTGCCTCCTTCTGACAAACAGTTACAATGAGCATAACTTTGATGAAAAACATACTTTGTTATGTCTCTCAGTCATGAGTGAGATTCAGCTCTCAGCTGGCTTCTCATCCACACACATTCAAAGGATAGTATACCCAATGGGAGCAATGATAGGGTAATAGTATCACCAGTGTGGAAGAATATAGAAAGCATAGACTTTTTACCCCAAGAAAACAGGAGACCTATATTTTGTGCCAGAAAGAACTGGCACGTGAAATTGCAGCTCCACTGACAAGGGTTTTCAATTAAAGCTTTCAGTTCCTGGGTGGTATTATGTGACTGGCAAGTATCAAAAATTGTTTGTTTTTAAAAAGAGAGGGAAAAGCTACAGGGTTGTTGTTTTGACTTTGATGTGCAAGATCTCAGAAAAAGTTGAAAAGGAAGGAGTAATCAAAATCATGTGAATGGAGGTAAGTGGAAAATGGGTTAAAATTTGATACAGTTTTATCAAAAGTAAATCATGTCAGACAAACCTCATCTTTCTTTGATAACATAAGGAATTCCCGAAAAAATGGCAGCGCAGTGGACCTGATGCATCTGTATTTAAGCAAAACATTTGAAACAGGGTTCATGGAAATGACTATTTAAGCAGGAGAGGACTGGAACTGGAATTAAAAACTGGCTAAGGACATCTAATGAGGTATTTTAAAAGAGAGGTTATAAAAATGTGGAGAGTTTTTTATGCTGTTTTTCAAAGATTTATCTTGGGACTAATTAGTATTTCCCATTGGTGAGCTTAGTGCAAAACCCAGTTTGTGCTCATAAAATTTGCAGATAACAGAGCTGGATGGTATTACCAATATTAGGGAGAATCTGCCTATAAGATAGGAAGAACAAGATCTCATCACAATGATAAAAAAATAAAGACTGCGGAGTCATGCATTTAGGGACCTTCTGCTGTGAGCTGGAGGCTTATTGGTCAGCAGGGATGCAGGAAGTTTATTAAGATAAACGCACTAATAGTATTTTTCAGCCATGAAGAAGGCGGCTGTAAATGTCAAAACCAGATTTTCTATGGGTATTGGAAAATACTGATACAGTTAGGACAAAGTACTGTTAAAATCTTGTCTGGATTACTGGTATCAGTCTGACCATTTGTACTAGAAAAAAAGTGGAACAAACCCAGAAAAGGTCTCCAAGCACCTTTTGAGAGGAGATTAAAAGAACATGGCCTGTTTTGGCTGACCAAGATGAAGATTCAAAGAGGATATGATTACTTTCTAGAAATAGAATTTGGGGGTAAGTAGCAAATAGGGAGAGCATTTAAAGTTAAAAGAAAAGATCAAATGGATATGAATTAATCAATAATACATTTAGACAGGAAGTTAGAAGAAGTTCTATAGCCATCAGAGGAATAAACTTCTGGAATTGTCTTCTGGACAGAGTAATGAGTGCAAGAAATCTGATTGGAATCTGATTGGCTTACAAGGTGAAGCCTGATAAATTAAGGGCAGGCTAAGGATGGATAGTCATGAAATTGGAAAGTAAAGCTTGTGAAATGAGGCTTTGAGCATTTACTTTGCTTTGCTAAGAGCACTGAAGGAAGATTTGCTTTCTGGGTATGGCTGTGTTAGGAAGTGTTTTGTGCCAGATGTTTTGTTTGGTGTAAAACTAGTAAGTGGAAGAGAGTGAAGCCAGAAAAGCTGGTAATAAGATAGAGTGCCGTAGATGAAAGTAAAGGCTAAGTACTGCCATGTCTTCTGTCCTGTAGATACTAGACATGTCCATGAGAGCAAACTGACTGACTGACTGTACAAGGACATGTTTCAGTATGGGATCCAAGGGTTTCTATGGCTGATATGTGCAAGGACAGAAGATTGGACCAACCCAGACCCACTCATTAGCTGAGATTCTTCATGTTTTGCTGGATCATGAGCTTTCAGTAGTAATTGTTGTATTTATTTGTTGCATTTAATTAATGTATCACGTTTCAGAATTTCCATTTGTTGCCTGGAGAGACGAAAAAAAAAAATCTTGCTTTCTTCTCTCCTTTCTGGTAGTTCAATTTCACTTTTGACATATTTTTCCCTCTCCCATCTGATGACATTGGCCACAGCTTAGATGAGGTTTCAGCTTTGGTGCACTGATTTCAGGTCAGAAAGAAAATTTTACGGGTCAAGCCATCACGGATCTTCTTGGGAATGGGTGTTGGAGTGTGCTTTTTGATATATAGTTTGTGAAGTTGTTCACTTAGGATCATTTGAGTTCATTTCACCTAACAAGTCCCCTGTCATTATAGGCACCTTGGGAGGGACTTCTGGAAGGTGGAAAGGAAAGTGTGCATGTTCTTGTGCCTGTAATGTCCTTCTCAGTTCTATGTTCGAGGACTGAACTGATGCATGACATAGTTGCTAGAGTTATGATTCAGAAAGTAATGTTTTATTGATGAAATATAAACCTGAGTTATTTGTTGTTTGATTTTACTAAAGATAAGTAAAGATCTTCCTCAATAATTGAGATGCTAACTGCAGCTTTGTGATTAGTTACCAGCTGGTTGACTACATTCGGAAGTTTGAGCTTGACATGATACACTTCATCACTTCCTGAACTGCTGTGTAGTACTGTTATGGGCTTTTCTGCATTGAGAGTTTGGATGCATTTAAGTTATGGGACAGATAAATTTATAATCATCACCATGCTGTCTTTCAGAGAGCAGTTTCTAAGACACATTGCACTGAGGCATTATCATTTATCATCTTATGTTGTTATTAAATTATTATGACTGGTATTTATACTTTTTTGCTATTAAGTATGAGGTAAAGTATAAAAGCACTCCCCAGCTTAAAAGGGATTGTAATGATAAAACCCCAAACCAGACAAGTAGTAAACGAAAGCATTAAGTGAAGTTGTTCATATGGTAATTCAAGATAAAAGAGTGTTTCTACCTCCAGAAAAGAAAAACGTATCTCAAATGCAAGGTTTAAGGAAGAATTTAAAAGACATATGAGATATCCTAATTGAAAAAAAAAAAAAACAACCAAACAAAACCACAACCCCTTCTATACATTCTTAAGCTTTTACAGAGCTGTTGAAGTAGCTGAGCTGCTACTAAAATATTCAGTCTACTTTTAAAACTTTGAAATAAGTTACCATGATACTTCAAATACTTGTATCGAGTTAAATGTTGTGCCTATTGAGAAATGCTCCTGGGAGGGGTACTGAATTTGCAAACTAAATGCAATGAAACCAGTGAATTTATCAGATACTTTATTTTCAAGTAGCTGCACTAGAGAGTGGTATTAGGCACAAACCTCTTTCTTATGGAAGAAACAAATCTAGGTTATTTTAAAAGATCTTAAAGGAAGTTTCATGAAATTCCTTTTAAAGAGAATATTTTTTGGCAAGTTATCAAATTTGGGACATTTTCAGGCTCCTTGTACCTTGCCCAAAATGGCAGATCCATTCTCACTGTCTGTTGTTCCAGGTCACAAAAATTGCCTTTATACCATAGAGAAACATGCTGTTATGGGTTATGATGTTGAAAACCTTTCCCAAAGGGGTCTAGACGGGATGCAGTTCTTAGCTTAAGAACTCAGTCTTTCAAGCCTTTCCACTGACACCTAAAAAACTAGACCATCACCTAAAAAATCATGTGGGTGTGGCCAGTACAGTTTCTTTTCATTTAATCTTTGAAAGGAGGAGTTCTCTTACAAAGCAAGGCTCGAAGGGGCTGTAGGGAAACCGTGGCAGCTTCCCTGGCTTATAGGGTTGGGTTTTTCTAGTTTCTTCCTCTCTTCCATGGGAGGAATGTACTTCCTTCTCCCCTCTACCCCTGCTTTCTTATTTTATAGCCTCCCCTACTAAGAAGAGAGTTTTCATCTTTTCTTTCTAGCAGTCTAATAAGTCACAGCTGTTGATTCAAGCAGCATGTAGAGCTATTTTCCTGTTTTCACACAGCGTGAGAATTTAAATGCAGAGTGAACCAGGAAGGAGTTTATGTGTGTTATCCGTGACACAGAACTGTTAAGTGGGCTCCCATGGGTAAAAGGTTAGCATTTGTCAGATGAAGTGAAGGAGAACAACTGTAACATAAAGAAAGAAAGAGAAGGTGATCCAACAGTAAATGGATCTGTTTAGTCAACAACTTTGGATCCTATCTCAAGGGTAAAAGCTTCTTGTATCTAAATTGACTAGGTCATTCATCTGCAGCAATGTGCCACTTGTTTGCCTGGCCAAGATACTATTAGTTGGCATCTTTGGAGTTGCTTATGAAGGAAATGACAAATAAGCAGTTACTGATGCCTCAGCATCTTTAGGAATCATTTTCTCTGGACTAAATGAGAGTCCAGAAAGTTAATCCTTTGTGTAAGGTAAGTCAGAGTTCAAAG
Source organism: Ara ararauna (assembly GCA_028858755.1). Classification (NCBI taxonomy): domain Eukaryota; kingdom Metazoa; phylum Chordata; class Aves; order Psittaciformes; family Psittacidae; genus Ara; species Ara ararauna. The sequence goes on along the minus strand of CM054380.1, from coordinate 56,629,331 downwards.
ACAACTTTATGCCACTGATTTTCTGAAATCTATAGATCCCATTTGTTGTCATAAGCCTCTTACAGTCAAGGATCTGGTTTCATACTACTCTTCTGAAACTCCACTTAATAAAAATAATGTTTAAGCAAGAGAACACCAAAAATGTCACACCAAAAGAACACCACTGATAGTTTAGATAGGTCTAGAGCTCGCCTTCTGACTTGGATTTTCTTTCAGATGTTCTATAGCATGTGCTGTTGGTGCTAAGGTTCTACTCATTGTATCACCCACCCCTCTGACAAGAAACATTGTTTCTATAGCTGTCAGTGTATGGAGATTAAGGTATCATGCTCTTTCAGGGGAATACTTCAGCAGTATACAGAGTGGCTTCAGAGTGGCTTGTGGCATGCCTTGCAAATGCACTTACAGTCAACTATACTCTCCTTGCAAGTGATCATTTAAAACCTTTTTATTTTTCCTGAGATAAAGAAAGAGGGAGGAAAGGTTTTTGACATGGGGAGAAATAAAAAAAAAAAAAACAAAAAACAAAAACTAAGCAAGATCTTTATTTTGGCTGCCGGGTATGTAGGCTTAAATTTGATCATACTACGCAAAGCCTTAAAAGGTGGTGTTAAGTACCACTGCTATAAAAAAGAGCAGAGGAGTAGTGAGAATTATTAGGTAGTATTGAACTGCTGGTTCTGGATGCCAGTCCTAGGTTCATTGGTTCATTTGTTTGCTTTATAAATGTAATAAAAGTGAGATACAAGGGAAGGAAAAAATAGCATAGGGGGTGAATGTAACTTTCATTTGTGTCATAGCATACACAAATGTAATACAGTAACTTCTGGGAAGTGGCAGGTCCAGTATTCTTCTTAGACACCAAAATACTTTTCCTAGTTTTTATTTGTTTAAGGCAAGAAAGACTTTCTAGTCAGTGTCTCACTGAGCATTGTGCAAATTGAGAATTGTTGCCTGCATAAAACCTCCAGACAAGAGGTCATGGAGGTTTAGACAGAAAGCAAAAATAAAGAAGATAGGAATGACCAGGGAAAAAATGTGGGAGCTGAGCACACCGCCACTTTGAGTAAGAAAGTGTTAATAGGAATCTTAAGTTCATACTCCAAACCTTAAAGATTCATCTAAATGTGGTGATACAGATATAATACAGTACTGTCTCCTCACCCAACCATTTATGTAGCTTTTTCAGAGACAATTTTAAAAAGCCCTAAAGGAAAGATAATAGATATTAAGATGGGTGGGAGAAGAGGGACAGGAATGCATAGCAATTCTGATGATGAAACTTGTTCCTTTCCCTGTCTCTTGAGTTGTTCAGTCTGACAACCTTCCAGCCCACAAACCTTAAAATATTGCCAAATGGCTGCAGAAAAATAATTTCCAGAAAAGGGTGGCATCTGATTTATGTCCTGCATCCTACCCTGTCTTGTTGTGGTTTTGGCTGCAAGACTACTGAGAGAAGTGTCATCGGCCCCTAGAGACAGTGTCCAAACAATTGAACATGTTTGGAGGAAAGGTTTATTCTTTGGCTCTCTCAATACTTGCAGCTGCCAATTATTGAGTAGTTATGGCCAGACACAGACTCACTGTGGTTCATGGCTGGCTCTTAGGTTCAGAATTATCTGGAATTGTTCAAGGAAGGTTAAGGAGGTGTCCAAGCATTTCCTCAAGGTTCTTTTGATATTTTGTGCTGTTGACGGTCTTTAGGCATGATGATTTCTCTCAGGAGACATTACTGACTCATTTCTCAGAGATTAGGGTAGTATAGAAACCTAAATCGAGAGATGAGAATTCCTTTTCTGTTCATCTGAGAAACTAGACTCACTCAGAACTCTTCAGGTTAAGGCAGACAAGGTTTTGGAAGAGCTGAAAGCCACACAGTTCACAGACAGTTTCCAGGGCTTGAATCAAACTCTGCTTTGCAGGAAAATCAATTCTGTAAGTGACAGCAGTTAGCAGTTTTTTTTTAGGAACTGGCTACCTGCAAAGGCCACAAGAATCCACCAGTCCTAATCTAAGGAAAATACAAAATGCAACATCCCTTTTGCCATTCTTCCTCTTCTGCCCCCTTCAATCACTGTTGCTCCTGAAATCCAAAGTTAAAGCCGAAGTTGAATCTAGGTATCTCTTATGAATATGACTGAGAGATCTAAAGCCAGAGAAGAGATGTTTTTATTTCTCTCGTTATGAAGATTGTGCAATCTCTGTATGATGATTCTTTGTCTTGCCTTTTCTTTGCGTCATTTCATTTGAAAGGTGCAAAAGGGTGGTGAGTCTGACTAGAAATGGAACCAAAGCTTGTAGGTCTTGTCTCCTCCTGCCCCTGTTCTCTTGCTCATGAAAAAAACTTGGAAGAGTATTACTTGGCCATGGTGAAAATGTGAATCATAGAAGACGTTTCCAGGAGGAAGGGTTTCAGTTTCTGTATTCTTTTTCCAAACACAGATAGGGTATGCTGGATTCACATCTCTGCAATTTGGACAAATTCCTCAGTAGAGGAAATTCTGCATGTTTCACTAGAGGAGAGTAGGACATCCTTTCAACATTCAGGATGGATTTGGGTCTCTAGGCCTTTGAATCATTTCTATCTTTATCTCAGTAAGGCAAGAAATTTCATCATGTTCTTGGTGGGCTGTAACCATTGCCTTTCAAGTTGCTATCTTTCAGATCTTCATTAATCCTTAGGCTATCATTAAATGCTTGGCAATGGTTTTATCTCATCTTTGTTGTTAACATCTGCAGGTGCATTAGTTATCTAGAGAACTTACTCATTAGGGATCATTTTTACAGCAGGGTAGTTCATGCCTTCTGGGAAACTTATTGCTAGAAGAATCCCTGTCAAAATAAGATTTCTTTTGTCCCATTTCAGGTTCTTCCCTTGACAGAAGCCACCTGGGGTCTCAAGAGGGCTCTAGCTTACACATGCTTGGACAGCTTTTAAAATTTAATGCAGACAGAAGATCAAGCTATATCCACAACACAATACCCAGGTTATATTATTTTGTTAATTTAATACTGAAGAACATTATGCAGTTTGGACATGATCTATATCAGAACAAGAGAGTTTAAAATACAAAATAAGCATCTGAAGTTTGGACTCAGTGCATTTTCCATCAACACATGTAAGACTTGATCCAATACTGACCAAATGTACTTTGATAGAGATGCCCTTCTTTTAGCCTGTTCCAAATATCCCAATTGGTAAGGAGTATCCAGTACAAAAAAACAGAGCAACTCTTAAATGTTTTCTCTATAGAAAAATGCTAACACAGAGAAAACTTTGCAGTCAGTACGCTATGGGCTACCATTTACTTTTGCCAGCTCCCTTTTCTGGCAGATAGGCTAGAATACTCCTTTGTGCATCAGTCAAAGCTTCTTATAGCATCAGTTTCACGGTGAAATGTGCTCATTCTTGCAAAGAGTTTTTCCCTTTAAAGAATTAAAAATGGGGACATCTGATCCTGGGCCTCAGGAAATCAAACGTCATCAGAATAAACATATCCAAATGGCATCTCTGGTTCCAGAGCAGTCCATTTGCCAGGTTCATGCCCAGAAGAGTCCAGAGAAGTTGTGAGATCCACAGCAACTTTCCAGCAGTGGTGGGAGGAGAGTTGTATTCTAGCTCTGGTTTATCAACAGGTCATCAAAAGAGATGTGTTTCTTCTGGACCTGCAGTAGACATGCACATCAACAGAGCTCTTCTACATTCCCTGATGGAATGAAAAAGTATGTCTTCTTTTTCTTCAAGAGAATACTCAAATCCCAAGCTGCTTCTGCTTGCAAACCAGAGCAGCTAAAGCTTATTTTCCAGTAGCAAGAGACAGACACAACTGAAAATGTAAATGACCAAGAACTCGCACTGCTTCTCAGGTTCTGAACAAGGGAGTAAGATAACCATGTAGTACAGTTGAGGGCAGCGCCTTACCTCTCCATGTCTGCATTCTCTGCTCATCCCAACTATCAGCCTTAACTTCCCTTAGTCAGAGCTTCTTTGCAAAGAAATGCTGCAGGAAACTCCTAGCTGCCTAATGTTATCAGTCTTCCCATTGGCTCCCTGTTGGTTCAGAGTATGAAGGGGTACTACAAGGTAAAGGAGTTAAACCTTCACTAATCATTAATCTCACAGGCAAAGCTTCAGACAAATCTATTAAAGTTATTAAAGTCACAGATATGAGGTAATGCGTTTTATGAATTAGGTACTGATTAAAAGGCAGAACTGTTAGATTTTCCACATGACAGAAAGTTAATAGGGGGGTGCCATATGGTACAGTACTAACTACTGCTATTGTGTGTCATATATTGAGCAGTTAGCTATAAAAGGGGGTGAACAATGAGACGGCAAATATTGCAGATAACATGAAAGTGAATCAGTAGCTGGAATTCAGATCCATACCCAGCTCTTCTAAGAAATACCCCTGATCTATTGCGGTTTTTATCACAGCAGATTCCTTTAGTTCTTTTCACTGTATTCATGAATGTAACTTGCACAACACAAAATCCCAGCAACCGTATGCTTTCCATTCTGCTGAGTGAGGTTTATAGCTTTTCATTTTCATTTTCAGCCTTGGGCTGAGTTGAAAGACAGAATCCATGTCCCAGCCTGCAGACTGGAAGCACTTGATTAGTATGCAGGGCAGGTACAGAGGGAGGAAGGCTGTCTCTATGCGACAGCTCTCAATCCACTCCTCTGGTTATTGTGGCTCAGGGAAGAGTGAGTGCAAGGGAAATAGAAAAAAAAAAAAAAAGTGAAGAAAAAAAATTACAGCCTTTTCAAATAAAAAAGAAAAAAAAAGCATATATCTTGGTATAAAGTATCTGGAAATATCCACCAAGACAATGCATCTACCCCTGTATTATTAACTAGTCATTCCCCCTGTAAATTTAAAAGTATCTGTTAAAATGTTAAAGGGAAGAAGCCAACCCTCAAATATTAATTACCTGTTGAATTTATTATTTCTATTCTCTTTTAAGGAAGAGCTCATGAGTTAATACAAAAAGCACCATAGCTTTTCAATCCGCTCTGCTGCTAATTTTCTTGTTTTCTGCTTGGGCAGATGGCTCCCTATCAAGATTGTAAAGCTAAGCCCATTATAAATGTGTTCACTTGCTTGTAGGGAAAAGAACAAGGAAGATAAGGAAACGTGAGATATTATGATTTATCTGTTTTGTTTTAGCAAAATGTGGAATTATGGGGAAAAAAAAAATACGATCTTTGTCTATTGTCATTCATCCTGAAGGATAGAAAAATGTTTCACAGATAATCAGATCATCACCCCTTTTTCTTTTTCTTGTTACATATATCCCAGGTGACTGCTTGTTCATGGCTAAAATACTACCACTTCTAGGTAGGAATATTGTGGCAGTTTAACAACAGATTGTTAGACTGCACAATAGTTTTAGGACTGAAAATTACATAAGGAGTCATAACTAATTCTTTCTTACAATGAGATTATAGGGATCACCTTTAATATGGTAGTTAACTTGTGCTAGAGCTCTTGCCTTACCCGCTAAGCCAGTGGGGAGAGCGCTTACCAACAAAATCCTTGGGGTCCTGAGTTTAGTTTGCTTAAGGAGGTTCAATTATGCCATCTTCTTTCTCCCTAGAAGCCTGCTCTAACAGTTAGCAAACTGGTTGAGGTAGGGGCAACATTATCCTTCCTGTTGGCTCTGCACCTTTGTGCTAGAAGGAGCACAAGACTTACACTTCCAGAAGAATGGCAGACAAGAAGGGGCATGATTCGCTAGCCTGGTACTCAGAGTTCTCTCCTGAGTTCAACAGCATTTCACATTTCTCTCTTTTTATGCATCTTTGTGGAGCTTGCTACTCATCCTTTTCACTTGTCTCATTGGGGCACTTCATTTTGTCCTGGCACAGTATAGAAAGCAAACGTACCTAATCTTTGAGGGTCAGGCAACTAAAATGAGCTGTTAAGTATGTAAATTTTTTATTAGCAGCCTGTGGGTTATTTCAAAGAGTGCCCATTTTATCCAAGGCATAACCCAGGATTTTGATCTTGGAAATTTATTGGAATATTCAGTGAACAGCTAATTCTGTTTGATAGTAAGATGAAAACAATGTGGAAGAAATGATGGAGTCAAACTTCAGGTGATGAATTCAACATCAGTTGTAGCATCAGCAAGAGGAGCATTTCCAAGCTTTAGGAGGTACTGAGTTTTACTATTCATCAATCACACATAATCCAGAATTATCAGTTTAATTATTTGCATGCAGACTTATGTAAAATCAATAATCACCACTGTAAGTGGAAGCTATAATTCCATCAAGGTGAAGTGACACCAACAATAGTGGAAATGAAGCCCAAGACACTACATGTCAGAGCTGGGTCTTCCTGGCTTTAATCTGCTATGTCTGTATAACCTAGCACCTGCATTTTTCTTTCTATTGTGGATTTACAGTTTATTTCACTGTCCACCTTCTGTTTGGGAACAGAGCTGATTATTTACATAGTATAATAATTATAACTTATTACAAATTTTGATGGGACTCAAACACTCTGTCATCTGGCACTAAGGGGACAGACAAGTTCTTTTAGGGATCCTTGGCAGAATGATCATGGCACTAAGTTTTATTTACAATTAAAACTTCATTTTCTTAACAGTATATATGATTAGTATAGCACAGAATTTATGATTAGAATTGCACAGGATTTCTACAAGCAAAATCAATGTAGTGCAATTTATAAGTAGCATAATACAGAACTTAAAATACAACTTATGATATCTAATCACCTAGACCTTAACTTAACTTATGGTTTCTAATCACCTAGACCCTCTGCAGTCCAGATCTTAATATATAGTTTGCTGCATCAATATAACATTAAAAATCTAGATTCAAAAATCATATAAAGAATCCAAGTTATTCTGTCCTGGGAGGAAGCAAAGAACGGTGGAGGTGTTCCTGGCCTTTGGAAGGTCACAGGTTTTGCTGTCAAGCAGCAGCTCCAGTCTAAGCTCCCCATTTAGGACTTGTAACTGCTGGATTTTGTAGACAGTGCTCTATGTGCTGTTAAGCTTGCCTGTTCTGTGACAGCATCATCCACAGCACTTGGCTAGTAGTTGCCTGGGACCTTCAAGGCCTGTAAGGAATGGAATAGTCAGCCTGGTGCCCACGAACTTTGAGGCTAGCAAGAAGAGGAAGAAGAAATCTGTTTGGTTTGTCTACTAGGTTCACAGGACCTTTAAAGCCTGATAATGAGGAGAAAGGAAACTCATCCTACTTGTCCCACTTGGTCACAGAAAGTGACTTTGCCTCATAAAATGGTGCTAGTTATTGCTAATCATATTATCAGGGATCAGGAGCAGGAAATACCAGTCACACACTCCTAGAAACATAAAGTAATTTTCTCTCTCTGTGACAAACACAGATAAGAATGAGGCCTAAATTCACCCATCATGAAGCACCTTTGATGATGAGAAGATCTGGATCAGTCATGAAACTATGCTTTATTTTTAAAAATATTTACATGATACATGAATGGCTGATAAAGCACCAGTGCTATTGTCCTAATTTTTAAGCTGCAGAGTCCACTTCAGCATAACAATTAAGTATGTGTCCTCTGCGAAGTACAAGGTAATGCAGCTGATTCCCTGGTGCCTGCTTGTGCCCACAATTTTGACCGTGTTGCTCAATTTGTGCTGTATGTGTGGTGATATTGTGTATATTGTGGTGACATGGACAGTGGGATTGAGCGCGCCCTCAGCAAGTTTGCTGGTGTGTGGTTCAGTTGATACGCTGGAGGGAAGGAATTCCATCCAGAGGGACCTTGACATGCTTGTGAGGTGGGCTGATGCCAACCTGATGAGGTTTAACCATGCCAAGTGCAAGGTCCTCCACCTGGGTCAGAGCAATCCCAGGCACAGCTACAGGTTGGGCAGAGAAGAGGTTCAGAGCAGCTCTGCAGAGAAGGACGGGGGTGTTGGTCAATGAGAAAATGAACATGAGCTGGCTTCAGTGTGCGCTTGCAGCCCAGAAAGCCAACCGTATCCTGGGCTGCATCAAAAGGAGGGTGACCAGCAGGTTGAAGGAGGTGATCCTGCCCCTCTACTCTGCTCTTGTGATACCTCACTTGCAGTATTGTGTGCAGTTCTGGTGTCCTCAACATAAAAAGGACATGGAACTGTTGGAACAAGTCCAGAGGAGGGCCACGAGGATGATCAGGGGACTGGAGCACCTCCCGTATGAAGATAGGCTGAGAAAGTTGGGGCTGTTCAGCCTGGAGAAGAGAAGGCTGCATGGAGACCTCATAGCAGCCTTCCAGTATCTGAAGGGGGCTATAAGAGTGCTGGGGAGGGACTTTTCATTAGGGACTGTAGTGAGAGGACAAGGGGTAACGGGCTCAAACTTAAACAGGGGAAGTTTAGATTGGATATAAGGAAGAAGTTCTTTACTGTAAGGGTGGTGAGGCACTGGAATGGGTTGCCCAGGGAACCTGTGAATGCTCCATCACTGGCAGTGTTCAAGGCTGTGTTGGACAGAACCTTGGATGACATGGTTTAGTGTGATGTGTCCCTGCAGCAGGGGGCAGCAGGGTTGGAACTAGATGATCTTAAGGTCCTTTCCAACCCTAGCTATTCTATGATTCTATGAACAAGAAGAAAAGAATGAATGAAGAGTTCATGGCAATGTGAATTTTAGCATTTTAAATTTTGGAGTGTTTGACTTTGCAGCCATAATATTCTTTTAATATAATCTCTTTATATGTAATTTCCTGTGTTAATTCCATCATGAGGAACCACATTAAGTCTCACATGAATCATTAGTAGAGCTGCAACATAGACGTGCTTGTACAGACCTTTAGCATTTGAGCTAACTGACCTTAACAATAGTCAGCTATACTTTATGAGAACCAGCCTCTACAGGCAAAACAAGACAAGCACTTTGCAAAGGGATTTCAAGGTTATTTGCTGACAATAGAGGAATGACGTGACTCAGGAAGCCTTGTTCTGGTCCTGCATATGCGCTACTGGCTACAGACCCTCTGCTCTAACTCCCTTCACTCTATCTCCTTCTATGTTTGGAAAGAAGATCCCTGTCATCTCAACTCAGCCTGTAGTAGGATGTGCTCAGTATGGATGAATAATCAATAAATTTACTTACTAACCTCTTATATGTACTTGTTGTGGTTTAAGCCTCTCTAACCACGCAGCCCGTTCTCCCCTCACTTCCCCCTTTTTCTTCCCCCCGCTCCCGGAGGGATGGGAAGGAGAATCGAAAAGAATGCAACTCCCACAGGTTGAGATAAGAACAGTTTAGTAACTAAAGTATAACACAAATCACTACTGCTACCACCAATAATAATAATGACAAGGCAAATACAAGGAAAGAATACAATTTCTCACCACCTAAAACCAAGCCCGACCAAGCAGTGCACCCCCACCCTTCTGAGTCTCTGCTCTCTGCTCTGCATCCTGGACATGACGTGCTGTCGTATGGAATAACCTCTTTGGTCAGTTTGGGTCAGGTGTCCTGTCTCTGCTTCCTCCCGGCTTCCCCTCCTCCCTGGCAGAGCATGAAACTCAGAAAGTCCTTGGCCAGACCAAAACATTACCAAGCAGTAACCAAAACACTGGTGTTATCAGTGCTGTTCCCAGGCCCAAAATCAAAAACACAGTGCTACACCAGCTACCAAGAAGGAGAAAAACGACTGCTGCTGCTGAACCCATGACAGTACTGAGTGTATACAGCTAGCCATTGTAGACTTTATTATGTGTTGTTTTCCACGTTACCACATGAATTACCTAGAGAATGAAGAAAAGTTTCTCTCTACTGGAACTACTCTAGCATTTGATCTGTGGCTCTGAAGCACCAAGGTACCAAACCTTCTGAAAACAAGTGTAAGATTTGTATCATTGACAAAACAATATAGTTTTCTGTAAGTTACTCATCAGAAAAGACAGTGACAACTTTGTGCAATATGTAAGCCTGAGGCAGATGGCACAGAAAATTTAAATTCAAATTATTAAAGTTTGGCAGTTACGAGCATGTAAACCAAGTCCTTATAATGTCAAGTGCTAGGTAACTATTACTCTGGTACACCAGCTCTTGACAAACACAAAACTTGCCCAGTGAAGATCTCAAACCTTAATAGTGGCAATGCATGTAGAGAAATACATGGCACTCAGAAAGCTCAACTGCTTAGAAACAACCCTGACACAGATCAAATTTGTTTCAGTGACAATATTTAGGGAGATCAATAAACAAACTAAACACTTATTGAAAAATAACATTTTAAAGGGCTTTCAGATCCAGTGTCATAGATTTTGTTAGCAAGGGCATTCAAAACACAAAAATTTATCTTCATCATCTCTTTTAAGCATTTTTAGTCACTATGAACTGTGAGAGTTGTGAAGACCTTGGTATGAAACACAGCCCATAACAAAACAATTGACTTATTTTGGTAGTTGGCTGGAAATAAACTCACAAATGCCAAACATAAAATTGAATAATTTTATCTTGCAATTTCCATCCGTTTCTGTCTGCTGTAATTTACCAGCATTTATATAGTGCTGTTGATCATTAAGTGATTTATTGTCAATTTACTCAAAGGCAGTTTAATAACTGAATTTTAAAAATAGACATAGTCACAACCCCATTTTTCTGAGAAGAGTGAATCAGAGTCTCCGCTGCAGTGTACGGGGTTATTACCCATATTAGGTGGGATTTTCAAACTTTCTACCTTTTTAATAAAATCTAGCTCATATTCTATCTTACAACGAAAGTTTTAATCTAGTACAGTTAGCCTACATTCCCACTGATATAATAAGAAATATAGTTGATCTTCTGACCTAATTGACACTGGACTATTTCAATCTGAAATCAGTGTTAATCAATTTAATTCTTAACAGTTAGTTAATTAATTAACTGATTGATTAATTTAGGTGAGCAGTCAATAGAGGGTTTGTGGGTCAGGGTTAAAGGGAGAACAGTGTTGGGAGACATTATTGTGGGGATCTGTTACAGACCGCCTGATCAAGAGGACTCTGTGGATGAAGCACTCTATAGGCAGATAGGAACAGCCTCACGCTCACAGGCCCTCATTCTCATGGGGGACTTCAACCACCCTGACATCTGTTGTTGCCCAAGAAATCCAGGAAGTTCCTCGATAGTGTGGAAGACAGCCAAGAAGGACAGGTGCCATGCCAAGGAGATGATCCTGCCCCTCTCCTCTGCTCTTGTGAGACCTCACTTGGAGTATTGTGTGCAGTTCTGGTGTCCTCAACATAAAAAGGACATGGAACTGTTGGAACAAGCCCAGAGGAGGGCCACGAGGATGATCAGGGGACTGGAGCACCTCCCGTATGAAGATAGGCTGAGAAAGTTGGGGCTGTTCAGCCTGGAGAAGAGAAGGCTGCGTGGAGACCTCATAGCAGCCTTCCAGTATCTGAAGGGGGCTATAAGGGTGCTGGGGAGGGACTCTTCATGAGGGACTGTGGTGATAGGACAAGGGGTAACAGGCTCAAACTTAAACAGGGGAAGTTTAGATTGGATATGAGGAAGAAATTCTTTCCTGTAAGGGTGGTGAGGCACTGGAATGGGTTGCCCAGGGAAGTTATGAATGCTCCATTGCTGGCAGTGTTCAAGGCTGTGTTGGACAGAGCCTTGGGTGGCATGGTTTAGTGGGAGGTGTCCCTGCAGCAGGGGGCAGCAGGGTTGGAACTAGATGATCTTGCGGTCTTTTCCAACCCTAAGTATTCTATGATTCTATGATTAATTAATGTGATAGTTTGAAGAAGAAAATCTGGAGATTTATTGATATCTGAAGATTTATTGATATTTTGGAGAGTACTGATCTTAACCTGAGACCTTTCCTTATGGTTTACCTAACCCAGATAACAGCATATTTTACCTGACTGTGCTAAATCTAGAGATGCCTTGTTTTGGTTTGTGTATATCTGTGTATCGTGCATGCTGGTGCCCTCATCCCTCATCCATTTCTACACAATATGAGTTTAATTGATGCTGAGGTTTTTTACTAAAGGGAAACCAGAATAGGTCTTGGGCAGGAAAAACTTGCTTTGGTTTAGAGGCAAACAGTACAGATTGAACCTGTGCTAGACCTAAGCACGCTCCAGGTCCCCAGGGATATCCTGGCAGGCATTCTGGCCTTGCTAGTGCAGATGCTTCCCAGCGAACTTGGCATCTTGCTGGAATTGATGGGAGAAGAGATGGCAAAACGTAAAGGTATTTATGTCCCTTTTCGTTATGTTGAGGTCTTTCTGCATGTATTCTTCTGCTGTATTCTTATTAGTGCCCAAATCCCCAGGATCTTTATTTGCTGAGGATAAAGAGATTGTTGCTCTGTTTGGGCTTTTTTGAATAATAATTAGCTAGTTTTAAAATTAATAGTGCACTGCAATAATGTGCCCTCTTATATTTTTCTGAAATTTTAGGTGCTGGCACTTTCTTAATATTTTGTTCCCTCACCTTCCTGGGCCTTCATTTGTGTGCTGAAATAAACGTCCTGTGTAGAGGGAGAGACCTTGGTCCGGAATGCACACTGTGAAGATAGGATGTGCAGGGATCGCTGGGGATGTGACTGAGGAAATGGAGTACTCCCAGAGGGGCACTGCATGTACAGGAGAGAAACTTTTTCTAGCAGAGTAGGAGGGAGCTGCTACCCAATACACATAACCCAGTGACTGGAAAATCACACTAAGTAGCCTTTGGCTTCCTTTTAGGGGCTGAAGCCCATGGATATTCCAGGGGAATAAGAGGTCAGCCTTACTCAGCCCCTGAAGGCCCCTGAGGGGCTGAAGGGTTTGATCATGAGGGAATAAGGGGGAGGAAAGAGTGGCTAAGAGAAATGGGGAAGAGAAATGATCACTGGTAGTGGCTATTTTACCTATATGTTTGCACTTAAGAGCATGCTGTGAGTTCTGCTGCAAAATAAATTCTGACGGCTTCTCAAGACTTCTCTCCCTATTGAGAAGCCAGACTCACTTCCTACACTGGTGCTACTTCTTGGTAGCCATGAAGGACTCTATTTGCAGCATCCATTCTGGATGGAAAGGCTCTCATGGGCCCCAGTAAAAGCTTTGGAGGACATGGTAGCCTTAATGAATTCATTGAAAGCTCATTTATCCCAACCCATCAGGAGTTCAGTGCCTGATGAAATATTCATGTTTGCCTCTATGTCTGGTAGGAGAGCATGACCAGGAAAGCACACGATAGATAGCGCTGATCAAAATGCAATCAATACCCTAATCCAGAAAATACAGGAATGTCATGATGTTGTTGTATTCTTCCTTGTCCTAAGCAAAGCTCTGTAGGCCAGGAAGTGAAATCTCTTCTGAAATACTTTTCAAAGGCCCTCTGTGCCAGGCACAATTAGCTGATCTTTCCCTCTATTTGAGCATACCTTCTGGGCAACTGCCTTATGATTTCAGGGCACTAGTGGTCCACACCATTTGGGGATGGTGGACTTGAGCACCTTTGAGGACTGGCTGCAGCAGTCAGGAATGTCCAGGCTTTGTGAGCAGATTGCAGTGATTATGGACATGAGAATAAAGCCCATCATGCTGCTGAGCAGGCTCCAATTGTTTGCACAGAGTGACTCCTTATCCTGAACTCTGCCACTCTGAAGTGACAGAGTCACTGTCTACCCTCTCTCTGTAGAACTCAAAGCAGTCTTCTTGGTGCATGCTCCTTTCCCTCTCCCTTCCTCCCTTTTTCTAGAGAAGAGATCTGTATTTGATAGGCTCTGCTATAGCAGTAAGCTAGGTGCGAAGTGGCAGAGGTGTTCTGTTCTAAAAAGAACAGTCTTCCTTTGTCTAGGATGAGGGAGAAGCCTGCAGTCCCAAACTCTCTTCTGGTCATTGAGAACCATTGTGTCCCATTCCACTGTGTCCAAGTTAGTTCTTCAACGTCTGATCCCATCCAAACCAACAGCAGTAGTAGCAGAAGTTGCAGCAGGAGGCATCATATGTATGTGTTAAAGTTGCAAAGCGGAGGCTGATGAACTGAAGCCCTGTTTTATATAGTCACAGGCTTTGTGTGAGGCCAGTGAGTCCACGTGGAACCAGTGATTTGTGTTAGTGGGAGTCAGGGCCAGAGGGTAGCTCTTGTGCTGTTGTTCTTACCTGCTCATTCAGTGTATGTTCAGGGAGTATGGGCACAATCTGTCCCATCAAAAGGTCCTCAGATTTGAACAGTGTGTGCAATGCATGTTGCATGACCCAGATATATAAAATGCACTCTGACATGCCTACCAAGTTGCAATTAGAATATGTGTTTCCCCAGTATAGTCATTGGCAATGGAAGCAGAGAAAGAGAAATTTTAAGTTAAAATAGCCTTCTCATGCCATATGTATCTACTACTTTTTTCAAGGTAGAAAATGTTACAATAAATATTCAGAATCACAAGTGGTGAGAATATATTACTGTATATGTGTCTGTGTGTCTTTGCTTGTGAGATACAAACTGAGTTGTATTCAATATCTAATTACCCAGATTCTTAAATGCCATAATAATATATAGCAGTTGGAATTTGTGTGAATCAGGCAAAAAAGGAGCGCATGATTTTGGATGTTATCATGGCCAACACAGAATGGGTAGCATTTCTTTTTCTTCCCTGCCCTGTGCTAGAGATTTTCTGCTGCTAAAGGGAAGTCTTTCAGAGCAGGTCCTCCTTTATTATAGCCAAAACTGGTCACATAAAATTGAAAACTACATACGTTTGTATGGAAAAAAATGCAAAAGCAAAAATTTTAGCACACCAAAATCCTAGCAGTAAAAGCACACATTTTACAAGTCTTAAATACTCTGCTTTTAAATAGGAAAAGGAAGGAATTAGTGTAGAATGTTAAGGAAGCTATTAGAAAAATATAGTTAGTTCTTAATTTTCTAAGGTATAACACTAAGATTCTGAATCCATAATTTTAGGAAACTTTTTCTCTTTAAATACATCTTTACTTAGGCCCAGATTCAGCAAAACATTTCAATACAGATATGAAATTATTTATATGCTAACTGCCCTCGATTCGATTGGGTCATAGAGGAGCAAAGTGTTCACCAAAGCTACTGTTTATGGAAAGGACTTGGGAAACCATAACTTCCTGCATTGCATAAACTTCTTGAGTCACAAGACTAGAAACTGAGACAGGTTTGGCTCTTGTGCCTTCAGTATACAAGGTCTGCTAATGCACAAGGTCTGCTGATTGGCACAGAAAGACTCATTTACATGGAGGGACAGTATGGCCATTATACCTGCTTCTCATGGAAGTGCAGGAGCTGGAGGTGTGATGAAGTAGCCCTGGAAGTACAACCTGCACTGCTAGGACTCCTGCTGCAGCACAGAGGCAGCCGGAGACTGACTGGCTGTCATTATCTGAGCAGCAAGTGTTGGTTTGGCTGAAAAAAGAGACATCCATATTCTGGAAAGTTCCTTTCCTACTGTTCTGTGAGCTCCGTGTACCTTTGCCAGCAGGAGATGTTTAGCCTCAGAAATTCCTTCTCTTTTTCTCTTGTTTAAATATAGTAAGAATTAAAGTACATTCAAAGGGAATCAACCTGCAAAACTGTCAAATCCACATGAGACCGACAGCCTCGGAGACAACTGGCCATAGCTGTAGTTATGGTAGATCCTATGCTATGCTATTGGAAGTCAGATTATTAATTCTTGCCATCTTGGCCAAAATCCAACATGTTTTATTATTTTCTGCTTCCTTTAAGCTCTCCTCTACACTTGCAATAGCGTTGAAATTTTCTTCATCTCCTAGCCTAAGCTTGTACACTGTTGCTTGCATGATGCCCCAGGGGATGATAAACTGATAGTAAGCAACGTGATTCAAATGTACATACCTGTGAGTGAGACTTATCCCTCTGAGCTCCTGCACATGGCTTAAATACAACTGCTGTACTTTTGCTCTACAGAAAACCCAAGGAGCTGAAAGAGGTTAAAGCTGAAAAGCTGTTAGCAAGTATCCATAGAGTGGACAAAAAAAGATACTATGCAAGCAGAATTTTCTCTGACTCAGCCTATGGAGTTGATTTAGCTCACACAAAAACATGCATTACAACATTTTAAGAAGTACAGCAAAGCTCATTTCTGCATTCTTGGGTGCTTCTGCTGGGTCCAAAGGGCAAACTTGCTTCAGTATAATCCATTGTTTGCTTTGGAATCTCAAAGATTAAAGGTGTCTGTAAGTGTCAGTAATTTTCATAGTTATTGTTAAATATTTCCTTTTATTATCTGTATAATAGCAGTTAGAGATTAGAAAAAACAAGGTGAGTTCTCAAGCGCACCCTCACAGTTTCCTGTCTGTGAGCACAAGAATGTTCTGTGCGTGAGGAGACTCCGACTCACACGTCCCAGGAGAGCGGCCTGACCACCAGACGCAGGCTGTTTTGAAGGCAGGCACTCTCCACCCTTCCTATTGAAACTGTGCCATGCTGCAGAAAATAATTTCAGTTCACTGGGCCAGGGAGAGAGGATGAGAGTCACCGAGAAAGCGTAAGAGAAAGCATGACTGTACTGGTTAAAGCACCCATCTGGCAGAGAGCGCCTTAGATTCCCTTCCCAGCTTTCAGGGCTGTTTCTTAAATATTTCATATAAATAGTCACTGGATAAAATACAGAAACAGATGTTTTGGATGCCTTTCTCAGAGGTACCTGATTTTTCCCATGCTCTTATAGGAAATCTAGACACAGAACAAGAGGTTCTGAACTCCCCTCTAGGAACCCGTTACCTTTCACTTTGGCACTGCGGTCTTCAAGTTCTGGGTAACTAATTCCCTTATTGGACTGATCCCCAGGCTGTCACCTCAAAAATTTGTTTCAGAGATGCACTTTCTCCACATTTCCCTTCCCAGTGTATTTGGCACTGCCATTTTTTTGGTATTCCTTCTTACAAGTGCTCCATTATTCCTTTGGCTTTTCCAGACAGCTTTAAAATGAAAAGCTTCAAAAATCAGGTCAGGTTTTATCTTATACTAGGGTATATTTTTTGTTTTATATTTGACCTGCGAGAGAATGCAACCATTTTCCCATTACAGGAGCTTGACGACACTTGTTTGCAGATAACAAGCTACATTGGAATTGTTTTTCTAATAGAAAATGTTTGTGATACAGTGTAGTGTTTTATGCATTTCCCCAAAAGACTGTCTGGATTGTAATAAACACACACCTTCCAGATGAATTTGGGGTTTATATTTGGAGAAAAATTGATTCTGGAAAATATTTGAGGAAAATCACAGGAATTTCCCTCCTCCTTCCTCCCTCCCCCCCCCCCCCCCCCCCCCTTTTCTTTTTCCTTCTTTTTTAGCCAGAGCATTTTCAATACAATTAGCTTTTGGGGAGTTCGGTTTCTTGCCTAAACTTCTACAGTTTTGCAGTGATTTCCTTAAACCTGACTAGCCCAGCATTCCAACAAGGAGCACCAGGAAGGAATATGCATGCTGTTCTTCACAGGCAGAGGCAGATCACTGGTGTGAAGGACATTTTAAGCAGCCCGTGGCACCAACATGAGTTGCAGGACAGCAGTGAGGGACAGAAGCGGCGGGCTGATTTTCAGATACAGTCTTATTTATGAAATGAGGGTTTATTTCTGACAAATAAAGAAATGATTAAATTTTAATAGTTATTTATAATTCGGATTGTGTGTCAATAGGGTTGGACTGTATGCTTAGAGGTCAGCCTCTCTCAGATCTCTAAATTCCTTGGCAGTCCTGTTTTTAACACAGGAAAACCAGTGTGGTCTAGTGTTGTGAATTACCAAGATGATGAGTTTGTTGGTTTCACCTGCTTTCTGGTGGACAACCGTGTGTGTCTGACAGGTTTTAGAGACAAGAAGACTTGTAGCCAAATGTTTCAACTTACTGGGATGTTTCATGGGGAATTCCAATACCAAATCCAAATTTTTGGACCTAGTTTTCTCAGGGAGCTTTGGGAAAGAGCATTCAGTGCCCTTCAGAATTACCATGCCCCAATACTGGATGTTCACCGTCAGCCTAGAGCAGGGCTACTCTTTGCTGGCCCAGTGCTGTGAGGTGTCATATCCTGCTCTTTTCTTGGATGGTTCTAATGGTGGTGACACATGTTTCATCCACTTGTAGAAACTACAGCTGGGGCTGGTGTTTCAGTGAGCATTTTTGAGGTGGTGAGAAGAGCTACTATCACAGAAAGAATGTGCTATAGAAGAGGTTTCTGTAGTGCCAGAGCAGTTTCTCTTTTGGCCTGA
The DNA here is from genome assembly GCA_028858755.1 of Ara ararauna. NCBI lineage: Eukaryota > Metazoa > Chordata > Aves > Psittaciformes > Psittacidae > Ara > Ara ararauna. The sequence continues at coordinate 56,611,136 of CM054380.1, read as the reverse complement.
CCACAGCATTTCATCTGCTCTATGGGCTTGCCAAGGCAGTGAGGAAAGAATTTGCTTTCAGTGGTTCAGAAATCACACAGGTGCCAGTATGTCCTTTCCAGTCCCTGTTCTGGAAACAGCTCCTCCATCTCCAGTTACATATGAGCACTGTAACATGCTTTATTGCTTTCTCAAGCTGCAGCTTATTTCCCAGGTTCATTTGTATCATTTTCCTGGATGAAACCGGGTTCCAAATGTAATAGTACGCTGGCTTTAGCCCCATTCACTGTTCAGCTTGAGAAGAAATTACAGGCATGGGCAGTGGAAGAGGACAGGATGGAGCCTTGTTTTGGTTACAAGATCTAAACAAATAACTAGGTAGTTTTTGGAACATTTGTTCAATAAAAAGTATGACTAGGGGAAAGGCAACTCACAACAGATATGATTCCAGAGCTCTGGAATCCTGTTGGAGAGCAGGAAGGAAAGATAATATGTTTCCAGGTGCATTTCAAAACCTCAATTATCGCACATGGATGGTGAAACTTACTTGGAGATTTGAACATGCCTAGGGTCAGGAATAAATGGCGCTCAGAATATTTTTACTTTCCATTATAAAGAGGAGTGCAAGAGAACCATATTTACAGATATACCAGGTAGACAGCATTTTCATAGAATCATAGAATAGTTAGGGCTGGAAAGGACCTTAAGATCATCTAGTTCCAACCCCCCTGCCAGGGGCAGGGACACCTCCCACTAAACCATGCCATCCAAGGCTATGTCCAGTCCAGCCTTGAACACCACCAGCGATGGAGCATTCACAACTTCATCTCAAAATGTCGAAACAAATCATGACCAGAAGAAACACAGCTACTCTGGAGGAGGAGACAGTAGCTGTTCAACTGCGTAATAGATTAATGCCATAAAACAGAACAGAGACCAAAAACCTCCCCTTATCCTGCATAAAAACTAAACAATTTAAGAACAGAATATAGCTAACTAGCTTTGAATTTTAGAGAGATACTAATTTTGATACTTCCAGATTTATGGGAAATGTCCTGGGAATGTTAAAAAAGTCAGATGTCCAATTGGTTCATTTTATTTCTCATTCGAAGGGGTGCACATCCACAGCACAGGCCAGACTTTTAAGATTTTCATTGGAAGTGATGAATTTTAACAAGCCTTTCTGGATCCCAAGTTTGCCTTGGTCTTTTATCAAAGGGATGACCAGAGTTTATGCTACTTAGCCTGTGAACCATAATAATAACAAATGAGGAAGATAGTTAGGATTTATATAGCTTTATATTTAATATGGGGAGTTTCTAAAAGGAGTCTGTAAGTAGGGACTGTTGCCCAGACTCCAAGCTTTGGCCAAGCAGTTCTTGGCAGGCATCAAAGAGGGTGGTGGAAATGCAGCTTTAAGCCATCCTTGCATCATCCTGGGGTTGTCTTCCTGCCAATGTGGTCCCTAGTGTAAACTGTAACACCAGCAGAGCTACTGTATTTTGCACTGGCTGCCACTATACCCAAGAAACTAGTCTGGTAACTGGGGATCCATGAGAAATAGGCTCCATTTAGCCATTTTTAAGTGGTATGTCTTTCACAAGGAGTCCGCAAAGAACATGCCATTGCAGTCTCTGCAGTGGCTGCAAACCAGCTGAGGCTTTGTCGTATCTGCACTGGCTGATGCGCAAGTAGCTGGCTGAGCTGCCTTGCAGACTCCATTGCATTGATAATTTGGCAAAAGAACCTAGCTTTCAGTGTCTGGAGGATGTGATCCGCACGTCTGTGTGTGCATATGCAGATGTGTGTGATGTCAGTGAATGTCCCTGCTTGCTGCAAAGGTCACTTTGAGATTTTTCATTTGCTCCAGAAAAAAGCAACTTTGAGAACGTAATGAAGAAAATGAAGTCTGAATTTTTTTTCCTAACAACCATGAATTGCAGCACTGAGCTGAGGGGAAAGCATTCAAATCTCTCTGCCCTCTTGGATAGGAGTCTGTAGCTCTGCAATAAGCAGCAGACATCAGTGTCTGCTTTAACTGAATATTTTCAGTATCTAATTGGCACTTAGCTACCCATGTGATAGGAGCTTTAGAAATAGCTAAAGCAGATAAATATTGCTTCTTCTTTTCCTGTGTGTACGTCTGTATCATCTGTGTGAAGCTGTGTATTAACGTGAAAAATTCCCTGTTGATTTTAATGGGATGCATCTCTCTGCAGAGAATTTGCATCATTCAAAGCTGCAGTAATGTATAGAAGGGACGATTTTTTTCTTTGTGCTGTGAACATCTAGATCAAATTCCCGACATATTATTTGTGCAGAAATTGTGAATGCTCCCAGCTTGCAAATGAAGTCCAACCCTTGTTAATGTTTACAGTAAAACAGCTGTTCTCAGCATTTCTCCCTGAGCCTCAGCTACTTCAGCTCTACCATACTCAGCCTTACATCATAGCAGCTGCAATAATAAGAGGCTGAAAGAGGTCAGAAGCAGCCAGTCCTGCTAAACCACACCTTTGTTTAAACGAGATTTTGGATTGTAAAATGTCTCAACTGCTAAATTTTTCAGCCTGACTGGACTCTATGCATGTGCTAGGTCTTCAAAGACCTAGCTCACCCAAAGCACGCAGGCACTGCCAGCACAGAGGAAAGCAGAACACAGGCTCTTTATACATTTTCCCGGGAAACTTTCTATAGATCCAGACTGGGAAATGTTCCAAGGTTTCACAGAACTAAAGATAACAGTAATAAAAAGAAAAAAATGGACTAGAGCACACTGACTTTTAAAAGAAATAGCTGAGCCTATTATATTTGCATGGCAAAGCCTTCATAATTCGTGAAGCAAGATTTTGCTAATTTACACTAATAAAAGGAAGACCACTACAGATTACTGAGTTTTAGCAATTAGCAGGTATGCAAACAAACAGCATTCTAAGGAAAGAAGAAAGCATCAGCATGCTGGTTGCTTTCAAGACTATAATTTGTAAATATTTATGATCACTCAAACAATAAATGCTACCAGATATATTTTGTAAAACATAATTAGGTGTTAGCAGTATGTAAAATAGAGCATTTCCCTGCTCACTCTTCCTTTCAGAAGAGAGAGGCCATCATTTTTCTGGTAGGTATGAAGCATACAGTCTATTGAGCTTCTGCAGCATCTACATTGTAGAAATACATGAATAAATAGGAGTTTAAAGTGAATTTAAGCACATTTTAACATCAGATGTCCCACATGTGATTTACTGAAACCTCTTCTTCTGTAGAGTAGCAGTGGGAGATATGTGAGGTTTAGCACATAAGAGAAAATATGTTTATTGCTGATTTATTACACTGCATAGCAATTGGATAAAATTTGTCATTTTTATTTTACTAAGAATGGAAATCTGAAAATCAAAGTAAGAAGAAAATAAGATTTGTACAGTTGAAAAGTTTCCAAACAGATTTATAGGTCCTTTATCATATGTACAAGAGGTTATTTTAGCAGCATTTTTACAGTTAAAATCAAGTGTGAACATTGCAGTCAAATGCCAGATACTACCTGTGACACCTTTTAGATTCAGGGTGACTAAGAAACAATGACCTTTTCTGATCTTGCAGGTCACAAGGTGATATCACAGACTGTCAGATGATGTCACAGATTATGGCGATAGGTTGGGGCAGAGAGGCTGCCGCAGCTGGAATATTTACTGAGTTTAGCAGATTCCACAGCGTGATGCCATCAAAGGACTTAGTAAGAAATCCCAAATGTGCTTTCCAGTACAAGAAAGAGAAAGAAGAAGAAAGCAATAGAGGCCAGACAGCAGAATTTGAGAGCATTTTTAATTGATACAGATACTTTTAATCCCATGGGATTGCAGATTCCATTGATACATAGGAAAAACAGTGCATGGTGGAAGTAATTGAGTCTAAATTGTAATAAATTGGACTATAGTTTCAGTTTTGAGTCTCAACAGTGGAGAATTATTTACCTTATTCTTTGAGACTCTAGTGATGCCAGGGTGTGGTTGTATGAGGCATTGACCAGCACAGTAAAATAGATACCCTTTCTTGAAGAGCATAGAAGCTAAATGTACAAGGACTAGACAAAGGAAATAATATGAGATATAAGACCCAAGCAAATTATTTAAAGTAACCATAGGTACATATGATAGCTCTGTGCTTTTATCACAAAAATCATGTAGTGTCTGGGGGAGAACCTCTGTGCCCCCAAAAGCAACTTTATGTACCTTCATATATATAGTATGTATACATCTATAATGTGTATGTATAGATTTTGAATATGCAATCTAATACTGAGCGCTTTTAAAAGATGCAAACATCAGTGACATAAACCTTTTGTAACTACAAACCCAGCTAAATATTACTTAGCAGCGTGCATTTTTCTTTGGGTTTCACTGTGCATGCAGAGCATGATCAGTCTATTTCTTCCAGCACAAATTGTCACCTGAACCCCTGAATAAAAATATTCCTTCTAGTCTGTCATAGAGAGAGAATATATTCTAACTCACTCACTCTAGGTACAAATGTGCCTGTCACCTTTGAAAAGGCAACACTTAAATACATGTTTCTGCTGTCAGAAATGCAGCAGTTAAACCCTAAATAATACCTATAGGATTAGAGATCCAAGTACTTTACAAGAAATCTATATGCAGTTATCTTTTCACATTCCCTCTCTATCCCCTGTCATAGACTATGAAAGACAATACAAGAACTGCTCTAGTATGTGTGCTTATCTCATTAGCTCCATTTTCAGGTAAGTGGAGCAAACAGTTTCACCTTAGTAGATTTGCAGCAAAATAATATGCATTCCTTTATGCTGGAGGAATGAAAAAATGAGAATTGAGCCCAGAATGGGGCAGAGGGAGAGAAACAGGAGGGGGTTTTAAAGAGTTTTCAGAATAATCAGGAAATCCAGTGAGACAAACAGAATGTGGAGAGAGCAAGCCAGAATTATCAAATTACCATGACAACCGTGGGCAAGAACCCAGAGAAAATCAGGTAAAGAAATTACAGTAGAATTACAGTTAACTTCACATTTATTTATTAAAAAAAAAAAAAGAAGAAATCCAAAGCAGTGAGGAAGAAATATTTCCTTTGGCCTGGCCCAGCGGGTGCAGAGCCCTCGGAAATGCAGCCTTGTCTGCAATTTTGAAATTGCTCTGCAAACGTAGACAAGGAGCTTCTTTCTAGATTTGCATATGCAAATTGCTTTAACCAGCAGGATTTGCTGTCAGATACAAAACTCAGAGTCACAGATGCCTTGATCTGTTTGAAAACAGAAACGAAAAGAGAATTCAGGAAAGGTAAAGGGGTGCTCGTGCGCGTGTGTGTGACACACGCAGAATGTATATTCCTCTGTTATTTCTAAAACATCCTCCCTTCCTTTTTTTTCAAATGGCCACTTTCTTCGTTCAAACATTTGCTTAACACATTAGCAACCAGAAAGCTTTTAAACAATGAATACACTGAAAAAAGTGAAACTGAAGTGAAACTAAAATAAGTAAGAGTGGTGGTGTTTACTTAAAAATGCTACAGGTTAACCATGAAGTTGTTAACCGGATTATCTGTCAAATCTGAATTTAAATTCTGTTTGTTCAGTTTTAACGTGCCATTTCAGATGATACCATTCACATCGGTTGGAAAGAGACAAGAATACAATTCTGTCAGGCAGAGACCCATGTCCAGAGAATGAAGGGGAGGATTTGTACACATGGGGAGTGGTTGATTTTTTTAGCCCAGTTTCAAACAAAGCCCTGAAATTGCTAACACTCCAGAATATAAATTAAATTCCCCCAATGCTTTATTGTTTCATGCCACTATCTGCATGCTTATTGCATTTCATATGCGCTCAGTAAACACAGAGACATGCCCAGATTGATCTTTTTAACTGCTGCCTGAAGTTTGCTGCGTGATCAGGGAGGGGAGTGATGCACTCCATTGTTCCCTGCTATGATGTCATGCTCAGGCTTCGCCTTGGTTAAACAGGATTCAGTTTACTGGACTGCAGCAAAATGTCTTCAGGGAGCACAAATTTATTGTTGTAGCAGAGATGGAAAAAAATAACATGGAAAAAAAAAAGAAGACACAGGAAAAGGGCTTAAATTCTGGTGAAAATAATTGCCACCTATATTTTTCTCTATGCTTTTTCAGTAGTAGATGTGCACAGTCATTTACATACACACACAAACCGTGCATAGCTCAAGGGTGTGTTTATTTTAATCTTGGGAAATAGGACGCTGAGATTCACTATCAGGACTTGCATTGTCACCGAGATCTCTCTTTAAACATGCAGTTTTGTATCACACTGTTCTTTCTTTTTACTCACATTAACCACACACAGAGTCCACATAATGGGTCTAATCCTGCTGGCTGTCCGGTGCTGTTAATGAGAGCTAAAGACATCAGGCACGTTACAGGATCCAATAGTAAATTAATTTATTTCCCCAGCATCTGAAAACTGTACGTGGGGATAGTGAGGGGGGAGAAAGGGGGCGGCCTTTTAATTATGTTGGGAGATCCTGAGCTGGAAAAGAAATATGAAGGCACTGAGTGGGGAGAAGAAGGTCTTTCCTCCTCCTCCCTCCCTCTCTCCCTTCCTCCTTCCCTCCCTCCTTAAAAAATCCCTGGGGCCAGGCCTTCCCAAATAGGGACAGTTGGCAGGTATGTGTTAATCTTGTTCCCAGCTTTGACGGAGCCAGGCACAGAGGCTCACCCTGTCCTTTCAAGGCAGTGCTTCCTGTCCTTCAAGAGTTAACCTTCTCTATAACGTTTATTTCACTATCTCAGGGAAAAAAAAAAGAGCCTGCCGAGCTGAGAGGCTGCAGATCACAAGGCCATTCTGATAGCCTCCTGTCCCCATGGCAACAGCAACGGCATTTATCAGTTCCTTATGAGAGCAGGCACAGCAAATCTGCATTGCACATGGCAGCCTTCCAGCCTTTCAAATGAAAGAGCACTTTGAACTGCTGCCAAGTGTGGAAGGAGCAGAGCTGTCAGGACTGCTTAATGCTGGCAGTTTGTACTTGGGAGCCTTTCAGTTCCCAGAATCCTTCAGCCGTGGCAGCCTGCCAGGTACTTAGCGGAAGCTAAAAACTAACCCCCAGACCATTCACTGCAGTGCACTCAAAATTTTCCACATGTACCATGTCACAAGTGCAGACTGTACAATGAAAGCAAACGCCTTCTGCTTGGGGTTCTAATTTTATTAATAATCTAGGAAAAAGCAATCGGAGATTAGCTGGCTGACAGCACTACAGTATAGGCACTGTTTGTAAATCGGGGGGGGGGGGGGGGTATGTCAGATGTATATTTCATCCCTCAGAAATAGAATCAGCTCTGACAACAGCTCCCACAGCAGCAGCTCTGCGCAGCCCCAAATTTACATGCAATACCTGAGCAGGGGGAGATGGGTGTTAGCAGGAGGGAGAGTGTGCAGATTTACAGCAGTGTTTTTAGCAGTCATCATCAAACGCCTAGCAGTGAGACATGGAATAGAAACAGAAGACAGTATTGCTGGCTGGTAAATATTTTCTGCCCTTACCCTCTGCATTTTGCTGACATTGTGAGACTCTCGGAAATGGGCTGATGAATGTAGCACAGAACATGGCTCTTGGTGGGTTTCCTTTCAATGAGGAGTTTTTGTGTGAACTTTTCATTGTTTTGCATTACCCAGAGCACAAGCACAAGGGCTTCTATTGGCAGAGGAAACAAATTGGCACAGTTCTGCTTTTTCTTTTTCTCTTTTTTTTTAATCTGCACTGAGATCAAGGGCAAGGGCTTCATTTTCCAGCACTAGTCATAAGCCTTTAGCACAAATAGAATGAAAATTGTCTGTCGCTCAGGCACTTGGACAGGGTTCAGGAAAACTATGTCTGGCGCTAATTCCAAAGGGAAGGTTTAGTTCAATCCAGCGTCATTAATTTCAGTAAACTGTTTTCACTAGTCTATATCCCACTGTTCAAGAGCTGTTTATTATCTTTCACTGAATTATATCTTTTGGAGTAGAGAGTAATGAAAATTCCTTATATGACTTACATACGTATGTATACTGTCATATGTATGCATACATATAAATAGATATAGTATACATGGATGCACTCACATGTTTTTACTTTCCCGGTTTTCCTCAACAAATGCTTGTTTCTTACCTTGCCTTCCTGTTACTAAACACATTTCTAACGCCAAATAAAAAAGAGTAAAAATAGCCCAGAAGGCGAAAAAGAGAGAGAGATATGAAAAAAACCCCTGGAGCAAAGACAATCTCCACAAATTTGTGAGTTTCACCACAAAACAAGGAAATGTAGTGCCTCTTTTTCAGCTTGCAGCTATCTTTGGCTGCTGCTTGAAGACTTGACTTAATTCACCCAGGCAGTAGTGTCTGAAAGTAATACACCAAGACAGTTAATTTTGGCACTTAGTCTCCCTTAGGAATTTTACCAAGAGTCTTTGAAAAGCAAGTAAATGATCCTTTTTTTCCCCTCAGTTTCCCCCCATAGCTCATCTTGATATGTGCTCCTAAAAGAAACTGCCTCCTCCCCCCCGTTTCTATTCTCGCCCTCATCCAGTGTCCATATCATCCTTCTTTCAATGACAATGTTAATCAGCATTTATTACATGGTCTTGGAGAAAAAGTAGTTTAGGTCTTTTCAGATGGCCTCATGACAGAGGAAAAGGAGGTTATGCCGTGTGAAATAACTTAAGATTGTGCAGCTTCTTTTCCTTTTCCCTTCCTTCCTCCCTCCCTCCCTCCCTTTCTCCCTCCCTCCCTCTCTCCCTCCCTTTTTCCCTCCCTTCCTCCCTCCCTTCCTCCCTCTCTTCCTCCCTCCCTCCTTCCATTCCTCCCTCCCTTCCTCCCTCCCTCCTTCCATTCCTCCCTCCCTCCTTCCCTTCCTCCCTCCCTCCCTCCCTCCTTCCCTTCCTCCCTCCCTCCCTTCCTCCCTTCCTTCCTTCCTCCCTTCCTTCCTTTCTTCCTTCCTTCCTCCCTTCTTTTCTTCCTCCCTTTTCTTCCTTCCTTCCTCCCTTCTTTTCTTCCTCCCTTCTTTTCTTCCTTCCTTCCTCCCTTTTCTTCCTTCCTTCCTTCCTCCCTTCCCTTCCTTTTCTTTCTTCCTTCCCTTCCTTTCCTTTCCTCCTTCTTTCCTTTCTTCTTTTACTTTTCCTTCTTTCTTTCTTTCTTTCTTAGCTGCCCCCCTCTTTCCTAGCTCCCCCATTTTTCGGAAAACACAGTAAAGTTTTGTTCAGTTGTTAAGTGTTATTAATCACTGGTGGAGGCCAAAAGCAGGGATATTTTTCTTGGCAGCACATTTTGATAAACAATCTGTGTATGGGGTGAAGGGAGGGGGGAGCCTGTCTTTCTGGTAACTAAGCTAATGTTTGGCAGATTCTTAACTGTCACGAAAGTGCAAGTGGCTCTCAGTGGGAATAGCCTTAAAAAAAAGTACCGATTCAGTTGATTCATTATCGTTGATTGTTTACTATGTCCACAGGATGTAAGATGAAAACAGGCCAGGGATAAAGTAAAAATAACAACAGTGGAGGACCCACCCTCTGCATATCCCAGCCTAGAACATGCTACCTAGTCGCTAGCCCCTCGTGGAGGGAGCAGAATTAATTACAGGTGTCTTATTTTGCACTATGAGATTTAGCAAAGGTTAATGTGTGGAAATCTGGGCTCATGGGTGGGTTTTAAAAGCATAAAGACAGCTGTAGGAAAATTGATTTGGGATGGGTCTCCAAGAGGATGCTTAACTGCTTTCCAGGGCCAAAGAGAGAGGTTGGTGGGCTGCAGAGTGCCCCTGGCTGGACATGGGTGGGGGTGGCCTGGCTTCATCAGCGGCTGGGCTGTGGGCAGGGCAGCCTCCCACACCCCGGGCTGTGCCCTGGGCTCTGCTCTGCAGCAGCAGGGGGAAAATAGGACTGGGAAAACCACAAGACACAACAGGCAACATCCCTTAAGAAATGGGTCTGCACTGCAGATCAAGGAGAGAAAGAAAAAAGGAAGGAAGAAAAGAGGGTAGAGTACCTATGTGGTAAAGCAATAAGGCTCTGCAAGTCAGCAAGGCTCGCTACCTGAAGAATGGTAGGAAAAATCAGAATTATGAAGAGAACTGAAATGATAAACAGAAACACGTACTTACACTCCTATTCTTTGTACCTAGGTGTTTTGACACTTCCTGGCAGCTCCTACTAGAAAACAATGATGTTTAACTTTTAATTTGACAAAATTATGCAACTCCTTCCTGAAGTGTTTGTGTTTTGATTTGCTGAACACACTCCCTTTACCACCGAGTGCTCTGTTCTCTGCTGATCTCTGTGTTGAAACTAGTGATTTGATTGTGATGGATTCTATTTTATTTGGTATACTGAGGTAAATCCATGTAAATCATGCTCTTGGAGTGCACTTCCCTTCTGGCTCTTGTATTTTTTTTCCGTCTATATCTGCTGCTTTGACAGCTGAGAAAAAAGCCATTTCTGTAGGTGAGCACCTGCAGAAGAACCAGATGATGTGACTGCTGCACTGATCAGTGCCAAAACTTCATAGAGTGAGCAAGAAAGAGTTAAGCATATTCTCAGGCTGTGAGCATGTAAAGCCAGACCAGACCATTAGTTCCCAAGCTGCCGAGATCATGGGCTCCTAATTATTACCGCTTGCAAACTTTGGGGCTGTCCTATATTCCACATAATTAACACAGGACTGCTGATCAATCAGTACTGCAGTTTCAACAGTACTCCACCCGCATCCAGATCAACAGTAATCCTGTATTTTGGGAGATCAGGCATGGGAATGGCACAGAGCAGAGCCTGACAGACCTGCGGTGTAGCCAGGCACCTGGCTTTTTGTCACTCACTCCTTCACAGTGTGTTGTACCCTTTGGTTCCCATAGCTGCTGGTGACACTAAGAAGAGTGCTGACCACCCCCTGCATGCTGTGTTCAGTATGATTGTTTTGACTCCTTCGTTTAAATCAGACCTTCACCTGCTGTTTTAATGTAGCACAGATGTGTATATGCCTGTGTGTGCGTGTGTACTTCCAAATAAAGAAGGCAACAGGAATAAAGGAAAAGGGATTATCAGATGGCAGTATTTATCCTAGCACTGAAAGGAAGGAGTTACCGTATTTCACTTCTGATAGTGAAAATTACATGCCTTGTCCCTTGGGACTACTGGCAGGTTGTAAACTTGGGGCAATCTCCACAGAATCCCTAATGCTGCATCTAAAGTGCTGACTTGCGTTCCTGTGCAAAAAGCAGTAGCTGGGTAGCAATTGCTTGCAGCTCTGTCCCTCCTTCTGCGCCCCTCCATCCTCTTATTAAACAAGCCACTGTCTGGGGGGTTCTTATGCTATTTTCTGTTTGCTTGCTTCTTGCTTTCAGTTAGCCAGATCAGGCACCTGAATGGCTTCATTGTTTGGGCTTCCTCTTTTCCTCCTCCAAACGTAATTTTAATTCCTGGATTATTTCAGAGCTAAATAAACACCAGACATGTTTAGTATAAATCCAGCAAGAGCAATCTGGATTGCTCCTGCCTCGCCATTCCCATGGCGAAGGACAGCAAAGGAGGAAGCGAGCAGGAAAGCCTGCTGCTACCCTCTCAGGGACAGTGCTGCCATAGATGGGAGCTTTGTTACATTGCCACTGTTCAATCTATTTTCCCCTACCAGATTAGATTGATACTGACAACTCGTTCCCTGTGAAGGTGCCACAGCATGGCATTTATTTGCATTTACATTGCAGTTCTCTTCATCAGTCAGCTTTGCAGAGATCACCGCTGCTGCTGGCCATATTGTTGCTATGCTGACACTTCATCCTTAAGTGCTGCTTGTGTAACAACAGTACAGTACGTGCCCATGGCCAAAGTTTAAATCAAAGTTTAACCATTACGGAAGAAACAAACATATTTCCGCGACTGTGTATCCTGCAAGTAAAAGCAAAGGCAGTTTGGTTGGGTCACAGATGCTAATCTCTTCTCTTTTTCTGTTCACGAACTATAAAGGGAGTTGACAGCACCTGTAAATGGTTTTCTGAGACTAGATTATATCTAAGGTGATTATTATTTACACCCACTATAAAGGCTGCTCTTGTGAGCCAAGAAGTCTGTTCCTGTGAGGTGAGTGTTACCAAAAAAGGGCTTTCTTGCAGGAGGATTCAGTGGAGAAAGGAGCCAGGGTGAGGGGTGGTTCAAGCGCACAGAGTGCCTTGTCATGTTGTTGGGTTTGTATAACCCGGGGACTGAAATGCAGTCGGGATATGCTGCAGACCTGAATTCCCAGACACTTGGGATGAAGGGGAAAGCCTCAGCTCCCTCAACCTGAGTTTCGTAGCAGGGGCTGACCTCCTCCCACAGCCCAATTCTGCTGCTCCTATGAAGATCAGCATGGGGCAATAAAAGGATAGGAAAGGAGGTGACCTTCCAATATGAATCAGAGTGAACACACGCTTGTTTAGTCAAGTAAAGTCATATTAAAGTAGAAATCCTGCAGCCATCACTAAATCTCTGTGGCTGGAAGCAAAGACTTTCACTTTGACCAGCTTTCATGTGCGTTAGTGGAAGCTTGCTTCTGTGAAGCCTCTCTAATGGCCACGGTTTAGGTGTGAAATTTCTAAGTGTGAAATCCACTCTCCTTCCGTGCACCTTCTTCAGCCAATTTGCATATAGGAGACTCACATAACTCGAAGACTTTTCTGTCTACTCGCTGCTTTGACAAGCTTTCCACGGAAAAGTCCTTTTGTCTGAATTTATTTTGTTACTGGATTTTATTTGGTCCTACCATTTCTGTAACTTCAGCATATGCATTTCCTTAAGCCTTCCCTGGAAAATAATTCCACTCACATCCATATCAAATTCGTTTATCAGTTTAACAAATTATAACCAGACCCATATAAAACGTTTTAGACAACTAAAAATGGAAATGAGATGCAGTGGCGATAAGAAACTAATTATTTAAAGCAACAACTTTCTGTCGTGTGAGTTTTGAAACGTTATTAGCCGAATGGAAGGTATCTTTCCTGCTCGGTGCCGCAACGCTGCTGGCGTTCGGTGTGCTCAAGGGAGCCGTGGCACCTCGCCACAGAACCCCCGACTCCCTTTAAAGCGCGGAGGGAAACCTGGAATGGAGTCGGATTTCGGCGTTTCTAGCAACAAAGGAATCAGGAAGAGGGGCTGAACGAGACATCCGCCCGACGCAGCCCGGCTGGCAGAGGCTCCGTGTTCAGGGAGCGGGCGAGTCTGCCCCGCCGCGGGCACAGTGCGCCCAGGAGCGGCCCGGGGACGCGGCGCTGGTGGCCGTCCTAAGCGCAGAAAGGCGGGTCCCCACCGGACCGCGTCCCGCGGTGGGAGGTTTTTGTTCTTTGGACGGGGACGGCGATGTCGGTGTTTGCCAAACCAGCCACAGGGTGCTGAGCGGGCAGGGCATCGGGAGAAGGCAGGCTTCGGGGTTTTGCTTTCCTCCCAGTGAAATGAATTCTCGGTTTATTTGCATTGAGCCGAAGTTCCTTTGAGTAATTTGCCTGTTAGCAGTGTTATGCAAATGTTAGCAAGCCAGAGAAGGGTAAATAGAAAAAAAGCAGCCGTGTGTTCCCTCTCCCAGCCCCGGGAAAACCCTGTGTCTCTGTGCATGAGCGAGGTGAGATCACAGCGGTTACTCACCTGCCCGGCCGCTCCTACCCCCCGAGCAGCGCACAGCGCTGTCTTTCCCAGCCCAACCTGCAGCACTCGGAAAACATGGCCGATTTAAACAAATCAAAAGTGGAAGAGCTTCTGATGCAGTCACGGGCTTACAGAAACTGTGTCATTCTGTCACCGGGATCACTGAAAGAGAAACACGAAATCGGATATTAAGGCGGGATATCCCCCCCCCCCCTCCCCTCCCCGTAGCAGCCGCGGCGCGCGGGAATCCCACCGTCAGCCTCGGTGGCAGGGGCAGAGCGGGGACAGAGAGGGAAGGCCGCGGGGCTGCGGCATCCCGAACCGAGACCCCCGGATCGGGAGCAAGCCCAGCACACACACACGCACGCACACGCGCACCACCGTGCGCGCGCTCCCTGGCCGCGTCTCGCGGCGGGGCACAGCGGCGCGGGCAGGGGAGGAGAGGAGGGGGCCAAGGCGAAGCGGCATTCAGGTTTCCAAACATAGCCGGCAGCGCGGGCTGCCCGCGCGCCCCGCCGCGCTCCAGCTGCCGCCGGCAGCGCAGGGGCGGGCGCGGGCAAAGCGCCGGGCATGCGCGCCCCGCGCAACAAGTGGGCTCCGCGCCGGCGGCTGGGGGGAGGGGAGCGGCGAGCGGGCGCTCGGCGGTGACGCGGTGCCCCGCCCGGGCGCAGCCGAGCCGGGAGCGCGGCGCGGAGGAGGGGAGGGGAGGGGCGGCGCGGCGCGGGGGGAGCGCGGCGCGGCGGAGGGGGCGCGCAGGCACACGCGGCGGCGCGCAGCACCGCGCGCTCGGACTGCGAGCAGCGGCGAGAATGTGAGTGAGGAGCAGGCGGCGCCGCTTGCCACGCTGCTGCCGCCACCGCTGCCACCTCCGGGCCGCCACCACCACTCCGCCGGCGCTCGGGGAAGCCGCCGCCGGCGGGACCGGACAGCTCCGTGCGGGTACCCCTCTTTCGCTCGCGGCAGTGGATCAGCACGTAGCGAAGTGCGAGCTCGCGAGGCAGCCACGGCGGGTGGAAGGTGACCCCCCCATCTTCCTCCGTGCACCTCCGCCTCCTCCCAGAGGAGGAGCAGCAGCAGCGGAGAGCTAGAGAGAGCAGGGAAACAGAAGCGGCTAGAAGGCGACCCCCACCCAGCCCCCCGGAGGAGCGGTAGAAGCGGTTCCCACCCCTCCGGGGCAGCAGCGGCAGGACCCGGTAGAAGAAGCCCTCTCCGGCAGAAGGAGAGAACTAAAAGCAGACGATCCCCCCTGCTACAAGGGGCAACAGGATCAGGTACGGAGACCCACCCCCCTGCAGCCCGGGGGGGAAGACGGAGCCAGCCCCGACCCCGGCGGCAGCGGCAGCAGCTCCCCGGCAAGCAGCACCATGTCCGCCGCGCAGGTGTCGTCGTCCCGGAGGCAGTCTTGCTACCTGTGTGACCTGCCCCGCATGCCCTGGGCTATGATCTGGGACTTCACGGAGCCCGTCTGCCGGGGCTGCGTCAACTACGAGGGAGCCGACCGCATCGAGTTCGTGATCGAGACGGCCCGGCAGCTGAAGCGGGCGCACGGCTGCTTCCAGGACGGCCGCTCCCCGGGACCCCCGCCGCCGGTCGGCGTCAAGGCAGTGACGCTCTCCGCCAAAGAAGCGGCGGCAGCGGCGGCGGCCCAGCAGCAGCTCAACCATGTGGACGCCTCTTCCAAGGCAGCCTCGGCGGGGCTGACCCAGTCCAGCCTGGACCGCTACGGGCTCAGCGCAGCCGCAGCAGAGCAGCGCAGCCGTTTCGAGTACCCACCGCCGCCGGGCAGCCTGGGCGGCAGCCACGGCGCCCGTCTGCCCAATGGGCTGGGGGGGCCCAACGGCTTCCCCAAGCCGCCTGAGGACGGGCCGCCGGAGCTGAACAGGCAGAGCCCCAACTCCTCCTCCTCCTCTTCCTCCTCCCGCCGCGGGGCGCACGGGGGGCTGGTGTCCGGCCTGCCCCCGGGGGCCGCCGGCGCCCAGATGAACGTGCCCCCTAATCTGCTGCCGCAGACCCTCCTCAACGGGCCCGCCGCCCCTGGCGTGGCGCTGCCCCCGCCGCACGGGGGCCTGAGCGGCCGCGGCGGCGGGGGTCCCCCGGCTCCCTCCGCCTCCTCCCAAGGGGGCACCTGCGGCGGTGGCGCCGGGGGAGGCGGTGGCTCGTCGTCCGAGGCCTGCGGCAAGCGGCCGGGCTCGGTGTCCAGCAGCGACCAGGAGCGGGAGCTGAAGGAGAAGCAGCGCAACGCGGAGGCGCTGGCCGAGCTCAGCGAGAGCTTGCGGAACCGGGCCGAGGAGTGGGCCAGCAAGCCCAAGATCGTGCGGGACACGCTGCTCACTCTGGCCGGCTGCACCCCCTACGAGGTGCGCTTCAAGAAGGATCACGCCCTGCTGGGCCGCGTCTTCGCCTTCGACGCCGTCTCGAAGCCGGGCATGGACTATGAGCTGAAGCTCTTCATCGAGTACCCCAGTGGCTCCGGCACTGTCTTCTCCAGCGCCTCCGGAGTGGCCAAGCAGATGTACCAGGACTGCATGAAGGACTTCGGCCGCGGCCTCTCCTCGGGCTTCAAGTACCTGGAGTACGAGAAGAAGCACGGCTCCGGCGACTGGCGGCTCCTGGGGGACCTGCTGCCCGAGTCCGTGCGTTTCTTCAAGGAGCTGGTGGGCGCCGACATGCTGCCGCAGCCCTACCTGGACGCCAGCTGCCCCATGTTACCCACGGCGCTGGTGAGTCTCCCGCGGCCGGGGGCCGGGGCCGGCGGGGCTCAGGGCACAGCCGCCGCCTCCCGGGGACCTGGTGGTGGTGGCGGTGGCGGCGGCGGGGCAATGCGTAAGAGGAAAGCCTCTCCCGAGCCCTCGGACTCGGCTGAGGGGGCTCTGAAGCTCAGCGACGAGCAGCAGCGGCAGCAGTGGATGGCCAGCCAGAGCGAAGCGCTGAAGCTCACCATGTCGGCCGGCGGCTTCGGGGCGGTGCACGGCGGGGGCCCCCCGCCGCCGCCGCCGCCGCCCCTCGGGCCTCACTCCAACCGGACCACGCCGCCCGAGTCCGCCCCCCAGAACGGACAGTCCCCCATGGCCGCGCTCATGTCTGTAGCCGACACGCTGGGCAATGCCCACTCGCCCAAGGACGGCAGCTCGGTGCACTCCACCACGTCCACCCGCAGAAACAGCAGCAGCCCTGTGTCGCCGGCCTCGGTGCCAGGCCAGCGCCGCCTGGCCTCCCGCAATGGGGACATGAACCTACAAGTGGCCCCTCCTCCCCCCAGCGCCCACCCCGCCATGGACCAAGTGCACCCCCAAAACATTCCGGACTCCCCCATGGCCAACAGTGGGCCCCTGTGCTGCACCATTTGCCACGAACGCTTGGAGGACACCCACTTTGTTCAGTGCCCCTCTGTGCCCAGCCACAAGTTCTGCTTCCCTTGTTCCAGAGAGAGCATCAAGGCCCAAGGGGCGACTGGCGAGGTCTACTGCCCCAGTGGAGAGAAATGCCCCCTAGTCGGTTCCAATGTGCCTTGGGCGTTTATGCAGGGCGAGATCGCGACCATTTTAGCTGGGGACGTTAAAGTGAAAAAGGAGAGAGACCCTTGAGTAGGAAATCCAATCCCTTCAGACTCCTGAAGATGTAGAATTGTGAATATAACAAACTGCAAAAGTTAGTCTTATGTATAGACATTATTTTCGTCGTATGTTTCTATATTTTGAAACAAAGGTATGTACTCTTCTTCATTTGAAGGATAGAGCTGGTTTTTGTTAAACAGAATATAATATTGTTTGGTTACCACATAATACCTGTTCTCATTTCTTTGGCAGTGTGTTGGCTAGGTACAAAGTTAATAGCCCTTAGCGATTACCTGCTGCTGGTGTGTATTTTTGTAAATGTATGCACTTCTCCGAAAGAAGAAGAAAAAAAAAAAAAAACACAAAAAAGAAAAAAAAATTTTTTTTTGCCAAGGCCAGTGTTGATGCCTAAAAAAATGCTACAAAAATGGTGACAGCTTCTGTTTGACAAGCCCTGAGTGTTAGTCTTTCACCTTCTTTTTTTTGGTTTAGGTTTTTTTTTCTGTTTGTTTGCAAAACGGTGGGGTGGCTGGGGGGGGGGGGGAGGGTGTTTTTTTGTTGCAAGTTTGTAAGGAAAATGTTTCAGTTTGTTTCTATTGATCTGAACGTTTTTAATCTTCATGTGTTTTTTGTTTTTGCTTTTATTGATGCACGGATGCTTTGAACAGTAGAGCAAAATGCTGTACATGAAAAACATGCTCTGTTTGTCCTTTATACATTTCTGTAGTTAACAGAACACTGTAATGTGCCTTGGAGCTTAGTAAATTGTAATAAATTCAATTGATATTAATACTTCTGGCGTAGCAAGTTTCATTTTTCTCAGAGCACAGTCAGCATGCATGAGCCATGGTGCCTCTTTAAAAGTCTTCATTAGCCCACGAGCCTGCAGTTCCTCGTGGTAATTGTGGCACTTGTACGCACATTTTCACATATATATATGCAGTAAGATGATGATGTTGATGCTGTTATCAAACTTATCTAAATCTTGGCACTGCGCCTATTTACATTTCACCTTTAATGTTGCAGTAACAGTTGCTGACTAAGCATTTTCTATTTACTGTTTCTGCATCTCATTTCCTCCTCCCTTCTCCCCCCTCACCCCAGCGCTCCAGCTGCAAACTGTTTGAAATACAGGATGCATCCATTGCCTGCGCAATTTAATACAGCTTCAGAACTGAAATGAAGCCCTCTTTCACAAAACCCCCCCAAACCCAGCATCACATGGTTAATAACTTTAGTTGATTTTTAGTAGTGTTTGTCAGAGCTCAACATCAGCCATAGACTCTTGGTGAGGCAGATCTGTAGTTTAGCACAGCGCAGAAAAGGGGAGTGGGAAGTAACAGCTTCTGCAGTTGGTGTTGCAGCTGGTGGGTAGCTACCCCATTTAGGCAGTGACTTTCCATAACTGAGTTGGTGACCAAGTCAGGGGTTGTTCTGTGTTTTCAGGTGAGGAAGCTTCCTTAAAGCACTGAAGTGTAATGCTTTCCTTTTGGCAATGATCATATGGGATTCTTTGTATAATTAACTATTTTATGTGACATTGGCATTTTCTGGAGATAGGGGAGCTGTGCAATACCTGTTAGTTTATCAACAGGCAAAGTAAATACACAGGCCTCACACTAGGTAGAAAATGCAAACAAACCTAATGTGAACTTTGTCCTTTCCAGTGAGGCAAGTGGAAGAAAGAGAGAAAACCCGAAACAAAACCAGCAGCTCTGCAGAAAACCTTTGCAGTTTGACCAGCAGAACACAGAGCTGTTCCAAATGCAACAGTGTTATAGGTTATGAGTGCTGAGTTTTGTTGAATATTAAGGAACCCTACACTCCCCAAAGCCCTGAAATTGTAAAGAGAGGTACTTTTTAAAAGTCTGGATGACATTTGGTATCTGCTTGCTCCTGAGACATTTTTCATCAGTACTGCTGGTGGAAAGATGGGAGAAGCCCGGAGACTATATGCCTTGTGTACCTATGGATCTTTGCTCTTGTACACATACTCTGGCTATACTGGGTGGGTGGGTTATGTTTTGAGATTCCGTCTTTGCCATCGCTATGTCTGTGATTTCAGACAATGTCTTTATGTGTATATTCTTTTTCTTTCCATTAAGTGATACATCGCTGCTTAAAAATCTTAGAGCTTATTGCTCTTATGTAATGAATTGGAGGGAATAATGCAGGAAAAGGATGGTTTGAGTTGTTAATTAGATCCAACGTATGCATTTTGAGCTAATTATTGGATACAACCTATATGGTTTTTAGAGTGTAGATTTGTACTGATCCTCTTTTCAATTATTTCTAAGAATGCAGTTCCCACATAGCAGTTTATTTTTAAATCATGAGATGGGGAGACTAATGTGAGCTCATGACTGGCAGGGAGGAAAATTGTACACATGGATAACACTGGAGTTTAAACCCCATGAGGAGAGCAGTAATATTCACGTGTGAATTGTAACTGCCATTAAAAAACTATTGGTTTTCAACGTTTAATTTTCACAGAAGCGCAAATACTCTGATTTGTATATACAGAACTACTCCTGTAATCTTAAAATCAGTCATCAGCAGTTGGAGTTAGACAGAGCCCCAGTTGGTGGATTTCTTTAATTGCAGAGCATTCTTGAAAAGCTCTTATCAGTCAGAATTTTGGAAACATAAGCCCACTTAGGAGTCTCATCCATTTGATTTTTAGCTGGCAAAGGAAAGGTAAGGGGCAGTAGACATAGGTGGAAAATAAGCTTGAAGTGAATTGTAATAGTGCAGTTAATTAAAGTTAACCGTAGCTATGGGGCATTTGTTGTGTGGAGGTTTTTTGTAACCATGTGACCTTTTCCTTTACTCTGGCTCATTAAGCAGCCAGTCTGGGTGTATTAGGCAGTACTGCTTTGAACCCACTCCATAGGTTCCTCTCTTTCTGAAGATGTTCACAGCTGACAAGCTGTAACCTTTCTTCAAGATAGAGGAGAAGGGACCTGGGAGCGGGTCTCCTGTGCAGAGATCCAGCTGATGTCTGTGTTTCACGGTAATGCTCCCCTCCCCCATATTTGCCAGTTATTTAAGGTAAAGCCCAATGTTTGCTTGAATAAATTGTGTAAGTGAATTTATTTGTCCAGGTGGTCATTTGTTGTGCTCTCATTCCTTCTGGTTATGGGGAAGTATTTAAATAGTTTATTTTCCCAAGGAGGGTTGATTGCTTTTTTTTTCTTTTTCTTTTTCCAGTTAGATTATTCTGGACGTTTCTTTTAATAGCCTTGTAGCCTATTTTCTAAGAAATGGGTTAGAACATGTGTGTCACTGGATGTTTGTTTTTTAAGCGTTGGCAGCTCTCTGTGAGTTGGAGATGGAAGTGTTTGTGCAGTGAGGAGATGCTATGTCCGTTTGGGGGAAATACTACACAGTTTCATCAGGAGCTGAAGCTCACCAATCCTAACTGGTCATTAGTACAAACCTTGTAATCTTTTTTATTTGCTTAGCAATGTTGTGTGTATGAGCATATCCCCCCCCCCCCCCCCAACATTTGAACTCCAAACTAGTCAGGACTAACATTGTTTTGAAACTGCAATCTCTTCAAATAGGCTGGCTGCCAGCATAGCTTTGCAGAGCTGCAGCAGTCACTGGAAAAAAGGGTTGTCTGCTTCTTTACATGTCTTGCAAGCTGAGTTTTTCTTCCCCTCAAGGGAAAGGGGCTTTGTCTCCTCAGAGCTCTCAGGTTCCCAGCTTACTATGCAGTAGTAGTTCTGCAGCCTCCCTCTTCCCTAGGTCTTGCCATTTTCTTCTGTTTTGTGGTATGCAGCCATTCTCCATTCATAGTAGGACAGTTCGTGTTGTGCATGAGCAGCCTCCTTCTCTGCCAAAGTGACACATCCTGTAGATTTGCAGCAGAGTACTGAACTGTCACTGTAATGCTGACTCTTGTAAGGCTATTATTGAAGCAGAACAGCTTTCCCCTTGGCATTCTGCCATCGGAATCCATTACAGCATGCATTTTCTACCCAAAACATAGCTTTGTACCTACATAGTTGTCCTTACAACCATCCCCTGGAAGATGCAGAAGGCATAGTTATACCCCCCTGTAGAGAAATAGGTGCTGCTGGGTTTGTTTTCCAAGTGTCTGAAACCCAGGCGCTGAGCTTGTGTTGTTTCAGCCCCTGCCTTAAAACCTGTAATGCAGACTGGGAAGGGGAATACTCCACTGATGGGATGATGTGAAGAGAACTGCAAACGCGTTTTCTTCCCTGCTGTATGTCTTAAAAGAAGAATTAGATCTATGTACTGAACGAGGCTACTACTGGGCTCCTCAGATGAGCTAGCTGAACACCTCCCTCTCCACGTGTTTGCCACAGGGCAGCCCAGCCCCATGCTGCTGGCTCTGACTGGGAAGCTCTGGAGGAGCCCAGCTCTTCTCCCTGGGAATGGGATCGCCTGCTTCTGAGAGAAGAAACACAGAAGATTACGTGTCATTGCAAGTTTCTGACAGCAAACCCACTCTTTCAGCCATTCAGGGAACTGCAGAGTGAAAAGCAAAAGGGTGCAGTTAGACATGTGAATGGGAGGGGGAGGATGCTCGTCACTAGTCTGGCCGGCCAGTACGGTCTCTGACTGGTTGGACTGGCTTAGCAGCTTGGGGCTAGGTAGGTTCAAGATTGCACAGTCTTACTACTGTGCTTGGCTTGACGGAATGAGCCAGCCACGCTGGTATCAGTGTGCGGTTCTGACAGCGGCTGCAGCTACCCTGAAGCGTGTCCCCTCTCCTTCACTGCCACCCAGCCCGCGGCCCTGCCGGCTGCCCGGCCCTGCGTACTGCAGGGCTGCGAGCGCCTTCCCTTAGCTGCTGCGCACCGACCCTTCCCGATACGCCCTTGTAAGGTTGTTTGGAGGCGGTGGGAGCAAGGGTGGAGGTGAGGAAGGTCAAGCTTCTTAGGTTTCAGCTGATTTGGCAGCCGCTCACAGCTCTCCCTTCCCCCCCCCCCCCCCCCCCCCCGTAGCTCTGCGCGGCCATATGCACTCGCTGCTGCTTTAATGACCCTTTGCAAAGAAACCTCGGAGATGTGAGCTGCTTGCTGTAGGATAGCAACATATTTTCAGGAAAACACCCCCTTTCCCACACAGATGAGTTTTAACACCGAGAAGACTGTTTTCTCTTGTCCCCAGAGAGCTGGAATAGGGAGCTACCTCTTTCTCCCCAGCTGGCACAGCAGCACTGGGAGTGCCAGGGCAGTCGGCTCCCCCAGCCTGCTGCACTGGGGTCTTCTCTATTTTTTGGCTAGCGTGAAGGCCCTTTGCTTTGTTCGGTGCTCTGTAAGCCTGGCAACCCCACTGCAGCACGGAGCTGCTTGGCACGGCTCCGGCATGGCAGCTCAGGCAGGGACTGGGTGGGAGGCGGCGAACCGAACCGAACTGAACCGGGCCGGGCCGGTGGCTCGGGGCCGCCACAGCATGTAATTGCCGCTAGCCTGGGCCCGGCCTAGACGGCCATGTGATCCCCTGCCTGCCTGCCTGCCTGCCCGCCTCTGCGCAGGCGATGGGAACGGGGACATGAAACATGCCTGTGCAGCTTCAAGGAGCCGAGCAGAATTCCCCACTGTCATCATCCTCCTCCCCTCCCTCCCTCCCTGCAGGCTGCCAGAGGGGAGAGCTGATTACAGCTCCGCTATTGTTCAAGTAACCTACAAATGGATTTGCATGGAGGCAGGTTGGGAGGGGCAGAGGGGTGGGATTTATTAGCAGCAGCTAAATGCGTCTGAAAGCTTCTCAATGGGAATGATCCCTGGCTGAGTGGTGGGGTGGAGGGGAGTGACTGGAAAGCTCCTTTTCTGCAAATAGGTGAAGGGGCGGCTGGCTCCAGCCCGGGGGCGGGCAGTCAGGGTGCAGCTGGCTGGGGACCGCGCTTCACCTCGGTTTAAACTGTAACCCTCTATTCCGAGCACGCAGCTCCTGGCAGCGCCGCTCATACCAAAGCCTTGACTCAGGGTTATCTGCATGCTGGGTAAGAAGCAGCGTCACCAGAGGAATGTGCAGAGAAAGCAGCCATGCTGCTGCAAGCCTCCGCTCGCTCCTCAGGCAAATCACGGATTTAGCAGCCTGTTCCTGCCTCTGGGCCTCTGAAGACTAGCGAGGGGTAGGGGGGCTCCTGGGAGCAGGGCTGCCCCAGGTCTGTCTGGAAGCCAACATAGCATTTTGCCCTTCCATAAGTAAGTGCTTTTTATGTACAGCTGCCTGGGACTTTGCTAGCCATAATCGAGGACTATGCCCAGGAAAGAAGGGTGAAGTTTCTACGTTAGTTTATCTGTTTTCCAGATGGGCAATCTCAAGTGTTTTAGCCAAGGTCACACGGCAAACGCCTATCAGAATGAGGGAGACCGTGGCCTTTGGTTACTGCCAAACTGCTTGCCTCCTTTCCTCTGGGATAAAAGCATGTTGTCACAACGACTGTGTACAGTTGGACTTAAAAGCACTTGCGCGACACAGGTGTTTGGGAATAACAGTGCTCAGTGCCAGGCTATTTGCCTGTAGCCTGTGTCCTTCCCTCAGACAGCTCCAAGGCTAGAGGCTGTTGCTATTCTTACTGATGCAACATACCAAGGGCTGGGGTGAAAGAGAGTGCATACCTGTGTGTCAGAGGTAGGAGCTCCCCTTTGGCTATGATGGAGAATGAGCACAGCACTGCCAAATCGAAGACAGGAGGGGTTGCTTTGAATTGCTGTATTCTGTACCTATGTGAGGCAATCTTGCTCTTCGCTGTGTGCATCATGGTAACTAACAAGAGACAAGATCATAGCATAGCCCAGGGTTTCATTTGAACATGTCCAGGCTGGCACATGGTTGGGGTAAGGACAACGAGCTTTTGTCAGTGTGATTTGTGTTGGAGCTAGGGGGAGAACTAGGGAGGGGGAGTGGGAAGCCTGAATATCTGGTCTGCTGCAGACCACTGACTTGAAGATGTTGCAGGCTTATTTGATCTAGCTTGATATGCTAGACGTTTTCTCTTAGAAGTCTTTTCCTTGGTGTCTGCAACTTATTTCTGTAAAATAAAAAGAGAAGGTACCAAACATCTAGGATTAAAACAACTGAAAGAGCTCTCATCTTCATGCAGCAGTAAGCTTGGGAGTATTTTTTTTTATTACTTGCTCAGTGTTGTTGATGGGCTTGACTCCCTGTTACATGTAAAGATAATTCCTCCTTGAAGAACTCAGACTGCACTGATAAGAAAGGCCAGTTGGTGCATCTATTTTATCCCACCTCCTTCAGTGAAAAATTATGCCATATATCTTATCAAAAGGATGCAGCCTTTCAAGAGCTGTACCTTGTTAAGAGTACAGACTCATTTTTGGCAAACTTTTGATGTGATTTTGAGTGGTGCTCTCTGTCCTCCACACACCCCCCACTGCAGTCAGCTCTCCTGTTCATCCATCTGCACTCATTCAGCTGTACTCATTGCATCATTTCTGCTGGAGGTGAGGCAGCAAGAGGTGCAGCCATCAGGGTAATATAACTTGTGTCATCTGTGGACATGTAGTCACGTTGTGCTAACAAGGATGTGCAGCCTAAGATAGATTCATTAGTCAGCATCCTTGATAGGATGTCTAGTGGCTTGTGTGCCAGTTAAATACCAGGAAATGATGCAGAAATTCTCATGCTCTTGTGTACCTGTCTTTCCTCATGCTAGAAGAGACAACAGCCTTTCTTGGGAACTGCACTGCTTAATACAAAGAGCAGTTCCTTTCAGCTTTTTGCATGATTAGTTGCAGCTCCCTGCCTAGATCCTCCTTGTTCTGATGGCTGGATTTTTACAGCAGTGTGTTGTGCATATTTTGCAAGTCACAACTTGAAACTTCCTACTCGATCAAGGTTCTGTCATTTGGAGGAACCCCACCCTGCTCTTCCTTGTGGATGTGCAATCCCAGGCTGTGTTGGAGCATGCCTGGGGAGGCAGGTGCAGCCTGGCTGGATCCTCCACATTGCCTACAAATAAACACTGTTTAAACAAATTGGACTAATAAGAACATTCAAGATTCAAGTAATAATCAGGACAGGTTTTGCTCTGCAGTCTTCATTCCATGCTTTTCCCATCCCCTCTCCCTCTGAGCTGTAATCCAAAATATATGACATGATCATGTTGCTATGGAAATCAATTACAATGTAACTCTATCGGACTGTATAACAATAACAGTTGTTAATAGCACCTTTGCTGAAAACATCAGGTTAAAGTTACTTTTAAACCCCCCACATTTCGTTCCTGATGTTGCAAACAAAGAGTTGCATAAAATTAAAGATTTATTTTCTAATATTTTAAAGAAAAAAAGAACATTCCAGCGTAGAGCCTTTAAACACAGTTTTATTCTTCCTTATTCAGATTTGAGCAGCAGTTGTGTAGACATCAGGTCTGTCTTCTGTCCCAGAAAACATAGCAAATGCTTAAAGCTATTATGAGTTCTTCAAACCTTAGAAATAAGGGACTAGACAAGAGCAAGGTTATTTCTGTGCTCAACGTAGGCCCTTTATGCTCCTATCTCAGTTCAAGTCTGCGGGAACTGTAGGCTGTCACCTGATCTACAGTTTCCTCCTCTGTAGAGTCACCCAGTTCCTTCCCAGTGTTGCCCATTACTTGCTGCAAGCATTTAAGGAATTAGTCCTCAGCAGCAACACACTGTTAACCTCAGGGTCTTGTCCAGACTAATTCTACAGTTTGATGGGGACCTATCTCATTAACACACAGACTTCTTGATGTTCAGTTTCAGGGTTGTCAAGTCTTTATACTGATACATCAGCTTTCCTTGATGCTTAAAGATGTAGGGGCCTGGGTAGCTCTTTTTACTAAGCTTCTTCAGCTTTTCTGGCTGTTTTTCCCCAAGAAAGCATGGCAATGCAGTCACCAGACTTCTCTTGATTTTTCATTTGAGCAGCAGTGGAGTACCCACACAGTTTGAGACCATTTGATCTCAATTCAACGTTTTACCCCTCACTTGCTACTCAAGACTTTTTCTGGCTCCCTCATGCAGGAAGCTGCTGTGTTGAAACAGAGACCTCCATCCGTGGCTCGAATGGCACGTGACATATCTATATATGCTGGGCACATTTCTACGTATGCTCCAGAGAACAATCCCTTCATATGCGCAAGTTTGCATACCAGCTGCATGGTACTGGAGTTCTCTGCTCTCAGGGGGACCTTCTGTAAGCTGATATAGGACTAATAATTCTTCTAAAGCTTTTTGGCAAGTTCCAAGTCTTCCTTGCCTTTTGTCGAAGAATGCTGTAGTCTGTCACATGAATTCATTCCCTCCATCTCTGTTTCCTCAATCAAGTTACTTGCAGAGGAGTGCCCAGAGTGGCAATTGGTTTAAGCTCTAGCAGCAGACCCTGTGGATGTCATTCCAAGGCTGCCATTCTCATCTCTGAACATACATGTAGTGATGTTCCCTGGCTGTTTGACTGCTATAACTGAGCACATTCCCCATGAATGTAAGCCAGATGCAATGACAGCATGCCTCTGGAGCCAGTCTCAGCCTGGCCAGAACATGAGCCAAATAGCTCAACACTGTTTGCTGCTTGCCCCTCTCTATTTGAGGAGGTTCTCTGTGGCTACTCAGTTTTAACCCTCCACACCGGCAGCACTAGGCATTCAGAGATGCAGATGGGCATTTGAAGGTAATGTTTTAGGTCCATCAGCACAGAGCTAAGCCAGCCCAAACTACCTTTTGCAAGTCCAGCAGTACTACCCAGACCCCATGTCAGCAATCTCTCCTGCTGAGGTGCAAGCTGCAGTTCCTGTTGCTTTTGTTGACTCTGCAGGAGGAGTGCCTGGTCTGCTGCTGTTTTTTCAGCTGCAGATAAACATTTCCATCTCCCTCACAACAGAAGAATCCATTGAGCTGTATCTACCTATTGGTTTTGCCATTATCTTCTGTGTAGATGCTTTAGTTCTCTCTTAGTGATTCAGTCCATTTGCCTGCCAACACACTTCATGGTGCACAAGCTGGCTTACTTTCCCGAAAGATTTGTCTGTCGTAGGGTCCCAAATCTATTCAGTCAGCAGTTTGTCCCCCTTTGAGCATACAGCTCAAGGGGGCTGTTTGCCACCACAAGGCAAATCACACAAACTCACCTATTTAATTTTCTGCCACCACTAATTCCTTGCATAATTCCTCTGATTCCTTCCCTGCTAGGTCCAATAACATTACAGAGCTGGTTCACTCCAGATTCATGGGTTCCTTGAGAGGTAGGTTACACTTAGCAGTTTGTTTGCAAATACATGGAGGATTTGTATACAGTATAAGCATAGCATCTCCTACAAACTGCTTTTTTTCCTCTTCAGGAGGTTAAATTAGGTATGTGTAACAAACACAAATGATGAAAGGCCTTGAGTAATTTCTGAGTATCATTGTTTATTTGGAAATGTGATAGATGTTAGGTTTAGAATGAAATACACCTTACTTGGGACACAAGAACTACTGCTGGCTTTTACCCCCATAGCTTGAAATACATATCACTTACAGATAGACTTACATTCTTGGCCTTCATGACTTTCCAGTGCCTCTTACAAATGCTTGAACTTACAAAGGTGGTGCTGACTTGATACTGTATTTATTTCCTTATAGAAATGAAATTGCTGAGTGTGGGAAGAGATGGTAGCTGTCAGGGAAGATCAAGAAATGAAAATGTACCCCTTTTGGGACTATGTCAAGGAGATCTGGAGACCCTTAGCCTGAAAT
The DNA here is from genome assembly GCA_028858755.1 of Ara ararauna. Taxonomy (NCBI): domain Eukaryota; kingdom Metazoa; phylum Chordata; class Aves; order Psittaciformes; family Psittacidae; genus Ara; species Ara ararauna. The sequence goes on along the minus strand of CM054380.1, from coordinate 56,583,262 downwards.
AGAGGATGAAGTAAGAACAAGTGCCAGAGGCAAAGGCAATAAAGGAAAACTAGACAAGCTCTATCCTTCAGCAGGCAGGGATGAAAAAGAGGGAGACATGCGGAGTTTTCTGGTTTAAAAGAGATACTCTGAAGTTGTTACAATGGACCTGCAAACAAGAGACAAACAGTTACATAGTTACGAGCAGAAAAACTTTGCAAAGCAGCAAAGGCACTGGAAATAAAATTAGGAAGATATTTGACCAGTAGGTTGTGAGGTGAAGAGTCCCTTGCTACTGATTCATCCATGAGTAAGAAACAGTGAGAAGCTCCTGAAATGAGAGGCAGCAGATCATCAACAGCAAAGTTGCCACAAGATGATGGCTCTTAAATGCGGATCTTGTCAAATATCTTGATGGTCTTTGTTGTTATTTTCTTGTGTGAGCCAAAGATGTGCAACATATTTTGCAGAAGACAAAGAGGTGGTCTTTTAGAAATGCTTAAAATTTGAATACTAAAGGAGAAGAAACAATAGTGGATGTTGAAAAGTTTGAAAATACAGTTTAAGCATAAAAAAATCAAACCAGTAGCACTTGGCACACTGGCGGTAGGTGAATGAGCCAGATAGCAGCAGGTGAAATCTATGGCATACACAGTTGTGCACATTGTGAGGAAAACATTTTCCTCAGCATTTGGCCTAGCTTTCAATTAAAGGTATCAGAATATTTGAGGAAGACCTGATTGCCACTTGATAACTAACTGGAAGCTCACCTCTGTAAAATGGGCATCTTTGATCAGAAAGCAAATGCCAGAATGCATAAGGAATGAAATACTGAATCCTGTGTGAAGCTTTGTATTGCTATTACAGGAACCAAAGATGTGCCTGTATCTGAAAGAGAATTGGTGACCCTGTCTTAAAAAAGATAATGAACCACTTAAAGGGGTTTGGAGATAAGCCCATGAGAACAGAGACATGCAAAAATGTCTCTGAACCACAGCAGAAGTGCAGTTATTGTTTATTTATTTTGTAGCTAAAGCCCCTTAGTACGCATAAGGCTTTGTAGACAGATAGGATAAGTCTGCGCCTGAGGAGTTTGCCTTCTGTGCAAGACAGAGTGAAGCAAAGGGAATTGTGTTGGTACATGTGCAGAGCAGCAGGAGGCAGAGAGAGCCACTGGAGAGGAGAGGTCAGGGTCAAGGGTGTCACCAGAGCCCTCTCAGAGTAGGCACTCACCTTCCAGTAAGGCAGTCTCTTCTGGCATTGCTACACAGAGGGAAAGCTTCTTGTTTCATTATCTGTGAGGTGTGACCTGTCTGCTTACAACTGCAGGCCTGTAGGAAATACCCTCCAGACTCCACAGAGTCTGCCTTCACTGGCTTCTTTTTCTACATACACAGCTGCTTATACAGCAGCTCCATATTTATATGCATGGAAAAGCAGCTGGATTGCACAAACAGCAAAAAAAATGCAGTGAATATTTGAGTTCAAATGCAGACAGGGGGGCATCTGTGTTACAATTCTTTATTATTTACGCACTTGAGATTTATTTGTGCAGATAAATTTTAAGTCAAATTCTAAATGTGAAAAAAGTGGAATTGTACATTTTAGTGTAAAATTCATGGGAAGTTACCAAACACGGTACAAAATCGGTATCATTTGATATATGTAATTAGCCAGCACATCAGCAGACCTAGAAATGTTCATCAAATAGACTAATCATTTTAAGTGATGAAAATCTTGAGTATTTCCTAATCCAGTTGCAGCTAATTTCAGAACAGAAGAAAATAATATTAATAGAATATGTTTTTGTTGCATATAACTTGCTTGGTTCTAACATTATGTATGCAAATCAGGTAATTTTGTACCTAATTGCCTGATTTGCATGCATAAATGTAGGTTGCACATGTGCAAATTATTTCATTCAAGTATAATATATGCTTAATATATAGAGTGGCTGAAAAACTTGAATCTGTATATCTGTATCACTCAGAATTTTCACTTCAGGAAAAGCAAAGTTTGTCACCAGTTTTGGAGGGCAGATAAAGTAGGTAGGCTTTGGGTGATTTTGCAGGTGCAGTCACCCTGGAGCTGTTCGTTTGTCTTGAGAAATGAGCAATGATGTGAATACCCAGGGAGATAAGTAAATAAAAGGGATCCTGTTGCTTTAAACGCCATGAGAAAATCACAGCAAAATATGACACTTGCCAAGTGGGAAAAGGACAGAATCACTCAGAAGGAAATGTGGCCTTCGAAGTGTAAGATGGTTTAACAGACATGAAACCTAAGATGGAAAATGTAAAAATACGGTACTAAAATCTAAGCACATTAAAAATTCTTTCAGGTAATTTCATGGCTATGAAAGGAGTTGGACTGACAGTTCTTGTGAATGAAGTTATGAGACCATGGGCAAGGAATAGAAAACCTTTTGTTCTGCCATGTCATGTGTTCCACCTCTGATCTGGAAGAGAGGGAAGTTCTGGGCCTGGAAGTTTAGCAGAAAAAGGAACAATCAGGCTCAAGCCCGTTTCAGTATGGGTCTCTTTGTGGAGCTCCCAGTGCTAGGACTAGATGCATTGTCACCAGCAGTTTGCATAACAATGTAGAAGGGCAGGAAGTGTCCCTGAGAAAGGGAACTAAAATTACCAACAGCATTTTTTACTGTGGCATCATCTGTAGTCTAATAAACAGTGGGAGGCTGTTTTCTCCCTATTACTCAGAACTCCTCTGCAAGCTTTATTTGCATACACATGGGTGACAAATAGTACTAAAATAAGCACATAGAAAAATCAGAAGCGATTTGGAGGCACATATGGACTCACATTTCCAAATTCTCATTCACACTAGTATGAAGTGCAAGCAGGGTCAAAACAGGTATGGTATATGCTCCTTCCAAGGATATATTCCTTCCTTCAGGCTGGCAAGAACTGTAAAGAGTTATGGATATAAATTAGAATTTGGCACAAAATACCTTTCTATCCATCTAAGGGCAGGTTTGTCATAGACCTGCTGACATGAGTATGATAGCAAATGATTTCTGACCAGCGTAGCTTTGCTAGCAAGAACTTCTAGGGTCGATGTGTTTATAATGGCAAACCCATGCTTTTCTTGGAATAGGGTAGTTTTCTTGAGAAAGGGAAACAAGCTGGTGAAAATGCTACTTTCTGTCAGATGATACAGGCAAGGAGGGGAAGGTAAGCAGGGCTGGAAAGCACATTTGTATGGTGTGACTGGAAGCCTGTGCTCTGCCAGGAGAGTCATGGGAGAGCTGGTGCCACAGCTCCTTCAGTCTCCTCACTAGAGAACCTTCTCCTGATACTGGAGATGTACAACTTGCTTGTATAAGCTCTGACTACATTTGTAGTGCCTTTGCAGGTTACCTACTCTGGAGAATGCTCCCTAATGCAGACTTGACTTTCAGCTCCTTTTTTTGCTCCCAGGCATACAAAATGATTTGAATGTAAATGAGAATCAAACTCACCTTTTTTCCTTCAGAACAGCACATGCAGAGGTCTGTACAAAATAAACAAACCCAAACCCTGGGCTGTATTCCCAGCTCACTCTCTGAGTGTTTAGCTAAAGCGCAACTTCTGTTAGATCGGAGAGATGCTCTGTTATTTGACTAAATACTGATATTTCTACTTATTTTCATTCCATCATAGAGTAAAAGGACACTTTGTGTTTTCCAGTGTTTTCAGTAGGAGTGAAAAGCACTGCCTGAAAAGCACTTCAGTCTTGGAGATTGAAGGTTTCTTGTTTTTCACAGAATGTATATAGCTTGGGTAATACTAACTTCCTCCTCTTAACAGCTTCCCCTTCCTCCCCACTTCAGTGTTCAGGATTGATTCCATTCTTGATCTCTTTTCTGAGCCTTTTACTTTGGGTGTTTTCTGCAATTAAGGCAATTACTGCCTGTTGCAATGCAGGGTTTCGTGGTGGGCAGCAATTCTGTGAAACTGAACTGAAACTGCAAGTCCATCTCAGCAGAGCATACAGAACAGGCACTATATTTCAGTGGCCACCAGCCTAGACAGAGGAGGCACATCGCATACCCTGATCCCTGAACCATCGCTTCCCACAAAGCAAGGGCCCCAGGAAGGGGTTGACACCATAAGTGTACTAGGACAGGACCAACTTATACCAGAATCCCAGAAGAAGAAGAGCATTTGCGCTGTTCGTCTGTTTGTTGTCGCCTTGGAGATAACTTTAGTTTCTTGACTCAGATCTTACATTGGTTCATAATACAGTAATACTACATTTTTGCAGAGAGGTACATCTTTCTCATGGTTGCATTTTTCCCCCCTTTTCTATAATCCCTGGTTGGCAGCTAAAGTGGTCTAACATTTCTATATAACTGATAAGAGAAATGACTGCCAAGGAGAGAATGGTTTCTTGAGCACATCCCTCCCCTTGGGTTAAATATAGGTTGCAGCATCCCAGTGTAATGAAAAGATTGGAAAGCATTTATGCGCTGGTGTAGTTTCTGCTTTGTAGTAACAGAGTAAAACATTCACAGTTGTGAAAATCATACCTGCAAAGACAAGTTCAGTCAGCCTCCGCCTTTACAGTGTTCAGTCCACACACTGAAGTATTTCCCATTTGAACCAAATCCTCCAGCCTTTGTGTTTTATTGCTTTGTATGTGCTGTTGGCTACATCATACTGGTTTATTGTCTTACCGTGTGCACTGCAGTACTCACATTGGTTTTGTACTGCAGGATTGCACAGGGTGCTGCACCAGCAATGCCCAATCCTTTTGATTGTAAAATATGAAAGCAAATCTGGAGAGGTTTTGCCGCTATGTAAAATTAGATCTGTATTGTATTGTTGTTGCCAAAGATACTCAATTTAGAACACATTTGCAGTTGCCATAAACTCTTTGCTTTGTAACCTGAAATCATCTGTATTGCTAGGATGAAAATCTTCAGATTCAGAAAGTGGTTAAAATTCAAACTGTAAAATAAAGCCTGAGAAACATTTAGTCTTTCTAATTCAAACACGATCTCTGCATCTTTTCTACATATGCACATGTATGCACATGCATTCCCAATCTTGCATATACATTCACAAGCTCACACATTCACAAGCTCACACACACATTCACGGGCGCTCTCACACAGAGAATGTGTTCTGCCATGTAGCTGGTACACAGGGTATTTTTGAAGACAGAACAAGATGACTGTAAATTGACACTTCCACCCACTAGTGAAAAAAAGCCAAGAAAACCTCAGTAGAGAATGAGTTTTATAATTAATGCTGAACAATTTTCATTGACAAAGCAAAAAGAAGCAAATGGATGGCTGATTTAAATGTTGAATGATTAATGCACAGAGAGGCGGCTGAGCAAAAAGACAAATTCAGGAGCAGCTATGGAAATTTATGTATGAGAGTCAGCACCATATTCTGATCTCAGTTACACAGTTGTAAATCTGTTATCTTAATGGAAGTATTCAGCTTTTATATTTGCATAGCATAAGTGAAAATAGAATTTAACCCAGAATGCGTTTGTGATTGTGTATTTGCATGACTGAAAGGGAAGAGATGTGTATGTTTGCATGTGATAAACTGCAAATGCATGAGACTTTTGGTATCTCTTGGTGAGAAATGTGGAGAATGAATGTGTATGTGATTGTGTACGTGCATGCCAGTTGTGGGGCTGTCTGACAGGGAGTGGGAGGGTGAGAACGTGTTTATTCCTAGACTCCCTGGTTGAGTGAAAATGGCTCCTGGAAATGCCGTTTCAGATTAGAGAGCGACGGCTGGAGAGGTGGAGATTTCATTACCTTCCTCTTTGTGTGATGTTTTGGAGCTGGTAATATAAAAGCATAGCTATAAATAATCCAGTCACACCTGTGTTGTCCTCGAGATTTATAGTGCCTGCTAATGACAGAATCTTTGGGGTGTTTCAGTACACAGAGCAAAATGAGAAATAATCATCCCTCAAGTGCCAAGGCAATGGAAACCCTACCTGTCTTTTCTCGTGTGCTGGGCAAAGAGAAATTCCCCTTCTCACCAGACACCCAGGTTTATTCCTGAATTAGTGTGTAATGCCCATCGCCATGCACAGCGCTCTCTCATCCTTGTCTGGAGGGCTGGGGCTGATCCCCACCTGCCTTGGGTGTGTGTGCTGGGAGCGGAGTAGGTGGAGGTCACAGGCAGCAGTTTGCTGTGTGCAAGCTTTTGAGATGCAGGGGCTGTATTTTTAGCTGCTCCAGATTCTCTCCTGGCTGGGATATGATGCTGAGGAGTTTATTGCCGTAAGGATGTGCCTAGAATACCAGGCAGCCTCAGAAATTTGCTGTGCCGCAGAGCCCTGACTCAGTGCTGCTCTGTGACTTTCCTGTGTTGCTTCCGCACTGGAAAGAGAGAAAAAATGGTTCCTTGTGTTCCTGGCTGCTGCTGGCGCTGGAAGGGACAGCTGCTGTGATTTAGTGAGGAGCCCTGTTGCAGGGGAGGACAGCAGCTTTAGAACTGCCTAAATTGTAGTCCGCTCAGTGAAGCTCCTGTCAGACTTCTCAAAAACTACTCTACATTTTAGAATAGGAATAAACACTGCCTTTCATTTGTGCATTTCCCAAGCGTGTCTGTAATACCCCTCCAAGTAGTTTTTTGCAGCCGTACACACTAAATGCTTCCAAAATGCTAGGGGTATTTCACAGGTAGCTTTTCTGTGGGCATTTCAGTGGAGAATGTGAAGAGATGGCTGCAGATGTATTCCTGTACCCCTGGCTGTGAGAAGGTGGACAGGCAGCTCCCCTGCAGCTGGAGGGGTGAGAACTGGCTTGGGATACTCCCTGTGGTGAATCCTGTAGAAAATGAAATTACATTTGTGGTTCTTCTGTCCCACTGATGCAGGTGCATCTGCAGGTTTGAAATGGTGGCTTCTAACCCAAAACCCACTTGAATTGTGAGACCTAGTATATTTGCGAAGTAAATTTCTAATTATGAAAGATCAGCAACTGACTTCTTGGCAGTCTAAATTCTGAGGAGCCTGGCTTGTCCCTTACAAGCCCAGTGAAACAGCATAAATGCTAGATGAAGAAGGACAATTTGTACTTCAGAAATACTTTAGAAATGAGGAACAAATACGAGACATGCTGGGAGCAGGACACTCCCGGTCCGTTTGCTTGAGAAAGACGGCAAGACCCCTTGTATTCTCCTGGGGTTTGGCTGTGGCATACTCCTCAAGGAGTGGGCTTTCCTCCATTTTCCAACCTAAACGATTCTATGATCGCCGCCCGAAGGAGGCTGGAAACAAGGAGCTGAAGCTCGTCTGCTCTTGCTCGATCCGACCCTGCTCGAGGCTCCCTGCTGCCCCCTTGTTGCTGGAAACACCGCTGGAAAAAAGGGAGGACTGACTGTTTTCACGTCGTGATGTGAGCTTGACTAATATCCTCGCATTTGGGGGAAAATCGTTGACCTCACATCGGAATGTCTGTGTCACTGCTGTGGTATCCGGAATAATAAATACAGCAGCAGTGCCTAGTGCTTGTCTGAACTGCTGCGTTGTCGGAAATGCAAACATGAGTGAGGGACAAGCTATAGAGGGCAGAGGTTTGTAGGCAGAGGCAACATATTTTTCCAACTTTTTAGTCCTGTAAAATACAGATGAGCTTTCAGCCATCCAAGCCTTCCCATCACACTCTGATTTTCCTTGTGTGCTTAAGGCACTGCAGCTACAAAAAGCTACTGCTCTAGTAAATGCTAGAGAGCGAGGCTGCAGTGGCGAGCGTGTTTCCTTTCCAAAGCAGCCCCACCAAATGCCACACACACAAAGCTTGGAGCAGCTCCGTGCAGGAACAGGATATCTTGCATTTTAATTTTGTGTTATTCATTCTTTACTTTGCGTGGGTCACTAGAGCTCAAAAGTTGTTGCCGTCCACATTGTAAACCGAAAATCTATTTGAAATGATTTTAGTGGCTCACAGCTCAGCTCCTGCTTGGTTTGCTGGTTGGTTTCTCTTCTGAAAAAAATAATCAAATTGGACTCTAAATTGCTCCTTGTTTGCAAAGGCCAGTGGCTGTGAATGGGATACGGAGAATGAACTCTACTCTGTCCAGTCATGAATGGTAGCCAGGTCAGGGCTAAGCCGCATTGGCAGGAGGCAGTGATGTGGGAAGCTTGCCCTGCCATTATCTATTCTGTAGACGAGCAGCGGATTTAATTCTCAGAGGATCTCAAGCCTATAATAAAATCTCAATGGGAACAAAAACCCTGACCCAGAAGGCGGTGGCATGTTCTACTTGTCCTCCATAGTCGTGAGTGTAAGTGTGGCTATGCATCAAGGGAGTTGTGTGACAATTTTGTGGAGCTTGGGTAGCAGAAGAAACCCATCCCCCAGTGTTCTGCTGGAGTCTCTGGGAGGTATGTATTTATACTGCTAGTGAAAAACAGAAGGAGAAATCAGAGTGTCTCTAACACATGTAATCTGCAGAAAAAAATACACATTTGCATGTCTGTTTTAAGCAAGGAATCTTTGCTGCTAAGGGAATAGTGGTGTGCGTGCTTTTTCCCTCTCGCGTGCTTTTTTCTAGGCCCACTTCCATGAACATGCATTGAAAACCTGGCATTTTTCTTGGGCTGGCATCACAGGGTGACCTCATGCACCTACTTGTCATCTCAGCACTTTCAGCTTCAGTGTTCCTCCTGATACTCATTGAAAAAATATTTAGCATCCGAAGCAGGGAAGGTGCCCTGTGGCCTGCTGTGTTCCCCACAGACATGCCAGGGAAAACAGAGCCCCAGAGCGAGCGCTTTCTGGGGGTGGAGGGGTGATTTCAGGGCACTTCTGTCCCCTTGGAAACTGGAGAAATGTATCACATCTACAAAAAGTGACCAGATGCCAAGCACAGTGTCCTGCATTTGAGGGTGTTTAGAAGGATCTTTGCAAGGTGATTCACATAAAAAAGGGGAAGAAAAATCCTGATTTTTAATAAATCACCACTTTTAGAGGCTTCTGGGAGGCTGAGGTGAAAATCTGCTTTCTCTCTAGTTTTGAGGTTTGTGGGGTTTTCTCTGCTTTCTTGTTAATCACACATGCACGAGCCTGTTTTCGGAAAAGCTGCTGGGGACTCCTGAACCTTTTAGCACTGATGGTGTACGTGCCTGATTTTTTATAGAGGAAAACAAAATGGAAGCTATTATCTGAAGGGAGCTTTCATTGTAGCAGCAAGGCGGAGAGCTGCTCAAATGTATTAACACAATATGTGAGACAAATGTTGCCTCCTCCAAGCCAGCTTCTGACCTCGACAGTGAGAGCTTTCCACTAAGCTGGCTGTTTACAGCCCTGCTCTGGCATCCATCTTGGGGTTTATAGGATGCAGTTTTCATTCCTATCCCTCCATCCGATCGGGCACAAGCAGCACATACTCCTCTGCCTTCAGCCCTGTCCCCGCGGTACGCTGACATCTTGCTTTCCTCCCACCCACCTCTCCCAGCCCAGCGAGGAAGCTGGATTGACAGAGCACAAGGGGGCCTGGAGCCAGGGAGTAACCATACTGCTGTGTGGGGAAGGCTAAATTTGGGAAGCATGATTTCTCCTGTGCTGCCAGGCCTGGGTGGGCAGCACCATCTCACTGTGACTCTGCAAAGCAAATTACCTCAGCAGCGTGAGCTTGCTGTTCTTCCTCCCCTTTCCCTCCCCTCCCAGGATAAAAAGCCACCAAATGCAGCAGCAGGAGCTGATTTAGGCCACTGGTGTTCTGTCCCTTCAGAAAATGGGGCTGGGAGGGATGATGGAGGAGGGGTTGCAGAGTGTGCTGCTGACCTGCTGAATTATGACTTTAATGCAGTCGCTTTAATAACTTGCTGTAGTTCCAACCACCAGATGCAATTTATGGCAAAGCAGGCGCCCAGGCATTTTTCTTTCTATGAAGACCAAGCGGATCTCTGATTACCTCCCCCTCCCCCCAACCCATTACCTTCCCTGCTTGCTCTGCTAATGGAAAAATGTTATGTGTCTGTGTGCTTTTTCCCCAAGCCCTGTTTTCAGGAAATGGTGGAGAATGAGAAACTAACACATGCGCGCACACACACATTTGCGGGAAAGATTGCTTTTGCTCTCCGTTCTTCAACCACGCAAAATTCCTCCTGCTAGCAGAATTGCTGATCCTTTTCCTAAAACCTTACAACCTCAACCAGAGGCAAGGCAAATGCCAGGATGGATATGTAGGGAAAAAGAAAGACCCCTTCCCTCCATCTGACCAAAATCATCTGAAGTCTGAGTGATTTCACTGCATAATACAAACCCCACTGCCTCTCAGATCACCCTCCTGTAAGGAAGGCTTGAATACAAACCCCAAACAGACAGTAAAGCTGAACCTGGGAATGATGAATAGGCAAACCCAATTAAAGTTTTAATGTTGTGTTTGATGGCTGTACACAGTAAATGGGTGCATTAAAAAACCAATGCACAGACAGGAAGGCAGGTACCCTGTCAGTTCTCCTATCTTAAAGGCCTATTAATTTTCCACCTAAAGGATGAATTCTTCTTCCAACTCTCCTCCTGTCTCTCCTTTTCTGTGATTTACATGATCATTTGCTACATATATTATGAATTACTGTTTATCTTAGTCCACAGCTTCAAAGCAATTTCCCAAATAAATTTCACTGGATCAATAAACTCGGATTCTGCTTTCTTTTCTAAATTGGGGGAAAGAAAAATAGTAAGAAGAAGTAAATGTTTTCCTTTTAGCCAAATGGAACAAAAATCCGAGTTAAACAGATGTGCCCGTTTCTGAATTCTGAGGGCTCACACAGAAGCCCTGTGATTCAGCTGTTCTGTATCTTGTTTTTGCTTTCCCTTTCCAAAAAGAAAAAGTGTATTTGGAACCGCAGCCCTGAAGAAATGGCATGTACTGCTCTGAACCCATTGCAAGGGTGTCCATACAAGGCACCGCAGATCAGTCCTTCATGACTGTGAAATATTTATCAGCAAGGCAAATTCCTCCTGGGCTACAGCAAGTACAGTTTGCAGTGACCTGCCTCTGCACTTTCAAAAATGAGTAGCAGACTACTGCAGAATGTCCAGCTCCTCATTCAGCTGGAATAGCATTTTCCTCTCAAGCTTTGAGATAGCTAGATTAATATGTAGCACAGACTGTGAATTTCTTAGTGAAGAAGTAGCAACATATGGGAGCATTCATGTTGCAGAGAGAAGAGTATAAATTGGACATTTCCACATGAATTGGGTCTGATGTGTCTGTCTAGCTGTGTTTATAGTGAGCTGCCCTCAGCCTGTACTGGATCACATTACTGCCTCCGGTTCTGCAAGGCACACACTCAGCTGTGCAGGTATTTCTTGTGGGTATGATGAGTTGTCTTTGAGCAACTGAATATATCTCTGCTGACTACAGAGGGAGCTGAGACCAGATTCATGACTTTCAGAGGGTTAGAGTTAGGTGAAATGAATCTTTGCTCAAGCATTCAACCACAGCTCCTTGGCTTGTGCCGTTAGCTTCCTGAATTCCCAGATGATCCTCCCTGCCACAGCTTAGCCAGGCCTGGAACTGCTTATTTGCTCAGAAGGGATGGGGTGAGATGCAGTTAGTTCAGCGAAGACATCAGCCTTTCAAAATTATATGTAAAAGTATGTATTTGTGCTCTTGTTTTTCAAATGATGCCATAAATATGCTTAATACTTTGCAGGCTTAAAGCAGTCTCTCCAGTTGTGATCATCTGAAAAAAAACCCAACCCTATTCAGTTTCCGTAAAAAGCCACAATGGAAAGCATCCATACAGTGATCTGACAGTCAGTAGTACATGCACACATCAGAAAGCAGATGCTTTAATTCATTCCTGCTGCCCATGGGGCAGTTCCCAGCCCAGTGTTGCTCCAGAGGGAGGAAGGAGCTACCCTTCGGCCCTGGAGAGCCGGCTGGGGCTGAGGGGGCTCTGCAGTGGCCGTGCCGGATTTGGGGCCACTTGGTTTCCACTTTGCCCAGGGTGGCAAAGGGGCAAGAGCCAAATCTGAGGCTGAAAAGTCAGGCAGTTATTATGTAGTCATGAATTTGTGTGGAGATGATTAAGGGCGGCAGCATGTGACTACAGGTATGCTTCGTGACAGCAGAGCTCATTCTGGAGGCTCCTCGGATTCGGGTAGGTTTTTCTTTTTGAACCTGGCCTTTGATTAAAAATGCCTCTCTTCCAGCTCCCATTGCCTTTTAAATGGCTCTGCAAAGCCCTCTCGCGGTTCCCAGCTCACATCAGAGGCAGGGCTGGAAGTGTTTCACTGCAGAATAAACATATGGGCTGTAAATCCTGTGATTCAGAAGATTCGCCTGCAATATTCCTCTCCGTTGTTGCCATAGGTAACCGGGCTCTGCAAAACACCATTTACCCTGGAATGCAAGGAGACTCAGCAAGGGCACTCTGCTTAACCCTTTCCTGGCAGAAAATCCCGCTGATGATCCCAGCAGAAGAGGCTCCTGTCTCTCAGGCATGTAGATTCACACACAAATAAACCCGCAGCAGATAAATGAAAGCAAATTCCAAGAACGTCGCACAGGCCCCCGGCATATGCACATCCACTCTATGGGAATGGCGGGTCTCTTCTCATGCCCCTGGAGCGAGAAAAACACTGGACATGTCGGGGGCTGTGTTTCTATGCTTGCTGGCTCTCTGGGGCTGTATGCCTCTCTGCCCTTTGTCCTCAGCCCCAGGGATGGGTTAAACTACTCTAGTGGCGGCAGGTAGTGGAAAGCAGCTGAGTCAGTCTGGCCTGGTCTGCAGTCCACATCCCAGGTTTGCAGAGTGGTGTTTGTTGAATTACTTAAGACAGGACTTTACAGAGTAAGAATTTAGAGTTCATAGTAACCACAGAGCTTTTCTTTTGCAGCTCACAGGGGATCCCTAAGGTTTACAAGGTTTTGCCAGTGCCATCTAATGGAGACCTATCAAGTTAGACAGAATGCAAGACTAACACCATTTTTTCCTGCCTCAATCAAGACACTCTTAACATCTAATGTCTTATACTCCATTACCTGTGTCTGGGAATGTGGACAATCAATAGTTAGGTCCATGGGTTGTGCCGGGCAAGACCTTTTGTGCTCAAAGGAGTTTTCTTAAGAGGCAGACCCAGGGTCCTAGTGTAGTTCTAAAGTCCCTCCTCCTACCTGATGGACCCAGTCCCTGTGAGAGGCCTTGGAGCTGTCTCAATGCACTTGAGAAGACACCTGAGGGGTCTGGACATATCTGTCTTACACATTAAAACTGACACCATGCTCAATGAACATCTATTATGTATGTGTAAGTACCCATACAAGCATCTGAGCTGTACGTTTGTGTCACCAAACTGTGTGTTACAGAACAGAACATGTTGGATTCATTCATTGGGTACAGTCATATAAATGTCAGTCTTCAACATATTAAACAGATGGTAGCAGAGTTCAAGATGAGCTGAATTTGCATTTGCTCCAGCTCAGGAGAACGGGGCAAAATGTGGCACCCAATTTACTTTTTTACTTCTCTAATTGTGGCCTACCTGTGGGCTGATCTGGATCCCAGCAGAGCACAACGAGCCAAAGTGATGTCCTAGGTCTGAACAGTGTTGCTGCAGTCCCAGCATCAGTGCTGCCCAAAGAGCAGGTAGCAGGATATGCTCTGCCTTTACCCTTCTTCCCACATGGAGCTGAAGAGAATGCGCATGTGAACAGTAAATGCCTATGCCTGAGTTCAGGCAGTGGTTAATTTATACTGCAGAGGAGCTGCAGGTGAAACTGAGGATCTGTCTTCTTTCCCAGTTTCACAAGTGCTGTTATAAACCCCCTAAATATGCTGTATTTCAAACCACTGTTGTCTTCTTCCTCATACTCCCCTCCACAGTTCAATGCACACACACATACATACCACCAAATTACTATTTCTTTTATTACGCGGTATTGCTTTAGGGTCATCTACAGATAGGTAAAACTGCTTAATTCCTGCTCCAAAGAGTTAACCATGTTGGTCACTTTTACAATGAAAGTCTGATGGGAATGCAGAGAAAATGTGGATAAGGCTGAAATTACACTCATAAAAGATCTTGCAGTGGTTGGGAATCACAGCCCATGCATGGACAAGCCTGTATTGAGACTGCTGTAATCCCTGGGCAGAACAGGGGGGAGTGAAGGAGAGGTCAGTGTGCTTTGTGGGATTCTCTGGCATTACTGGGGCAAGGGGAGTTAGTCCCTCTGTTATTTGAACAGTGAGGAAGTATTTTTTTAAGGATCTTTTTAATGTTGCTAGAATAAAAAGGAACAGGCAAGAGAAAATGACCCCAAATCATTAGGGGATTGCTGTCTGTGGAAAAGTGCAAATACAGAATCAGACTGTTTTCCTGCAAAATCCTTTTTTTTCATGGCTTGTTTCCATGTTACCACAGAGAAGAATGGTGAAGAAAAAGGCTGATGTACAAGGAAAAAAGGCTTTTAAGGATTTCCAAGAGCTACTGAATGGGTGTTGCTGGTTCAGATTCTCCAAACTGCTGTTATATCAGTCTGGACCTGAAGATAAATTGTCAGCCCTAAAGCAATGCAGGAAGCACAGCGATATTTATGTGTGCTCTGACTTTTGGGATTTACAGGACTTATTTTGCATGCCCCCTTGGCATTGCTAGAGCCCACACTTGATCCTCTGTTGTGCAAGCCCCCTGGGAGCTGTTGCTGTTTAACTCCCGTGATACTGTGGGTACCTGCTGAGGTGCTGGGGACAGGTTGTGTGGTGGGGAAAGGGGAGCATGAGGAGTCAGAAACCGGTGGGTTTCTTGTGGGGCAGAGCAGAGCTATAACTGAGCCTGTCATGCCTCAGCCGTTCACCTGAAGATCCGAAACCCACTGGAAATGCTGAAGATGCAGAGGCTGGAGTGTGGTTTTTTTCCTGGTTTTCAACAATTGCCTTGAGTCAAGGGTATTTAAATGTCAAGTTTTTATGTAGTTCCTAAATTTACTTAGGTTTGGTTGTTTATAGCAGAAGGTTTGTGTCCTTGTGCGCTCCTATCTGTGTGTTTGAAAGATAAATGCCAAGGCTTTCTTCTGGGGCTTGTGTTTTTCCACAGCTGAGGTGACACACTCCCATTACATTTAACCTTCTCCGCCATGAGCTGATACAATTTGTTTCTTTTGGAAGGGAAATATCAGAGCCTAAGCAGGCCCAAAGCAATTTTCTTTGAATGCTGCGTTGGCTGGGGATGCAGAAACAGTGACAAAGAGGAGATTGTGGCAGAGAGTGCTAGCTGGGAGCTCAGGCAGGAAATGGTTACTGTCTGCGCAGCTTTCTGTGTCTGCAGCTCCAGGCAAAACTCAGAGAGAGACAATGATGTCAGCACTACCTCCAGGCCCAGGGCCCCTTGCCTGACAATGTGGGCAATCCAACACATTCCAATCTGCCACAACAAGAGCATTCATGCTCCTATTTCCTGACCTCTTTGGATTAAAACATGTGGAGTTAAATATACCTCCAGCCCCATGCTCATACACTTGCATGGCACCAGAAATAGACTTATGGGAACTGGCTGCAGCTTTTGCCACCCGACACTCGGGATCTGTGTCAATGTTGTCATCAAGAAAAGCACACGTTGGTCCTGTGGGGAGATTGTACAGTCATGTCCACATAGCTGAAATACAGTTCGCTTTTGTGCCTTGCAGTGCTATATGTAATCAGCGCGCAATCAAAAAGGGGGGGGAGGAAGGGCAGCTTAAATAGAAAATGAAGATTAGTCAGAGGCAGTGATTTCAGCCTTTTAACTGTATGAAACTTGCTGAGTTGTTTAGTACCGCATAAAAAGTCCTGACAGCAAAGACAGGCCTTGGCTGAGCTGGGTGTCTGCACTCAAGGCTGCTGGAAGAGGCAGAGCGTGTGGCAGCCTTTCTTTGCACACTGCCATGCCAGGCTGGCAGGCACAGGGAGAGCAGCTCTGACAGGGAGGAGCTTTTTGTGTGCTTTACAGGGAAGCTGGTCTGCTAGTGCAAAGTGCTAGTAACAGGAGGATTTTATTGCTGCTGTTATTTACGATGCCTGGGGGTGGGGGGTGGGGGTCTGTTGCATGCACATGGGTATCGTGTTGTTTCTTTTCCACATCTGTGTGCGTGGCGTATCTGTGGCTGTGTGCCCATATGTGTCTGAGTGTCTCCATATTTATCTTTCATTCTGTGACTGCATTGCTCAGACTTTTTCCTTTTAAGTGTAGGAGTTGCATTTCTTTCTGTGCACAGATGAATGTTCCTTTACTAAGGAAATGGAGGGATAGCTTGCATTTCATTTATGTCTTGCTTGACAAAAGGCCTCACAATTCAGAAATATGAATGAAGAAGAAAATGAGAACTCTTCCTTCCTCTCTGTTGTCTACAGTCTTCTTTCTTCTCTTCCCTGTAATTTATTTTATCTTCCTTTTCCCCATCAGATTCCAAACTCTTCCTCCCATAACAAATATTTTCAATGTAACCTATCCTGCCTGCAGTCAGGTCCCTTTTTATTGTGTGTTTCTTGTAGTCTTCTTTTTTTTTTTTTTTTAACTCATAGTGGACCTCAACGCAGCAAATTCCTGCGGCAGTTTGGTTTACTGTCTCACCCCTTCACTTGGCCCCTGCCTGTAGCACTCAGAATCTCAGAGAGGAGAACACAGGGAAGCAGAGCAAAAATAAGCTCCCCAAAATCTGCCATTCCCCAATGGCTCACAAGGGTCTTTGAAGAAGGTTTAGCTGATAAAATCCTTATTGAGTGCTTGGAGGGGTGAGGCCAAATAGTTAATGTAGGATAAACACTGCAAACCTCTTAATTCTCTTAGTGTTTGGCTTAACCTTGCCTTGACTCTGAAGAGACAGCAGTAAGTAAGGATGAGCTTGTTTTAGAATTAGGATTCTCTCTTTCTGCCCAGCCTCTCCTGTGCCAGTTCTAGTATTACAGGGCATCCATCAGTGGTACAGACTTCTCTATCAGTTTCTGTCGGCAGAGGTTTGGAACCACCTTACTTCCCAATTGGTGTAATCAAGGCCAAGACCCTAGTGTCTTTCCCAAGAGCTTCCTCCCCCCTGTGAAACAAGGAATATTGAAAACCAGTCAGAAAAAGTAGAACCAGACTGTAGCAAGAATTGGATTTTATCAGTGGCACAAATAAAGAAGCTGCCTATAGTGTCAGCCACTCTAAATGAGACATACAGACAAGTTAAAGTGGTAATATGCATAATGTCTGTCATCCAGATATTCCAGAGCATATAACAAGCTGTGATTAAATCATTAAAATGAAGGACTTCAAAGGGGTCTGTCTGTGCAGACTGAGGATCTACATGCAAAAAATCTCCAGTCCTTTCCCACCTTGGTATCTGATTTGCCAGCAGTCTGCCTGCTTTAAACTAGCCATTTCACGCTAATCTTTAATTTTCCCATCAGTACCACCAGGGGTTAATAATACTTAAGGAGCTGTTTTGAAGGAAACTGAGAAGGAGTCTCTTATTGAAGGAGTCTCTTATTGAAGGAGTCTCTGTGTGAAGACTCCTTTGATAGGAACTTGCATGCCAGTTTGAATTTCTTCAGGAGCAAAGTGGAGGAAGCAAATTCAGCATGAGATCAGTACTGAGCTCCTCAACACTGTAAGGCATGAGGGTCTGCAAGCACCAGGGGAAATACGATGTTAAAAACAAGAACCCTGCATAGTTTTCAGGGACCCTAAGTTGCAGAATGTAGGAAGAGTTAGGTTTGCAGCTTTGGGCGGAGACACATGCAATGCTTAGGATCCATTCTTGGTGCCTGATGGATCTCTGCTTTTGTTATTTGCCCCAGCTTCACACACAAGTCAGTGAAACAGATGAGAACAGAACCTGTATGTCCTGACACCCCATCTCTTGCCATGAGTACCAGACCAGGCACCAGAAATTTGGAGAATATGCCCCAGGTTCCTCTGATTTGACTAGGTCCATTATTTTGATGGGGAGCTTTATTTTTTCCATAGAAATCAAGCAGTTCCTCTGTGTTTCTGGCTACACATGCATCTAATATGGCAGTCTTACCCCAGATATGAGCAGCCTTGTGAGAAGTGGTTTGGAGTGGGACAGAGGAAGAGAGGAAGCCTGCCAGTCACATCCTCCTGACCTGATGGCCTTCCCCTTCACTGATGTGTTCAGTCACACCATTCAAAGGAGCTATTCAGAGAGATTTGAGAATGTATGGAGGAAGTGCTCCTCTTCATTTACAATCAAGATAAACAAGAGTGTCAGCTGAAGTAGAGCTGCTGAGGTGTTCTGTGTACTTCAGTGCCAGGCAGTAGTGGCTGCTACTTAGGAGATGGATTTATTAAGATTATTAGTAGGTGTTATTCGGAGGTGACTGAAATGGCTGTGTGAGCTCCAGGGGATTAGCTTTCCAAAGATAGCAAATGCAAAAAAAAAAGCAACCCCAAACAAACAAGCCACCAGTACCCATTGTGTTTATTTAATAAAGTCTCTGCACAGGATTAGCTTATAAGCATTTGCTTGTTTTTGTGGCTGGAGGTATGGGGGATGGAAAGGAGGAAGCATCTTAGCATGTAATTCCCCAAGTAAAAGCAAAGCTGCAGCTCAGCATCTGACTCACTTCATGGTGTGACAACCTGCTGTGAGCAGGGAAGGCAGAGGAGGAATCACCTCTTCCTGGGTTGCACCAGATTTAGGAAGCCTCGTGTGCAGCAACTCTAGATACTGCTCCTAGATGAGCTCCTCCAAAATGCTGCTGTCTGGTGATGTAGAACAAATGAGTCAGTTCTGCAGAGTAACTTGGCTGTCCCTTCTTCAGCACTGCTGCCCAGAAGTGGAGCCATGTGGGAGCTTCCCTCTGACCCTTCAGCTCTCACCAGCATTGCGCTACTAGAAGCACAGTCACCCAAAGGAGAAGGATCTTGCATTGCTTTTTAGCGATTCATTTGGGCCGTTTTGGAAAGTGGCAGGAGAGAGCATGGATTCTCTGTTCAAGCCAAGGTACTGAAAAGGGGACTGTGAAGCCTGGTGCCCATGCAGTTTCCATTGAAATTGCTTCTTTTCTTTACTGAGAAGCTGCTTGCTTCTCTTCTAAATCCACAGAAATTGCACTTGCTCTTCTTGCCTCCTTCAGAAAAGACCTTTATGCAGAACTGGGCCTGGTTTGCTATTGCCTGTGCTTCCAATACTCCCCTAGGCAGAACTCCTATATTTGGCAAACCTGTTCACACAAGAAAGGCCTTTAATTTTATAGTCAGTGAGCAGAATGAGACCTATGAATACAATTTGGCAATCTCATTCCTGGAAAAGGGGGTGGGGACAGGGCACAGGGACTGGACAGGGACATTGTGTTACTGAACTCTTTTTGGATGAGCTATCGCAAGTGGAAAAAGGAGGAAGGAAAGGCTGCAACTCACTCACATAGAAGAAAAGGGGTGGGAACCCAGTGACGCAGCTTTATACTGAGTGGACAGAATCGTCTGGTAACCTGTGTGCTTAATCCTGTGCCGAGATTGAAGGATATGTCAGCAGTAACTAAAATAGAAGCTAAGTGGGAGGTACAGAGCCCTGGATCCAAATCACCCAGCTTTTACAGGAGATATCTCTAGTGCTAAAATTTGTGTTACTGAAATGCTTAATTCCTACTAAAGTGAAAGTAGGCAGAAGAAAATGGAAGAAAAAAGAGAGGGAGAAGGAGAAAGAGACGGTAGCATTTCAGGGTCATGTCCTCATCTCTCTGTTGGGCTCCACATTTTTAATAGCAATCATAATTTCCACATGAGAAGCTGATGGTTGAAGAAGCTGTTTTCTTTCATAGATAAAATTAAAGTACACACAATAAAATAAAAAAGGCAGGGTTTTCCTTTTCCATGAGTTCTTATGCATTACAGAAACATCTTCCATTCTCAGGAAAGGAAATGAAAACTAACATTTATTTAGAAAACTGGAACATGTTTTGCAGTTTGAATAAAAGATATTACAGGTCTGGTCTGTTTTAACCCTTAATTTACAGAGCAGGCCAAGAAGCTTATTGCTTTCACTCTCTGAAGCTGGTCAAGCAGATGCAGTCTGCAGTGCAGTGGTGGTAAATAGATAGGTCCCTAGCCTAGGCTCTGGGCTGACTTCTGGAGGATCTCACTCCTCCAAAACAGAGGGAAGTGCTGTGGCGCATGTCTCACTGCCAAGCTATGTGAACCCATCCAAGGTAAAGAGACTTGATTCTATGCATGTGTGTGACTAATTTGCAACATCTCCAGAAAAAAATCAAGCCCCTTTAGTGAGACTCACTGGGCTGCTCCAATTTACATCAGAGAACCCAGCAACCCACGGGTGGTGGCACCACAGTGTCCTTAAACCATCTCTGTCCTTGGACTTAATACAAACATAGAGTATAGCCAAGACAAAGGGTCTGTCTTTCTCTGTGATAAATATCCACTTCTATGGGACTGTGGCCATGTATCCAATTTAACATCATAAAGTAATTTTCTGTGACAGTTCAGATCCCAACATCATCACTCTCATCTTTCTTTCTGATATATTTTAGTGTTTGGTATTATGCCGAATATGGAGAGTTTGCAATGAACTGGGTGGGGCATTTAATAAAGGAGATGTCTGGACAGTGAGAAGGTTTTTATCTGAAAAAGTTTTCCAGTGATTTGTTGGAACTTCCTATTTCAAACTGGATTTGGCTTAGAAGGGCCATATTTGTGTGATTTGTTCTCAATAGAAATTAGAGCCTCTCAGTATTTTTATGTGGCTGAATTATTATTTTGTGAGTTATTCATTATAGACCTGTGAACCCCTCAGGAGTCCATGAGCTCTTTCTGAGCTATATAAAAGGACACAGACTCACTAGAAAAGCAGAGAAATTACCCAGAGGAGAGAGATTTGTAACTAAACTGAGATGGACAGAAAGAGAGGGAGACGGTAAACTTCAGAAAGCCTGGAATAGAAACAAATTCTTCAACAGCCTGACAACGACCTAGACTCCTGCAAGTCCTCAACAGAGCAGGCTATACTGAGGGTGTTCAGAAAAGCACAGGACTGGCCTGCAAAATTTTAATTCATATTTGTTTTGGCAGCAGGACAAAGATAAGGTTTGTTTTCTAGGGCTTTCTCAAAACAGTGACTCTAGCGAAACATGTCTGCTGTCTTCAGAGGACCTGCTCATGTTATTGAAATGCAGAATATTCTCCAAAAGAAGAGCCGTTTGTTCAAAATAGTGTGTCCACAATCAGCCGGGCATACAGGGCAAAGTGGAAAAGGGCAGAATCACTATTTCTGAGAAGCTACAAACCAAAGAATTTAAAGAAAATGCACAGGCAGAAGTTGTACATACTGTAAATGCCAAGGCCTCTTAATAAACACCTTTGAGATTCCCAGACTGATTAAACAGTGCAGAGCAAAGCTCTTTCTTACACAGAGACTATTAGATAAATGCCACCTGCTGATTGCAAAACAGGCTAAAAGTTACTGGGATCCACGTATCTTACAGAATACAGCTTATTTCCCTACCTGTGATTGAAGTCTGATAGAGCTGCATATTAAATGAAATGGGACAGAGCCAAAGCTGGCTAAATAATGGAAATGTATTTGTGAATATTTATTCAGTGAAAATATTGCCAAAATTCACAATAGTATTGATAATGAATTATTTAATCAGCTCCAGACGAATCTACAACAGAATCCCTGGCTCTACTGTTCTGCCAACAAATATTATGCCTGCACAGCACTCCATCTGCAGTGACTGCATAAATGCTTCCCAATGTCCAAGAAGGGATTTGACTCCGCTGCTCTCAGCTGAGTCAAAGTTTCACCGCACTCACAGAACTACTCAGTGAGGGCCAGAGTGAGTCAGGCCTGTGGACAGAGCTGGGCACACTAATGGGTGTCCTTGGGACAGAGATGCATCACACCGGTATGCCCAAACAGAAGGCCCATGTACAAATAAATGGGTGCATACGGGGTATCTGTTAGCTTGTGGCAGTGCCTCTCCCTCCATGTAAATGTGTGCTCTATAGACGTGTGCATGGGCTCATGCAGCAGTGAGGGCACACACATTTTTGGCAGCTGCATGTTGAGGTAGATACAGTGTGTGCCGTATGGGCTGTCCCATCCGTGCCCTTTGGGGCACCATTCTCCATGAGCCATCTGAGGAAAAGGGAATTCCACATGGTCCTGTCTTCTGCTCTTCCTCTGCTTTCTCTGACTCATTTTCAGGTAAAGAAGGCCCTTACATTGCCAGGGTGAGGAATGCCTGTTGCATGGCTGTATAGAACAGCACGTTGCTGCATGGTGTGGCTGCAGGTGCCTGTCCTCCTGCCTGCAGCATCAGCCCAGCGGCGGCAGTGCCTCTTCCCATGTCATCTGTAGCTCACCAGCAGCAGTTTCTCCCTTTGGCCAGAGGATTTTTGCCTGGGCTCATGCCCAGATCTGCTGCTGAAGCAAAAGGCAGAGGCAGTGCTCAGTGAGGAAGTCCTGCATATGTCAGGCAAGCTTAGGGATGTTTGTTCCAGACAGCGCCTAGTTTGTTGATCTCACTTGTCTTTATCCCACGCAACACATGTAATTCAGGTCAGCCTTCTCCTCTCATCCCTGACCTGCTCGTGCACATGCTATTTCCAGATCAGGTCGCGCATTTCCTCTTCTCTCTCCTACCACCATTGAGCCTGTTCTTTCCATTAGGGTTTAATGAGAAGCCCACCAGGCATGGCAATCCCAGCCCTCCAGTCACTGCTGCAGCCAAGGTCAAGCCCGGGGCGGGAATTGTCCACAAACAGACCCGGGAGCGAAGGGAAGGAAAGAACAATAAGAGCCATTTACTTCCCAAGGCACTTGAGGCTTGAGAGAAACTGTCGTCCCCCCCCCCAACTGCTGAGTCAGCAGCGGCTGACAAATTAGTCAACAGGATGACTGGCCCTCAGCTTCTGGCAATTAGCATCGACAAAGCTTTGTGTGCGCCTGTGTGTTTTCCTATTAGCTGTGGCTTGCACGCCTGTGGAGGGAGGAGGGACCGGGGAAGGAAATGGCTTGCTTTGACTTTGCAAACACACGGAATTTGCATTCCCAAGGTTGTGCAGCAGTCATTTGGCTTCCTGTTTCAGCATCTTTGCAGGCTGTAGCCGTTATGAATAAAGTATGCTGAGAGCCTCTTAGGAGAGAGGTGCATCAACACAGCTGGAGGAAGGGCAAGTCCTGAATTGTAGTAGCAGAGGTTCTTTAGATGGGGAGGGGTGTAGTTTAACTGATCAGCGTGGCTAACAAAACCATGTATTGTCAGGGTGAAGGAGTGTTGGTAGTGGTCAGACAGAGGAGTTTACTCATGTGAATGATATTGCTAATACTAATATTCAGTACTGGAATAAGAAGGGTGTCACAGATCCAGAGTGAGAGACTTTGGCAGAGCTCAGGGTGATGAAATGATAGATGGAGACAGAGGGGGGATAAGGACTGGGATAGAAGAGGATTCTGTAGGTCAGGAGTTCAGTGTCTTGTCAAAGTGATTTGGGAAGCCAGGGGCGAAAAGATGGAGCTGCAGGTCAGGATTAGGCTGAACCTAAGAGCTGAGTTCTGTCACCATTTGGCAGAGGTCACTGCCTCCAAAGCAGGCTGCGGGGGTCATGGCTCATGCTGTGAACAATGACATTTCCTGGATTCAGTTCTAGTGGAACTACAAACACACTTTGTTGTTAAAATCCTGTGCATCATCTCTTGCCTTCCTGTCTTCGAGGCCATGTCAGCAGTGCTCTCAGACAGGGTGAGAGCTGAAAGTCCTCAGAGCATGCTGGAAGAGAGGTCAAGTATATCTGCTTTTATAGCCTCACCTCCATCCACTCCATATCTATCTCCCTGGTAAGTCAGTCACTACCGTATTCTGATCCTTATTCATGATGAGCTGGTCAGTCTGATTTAGCCAAAGTTCAGTGGTGCCCCAGCTCTGAAAGGTCTAGCTGTGACCCGTGAAGGTTTAGGGGGCCTTCTTCTGGGTGCTCGGAGGCCTGTCTCTCTGCTTACAGGCTTTCACAAAAGTTGAGCTCAACTGAGAGCAGCAGGAGCATTCAAGTTATCAGTCCTACTGTTTGCAAGAGTGGGGGTGAGAAACATGGGCTTTGTATCCAGGGCACCACAACATGCTCCTTTGCTGAGCATAACTGGAATCCCTGGACTTCAAATCCTGCTGCTGGGAGCCTAGCAACAAGTGAATGTATCTATGTAAGCTTTTAAGGAAGGAGTAGGTTAATGGAGGTGAAAGGTCAGAATGTTTTATTTTCTGAGTTTGTTGGGTTTCTTTCTAGGAAGTGTAATACTCTGCTTGTAAATTGTCTTTGTATCCAGAGACCATATCCATTTACACTCCTTTCTGCCACACTAAACTTGAGACAGTTCATCCTCCTTCTGTTAATGGACAAGCTGCCTCACAGTACTTCATGTTTACCAAGGGAGAGGAGCATGCACAGAGCATGCTTCCTGTGGAGCAGCTGACACCCAGCAGCTTGCTGTTCCTGCAGTGACTTCTCCTGTCTTCAATCCCTGTGATTTTATGCTTGGTTTTAGGCTGATTTAGGGCAGATTTTCACTTATCTCCTAGCTGCTGAATCGTGTTTTTGAAAATACCATCTGGCATTTATCTGCATCATTAGGTGTCTAAACAGCTTTTGAATCTGGGTTTCTCTTCCTCTGTGCTTCAATTCTTCATCTAATAAAAGGGTGAGCTGTAGTTTGGCTTAGGTCAGGGTTGTAAGACTGCACGTGAATGTACCTGTGGAGAAGCTGTGGCCATCCAGGTTTTTGGAATGTGGCTCCTGGAATGTGGCTAGGGCCTTCCTTCTGCCCCTTCTGGCATGGAGGTGTTTAAACTTTGATTATGCTTAGTTATTGCTGCTCTGCCTGAGCATCAAAACTTTAACCTGTGAATTTTGCCATTCTGTCACCCTGCAAGGAGTAAATCCATTTCTTTCAGGACTCAAATGCTACAAATGAAAGGAAATAGTGAGTCCTGGATTGCTTGGGTTTGGACTTATGCGGTACCAAGAAACTTCAGAGAGGTCTTGCTGCTGTGGTGTTACACTTTGCAGAAAGAAAGCAGGGCTGCCTAATCCACCTATTTATATGTACTTTATCAGATATGACCCCATAAGGAACTGTGTTCTCTCTCTTTGCTCATTTAAACTTCCTAGTGAACGTCAGAAAGTGGATTGTGACTTTATTACAAGTTATAAAGTTTCAGGGCAGCTTCAATGCAAATTTAGGCCTTCAGTTCCATCAGTTCGCAACACTTACCTCTGTCTTCTTTTAGTAATAGGTCTCAGTGATCCCCTTGTCTGATGGCAGGTTGGAAGAGGAGGAGAAAGAGGCCAGACCACATGCTTTTAGGACATGCCACTATTAGAGTTCATGGGAAATCTGCTCACCTTTACTCAGCATTATGCTTTGGATCTGTCTTCCAGAGCCAATTCTACCTTTGGGAGAGAAGCATCCCAATCTCTGAGTGAAACCAGCAATACTGTTTCTTTGCATTGTTCTGAGCTGGTCCTGCATTCCCATCAGAAATGGAAGAAGTGATGTATCCTATGATAACTGTTGTTCTTTGAGATTTTATACTTTACATGGGCCTTGTGACTACACTGGCACAACAGCCAGACTAAGAGAGAACAGAAAGTTTCAGCTGCTCTGCTTTTCCCCTGTACCTCAGAGTACCAGAATCACATGGTTCACGCATGGCCATGCCAAACACTTACTTAAAAAATCTAGCCTTTTCACATGGTGTACGTATGCAACTGAGGCAAGATCCATGCTGACTGCAGCATTTGAAAGAACACCTAAAGGGGCACTTCATGAGGGTATCATAAGGAAAAATATGTCAAGGACAAGGGAGTGCCCAGATGTCATAGGGAGGACTCAAGGATGACTTGGAGAGTCACCTTCCACTGTCTAGCCATATTTTATTCCAAATGAGCTATGCTTCTTGCAGCAGACAAACTAGGGATGGATACAGCACTGGATTGCAGAAGTATTTTAGTTAAGGCTGAGTTATGACACATTGTTATTAGCAGTAATTTCTATTCCTTTCCTGAGGCATACTCCTAAAAGCAGCTACTTTCAGGAAACTGCCTGCAAATAACACTCTCCCTGCCTGGCTGATACCCACTGTCTTTCCTCTGCTCTTTAAAGTGGGTATTTTTCTGATGAAAGGTACTCAGTTAATTTTGGTGTCTAAAAGGTACTTGCAGGACAGGCTTAACATGGCCCTGACATTACTCCTCCTGCCCTCCTGGAAGTAATGTGTCTGAGGAATGCAATGGCCTATTTTCTGAGCTGGCAAGCAGTGCCATTTGTAGCATTGATACTTGTCCCAGTGGGACTTGGGCTGAGATTTTTCCATCCTTCCCTTGCCCAGTTCATTTCGTCCACAGTGCCAAAAAGCTGTCAAATGGCATTTTTGCAATTATCTATCTAGACTGGGCTGGAACTGGTGACATGGAGGTGAAAGGATCTGGAGTCTGTTTTCCTACCCTGCTATGCTAGCCAATATCTCCTTGTGCTTATTCGGGGGGTTAGCCCTGATAATGTCAGTATGGATATTTTGCTGCCTGCTAGCTAATAGCTATGTTTTCCATTGCAAAATCATATAAAAGGAAATAAGGGAAAAAGAACTGCCATGGCAGGAGACAAAGGCACAATTCAGTGGCTGGTTTAAGGTGTGCTCATGCCATAGCCCGATTCCTGTTTAACAGCAGCTCTGACATAATATTGTCCAAGTGCATTCAGCAAATATCCCTGAAAAGATGCTTTTACAAACCAAATCTTTGAGATTATAATTTCATTATTCTCTCCAGCTGTTCTTCAGTCTCAGATACAATATGCAAAGCATATCCAACTCAAAAAGAATGAAAGGACTATAGTATTTCAAGAAGAAGCAGTTCCCCCCCCCCCAATATCAATGGTAAAAATAATTAAGTCTTTCTACTTCTCTAGTGTGTTCTATCTGAGGGTCTCAAAGCATTTTACAAGTATTAATTAATTAAACTTCTCATCTCCCTGAGGCTTTTTCTGTGCTGGAGGTGGTTCAGTCCAGTTTGGTAGATGTGGCTGTGGAAATCACAGCTGATCCTCAAACCAGCAGTTAAAACTGCCTCTGGAAATCTTCAGCTCTTACAGCTGCTGCCCTTTTATCCTGCAACTGTGCTTCCCAGTCCTACTTTTTTGGATGATTCCTCTTCCTCTGGCCCATGCAGGCTCAGATCTGCAGGTGCCATCTCCTATCTCTACCCTGTCCCGGGTTAGTGATGCCACTGGCACAATGACCTTCCACTAGCCCCAGAATTACTGATGTGGTTAAGCAGCTTAAAGCTACCTTTGGGTTCCATAACCCTCCCTCCCAGTTAGACCAGGGGATTTGTACTAGAAAGGAATGAAAAGAGAAGGAAAAAGGATCACTAAGTGCAAATATTTGAAAAGCAACTCTCTAGGTAACCATGTTAATTTGAAATATGCCAAGTGTTTATAATATAGAAATTTGTCATCCCATTGCTGAAATCCAGTCATTCTTACAGCTAAACATGACAATTATTTAACAGTACAGAGCAGCACTTGCATTGTCTTTTAAGGAAGGGAGGAATCAGTTTACATCCAGCTGAAACTGGAGAGGAAGTGGGAGAAGGTAGAAATGAACTACCCAAACTGGGAGGTAGTAATTGGGATTCAGTTCCCGTCTTAAAGGAAATTTATCAGAGAATCTGTAATCATCATTAATATGTTGTATTTCTTGACTTTTTAAAATCAAGTGATAAAAAAATAATAAAAGTAATAAATAAACAACTATGTTAAGTGTGCAGCAAGCCTTGGGGCTTTTGTTGGCGAGAGAAACTGTTGAAATACTTTTGCATTGATATTTATGTAACATCTTTTGTCTTGGGGATCCCAAACTGTATCACCAACTGCAGCATTGAAAAGCTTGTGAACAAGGCAAGCCATATGTTGTTTTGTTAACAATATCATTTTGGAAATAATCTGTAGCATTTCTAATTAGAAGTATGTAGTGTAAAGTATTTGATTTCATTAATTTGGGTTCAATACTGTGCATTCCTCACCTAGAAACCAAAGCAAATGGCACATTATAAATACGCTGTCATATAGAATAGAATAATAGAATGAGTTAATAATTCAATAATGTGTACTGCTGACTGTGTATCATATGTTTCTTCCAGAGCAATCAAAGGGCTTTACAGAGGCTGGTGGTAATAAAGAATGCTCCTTTCAGTTAATTAGAAATGTATTCTTTGTTCCCGAGATACACAATCATCCATTCATTGAATTCTAGTTTCCTTGTGTTTAGTGGATTTTACTGCCTGTGTTTTACAGGTGAAGTGATAGAAGGCATACACAGTCAGTGGCAAGGCAGGCACAAATTGAAGTCTCTTGATCCTCTCTCAAAACACTGAAAACATTATTTCTCTCTCAGTTTCACTGGTCAAAGACAGGACTGGAAGACAGGCTTCTCTAGGATGACTTGGGTCATACTCTCCTGTCTCCTGTCATCAGAGAAACACATTCTATCGTGGCTTTTGTGACTGTGACAAAGAAAGAATGAGTCATGCTTCCCTGCTGGATACCAGACTGCTCATTGATACAGTTCAGGCTGCCCTTCTGAAAAAAGGCAAGGGTGGTATCTTAATGGAGTTTGTAGTAGGAAAAAGCTGGTGTGGTTTGTGCTCTGGGATTAGCAGATAATGGCAGCCTTCCACTTTCAGGTGCTGGGAATTGAAAACAAATTTACTGCTGAGTAGGGTTTTTCTTACAGACTTGGCTTCAGCTCTGCAGTTCCCCAGCCATGTCAAACAATACTTCCTTAAAGCTGGAAGACTCCCTTTAAAACACAAGAGAAAATAAATTCAGGAAGCATCTTTTAAGAGCATCCTGCAGACTACCTTTTAAATCAGTGCCTGAGTTTAGTTAGGTGGTCACAGGACTGGAAGGTAGGATTAGAAGATCATTCCATGAATCCCTTTATTCCCAGCAGGATAGTATTTCTAGCAAATGTTAGCTGAACTGTTCCTGAGGCTATCTGATGACAGAACCCACATTCTTCTCTTGGGTTCTCCCTAAGCCTGTTCACTGGAGCAGCTCATTGTCTCCCTTGCCATGATTATCAGGCCGTTTTGTCCTTTAATTCTTTGTATGAGCTAGCCCTGCCTGAAGAGGTGTACTAGGTGCATTATCTGTCCACAAGTCCCTGAATGTATTTGGTCCAGTTTTCCGCACCTTTACATCGTATCAGTGGATGTGCACAGGCTTCAGCAGGTCCATTAGGGAAGAGTTCAGGGAACACAGTGGGAATGTCCTCGCTTGAAGAAGTGGGAAGTCTCATCTTGTCTGAACTTCCTGTTTTCCTCCGTGACTGTACAGTGCTCAGCAGGCTGACAGCACATGGGAAGTAGCCAATTCTGTAGCCAATTTTATTCTTTCTCATTTTACTGTCAAGGGGAGGGGAACTCACAAAAATTGTGACGATCTCACCCACTTCCCTTCCTTGCTGCAGAGCTGCTGATCCATTTTCATTTCATAATGTAAATAGTTACAGAAACAGAGCTCGACAAACACTGAAGTGAGTCCCAGCATGTAGCACCATACATGGCAAATCGATGTGGTCATGCTGCTCATCATTACTGCCTCCATCCTCCCCACTTGGCTAGTATCCTTTGGTTCCTGTCTTAAGCTCTCTCTACAAAGTTTCAGAGCATGAGAAGAGCAACAATGGGATGGCAGGGACAGGCAAGAAAATGGTGTAGAAGATAGCAGGAAGTATGGGGAAGTAGATGAGTGACAGCATAAGGGTACAGGAACACCGATGAAACTGGGAAAAGCATATGTAACCACAGAAACACTGTCCTATGGAATCTGGATCAGAATTCACTATGTCTGCATGCTGACATTTCTTATCTGTCAGCTTACAGCTGTGAAATCCACTGGCAAGGTTTGCATCACTGTCTTTAGTAGCACATGCATTTGAAAAAACATCAAGCTTTCTAATGGTACTATATCCCTTGTCCATGAACTCAGGCTGTAAGAAGACTGGAAAGGGGAAACTAGACATTAAAATCTGAGTTTGGTTCAATTCACTGGGCTGGAAGGGAAGTTGATGATGTCCTAATTCGCTGAACGCTTCAGGACGCACTGTATACTGAATAGGCAGGGGGCTGAGGGAAGGGAAATGAGAGTACAAGACTGGATTGCTGCACATGCATTTCTCACCTCTTTAGTTTTTGTGCTGGCCTCTGCAATCTTTACAGGGTTGTTTTTTTTAAATATTATTTGCAACAAGTTTAACTTGGCAGTACTACTGTCATTTCCTCAGCCATGTTAGCAACACCTGCCTTTGCTTTGTGTTTCTTACTCCTTATCATAGAATCATAGAACAGTTTGGGTTGGAAGGGACCTTCAAAGGTCATCTAGTTCAACCTCCCTGCAATGTGCAGGGACATCTTCAACTAGATCAAGTTCTTTATGCTCATGGAAGCTGATGAAACTGTTACTAATGCAAGACATGGGTTAGGACAATCAAAATATATCCCGTCTTTATCTTTCTTTCTACTTCCTTAGATCTTACCAAACATCAGCTGTTATGTCATGGTGCTTTGTAATCTTTGTCGCTTCATCCCTGTATGCTTTTTCTGAGTTGGACCTGGATGGATCCCCAAAGGGATGACAGAGCTCACTGCCAGTGTTCAAAGCATCAGCTGTTGAAAGCTGTGTCTCTGTCTGTTGGGTCTAAGGAGAATTTTCTGTCTGAATATACTTGACTGAAATAGGCTGGAGGGGATAATCTGGCACTAACCTCTCCTTCTCCCACCCCCCTGGTTGGAGAGTCCATGGGAACTAATAGGTCTTTTCCTGCCTAACATCTTTGATTCACAAAACTTTCTGTGGCTGACATGGTGCCAGGAGGCAGAGGGGTTATTTTGGGGCAGATTTCTTTTCATTTGTTTTGTTTTCCTCTTTCTATAGCAGTGTGGCAATCCCAGTGTTGGCAGCAGGGATGCCCTGAGGGAAGGGAGAGGAGCTGCTGCTGAAGACAGAGAATTCCTCATGAGTGCTTGTCCTCTCTTTGACTGCGGCATCAGCTGGGGGCTGGGGGAGGAGAAGTGCCTCAGGCTCATTCAGAGTTGACCCATGGTTATTTTTAGCTCCTTAATGCTCTTTCCAAGCCCCTGCCCCCTCTCTCCCCGCAGCCCTCCCTGGAGCTTATTTCTCTCCTCTCGGCAAATGGCACTTCCCGAGCTACTCAGTCACAGGTTAGCAAGCACTGAAAAAAGTCAAAGGGCAAGCAACTGAGGTACTCCTCCGAGAGAGGCACTTGAAAGGCCAGGAAATGCCTGGGCCATGGGTAGGAGCCCTCCTGGCCTAGCTCTGTTTATGAAGCATGCTTGCCAGCCCATGCAGACAGGGTGATCTGCAAAAGCATGTGAAAGAGGCAGAGGAGGAAAGAGGAGAAGGTAAAGGAAGAGCAGGATAAAAGATGGGGAGATAGGATAAGGAGAGTTGCGGCATACAAATACTAAGTGAAGTGGAGGAGGATGTGCACTGTTGGAGCATGACTGAGAAAAAGAGGAAACAGGAATGTAGAGCAATTTTACTTCCCTCAGATTGCAAGCCTGGGAGATCTCTCATCAAAGGGCTTCCTCTTCTCCTGGGAAGTCCCTCCTCATCAAAGCCAGGCCCATGTCCTGCAGGCATCAGGAGAAGACACACTTGGGATGGGAGTGGAGCTGCTGGTGAAGGGTGAACAGCTGGCCAAAAGGAGAGTTCTGTGTCCTGGAGAAAGGCAGGTCTTAAGACTGTAGGGAGAGAATTTAGACCACCACTGTGGAGAGGTTTTCCCAGTGCTTTGCAAGAGCTGCTGCCAGCCTGCCCTGGCTCCTGGCTGTAAAACATGAGGTGCGGTCTGAAGCTGGGCCCAAATTCTAGGGTCCTGGTCACAGGAGGAGTGCAGGATCTAAGACTCACCTGCACTGGTGCTGGTAGAAATGGATGCATTGTCGCCCAGACAATAAGTAAAGCACTAACTCCTGAGGTGCTCAGCTGTAGAGAGCCTGAGCATGGGGCACTCCAAGGGCTCAAGGCATCTTGCCCGCATGTGCTAGTGTGCCTGTTCATCCATTTATAGGTTTGGCCCTTAACATGAGCAGGATTTGAGCTTTCCAAACTCCACAGGATGTCTCCTTACCATGCCCAGGAGGCAAGGTTACAGTGTACTTTCTCCTCCTGCCGCAAAAGCTGGGGAACAGCTCCTGCAAGAGTCCGGGCAAGCCTTTCCCCATCCTGGTCCTGCTCCCTTTTCCTTCTCTCTGTGCGGACCAGGAAAGGAGCAGCTGGGTGGCTCCATTTGCTACTGTTGCCAGGCCTGGTGTCAGCAGATGCCAGGGCAGAAATAGCCCGCTCAAAATAACAGCTCTCCCCCTGCACCATACCCCACCCCCTCTTCCCTGTAGCCTGCTCTTTACTGTAGCTTCTTCTTAGTTTTCCAAAGTCCCAGCTGTGTGTCCTTGTCTCAGGCAGGGGAAGCGAGTTGCCTGGATACAGTCCCTTTGATGAGTAGTGCAGTCCCCCTGGAAATCAGGCTGCAATCCCTTCCCTCCCCTTCCCCAGCACCGCTGCTCAGTCTGAAAGATGGATTTGAGTCCCCGGAGGGCTTCTGAATGCAAAAAAGGGATGGGGGAAAGACAAAGCGTCACCAATGTCAGCGTTCCCCCCTCACCCCAAAGAAATAGCAAGGTGTAGGGATCACAGAGACAGGCTGGGCCAACTACTTCCCCCACTGCTGGAGGCCAGCATGAGGTTTTCCAAACCTGATAAAAGAGGATCCATCACCTGAACTGAGCCAAGAAGCCCTTCAGAAATGTGCATTATGAGCAACAAGGATTAGGACTAATTGATATGGTCCAGCAACAGCATGTCCAAGTGATCTTACCCAGCCATCAGGATAATCATTGCTCTGAAATGAAGTTGCACAGAATAGGGCAGGACTGAGAGGGGATAAAATAATTCCCACTCCACTTGGTGTGTCTTGCTTCACAGTTTTGCAATTACACAGCTTCCTTGGCACCAGGCAGCTTCCTTTGGCTGAGGCTGCTAGAAAAATTGGCTAATGTGGAAAAGAGCACCATGATGTGTTCACAGGTGTCTGAACTGTGAAGACCAGAAGAAAATGTTCACATTGTTTCAAAAGGCTTTAACCAAAAAGAATATGAGAAAGATAAAGATGAAAGAACATTTACTATTGATATCATAAAAACCCCACTCAAATCAGTCTTTTTTTGCTTGCTTTATTCCCTAATTTTCTCGATGCAAAAGCCACACCTCCTCTATTTCAGGGTAACAAGTACATATACTGAAAATCCTTACAAAGGATAATTTCCCAGCAACACTACAAGGTATCCACAAAACAATATTCTGTAATTGAGAACTACTGTCTGTATTCTGAAAGCAGTCTTGTACTGAAGCCACCTGTCTTCAGTGGTGTGTCTCCACCTTCCCTGTAAGGCTCTGACATGGGCCAATTCCAGAGAAAAGGTAACCAGAGAGTTCCTGCTCCTGAAGTCCAGTAAAGTATGTGTCTTACGTAGCAGAGCTTAAAACACAGCCGATGAAAAGTAAAATACAAATACATTCCAGGACTGGAAGGACAAAAATATCCCTAGACTAAGGCTTCTTTCCTTCAGGGACTGCCCTGCCAGGAGCACTCAGCCCCTCGCCTGTACGGGCAGGCCATGAGCAGAAGCGTCTCTGCTGGCTGTGGTATTGCAGCATCTTGGTGGGAGGTAGCTGTCTCTCAGTTACACAGGTCTCACTCAGGGCTCTATGGAACCACACAAACATTTCACATTCCCCAAGAAAAGCAGTGGCCACCCACTGCAGTTTGGCGAGCACTGGTAATGCCCAGTGATAAATTCCATTTAGCTGGCAATCATCTGCATTCTGCAGCAGTTTCAGTTTCTTAGTGCAGTTAGAGTACATTGCCTGATGCAGTGCTTTAGAATACGCTGAGCATAACATAATTCACAGATGACAGTAGGGATTCTGCTCCAAAAGGAATGGTTGCAACCTTTTAGCAACATTAAGACAGCAAAATGCAGTCTTGGGCACTGGCACATATGATCATCTAAAATCATCTTGGGTTTTGACAGCTTCCCTGTGAGGCAACCTGATGTGCCGCTAGAAACAGGCTGCAGCTATCAGAGACTCGTGCCAGCCCTGCCATTCTCCTTGGTTGCTTCCTTCAACCTATCATCAGCACCTCAATTGTCTCTTGATATAATGTTGGTGAGTTACAGCTAGGCAACTGTGGGTTAAGGCATTCAGCTGCATCATCCACAAGTCGAAAAAGACTAACCACAAAGCTGGGATTCATCCCTGTATACAGAATGCCACAAGTCATGCTTTCTTGCTGGCTCTTCTATTAGTCCCGTATGAATATCAAGTAACGAAGGTATCAAGACAGAATGGCACAGCACACAGCAAGTGAAAAGCCCTGGAGCATTTGTCACTAATATCTTCTGAATGCTTCTAAGATAGGTGTGGTAGCTTCTCAGAGCAAACATCCTAAGGGCAGGGCAGGGGAAGGAGAAAGAGAAGATAGTACAGATCTCTGGCAGAGGCAAAGAGGATACACAGATGGGGGTGGTGGTTTTTTTTTAATCTCAGAAATTAGGGTTAATCAAATCAATCAAATTAATCAAAACCAGGACGATACTGATGGGACTTTTTTATCAGCTCCTCTGCTCCATTTTCCTCTGCATCAGATACACTGGAATCAGGAGACCAGATACGGATGTCACTGAGCACTGGGGTCTGACTGAGGAGGGAAGAAGGAAAAAGGGGAAAGAAGTCTAATCACAGGTTCTTTTACATTTTTTTTCTCTCATTCCCATTTCAAAGACAGGCAAAAAGAGGAAGACATAGAGAGCATGAATCATTTAACATGAATTTTGCCTGAATGAGGACTTACCTAAGTGTGTGAAACAGGAAGGAAATGTATGAATAATGCAGAGCAAGGCTCTGTGCAGACGGAAGACTGTTACTGTGTCCCTGTTTACAGCTTCTGAAAGCACAATCAAATAGATATGAAAAGAGTGCAAAAAGCCTGCATGGTCATCTCATGTTGAAAAGGTGTTAAAATACACTACAGATCATAAAATAACACCTCTCAATCACTGCACCGAATTCGCTCATCTGCTCACACCAAGACAAAAAAGAGTCGATGTTGCTTTAAGTTAGAAGTAAGTGGAATTACTTCTGTACAGGTTAGGCTTGCTCTGTGCTGTGCTCAAGCCACAGTGTCTGCGATGGTAGATGAAGGCAGAAACAGAGGGGAATAACATTCTCTGATCAGCTCTGCCATGCAGCCTTTTCCATGCGTGCCTGGGAGGAGGGTTTGTAGAACTACAGAAAAGAGATTATTTTATGAAGGTGATCCATGACAGAATTCCTACCTGCCCCTCCGCTTGTTTACAGCTGGCGTGTGCAAGAAGCTGAACTCATTTCTTATTCCTTTTATGGGAGAAAGTATGGCTAGGAACTAGCAAAGTCTCCCAGGGCGCTTAGGACAGCTGGTTTCCATTTGTGGTCCTGCCACTGGCTGATTTTGGCCAAGCATCATCATTTTTGTGCCACTGGTGAAGCACTTTGAATTCTTCTAACAAAAAGCATTATGTAAGAGCTGGATATTCATTCTGATTATTCTAAGAAGACCATCATCATACCGTGTGGTCTCTTATGTTCTGTAATTAAGGCACGCTTCTGCCCTCAGGAGGGTATTCTTATCCCTTCCCTTGCTTTCTACCACTTCTGGGTGGAATTTGCAGTAATTTCTGAGGTAGCCCGTTAGATCCCCTCCACATGTCTGGTCCTTTTCCAAATCACAGCCCACGAGTTCATCTGAGTAGTGATGGGGGACTCTGGCTGTGTTGAGCGCCTCAAGATTCAGTAGCAGCAGAACTCACGCAATCATCCATAGCTGCTGAAGATTTCTCAGACAGCTTTAAGAAAAGAGGCTGACGTACTGAATGACTCTTTCTCTAATTTATTGCTGTGTTAGACTAGCAAGAGATACAAAACAACATTACATGGGTTTATGGAAGTGACTGGGGATGTTCATATGTTTTTTTAACAGGGAGAAGCTTACCTGGCAGTCTAAAGAAAGGCAACTTAAAGAAAGACTCTAGGGAGAAACAGAAGGAATGTAGGGGGCAAAGCAAGGGGACTAAGGGCATAAAACAAGGGAGATTCAGAAACAGTGGTGCTAAATTTTGGGTTGAAAAGAAACAGAAAGGGGGAAGAGGCAGTGTCTTTGAGGACAAGAGTGTAAGAGATGTGAGAGCCTTGAAAAAGAAGGAAACTCTTTGTGGAATTATCCTGTTTGTCATAGGAATACTCTTTGTGTGCAAATAGGCATTCTCATATCCAGCCTTCTCTACCTAGCTGACCCAGGATCACATGAAGGAGCAGCCTGTGAAAAGCCCTATTGCATACAGAGACACGCTCAGTTTTAAGTACAGCACTACAAGCAGCCAGCACGGAGGAGAAGTAGTGATGCTGATGCAATGCAGTGATGAAAATAAACATGCTTGCTACTTCAAGGATGGAAAAGGCACATTCCACCTTCTGCCTCCTAGAAATCTGCTGCAGCCTTTCATCAGCCAAAAGAAGCAGTGGGCCTGAGTCAAAACCAGTCTGCTTTTGGTTCCTCACCTCATACTTGACCATTTCCCCTTGGTGCCAGAGAAAAAGGCCAGCAGATTGTCATGTTTTCAATACACTGCATTTCTATGGTATTAAAGTGCCCTCTATTTGCTTTTTATCTTTTCACCTTGAAACTGGAGCTGCAGGTGCTTATATGCTGTGTGACTACTGCACATAATGAAAAGTGACAGGGCAGTTGAATCTCTGGGGTCCTTTCAGTCCACAGGCTCCCTGCTGTGAAACCCAGCAAGGTGGGCACTTGAGTTGCTATTTTTCCCTAAGTTGTTCTGACATACCTCCTCCAGGAATTGTACCGATGCCCCACAACTCATATCATGCAACCCCCTTGGCTGCATCAATGAGCATTTACTTCTGGTCACTTGATAATCTGAGCTCCTATCAAATCAGTAGCCAAAATATGAAAAGGTTCCCTGCTGTGGTGTCCAAGCACTGCAAACTGTCTGTGGATGTTTGATAGGTGATTAGAGGACAGGTCACACTTTTCTCAGTTGGGCTGTGAGCCCTTTTGAGGGAGGATGATTTGAAGAATGGTGATTAGTGTCTTTTGGAGACAAAGACAACAAGCTTTAGGTCTGAATTAGCAGCTCTAAAATGCAATGAGCTCAGCTATTTCTGCTGACTGTGTGACGCTGCGAAGAAAAATCATGCCAGTAGCAGACCTGGTGTAGAAACTGCTTGGGATTTCATGACATCTTCCCCTTTCTTCATAGCAATATACCTACAGCTCCTACTTTTCTATCCTCTGAGGAGCTGTAAAGAAGCATTTCTCAAACATTCAGATAGTCTGGCACAATGTCGTGATCCTGGATACATCGTACCCTTTTCTCTACTCCTACAACTGTTTTACAGTTCATATTAGCTGCCTATAAAAGCATGATGAGGAACAGTGAATCCAGCTTTTGTAAATGAGGGAGAATATCACCAAATCTGCGTAAATGAAGAACTGCCTTGAGACCATCTCCTGTAAAGGAAGATGTATTACACTGAATCCAGGGGCTTCCACACACATAGAATCATTGAATCTGCACTTCTCATAAATGGGAAAGCATAGACAGACTTGAGTCAGGAAGGTCTACCATGCAGAGTCCACAATCCCTATGCACTGGGCCTGCCCTTGTCTTCCCAGATCTAACGTTGAACTGAACTGCATGCATCCCTGTGTTAGCGAGTGAACCATATGGTGCCCAAGCCTTATATGTATGAAGGCCATGCTGAATCATCTCAACATACATGAAGAGCCATATTCTGTCATTTTGCTCTAAAAGCAGATGAACCTCATTCTGTCCAACATACACCCACTGTAATGAAGGTTGAGATATTGATCTCCCCAGTAAATCAAGGTGAGATCTATAGATCCCTCCCAGTAAGTGATGGTGACTGTATTGATTCTCTCCTTCCCACCCCCCATGAGTGAAAGCAAGACATATTAGTTCTTCCCCATTAAATGAAAGTGAGCTGCATTGAGGCCACCCCCATAAATAAAGGGTGGGCCATGCTGACTTAGACCTTAACCACATAAATGGAGGTGGAATGTATTGATTCCATCTTCTGTAATTGAAGGAGCGCTGTATTATGGTCCTCCTTCCAACATAAATGATGGCAAAGCATATTGATTCCATCATTCTTCAAGTGAAAGGTGAGCTTTGTAGAATATTCTCAAAATAAGGAAGGAAAGCCACACAGAACCTAGCATCTCATTCAGAAATTTATTTTGACTGTTAGGTACACATTGAAGCTTTTACTGCATTTGGGTGGCAGTAACACAGAGACGTGTTACTGCTTAAAAACTCTGGGCACAAAATGAAGTGAAAAAGTACCAAGGCTACAGCAAAGGAATGTGATGGCTAAACAGAAGGCCTCCTGAGTTCTGGTCCTTGCGTCCATGTAGACTACCTGCATTTAGGCAGTCTTCCTGGCTTTTCTGAGCCTGGCTACCTAGTAAGGGTAGTGATCTTCCTCTGACATTAGGTGGTTGTCCTGAGTTCAGCAATAGCAGTCATTTTTCTCCGTCTTAGTAGCTGGTGCAGTGCTGTGTTTTTGACTTTCAGCCTGGGAACAGTGCTGATAACACCGATGTCTTTAGTTGCTGCTCAGTAATGTTTACTGTGACCAAGGACTTTCTGAGCCTCATGCTCTGCCAGGGAGGAGGGGAAGCCGGGAGGAAGCAGAGACAGGACACCTGACCCAAACTAGCCAAAGAGGTATTCCATACCACAGCACGTCATGCCCACTTCTGGGCAGTTACCCGGAAGGGCTAGATCACTGCTGGGGTCGGGCTGGGTATCGGTTGGTGGGTGGTGAGCAGTTGTATTCTCTTCCCTTGTTGTTTCCCTTGTCATTATTATTATTGGTGGTAGCAGCAGTGGTTTGTGTTATACCTTAGTTACTGGGCTGTTCTTAGCCCATGGGAGTTGCATTCTTTTGATTCTCCTCCCCATCCCTCCGGGAGTGGGGGGAGGAAAGGGGGAGAATGAGCGAGCGGCTGCGTGGTTCTGGATTGCCAGCTGGGCTTAAACCATGACAGTGGTAGAATAAATTTGCTCATGACAGTCTACAACGTTCTGTTGGTTAATGGGACCATCTGAGTTCTGGAGACAACAGTGAAAGTGGATGGAATGGTATAATGCAGAATGGTTAAAAAATAAGGTATAGTGTATATGTTTAGTGTATATGCTGTGTGCCTTAAGAGAAGCCAGGCCTGTACACTGCAGAGAAATAATTAGCAGCAGCTGCCTGGAGCCTGTGGTGATTTTTGCTCTTTAATTATTCCTGCTCCTTCCAATGAACAGCACTGGTTTTAAATAGCCTTTGCTGATGGGAAAGTTACTAAGGTACCTTACCTCAAAGCCATGCACTAGTTCAGGAATTCAGTCTTTTGGATTGTCACTGTTGGAAACAAGGCAGCTGGGACAGTGCCCATCTGCAAAGCCAAACACTCAGATTCAACTGAACCCCTCCAGGAGATCATGTTCAGCCCAGCAACATCACAGAACCCAGGACCATGCAGGGACAGCTGCTGCTGGTATAAAGAGGGGTGCCAACTCCTTGCTTCTCCAAGGAAATACACTCATTTTTCCCCACAGTACTCCACTGCACACTTGTTGTCTTTTGTTACCTATTACACATATCATAATCCTTGGGGAAGCTGCAGCAGACAAATAAAGATGAGAGAACCAACAGAGCCTTGCAGAGAGACCTGACTACATCTTTCTTCCCAGTTTGTCCCAGCAGTAGCAACAAGATAAAGAAAAGAAAAACAGAAAAAACAGCAACAAAGTGAAGTCACAGAATCACAGAACAGGGTTGGAAAGGACTGTAAGATCATCTCGTTCCAACCCCCCTGCCATGGGCAGGGACATCTCATACTAGACCATGTCACCCAAGGCTCTGTCTAACCTGGCCTTGAACACTGCCAGGGATGGAGCATTTACCACTTCTCTGTGCAACCCATTCCAGTGCCTCACCACCCTCACAGTTAAGAACTTCCTTAGATCTAACCTGAACTTCCCCTGCTTAGGTTTGAAGCCATTACCCCTTGTCCTATCACTACAGTCCCTCTCCAGCATTGCTGTAGGACCCCTTCAGATACTGGAAGTCAGGCACATGCAGGTAACACAAGGTAGCTAAAGTCAAGAACAAGTCCCTTAAAAATCCATGCACAAAAAAATCATTGTTGCTTTTTTGCCCAGTGTCACAGGAAAGAAATGCACCTCTGGTACCATGTCGTGTGATGAGCAGGCAGAGCTACAGTGTCTTATAGTTGGTTGCCATGCATCTGCCTGGCACCTCCTCCAAGATGTACAGGGGTACACATGCAGAGAGGCGAAGAAGAGATGGACAATTAAAGGAAAGTGTAATTACTCTGTGGGTCTGTAGCAGTACACATCTAAGAAGGACCCATGCATTTTACGTTGGTCATAGCCCAGGAGACAATAATGAATAATGTAGGCTTTGATCTTTTCTTTAGGATGAAATAGAGAGGTATATTTTACCATGTGGTTCTTAACATACTGTAATTTATCTTAAGATTTTAGAGAAAACAAGGTGTGATAGGTTGTATGTGAGTTAGCTGTTCCTGGTAAACCTTGTGTTCTTCCCACGCGGGTATTTCCAAGCATACTGCTTTGCCCAGAACAGACTTTGAAAATGCCAGTCAAGTGCCGGCCCCCCTAAGCCCATGAATGGAAAAGCTCAATTTCTTTGCAATTCTCTCATATCACCAGCTGTCTAAAAACCTCTCTGAGAGGATTTAGATTGGATTTTGTGCTGATTTTATACAGTTGTCTTATGTCTTTCCCATGAGTGGTGAAAAAGATTTGTTCCATACAGCATTGGGGATGCAAGTATCATTCCTGTCTCACTGCATCGTTTTAAAGGAGGACCAGATAGTTACCATGGCAACAGCACATCTGAGCCAGCTGTAGTTGCCATGGAAACAGAAACGATGGGAGCCAGGAAAAATAGTCCCAGAGGATAAACCATTTTAAAACACACACAAAAATTCCCTTAAACTAAAATAAAATCTTGCTTTGAAATTCTAGGGCCTCAGAAACAAGGAGCAAACCAGAGGAGAATGCAAACACCCTCTCACGGGCTCGCTGCTTTCTGGTTTTACATTTTTGAGAGACAAGGGAGAAGTTACTGGAAGTGATCCAGTGATTGCTAGAAAGGGGGTGAAAGTAAACTCCACCATACCTTTGGCCCGTCCTGCTGACCCTGTGGGAATACGAATGCTCTGCATTGATAGCTCTGCGCCACAGAGGCACAAATCAGTACGCCAGTCAGGTATTCCTCTCATTCACAGCAGGCTCTCCTTCTCTAAAGCTAACCATTCTCCATAGAAGTGCTTTCAAATAGTGAGATTCTATCTTGGAGATGCTTTAGTCTCTGCAAGAGGCATAGTTTTTATCATTAAAAAGGCAGAAAGATGCACTGTCTGGGATGTCTAAGGCTTAAGTCTGGGAATCTCAAGCAACGGGTGGCTGCCTGGCAGCACTGCGACCTGCACTCTGGCCTTCAGGGATGGGCCAGTCTGTTTGACAGGTACCAAACAGATCAACCCATAGCATCCTACATCTCATTGGGGTCTTCTGTTACTGTTCATCTGTAACTCCTTTTTTTTTAACTTTAACATTACAGTTAAGCAGAGGAATTATTAAAATGAGAAATGAATGATACTGTAGAAGAGAGGAAAGCAAACAGCTTCAGCATCCACACAGAGATGTGTGAATCTGGGG
This sequence comes from Ara ararauna, assembly GCA_028858755.1. Lineage (NCBI taxonomy): Eukaryota > Metazoa > Chordata > Aves > Psittaciformes > Psittacidae > Ara > Ara ararauna. The sequence continues at coordinate 56,541,372 of CM054380.1, read as the reverse complement.
TCTCTTGAGAATGTAATAGGGCAAACACAGGGGCTGAGACTGGGAGTGGGAGAAGAGAAGAGAGCAGATGGAGGGAGAAGCTGACAGGAATAAATGGAGTAATAGGGAAAAGTGAGATAGGAGAGCCTCAAACTGGGAAATTATAGGGATGTAGGAGGATGCTAGAGCAGAATGTGTGTGGTAAAAATAACAAGCAGTGAGAAGGTGAGCGGGAGAGCAGGTAAAGCCTGAGGTAGAGAACAAGGATGGAAGCAGGCAGAGATGAAACAACGGAGGGGAGTGGGATGGCAGACCACAGGATATGAGAGTGGGCAAGCTGAGGGCAATGCAGTTGGCACAGCAGTATGGAACAGGACAGGGTGGGAAGTGAAGCCTTGCTCAGCAAGTACAGGGGCAAGGAAAAGTAAAGAGAAGCAGGAGATATGGAGGCCAGATAGGGCACAAGATGGCCTGTAGGGTAACATGCCTTCTGTTTTTTGTAGTATTTTTGTATTTCAGCAGATTTCCTTGGCTTTTCTAGAATCACTGCATGTGTCTAAACTTCTGTTACTTGATTCACTGATCACACTATGGGGAGCGCTGCTTAATCCAATGCAGTGTTGTATTTACACTTTCCAAGTACTTATTTCTTTGCCCTGTATCAACAGCTAATGTTATCAGATCTTTCCATGCTTTCAAGGTGCAAAATGTCATTCATTTCTTAACAAAAGCAGACTTAGAAAAGCAGTTCAGCATCTCAGGTGCCTCTGAACTGTCAATGCATTTTCTGCCTTCTCATTTTGTGATCACAGTTCCTGCCCTTTTGTTTCAGACTCACTCCTTTCTTTATGTCTATGAACAAGGGAGACGGATGCTGCAGTTTGCACGCACCTGTAATTTCTATTGAAGGCAAGGGAATCTGGATGCATGTAACTAATGAGACTGGAGACTTGGCTAAGGATTCCTGTTTAAAGAAATAATAAACTGCTCACGTTTACTGAGAAGGAGAAAGAAAAAAGTCTTTATTCAAAATGTAAATCTCTTCCTGCCGAGGAGCGAACCCAAAAGTCAGCCTTCAGGATATAAATATTTATGCCTTTTGCATAAACAGCAGATGTAACATTTCCAATTAACTGTCGATCTTTCCATTTCTCTGGCTGCTGCTGCTTTCTCTCACAATATCAGAATGAGCAGTCCGCTTGATTTGCCTGAGCTCAGATCTGTCACAAATTTCCACAGTCAGTAAGATGAAGTTGCTCCTGAAAATGTTTATTTATCAGAGCCTAACAATTTCCCTCTGTTTTTTATTCCTTGTATGCAATGTAAAATGAATTCTGTTCTGCTGAAAGATGTGGGATTCACAGCCCAGATAAGACAGCAGAGAGGGTGCAGAAGCAGGCATAGGTGAGAGGATGTGCTCAGCCACTGCACCACACTTCAGCCCAGCCCTAGGAGAAGCCCTCATGACATGCGAGATGCCAGTCTCTGACCCATTTGGCCCCTGGCCTTTCTACCAAGGCTGCCAGCCTGGGGCCGGGTAGCACTGAGTGCAGGAGGTTTTATGATGTAGCCACCTGCTCATGAGGAACTGCCTCCATCACTTCTTCAGTGTCAGCTTTCTCAGGTGCCTGACATTCAATCTTGCTAATGGCAGCCTCCCGATTCCACAGCTTCTTTCTGTCTGGGAGAAAGTGTGAACTGTGCAAGCAAGAAAATGGGCCCTACTAGAGCTGGTACACATCAGTTTTCACTGGCATCATACCTACAAAGCAGGAGATCTTTCTGGAGCACTGGAAGGAGTGCAAGAATAAAAATCAAGAGCAGAGAAGGAGTCATAGGTAAAAAACATGCCAGAAGGCAGGTGCAAGGGGAAAGAAAGGCATTTTGTCTGGTGATATGTCATAAAGTGGAGATCCCTCTCTTCCCTTCTCCTGAGGATGCTTCTGCATGTTCTGCTGTCCTCTGACCTGTCCTGCAAAACCATGAAGTTTAGCTCAGCATCTTTTCATTTCCTAGCAATCCAAAACTCAGTTGGGTATTGCTTCAAACCAGGAGCTGCTGTTCAGCTGATCCAGCTTCCACTGGGGGCTCAGGTGAAGAGCTCTTGGCCTTCCTGCTCACAGGGAAAGCACTGGCCTGGGACCTGCACAGCAAGCCTGGGATTGGGACAGGGCTTTGTGCGGCTGGCTGGGTTAGAGCAGGAGGTCAGCCTTGCTCTTTACCTTCCTCAGGAGCTGCATCCAGGGCCTGCAGCTCTGGCAGGTGCTGTTGCTATGGGAACTGGCTCTGCTTTAAAACCATCCATGTGGCAGTGCAGGGATGGAGGCATCTGCAATCCTTAGCTTAGGGGTGCACCCTCCTTACACAGTCCTGCTCCCTGTTCCCTGCTTTTCTCCAGATTCCCAACACTTTGAGATGCATTTTTGCCCTCTCCCAGGGTCTTCTGTTTGCCAATATCCCGCCTGGCTCTGGATTCTCACTGGCATGAACAGCTGGCCTCTCACATAGAATGAGAAATCATTAAACCCAGAAAAAAGGGTCCAAATTCACAAATAACTGGATGTTTAATTGCTTAGTGAGGAAAATTTTTACTCTGCTCTGTGCCGTGCCCAGAAGGCACATATAATAGTTCTTGTTTATACTCATGTATAGTCTTGACTCAAGCTTCTGTGACCAGTGATGAGGTTATCTGCACTGCAAAACCCCAAATAATCACCAGCATTTGCTTCAGGGGAGCTAACTGAAGTGCATTTTGATTGCAAGTAGAAGCTAGCTTTGCTTGTCTCACTGCAAACCCTTGCATGCGGGGGGTTCCATCAGCAGTGCAGCAGGAGTACTGAATTAGCTGAAGTTGGTACTGGCTTTGTGCTACCTTCCTCTTCTTTGTATCAGCCCTCCTGCTTGATCAGTTACATCTAAAAGAACCTGAGGTAGCACCAGCAAAATATCCAAGCTTTGCTTTCCCACCATGAACGACAGTCTGGGTAGCACTAGGACTGACTGGCTTCTCTGTCATGCTGTGTCCTTTCTGGGACTCACACTGTTGCTCCTGCCGGGAAGGCTGCACAGGCACAAGGCAGCCCTACCAACTTTCTTAAAGTGGATCAATGTGGATTAACAATTTAGAATGGAGCAGTCTCGAAAGGAGACTGAAAGTCAGTGTTCTTAAACCGCAAGCATTTCTTTCTTCTTTCTGGTCCAGCCCCCTTGACGGTGTCTGACTGTCTGGTATTGCTCTCGAGTTTTCAGGGCTGGTTGAAGAGGCTCCCTGGTTTAATGGCATTCATTAATCATACAACAATGCACCTCTGCAGCACTACAGCTCAGAATCCAAGTTACATTACTGATGGGTGTTGGCCCAGCTCCTCAGGTTGAGGGTGCTCTAAGGTCAAGCCAGATACTTCAGGCTCAGTGTGCATTTTGTATATAATATAGGACACTCAGGGTTGAGGCAGCTTGTTCAGGCACAGGAACAGACTTTCAGCTGAGTCTGCTGAGTGCTCCAGGTCATGAGTCACTCCTGGGGCTGAGGCAAAGGGAACTAAGCCACTGTCTCACTTCCTGGATTTGAAGGGGATCTGAGTGCTGCAATGGTCCTCCCAAGAAGTGTCCTCATCTATATCGGTTATGGCAGGTCCTTACAGAGTCCAGGATTTCAGTCTCTCATGCCTGCTGGCTGCTCTTCTAAAAGCGGATTATCTCCCTGTGCACTTTGTTCTCTGTGTTTTCCCTAGAACAGTTTGCCAGGTTGTTGCCACGGTGTCCAGTTTTTCCAGTGCTGAAGGGCCCAAAGTCAGCACTGTTTTCTCTCACACGCCTTGTGGATGCTGTGATGACCTTCAGGCACAGTCAGAAACAACCTCCCAGTCTATCCTCCCCCTCCTAGCTGGACACAAAAGCAACTGCAGAGCCTGTGGCTACACTTTGCAGGAATGCACTAACAAATAGCCTTCAAGGGCTTCCTTAATCACCCTTCCCTAGTTCTTCTGTTGCCAAGATGGTATTCAAAGGAAAATGTCAAGGCCTGATCCCCCACAGACCTCCATTCAGATAGCTAAGTGCTAGTCACTCCCAGATTTGCTTTATGAATCTTGTTTCAAGGCCTCAGGTAAGCATTAATGCATGCACCACAAAACAGTGCATTGATAACTTTCATCTAGTGTGGGACTGTAGTTGTCTTTCTCACTTTTTAGGACACAGGATCCTTTGTGTTATCATAATCATGTGCTTCACAGTTATCAAAGCTTGACTCAGCCCTAAGCTCTTGCTTTGGGAAGCAGTCGGCTCCTGTCAGAAAGGCTCCTTCACAAATTCCTAGAAAGTGGAATTCTAGTAAGTGACCAGAATTTCACCCGGACACTGTCTTCAAGGCCCCTGATACAGCTGAGAAACTACATTTCAGCAGCCAGGCCCTTGAATTTGGACATTAAACAGCAAGACTCACTGAGCTGATTCTCTGGAGCCCTACTGATGCATAAGACATCCTGCTTTTTTCCTTGTCTTCCATGTACCCCATTACTTTCCCCATCTGTGTCAGGCAGAATGATTCAGCAAACAGATATGCTTATTGTTGGCAGGTAGTCCAGGCATTTAGCTTGACAGCAGTATTGAATATTGTATGTCCTTTTATTTATTTTGCCTGAGTGCAAATTTGACTACAGGCTATTCCATTGTCTATACGATATTTTGTCCAACCTTCCAGCTTCCTTTTAGAGAGGCAGCTGCCTGCAAGTGCTGCAAACACTTTTTGTTCCTTTATGACGAGAAGAAACGACTCTATTCCTCTAAGGCTTTTAGTCTGACTTGGTTCTGGCTCGCCCACCTGCCTGCCTTCTCTGGAGAACTGGCAGGTGACTCTTCTCAGTAGTTTACCTTAGAGCTGTTCTGTCATTCTGCTATTTATTTCTGCCATAAATTATGCCCAGAGGTTAGAAAGCTCTTATCTTCCCACTCACAGAGGAACTGAAGGAAAATATCCTGCAGGGCAGAGAGGCATCTTTGGGTGGTTTGTAAATATTTCCAGAGGCAGATGTACTGGGGAGTGAAAAGAGCTGTAGTCCCTACCCTGTTAGTATCGCCTGATATAACCTGTATCTTCCAGGTTATGCAACAGGGAGTAGTTGTGCTCACGCAGCCCCCTCTTCCTACTGTGATTTACATCCAGCGTCTGTGAGATACACCTGCTAGTGCTTCAAAGCATGAAAAGGAAATAATAAAAAAAGGCCTTGAGAGATGATAGCTTGCTCCTCACACAGTGATTTGACTCATTAAAATCAGTGGAGCAATTTTCAGTGACTTCTCTGGGATTTGGATCAGATCATAAAAGCACAAGCCCCGAGAGCTGGACTGCAGCCAACTAACTTAAGAGAAGCAGAATTCCAAGCAAATGAGTTTTCATTTTTAATTCAGAAGCTAAATAAAATTGAACTGCGGTGCATTTGGATGGGATAGCTCCAAGAAAAATCCAGGGAACTGAAGGAAGTGATACTTGGGGTGTGTTTGCATCTTCTTAGCTGTACCCTAAGGGGCCAGTTGCTCCACAAAGCAATATCAATTATTCAGCAATGGACGCTACTGCTCTTATTATTACTATATGCCTAAATGCACACTGTACACCAGGACTCCAGCAAGCTGGACAATAGACAAGTACAGAGCAAACAGATGGTCCTTGCCTTCCACAGCATCTCAGAGACCAGATTTACCATCTTCTGCTCCGAGTTTGCTGATGCGTGTTGCACCACACAGAGTGGTATTGTTTTTTCCCTGTTGAAGTCAATTAGGTTCTTAGTGCCCCAGGGAGGTGATAGAGAGGTTTGTGCTGCTTGCTTTGACAGAAGATGTAAAACATAAGTTCTGGTTTTGCCACCCAAATTTCACTATGTTTCGTTGAAAAATGCCTGCAGAAGCTTATTCAGCATGAGGGTGAACTTGGTTGTAGGGTACAGGCTTGTTTACTAAATGCAGCGTAGCCTCCCTGAAGGTCAAGTGGGTACTGCGTGCCAGGGCTCCCTGCCGAGGTCTAGGTAGAAATGGAGAACGAGCCCGCAGTATCTCAGTGCTTCAGGAGTATGTGTTTTCCTTGGAAAGGTCTCTTTTTCTGCATCTTCCTCTTTTTTTGTTCTCCACATGCCCTGATTTCCTGCCCTTTCCTCTGCCACCTCTTCTTTTTTCTTTTCTAATAGCATCACCTGGTCACCCTCTGCAGAGAACTCCTGGAGAACTGCAGACTTACAAAAATAACAGTTATAAATCTCTCCCTATAACTCACTTGGTTTGTGAAGTGCACAAATATACTTGTAACTATTCAATTTTATTTGGGGGGGGCTACTGTGCTCCTTGTATTCAGGTAACCCACACTTGCATTCCACCAGACCCAGCCAGAAAAGGAAGTTCTAGAAATCCCATGAGGAAAGGCTGTCCTTGTTTCCAACTTCTCCTGTCAAAACCTCTGCCAGTGTGAGGTAACCCCCCCAGTAACGACCAAAGAAAGGAGAGGAGCAGGAAAGCAGCTCAGAAACCTGAGGGCAGCCCTGGCTCTGCTTCAGCAGCTGGAAGTCATCTTTGACAGGGACAGGGAGAAATCAGACAGAAGAGGGGATCTCAAGCAAGCAAACAAACAAATCAACTAAATGAACAGACTGAGTGATAAAGTAGAGCTGAGAATCGGTAGCTAACGAACACATCTCTGTCCCTGCACTGCTTTCTCCTGGGTGGAAGGGGAGTCAATTACCCACCTTCCAACAAGCTATTGATCAAGCTGCTGCCATGTATTGAATCAGAGCCCCGGCTGCCCTGTGTGTGGTTCTTTGATTTTCTCTCCCTCTGTAGCTGCACGTGGATGGAAGCCAGATGAGCCAGCACAGGACTATCGATCAATCCGCCTCCCTCCTCCTCCTCCTCCTCTTCTTCACCCCGGTCGCCATGACAACCACGGCTGCTGCAGCAGCAGCAGCAGCACTGTTTACCTGGCCCATTTATTTTCCTCTTCAGTATCTTTCCCTTCCCCCCACCACTCTCACCTTGGCATGATCTTGGCAAAGCACTCAGCAGTTGTAAAAGGGGTGAGTTTTTATGACTCTGAGGAGGACAAGGCAGTTCTTGGCTCTACTTTATCACCCAGTTTGTCCATTTAGTTGATCTGTTTGTTTGTGAAGAATCATTGCCTATAAACAAGAGATATCTTGGTCACCAACTAAGTCATGCTCCATGACAGAGAAGGACCTGTCATTCCAAGTTCTCCTTCATACGGTTTAAGTGTGCCTGTATTAAGACCCACGTTTTCTTCTTATATATAGCCCTAGTGTGGCAACAGAGAACTTACTCCAGGTATGCCATCATTTACCAGCTGTTAATCTCACACGACCCCTGGGATGCTATAACATAACCACTGGGTGCACCAGACTTTCTTTCAGATCTTCAGTCACCCTTGTAACTTCTGTTGAGGGCACTGTGTCCTGCGGGGGCCAGCTGCTGTGGAAGGAGCCGTGGAGCGGGTCACCTCCCCATAGAAGGCCTCTGCAGTATGTTCACCATTGCTTCCAGCTGCATATGCTAGGCAGTTCAGTTCCTGGCTTTGCCCTGTTCTACAATGCTTTCCATCATCCCCAGTCTCCCCAAGTGCCAGCACAGTCTTGTTCTATCTCTTTCCTCATACTGCTTTCACTGCCTGACATCACCTTCATGCTCTTCAGGAGGATGACAGACATGCTACAAAGATCAAACAGTAGATAAATGACAATGTTTAAGGAGTAGCCCATTTCCCCCCTCCTGAATGTTTTATTTGGTGTGCTGAATCATCTATCTGCAGAGTCTCAGTGTAGGTTTCTCTGCTGTAAAACAAAAAAGCTTTGTGCAGGGGTATGGAATATAAGATATATAAAAAAAGGATACTTCTTAAAATACAATACACGTGTCCACTTTGTCTCAAAGGTCTTCCTGGATTCCATTTAATTGAAATTCTTCACCCAGGCCTTACATTCCTGATTTTTTCCACAGTAAAGCCATCAGAGCCTTCCAGGATACTCATAGTTTTCATTATAATTCAGTATGATTGATACAGGATGTAAAAGATCACTTGATGGTATCAAGTACAGATTATCCTTCCTTGAAGCAGAAAGCTACAGGATAACCTCTGGAATTTGCTACTGTGTGATATTAGGGAAGCAAAACCTGTATTTTGAAGAGAAAACAGACATCTGTAATGAAGAGAGAGGCACTGGCAATTTGTTGCAAGAAAGTTTCGACCCCCAGTGCTGGGAGGCACAAGAGGACTGGGGTGAATGCTGAGTCCTGCTTCATCCTTCTATTTTGCTTATCCTAGAACAGTGCTATACTGGGAGTATTACAGAGCCATCATCCCTTCCTCTGGACAGTTTGGCGAGTCTTACTCTGTCAGGTACGTTACCAAGCTCAATTAGCCAGGAGTGTCTCTTTATATAGGAGAAGCTTGGATCTGGGATTGTCCGGGCGATAGATTCCTTCAGAACAAGCAAGTCTTGGACAGACTCTGCAAAATGAGACTGGGTTGGGTGCCCAACCACCACCCCTTTTGAGGCCCTGGCCTCCCTCGGGGATGATTAATTCAGAGTACCAGGAGCAAGAGGGTATGTTTGACTGGCTGGAGCAGTGGCCTGATGTGCCATGGCAGGAAGCATGATACTAATGCAAATTGTTACTACTTATTAACTAATTAATTTGTTGTTATGCCCATAAGGCACTTAACACTTTCCAGGCACAGAAGAGAGCCCAGTCCCTGCTCTCAGGAATAAAAGCTCTAAAAGGGCAAGCACTGAGGAACGGTGAAAGAAAAACAACTAACATAGATGGGGTGCAATAAGCAGAAACACATGGTTTTGCAGTTAAAATGTATGTCTGGCTTTGCAAAGAAAGATGGTTTATGCGATCACAAAATATTTGGCGGGGGAGCATGTATGATATCATATGTCTGTCAGATGCATGTATAATTTTTGATGCATTGGTCAACTAAAATTTGGATGGGTGAGAAGCTGGCTCAGATATACTTAATTTCATTAAAATAAAAAGCCAAGAGAAGAGACAACCCTTTTCTTCAGCCCAGAAGGCGGCTGCAATAGGAGTTCATATTTTCTCAAGCTTCAGAAAATTTGCATGGGCAGTCTTGCACGGGTGACTTTCATTATAACAAGTTCCCTAAACTCTGTGTTAAGCAGGCAGTAGTGGATAAATTCAAGATAGGAACAAGCAGATAAGGTGTGGCGCAGAGATGACCTTTGTACCTTCATTTGCCGTGTACTGCAGAGTGTAGAGGTACACAACTGGGCATGAGATGTGAATGTTATAGTAATAAAGAGATGCACAGCCCTCGATATGACGGCTATAGGAGAAAGATCTTGTGAATACTGACTGTGAAGAAAAATTAAAGTCTGCCTACAGATGGGATGGACAGAATAAGAGAGAAGAATTGTAATGTCTAAGCCACACAGGGGGTGGCCGTGGAGTCAACTAGAAATAAAAGGAGAGCAGTGATGCGCGTGTGTAAAGGATGACTGGAATTTAATTTTTATGCAGAATTTTAATTAATGCCAAGATGTGCAAGAGGGAGCATGCATTCAGGATACCAAAGGACAGCCTGACCCAGCCGAGCCCGTCTATTCTGGAAAGCATTAGGGTTTCAATAAACACACACTGCTTTGTTGTTTCATCAGACACGCTGCTCTGGTGTGTATCATATGATATGGCAGCGGTTCAGCCAGGCAGGGAGCAGCGCAGGCTATAATTTCCTGGTCATATGTAACTGGGTGGGGAAGCGCCTGATCCTTGGGGTGAGTAATGCTGGAATCACACCATGTGGCACCCTGCTCTTTGCTGTTCCAGGCATTGGAGGTGTTGCTCTTGCTATTCAGGCAGACGTTCCCCAGGGCATCGGAGCGCTCTTGCGCTCTTCTACAGTTACAGCACCCTCGTGTAGCCAGTTTCTCTGCGCACACGGATCCTTTCTCACATTCCCTGCACTGGGTCTTGGTTCTTCGGGTCCAAGCAGGCCAGGCCGAGGCCAGGGCCACACCACGGTGCTGAGATCCAGGCCCGGCGTCCCCGGACGGAGACAGCACGGGACCCCACCTCAGTGGACGCACGGGCCGTGAGGTTTTGGCACGGCTCCTGGCTATGTGCCGGCAGGCGGGATGACACCCCCGGCAGGCCGGCCCTGCCCGCCTGCGCCCCGTCCCCTCCTCCGGCCGGGCCCCCGCCGCCGCCCCGCCTGCGCGCAGCGGGCCCGGCCCGCACCAGCCGCCTCCGGCTGTCCCGCAAACGGGCTCGGTGTTTGGGTGTGGGTTTTTCCTGCCCCGAAACATTTTCCGGCCTGGATTTTTCTCCCGCCGAGCTGATAAACGAGCTCGGCTCGGCTGGGGCCGGGGCTGCCTGCCCCAACTTGGGGTAGGGGAGTCACGCGGGAGAGGGGCTCCTGCTGGGCTTCCCAGCCGAGGAACCGCACGGCTCCCCCCGCCGACATGAGCTGTGATTTCCGGCAGACGTTTGAGGTCCCCGGCATCTGCATCGGGCGCGGCAGCCCCGCAGCAACCCCCGCCGCTGCTCGGTGAGGAGAGGGGAGGCGGCCATGGCCGAGCAGCCCCGCCTGCCTCCTCCCGAGTCATATATGTTTTACTCATTTCCTGCTCCCAGTAACGAGGCCGGCGATGCCGGCGTGGCGGCGGTGCTGCTGAGAAGGCAGATTGTTACACACACACACGGATGTTTTTGTTTCAGGGTGAATTTTTAGCGCTCGTGAAAGGGAGGGGCTAAACGGAGCTCGCTGGAGTCTGGCACAGGACCAGCGAGCTTCCCGACAGCCCTTTGCCAAAAAAACCCAGACACACAGCTCCCCCTCCCCGGTTCCTGCGGCCCCTCCTTGCCTGCTACCCCCTCCCCGCTCCTCAGGGGCCTCACTCCCGGTTGCAGCGCTGACCTCGCACGCTGCAGCCCGTCTGCCCACCCGCGCCAGAGCCCCCTCGCTGTCTTCTCATTGTCCCCAACGCGAGGTTCTTCCTGCCGTGTGCAGACACGCCGCAGTGCTGACCCGTGACTCCTTAATCGCAATCTCTCCTCTTGCTCGTCTGTGGAATTACTGCAGGAGGGTGGGGAGGCTGTGATATAAACATATCCTCGGAGGCGAAAACAACTTGAGACCAAACAGATTCGTTGCACTAGTGACTTAAACTAGGTGAAATGTCGACAGTTACTCAACATCACATTCCCAAATTCTTGGTACATAAAATAAACAAACCTTCTAGTGATGTTTTGTATAGTCTCCAGCCCAGCCCCAACCCCACTGATGTGCTTCAATCCTCAAGGGATGGCAGGGATATGGGTCTTCTGGCTTGCGACCATCTTCCCCTACAGACCTGCCACCCATGAACCCTGCCATTTGTCTCCTCTGTTACAATGTACTAACAGGATTCCGTAGGTTCTGTTCAGTTTTGGTTTGTTTTGTTTTAAATTTGTCGTTAAAGAAAAAAAGAGAACAAAAACTTTCTTGGCAGCAGTGATCAGTTCGTTTTTGGTTGCTAAATGCCAAGGCCAGCAGGATCCAGGAATTCATCTACCGGTGCCAGCAAGAAAGCACTGACCCAAACAAGGGAGTCAGAACTTGGACTGCAGTCCTTGCCAGGGATCAGCAAGAGGCCAGAGAGACCATGCTGCTGAGTCAACACTGCTCCAGCTGCTACAAGCCTTTTCTGGGGACGCGGCTGTTGCTAAGATTCCTGGGAGCTGACTGATTGCTCCTTCTATAGTCATGTAACACACACAGACACGTCAAGGGAGCGAGGAGCAGCAGCTGGGGCTCAGAGCGAGCACACAGCCTGCTGGCTGCAGGCGGCCAGGCTTCCCTGCTGCTGTGTGACGCCGGGCTCCTTCTGCAGGGCTACAGGGGCCTTCTCCTGTCACCCGCTCATGGAGTTGTTTCAAAAGGCAGACAGTCCGTGCAGTGGTTCTACATAAAGTGTGTTTTCTGTTTGTACTTGCACATTTCATCACATTTCCTTCAGATCTGAGAGAGATGTTAAGAGGGAGGAACATGTTTAAAATTTGCATTGCATTCCTTGCAGGGCCAGCGTTGGGTCATTCCCTTCATACAGTAAATAAATGGGGTCAAGCAGCAGACAAGTAAAGTGTGTATTTCACATTTCTGAGGCCCAGAACTAAAATTAATGACATTTCTCATGAAGCCCTGTCAAGTGTAAGAGTATCCTGCAGCCTCACACATTGCACAGGGAGGGAAGGCATCCTGCATCGTGTGCCGCCTGTGTTTTCCTTCACCCAGTTTAATCTTTTAAATCTTTCTATTCTCCTGCCTTTTATCTGTCTCAGGTACTTGCCTCCCTCAGATGCTGCAGTTACCCTTATTTCCTGCTCTACATTTGACACTCAACAAACTAGATGTACTCAGGCTTTCAGATCTCTCCACTCACATCTGGGTTGTTAGAGCCTTAGGGTCTGGGATCTGTCTTCTCTCTCTTACGTTAGACAAATCACTGATTGCAAAGGAATAACTAATCATACTAACATTTAGTAATAAAACCAGTAATTCCAGAGGCCAGCCTCCCTGCTCCTCTTTATCCAGTGTCTGTTGAGACACTGAGCTCGGGATTAGAAAGTGACAAATGAGGTTTCAGAGCACTTGAGTTCTGCAGTTCTGTTTTCCAGTAGCATCTGAGAGTCCTAACCAGGGGCCACGACCACTGTATCTCATAATGCTGAAAAAGGGTCTCTGCACCAAAGTGTTTCACAGTCTAAGAGACAAGCAATGGGCAGAGATAGGGGAGGACCAGCAGGCAGGGAATTGGCTTTGGCCAGCATGGCAGGAGTTTGTCTTCACAGACAAGCAAACCAACTGAATTTTAGGGCAGATTTGGGTCAGGAAGGAGGGCTTCTCTGAGATCCTCAAAAAGACAGTTTGCAGCTCAGTAGCTCCTTTTTGGAGCTTTAAGTATTGCATAAGGTCAGTAGCACATTTAAATCCACTTCTGGCCAAAGAGCACAGAAATAGTCTCTTGGCACATGAAATCTGTTTATGTAGACAAATGTAGGTATTAGCCAAATGCAGGTATTAGCCAAATGCAGACATGGGTAAACTTACATGTTAAGTGTTTTGAGAAAGCTGATAAGAAATCCTATACATACCGATCTAGAAATAAGTGATTTCCAAATTGCTCAAAGTGGATGCATATAATCTCCATCACACCAAATGTAAGAAAAGCCTGAGGGACACAGCAAAAGCATTAGTGAAAAGGTGCTTGGGGTCTTCACTGGAAGCAGCCAGCTCTGTACTGACTGTAAAGGGACAAATCAAATGGGATCAGATACAATTTTTCTAAGTTTAATTTATACAGGGTTTTAGATATTGTAGAGAACAGGAGAAAAAAGCGCTACACACATGAAGTTTCTACTTACTTGCATGCACAGACTTGGAGGCTGCATTTGGCTTGTATTAAGGCTCTGACTGTGCTTGCATGGATGGTGAGAGCCATGTATGGTTAGGCTCATCCCCTCTACTCCATGCAGCTACAGGCATGCTGTCCTTAAAATGTTCTGCAGTTACAATATCTGAGTGCAGCTTTATTGTTAACCAGGAGTGGTTTTATGCCCCTAGAGTGACTTGCTCTTCACAGTACAGGGAACTTTGTTGGATATTGCTTGCGGAAGCTCACCACCAACAAAACCTATGAAAAAGGTACATCCTGAACTAAAGATGCTACACAACATCCCCCCTTCTCCAATTTAGTGCATTTTGGCATCACAAGACCCCTTAGATGTGTTGTAAAGCATGAGACACCACTTGTATTTCAGACCCATGCCTGCTATGTCTGGGACGGCTGGTAAAGGATGCCTGGGAGCAGCTTAGGCTGCAGCTGACAGGAAATGTTGATGCTGCTTTTGAAGAAGAGGTCAAGCTCTGCTCTGCTTTGAGCCATACTGTTTTTCAGTCTCTCCTAATGATATAATCTCTGGGGTAGTCAGATATTCCAAGCTACTAATTGGTGTAAAACTTCCCATAAAACCTCCCATATTCAAACAAGATAATGTAGAGTGGCCCGTGAAGAGTTGCTGCCCATGCATCTATCCATCATTGAAATCTTGGACAGTTCTCAGCAGAGGTTCAGGCTTGGTTGTGGGACAGAGGGTGCTGGCAGGACAAACAACCCCTTTCAAACCCACAGACAGGAGGGGAGTTGTGTATTCATCCTTCTGGGTCTGCCTGTAGTGCTTGCTGCAGCTTGCCTCAGCAAAGCCTTCTTACCCCAGATACTAATGGTATTTAGAGAGCCTGTGAAACGGATCCTTTCTGTTTGTAAGAACACTTGTTTGCACGAGAGCATCATGGATAGCTGCTTCCTCTGTCTTCAAAGGAGTCATGTGAAGAGCTCCAGAAGGCTTCAGCTTTCCCCCAGTACTTTCTACATCAATTTTAGGTCTTGGTATTTATTTTCAAGGCCTTCTGTGAAACTATCTAAGAATATCTTAGAAAAGTCTCTTTCTTTGCATGTTGATAGCACTGTTCCTCTGAACCCTGGGATAATGAAAGACAAGGCATGATCTACAGAAGGGTCATGGCTTTACAGATCACTCTGCTTGAAGATATAAATCTCCTTTCTCTGGCTTTACTGAAGGCAGATCTGAAAACAGCAAAGAAAAACCAAGAAGGTGAAAGAAAAGAAAAGGGATAAAAAGAAAAAATGAGTGAAAAAAGCTGTCGCGGTGAGAGAGAGGGAGTGAGGAAAGAAACAGCTTGAAAATGACAAATCAGTTACAATGAAGAAAAAGATTCTAGTTTTCCTGACACATGGGAAAGAGAATCAGCTCAGTGGGATGCCATGCATTGCTCTGCTCTCAGATACTCTAGAGGGAGAGTTTAGGAGCACACAGAGAAAGGAATTCCATGCAATACAGATGCTTATATAGGTGATGTCCCTGCTTATACAGCTGAGGCCAGTCTAGCTCTGTGCAGATGTTCAGTCCAACGTAGAAACAAAGTCCTCTGCCGCAGGGTTGCCATCTGTTTTCTTATGTCGTTCACAACAGCATTTGACTAGATGGCAGCAGTGGTATTGCACCCCAAATCAAAATACTTTTATGTCGTGTAATTTTTAGCCTTTCTCGTGTTTCCATCCTGCAGCTTTAAAAGTATGTTTTCTCCAGTACACTGTAGTGATATATTCTTTCCAAGGTTATGCCACAGCTCTCAGTGTACTGGTACTAAACAACTCCAGTATCTACAGATACTGGGCAGACCTCAGGGCCACTGTGAGACTATATTAATGGCAGTGTAAGGGGGCTGGCATGGGGAGAGATACCTCCACTCCTGTGTGCATCCTTCTTAAGGCCCACAAACCTTTAGTCAAGAGACTTAATAGGACTGTAATTGGATTGTAATTCTTGGAAGTGTCATGACACTGCTTTAGCATCAGTGTCATAAAGGTTTTAAAAAGGGTAGTTAATCATTAATTGGATTGTGATACTAGAACACACTATTGATTAAAACATAAAATTCTAAATAAAACACACATACCCACCAGCATTTTACAGTGCCAAACATTAAATTAATGGTAGCTTAGTGGTTGCTACATCCCCTTGTCCAGCCTTCTTCTGACACAATGCAAGCCTGCCTGACAGTGCTTTTTTGTAGCACTTTAGCCTTACCAACAAATGAAATACTTTCGCAGATTTTCTTTGCATGAGCTATCAGCAGTTTTTATTTCATCTATGGTAGGACCATCTGTTTTTATTTTTGCTGTACTATATTACAATCCACCTAAAGCTTCTTTCCTTCTTCCCTATATAAAGTAGTCCACTTGCAAAATTGTGGTGCATCCCCATTCCTCAGCAAGGATTCAATTGCAAAATGCTCTGGTGAATTTTAATGTTAGCAAGATCTTGTTTTACAGGCCATATTGCACTACATTTAGAGAGAAATTTGAAACTAACCTTAACTGTTGTTCTGAAATAAATAAGCAAAAGATGTTTCTAGCAGGCATGGCAACTCACAGGGCTCAGTAATACACCGCAGGGCTCTAAGGCAGGAATGTATTAACGAGTGCAGTGAGATACTGGTTGAATGCAGTATCACTATTGAGCAGAGTGCTTAATCACTGCTTCAGCTTTAATACATGTATGGAGAGGTTAAAGAGAATTAATAGAGGGCAGGGAAGCACCTAGTATAAAAAGAGGCAAAAGCAGACTTTGACATTGTAAGCAAGTCAGCTATCCTCAATAGCTGAAGGTATACCAGAATAAATCATCAAATAATCAATTCATAAGCACCTAGAGGATATCAAGGTAATCTAGGACAACTTGGGTTCATTTGTTAAGAACAAATAATGTCAAAGCAATCTAAATCCTTTTTTGACAGTATAACTGCCTCACAGTGAAGGGCAAAATAATAGGTATTTATGTCTGGATTTCAGTAAGGATTTCAACGGCGTCTCATCTGACCTTTGTCTAAGCATGTGGCAGAAATGTGATGTAAATTAAATCATCATGAAATAGGAGCACAATTTGTGGAGTTACATTTCAAAGGAAGAGTTTTTGGTAAGCAGTTTGCTGTCAAACGGGTGGCCAGCATTTAAAAAGGAGCCTCCATACAGGTCTGTGCTGGTCCTAGTCAAAGACCAGAATTTGTAAGGTTCTGGTTAACAGAGAAATGGCCAAAACCTGCTTCAGTAATGTCAAGTACTATTCCTTTCTTGGTGTCAGCGTAGATTAGACAGAGCTCTGTGGGCACGTGTTAAGAAATACTACCTTAGAACAAGGATGATCTCTGAGAGCCCTTCCAGTCCTACATGTCTTTACTTCCTACTTACTGAACTATTTGACTGAAACTAGACTTCTTTGCTGATGGTTTAATTAAACAGCAATTTTGTAAGGCTGTTTTCTTTTCAACAGCCTTACATAACTTGTCTCATAACCTCACAGTAGGGGCACATGAACATGTTAAGCTGAGGTGGTTGTTTTGTCCCTCAAAATGATATAGACCCTCTCCTGGTGTGACCAGAAGGTAACTCATGCTTTTGGATGCATGCAGGCAGGATGGAGCCTGTGCAGGCTTCCAGACTCCTGAGCGTCCTGTTTCTGTGCAGCTACTATGGTGAAACTTATGCCTTAAGCTTTGCCTTTACAATTCTGTGTCCCTAGCCCAAGAAAATGTTTAATAAATTGTATATGTGAACTGATTTTGGTATGCAAGTAAAGCATCTCCAGAATAGCGTGTTTATTTTAGTCTGTGGCATTAGGTTTTTAATCTTATCTTTGTGTATAGCACAAGCATGAGATGGGAGTTTGGGCAGTTGCAGGGAAGATGGGTCATGACAGTTTTCAGGGCTAAAGGGATTCAGTGCACGTGAACGAGCAGCTATCAAGTTTTCTTCCACAGCCAGTCTTAGGGATGAAAGACTGGTTCTTGCCTTGATGCGTGTCCCAGATTCTCGTTGGCAAAACCTGTAGGCACACACTTATCATTTAGAGTGTCATGTGCCACACAGAGAGTGGATATTAAACTGAAGTATGTGCGCTGGAGCTTGTGACAGCAACAGCAAAAACAACTGAAAAAACTCCCAGCCCATATCAAATCCCAGAATCAGAATGGTGCAGAGATTAATTCATTTCAATGGCTGTGCAGTGTCTGACTTGGGGTCATTTCAAATCAACAATCACAACTGTCACATTCAGGTTCTATAAAGCAGAAAGGAGCAGAAGTCCTTGCACATACACACAAGCGCACACACACTTCATGTCACATGCTCATCAGGTATTCAGAGAGGAAAGAGATTTACCCGAGTATATGCAAATATTATCCCCTGGATACAAATAAAGAACAGCTAACACCCCTAAACCTCCCACCCACATTACTTTCAAATGTTTGATGCATTTCCATATAGCAGTTCTATTCTTTTCCCTCCTGGATAGCCTCCCTGTGCCTCCATGGCTGCAGCTGTCACTGTGTCATCCTTCCAGTGATTAAGGGCTGAAGGCCTGGCTGTGGAAAAGCCACAAGTCTGCTTTGCAGTTCTGCTGCCTTCTTCCCCAGCCAAATTGTGCAGTCATGGGCACGGAGGGCCTGGTTCTAACACAGATACTTCAAGTAGATGGGAGCCATGCCTTCTGCTAGTGAAATAGCTCTTGATTTATTAAAGTATGAAAATTCCATATCGCAGATAACTATGATAAATATTTGTGATACGAGGTTCTTAAATTCGTGTTTACACCTCTTGACAAAGCTGAGAAGTTGTCTTTGGCATGGGACAGGGCTACAAGAGGTTAATGCACTGCCCTTAGTTAAGGGTCATTATTCTCTTACTCCAGAGGCTCCTATGAAAAGATGCAGAAAAAAAATACTTCATGAAAATTCTCTCTGGCTACTGAACACAGGGTTGCTCTGAATGACTTTACTGAGGGACATAACTGTCTACTCCAATAAGCAAGGGTAGGTAAGGGAGTGATTGGGTCTTGCTCTGCGTTGCATCTCCATCACATCCATGGCAGCTGGGTTGTGATGGTGGTTCAGGATAGGCAGGGCTTAATCAAGCTAGAGAGGGGTTATGCCATGAAGCCCAAGGAGGGAGAGGGGATCAATCTGTTTTCTGTTGTGTTCTCCTGACTTTGGTACCCCTCCATTCAGAATTCTTGTTCAACTTAGTGACTGGTGATGTGAGTATCCCACAGGGGACAGGGGAAGAACACAAAGATCCTAGAGGTCATTTTGTGCTGGATGTAGAATAAACCATAGATCCTCCTCAGGTGTTTCTGGATCAGCTATGTAAGGGATGATCCAGAGCTGAGTGGGAGCATATTTTTAAGCTCTCATGAGTTAAAGAATGCATCCAGCAGCAATTCTGCATCCTAGACAAGATAATTGGTCTCACTGTTAAACTGTTTTGGTGTTTATCTAAATATACCTTTTACCTCATTCAAACCACCAAATATTGATATGCCTTTTTCCTAAAAACAATGCAGTCAATTACTGACAGAACTTTTTCCTATATATCCACATACAGAATGTAAACAAACTACCTTAAATAAACAGATTAAGTATCCCAGTCTGTCATGGAGGGGAGTGTTTTACAGTTCTTGTATTATTCCTGTATCTTGCTTCAGAACTTCCCACTTGATCAGCATCCTTTCTTCAGATGTGTGTATTTGGTTTCCTCTCATCATCTCTAAATATTTTTCCAGGTCCCTGCCGTCCTGGAATCGCTCCCATTTGGAGGCTGTTTTGCTAGATATATGGCTTTGTGCTTGACTGTAGTCAGACACGTGTTGTTCAGATAAGCCCACCTTACCAAGCTGTCCGGATGGATCTTTATAACTACCATGTCCCAGCATTATTTATTTCTCTGCCAACTTTTCTACCACACAAATGGATTCTCTATTTTTCTTTTAGATAACAGATAGAGATATTGAGTAGTTTTGCCCCCAAAGCAGATTTCTTAGGTGCTGAGTAGAATAACTCACATATAATGATGACTCCCCATTTACAGTTGTTTTTTTATGATATATCAGTTGAGTGGGAATTGAATTTGTTTAATAAGGGCAACATTGATTTGTGTAGTGCTATTTTTTATGAAATGCCAGAAAAGACAAAGTCAGCTGCATTACAGAAACCTAAAAATATTATATCAGTACTAGTTACTCTATCAACCAAATTTGTAAATGCATCAAAAGCAACGTTAAGGTTTTGGTGGGACAAGACTGTCCATATTGTCGCATTGTTTAGTATCAGTCATGCCACCTTCTTTTTATACTTCACTGACTGCTTCCCAGTTTTACAGATCTAATGCCAGGATAAAGAGCCCAGAGGCCACACAACATGCGATTTAGCTTTGTAAATAATTGCACATATCAGGTTATTTTCTCCATGCTCTAGAACTGACATGGTATTCTGAAGTCTGTTAAACAGGAATCATAATTAGAGATTCAGGATGGCATACACTTTGCCTAACATTAGCTTGCTAAACCCTAGGACCTTGTGCAAATTAGTCACCAAGGCGTTTTCTAAGAGGGCAGTTTGCCTATTTGTAAGGTATATTTCTGAGTAAGTGAGATGAATGCCGGAGGGTGAAATGTCCATTGGGGTGCTGTTCTGTTTCTTTGACTATGAAATGCAAGAGGTAAGCAGTTTATTTCATCTTCTGAGTAGCTGGTCAGTTGAGATGCTTGCCAGCCTTAGAAAGTTCCTTATTCTTTCTTTTAATAGCCTTGTTCCCAGACACGCATTTTTACACATGCAGTTTTGCTCATATGACCAGACCATGTAGTTCTAAATACTTCCTTAGCTAGGCATCTAGCTTTTCATTTTTATCCCATAAACTAACACAGATACACTGATATGTTTTTATTACAGACGTCTGCTGAGGTATTTTGATGTACAGGCAAAGCAATTGCTCACACAGGGACAGAGCCTACAGCCTTTGACTGAAGGAAGGAGATTATATGTCCCTTCACTTGGGACTATTCATACAGAGAATGGCTGCAGACCAGTATCTATGTACACTGCATGGCATGGGCCAACATGCAGTTCCTACATCATTACCTAAGGCAGCATAAGGAAGTTAAAGGAGACACAGTGAAAATTATTCCAGTACAGTATAAAGCAAAAGCTAAAAGAATAAAGAATGTTTACAAAAATGTTGAGCTTTCATGGATACTACATCCAAAAATAAAAAGACATGTCCTTTTATTTGGGTTTAATTTTCCCTATGCCAACCAAATCCACTATCAGTGGATGTAATAAATATAAAGGGGTTATACAGCTTTCCAACCTACATCACAGTATAGGAAATATTCTACTGGGTCAGACTAATGGTCCACTTTGCTTAGTTTTCTGCTTCCAGCAGTGCCAACTGAACACTGTATTTAGGGAAAGCACATGAGTATTTGATAAAATGAGTTATTATACAAATCAGCACTGCCCTTATTAACCAGATCTTGTTCCTTGTGGGCCACCTTGGTGAGGGAACTCCTGAGGCAGTTGCCCTCCTACTTGGTGTTGGATATCTACTTGTGGACATATGGAAAGCACAGGACAGTCTCTTTTTGTCCAGTTGTTCTTCAAGATGTTGTTCCTGGAGTCATGGGATTCTGTGCTTTCCAGATTCATTGCATGGACACATCCTTATGACCGCAGATAAAAGATAGAAGAATTGACCCCTTAACAATTTCAGAAATCTGACTTAGAAAATGAACAGCAACGTCAGTATTTGAAAATGTCTCGTTGTTTTAGCCCTTGACTTTTGGTGTATGAAGCTTAGCACCAGCTAGTGGCTATGGTTAGTCTCTCTGTGCCTCTGCTTCCTATCTTTAAAATGCAGGGTAATATTGGCCTCCTTTGTCATTATAAATATTTTAAAGATTATGAGATGTTCAGGCACTGAGGAATAGGCTCCATCCAACAACCTGACAGAGAGATACAAAAAATAAAGAGATTTCCAGGAAGTGGCTGGAATTGCTTCTTAACAGGGGAAAAATAATCACTATCTGAGGAGGTTGTTAGGGCCCTGGGAAAATGAGCAAAATGTGAGCAAGGCCATTGCAAAATAAGAATGTGGAGACATCAGAAGAAAGATTAAAAGAAAGCTTTAACCAGGACGTTTTCACAGACGTGGTTATAAGGGAACCGCATGGGAGTGGGAGTATTCTGCCCAGAGCTGGAAGACCCAGGGTGGACAGTCATGTCTTTTCTGCTTTCAGATTCCAGTGTCACCACTGACTGGACACGTGACTCTGAGTAAGTCATACTGTGCATGAGGCACCATTCTCTCTCCTTTGGTAACACAGGGGCAACAGGGACCCTGACAGAGATGTGAGATTAGAGATAGGGAGATTAGATTAATTGATGTCTGAAATATTTGAAAGTCTGAACCCATGACATTATATATATAGTAAAGATCAAAAATACTACCATTTGTTAGTCATACATTGACTAATTTGGAAGAACATGGAGACTGTTATTTTAAAACCAATGAATATTGTCATTGATGGAA
Organism: Ara ararauna; assembly: GCA_028858755.1. NCBI lineage: Eukaryota > Metazoa > Chordata > Aves > Psittaciformes > Psittacidae > Ara > Ara ararauna. Next base: position 56,519,383 of record CM054380.1, on the reverse strand, counting down.
GACAGAGAAGTCACACAGACAGTTGTTCTGGTGCAGGAGCATATCACCCATCTGATCCCTGCAGAGTTCGGTATTGGCGAGAGGTATCTGGTGTTCTTTGCCATAAAGCAGGGACAGAAACAATTAATTGTCATCTCCAGCTGTGCTTCACACAAATCCTGGAGCCACGTGAATGTGAGTAGCCTATTTAGCCTTGGACCTCTCCTTTGAGAGGAAGAAGTGCCAGGTATGATGTGGCTTTTGAAAGGTGGGAACCATAGGAAATACGCTGAGAACAGATAACGCATTTCCCCTGGTCAGCAGGGAGGTGTTGGCCATGATCTCTGCCCTCTCTGCCTCCTCCAGAGTTAGGTGGTGAGGATGTTGCAGAGCACCTGCAGAGTTCAACCAGACTTTTTCCAGGTGGAGATCCGTGCTTCCCTCCCTAATTTGAATAAACACGCATTCAGTAGCTGTGTTTCAAGATACAAACTGTGGATATCTGGCGCCTGTGTGATCCATCTCACTGAATTAAAAGAGTGTACCATAAAGACCCTTAGCAAACCTGCTTGTTGCCAGATAATTCAGAGGCTGCCCTGGTGGCAGCCAGCAGATGTTGGTCTGGGTTCCTAGCAGCTTTCCTCTGCGTGTGACACTGTGGCTTCTTTGTCCCCTCCATTCCCATTGTAGCTGTCTCACATTTGATATTTAAACTGTGTGTTTCCTGGGCAGATCCCATTTTTCTCCTCTCTGTTTGCACACTGGCTAACACAGTGGGGTACTGGTCCATGACCAGGACTACTGGTTACTATGCTAATGATTATAATGGCAGTAATTAATAATACTTTGTTCTTTGATCTCTGGGCTTGCCCAGGCAGTCAGCTGCTGGAATTGTTCTCTGCCCTAGGGCTGAGTGTGTAGTCAGGTTGCTTTTTCGGCTGTCTGGTGGTTTGATCTTGGTGCCCCCTCCTATATGCTGACCCTGCCTTCAGACTGGCAGACTGGAGTCTCCTAAAATGGTTTTGAGGGCAGCTGGCCAGACTGCCTTTGGATCTGCTCCTTCCATTGGGAATAGCATGTATTCCCTTGTATGCTCTACTGCTCACTTTTCTCAGTGCTCACACCACCTCCCAAATAGGTGTTCAAACTTCTCTGCTGTGCTGCTGCCTTGCCATGATACAGCAGTGTTTTTTACACTGATAATAAATATGTGGATTATTCATGGGTCACTTGTTACTTCCAAGTCCTTATATCCATACAGAGCTTCTGTTGGTTGATGGGGGATTTCAAGGGGAAAAATCAGAAGCAATAAATATCTCCAGATGACCAGCCTGAATGTCTCATGTGATCCGAGGAGGAAATCTGAGAAGATAAAATAGTATGGATTGTGTTTCATGTCACAAATCATACATGCTTGTGCATTTTTTTGGGGAGATGCACTACCAGGGAAAGTTGTATGTGCACTCCTGGAAATGTCAGTGAAGATTGCATGAGTTCCCTCAGCATCCTTGAGGGAGAGAGGGAGATTCCTCAGACTCTGAGCAAATGACTTCTCCAGAGCAAATTGCTTCTCCACTTAGTGCTTAAGTTCCCCTAATAACGGAAGTGATGAAAATACTGACCACAGTGAGAATGGGTGGATTATTTGCCTTTCCCTCCCCCTTTTTTCACTTTCAAAAATCATTCTAAGGCCACTGCCGGTCCCTCAGCAGTCGAAGAGGGTGCTGCTAGGTAGCTGAACTGTATCCTGCTGACACCAGCTGTGCTGCCAGAGTCTGAGTGCAGTTACTGGGACAAGCTGCCTAAAAATAATGTGGGTATCTGAGGTCCTAAAGAGAGGCCAGAGATAGGTGTGGCCTCTTCTCTCCAGCAAGACCTCTAACACCTTCTCCAGAAGTGGAGTGGTGCCATCAGCTTGGAAGGTTTCTGCAGCTGGGATACCATGTAGATCCCCATATACCAGTGTGCCATCAGGAGGCTGAGTGCGAGGACGTCAGAGTCTGGAAAAATGGGAACTGAAACCCTCTTGCCTTGATTCCAGACTCTGCCAAAATCGTTTCCAAGCCACCCAGGACAGCCTGAATGCTGCACAGGTGTAACATCTAAAGAGGAAACTAAACTAGTGAGTCACTCCAGGAGGGTTGGACTAAGGCAGCAAAGTTGGAAACTTCATCCCTTCATCAGAGCGACAGAACACATGGAGATGGCCTGGACTGGTAGAATTAGAAATACAAGTGTGTAGAGAACATGGCAAAAGCCGTAATCCAGCTCTTGGTGACCTGCCTGAACAAACAGCTATGACAGAGAGCTGAGAAATATGATATTTGTGCTTGTGTGAGAACCAGCCCAATGGAATGGTTATTATCATCTGCTGAATTGGACAGAGCGGGGTGGAAAGTCAGGATGGATTTCTTCTCACTGGAGAATGTGACCTATCGAATAATGATTGATTGTTTCTTGGAACTTGCTAAGTTTTCCAGGTTGTTCAACATTACTTCAGCAGCACTTGCAGCAAACCTGTCTGTTCACTTTGGAGTTCCAGAGCAGGTCATATCTGACACAAGGCTTCAATTTTCTTGTGAGGTCTTCTGAGGCATTTACAAGCACTTTTTTACATCCAGGTCCCATTTTGCTTGGGGAAAATGTTTCCTGCAGTGAAGACAATCAAAGATTTCCTTTCTGAATTCTCATACTCCCATCCCCTTTTCTTGGCAAAGCACTCAATACCTCTAGCAATGGATTCAGCCTTGCAGATGAACTGTGGGAAGAGAGCTGAGGCCCAGCCATCTCACCGTGCCAGATCCTTGCTGGCTGGACTCCTTAAGTCTACAAAAGAAGGAAGATCAACATAAAACATCTGAAAAGCAGAAATTGGAACAGTCAGATTCTTCAGAACACTAAACTCCCAAGAGTTTCTTTTCCAAACAAGATGGGACAGTGCAGGGAAGAGCCAGAAACCTTCGGTTCCATTTTATTACTGTGAGCAAGAATCACCCATTAGCTCATTCTCATCTTGCTGCCTCACTTAATGGGTTTCAGATAGACTTTAATGTCTACCCTGAGACTAATGCTGACCTCTTCTGATCCCCAGCTGTCCTCCAGATCCATTCCTTGCAGCTAGGAAAACAGAGATATATTCCTTCAATCTTGGAAGAATTGAAGGATCCAAGTGCATTTAAATGCTGTAGGCAAGTGATATTAAAGGGCAGAATAAACCCTGATGCAGGGTCACACCATCCTGTGTAGAGCTGTTCATTCTCACGTTGTATTGATATTTTGTTCCCATTTTCTTTTGTTTAATGAAAAGTTCACACTCCTTCCCTGTTCTTGAAGGGACTGCAGTATGCATTATGAACATTCGGGCTCCCTGCTCAGGGAACAGTTTGTGAGCACATAGTAAACAAGTAGGAGCCTGTGTAAACAAATACTAAAGATAATTCTTGATTCACCTCGACCGCAGAGTCCTGAGCCTCTGAGGTCCTGGCAACCCCCAAACGCAGCGTTCCTCCTTCCGTGGGATGAGACATTAGCTGGTGTATCAGGCAGTTACATCGGGTGGTTTTTTCTGCAGAGCTGTGACATCATGCCTGGCAGCTCCCCAAGGCACCAGATCCAATTACCTGAGTCACCAGCAAAGGGAAATTGCCACGGGGCTGTCACTGAATTCAGCTCTGGTGAATGTGAGAGCAGAAAAAGCCAAGTGAAATGGCTGACAGCAGACCGGGGGAGGGAGGGGGAGGAAAAGAGCAGCAGCAGCAGTTCCTCATCAGAGAGGTGGAAGGAGAAATGGATAAGGAAAAGACGAAAGCAATGCAGGGAGAAGCTAAGAAAGAGCCGTAGGGGAAACTGTAAGGGGAATTTCCAAGTATTCCCTCTGTCCCACATAAGAGATGATCAGAGCCACTAGACTGACATGGGTCAAATGCTTTTGGAAGGCTTTTTTGGTATGTAATTTAAAAACTAATCTCCACTGTTGATGGAACCAGTGCCCTTTCCTTTTGTGATCCCATCTGGAACCCCCCTTTTTAATTTACTGCATTTTCCAGCTTTCTGCTAAAGCTGTTTTCAAGGACTGAGAAACAGACCTCCTCAGTGCTTGCTGTTCCCTGCCCTGGGTTATGTTCCCTTTGCAGCTGCAATATCTTCCTTGCCTGGAGGAGCTTGCAAGGAGTACAAGGTTCCTCTGAAGCTGGCACGTGGAACCTTGTTTTCATAACCAGGCCTCTGGAGGCTTCTGTTAATTACTTCACCAGAATTCTTATATATAGCAGCAAAATGAAATTCCCTCAACACAGGGAAGAAATATAGGCCTCTGTTGCCTAAGGAGCCGGCACTGAAGTGGTGACTTTAACACGCACAGAAGTATACCAACCGATATAAAAATCCTGACATAAATAGGTTCCCTATACGGATCATATTGGCAAACCAGGAGATAACTCACAGGCAGCATTTCCCCGGCATGCGGCATAACCAGCTACAGGCACAGAAGGAGTTTTTATGTGCTGGGTACAGGAATTATATAGGGATGCAAGCACATGCAGATGTACCAGGTAAGATAGAGAGTCCATAAACCACAGAAATACACACTACTCACAAGTGCAGACTGAAGTACTGTGCACACACAAAAGCTATTAAGATGTAGATGCAGCCTCATTAATCTGGGCTGTTTTACAAACCTTATTCCCTAGCTTTCATAGGGGATTTAGGTGATAAATGAGGCCATTTTGAAATCTGGCAAAATGCCGCCTTCCTCAGAGAATACTACAGAATAAAATTCTTATATAATGTGTAAAGCACAAGGGGGAGGGGGTATCTCCAGGGAGAAACACATGTCTGGGCGTGTGTGTGCATGTAAACTATTAGCTTTATCTCCACTGCAGTGCATTTGTGCAAGTATTCTGTGTGTGTGTGGTGTGTGTGGGGCTGTGGATGGCCTGCTGAGGCTGTGTGAACTGATCTGTGCATCAGATAGGAAGAGAAGGGACCTTTGAATGCGGATCTCATACCTGCCCCTGTTCCCAGGCTGGAAAACTTGCAATGGCTGACCTTCAGGTCTACTGCAAAGGTTATGGGTTAAGCAGGTATAAGGACCTTGATTTATCATGAGTGAGTTGGGGAGTTGTCTAGCAATAAAGGTATCTTGTCAGCATCATGACCTTTGCTTTGTGTTTGTGAACTCCTACCACCGGTAACCTGGGGGTTTAGGAGAAATGAAGAATATAAGCAGATATATGGGTGTGTATATGAGAAAACTACCTTGCTCATTAATTGTGGAGCCATATGCTAAATATATTTACATACATCTTTTCCTTTCCCCTCCTGCATTAATTTCAGAGTTACGGACACTCAGGAGCTTAGTGATTAGTCTTCACTGAGATTGCCTGTGGCAATGCTGACAGAGTCCTCCGTATGCAAGTGATGCTTCATCTCTTGTAGGCTCACACCCTTCTCCCTAAATTGTGCAGTAGCCAGGTCATCTCTACATCTCTACATCTTTTCCTTTTGGGTAGGAAACTGTATATACACAAGTTGCCTGTGTGCTGACTGGACACCAGTACAGGCAGGCTGACAGGGTCAGCTGGCTGCTACCAGGGTGTACAGTTTGATTCTGTCCCCCTTCTTCCCTGTGGAGACAGTAATTTGGGTTGCAGTACTTTATCCAGCCATTTGTTCTCATGAAACTGACTGCATGAGATTTTTCCTGGGATTTTATTGCGTGAGAATTCTGCGAATTGGACTGCAACTCATCACAGTGTTAGAAAGGTAATAAAGGAGAGAGGGGTGTTGGCAGCACGCTCCCATTAAGCTTTCTTCCCTTGGGAAGGTAGTCCAAAGAAGAATATTTACTTCTCTCAACAAGCACAATTGCCTGGCCTAAGACTGAAGTTAGGCAACATTCAGACCAATAACACCAGCAGTCTGAGTTTGAAATCTCCCTGCAGAAGACGAAACAAACAAAAAAAGACAGCTTTATCCTATCGGAAAGCCATTGCCAAGAGATTATGGTGGGGGAGAGCCGGCTTATTTCTGTAAGATTACCTCCCCCTACCCCAGTTTCAGGTAATAGTTGCCATGTCTGAAATACCAACCCATATAATACCATAGTCTGTCTTTCCCGGTTTTTTTTCTCTGGGCACATTCTCCCAGCTGGGTTTGTGGAGTGTATCTGCAGAACACAGAGGCACACCCACGCTAGCCGTCCTTGGGTTAATTCAGGTTAACCCACTGCCGCTGCAGAAATGTGATCCGTAGGTAGCTGCCTCAACAATCACCCCATTCCCAGGAATTCCCGCTGCCTCTGCAGCAGCCCGCCCTGCTGCGCCTCCCCGCTCCCCCTCCCATGCGCGCTCGGTTAAAACGAAGCCTCTCGCACTTCTCTCAGGCACAAACATGTTCTCCCGCGCTGCAGTTCCAGTTCTGCAGCTGCCGGGGCAGAAGGCAGGGCGCTGCGGCGGGGCCCGCTCAGGCTCGAGCCACCTTCCAGGCGCTGAGCCCTCGCAGGAGGCCTGCGCTCGCCGTCTGCGTGTGCACGGGGCCACGGCTCGGGGTGCGCGGCCTCCATCTGTGTGTGCCGGCAGCGAGCACCCAGGCATGTGCCTCCCACCTGCCCCTGGGACCGCCTGGCATCAAGCACGTTCTCGGAGCTGCGGTGCGAGCAGGGGGCTGCCCCCAGACAAGTGGCCTTGTTCCTCTCCTTTCACTTGTGCAAAATGCCTGGATGAAGGCCAGGGAATGTGTTGAAGAGCAGCCCAAAAGGTAGTTCAAGTGCAGCACAGATCTGTGGGATGTTCATATGTGCTGTTTACAGGATGGACTCAGTCCCTGGGTGTACCAGCACAGGGGACTGCAATATACAGCAGAGAGCCTACAGCCCCTCTTATGGCCTGGCTTGGGTGCTGGGAGCAATCCAGCTGCAGTGGCACCAAGCTCAACTCACAAGGATTTGCTGTGCCTGCTTTGTCATGTATAGGTTTGGTTTTGCTTTGCTTTGAATCAGACTGGTCATCACATGTTACTTCATTTGATTTCAGTGTCCCCAGTGTAATGGCATCTGGATCCTGAATAGGTCCTTGAGGTGTCGCTACTGTGACAATAATGCCAATAATGATAATAACAGCAAGGGGAGGATCACAAGTGCAGCACAATGTATTTGCTTCTAGCCTTCAGGTGGATCAATACTCTGACCTTCAAAGTCAAGGCATATTTGTCTACCAAAGATCTTCTTAATACTTATTTGGAATTTTAATGTGTTTTTATACTGCCCCTCTGCAGCTTCAGCAATACAGTTTGTGGTGCCAGGGCATCTGTGTGCCTCAGCAAGAAAAGGCATTCAAAACAGCCTCTGTGAAAGGTTTCCTAAAGCTTCACACTCTTTCTAAAATGGCTGCTCTGTAGCACACGTATCTCTGAAGGAATAAAGGGTGATAGGTTAGAGATTTGTCTGCAGTGACCTGAATGATTCATTGACGACAGGGCTGTGTGTGAGTGGATGCAGAGAAAGCCGTGCAGCTCAGTCTGCCTGTGAGCCTGCCATCAACCAGGGAACACTGCTCTAGCCCCCTGTGTGCAACCCCTCCTTGCAAAAGCCCCAGAGCATGGCTGTCCGAGCCTGCTCTATCCTCACTGGCCCAGCTGTCAGCGAGGCCGGTGGGTGTCACATAAGCAGGACCACATCTGGGACGCATCTTGAGCAGCTGGGCTGAGCTTTGGCTGGCCGTGACAGCATGTCATGATCTGTGTCTCCCGGGTGCCTGATCTGCAGAGGACGCTGGTCTCTCTGTGCTGTTGGCTGCTTCAGCTCACACAGCTTTTGAGGCTCGCACTTTGCAATTCAGAGACAGGCACTGCAGTCCCGAGGGGGAGACAAAATGGCTGTCGTGGGTATTTGCATATATCCCTATTTATACGTGGTGTTTTAGGCATAGATAATGTACAGCACAGTGCAACCTGTACATGCATAAATGGAGCCTGCTTTCAGCTTCAGTGCGCACAGCAGCACGCATTGAGCCTTTTCTTTACAACAGTGCTCGTCCCCAGCTCTGGCCACAGTGCAGCACATTCCAGTGAGGAGTGAGATTTCACAGCTGAACCCCCTGAGGTGACCCTATTCTCCTGCCTCCTGTTGTTGCACAATAAGGGATAGGGTGTCTAACTGAGACTTTAGCTCTCGTGTTGCTGGTGGGGGAGTGGAAACAGCAGCGGCGTGATTTCTCATGAAATGTACCCCATGACCTGTTCTGTCCAAAGCAGGAAGCCATTCCCCAGGGCCTCCTCTTGTCCCTGTGTCCCTGGGCTAGCAGGGGGCTCTCTGTGGTAGGCTTGAGACCCCCAAAGTGGACGGGTTTTCCACATTGCCTACACAGCCTACTTCTTCCTTTTAGAGGATGCAAAACATGTGGCAGGAGCTGGGTCTGCAGCGTTCCCAGGAAGATGGCATGCATGGCTTCATGTGTGGTGGTAGTGTGGGGGGTGAGGGGGTGGGAAGGGAGCAGAAGATAGAGAAGAATCCCCTTTCTGCCGTGCAAAGTCTGTCCTACTTCCTCCTCCCTCCCTGTCCTCCCCCCTTCCCTCATATTTTGGTATCTCCACATCTGTGCAGAATTTCAGGCACTTCGGGCTCCCAGGAGATAGCGTCATTTTGTGTTAAAGATGCTTATTGAATGTGACAAATGATGATTTATGACAGGGCAACCGGCATGGGGCGCGGTGAGGAGTCTCAGCGCCTCGTCATGGACCGGGAATCTGTTTCATTCCCATCTTAGCTCCTCGCCTGCCTCTCATTGGAGCTCAGATCAGATCAGACTTGACAGATGCTGGGAATGTATTGCTTAGCTCGGAGAGAGAGAGTGCAAGAGAAACCATGACAGAAACAAAGAGAGCAGAGTGAGAAGCTCTTTCCCAGTGTCTCTCCCTTTAACCTATGACCACACCTACACGACCTTGTAGGACACTCAGTAAGTAAATTGGGGTAACTAGCCTGGTAGCCTGGGGTTGAATCTGGCTTCACTGAATTTTCTGCATGTCATGACAGCCTGAATTCAGTTTTCAGGCCCTGTTTGCTGTCCTCTGGGCCAGCGGAGGGCTGCATCTTCTGGATGCAGCTTGCCCACATCTGCAGCAGTCCCTCTTTGCTACTGTCTCCTGTGGCCATTCCATTTCCACTGTGCACCTTTGTCCTTCAGCATCCTCGCTGTTCTGGTCCTGGAGCCCACATGCAGCTCTGCCTTTGCACGTCAGCCCTTGCTGCAGATGCAGAGAAAGTTCAGCCAGGCCAGGTCTGGCAGGACTGGGAAACAGAGGCTTTGTGCTGCACGGCGTGACTGTGGTGTGCTGCCTCCAGAACTGGCCCAGATCTCCGAGCAGCTCTGCCCCTCCTGCAGAGTGCAGAGCCCAGCCTGATAAACTACCCTGGGCAGACCCAGTGGGGTTCACACCACCCTGCTGGAGCTGCCAGGGCTGGGAACTACAATGCAAAGGCACCTGAGAGAGTTCACTCAAATCCTGTGGGATCCAGCAGGGCCTGTTAAGCCTGGCTTAGCACCAACCTGGCCAGACCTGGGCTCCCCTAGAGCCAAGCAAGTGTCTTTCCACTGTGCTCTGAGCACTGTGAAGCTCTCTTGGTTCAGGCACTTTATAGATGCATAAAGGCAGCTCATGTTTGGCATCGTGCCCAAGCAAATAAACCCTCCCAAACCCGGAGTATGGGGAAGAGCAGTGTGGAGGCACTTGAGTGGTCCTGTTGGGAAGCAGCCCAGGTCCAGCAGGGTTGATGCTGAGCCAGAGCTAATAATCCCTGCTGGATTTGGGCTGAGCTTGTTCAGAACGACTGGGTGTCCCTGCATCACACTTCCAGCACATCCTGTGAGCCCCACATTAATGGGGGTTTCTGCTGTCTGAGGTATATCCCAGCCCCCTTATCTTGGGTCATGGAAACTTGAGAGTAATGTCTCAGGGAGACAGGGCTCATGCACCAATCCTCCTGGTGACAGCAGCATGTGAGAGGCAGGACGGTGGGAATGTCTGGAGGGAGACACTCCTCTGTTGGCAGCATGGTGAGGGGGAGGATGGGCAGCACATGGCTCCTCCAGATGGAAGCCATTAACTGGGAATGTCTGTGATGTGGTCTGGAGCAGTGTAAACAAGAGCCATGAATTATCCAGCACCTTGTAAGCAGGGCTGGAAAGGATTCCCTGCCATCCTTTCCTTCCCTCCCTCTTTTCCTATCTCCCTCCTTCCTTTCACATCCTCTCCCTTGATTCCCCATATTGCTGTACACATTTCTTTATTTCCATGTGTGGTTAAGTAAGGCTGTGCTTTCTTCAGTCCTCCTGCTTTTAACCTATGCCAGTATTCCTGAGAGAGGGGGGAAGGATAGAGCTGGAGAGGGGCCAAGGTCTCATGTACCTCCTCTGAGCTAACTCAGCTCTCCAGTGAGTGAACAGAGTTCACTGGCTTGCTGGGTACATCCACCTCTCCAGACACTCAGGCACTCCTGCCAGCAGCACTGCCCTCCCAGTAGCCCTGACAGCGACTCTCACTGGTCCCTTTGCTTCCATGATTGTCCAGTGGGTGGACTCCTAAGGAAGGGGAGCATCATCAGCCTGCTGAAGGGCTAAACCAACTCAATACTCTGTCACAAAGTCTAAACCACAGCTTACAACAGTGCCAATGAAGTATCCTGTGTTCTTCAGACCATTTGCATACAAACGTCAGTGGAAAGGGTTGAGGAAAGAGTGGCTGAGAAATGTCCTTGACAGGTTCTGGTGGAGTGGCTAAGCTGACCATACTGGATGCTCCTCTCTGCTAACTGCTTCTTCTCCAGACAGCAAAATCAAACCATAGGTTTATGTTTATACATCTCAGTGAGCCTAACTAGAAGCTCTAGAAACTATAAATACTAGGATCTCTTCACTAGCTATTGAAATGTAGCTATTTCTGGCAAGGAACAAGGAAGTTATTTAACAGCATAGCAACACTGTGCAACATTTGAAGTAGCAGGATGCTGCATCCAACCATCTATGATATGGCAAATTTAGGAAGCAAATGAAATTGGTCAAATTGAAATACCAGTTAACACCATGATTCTCCAGCAGAGCTGTGTGTTATTTCAGCACCAGGAAGGGAATATCAATTTTGAAAACAAAATGAGTCTTCTAGCTATACCACATGCCCAACACAGAACTGGTTTGTGGGATCACTTATCAGCTCCCGTGAACTCTCGGTATCCCACCTTATAGCACCTATTTACTTTGGACTCCTCTGAGAAGGTGTCATCCAGTCAGAGACTTCTGTGTCTGAGCCCTGATGGGAACAGTCCCCTGGGTTAGATAGCTTCAGAGCAAATCTTACAAATGTCTGCATTTCTAATTCTGCAATACCAAATTAGGAGTTTGTTCCATTTTATCCAGCCAAATGCAGAGTATCTCCATAGGGGAAGATCTCCAATGCTTCTGAATAAAGACGTCGTAACCCCTCCAGTCTCTGCTGTTGGGATGGATGTCATCTCTCCAGAACAATGGATGGGGCATGGTGGGCCCCCTGCAGCAACACATATCCCAGGAAGCTACTCAGCTTGGTGGCAAAATGGCTTTTGACGGAATCTAATACGGATGGCAGTACCTCTGAAAGCAGATGTCAGGAGGAATAAGCTCTGGCCAGCTGGACAGCTGCATGATTTAGACAGCAGCCTAATGTCTGTTCCTTACCACCTCCAGGAGGGTGTCTCTGCTAATAGGGCTTCTTCCTGTCAACAGCTGTTCTCAGTTTCTTGAACAGTAATGAAGTAAAACTGCTTTGGGGAGAAAAATATAGACGAGAGTGGGCAACAATCCAGGCCTTTCCCGGGGTTCTTGTGAGCACATCCAGAAGGTCAGATCTATGTCTACACCATCAGCCAACCCACAACACAATTCTAGCAATCCCATGGCCTTATCTTTATTAGTGGGATTACTCTGTGCATTTTGTAGATTTCTGTCCCACTGCCCACTGCACAGCCGAAGAGTTGAAGTAATGTTACAATCCCAGTACTTTCTGTGAGTTCAATTAGGATGCACCATTTTATGCCAGGCATGAAAGTGGCCCATTTATTAGATCGGGGCTGTAAAATGGTCTAGATAATCTCTGATCACTAGCAGTATCTGCCTAGGAAAGGAGCGGTAGTCAGATATAGTAAATACAATATACACTTAGAACAAGATAGATGTTTCAAGTTTTAGGGATCACTCCCCTGGTTCAAGGAAATGTCTTTCACTGCATACCACAATATACTCATGGCCAGATGGATTATCTGCTATTCTCGCTGTTCTCTGAGACTTCATCAAGTAGACACTGTTAAGACTGACCTTCATAAACAGGTATTCCCAATCGATCCAGTAACTCTCTGCTCATGTTTTCAGAGATTTTAAGGACAGAACAGATCATCTACCCTGGCTTTTTACATAATGCAAGCCCTGATTTTAATTCAGCTGGGTCACATCCTATTCATTTTAACTTTCAAAGATAATAAGGATAAAGTATGTCTTTGCACAGTCCCCATATTTAGAGCTGGAGAAGCCGTAACTGGTCTCATTTCCCATGTCTCCGGGGGATCGACAGAGGATCCTTTCCTTTACCAAGTGCAGATAGAAGTTCTAAAATGATTCAAAAGATGGAGTTTCCACTGCTTTCCTGGAAAAAAACCCAACCCTCCTTCTACAAAAAGATCTTGCTTAGTTTCTCCGCTGTTCCTAGTATTATCTCTATAAATACAATAATTCAAACTGCTGAAAATGTTTTCATCTCAAAAGAGTCTACCAGCTTTCTTTGTGCACTGCCTCGGTGGCTTGTGCAGCTTCTGGCTGCCTCAAGGTTCATCTCAGTCTCACTTTGATATTTTTTTCAGGTGTAAAATCCCCAGATCCACTTTATGATTTGCTTGGCCACCTCGAGAAAGCCCTGCCTGTTATCCCATCTGAACCCCCTGCTTCAGAGCACGCCCAGCAGCAAGCAGCTTGCACAAGTACCAGGCCTTGGGTGTCTCCGCAGCCAGGAAGCTGCTGCCACCCACTGGGTCCATCAGTGCCAGAGATACTGTCTCCATAGCAACGCAGGGCTTTTTGTTTTTCTGATGAACAGTTTCAAAGAATAGGAAAAGCACATCTGGAGTTGCGTTATCGGCGGCCCCCCCCCCCCCCCCCCCCCCCCCCAGCCCACCAGAGTCAACAAGAGACAATGCCTTGGGTTTAGCAGGCTTAGGGCTGAACATCCCAGGAGGCAGAATGAGGGCGAGTGAGGTGTGCAAGAGAGAGAAGTGTAGTACAGCTTATGCTTGATTTAAGGGGGGGTTTGGGTTGGTTACCTTATTACAGTCATATGAGGGGCTTTATGTGGGAACAGCTCAACCACACCAACCTGCTGTGTATTGCCTACTTGCTACATGTGTTGCTGAACATTTGAGTAGGACTAATTTTTGTATCTCTCATTTCTGTGCAGGAGTTTCTTAGTGCCCCTGGTTCAACTGCACTTGTTTTAGGGGGTAGAAAATAACCGTGACAGTTTTTGGTTAAGTGCTTTAGAAATGTTATTTAGATATGTCATTATATTCATTTTCGATGTCTAGTGCTCACAGCGAGTGCATTGCTGCTGTTGTCTGCTGTGTGAGAAAGCCTCTTTTTTGCAGCACATAACAGTTTATGGGGTATGAGGCAGGAAAGCTGTTACTACCATAGGATCATACATGTCCCATTCTGGACTGTATGTAGTTTCTTTGACTTCTCTGACTCCTTTTGGATCATCCTTCGGGTAATCTTTTACTTTGTTCTCAGAAGGGAGAGCAGATGATCCTGTTCCTTCCCTGCCCCACTCCAGCTTCCGTTGCATGCAGCAGTTTTAGCAGACGATTTAAAAAAGAGGTGATGCTGGCTGCCTGTGTCCGGCACAGGAAGAGGCAGAGGAATCAGGCTCCCTGCCATCAACCTCTAACTTCAGCAGGCGGGATGTGGGAAAAAGCAAAGCCCAACCCCAGCCAAATAAAGCTGGCCTGCAAAAGACCTTCATTCCTGAGGAATTTTTGAATTAAATACTGGCTACAGCCAGCCAGATTCCACTGAAAATGACTATGTCAACTGGTTTTAAATAACAGTCTTTCATGTATATGTTTTTTATGTTGCTTCTCATTGTCTGTTGATTTCCCTGTAGACACTGGGAAATTAAATCTTTTGCTCAACACATTTTTGTTCCTGCTTACTTGGCAAACATGGGGTTTTGTGTCTGACTGGAAGCAAGATGGCTGGCTATGCATCGCTGCCGCCCGCTCCCGAATGGCTGGCAGGAGGAGATGACTGCTGCCTTCCTGCAGCCGGCAGAATTGGTGCCTCCTTCGGGTTTTCTGGATGCCTACGACTCATTGCTGTAGCAGCCCCTGTTACTCTTCCTGTTATTTTAGTATTGCTGTGGGAGTCCCGCTGTACTCCTTATGGAACAAGCCAGCCCTGACTGCACTGGGTTTCCTTTGTAAATAGGCAGTTCATTTCTAAACCTTCTTCTAAGCGTGCCAGCTCCAGTGTGCAACAGTAACCACAGATTGCAGAAGTATTTTTGTAGCTTACCTATCTCCAGCTTTGGACCAGGAAATGAGAATTAGTCCCTCCTGAGGACACAGTGCCCTTATTACACTGTATTAGAAGAAGTCAGATTTCTTTGAGAAAAAAATGGAACAACTAAAGCCACCTGAATCCCTCTGTCTGGAAGAAAGTCTGGCAGAGACTCGGAAAAGGCAGCTAGAGTATTCCTTGAAATTACTGAAAGCAAATGGTAATGAGGAGCAGCTGGAAAGAATGAAATCTTCCACATGGCTGTATGTGCTATCCATATTTGCCCAGATTGTATGGCTATCGCCCAAAAATAAAGCCAGATCCCTTACAAGCACCTTTGTATTCCATACCATTGCTACAATATGGATTTATTTTTAATGGCACCCAGCAGTGCCACAAGAAAGCACACAAGGCTGCCTTCGTACAGGGCGAGTCTGCTGCTGTTGATGTTACTGCAGCACCCGAGAGCTGGTAGCTCTCCTGCTGCCAGAATAGCCTTCTTCATCTCAGGGTCAGTAGCACATGATTCCATTAATCAAACATTTCTGTGTATTTCTGTAATACTGTAGGTGGTTGTCTCCCATCTGTGTCACTGTTTTGATATGTAACATTAGGTGAGCATAATGTCCCTCTAGCTTTTTGCTGGCAAAGAGAAAATAATCTTTTACAGCCCAGCATGGAAAGACCTTCAGGGCAAATCTGAAGCCTCCCCTTAAACCTTACCAGTACAGCTTCTGGATTGGCCTGGGTCTCCTTTGCCTGGAGAAAGCACCTCAGTCATGATCTGTCATTTTGTCTGCTGATTCATTTCAGCTTCTTGGGTTAAAGTGAGCAGGTAAGTAGGAAGAGCAAGGGATGGTTGACTGCATGATAACCTCTAGTGTAATAACCTGGCAGAAGTGGGCTTTTCTAATGGTTTCTAACCTCTGAATATTTCTTTCTTTCTTTCTTTCTTTCTTTCTTTTGTTTTCCAAAACTGCCTGATACCTATAAAGTCATCCATAGCTACCATATCACACTTGGAGAGAGACAAATCTAGGAATGTCATTTGTTTGTCTCACTGTGCCAAGTATTTGTAAATACATAGGAAGGAAAACAACACACACGGGGTTCACTATCTTTAAATCATTAAAGTTGGCACCTAATTCATGGGGTCACCACAGCAAAAGGTGAGCTGAGAAACAGTTTCAAGGAAAACAGGTTCATGGTATTCTCATCATAGCAAGAAAGAAGCATATTGATACTTGTTAGAAGGACACAAAGCAGGAAGTGAAAGATGTTCAGAGGAGTGAATGGGCAGTACAATAAACCCAAACCTTTCTCATGGGGTGAGAGGGTAAGTGGACTTGCAAGTCCAGCTGTTTCTGCCAGGAATTACATACATATCTTATATTCAGTTATGGCTTTGAGTACATACTCTGGACTCTGGGTAGGAGCAGGGAAACGGTGGTTATCATCGTTAGGTTGGTTTTGCTTCACACTGTAGTAGGAGTGGCATTAGCTGGTCATCTTTGGAGTTTGTCCTTTCTTCTTAACATCCTGACCTGTAGGAAAGAGGCAGACAGCAGCTATTGAGTGTAGAGGAATTGGCACCAAGGGACAACAAGGTATGGTGGCTCCCTGGGGATGGGGTGCAGGGAGCTGCAGGGAACCCTCTGAGGCAGCAGGGCAGGACCTGCCAGCCCAGGCTTATCCACCACCCCAGCCAGGGGCACTGGGGCAGCCTCAGCCCTGGGCACTGGGCACTTCCCTGGGAATGCAGACAAGCCAAGGCTGGGCTCCCCCATAGGGAGTTGGAGACCAGCATCTTGTGGTGTCATTGATGCAGAGGGACTGATGGCCCTGGGAGACTGAAATGGGGTCCTGGGCCATGGGCAGGGTGGGGGAACTACGTTTACATCTTTTATGCACCAGTTTTGTGCGACTTCATTGTCAATCCAGAAGGAATTTGACCACTTACAAGTGATTTCCATCTGCAAATAAAATGTGCTCCCTGGACTCTTCCAGTAGAGAGTGCCTGTGTAGCACCAAGCAGTATTATACAGAGGTGCTCAAAATTAGATAGGAGAGCTAATTTGGGTTAGAAAAGAAATTAAGCCATCTTAGGTACATACATTTAAAAGAGAGGGTCAGGAGCACAGTGAGAGAGCTACGTTAATGTGACTGCATTGCTCTGGGTACTGGAGTTGACTTGGACATCTTGTAACAGCACTCTGGGGTGGACACCTCTTAGAGGCTTCATTTTACACGTTTGGCTGCGTACATCCCTCAGGTACTTTAAATGCATCTGATGCAGAAGAAATATTTCCTACTGAGTCACCCATTTCAGTTCTACAGTGCCACAGTTCCATGCCTATGGGGACATACACACACACTGACACAGACTCTTGAGCAGCAGCACCCCAATGAATCAATCCTACAAAACCAGCCAGAAATTCTGCGTATGACATTTGCAGAGCTGCCAGAGATGTAGCTCTATATTCAGCCCAGGCGGTGCACGTATCTATGAGGTTTCCACAGTCTCCTGCCCAGGGTGCCATGTGTGTGAAATTGTTCAGCCTCCTGTTTTGACTGGAGGATGCCTAGCCAGTTGCAAACTAAGAATAGGCAAAATGTAACTGTCAGCATTAAAATATATCTATACACATAAAAAAAATTAACTGGTAGTAAAAGAATGTAAAAAATGGAGCATGTCAGTAAAATATTTTGGCATTTCATTGGTATAAATACCCGGACTCCCTAAGCACTTTCAATGCATAATCTAGATTTACTGCCGTTTCAAGATGGCTGAAGTGGTAGATTCTTTAAAGCCTGACATGGCTGACCATAAGCATGAATTGTACAAATCCAGAGTTACAACTTTACGGCCTGTGTGAACACTTTTAACTGTGTGCTTTAGAGATTTATTGAGGTTCTTGATGTTTGAAGTGCTTTTGTGAAGAAAATTAGAATGTCAGCTAAAAATGTGAAAATGACCAATAAATTCTCTTTGGTTTTGTGAGGTTGAAGGAAAAAATCTGTTGGGTTGCATCTCAAATAAAAGCCCCCTCAAAGGAAAATCAGTTTTTTCTCTGATCTTCTCTCCTGTTTTTAAAGTCGATTCAACTAGATGAAGGTTACCAGGCCAAGAACTTTAGACCTGGAGGATGAAAAATGTCTAAGCTTCACACAGCAAGGAAAATACAAGTAGTGACGAGACAAGCTTCCCCTGTGTGCTGTTCCCCAGCCAACGTGTTGGTGCTTTCATTCTTGCAGTTCTCAGCTTCCTAGACTACTGAGTAAAGTTAGCTAGTAATTGGATGGAAACCCTGTACCTCATTTCAAGAAAGCGTGTAAGAGCCATCACCTTTCAGCATCAAGACCTGAACTGGTGATTTAAACAGAAGCCACATCTACATCCTTCTAGTGCAAGGAACCATATTTCAGACTTGACTCAGCTCATCACCTCCCACCTTCATTGCCTCAGATTCCCACTGAGACTGACTGCAGAATGATGAAAATAGCAAGACAAGGCATTTCATGTTACATTTCTAATCTGTAAGGAAAAGCAAAGAATAAGAAATGTCAGGAGTAAAGCCAGCTTTAAGAGATACCCTCTTCCCAGACAAGAGAGATGTGGAAGCACAACAATCTTTATTTTAATGCCTTTCTGAATAAAAGCTCTGAATCTTTTGATGCATGGGGCCACCGTTAATGTGATCAAATCATACTTAGTCTGTTTGTGGATTTCTAAAGCACCTATCACCACCACAGCTACGTGACAGATTACAAGAATTAGAAGAGACATTGCTGCAGCTCCATTTATACCATATTCTCTATCCCCCCTAAGGCATTTTAAGATGGATTCTCTGGTCTCTGCTATATTTGCTTTGCACTGATTATGGAGCATAGAGAGAACTCAAACAGGCAGGAGATTCCCACAGGAAAATTCCTTCAATGCAAGTGAGGTCTGTGCCAGTTGTAGAGCAGTCTCTTCTCTGCTGGCTGTCCCTCTACTCTCAGCAGGAACAGGATGAAACAAAGTGCTATATTACAACAGATCTTTCTCTGGTATACGGGCCATTATCTTGTTTGTGCTGGTGGTGTAAACTGGAGTATGTGATTTATTGTTACAGCTTCCAGTCGGATAAGGCAGCTAAGATTTGGACATCTGCCTCTCCAGCATGCCTTAGTCAAGGGTCACAGTCTCCTGTTTTGCAGGATCGCCACAGGGAAAGACACCCACTGTCTGTTTGGCATATGACTTCATAAAGAATGATTACTGCATGCAGGGGCACGACGTATTGGTCTCAGCCTGAGGTCAGGCTGAGCTGTTACCCCACTGGAGAACACAACAAGATGTTCTTGTAGCTGAAGGTTTTCTGGTTCATGAGATCTTTCTGCTTCTGAGGATGGCAAAACAGAACTTTGGGCTTCCAATTTAACCTGCTCATAGGAAAACCGATCCTTATTTCTTTTCTTCTTTTCTCTTGCCTATGGTTTCACACAAACTGATCACAGACACTTTTTACTGACTGTTGTTGGTAATCTCCTCCTGCCCCCACAAACCTCTCTAAACCAAGCCAGCCAGCCTTGTCACTGGGGAGCACTCAGTTTCAGGTTCCAGTTTTACCTGGACTGATAATCTGCCTGCTATACAGTGAAGGTGCAGTTTAAAGTTTTCAGGTTTTATTAGTCTTCCAGTTTTCCTGCACCTTGCTCTTACAGGGCCCTGCAGCTCCTTAGCCAAAATTCATCTTCTATTTTTAACTGCAGCCAAGAGAACCTCAGGACATTCCTTCTGGGCTTCTCAAGTCCAGCTCCTTGCTTGCACAGCCAGCCATTTCATACAACCAGTTGAGTAAATGTGTCTAACTGCCTCTTGAAACTGGCTTGCTTCCTGGCCTTACTAAACACATTGGTAGGCCTTTACAGAGAGTCAACGCTCTCAACATTAGAAACCTGACAATCCCTAGCCTAAATGAATGCATGGCTAGTTTATACCCATTTGTTCTAGTGCCAGTATTGTCCTTTAAGTAACTCTTTCCTCCTCCCCATGTGCTCACCCCCTGAAGTATTTATTTATAGACTGCAATTATATCCCCCTTTGCTAGGCTAAACAAGCCAGGCTCCTTAGGTAATTAAGCTTTGGTGAATGATGCAAGGCCAAGCATCGTGGATGCCCAAAATCTGCCTCAGTCAGGGCTACATTAACAGATCGTCAGGAGCCAAAAAGGACACACCTAATTTTTACCGGAGCTCATTCTAACTGCTCTCCTACTTAATTGGAAGCTTCTTAGTTCAAGCTCTGATCCTGTCTTTACTAGCCAGTCCTCCATTTTATCTTTAAGGTAAGGCAGATGTGGGCTGTCTTTGATGCATCTATTCCATTGTGCTTAACATATGCAAGTGGCTGGGTAATCCATACTACACTAATCACATCAGGATTTGTTTTTAAAGTAGAATTAAGAAGTGAAAAGTACATGAACCTCAGTTGCTTGCTTGTTGAAAACAGGTTCAGACAGAAATAGGAAATGTGTGAGAAGCAGCAGTCCTGCATCAGCTCTGGGAGATGGGCTGGAGGACTTAACAGGGCTTTTCCATCTCTAGACTGTAGGACTGTTGCAATTCATCATTTCTATAGCACCATAAATTAGATGGCACTTCGCAGGCACAGAGGCAGTTCTTGCTTCCCTGAAGTCTATAGCAGGACTCTCAGGATGGGGTGCCTGGCTGAGACACGCTTTTCCCCAGAAAGGCTTCCACAGTGAATACCATGCCTACAGGACTATGTGACAATACTGACCCATTGTCCCATCTGGAGTGGGAGTAAAAACGCTGGAGAAGGCAGAGGGCTTTTTTCTCAACTCCCCTGTATCACAGCTGGACTTCTCGTCTCTCCACGGCCTGTTTTAGCATTACCCGGATGGAGAATAGGCTTCTTGGGGCTTTGATTCAGTCTGGCTGTCCTCCAGCAATATCCACAGAACTCCCTCCACTCCCATATGCTCTCCATTAACATCCTCCTGTCTGCTGAATAAGGAAAGAATAACTCTCCCAGCCCCAGCCAGAGCCCCTGAGCCAGGGGAGTTCATCAGTCAGACTGGTTTCTCCTGAACCCAGAGCAGGCCTCGTTAATGGGCCAGGAGGGGATTTTATTTTGCCTTTCAGCTAGTGGCTGCTCTGAGCCAGGAGCAGAGTCAAGTTACTGTGTCCGGGAATCTCAGCTATTCCAAGAGTAGGAGCAAGTGAGCTGCTGACTCAGGAGGTTTCCTAGTATTTTCAAGCAGGGCTCAGTCCTGTCAGAGCGAACTGAACTGTTGGTCTTGCTTTCTTCTAGCCCCAGGACAGGGATTAACAAAAGTCACAGCCGACTGGAACAGGCTGGGGAATGGAACTGGAGCAGGGCTCTGCATCACACTCTTTCCTGGCACAGAAACAGCTCCTTGCAGAGACTCATTAGTTCTTTACCCTTTTATACTCCTCTCCTTGGAGAGCTGTTTAGCGTAGTACAGACATCTACCAGCTATGAGGCAGCTCAGTTTTATTTCTACCATTTTCTAAAAGAGAAGACAAAATCAGAGAGAGAAACAGACTTACGAGACAAAATGCTTCATTGGAAATCAGCGTCAAAGGGAGACTGATGTTCAGGAATCCCTTCCTCCCTGCATCCTGCTGTCACCCAGAGACTACCTTGCTTCTGTTCTGTGCAGAGATGCCGGAGGATCCCTCCTGTGTAGCTAAACCTTCCTTTGGGCTTTCCAGAGCCTGGAGCAGTCCCAGCCTGTGTATGGGACAAGTGGTTAGAAATCATGCTGAGTTCAGGATTCTTCTCCTCATTCCAAGTCTGCCTTTATGCTCTTATCTCTTCAAAAGGAACTGATTTCTAGAGGTTAGCAGAGACGATGAGTCTACTAAAGCAGTCCCATGCACTCACCCCTTGTGAAGCAGCACATACTCCTTTGCACAGAGTGAAGTCATTGGAGAGCATATGTTTGCACATTTGCGCCCCTCCATCTCCCAGCACCACTCTGACTCCAGCCAGCCTGTTACGATGTGTCTCCTCTCAGCCCCTGCAAAGTTCTGTCAGCAGGGAGAGCCTCAGCTCTCTTCCCAGTTGTGTTAGTCTTGTCTTCTTCGCTGCCTCTCCCCATGAGCAGTTTTCTCTTGCTGTTCTGTTCCCTTCCTCAAACTCCCTTCAGCAATGAATAACCAGCCTATCATGTAAAGAGCAATGGGTTACAAGCTGGAATTTATAAGACAGGTTTCTATCTGCCTGAAGCTATTGGCATATCTACCCCAACCACATCCCCTAAGACTAGAATCTGATACAGGGGCAAAGACAGGTAAGAGCTTCTCTTACTTTCCTTCAGTCTTGAAGATAGGAAGGTTCCCAGTTTGAACAGCTAAAGACCTCTTGGCTTGTGGCCCAAATGCCACCCGTCTCTGCAGTATGGACAGATAAGTAGGATGGTAGCCTCTTGTAGCTAGTATCTCAGAGATTTCCCTCTGCAAGGAGAATTTTCAGCTGCCTTTGAAGGACTTAATATCCCTTTATAGGTGCCCAACATTACAACAGTGACAAGCTACAGGCTAAAGCTCTGGCCCACTTACCTTTGGCATGCTGCTTGCTTTAGATCATGAGCTCTGTAGAAGTCTACAGATGGTGCCTAGGAGCTGTGATGGGTAAGGGAAGGAGCCAGGGAGGAAAAGCATACTCCAGGGCATCTTGTTTTCTGGAAAACTGGCAAGTGCTGATTTTTCTCCATCGCTTCTTAACACACCATTTGGATTATGATGGAAGGTCCCATCTGCAGAGTTTATCCATTGAACAATGACCCCAAGAAGTCTAGGTGTCTTCCTCCAAAAATCTTTGAATCAGAGGGTTCCGCACTGTTTTGTTTCAGCTAACCAGAGCATGAATTAAGTATGTGGGACTGGAACAGAGTAAAAACAAAAATGTAGAGAGCAGTGCATGTAGGAATAGATTTCATTTGGCCTGCTCAGTACCTGTGAGACAGGGATCCCTATAAAAAAGGCAGGATAAACCTGCTGTGATAAATAGGACCAGGTGAAATAACTTATTACTCAGCCTGTCATCTAGTTCAGTGAGTCACATGTAATATCTCTAGAAAGTTGGTAACATCCCAGAAGTTACTAACTTAATACATATTTAACTGAGGTCTTGTCTCATATTTAATAGCAACTCCAACCAGGCTTGCATGACAATCTAGAGAAGGGTGAGGAATGCCAATATGGGCCTGAATAGAGCACTAATAACCCTTTAGGATCTAAGTTGCCTAAGAAAAAATCAGCAGAGCATGATTTGTTCTTTGTAGCTAAGGCTTATTTGCAGAAAGTAGTAGAAATGGGATAAACAAGACACCATGTTACAGTTGTATTGGCTGAAAAGCATGAATTCAGGCTGAGGGCAAAGGACGGACACAGAGAGATAGCTGGGGCTACCCTGAGCAGGATGGCTCCCACCTGAGGGCAACATTCAGAAGATGCTGTAAGCTCCAAATGTCCGGCTTCAGAGACAAAGACTGTCTTGAGGGTGTCTGGCTAAGCACAGCTAAGCTATCAGGATGCTTTATCTCCTTGGAGGGAGGGAGCCCAAATGCTGCAGTATTACAGGCAGCCAGAATAGCATGTGCTGTGTGATATGAAATATTTAAGCACACATGGGCTTTGTGGTGTTTCCTGCCAATCTGAAAAGTATCAGCATGGTGACTTGTAGTGCCAGGAGCTGGGTTAAGGAGAGGAGTTCCCTGGTGGGCTTAACCTAACTGCAGGCCTGCACAGGGCACAAGGCTGAACCACATGACTCGCTATGGGGAAACCCGAAATGTCACACTGTCTCTTCCAAATGTATCCGCTCCATTTCTGTCTTCCAGAGGGTCCTGCTCCTGCTCCTCCTCTAGCAACACCCCCAAGCAAACAGATCTCTGCAAGCTCCCCAACTTGACCTGGCTGTGCTGAGCAATGGCTGTGACGGGAGAAGTATAGCATGTAAGGGATATATACCCTGTGCCCGTGGACTGCCCTTCCCTCTAGATGACTTCTCCCTCATGCACAGAGGTGACTCTGATGGGGCAGTCATCCAACTGCTTCAGGTGATATACATGTGCCCACTTGACTCTCTCCTGGAAAACCACACGCCTTTGTTAAGGGTTGCTCACACCCATCCATATACGTACAGATGTAAACAGCATGATACCACATTAACACAGTTTAGACCTATGATAATGGCAATGAAATATGAAAGCTTCTCTCCTCATCCTTGTTTTTCTGGTTTGAAAGAGCAGGGTGTGAAGCCCTGAGTGCATGGAAGAGGGATTGGTGCTGGTCCAGACAACTTAGCAGTCCTGCTGCAGCACTGGCAAGGCAGCTGCACTGCAACTGCTTGTATGCAACCCAAGAGCTTTGTGTCACTCCTGACCTGCGGTGGCATTTAGTGTCGCTCGTAATTGTTACTTCCTTACACACAGCAAACAAAAATTCCTGCTGCACCAGCACAGTCACCTGCTGTGATTTACCCAGGGGGAAAGGAGTGAGCGGTAATGGCCTGGCTGATGCAAGCAGGATCCATGCTGCTGCGTGCTTTTTGGGGAGCTCAGGGACATTCAGAATCTTTCAGAGTGCACATTAGCCAGTTTTCCTCTCCCATGTGAGTGCATCCCACACTAAACATGGGAACTGTCTACCTGACAGCCTTGTGGAAGGAGGTAAATTGGGAGCACTTGTAGGTGTGGGACTTCAAGTGTACAGGATAAGTGTCTGTTCTCCTCCAGGCCAGCTGGAAGGGTGTCTGGAAGGGGCTGGGAGTGGGGGGCAGGAACTGCCCTCTGCCCAGGGTCTGTAATAGCACAAACCAGCACCCCGAGCTTTCTGCAAATGGCTTCCTCTGCACTGAACACCAAGAGCTTGTGAAACGAAAGGAGGTGAATACCGTTTGGAGAAGAGGAAGATTTTTTTGCCTTGTTGCAGGCAGGACCAGCTGTGTTCCAAACCCGTGACTGCAGCAGCCATGACCCCTCTGAAGGGAAATCTGAGCCCGCAAGCAGTTGTGCTGGGGAGGGCTGCGCTCTCACGTTTCTCTGTTTTGTTTTGGAGCCTCTGATAAGTAGTGGGCTCGCTTTTTCCTTCTTCTCTTTCTTTCTTGTGTTTTTTTTTTTTTTTTTTTTTTTTTTTTCCCCCCCTTTCTTCTGAACGTATTTCCACAGCCTCAAGGAAGGAATTAAAAAAAAAAAAAAAAAAGGGTTCTGGAATGGGAACAAGTATGTTTCAAATTACAGAAAGGATGTGAAAGGTTCAAGAATTCGAGCCCTGGCTCCGCCTGTGTCTGTCTCCACCCCCCACCCCCTCCAGAGAGCAGCTCGCATTGTGGCTTTTCCACTGCGCCGCACGATACCGTGGCACCGGGCCCGGGGCGAGCGGGTGCCCTCCGCAGCCGTGAGGGGCCGGGCTGGGTCCTCGGGGGTCTCCACCAGCCTCTTCCCAGCGCTCACACCCTTCTTAGTTTTGTGCTTGGTGTTTTTGCCTCCCGGGGTGTGTGTGTGTGTGTGTGTCTCTGTGTGTGTGCTTGTGCGGTTTTTCCTTCCACTGGCGAAGCTCCATCCCAGGAACGTGGGGAGGAGCCACTTGTGAGAGCGGAGCGCCCCCTGCTCGGTGGGAAGGGGGGAAGAGCAAGCAAAGGTGCAGCTCTAGGGTGGAGAAGAAGGAAGTTTCTTGCAGCTGCTGCTAAGGCGTAGGTCCTCCTTAGACACTTGCACGCTGAGGTAAGCCAGTGAGCGGTGACTCGACGGGAGGCTGGTAGCCGCGCTCTGAGTTGCACAACAGCGTTAAGGCTGTTGTGCAGCTGATTCTGACTGCCCTGCTTGGGCTCCTCAGCACATGTACCCACTGTCACTGGCTCCCATACCAGCTCCACAAAGATGTAGGGAGAAACCACTGGCTAAGAGGACTTATGAAATGGCTGGGAAGATTATGGCTGGATCTGGTCTCAGTCCGTTATGGAGGACCATATCCTAGACACCTGCTCCATCATATGACCACCTTATCCTATGACCCCAGATGCAAACATAGACCATCAGGGAATGCACATACTCAGTTTCCTGGAAGGAGGATCCTGTGAATAAAGTTATAAGGCTGGACATTATTTCCTGGTCTTCCTGTAACATGATCAGATACCCACTTCCCATGAGCCTGTGAGAGCTAGCATATTCATCCTTTGAGAGATGCACAGCTAATAGCATGTCAGTAGAGGAACCAAGGTCCTCATGAAGTGTCTGGAACAGAGAAGGGTACCCAAGCAATCTGTCCAGCCTATGGTGTATGTCTGGCTGCCATCTCAGCAGCCTGCAAGAAAGATGATGGCAAGGAATGAACTCTGTGTTGATTGCATTCTTCTAGCCAAATTCAGAATGCAATTCTTTGACTGAGCTTTCTGGATTAAGAAACTATGAAATAGCTTCAGTATTGTGGATAGATAAAGAGTCACCCACATAAGAAGAAAGGAACTATAAGATGAATGTTCAAGAACTGAGATGTCCATTATGATCTTGACCTTTTCAGTGTCTTGTTAAAGCCATCAGCATCAGTCAGTTGACCCAAATCTGCTGACTTATGCTAAAAAAGTTAAATTTTGTCCTTGCAAACTTTCACTCAGCCATCTCTTTAGATTTTGTAACATTGCTGTGGCAGATCCAGGTGAGGTTTTACTCAGTGAATGAATGGACAGGGGACTTAAGCATCTCAGTTGCACTGACCAGTACATTGTGCTTGGCATTCTCCCAGTCCCATGATGCTGGGTTTCATGCATAGCTGCAGGGTGTCCCTTTGCATAAGGTGTATGTCCACTGATATACACTGAACGCCTTTTGATACACTCATTATATATGGATGGGAAGCCACTAGAACAAAGAACTATTGATGTAAGTTTGAAAGATGAAGATTAGTATCAGTGTACCCACTTCGGCAGCCCATGAGATTTCTCCTTTGAAAGTAAAGCCAAAAACCTTTAGGCCAGTTCAGCTAGACAGATCAAAGATCTTCAACATGAACAAGCAGAGATGGTTTGGCATATAATGTTAGTCTTTATACTTACTCTGAGATTTCCAGAGATTCTGACTAATGGTGTCTTTTTTATGTTAGTGGTATGTTGTGCTAAGTGTTGCAGTGGTGCCTAGGAAATCAGTCTGAATTGGGTCTCATTCTGCTGGATGAGATCCACAACAGAAAGATGATTTCCCCTGTAAGAGATTCAAAGGTTCGTCTGAACTAGCTAACACATTAAATACTCTGGTGTGCATGCTGTGCTTGCAAAACATATTACTTAAACAGTGTTATTTTCTTTGTAATATTGAGGAGATCTGACAATGTCACTTGGCTGTGTCACTCTCACAAGCCGTGGAAGATACAGAGATTATGTTTAGCCAGCTTTCTGCACTGTCTAATTTTGTGCTGGCAGGCTGGATTCCTGAGGTATGTTAGATGAGTCTCAGAGCTGCCTTAATTTATGCTGGCCGAACTGTTTCCTTCTGCACCATTTCACAGGTGCAGGATCAACAGAGTAATTCATGTTTCACTCCCTGACCACCCCTTCTCAGTATCTACCACAGTTCATCCCTGAATTCCCAGCGAGGGGACAAATGCTGCCACCAAGCTTAAGAAAGCTTTACTGATCTGTGAGTGGTGCTCAGAGAAACTCTGCAACAATACAAACTGCAGCTACACCCTTCCACCACGCTTCTTGCATGTGAATTTGGAGAGCTCAGATTTTCACTAACACTCCCAGCTTTTTACTAGTGTTTTAGCCACACCAGGCTCCACAGTAGGACAGAAGGCTGCATCTGGTTCCTTCCCAGACACGCAGTCTCTTCATTTCGTGTTTGGCAAAGGAGATAGTTTTTATTCATCAAGCCCTTCTGGAGTTGAAATTTGGGCTCAAACTCTTCGTCTGGAAGAAACCATCCGATCTCCGTGTAGGTTTTTCCCTTTGTATGCGGGTACAATCTGGCTCTCGTGTCATTGGTGAGTCTGGGGTTTCAGTGGACACTCAAATAAATAAAACCCCCATGTGCCACAGGCCAGTACCTGTCTCTATTTGATTATGTTGTTTTCTCTCAGAACGTTTTTGATGGCTGTAGCTAATCTAGAATTTTAAGGGCGAAATTTGGATGAATCAGTTTAGTTGGGCAGCTGATTCTGTGCAAACCTAAGCGGAATAGTAATGCATGACTAATACACAACAGCATTCGGCATGAGATAAAGATGCATGTGTAACATATGCAACATAAACCCAATGCACTGTGGGAAGACATGACAAAGATATTTAACAGAGCTACTTCTCCACTCCAAAGTGCACCCTTGCCTGCAGAACACACACAGCACTGCAATGACAGCAAAGCACGACCTTTGTGCTCTGCTGTCAGGTACCCAGGGGCCCTATTCTCCCTTCCATGTTTTCCAGCCTGGAAACAAGTGAGAAACTTCTCATCTCTGATCCAGCTTAACTGACCATAGAGCGTCTGCCTGCTGGTAAGACAGGAGTCTCCTTTTTGAGGAAAATGCATGATGCTGTAAATCTCACTCTGTCAGATAGCACTAGTTGCCAGTCAAGCAAAGAAGAAAAAAAGGCAAACTCCAAAAGCCTCTATTTTTTTGTGTGTGTGTATAAATGTAAAATAATTCGTTATTCCCATCTCCCCGGCCTCAATTCCCAGCCTGCACATGTTGGTATTTCCACTGTATGCCTCTTAAGATGAGAAAGAAGATGTAAAGCGGGATCTATTTGGGCTGATGGGGAGAGAGGGACATTACCGGTGCATGGTGCGCACTTGGTCAACAGGGGGTCGGACCCCGCAGGGGCGGGGCGGGGCGG
The DNA here is from genome assembly GCA_028858755.1 of Ara ararauna. Lineage (NCBI taxonomy): Eukaryota > Metazoa > Chordata > Aves > Psittaciformes > Psittacidae > Ara > Ara ararauna. The sequence continues at coordinate 56,490,970 of CM054380.1, read as the reverse complement.
GGCCGGCGCCCTCTCCCTCCACTACCGGTGCTGGCCTGACACCTAGCGGCCGGCCGTGGCACCGCACGGTGGCTGAAGCAGCGCCGGAGTGGGTATGTCACTCCTAGGAGTGAGCGAGCTCGAATTGCAAGGTGATGGGCATGGGGCCTTGGTGTTAGGCAGAAAGGTCTTGCAGGTTTAGTATGCGCTTCTATGAAAGCATACCTTAGGAACAGTCAAATAACGCTAAAATTCCTAAGATTACATGTAAGGATTAAGAAAGGAACAGAAACCCCCACAGCAAAAAGCCCCTGCATGTGCAAAGTACCCAACAGCTCAAACGCTCTCTGCTGCTCTGATTCTCCATCTCAAACCCCACATATTCCGTGGGTGAAGGGGCACTGACCACAGTCGCAAGTAAAGTCTGGAAGAGGCACGAGCATTGGAGGATGCAGACCTGCTGGCTTAATGAGTTGAAGCCCACTAACATGACTACTGAGCAGTCATACCAATGCCATCATATCAACAGCCATGTTGACTTTTGATGAGGCACTGGAGTCACCTGAACTCTAATTCAAAGATTTCTTTTTTTCCATGTGGGAATTCTGCTGGGAGAGACAGACTTACCATATGGTAACTCCCACCTTCTTTTCCTTTCCACTGATGGCTGGCCTTCCCAAAGTGGCCAACATTTTCGAGTTCCCAGAGGTTCTTGGTATAGAGTCTATGTCGGCAGTTGCTCACACGGCAAAATGTACTACCTGTGGATCTGCTTGTCCATATTTGCATTTTCTAAATTCTGTTTATTTATAACTATGAATTCATGCAAAGCTTTCATTCCTTCTTAGGAGTTGTTGAAATAGAAATCTTTATTTTTAATGCTGTTTTTTAAAAAGCAGTTCAGTATCTGAGCTATTTAAAATCTTTTATGGCTTCCATCCTTCTAGCATATTTTTTCCAATGGAGATATTAAATAAAATTCCTCTCACCCATAATTTTTCAAGCAACATGAGCTATTGTTTCCCATTAATCAATTAATTTTTTCTCCTCTTGCAAAGATCCCTGTATCAGAACTGCTGAGTCTGGTAGGGGATGTCCACAGGGCACTTGCTTCAGTCTTTGTCTATGTGCTCTCCCTCAGAAGGGGATAACAACAATACATGAGTGTCTTAGTTTCCCAGTTCCCACTTTTTGTTTCCATCTTTGCCAGCAGATTCAGCATTGTCAGCATACAGAGCAAGACAGATTTGGCAACCAGGTCCAAAGGACCAATCTTTCCTTAGCCAAAAGGACCAGACTGAATAGGCACTTGCTGTGTATTAGAACATCAACTTTATTTCTACATGTAATAACTTGGACTATCAGAATTCCTCAGTGATAGGCATCCCCAAGCACAGGGTGACTCTGAGCTTTCTTCCAGTGTTTCTCATACAATTTTTTATTGCCTGACCTGCCTCTTGGCTACACCTTTACAGCTTTCTTCTATTCCCCTTCCACAGGCTTCTGCGCTTTGAAGTGACTGATTGAAAAGGAGGTGAACGAGTGTTAGTCTAGTAAAGTTAACCTTCCCTGGCAGGTATCTTAAGTTGCTGAGGGGCCCTTGAGGGAACCGCCTGAGTGGGAACAGTAAGGACAGCAAAGGTCACAACTCTTTTGACTTTCGTCTACAAGGTGAGTTTTACCACTACCACATGTTACAGTCCGAAAATGCATTATGAAGCTAGATATGGAGTAGGTATCTCTATGTTTTTCCTCACATATCAACTCAGCGCATAAATGGCACCAAATGAAGTCTTTGCTGGCCATTTAGTTTCAACAGTTCATAATCTGCTTACTACTTAACCACAGTTCTGTAATTTGTGCCTAAGTACTTGGGAACTCCATGTAACTTCTGATTCAAGATTAACCAGGCGAAGGCCCATCTAGCATTTGAGCATGGATGCTTTTAGTATGGCACCAGTATATGTGAAGGAATAAAGATTGGACCTAACAAAGTAACTTGCTTCTTTTTGAAAACATTAGGAGGCTAAGAGGGGAAGAGATTTACAAAACTGACGTGTTGCTTCTAGCGTTAAAACTAGACTACAGCATACATATAAACCCATCAGTATGTGCTGAGGGTTGGGAATATTTGGGCACGATGAATAGGGCCTTCAGCTGATGAGTCACATGTCAGAACTGACTGAAAATCCAGGGGGAATTTCGGTCCAATGACAAGCAATTTAGCCTGCAGCAACTGAGAACCTCCAAGGAGTTTGCTGCTGACTGCTAAGGCTCTCAGAACTTGGACATGATTGCTACAGGCACTAAAGAAGAGGCACTTTCAAGAGAATGAAAAGTTCTGTAGTTTGAAGGTGGGTTTCCAGGGAAAACTAGGTCTCCTAAGAAGAAGGATCAGAGAGAAGTTAAAACCCCAGAAGTCCCTGATGATGGAGGAAAAAGTCTGAAGGCACATGTGCTGTCTTTGCAAATCTTAACCCTGGCTTCCGGGGAGGACAGTGTTGAGCTGATGCTTTCCTCCAAGAGTTACCAGAATGAATGAAAATGACATTCAGCTCTGAGATCGCTGCACTCTCACAGGAAGTTTATCAAACAGAGTAAGACTGACTTCTAGTTTGGCTCAACAGAGCTTCTAAGCTCACAAGGTATTTTTTCATCTACCTTCTACTGGCACAAAACTTACATCCCTTCCCTCCTAATGTGAATAAGGTTGTGTTTATTTGGTGCTAAGCCAAACTAAAAGAAGAAAGACAAGTAGGACAGTAAGTGGAGTCACTCACTCACCTGTAGTCCACAACTCCTGTCTGATTCCGGTCTAGTTTGTGCACTAGTTCCCCAATTTGGATGCGATCCGTTGGGATGCTTGGATGCTAAGAGGAGAAATGTCAGCAAACCTGGGTATTTCTAAGCAGAAAAATCCTCCATATCAGGATGGGGCCTGGCCATCTTTTAATAGTGATTGGATGGCTTGGTGCATGGAGGAAGGAATGGAAAAATTTGAGAGTGGTTGTGGGGAGGCAGTTTCACTCTTTTAGGATTAAAATTGGATTTTTTTTGTTCTCTGTTTTTTGTAAAAGAGCATCATGGCTGACTGACCATTGCTACTGATCTCAAGCACATTGGTGGTTTTAACAGGAACAGAACTGTCTCCTCAGTGCATAGAGTCAAGGGTTTAGGTGCTTCTTTTCCACTTTCCCATAGCAGTAAGACTAAGTATCTATCAAGACCCTGTATGTCATATAAAAACAGTGGACCTCTGTGATATTCTAAAGTTGATCCATTATCACTGATGCCATCTGCAGTATTTATTTGGTGTCATAGCATTTCTGTTGGTCTCATTCAGGACTCAACTTTTGTGGTGGTTGAATTCAGCCTTTTAGCCTGAGCAATGTCAGCAGCAAGGCTGCAGCAGAGAGGTGTCCCTAGAGTCATGCTGTGCCACAGGAGCATTCTGTCAGTACTTTGAGAGGCATACCTGCATCATGGCTCTCCTGAAGGCAGCCACAGGGATCTTCATGTTTCCTTCCTCATCAATCTTCCTAAAAATGTCCCAGAGTCGTAGGTTGTGTTCTTTCAAGTGGTTCTAAGGGAAGCAAGAATAAAACATGAGCATAACCACGAAACAGCTGCCAATACCTGCTTCCACTCTCCCCTTATTCTTCCGTCTGTCATCTTGTCTTTACTCCTCCTGCCACTGAGATATATGAGTCCTTCACTCCTTGTGCAGCTGTTCTATTGTCAGAACAAAATCCTTTTGTTCAGGTTAATCCTATTCTTCCGAGTTATACCTCTCAGTTATACCTATAGACTCAGTAGTAAACCTGTTCTGATAATTGCCTATGGTTATTAGGTCCTCATCCCAGCAGACACTGCTTGGCCTGGCCGTTTAATCCAGAGCCAGCCCTCTCATCCAGATCTCTGATCACTTTAGTTGCTCTTCTCTGAATTCTTGTCTGTGTGAATGAGGATGCAGCCATAATGGCTGTTAAAAACTGCAGAGCATGCTGGGGTGAGCATCACTAGCTGTGAAGCACAGCAGCACTGTCTGATGTGAGCCAGCAGCCCAAGATTTTACTTAAGCTCGTCCAAATCCATATCTATAGCAAAGTCTCATTCAATTAGCTGAAAATCTGCACAGCTGCTAAGAAATATAATGAAGCTGGTAGTGCAAAAGTGTACTCAACTCAGCAGTGCTCAAGTACTTGTGTTGCCTTCTGTCAAGGAGGACAGCACCATCTTCTGCTGTCCATAGAAATTACAGACTTTGGAAAGCTAAGCAATTTCTGTTTAGGACACTATTTGCTTGTAATGCCATTTCCTACTTACATGAAGCACATTAATTTTTATGCTAAAGCACAACCGTCAGTGCAGAGTTCTAGGAGAGCCAGCTATTGTGGTGAGCTTGTGATGAAGGCGGACATTTATTTGGATCAGATTTGGATCAATCAGGTTTTTTTTACAGAGCAAGGAAACATCTATTCAGATTCTTTTTTTCCCCAGTGGTATCAGGTCCTAAGGCATTAGCTTCTCCTGAAAATCAAAGGGTTTGCTTAACAGGTTTGTGTGGACTGAGATATGTGGATACTGTGGCAGTCTTTGTGAATACACTTTTTTGAGTGAACTTGGCTGAATTTCCCACTTGGAAGAAAGCTTACCCCTTCCAACCTCCATCCCTCCAAGTGCTTGGAGCATGTGTACTGTGAACAGGGGAGCTATGGACCCACATTCAGTAGCTCACCTGAATCATTTTCATGGGATTTGGATGCTGCTCGGACTTCGTGATGATACAGCCTTCGAGCTCTCCATAGATGACATTTAGTTCAGGACGTATTTGATACATCAAGTCCAGCAATTTGATGAAAGTTTTGTTCACCAACACATTCTGGTACATAGGAGGAAGGAAAGCGCAGTCAGTGTGGACACCCAAAGAACAGCAAAGACTTGTTTGCATTCACAAAATCCATCTAATCTCAACATTAATCATTCTCTCGTAAGGGTGGAGCCTTATCCTATTTCTACTCTTCACTTGCAGGAATCCCATGAAGGCCCAGCCCTAAATTAGAGTTCTTCTTTCTCTTTTCCCATGTCTGAGATAGAAAAGGGTCTACTGATTTATGTAGAAATTAGCTTAATGTTAGGTAGATATTCATCAGGTAAATGTCTACACTAAAGACCTCTTATGTTAGGTGATTCAAGTGATTTGTGTTCATCCCTGGGACAGTTCTAGGTAGATCTCCTCTCTATTTGGTTAAGATGACACCAACCATCCAATGCTTAGAAGGATTAGTACCTCCGGCAATGTAGCTTTATAGCCCAGAGAAGAAAGGCACACCTATCTGGGAAGGGTCTGGGTGTCTCCAGATAAAAAGAACCTTTGGTAAAGCTGTGTTTCATTACTGCTGAAGCTCCCATCAGCAGTACAAGACCTGGAGTTTGTGTTTTCCCAAAGAATTTCAAGCAGGGTAGTGAGAGCTCAGCATTTCAGAGCTTCCACTGTGAGTTTTCTGGTCTAGCACTTACAGAATGGGCAGCCGCACAGTGTCCTGATTTAGGGTTATGGGATATTAGAAAGTAAGCTATCAATGCAAATATTATTGATGTCAGTGTAATTTATTCTTCTAAATTTCAGTTCTGACAAATTTGCCTTTGCCTTCTCTTTTAAAAATATGATTATGATCAGTTCATACCCATTATGACAGGGGAGTTGTTCCTGTATTGTATTAGTTATATACTTAATTGTTGGAAATTTCAAGCGCAGTAAATTCATGAAAGCTTCTGTTTTCTGTCATTGCAGGAGGTTCCCAAGGCATCAAGCACTGTTATTTTTTCCCAAAGTGTATTTACAGAGTCTCCCAATGCATTCTTACAGCTTCTTTTTAGGAGCTAAAGATCCACGGTTCTTAAGATCTGTCTAGAAGCTTATGATCTACTGTGCAGTGAGCTGTTGACTGTTACTACTCAAAGGCAGTCTTGAATGAATCTCGGTCTGGCTGGCTTTACTAGCTTTCATTCAGCACCAACGGCTTTATGCAGAGTGACTCGCTGAAGGAGCCATTCAGACATCCTTGCACTGTGCACACTAGCAGAGTATCCTAGTCCTGGGAACACAGTGTAAGAGAGCCCAAGCTGGCCCTGCTAGCTGCCAGCTCTCTCCAAGGCTTGCCAGCCTGGGCTTGACCCCATGAGAAAGCCAGTGGACTGCCAGTGCGGCCTCAGAAGCAGCACAGCCAAAGCACTGTGGTCTAACAACCCGTGCTGGGGCTGGGTGGCACCAGGGGGGAGCCAGCTTGTGCATTCCAGCATGTTTAACACAGCCAGGCCACAGGCCAGAAAAACAGCCTATGGACAGCTGAAAAGAGACAATTTTCTCTTTTGTACTCTGATGGGGAAGGTGGGCATGTGCTGGCTGTTCTGACCTCTGTAAAATGTTTGTTAGTATCTGCAAGTTGAAACCTACAGAGAGTAGGTTACGTGGCGGACAGTCATGCTTAGAAATGTTGTTAGAAGCAATAAACTGCTGTTAAAAATGTGGCTTTCTATTGTGTTGCCTTTGCTAGTGCTGTCAAACCCATGCAAAGTTTTCTAGATATGATCCTTGTTTCAAATTCCTCTTACAGGCACACTGTAATAATACAGAATTATTCATTCTTTAATAGTCAAAATAAGCATTTAGCACTGGGAAAGGAGCAGAAGAGGCTTCTGTTTGTCTTCACTTAAGTTTCCTATAAAATATTAAAACCTTTACTAATTTCTTAAAGGTTTAAGACAGCATAAGATCTTTGGAGCTGTGTATTTGCAAATACTCTGAATTGAAATGCAAGACTGCCTACATTACAGGTGAAATGAAGTCTGTCAGACAGATTAGGCATTTGCTTAGAAGTATTTGGGATACTGAAATGTCATTGCAAATTTATGCCATTGACCATTTATCTTGTGAAATGCCAGGTAATTTAGACTTCTTGAAGCATATGGTGAAGAGAGCATCTGTTAACCCTAAAAAGCAGAAATTCGTAGTGAGATTTAGTTTGGATTGAAGATTCTTAATGTTAATTAACTCCTTGCCTCAAAATTTCTCCAATTTGCCTCTTTCTAAGTAAATGCATTTCAGTAATTAATTTCTCAGAATTTAGCTAAAATCTGTTACTCTTCATGAATTGTTGATGTTATTAGTAGTAAAACTAGCACAACCACATGTGCTGCAATGAAGGCCTATACCCCCACACAGCCCATTTTATTTTTCCTTTGCAGAATGAGGCCTGCCTCCTTTCAGACTTGGCAAGTAATTCCCTTTGATCTTAATTTATGCAGGAAATACTGTCTGCCCTAGGGGGATGCCTGTTCTTCAGATGATCTCTGTTGAAGGCTCTCGATACTCTGAGGAAAGATCACAGATGAATATTATGGATTGTGCTTTGGTTTCTTTCTTTAATACAGTTACCACAGGACAAAGAAACAACCCATTATGTGAGTCTCCAAAACTGCCCATGAACTTGTTTTTTTAAACTTGTTTCAAGTGTTAACATACTATTCATGTTCCAAGTCCTAAACCCAATCTTTGTGCAAATGCTCTTTCCTTTAGTCACAGTGCTACCAAAGGTGGATGGAGGGTCCTGAAGCCCCCAGTACCTTCTGTAACTGCTCCCATGAGGCACCAATGCACAGATGGGAGGGCCAGGAGTGACCTGATGTGTGCCCAGGTCTCTTCCCAGTGTTGGTCTGCAGTGCAACTCTCATTCTCACTTAGGAGCTCAGAAGCATTTCTGGGTATCCCATTTTAGAAGCAGCACTTGAGGTTACAACAGTACGTCGTGTTCCTTACTTGCTATGGAATAGTATATTAGCTTCTTTGATTTTTTGACTTTTTTTTCTTCCACCCCAGCCTTTTAATGTGATTGGATTTTTTTTGTTTGTTTGTTTTGTTTCAGTTTGGGGTGTTTTTGGTGTTTATTTTTTTTAATGAAATTGCTTTGCTTTCAATGCCTTGAAGCATCAATTTTTTTCTGTTCCTCATACATACTGACAGGGTATCAAATCATGTTAGGCTACCCTGGGGGGGAAACAGCTCAGGGGATGAAAAGAATTCATCCTCCAGTGGGAATTGACTCCTTGTTCTTGTTCTGCTATAGCAAAACAGAAGGGAGTGAAAGCACCTCTTTCCAGAGCTGTACCAAAGCCCTGTAATTTCCACATGGCTCCTTAGAAGGGCTGTCACATATTAGCCCCCTTTTTTTTAATAGTTGTGTCTAAATGAAACAAACAGCAAGTCTCCAAACAGTTTTGGAAGGGGGCAGCTCTGTGATCCACCCAGTTCCTAGAATGTATAGCCTTGAAGGCTTTCCAGCACATAAGCTCTTACAGAAATGTTGATCTCTTCCATCGTGGATTTGGAGGTTTTTTTGATAGATAAGACTAGCGCAGTAGCACCTTCCACGGTCAGGGTATTGCCAGCCATCTGTGGAAGAAGGGACAGAGATCCAGACATATTACTAATGAAGGCTTCTTCCTAGCAGAAGGCATGCTGTAACCTCAAGGATGACCCCTTCTTTGTATTTTTCAGCAGGGCTGTAGCATAACTGTGGTCCCCTTCGATGGGTTTGTCTGTTATCTCACCACCTCATATCTGTCCCACAAAGCTTTGCAGTGCAACTTCCCAGTGGAGTTGCCTTCTCAGCTTCTGTCTCCTTGTGCGAAATTCCACATATCAGGTCTCTTCTGTCACACAGGTGTATGTGATGTTCAGTCATATAAGGGCTGAGGCAGTGGACTGCATTTGAATATGTGCTTTCTAGTAGGGTCCCTCTGGATGAGGGTATGCCCCTCAGGACATTCCCATACCTTGGCTCCTCTTTGCAGCGCAGCAGATCAAAACCCAAGCTGATCAGCTGCCTCTGGCCTATGAAGTCTAGCAATCTGGTGTTATGGGGTTGGCATTGCCATGTGCATCTCTTGGTGTGTGAGCATCACCTCTTACCTGCCTTGGACTTCATGTGCAGCCCCCACTCCCGCTATTTGAAAGAAATCCTTCTTGAGTAACACTAGCTAGCAGAAGATGTCTTTCTTTAAGTCCTTTGCATCATTAGCTCCTAAGACAATCTGTGCAGCTACATAGAGTAATGCCTTGGTGTGAGCTAGTGACCCTGCCTCAAGCCAGGTTAAAAGCAAAGCAGACAAACACATTTATTTACATAATCTAAACCAGCAGTCCCAAAGACTGGTGTGGTTGCAGTGATTTACAAGGACAGGGGTGTCCAAAGACATGCCTACATGAACAGCTTTAAACATGCATACTGCCATTTGCATGCTCTCAAAATGGTGGAGTTAAATCTAGCTGAGAATCATAAGTAAGCTGACTTTTCCAAACTGAATTTCTGGAGAATTATCTTGGATTGAGAAGACACGTTAGCTCTGAACCCTAACCTCCGAAGCCAGCTTGGGTGGTCATTCAGTTTTGCCTTTTGATGATTACTGATACATAGCTTACTAGAAGGCAGTTTTGGCTTTCTTTTTCCAGGACTTGATAGTACTCCTCTGCTTTAGGTAGTAGTGTGGCATTGCTCTGACATAGCAATGACAGTTTATCCCGTGTTTGAATAAATTTTTAGCAAAGAGCACACTGAGAAAGGCACGCTCTTGCCCACCTACAAACTTCAGTGTGAACCTTTGCCTTAGGTTGAAATTCATGTTACATGCACGTATGTACTTTAACAACTACATTTAATTTATATATGCATGATCTGAATGCAGATCAGGTTTTCTGCTAGACATGTTGAATGCCTAGGTTCTCACTTGGCTGATACCGGACATGTCAAACACTTAGGGGTGACAATGGGTGTGGGGTTATGGGGGATTTTTTGAGGAAACAGTGCAGCTTAGTTGCCTGAGAAGAAATTAATGAGATAGTATTTCCTCCTGCTCTGCTCACGTTCAACCCAGAGCAATACTAATTTCCTCCAGTTCTAGCTCAGTCACCTCTGTCTTCTGTCCCTCCTGTCTCAGATCTTTCTACTCCCTCTGCTTATTCCTTGAGCTCTGCCTGAGCTTTATTTTACCTTCAGGATTCTGAGTTTTTCGTTGGCTTCAAGGCCCCTGCAGAGCTTCTTGGCTCCCTCATTGTTGATCTGGTTGTTGCTGATGTCCAGGTGAACCAGCACGTCATTGACTTTGAGAACATCTGCTAGGGCATTTGCTCCCTCGTTGCCAATGCCATTCCAAGAAAGGTTCAGTATTTTCAGTGCACCATTGCCCTTCAAGGAGAGAAGAGGGATCTTAGGTACTGCATACCCATCTTCTGTACCACTCTACCCTTTCTTGCTTGGCTGAGACATCAGCATCCCTCAAGTCACACCCAGACAGCTGCCAGTGGATCCAACATTTCTGCAATGTCACCAGGGTGTCTCCATCCAGTAGGTAAGTCACCAGCCCTACTGACTGGCTTAGTCTTACTCCTGGAGCTGACTGCCATGGTCAGTAGGATGAGCCTTGCTAGAGCTACTGAATCCTGCTCAGACTTAGTGATGTAAGTGCCCAACCAGTGTTTCAACCAGTTCCTGATAGTAATCACTGTGAACGGTATCACAAAACAGGGGCATTCCTACCCTGAGACCTTTTGCCAGTGCTACTGCCCCCTTCCCTCTCAGGTGATTCCAGCTCAGGTCCAGAATCTCCAGTTTTGAGTTGCTGTCTAGAAGAGAGAGAAACTGAGATGTTAGCTTGTGAAGAGTGGTCTGGACACAGCTGCTGAATCACCTAGGGACTAAGAGGAAGTTTTCTGGAAGCTCAGCAACAGCTTTCTGTCCTGGTTTCATCTGGGATAGCATTAATTTTCTGTATAGTGCATCACTGTTGTTTATTGTTTACTTTTTCCCTTTTTCCTTTCTGGTTTTTATACTCTCTCCCCTTGCTATTTCCCTTATTATTATTAGTAGTAGTAGTATGAGTTTTATATTGTACTTTAGTTATTGTACTGTTCTTATCTCAACCCATGGGGTTTACATTCTTTCGATTCTCCTCCCTATCCCATGCTGTGGGGGTGTGAGTGAGCAGCTGTGTGGTGCTGAGTTACCATCTGGGTTTAAACCACAACACCTTCACTGACTGCAGTAGAAGGAACGTACCTACAGAGTCTTTGCTGTCACAGCCCCCAGAGGACAGAGAATGGGCTGTTGATCAGCAGCAGAAAGGGAACACAGGTTTTTTTCTGGCTTAATTGAAGAATAAGTTGTGAAGGAGGAAGATAGAGAGAGGGAGGATTTCTTATATTAATAGACACTATCTGTTTTTCTTACTGAAGAAAAATGCTGGATTCTCCTTGCCATAGCTAAAATATCAAGACTCACTCTGCATATGTTTGATTAGCAGAAGAGAGGACTTCAGCTTCATATGATAGCTATGCTCAGCTGTGTATGTGCCAGTGCAAATTCACATGCATAGCACACCTCACAATGTAAGTTCTACTTAGAGCAGGGTATGTGTGAATTCATTTGTGTCTACTGTGACACTGGAAAGGGTAGGACTTGCCGCCAACACTTGCTTTTTCTTCTCAAAGAGAATTTCTCATCCAGATTTTCCATGGATGGGAGGTTGGATGGAGGCAGATGGTGAGTTTAGCTGACTTAAAAATACTCTTTTGAGAAAAAAACAGAAAAGTAGCAGATTCTGCAGTAATCTCTGCTGTTCCTGCCTCAAGTAAGCTGGAAGGAGAGAAGAGCTTTAACACCTTTAATTTTGGAGTGGCTTTTTTCTGGGTTAGGACAGTCTCAAGTTTTAGTACCGATCTCTGTGTTGCCTGCAGGCTTGTCCAAGGCAGGGGACAGAGTGTCTTGTCCTCACTGCAGTTTTAATTGATCCATCTTTTAAAGACATGGACTGTAATTAGAAAGAAGTACATATCAGGGGAAAAACTGAACCAGGAGAAGGAAATCGTTAATTAAAATGAAGGTTGTCTGTACCCAGATGCTCAAGGAATGAGCTGGATGCTCATAGCACACTCTTGTGGCCATTATGGTAGCAGACGTGTTGGACATACCGAGGGAAGAAGAGCATCAGATGTTCATGCAAATCTTTCCCAGCGCATTAATATCACCTGAGATTACTGAAAGACTGTAACTGTTTTGTTCGCTTTCCCTCTCCAGGGCTACTAGCACACTCTGTATCTCACTTTGCCTGAACAGATGAATTAGGCAGCTTAATTTTATTTCTTGCTAATCTGTTTCTCTTACTGCTTGCTGTGCAATGGCTCAGACCATTAGGGTTTGGGCTATGTAAGAAAAATGGAAAAAACTCCTGAACTTTGTAATCAAAACCTTAAACCAACAACAGTTCTGATCCTATTCGATTTTAGTAAAATGCAGTTTTCTGCTTTATACTCCCCGAGGGGCTTCTTTTCAGCGCCCTTCTCTCAGACACAGACTCCTCTGTTAATAGTTCCTCATCCTGCATTTGTATTCTGATATATCAGTCATAGTTGCTCGTGTCACCTGTGGTGATGAGTGTGAGACTCTGGAGCAGGCAGGAAGTCTTAAATCTGGGCACCCTGTCTTTTGTCCTACCCACATGTCATGGGGCATGTTTGCTGCAGAAAGAAATACATGTTCTCTGTGCTGACACCAGCAAGTGCCCCAGTGCCTGGACTCCAGGAGTAATAAATTACCGAGCATCTGTCCCAGGAGCTGTCCTCCCTTCTCAGAGAACTCATTGTGGCTGAGGTCCAGCTCCTTCACTTGGAAATTGCTCTGCAGAGAGACAAATGTGCAGACAGAGTGAGATCTTCCAGCCAGCTGCAACCAGATGCCACCCCAAGACTTCCACATAAGGATGAAACAGAGGGATATCAGACACACTGAAATCTTCAGTGCATGGGAGATTATCAGCATGGCACTGTGTCCCAAATCAAACCTTTGTCAGGCATATCGCATCACAGTGATTCTCTTCCCAAAGCACCAAAAGCAATGGGACTTTGTGTTGTGCAAACTTTCTTCACACAGCTCGTCTGGCCTGCAACACACCCTGCAATTCTGTTCTGCCCCTGTTTCACTCGCACCATTGGATCCTGATCAAGAGCATTTTCTGATACAAGGTCAAGGCTTTGCTTCAGGGCAGCTTATGGTGGTGGCAAATGATGCAGAGGCTTTCAGACAGGACCTAATCAAGCATCTTATTTCTACTGGAGAATTGCAAAATGAAATGAAGTTGTGTTTCTTACGTTTCTTGAATTATTTTTGCCACCCAGGTGTCGTTTTGTTCTTGTGTTACAGAGTCCTTGAGGGTTTGTTTCTCAGCGGGACTCACACAGCTTTCCTGAGAAAATGTTAACATAGTTTGTCCTGCTCTGTGTCCTCCCAGCTTCTCTCATTTCTGAAGTAAGCATGAGGCACTTAGCGGAATTACGCCAGGAAATCGTGTGGGCACTGCCAAGTGAAATCATGCCAAGTGAGTAGCGGCTTCAAGATGAGGAGAATCTGTTACACAGCCAAGGCTGCAAATGACCTTGGATTTCAGGTAACTCACCATTAATGCCTCAGAAAAGTACAGTGCACTCTCCTCTCCAAAGTTGTTTCCTGGGGAAGAAAAGTATGTTAGCATTGTGCTGATCTATCCCTTGGTGCTGTGCCAGGGTCTGCAGGAAACTGTGCTTTTAAGTGAATCCTCCAGTTAATCATAGCCCATATCTGGCTGTAAGGAGTTGTAATGGGTTGACCTTGGCTGAACGCCAGGTGCCCACGAAGTCCCTCTATCACTCCCCTCCTCAGCAGGATTGGGAGGAGGGGGGAGAAAGTAAGATGGAAAAGAACTCATGGGTCAAGATAAAGGCAGTTTATAAAGCAAAAGCAAAGGCCATGTGTGGAAGCAAAGGAAAACCAAAGATTTATTCTCTACTTCCCATTTAGCAGGTGATGCCCAGCCACTTCCCAGGAAGTAGGGCTTCAGTACGTGTAGTGGTTGTTCCAGAAACAAACATCATAATAACAAATGCCCCCCTTCCTCCTCCATTGTCTTAGCTTTTATCGCTGAGCAGATGTCATATGGTATGGAATATACCGTTAGTCAGCTTGGTTCAGATGTCCTGGATGTGTCCCCTCCCAACATCTGCCCACCCGTGGCCCACAGGGTGAGATGGGTGGAATGTTGGAGAGAGCCTTGATGCTGTGCAAGCACTGCTCAGCAGTAGCCAAAACACTGGTGTGTTACCAACACCCTTCTAGCTACCAGTACAAAGCACAGCACTATGAGGGATGCTATGGGGAAAATTAACTCCATTGTAGCCAGACCCAATACAGAAGTTTGTCACTATTCCACTTCATTACATAGAATAGAATTACCCCAAGCTGTGGGAGACGCTCCAGCAATTACCTAAGTTTCTTGTAAGGGACTAGTTTTCAGAGGTGCTGGAGGTTGAGCAGGCCAAACATTGTATCACATCATTATAAATCTAAACTTCCATTTTTACCCTGGGTTTCCATCAGAGTAATAGCTGAGATATTGATTTTGCCCATAGTCTGACTGATATTTGCAAGATGAGAGACTGGAATTAAAAGATGTTATTTCACTTCCCCTGCCATCACTTTTTGGGTACATATAGCCTACCTGAGAGCAGAATAGTGTGGAGGAGGGACACGTTGTCCAAAAGCAAATTGGCAATGGCTTTAGCTCCTGCTGTGTCTAGGTTGTTATTTGAGATGTTCTGGCAGGGAAGAAGGGAAGATAAGAAGGATGAGTCCAAAGAATGAATGATCTTTACTGTCTTACTGCCCAAGATATCAAGTGAAGAAGACAAGCATATGGGAAATGCCAGCCAGACAGTAATTACCATCTATGTTATAGGTGTGTTTAATCCTGTATCCTTCCTGACAGGAATAAAGCCCTAGAGCCATCAGTTTACACATGCATCTTTGTCTTCAGTGAACCAGGAGGCACGTGGCCAATAATTTTTCTTCCAGTGTAACACATATTCCATGGTCTATCAAAATGCATTTTGTATACCCCTGTTTCAGATCGAAGGAACATTCCTACCAGTTCATATCTGAAAGTTTTTCATTATTCCCTTAATCTATTTAGAAACGTTTCCCATGTCATATTGGAGAATGAAAGTTCCTGACCAAAACATTTTTTCTGTTGGCTAAGCATGAACTAGAAAGACTTAGTTATGGTAATTATTTTCACATCTGCTAATGAAGAGAACAGTTCCAGACTCACCAGGCTGTCATCACATGCATACTTCTGCTTCTCAGAAGCTTGTACTTTTTAAAAGTGGAGCAGCATAAAAATATCATAACATTCAGAATGTGAATGTTTTTTGCATGAGAACAAAGGTTATTTGGTTAAAATTGTAATGGAATTAATCAGTTTTCTTCAGATGATTGAACTGGGTGAGCAATAATTTTGGCCTCAAACTATGTCAGATTGGGTACCAGCTCTTGAAGGGTGGAATTCTTTCGTAGCATCTCTGCTATGCATATGGCTCCTTCTGCCATCATGCAGTTGTCTTCCAACTCTAGATGGGTGACAGTTTCATTGGTCTGGGAAAACATAAAGGTAAACAAAGACACACAAAAAAATGCTGAAAAGTTAAGGAAGGGGATAGTTTTCTTAGTTCAACAGGCCCTGGGCATTTCCTTCAAACCTCAGAAAGCATTGCAGACCCTGGGCAGTGGTGAGGGGATGTGACAGAGATATGGCAGTAGGAATTGGCATACAAAAAAAGATGCTTTCCTGGAGAGGTTTTGAGTGGGTAGGACTTTCCATTGCTTTTTGCCAGCCTGAAGACCCAGGTTCAGATCCAAGCTCCAATTCAGGCATCTTGGGCTTGTCCTTTGGTGAGTGTAGCAGAACCCATAGTGGGGGATACCAGTCCCTACAGCCCTACCTCTGGCCCTGTAGGGGTTAGGAGCACTGGGGACTTGTGTCCCATGGAAAAGCATCAGTTTGCTCTTGGGAGTAACTAACTCAGCAAAAGCCAGCAGTTGCCACACAAGACTTTCCTGTGCAGGGGATTAGAAATATTAGGGATGCTCAGAGCTCCCATGGGGAAGATATGTGACTTTTTCTTCCATGGTGTGTACTCGGTGATGGTTTCCAGGCCTGAGAAAAGCCTAAAATGCCTATTGCTATTGAGAACAGTGGGCTCACTCTTGCTGACTACTCACCATGAGAGCAATAGCAATGGCTTTAGCACCTTTGGGTCCTAGACCATAGTGGTTCAGGTTTATATAAGACTTGGCCATGTTCTGAATAAAGTACGAGACAGGAACCACCTCCGTCAGCTTGCATGCTTCCAAGTACAGCCATGTGCCTGTAGTGCCCACAAAGGCTTTCTGAGGATCTATGGAGAAGAAGTATTTGATGAGTGGTGCATTCTTTTAATGAAATTAAGTAACGTAATTACTTATTAAGCAATTAAGTACTTAACAGAATGAAGTAACACTATGCAGGAACAGTAGGGTTTTACTCTTAAAGGATCATTTTCCCCTGGTTTTCCCAATCCCTTTATCCCAGACCTCCAAGAGTTAATGTATCCTACTTGCTTCTCCACTTGGCATCCAGTGACTTGCTGCAGCTCCTCACCAGTATGCAATGTGACTAAACCTTTCTTGTTGTAATTGAGAATCCTTGTGTCATGGGTTCAGCCTTAAACCACGACACCTTGACATCAAGCAAAACCATTTTTATCTTTTTTTTCCCTAATCTTAACTGAAGCACACCGATGATGTTGCCATCAGAGCCAGGGCAGCTCAAAACGTTTTGGCTTACAACCAGGAGAAAGAATCCTAGCATTCTCATCTTGGCCATTGGTGTTGTTGACACAGCTGCAGTGAGACATATCAGTCCAGCTGGCAGCTGTATTTCCACAAAAACCTGTCATTTGGAATTCCTTCATCAACCCCCATACTTAGAGCTCACATTTCTTCATGTTATATGCATTCAGTGGTCTGACCTCAAGACAAATTCCCCTCTCATCAAAGCCATTTTCCAGTTCAGTCTGAGGCCTCTAACAAAGCAGTCTTTTGTTCTTGCATTCTTACAGGTTTTGATTTTCCTTCCATTTATAACAAGTTAAAAAGTTCTCATCCTAAATTATGGACAAATCTTACTGTTACAAAAATGAGTGCAAGATTTGTTTTACCAAAGGAGTGACTTCATGAAGCAGAAGATAAGAGTCACCGGGAAAGTCTGGGCCAGCTGTGGCAAACCTATGATACACAGACCACAATTGCTATGCAGGGTTCCATCAGGAGCACACAGAGCTTCAGTCCCATCCCAACTAGTTTCAGTTAGCTGCTGCCCAAGCAGTGGGCTAGGCTGGTCATGTTGGTTAAGGACTAGAGGAGAGAAAAAGGAACAAAGTAATAGCCATGGTGTATAAAAAGCAACCGAAGGAAGATGCTTGACAGCAAAGGGAGGGCTCTTAGAGGGAAATTAATTCCCTTTGGTCTTTATCAGTTGCCTGATTACATGTGGTTTTCAGGACCCTGGCAGGGTTGTGTCCTTGGTCTCCATTTCAGAT
This sequence comes from Ara ararauna, assembly GCA_028858755.1. NCBI lineage: Eukaryota > Metazoa > Chordata > Aves > Psittaciformes > Psittacidae > Ara > Ara ararauna. The sequence continues at coordinate 56,473,491 of CM054380.1, read as the reverse complement.
ACATACCAGTTCTGCAGGTAGGTACAGCTCTGACTGCAGGGAAAGAGAAAAGCTAGTGAGGGCAGAGGGTCAGAAAACATTCACCTTCAACCTCTAGGTCAGTGTCAGAGCCTTCTGTGGCCTTCTCTGCTGAGGCATCACCCAGGGACACAGACTCTGGAGACTCACTGGTTTCAGATGTCACTTCATTCTGGTCTGCCATGAAACCAAACAGATTCATTTTGTCAGAGGTGTGACCCTCTGAATGGGATAGATCTCCCACTGCTCTCACTGAAGCCTGTGGCCCTCCTCAACTCGCTGCGAATGCACTCCTTCCCCAGCCCTGCTTCTTGCCCACTGCTCCTTGTGCATTGTATGCCTGTGGTGCTGGCCCTAGCGTAGGGATGGGCTCACTCTGGGGCTGCAGATTTGCAGACTGGCCATGACTTGGCACCTTTTGGACAGAGCCCTCCCCAGATTCTGCAGCCCATGTGTGGGGGACTCACAGCTCTCACACTGGGTCTTCTTTCCCTCATTAGCTGCCTTTCTCCCCTTTCCAGCAAAGCAAATTTCCCCTCTCTATCCCATTTCCTCATAAGCCTACAAGCCAAACCTTGTCAGTTCCTCCTCATTCTCCTGAACTGACTCACGCTTCCCCAAGAATGGGCAGGACATTGCTGGCTGACTTTGCGATCAGACTGGGAATGCTCTGTAGTACTCTTCAAGCATGGCAGAAGAGAAGGCATTTGAATGCTAATTGCATATTGGGACTGAGTGTAACCAGACCAACTGGAAGTGATAAAGCTTCTCTTGCCTACAAGTCATAATTTATTTTATAGCTAGAAAGAATGAGAATTTGGAAAATTCCTTTTTAAGAGGAATAAATGCATTTAAAAAAAAAAGTAATTTTGCCAAAATAATTTCTAGCAAATAGCACAATACTTATTTTTTCCCTATTCTAAGTCTTAATTTTCATTCCCTGTCACTGCTTTTACTACCTTTTCCCATTACTCCTTATTTCCCTTTAGAGCTCCAGGCTATGGACCTGTAATTTTGTACTCTTCTTGGGTGTAACTTAGCACTGATGTGTGACATGGAGCTTGCAGTATGGCTGTTCATTCAGACCTATGTGAGGGAAATGCTGGTCAGCTGGCATTCACATCACTTTTTTTTTGTACAGCTATGCAGCTGCAGATCCTTCATTAAGACCTTTTTCTTCTGCCAGACTTTATTTGTTCAAATGATGGGTTTACTTGCATTACTTTAGTGCAACAGAGTTCTTAAACTTCCTGTTCTGGGGAACAGACTGTCTATGCTAAACAAAACCCATCCAGACTGTATCATCCCCCAAAAACATGGCTGTCATGTGTCCAGTGCGTCAGCCAGTCCTCCTGCAGTGTGTGGACTGAGCTTTTTGAGGTAGATCCAGAAGTGGTCCCTGCACCCCTGTGATGCTGTAGAAATTGGCACTGGTACAGATAATAATATTGTCATTCAAGCAGATATCTGAAAAGCAATTATTGGTATTAAAACCAATGCAATGGAAAGTGATGGGTCTGGAAACTCCTTTATTGCCCGAAAGCTGGTGCTGGCAAACCCTCTTCTGGTGCATTTTGATTTCTCAAAGCTGCTCCCAGGTGGCAGCTCCCATCTCTGGGCACTGGCATCCTGGATCCCTGTTTGCCACCTTTCTCTTCACTGCTGCCTGGCCTGGGGAAGGGAAAGCTTCCCACCTGGCGATCAGCCTGCTGCAACAGCAGCCCCTCGTGGGTGCTGGTGATTTTAATTTGGCCATTTCTGACTATTTCTGAAGTGAATTTTCTAGTAACAAAACACCAAACCTTCATTCTTCTCAGGCTCATTCTCTGTGTCACCACCAGAAAGCAGCAGATCCATTTGCTTTTCCTCTTCTGTAAATGAAGAGTTCACAGCCATCTCCTAGACCTGTAAGTTCCTCACACCTACACACAAAAGCATAGCCACTTGGCTACGATTAAAACATCTCCAGGAGGAACAGTGCCACTTATAAGATCTGTGTTCTTGATTTATAATGCTTACAAACAGGAGAATCCTGCTTGCCAGGTGTCATGAGAAAGCCCTGTTGAGCCTGCAGTCACACTGCCCTGCCCCGTTGTGCCACTACTCCCCTTCTGTGACCTCACCTGCACCCTCCGACTCCAAGGTGACATTCTGTGCTGGAAACCCCATTGCTATGGGATACCACCAGCTCTGATAACCAAGAACAGCTGTGGTTTTGGCTCTGAACCCCCCAAGACACATGAGAGAGTCATACCAGGCTGCTGGTAACAGTTCTTCTTTGCTTTGCATTCATATTCCAGTTTGTACACTTTCATGAGAAAGCCAGACTGTGGCAGTTATAGTCTTAAAGGAAGTGAGGATAGAAGGAGTGTATTTGTCCTGTTCAGTCTTGAACAGATTCAGACTTCCCTACTGCCAAATTCATGTTATGATCAGTAATAAAGTGTGGGATGTAAACATGTCAGCACTTAATGGGGCTTTGAATCAAGTACTCATTCATCCCACCAACTATGGGTGGTGAAAAATAGTTCAGTGGTTATTATTTTACATCATGTATACTGAGGACTTTGTGACCTTACCTAAGGGGCTAAAACCAAAACAGTAACAGAAGAGGCTTTCTGATAAAGGTTGAACAGAACTAAAACATACACTTAGAAATCTTCCCATTATGAGCAATGCTCAGTGAACATAATCTCTCTTACAGATTTTGAAGTTCGTGTAGCCTACGCAGTGTAATTTGGGCTATACAGAGAGGAAGAAAAAGTCCATTTCCCCAAGGATAGGGTATTTTTAGTGGGTTTATTCCGCTAGGTTCTACATAAACCTCTCAAGTAGTCCAGTCATTAGAGACACAGTGGGGTTATATTTGGATATAGAACAAAATACCGCAAAAGCCAGTGAAAGGTTTGACCCTGAAGCAGATGTCCATTGTCAGCTTTGATTTCATTGCCAAAGTTTGTAAATATTTTTCCTAGTGTAGGCCAAACAACTGTGGCTGTCCTGATACTTGTTTGTGGCAGTGGCTAACATTCTTCTCCAATTTCAGTCTGATTATCCTATATGGGTCAGGCCTGAAGATATTTTCTTAGAGCTTTCCTTGTAAGAACAGCCATGTTTTAAATGCCCCAGTCATCAGCCCTTAATATTGCAGATCCTTCCTCTGGAAAACACCCTCCATTTTCTGACTAGAAACCACTGACAGTTTCCAGAGGTTTGCTTACTGCAGCAGGAGATGGGAAGCCACAGTCCAATTCTGTGCTTTGCCAGAGACATCTGTGGTGTTTAAAACAAATCACCATGTCTGTGGTCCATGATGTTTTATAATTGGGGATTTGAAAAGGAGACTGGTGGGATGATTATTTGTATACTTGCAACATCAGCTCAGACCCTAGCCATTTATACAAACAGGGTAAGAGGCAGGTTGCCCCTTGAAAAGTGTTTCACAGAATCCCAGAATCGCCAGGGTTGGAAGGGAACTCTGGAGATCACCCAGTCCAATCCACTGCCAAGACAGGACCACCTAGAGCAGGTTACACAGGAACATGTCCAGCTAGGTTTTGAATGTGTTCAGAGGGGGAGACTCCAGGACCCTCCTGGGCAGCCTGTTCCAGTGCTCTGCACCCTCACTCTAAAGAAGTCCTTCCTCATGTTGAGGTGAAACTTCTTGTGGTTTAGTTTATGGCCATTGCTCCCTGTCCTATCACTCGGCACCACTGAAAAGAGTCTGGCACCATCTTCTGGCACTCACCTTTGAGATATTTGTATGCATTAATGAGATCCCCTCTCAGTCTTCTCTGGTCTGAACAGGCCCAGCTCCTGCAATCTCTCCCCATAAGAGAGATGCTCCAGACCCCTGATCATGCTGTGGTCTCTGCTGGGCCCTCTCCAGTCGCTCCTTGTCTGTCTTGTACTGAGGAGCCCAGCACTGGACACAGCACTCCAGATGTAGCCTCACCAGGGTCAAGTAGAGGGGAAGGATCACCTCCCTCGGCCCGCTGGCCACACTCCTCCCGATGCACCCCAGGATACTATTTGCCCTCCTAGCTGCAAGGGCGCACTGCCAGCTCATAGGCAACTTGTTATCCACCAATACTCCCAGGTCCTTTGTAGCAGAACTGCTCTCTAGTAGGTCAGCCCCCAACCTGTACTGGTACTTGGGGTTATCACAGAATGACAGAATAGTTTGAGGTGGATGGGACCATCAAAGCTCATCTAGTTCAACCTCCCTGCAATGAGCAAGGACATCTTCAACTGGATCAGGTTGCCGAGAACTTAGAATCACAGAATCATAGAATAGTTAGGGTTGAAAAGGACCTGAATATCATCTAGTTCCAACCCCCCTGCCAGGGGCAGGGACACCTCCCACTAAACCATGTCACCCAAGGCTATGTCCAATCCAGCCTTGAACACTGCCAGCGATGGAGCATTCACAACTTCCCTGGGTAACCCATTCCAGTGCCTCACCACCCTTACAGGAAAGAATTTCTTCTTCATATCCAATCTAAACTTCCCCTGTTTAAGTTTGCACCATTACCCCTTGTCCTCTCACTACAGTTCCTCATGAAGAGTCCCTCCCCAGCATCCCTATAGGCCCCCTTCAGGTACTGGAAGGCTGCTATGAGGTCTCCACCAGCCTTGTCTTCCCCAGGCTGAACAGCCCCAACTTTCTCAGCCTATCTTCATATGGGAGGTGCTCCAGTCCCCTGATCATCCTCGTGGCCCTCCTTTGGACTTGTTCCAACAGTTCCATGTCCTTTTTATGTTGAGGACACCAGAACTGCACACAATACTCCAAGTGAGGTCTCACAAGAGCAGAGTAGAGGGGCAGGATCATCTCCCTCGACCTGCTGGTCACGCTCCTTTTGATGCAGCCCAGGATACGGTTGGCTTTCCGGGCTGCGAGTGCACACTGCCAGCTCATGTTCATTTTCTCATTGACCAAAATCCCCAAGTCCTTCTCTGCAGGGCTGCTCTGAATCTCTTCTCTGCCCAAACTGTAGCTGTGCCTGGGATTGCTCCCACCCAGGTGGAGGACCTTGCACTTGGCATGGTTAAACTTCATCAGGTTGACATCAGCCCACCTCACAAGCGTGTCAAGGTCCTTCTGGATGGCATTCCTTCCCTCCAGTGTATCAACCGAACCACACAGCTTGGTGTCATCGGCAAACTTGCTGAGGGCGCACTCAATCCCACTGTCCACGTCACCGACAAAGATGTTGAACAAGACCGGTCCCAACACCGATCCCTGAGGGACACCCCTCGTTACTGGTCTCCAGCTGGACGTTGAGCCATTGATCCAGCTTGGCCTTGAACGTCTCCAGGGGTGGGGCATCTACCACCTCTCTGGGCAACTTGTTCCAGTATTTTACCACACTCATTGTAAAGAGTTTCTTCCTCACATCCAGCCTGAATCCCCCCTCTTTTAGTTTAAAACCATCACCCCTCATCCTATCACAACAGGCCCGGCTAAAAAGTCTATTCCCATCTTTCTTAGAAGCACCTTTTAAGTATTGGAAGGCTGTAATAAGGTCTCCCTGGAGTCTTCTCCATGCTGAATGCCAACTCTCTCAGCCTTTCAGAGAGTTGTTACATCCGTCTGGTCATTCTTACGGTCCTGCTCTGGACCCTCTCTTTCCTGTTCTGAGGACTGCAGAGCTGGATGCAATACTCCAGTTATTCCTCCCCAGGCGCAGTACCCTACACTTGCCATTGTTGAACCTCATGAAATTCTCTCTGCCTGATTCTCCAGCCTGCCAAGGTCCCTCTGAATGGTAGCGCAGCCTTCAGGTATATCAGCCACTCCTTCCAGCTTTGTGTCCCTTCATCCAGGTCATTGATAAACAAGTTGAGTAAGTCTGGAACCAGTTTCATCTAAATATAATCCATGAGACACCAGCTGGTCACCATCGGGAGCAGTTTGACAGCACTCGTCAGTGAAAGGCAGAGATGATATGAGTCTTGACTTCATTGGAAGTGCCCATCTTGAAAAGACTTTGGAAGAAGGCTACCGAGATTACACTAAAAGTGTGCATTTGGTGTAAAAAGCCATAGGGGTGCTCAGTTCTATCTGTTTGCCTTTAGATGTCGTACACATCATGAATGCAGACTTCAGCCAGACTTCTCTTTTCGTATGAAACTGTCTGGTTTCAGAATGTGACAGGTCTCAACTTGCAAAGGCCATGACGCACTCACTGCCAGCTGAGAGGGAGTCATTTTGCAGAGCTGTGGTGACCTGTGAGCAGCCTATGGAAAGAGAGCACGGTCCTGCACCTGCATTTCACCCACCCCAGTGGAGTTTGTCACCATTGACTATCACCAACAGCGTTTGCAAAGCTGCTGTAATTATTAACTCATCTGGAGCAAATGGGATTTTATTTGCTCGGTGTCTTTCCAGGGATAAAAACCCAAACCCAAAGCAAAACATGGCAGAAGTTTTCCTTTCTGTTTGTATTTCTGGATATCTGGGGATGAAACTTCCGTTTGAAAACACACGTTTCGGGGTGGCGGGGCCAGAAAGCCGCTGTCCCCCCGCTCAGGGTCACGGCTCCTGCCCTCCGGGGCCGCAGGGTCCCGCCGCACGGCCCGCCCGCCCGCGGAGCCCGGCCCCACCTGCTCCCCGGGCTCACAGCGGGCCTGGCCAGGCCCCACCCCGGCCGCGGCTGCGCCACCCACTGACCGCGGCCTCCGTGCGGCGCAGGAGGCGGGCTGGGCCCGGGTCGGTCTGCAGCCGCTGCGGCGCGGTGTACCGGGGCGGCCTAGCCCAGCGCGGTGCCGGCACGGCGCGGTGAGTGCCTTGAGCGGCTACTGCCAGTGCGGCGGCGAGGCTCGGGCCGAGGCCGCGGACGCGCGTGAGGTCGCTGCTGAGGCGGAGCCGGTGCGTGCGTCGCCTCGCTGGGGCCGTGCCGGGGGCGGTGGAGGCCGCGCCGTTCCGTGCAGTGCCGTGCCGAGCCGGGCGGTATGATCGGCACTGTTCTCTGCTATGTGCTGCTGCCGGCGGCGCGGCTCCTCCGGGCCCTCCGAGGTAACCCGGCCCCGGGCGGGTGGCGGTTGGGCTCAGGGGAGCCGGCGGCGGGGGCCCCTCGCTTCCCCAGGAGGCGGCCGGAGGGGCCTCGGCGGCTGGGGGCCGGGGGCGTCCCGGCTGCCCCGCCGCTCCCCCAGGCCCTCGCCCTGAGCAGCGGGAGGGGCGGGCAGGTGTGGGCCTGGGGGTGCGCACCCCCGGGCAGCGCGGGGGGCTGGGTGTTGGAGGGACCGGCAGCCAGCTGTTGTGCTGCAGTGGCGCTGCGGTCTGCGGGGAGGCCTGGGCCTCCTGACCCGGACCTGCGCTGCAGGTGCGGGGACATCTTCGGAGATGAGCTGCTCTGCGGCCTGTGACTCCCCAAGGACCTGCTGTTGACTCATGCATGGACTCTTGCTTTGTGTGCATCAGTATTTCACTTAGCTTCCTAGATCCTGCTGGTGCTTCCCAGGCCCTGGTGAGTGTGCTTGAACCTGTCCACAGGCCTGTAGCAGGCTGTGGCACGCTCTGATCATAGCGAGCAGCCAGCTGACTTCTCTCAAATTCAGCTCCTCTCCTGTAGTGACAGGCGTTTGTAGCAGCCGTGCCTGGCTAATGGTGTGTGAAAATACTGCCTTGGTGCTTGAACATTCATGAACTTAATTACAAAACTAGGAGGAGTTTGGTTTCTAAAGCTCCATTTCTGACACCGAAAGCTTTGACACGAAAGAGACAATAAAAGCATACATGGGTGTTGCTGGCACCTGCATGTCACTGCTCTGGCTCACTGACTTGTCACAGGGATACAGTATAGAAAAAGTAATTTGTAGACAACAGTAATTGCAAATCAGAAGTAGTGTCTGTGTAGAATTTGTAGCAAAACATTAATGCCATCATCTGTTGTATAGATGCAAGTGAAGATAGTCCCTGTCATGTTCTACTTTACCCCACAATATTAGTACATACAAATGTTACATTAACAACAGGGGTTATTGTAATTTTTTACCACAGATGTGAGTCATCAGGTGATCTGTAATTCTTACCAGGACTACTTCTGTGCATGTATTCTTTCTAATAAGGCTTTTAACCACACTTATTAGGTCCTCTGTGTCTTTATTTTTCATCTCTTCATTACAGTTTTTCTTCCACAACACAATCTTGTGATATGTTTGTTCTTCTTAGCTGAGCACAATTTTGTTACTCAATCTGTGGAAAGAAATTTGTTCCAAGTGGTGATCTGCAAGAGCTTGACTTCTTGGCCCATGCGCCCTATCAGCTAACTTCTATAGACTGTGCTTTGCATGTGTTGCTGAGAGCTGATAGTGTTTCCATGAGGCTTTTTAGCTTGGCTGACTAGCTGTGGCACTGCCTAAGTTCGACTGCATTCACAGAGTCCCAGGATCGCCAGGGTTGGAAGGGAACTCTGGAGATCACCCAGTTCAACCCCTCTGCCAAGGCAGGGCCACCTAGAACAGGTTACACAGGAATGTGTCCGGGTGGGTTTTGAATGTCTCCAGAAGGGGACATTCCACAACCAACCCTCCTGGGCAGCCTGTTCCAGTGCTCTGCACCCTCAATCTAAAGAAGTTCTTCTTCATGTTGAAGTGAAACTTCATGTGTCTTAGTTTATGGCCATTGCTCCTTATCCTGTTGCTGGGCACTACTGAAAAGAGTGGCACCATCCTGCTGGCACGTGCCTTTGAGGTATTTGTATGCATTATGAGATCCCCTCTCAGTCTTCTCTAGACTGAACAGGTCCAGCTCCTGCCATCACTCTCATAAGAGAGGTGCTCCAAACCCCTAATAATTCCTTAGAGTTGATAAAGCCATTGCCATTCTTTAGAGTTTCAGTGACTTTGACTAATGTAACTAGTGGTCAAACAAGGTGCAGTCCAATTGTGGTTCAGGAGGAGGCAGCATAAGTTATTCAAACAGTAAGCATTTTTCTTCGGGGAAGTTATTTGTTTGGGTTGCTGTACTGAATGGCTGAACTGTACAGAGTTACTGCAAATGCATATAAAAAGAAAAGAGTGAGAAAGGATTTCCATCTGTCTTAGGATGATTTTGTTTGTTTTCAAATGGCAGATGCTTTCTTTACCTGTCGAAAGAATGTGTTTCTGGCGAAGAGCACGTCCACCCAGATAGAAGACGTCTTTGCTGCAAGCAGAGGAAGGTCGGTCCCAGAAGAGCAAGAAGCCCTTCTTCAGGAGTGGCTGGAGGAAGGAGCAGGGGATTTGCCAGCCAGTGAGAGTGCTCCATCAGTGGCAAAAGTATCAGTTACGCTCACTAGTGACTGGATAGAAGGTTCAGAACTATTGATGACTAGCCTCAGTGATCTGAATTCAGCTCCAGAAGTCACCCAGTATGCTGGTGAGCATCTCACAGAGCTACATGCCTTGGCCTCTTCGGAACCACAAGACCATGCAGTGACTGAACTGGCAGAATTACCAACAGAGGAAACAGTGGCTGTAGCAGGCAGTGCCCCTTCAGCAGCCGTGGTGCCGCAAAGGGGTCACCAGACAGCTAGCTGTGCTGCTGTCAGTGTAGAACTGCAGAATGAAGACCCAGCTGTGCTGGCTTGGAGTTTAGTGTGCGATGAAGAGATGATGCCAAAGGAGCCCTATGCCTGGCCCATTCAGGATATGGTACAATGTTCTTCCCTCCCGACAGAGGTACCCTACCATGGTCAGTAGTAACAGCTCTGAATCTAATGTTTGGGTTGGGATTTAGGTTTGTAGTGAATGCGGTCAGGTTATTGTGTCTGGGCTTGCTGTCAGTAAGACACTGATTGTATCTGCCCATGCAGAATTGACAGGGTCTGCTAGTGAAAGCTGCAAAGTTAGTTTTTGCTGAGGGAGGGCTGATCACAGCTAGTAGTCTCAGTGCTGTAAGACCATCTGGTCTGAACATCAATATATGTTAATTTTCCAGGAACTGTTCCAAAATGCTGGTTTTGTCATATAAAAACCACCCAAAACCTGGTTGAGTGCTTCAGTGTGCTTGTCTCTGGTCTTCTGTTATGCTACCCCCATTAACAATCATCCAAAGGCATCCTAAAAGAGCACCTGAAAAACAGAGTGGGTGAGGGTTTGCACAGAGGCTAGAGGACCCTAGTTTAGAGGAAGAGAATGGCTATTTTCTGGGTCCCAGGGTAACAAAGGTATCAGTAGAGCACCCAGCATGGCTGTAACTTTGTTTTTTGTCTCTTGCATGCAGAGGTTTTATGGAGAGACTGGGAAGATCTTTCTGCCAAGCCGTGTGAGCTAGAGCAGGTCTCAAAAAACACTCCTCTCTTTGAATTTCGAGTCATGTCTTACAACATCCTTGCCCAGGACCTGGTGGAGCAGAGCCTTGATCTCTATCTACACTGTCATCCAAACATCCTGAACTGGAACTACCGCCTTCCAAACCTTTTGCAGGAAATCCAGCACTGGGATCCTGATGTGAGTATGACTGAGCCTTTTCTACATCAGTGTCACCGGAATTTGAATTCCTTGTGTGGTCTAACAGCATTAAAAAATGAAAAGAATGGGGTGAAAGTCCTTGGAAAATACAGCCTGCTTGATAACTGAATACTGATTCCTCCATTCCTCTGAGAGTCTTTGAGAGGCCTTACGCATACTTTTTTTTTTTGGTGTTTGTCTTGCTTTGACTGTGTTACTGTAGAAGCTAGTTGTACTTTGATATCAGGGCTTAACTTCTTTAAAAAGCAGAACTAGGGGAAGAGATAATGTGTGTTGGGGGAGGAAAGGACCAAGTTTATAAGGCAGCACAGGAGGAATCCTGCACAGAAGGGACTTCATGTCTTTCTCTGTTCCTTGAGTCCTCTGTGTAATGAAGATCTTCTGCCTCGTCGCTGGAAAACTGAATGATAAGCTAATGTGACCCAAAAAATTATTGCTCTCTGTCTGGAAAGTACAGGACAGAGTTGCAGCGATCACCTTTCTGGTTGTAGGGTTGGTATGTGAGCGCACTTTTCTGCTTTCTTCCTTCCCCAAAACAAGGTAACTAGCAAATACTGGTGTAGTGAGTGAGGTCTCTGCCTTCCTTCTAGGTTCTGTGTCTCCAGGAGGTGCAAGAGAACCATTACTTGGAGCAGCTAGAACCAACATTCAAGGGGATGGGTATGTCCTGCTTTTGTGTGTCTGTACCTCCAGCTCATGGAACTGGCCAAGTAGTGCTTCCTGCCTAATGTCTTCAAAGCACTTGGTCTTGAGAGAGCTCTTTCTATTTGTCAGGTATTCTGTTGTCAGGTATACTGAACTGTCTGCTTAGACCTTTACCCTTTCTTTTGTAATTGATCTTTCTCAGGGTTGACAGAGTAACAAAGTTGAGAGACCTGTAGAAGGACAAGGAAAGAGACAATATCCTCATTGATAAACTGTGATTACTGGAACAGAATTGGGTGTATTGCTGAACCCAAATGTAGTAGGAACATCTTCTGCTACACAGACTTGCTGAACTCTGTAGCTCATGGGGGGAGCTTGAGATAGTGGCTGGATAAACTTTTTAACAGGTGATGGTTTCTTTTCAGGCTTCACATGCTTTTATAAGCGGAGAACTGGGAAGAAGACAGATGGCTGTGCAGTGTGCTATAAGCACAGCAGGTTCCAGCTGATCAGCTTCAGCCCCATAGAATACTTCCGGCCTGGCCTGGACATCCTCAATCGGGATAACGTGGGCTTGGTGCTGCTGCTTCAGCCTGTGCTCCCAGAGGGCCTAGATCTGAAGGCAGTCAGTCCTTTGTGTGTGGCTAACACTCATGTGTTGTTCAATCCCCGGCGGGGAGATATCAAACTGGCCCAAATGGCCTTGCTCCTAGCAGAGATTGACAAGATTGCAAAAACTACTGAAGGAAGCTACTATCCTGTCATCTTGTGTGGAGACCTGAACTCTGTACCTGATTCTCCGCTCTACAAGTTCATCCGGAATGGGGAACTTTCCTACCATGGGATGCCAGCCTGGAAGGTAGATGCTAGCCAGAACTGGGGTTGGGTAGCTCGTTATTGCATACTGCTGTAGAGAAATGCATGTAAATGTAAAGAATGCATGGCTGCATTCCTCCTCGCATGAGGAAATAGTCTGAATAATGAATTCTGTTATTCAGCAGTCTTCTCCAATTCCTCCAGCACTGCTGCGAAAAGAAGAGGGCAAATGTATGTGCATTGTTTCCACCACTGCTCTTTTGGCTTCTCTTGAGGCAGACTGGGGATAATAGACCATTTCGGGTTCTGGTTCTCCCTTGATATGGGATTTTTGTGCCTGAATGACTGAAAGTGTAGAGGAATACAAATCCACCAAGACTTTCTGAAGGGTTTATTATATCTGCACCATATTGTGAACAGCTTAGTTCATGCCTTTCTATGAGGCATTCTCCTGTTGCTCTTGGCAGATATATATACTTACATTGTCTATAGCATGCAAAAGTTCTGCTCTGTGTTGCTGATTGTTTCTGGCCTCCATGCAGGTGTCTGGTCAGGAAGACTTTTCCCAACAGTCATATTCACGGAGAATGCTGGCCCCATTGTGGCCGAGCTCCTTGGGTGTAACAGACAACTGCCAGTACGTCACCCTCTGCCAGCCGAAGAAACAAGGTGAGCTCTGGTGAGCACTGAGTACATAAGTTTGCTGAGGATGGACAGTTTGTGGGCCTTGCTGTCTCAGTAGCTTACGCATGTGTTGCATGAGGCACTCAGCAGAGATTCTCTTTTTCTATCAATTTCCTTGGTATATGAGTTATATTTAATTTTTCTGGGGTCTGTTGCTGTAGCCCCATTTCTGTCATTTTCTTTCTCTAGTTGAGAGCTGAATGTTCTCCTACCAGTAACCATTGCTCTGTGTATCTCGTATTCCCAGACTTACACTTTTGTGCAGTTACAAACCATATTGAGCTGCAGGCATTTTTGGGAGTGGTTCTGGGCAGTATTTGCACACCACTATTAGGAAATCATTCCTAAGGGCCCATTTACAATCATGGCTATTCTCTACTATCCTTAGGGTTAAAAAAAAATAAAAAGAAGGAGCCCACACTAAATGCCTTTTATCAGAATCTTGAATGTAGAGCTTGTATGGAGCCTGAGCTCTGGAATTGTTTTTTCATTTTTGGCAGACCTTTCCTTGAGTTGTACAGTAACTGATCTGCTTGAAAGTCCCTTGAACTTGTGGTTTTTCAGAGGGGGCATCTTAATTTGTTTCACCAAGGTGCTGACTAAGACTGTTGCATTAGCTAAAGGGATAGCAGTGACTATGCTCTGTTCTACGTTTACGCATCTGTTCTGTTCTACATTTAGGTTGTTAAGTGATTCTCATTCTCATGGTATCAGAGTGCTTGGGCACAAAAGCCTCTCTCAAACTAAAGAGGCTTAAGAGGTATAAAGAGTGTGGAGGTGTACCCTGTAGATGTGACTTTGCTGCAGTCATTTCCTTCTTTAAACTTTATTTTTCTCTGCAGACAGGCGTAAGTACAGCCGGGACTTCCTGCTCCGGTTTCATTATTGTGATCTTGCCTGTGAACGACCAGCACATCTGGTCCTTTTGGAAGGTGTGACAGATGCTAAACCAGGTACTAATGGGAGATTTTCCAGCTTGTGTCTCTCCTAGCTCAATTTTGATAAAAACATGGGGTGGAGGTAATGCCTGGTGAGAACAGAGGAAAGCAGAAGGATGCTTTCTGTGGCTGTGTGATTACTAATGGATTCTATGAGAGCTCAGAGGAGTACAGTCTTACCACCCTCATACACACTGACTGTATTCCTTGAGATGCATTAAGATTCAGCCTCTTTTGGAGGCTGTTTTTCACAGAGTGAGATCTAGTTCTGCTGTCTCCATTTCTGTTCTGCCATTCTAAAGGCCATTTGAGTAAGCTGTAGGCTAAGGCAAATGAACTTTCTTAGAGAGCAAAGGTTGAGGTACCCTAAGCTTCAATAATAAATGCTTCAAGGACATATCCTTAGCAGGACAGAGTATGACTTCTCTGTGGTTTGTACTGATCTGCTCTAGGATGTTCCTGTTAGTCTAAGAGCTGGGGTTTCCTTTGAATATTTTTCTTCAAGGTGCCTGTGACTGGAAGCTATCTGCTCTTCTTGGGCAAAAAGATTCATTTGATGTCAGGAGAAGCTTCTCAGACTTGGGATGAGCAGCCTGTTCCAGGATCTGTGTAGGTCTGGCTGGACTCTCTTTGCTCCTTTGCAGACCGCCCTCCACACTGGCCCAAGCCTGCTGCCATGGTGAAAGACCCTGATCCTCAGCCATTTGTCCCAAGGTAATTTAGTGCATCTTCAATGGCCTCACTCTTCAAGCCTGGTCTCGTTTTCCTGAGAGGTGAAAGTCTGACTGAAGAAAAGACTGAAATAAATGTGGGGGTGGAAGAGAGTAAGGAGGGCTGTCTGGAAGAGCCAGATCCACCTAGGGTTGTCCCAGCAGCTGGGTGCTGTTCTGTCAGCATTGTGTTGGTGAGGTCGAGACTGAAGGGCATAGACAGGACTGCGTATTGGGGACAAAGGAAGTTCATAGTCAGCTTTGTCTTTGGTGCAAGTGGAGTGAATAATTCAGAAAGACTGTCTTTTATGCGTTCACAAAGTAGAAATAGTTTGGACAGTTGTATCAGCAAGGGAACATCCAATCTCAGCTGTGACTGCAGTACTGAGCACTATAGCATTCTCTTTCGTTCCTTGGTAAATGGTGGTTTTTCATGTGCAGGTCTTCAGGTATTATCCAGCATGGCCTCAACCTGACCTCTGTCTACAGCCACTTCCTGCCACAGAGGGGACGCCCAGAGGTCACAACGATGCCCATGGGACTTGGAACCACTGTTGATTATATCTTCTATTCAGCAGAGCCTGTGGAGAATAGGAACAGAGGGGGTGAGTGCGGCAGTGCAGGGCTTATCCCTGTGATGTTGGGAGAGGGTTGTGAGACATGCCGGAATGCAGCTTAGTGTTTGGCAGTGCATTTTGCTAAGCTGGGGTGGATCTGCAGAGTGTGACTTTGAAGTGATGCACAGAGTGGAAGCGTTTGCTCAGGTATCATAAGAAGACACTGTTCATATTTGCTGTGGAAAAACTGAAGCTGCTTAGCTTATGTTCATGTAGGTTTTCGAGGAAGCTAGAACAGAATGGATTATCTTCTTTTGTATAAGCATTTTACTTGTGTTCCTGATAACAGGCAGTGCTGGGTCCTAAGTTCAAGGCTTGGACTTATGGCTTGTCTGGGATCACATACTAGCCTTAGAAAGTGGTGACTGGATACCTTACAATGGCACCTCCTCTCTGCAACCTGAAACAGGAGATACGGTGATGAAAGACTGCATGTAAATGCATCCAGGACCTGTCTCTGAGCTGGTTTGCATCATGTCAGAAGGAACTTTGGGGAAGAGGTTGGGAATGGAGAGATTAATTTGTCCTTAGGGGAGAATATGAACCTATTGCTACAACTTAGTACCATGAAAGGAACTTTTCATGTAAGCAGCTGCCTGGTGAATTGAGTTTGATCGATTCCTGTGCCTACAAGTATATGAAATCATTGAACAACAGCAGTATAGGATGCTCACTGCTTTCATATCTAGGCACAAAGGTGCATGTAGTGTTTGTGCAGGCTGTCTTTGTTCATTAGGGAAAGAATAGGAAAGCATTTACAGATGTCCCTCTGTGAGTGTGTAGAATTAATCTACAGCATCAAGTCTCTGGCTGATATTTCTTTCCAATTTCTCTGTCAGGTCGCAGGCTGTACCAGGATGGAGCCCTGAAGCTGCTTGGCCGCCTCTCCCTTCTCTCTGAAGATGTCCTGCTGATGGCGAATGGCTTACCAAATCCTTTTTGTTCATCTGATCATCTCTGCCTGCTGGCTAGCTTTGGCTTGGAGATCGCCAGCCTCAGAGAGGGTTAGTTTTGGTTCCTTTCCCTAAAGAGAAGCTATTTTGAATATAGCGATTGAGGCTCTGGATTGCACAACCTGCTTGCAAGAAAGCTATCTTCCTCATCATGCCCTAAAAGTCACTTTCTCCCCTTACTCCCTCAGAAAAAGCAGGGATGGGAGAGTTTGAGTGCTTTTTGCATTGATATTTTGTGTGTCTCTTCAAACTTGAGCTGTGTTCCCAGTGGGCTTCCAGTTGTATTCAGGTACAGCCATCTCTTAAAGGGATCCTTGTTACACTGCTTTGTTTAGCAGATGTCTTAGTGCTGCTGGAACCAACGTAACTCCCATGTTTATTTGACCCTGTGTGAGATCTTCAAGGAGCTGGGAACAAGAGGGATCACGCTGCCTACATCTATTTAGTTAATTGGTATCAAGGAGCTGGGGATGTATACACCAATATTCTATCCAACCAAAACAATGGTTAATTTCTCAGTGATGGCTTATGAAGTATGAAGGGAGGGAAAGGCTGTGTAACTTGGAGCCATATTGTCAGTCACTTGGATTCCAGTGTACTTTTGCTAGCAGTGGCTTGGCAAATACAAACCCAATAGAACTTTACCTGTTCCTAGAGCAGAATCCCTAGATCAGCCTGACATTTTCTGCTGAGTTCTTCTGTAAGATATGAGAGCAATATTGGCAAAACCATTATCAGTTGTTCACAAATGAGGCAGGGAAATCTGATCCCACTTCAGGTTTTTATGGGAAGGTACGAGGAGATTTGAAATATTGTTCTCTCTTCCTGGGCTTTATTTGGGTTATATTTTAAATGTCACTTTCTTTATTAAAAAATAAATTTTTTCTAATCTAAGAAAAAACCATGAACTGACTGCAGCACCTTGTGTTTGTGGTAGCTGAACCCTCTGAGGACTTGCTTAACAAGGCTTTGCTGGCTGTGATGGGAAAGAGAACAAATTAACTGCACAAGACAGTAGTAATGAAGGTTGAAGAGAGGGAAGAAGTGGGCCTAACTGTTGTCTCTCAGCACATTCCCAAACACCAGAGTTGGTTTATCTGGCATCAGGCTTGTCTTGCAAAATAGTTTGCACTCAGCAACCCTTCCCCTCCTCCCAAAGAAAGCAAGTACTGCCCACCTTTTACAGCTCACTTCTGTAAACTGTACAGAAACAAGGTGTGTATGTGTGGGATTGTGTTCTGTGCTCCTATATGATTGTGTGAGGACTGCATATTCACTTCTTGCTCCTGACAGATGTTAGTGATTTGCCTGGTGATTTGTGGATGGCTCTTGTCAGCCCATAGTATGTATTAGTGAACAGCAATCTGGGGGCAAATAAGATTTGTTTGCCCTTAATTTCACAGGTAAAGGTTCTGGTGTGACACTGTTTTTTATTGCATGGGGAGGTATGCAGAGCTGTGTATTTCTGCGGCTCTGTTTATCTGACAGCTGCACTAATTTCTGCAAGTACTCTTATTCTGATTTGTAATTGATTGCATTTGTAAAGGGAGGGGAGGAAAGGGAAATCAGTGAACTGAGATCTTAATTTTCTGCTAGGCTTGAAAAGAGGTTGCCAGAAAGCAGCCTGATTGCAGATAACTCCCACCAGCTGTTAGCATTGTAATAGGAAACTTGGAAGACACTGAAGGTTTAAAAGCAACCAACCAAAAGCAAACCAAAAACCACTGTGACATATAGTGTTGGCACTTACAGCTTTGGCTATCTGCTTCAGTTGTGATTGCTGGCTGGGTCTGACAGTGAATTGATTAAGGGTTTTGTGAAAGCAGCCCTCCTGTCTCCTACCTGTTGAGACCCATAAGGAGTACACCATCAGATGAACTGGTTGCCACTGCACTGGCCAAAGCACCCTGCCAGTTCTGTGATGTAACTGGACGTGATAGCAGCTGTGCTTCAACATGGCAAGTGCTTCTTCCATTTTATTTAAACCGAAGACTTGACTTTTGTTTTGATAACTTGCATGAAGGCATCTCTCAGGGAGGTTTTAAGGTTCCAGGTGTATTTTGTTGGAAAATCTAATGTTCTATGATTTCACTTTTGAGACGTGAAATAGTATGATCTCAACTTGAAATGGTTAAGTTGCTGAACACTGGATATGGAGTCATGTGCTGAGAAACCCCAGGACAATGCCTGCAAGTCCTCTGATTCTTCTTTCTGAAGGTTAGAAAGCTCCTGGAGAGCCCTGCAGCTCCCAAATGCTTCCTTGAGCATTCATAGGTGTAACTATTGTGGAAATGCAGGACCATTGCTAGTGACTGCATACAGACATACAAGAGTTTATCACTGCGGTGGTTTTGACCACAGTCAGTGAAGCTCTGGTATAGATCCCTACAGGGTTGGCCTGTTTCAGGAAAGGAAAGGAAAATGTGTTCTAGAGCAATCTGGAATTAACATCAAATGGATCTGGAGACCTGTGAATGCCTCCAGCTGCGGGGGGGGGTATAGGAGAAGTTTGGAGGTGGAGTGGGTGGCAAGATCACAACCTCTAAAATAGCAACTAGTATATACTTGTAGGGGAAAAAACTGTTCTGTGATGCTTCACAAGTAGCACACACTGATACAATAAGAGGCTGTAGTAATGAGCAACTTATGGTGGGACACATAACAAAGATTCCAGATGCAGCTCTTAATACTGTTTCCTGACTTAAATGTGTGACTAGTTGTCATTAGCACAGCTTTCTGATGAATTACAGAGGGGTCTGTAAATGATAGGAATTATGATAGGAATACCTACTATACTCAGAAAGAGAAGGTATCATAGAGGTAGTAGTGATGTAGAGCTTAGGGAGACTGGCACTTAGGGGAAGGGATGCCAGAGACCACTAGCAGTGTGTATACCTTCCGTTACCAGTTTCCTAAGCTGCAGGAGCATGCAGCTGTAGAGGCAAACACGTATTTGACAAAGTATCATAGAGGTAGTAGTGATGTAGAGCTTAGGGAGACTGGCACTTAGGGGAAGGGATGCCAGAGACCACTAGCAGTGTGTATACCTTCCGTTACCAGTTTCCTAAGCTGCAGGAGCATGCAGCTGTAGAGGCAAACACGTATTTGACAAAGTATCTCTGCTAGATAACAGCTTAGGTTGCACCACACTGCTAGGCTGTATCTAGTTATGCTACTTAGATAGAAGTTGGGCTTCCTGCCCTTTCTCAGAGTTTTAAGTTCATCATTTCAGGATGTTGCACTTGTAATCAGTTTTCCCAATTGCACGTGGTGGGAGGAGTGGTAAACAATATAATTGCTCTAGTTTCTGCCCTTTTCTTAAATTAAACTTGGCTGCTCCTCAGAGTCTTCCTTATCCATCCTTTTCCTTACGAGGTATCTCTCCAGCAGCTGTTCTCCCACGACTGCTGTACCCCGTTATCTTGCTGAGTTACTGATGTTTATTTTTTATTGCAGCCATATTTCTTCAATTAAAAGCTATGAGTGGGATTATTTACAGCTCAGTCTTATTATACATTTAACATTTAAACTCTGTTAAGCTGTAAGGTAGTGGTTTCCCTCCCCCGTGAAGCGTTAAGTGGGAGGGGTGTGAGCTCCGAACCAATGCTTAAGATGGGAATAACTTGTTACATGAAACAAAGTTTCAGTTTCATTAGTGCCATGTATACCACTTGCTTTGTGAAGCACAGAACTCTAAAATATACTTGACCTTAGTTCTTCACTGAGAAGTCTCCTAACGGCTTGAAGAACAGTTCAGCATCTCAGAAAGAATCTCTTTTAAGAGCAGATCAAAGCACATGTCCTGCTCCTAATAATATTTAAGTGGCGTTGGCAAACAGTCTGCAAAGCAGGCTGTTGCTGCAGTGCAATTTCTCTTCCTATTACCAACTCCCTAATGAATATTTATTGAAAGTACTGTTGGGGATTTGCAGGCTTGTCCATAGTTCATCCAAATGTAGATGAAGCCTTTTGTGGCTTACCTGAAGGAAGAGTGTGCAAGCCTTAGTGGGATACCATTGCCTTACAAGTAGGCTTCCTGTTGTGCAAGTTAATGGAATTGCTGGCTAAGACCTGGGCCTTACCAGACTGTAGTGCTTTCCATAGCTGGAAACACTGAAATGCACAAGCTGCATGGTCACTGCAACTGAATATACTGCACTGTGTTTCAAAGTATGAAGTATTTAAAAATCTTGAGTTCCTGTAAAGAACTCACCTGCTATAACGATAACCAGGATGTCTGATTTAACATTTGGCATGCCTCAAGCTCCTTCCTTTCATCAGCTGTATAACTTGAGCTTCTGTCAAAGCAAGTTATCCTCCAACTTCCACTGAAAATATCATTCTAGTCTTGAAGCTCTTTTCCCTTTTATTTATTTCAGATCCAGACTGCACATTCTTGTTCTCTAAGGGAATAGGAATGCTGGAAATTTTTTCCTAACTTTGGTTAGACTAACAGCAGCTTTCAAGGTGCTGAGGTGGCAAATGGGAGAAGGACTAGACGCTGGTATCTGCTACAACAAAAGATGTATTTATTCCATCCAGTCTTTCCTTCTCTACACAAAAAGACTTGACTTCAAGCTTCAGCAATGTTATTTAGTTTTTTTGTCTTTTCAGGATGGATGGAAAGCTTTCTGTAGCAGTCTTAAGTTTTTTCAGTTATTGGCCACTTTCAGGAGTGCTCCTGAACTGGAGGTAGATGGGTGCAGTAGTTATTCTAAAGCTATCCCTTGCCTCCCTCCCTCTCAGAGAGTGAGGTTGGCGATAGGATGGCAGTTACTCTTTGCCAAAATAAAAATGTAATCCAGGAAAGCCAGCTCAACTGAGTTAACTGAATTCTGTAATGGCCTGCGTTTCACAGCACATCATATGCCTTTGCCTTCTGTAGTCCTGCAGTCTCTGCATGAATGCTGCTCCTAAGGCTCTCACTCTCTTATAAATGGATTTTTATATGCTTTTAGGCATGTGAGAGACTGAAGTTTTGCAGTTGTGGGGTTCTCAGTGTAGTAGCTGGCTGGGTTGTTTTCTTTTTCTTACTGCTTCACTGTGTTGTGTATCCTTTCCACAATAAAGCTTTCTGACTAAGGTCCAAGTAGCACAATCTCTGACTGACTTAGAAACCTAGAACTGCAGGCTTTCATTAGCAGGGGAAAAGCCTGATCTAAGAGGGAGCAGAAAGTGTTATTTTTAATCTGAGCTGTGGCCAAGTCATTGTTTTGCTGTTCTCATGTCACTGTCTAGCAATCACTGTGATCTGTACATCTATAGGGGATTTAGGAGTTACCTGATTTTTAGCAAAATCTGTAAGACATGGGGTAGAGGGTATTTTCAAGCACGCATTCAAAGCAGAGGTTTGTAGAAGTCACAGCATTTTAGTCTTTTTTTGCTAATATTATTAAGTATTTCATAGGGCAGCAAGAAGCCTTTGAGTGCTGCTGAAGTCTATTGCCAACTCCTGGGTTTGAGCACAGGCCATGCGGGCTTATGAAATGGCACCTCTCTTCTTTTGTGTCTTCACACCACCCAGGAGGTGCTGTGCAATTAATTCCCCTCAAGGCAGAATTTGTTCATATAATTAACTTAGCTAAGAGGAACTATTGCATGTGCCATTATTTTTGGAGTAACAGATTAGGGGATGTTTATTCCTTTCCTCTACATGCTGTAGGCTTGCCTACATCCTGGCCCTGGTCCCAGCTGTTACTCATTTCCCTAGAGAGAAGGGCTGTGTTATGCCTGAAAGATGATAGCCTGAATAAAGTTGGATCCCCCTTGCCAGGAATGCACTGAATCTTGCAGCTGACTGTCCTTTATTAACCCAGCATTTGTCTTGAGAAGTTCTGGTGAGGTCATTAGTCTGGAAGGTCACTAAACTAGAGACCTTAAGCAGAATTGCTTTTCAGGCCAGGGAGGGAGACTAATCATATATTGAAGAGTAGAGCAGTGCAAGCAGAGGCTTGTGTTAACCCTTACAGCATTATTTCAACATTGAAATTCCTGTTGCTGCATCCACTGACTTTTATTTTCTGTCCAATCTGACTGATGGTAGTTGAAGAGGAAAAGATGAGTTTTAGCCTTTGGTACACAGCCACATACACACTTCTTACACTCTGGCAGCTGCCTCTGTGTGTACAGACATACTCAACTGTTCACATGACAGAAGGAGAATGAGGGTTCTTCCCTGTCCATAGTGTTGCAAGTACAGGGCATCTATATGTAATCTGACACCATCACTCAAGGCTGTGCTTTTGACTTCTCAGCTGACTTACAACAGGAAAGTTTAAATCAGAAATAAAGACAGGACAGACATCTTGTTTTCCCTGCACAAGCTGAGAGCAGTACAGAGGGAATTTTATTTTCTAAGTGGCAAAGGAAGCAGGAAGAAGTATCAACATGAGGGCTATGGGAAGTGCAGTAAGAACTAAATCTAAATACAAGTTCTGTGTTGGCTACATAAGAACACAGAACCTCACTGATTAATTACAAAAAGACACACAGGATATTGTTCTTAAAGAAAGAAACCTGCCATTTCTTAGTTCTGAGCTGTACCAGTGATAAAGATGTAAATGTTTTTTGAGCACCCTATCAGTGCTAGAGTAGAATACTGACGTACACTGAAGTGGACCATTCTGGTCCCACTAGCACCATCTCAACCCTGGCCTGGAGGGAAACTCCGCTTTGCAGAGATTATGGAGGTTTCAGTAGCCTTCTGGGCCAAAGTTGAGTTGCTCCTGAGCAAACAGGGCCAGGGCACCTCTGAAGGAGAGTGGTTGTGATACATTTAAGTTATAAATCCATAATGCAGGTCTTAATGTTGACATGATGACAGTGCAAGACCACTGGAATATATGGAGTTATTTCAGCTAGACTTGCACACACAGTACGCATAGGACACATGGCACCTTCTGCTTCTATCTAGTGCCTGATCGTCAGGACCACGTCAAGAACTTCGCTTAGAAGGAGAAGTGGCTAAAGCAACCACCCAAGCCTCTGGTGCAAGGTCAAGCCCATCTAATCCAGACTTTTGCCTTTTGGCAACAGGAGCATTCTTCTGTTCATTACGGTTTCTTAAACTCTGCAATTTTAAGGACAGTCATGTTTCAATCTGTACACCACCACATGTGAGCCTACCTTAACGGGCAGGCATCTGATTAAGGCTTTCACCTGAAATACTAAAACAAAAATTCATGTTAAACAGATCTGGTAACAGTGATACAGCTACTGCATGAACAGAAACTATGTTTCAACCACAGTTTTGGAGTAATTTATTCTGGTAGATCCGAGCATACTATACTGAGCTATACAGTGGCACACAAGTAAAACAGTCACCTGAAAAAAAAAGCACTCCACTTCCACTAAACACTTGCTAACATACCTTAAGTTCCTAAAGACTCATTTAGTTTATCGTATCAGTTAAAAAAAAAGGGTAGTGTCACAGCCTGATGGACACTCAACCCTACTCTTTAGTATATGAAGTTTATATCAGAGTGACACTGTAGCAGAAAGTTTTGCTCACTAACCCATTCATCCATTAAAAAAACTGCAGTTGGCCAAGAGTCAAGGGACTTGTCTACATAAAAGTACAAAGAAAAACTCTTATTTCAAGGTTTGCATTATATTAAAAATAGTTTTGCTAGTAGTAGGTCAGCATTTGTTCCAAGTCTTTCAAAGCTCACCCTGACTTGGCATATGACGTAGGCAGTGTCTATCCATTCCTAGTATATGGATGCAGTTGCTTTCCACAGAGTTCAGAAGGACCTGTTCTGCACAACAGACATCAAATGAGACCTACTTACTGCTCAGTGAAATCTACGTCCCAGAGCTACAAGTGTGATCATACTAATCATGGAATCATAGAATAGTTAGGGTTGGAAAGGACCTGAAGATCATCTAGTTCCAACCCCCCTGCCATGGGCAGGGACACCTCCCACTAAACCATGCTTCCCAAGGCTCTGTCCAATCCAGCCTTGAACACCGCCAGCGATGGAGCATTCACAGCTTCCCTGGGCAACCCATTCCAGTGCCTCACCACCCTCACAGTAAAGAATTTCTTCCTCATATCCAATCTAAACTTCCCCTGTATTTAACATTAAATAGTAGAACTCCTCAAGATCCTTTTTTTGTTCTGCAGGCCCTCAATTACAGTCTAGTTCCTTATTTCCATTCCTTCTCTGTAGCTCTAAAGACTGCAAAAGTGAAAAAGACTCATCTCCAGCCTCTTTTTCCTTATGGTTAAAGGCAGACAGACCAGAAGCCAGAGCAGGTGGATAACGGAGGAAAGAAGTGGAAGTGCAAAAGTTCATTTTTCATTATACCCTTAGGTTTCTTACTGCATAATACTGTATTGCACTAATCCTTTCTGTCACAGGGAGATGCTCTTGTGTTGTTAGCAAGGAAGCTAAGCTTTGTATTGAAGTGATGCATCTTGTTGCAAAGATGGGGATATCAAGAAGGGGAGAATGGTTTGGTCATTTTCCATTTTTTTAAGCACCATCTGCTAAACTGGAGATACAGAAACAGTAAGGGGCAGGAATGCTGCCACACAGAGAAACATAGTAGAAGGCTTAAAATAACAATCCTAGTAGAGAGCATATGTCTGCTCCTGCATCCATCTTGAGAAGTCATCAACATTAGATACAAATGAAGAATTAAATACCTCCTAACGTACATAATTGTGCAACTAAATCTTGAAAGAGTATATTCTCATCTGGCTACAGCTGAGGATTAGGAGACCTTGAACTCCACCTGTCATTCATTCCTTAAACATCCACTTCCTTTGGTTTTCTAAGCTATTGGCCTCAGTTACATCCTGCAGGAAAGCACTTAATTACCAGGTCAAACAAAGCATTTTGTTTTAAGCCATTTTGCCCTGGTGATATAACACTGCTGAGCATCCCTGTTGCCCTGCTCTCAAGAAAGCATCATTAGCTTGCAGCTGACCTCTCACTTGCCCCATCTATTTTGAGGTCTTCCTCCCCCCAACACATTTCCCCTCCTTTCCATCTAAAAAGGCTCAAGTCTGTCCAGCTATTGAATGTGCTCTGTATGCAGCCACTAATTGCTTTCAAGAGCTCACAGTTACTCTGAATTAACTAACCAACCAATCAACCAAAGTCATGGTGAGGATAAATCCTAGTTTTATCTAAATGGGTTTTATAATGTCTTTTTCTTCGATTTAATCCACTTTGATAAAACCTGACAGTCAGTCTCCCTTGATGACTGCTGCAAGTATTTATCGTATGATTCACAGTGGCACCTGAACTTTCAGTCCACTGCATAGCAAACTATGCAAAGGCAGTTTGTGGCTTTCAAGTAATGTATCTTATTTACAGGTAACAGTGGTACCTTTACAGCTAACATCATCATTAGCATCTAGACACTAAATATGTTAATTTACAGCCATACAAAATTGACCAGAGGACACATTCAGATGGGTGCTTGGCCTGCTACTGCTGTGTGTAATTTCAGATCGTTGCATGTAGCTGGAGTGCAAGGGACAGGACAGGTGTTGCACTGCACTGTGGAAACTGGCATCCGCTTCTGGACTTATCTTGTCTTGGGTCATCAGCAAGTTCTGCCACCTCCCTGTGGATCGTCCTCCTGATCGTACAGCATAGCAGAATAGTACATGCTACAAAGAGAGCTTGGAAGGACAGACTGCACTGGTATGGATGTAGCACCTTGCACATTACATCACAGTTAAGGATGTACAATTAGGAAGACGTGAGGCCTGAGGTAAATCGCTTGTGGGTGATGCTTCAGGGATTAACACTGCTTTAATGTGACAGAAGAACTGATTTGTTTGGGGATAAGAACCCATTCTCTGCCACCAAAATAGCACTGCTTATACGAGTGTGTAGCACAGCAATACTGCAACAAAAAAAACCTGGTAGAGCTAAGCTCCATCATGTTTCTAACAAGTTCACCTGAAAGAATAAACCCAGTTCTAACAAAATTAAACATGTAGTATTTCTGAAAGTTTATCTCCTT
Organism: Ara ararauna; assembly: GCA_028858755.1. NCBI lineage: Eukaryota > Metazoa > Chordata > Aves > Psittaciformes > Psittacidae > Ara > Ara ararauna. The sequence continues at coordinate 56,447,668 of CM054380.1, read as the reverse complement.
GTCAGTGCTGTGGTAAAACAAAACTCAGTTTCTCTTGAGGATACTCGCACTTCCAAGCTCAGTTTTTACATCCCCTAGATCCACACATCCAGATCACTTCAGGGCCATGCTGTTCTGACTTGTGGCAACCCCACTATTTCCATGCCCTCAGCCTCAAAGCGACATCTGACAACACTCCAGATTTCTGACAAGCAATACACTGCTTAATCAGTAGTACAACACTCCACTGGAAAGAAGCATAGGAAAAGTCAAAGCTGAAAGCAGGCAGAAAGGCCCAAGCCCTTTGGGGAAGGCTAGCCTAGGTGGTGCTGTTAAATACCACAGCAATCCAAAGAACCAGAACACAAGCAAAGCTCTGGGCCTAGGGTGGGGAACTACTTTCAGGAGGCTCTGGGCTGAGCTGTTAGGAAGGCAGCTGCAATCTCCTCAAGCAGGGCTTCCCGTCAGCAAGGATGTGTCTGTAACTCTAGCACTAACACTACAGTGAGGAAGGAGCAAGGATCTTGTGGAAAGGAAAAATGCTTGTAAAACCTGTTCACATCATTAAACCCGTCTTTAACTATTTACTCTTAAAAATTGTACCTCAGTGACTGAAGCACCTTCTGCAAGCTTTCACAGTAGCAGTCGCTAGAGAGAGAAGGCTTATGAAAGGCAGGCTTGAAGTTCAGGCTTCCCACCAGCCCCTGCCTCATCTATCGAGGTCTCTGCCTGTTTTCATATGACAATGGCATAGGCATATCATCATTGCTGATGACCCACTCAACAACAAAAGGACTTAGAGCAACAGTTCACTAGCATCACAGCGGGTAAAGAAAATCACCATCCCACTGTTTACCCCCTCAGACAATGAAATGCTTTGAAATAGGCAGGACTAAACACACAAGATGTGGTTTCTGCAGATGAAAGGTCTTTGTATGATCAATAAATCAGACTGAGCAAATTCAGCCCTCTCTTACAAGAGCAATGTTAAACAAAGTGTTCATAATGGCAAAACTAGGAGTTTCTGCACAAGATGCAAAACATGATGGGGGCCATCCCATTCCAGCATCACTTCTCCCTCAGCCGTGCAGGTCTTGTGTGGGTTGAAGGCTTCTGTGCAGACAGGGAAGAAGCGCTGCCAACAAAATGCTTCACTTACTTGCTGTCAACACAAATAAATTGATAGTCTGCTGACCCCACTCACTTCATATTCTTCCTGCAGCAAACTCCCACCAACATTCACATCTTTTTTTTTTTTTTTTTTTTCTTTTTTTTTGTAAAAATACTTGTTTCAGTGAATTAAGATGGACACCTCTCCCAGAAACAGGCAGGTGAATCCTCTGGGACCCATGGGATCCAGCTCTGGGACTGGCCCACTAGGAAGTAGGTGGGAAGATCAGCACTCTGTTCTGCTCCCACTCCCCTGTCTCCTTTGTCAGAATCACTGCAGGTGTATCCAGGTCCCAGTTGTGGCCAGCAAGAAATCTCTGGAGCTAGGCACAGCTCTTTTCACACCCGGATCTGGTACCCATTGAGGTCTGGCATGGCTTTGGAATCAGCAGGCTTCTTCTCACCAGATGGCCTGTAAGCAAAGAGGGTAAGTAACTATTCTGAAACTGTTTTTTTCATTCAGGAGGTGCTTCACATAGAGATGGCAGCACATGAAAAGGTACAGGAAAGCTGCAGACTTATCCTACGCTACTGAGGGCAGGATTATTCTACAACCTCCAGTAACTCTCCCAGTGATCTCCACAGAAGAGAATTCAGGTTAGGAAGAGTAGGAAGCCCAGTCTGGTGCCCCATATCAGTTTCAGGAAAGCAGTCTCACTGACAGCAGTGTAATTATTGGAATCTCTTTACAGCACAGGTCTATGAAATGCCAGAGCTCAGACCCCTGCATAAGGTTAAATAACTGCTATCAAGATCACTGTCTATTTCAGCTGCCTTCCTCCTCCCTGCCAAAACAAACAAACAAAAAAACCCCAGCTGTTTCCCCACTCCCCAAGCAATGATAAACTCATAAAGGCACAGACCAGGGAAAAATGCTATTGCAGCTCAGATAAGTAGCCCCTGTTATGAAGAACCCCAGTAAGACATTGGAAGGATCCAAAACTTGACAGCAATGCATAGTCTGTGACTAAAATGGAGATGCTCTATATGGGTTTCCTGCCCAGCAGCTGCACTCACCGACGGTCCCCACGGCTGTTGCGCCTATGGGGGCTAGCCTGACCTCTTTGTGGGGAGGAGACATCTTTCTTTCTGTCCTTGGTGGGAGATGGTGGCCCAGTTCCTTTGCCAATCTGCCAGAAAAATTAAAGAGCAACATGAGCAGACAACCAATATGAGTAGTAACCAGAAAACACAAAGCCTAACTGTGATTAATTATATGGGAATTAAAGACAAAAAGGCAAGGCAAGCACATAAAAAATGCAAAAGCCAGAAAAAAATTACTAAGAGTGACAGCTGTGTCTTCAAGTACTGTATACAGTCCAAGCTAATTACAACTGCAGTACTGCATGAGCATCCATTAGGGAACCAGCCTGTACACAGGAGTCCTCAGCCTCCAATTCACCCTCTACTCCAGCATCATCTAGGAGAGTATCATGGTTACTACTTCATTCCCCCAGTACACCATCAGCTAGGCAAGACAGCAGATGCAGCAGCGAACTGCTTCTCCACCCTTGCTGCTTACCTTCAGCCTCATATCACGGGCATGTTTCTCAAGCTCTTTGCGGAAGTCTTCCCGGGTTAGCTTGTCTAAATCCAAGATGGAATGCTTCCACTCAATCTGCTCCACACTGTGTGGGTCATGGGACACACAGTGGCCCAGTTTCACCTTTTTGAGAGTGTGCCAGCAGCGGCGATATGCCTCCTCAAAGTCAAAGATGAGTTCACTCAGTGTGCGGAAGACAGGTGCTTTGTACATGAGCTCCTCACGTCGGCTGATGCCCAGTGCCCCATAGCGGCCTCCGAAGTTCACCCCCAGCACAATGTGTCGGAAGTAGTTCCCTGAGAAGTGGGTTTTGAAGCTAATGGGGAAACGGTCCAGCGTGGTCATGTTGTTGGTGAGGTAACTGACAGCAGCCACTATTGAGGAAACAACTAGTGATGCCATTTTCTCGACAAGATACTTCCTTCCTCCTCCATATCCTCCCAGCCTGCTCAGCAGACTTGCCACTGATTCAGGCAGCAGATAGGCAGGATTTGTTCTCCTGGTCAAAGGTCCAACTTATTGCAAGCTGCCCTACTTTCATCTGGTTCACAGGGAAACCAGACTCACCCTCCTCAACAAAACTTTCAACAAAGGGAAGTTAATTTCAGGGCACTTTTGTGAAGCAGAAGTTAAAGTGCTAACACCTCAAGTGTATGTATTCCATAGCTCCCAAACTGTAATAATAATGCTGTAGCATTATTCCTCAGTTTGTTTTAATCTGTTTTACTAGCTACTATTTCACACACAAACCAAGGACCTTAAGGACAAAATACTCATCAGACTACCCTTCTGAACCATTTGCTTGCCATCTGTGCCACTCCAGGTGGCTTTGTCGATGTGTGTCGAGAACTTATAGTCTGAGTGACGTAGACTAAACCTGGAAGATAGCGAGGAAAGATGTGTACTTAGAGATGACACATGTCTAGAATTAATAAAGGTATTGCCTTAAGCTGGCAGGCAGTGTAGTAAAATGACATACATCATTTTAGAATGTTGTATGTCATTTAGTTGTAGAGGATCCCTAACTTGTTAATGTAGAACACCTGCAGGCAACATTGCAGTAAGGGAACAATGTTAGTCCACAAAGGACTTCTGACCTAACTCTAGCTAGTATTTTTGCCCCTCTTTAGGTGTTCCTTAGATTCTTCCTTTATCTTTTTCTCACGTACAGAGTTGTCCAGAGCAGCATGAGCCTTCTTGGTGAAGGAGGAGCAACTTTGAAGAACTAGTTCTGATATTTCAGAGAATTGCTTGGCTTTGGATTTTTTTGGTGGTTTCCTGGGAGAACTGGGTAGGGAAAACAGAGGGATGTGGGGCTTGGCAGCAATATTGTCAGCAGCCTGAAAGCATCATAAGGGAACAGAGGAGAAAACACAAAGATGGACAGACAGGCACAATTCCATGAGGAAAGGATACATTCCCAGGATCACAGCTTCCAGGCATTTAATTGGCAGGGCCTCTTTGGTCATTTCTTTGGCCAGGTCCATCAGCCTGCAGAGTGGGACAGGGGAAAGACGAGGACAGTTAGAGGGCTTGTGCTATGCAAATGTGGCTAGTTTAGCCCTTTTGCACAATATATGTGAAGTAGGTTTCCAGCAGAGAAGGTGGCCCACTGAGGACAGGGAACAGAAGAAAGTATCTTCTTTAAGAAGATACTAAATCCAAACCAGGTCTCTACCACATGCTGTTGCTGCTTACAAGGAACTACAGTGATTTACAGCAAAGCTGCCTACTCGGCCAACCTCTGTTTTAGTGAGATCACAGCACTTGGCTCGGTGAGTTCTGGATGGACACCCCTGTGGCCACAAGCAGAAGCCTCAAAGGACTGAAGGCCAGCAATGTTTGCCTCACAAGGTTCAAGGACAGTAAAGCCCTATTCTCTGGCATCAACTCTACTCTCCATTCAACAAATACTGTGGAGAAGCCATTGCACTGGTTAAAACACAGGACATCTAGGGTCACATAAGTCTGTGGACAAGACCAATAGTAAGAAGCCAGTCTTGGGAGGCTTTCAGTATGCTGGCCAGGAGAGTCAATTAACATCAGGTGCTTATCTCCTTAACTTACAGAGCACAGCTCTTCCCAAAATTTGCAGTCAGGAGAATCCCCCTTCTCCTTCAAATATGAGACATCAAAGCTTAGTAAGAGTAGATTCTGCAAAGGCACTCACAGGAGCTATGAAGTTAGACCTGTAAAGATAGTTGGCTTTTATGAACCTTGTTTAGGGCAGGACCCAATTTCAGAATCCATCAGAAGTTTATATAGTTATATGTTCTATATATAGTTCATATAGTTAGAAGCAAGTAGAATCTGCACACCTGGAAATACATTTATGTTATTTTATTTGATTTACTGACTCACAACAATAAAATCTACTCTTGTTCTTGAGAAAGGCCAGACACAGCTCTGCCCAGCCATGCCCCAGGCAACAGACAATACAGTCACCTAAAGCAGAATGGAGCTGCAGTACTGAAAGCCCTAAGTGCCACCATGAGCTTGGCCAGGGAACAGAAGGAAAAGCAGTGGGCCCCAATATTGTAAAGCGAGGATTAAATGCTGTACGGACTGCCAGCACTTACCCAGTCAGAGGTCTGCTCTTCTTAATCTCAAAGAATTGTGTCCCAGTGTGATTGTACCTGGAGGCAAGAAGTTAAAGGCTTGACAGCTTTGAAAACAGTTTGAAGAAAACCTGTCTGAAGAACTTCCATGTTACTTACTATTCTCACAGCAGAGTCATGATCCCACAAATATAAGAGCAACACAAGAAAGATCCCACTTCCCTCTCATGCATTTCTTCCATTTATAGTCCCTCCTAACTTCCACTGTATTTCCTTCTTGTCAATTCTTCTCTTTCTCCTCCCCACACACACGTTTCCACTCCATTTCCCAAAGGTCAGTGCTGACAGCACATGCTCTGCTCAGCCTTCCAGTTACCAGGACACAACATAGTTTGATAGATCTCTGCCTGCTCTGGTCTACCTTATTCTAAGACTGACTAGAACTCAATCCAGAGCACAACCACCTTAGATGGGTGAGGGGTGTCAAAAGGTCTGCCTCCTTACTTTTTTTTTAGGGCTGAAGCCAGAGCTAGCTCTGTATCTCATCAGTGAGATTAGACTGCGCATGCATCACACATACCTGCTGTCCAGCACAACAGGGATGGAGAAATCTCATTCCCAGGACACAGTGACACCAGCAGCTTTGCATATAAAAGGGCAGAATAACACAGACGCACAAAAGCAGGGCAGCTGTCTAACTTTTGGACAGCTACAGAGAAGAGTGTTCAAGTGGGATGACCTGAGAAGCAGTTATTCTTAACACCACAGCTCACTCATACCTTACCAGTGAGGTGACACAGTTTGTAGTCTATCTAAGACTTGGCTGTCAGGGTTGCAGATGTGAGTGTTTTTAACAAAATGGCCACTGACCTAGAAGCATGGGTAGTGGGAAAGGGCCCTTGACAACCTGCCTGTTTGTTACATGGAGCGAATAGGATCACAAAGTAACTTGGGCAGACACAAAGCAATAAAACAAACCATCATCCCAAGTCCAGCTTGCTGTTTTCAAGGAGCAAGTTTCAGTTCTCCTCCAACTACATCAGAACAAGCTCTTCTGCTCCCTCTTTCTGGGTTATCACACCAGTGACTAACATAACAGTAAAGGATACTGAAGCTCTCTGATGTAGCGCTGTACAGCTTCCAGGCGCTCAGGGATGGGGGTGGACGGCTGGAACGTAGGCACACTTGGTATGGGAATCTGAAATAGGGAGCATAATGTAAATCACTGCTCCCAAACCTCTCCAGCTTCTTGCTGAACTCAGTGGCAGATAAATACAGGGAAACCAGGTGAAACCACCCCCTTTTTGCTGTCCAAAGTTATCACACCAGAACATTCCACTGTTTCCACACTGACAACTGGAAAGGAATTTAGAATGAAGCACCACCACAGAGCTGCAAGAGAAGCTGTGTGAAAGAGTCCTGCATTTAGGCAACATTACATTGGAAGAATGAGATAAAATTAACTGACAAGGCAAGACATGAGACAGGAAAGTTATCATCCGAAGGAGTTTGGCCTCATTCGAATTTGCAAACTGGAAGGCACAAAACCTCAGCCTTATGGGTCCACTCAGATTTTCCTCACCATTTGCTCCTCAGGGGACAACTGCAGCCTTGTCAGCAGCTGAGAAAATGTGTCTAAGAGAAGTGTCCTATCCACAGGACAAATACAATGGAGAAGACACAGATTTGGTGTTGATTGACAGACTTGGAGAAACAGCCTAGCATTTTCTGAAGGATAGCTTATGCCTTGCACACACCTCTCTGAGACCAGACTGCAGCTTTTCACAGCAGTTTGGTTTTCAGCATTTCAGTTCCTCTTCAGACTTCCCCTTACAGATGGGCTATCCCCAGCTAAGAAAGAGCTAGTCAGAACCGCATCTTCCCTTGGGCTTTCTGCTCCGCTGTGTGTAACTGCCTCTGCTGGCCATGGCTTTGTAGCCACTTCTCACCCTCCACCTGTATTTCTGTGACCACTCCTTTCCATACCTCCTTCTGCCCTGGGCTGGCATAAGTGATTGGTGAACCAGGTCCAGACCTCAACCAGCTGAAAGCTGAGCCAGCAAGCATGGGTAGTTTTCAGTCAGATCAGGTCCCTGTCCTGGTTTGCCACATGGTTGCACTTTGCTTTTGCCTGCACAGTACAGAGGCCAGAGACTTCTTAACCTTGAGTGATGGGCTGTCGCTGCCTCTGAAAACCATAATCTGTAAGTGTTTTTAAGCCTAGCTCCAAACACCATCAGCAAGTAAACACTGAGCTAAACTCAATCTCTACCCATTTTCTCTCCATGTTTTTTCATCAATCTCTCTTTTTTTTTTATTTATTTTTATTTTAAAAAAATTAAGCACCATTTAGCCACAGGTACCAATTTTCATAGCACCTCTTGGAGGTGTGCCAGTTACCATCTCCAGTGCCTCATTGACATACCCTGCTTGGAGCAAGCAGAGGCACTGCCTGGCTCACTTGCAGGAAACAACACATGAACGGCAGGAGCAGATGGGAAACTGGGTTTCTTCAGCCACAGCAGGAGCAGGGAAGGCTCCAGAGAGCAGGTCAGGGATGGAGGCATCTCTGGAACCGCACAAGCTGAGTCAGTTCGGATGCTGTGAGCTGACACAGAGTCACAGGAAATCATTTCCAGGCAGAAACAATGAAAGAGGTAACAAGCAGGACAGGCTCGCTATTTAACTTTGTTCCAGTTCTTCAGCATGGACACTTCCATGCTTTCTGAGTGAAGGCTGACAGATTAAGTGCACATTGACGGCACAGATTAATGACTGGATAGGTACTTCTCCCTTTACTAGTTGTGCAGACCCCCAGATCCCCTTTTCCTCAAAGGACTGTGCCACGCTGGACAGTCGAATGGCAACCAGTTCAGCAGGGGACTAGTTAATGCAGAAGAGCCTCCTGCACCTCAAGTAATTAAACTGATGAAAGTACAGTGTGCTCTCTCTCTCTCAGATCTGGGCCTGCAGCCCAGACTGGGCTACAGTTTCTTTTGCATCAGGTCTATAGCATTTTAATGGGGCAATAGAAACAGGAGGAGAGGAATAAGGTCTCCATCCCCACACTGACAGGATGGAAGACCCTAACATTTTGTCCTCATGCAGTATGCACCTCAATTTTCAGAAGGGCTAGAAATATTAGGCAGTCTTCACAGTCCTCCAGAAAGCAGAGAGGAATTTATTTGTAGAAGAAAAGATAAGAAATCAGATCTATTTTTCCTTCCTTTTAGTTATTCAGGAAGCTGGAGGGAGAGCTAGGAAGAGAGCCCAGATTTCCCAGAGCACATACCTCTGCCAGGCTTAGCAGACTGACTGAACAGGCCTGTGGTCCCTCATCACTTGTATGGAGGGCTTGCATCACGCCACTCCAGGATTTACACACCCCAGGAGGCTGGCTATATGCGTGGGATTGGGGCTCTGTTTTAAGAATGGGGATCCCGAGAACAACAGAGATTTTCAGATACTAAATGGGCCATGCTATATATGTGGCAAGGCAGATGGGAGCAAGGCACAGAAAAAGCTCCACCCTTATCTGTATGACAAAGGTGATTTTTTGGCCAGCCTAGTGTAGCACCAATTTATTTTATGGTGCTTGCATGTATCCAAGCACCTCCCTAATCATCCTTTTGCAAGCAACATAAGAGCAATACAAATCCCGGTTGTTAGCCTGACTAAAGAAACTGGATTTTACACCCCTCTTCAAGCATGAATCCATTAGATGCAATTCTTCCTGTCTTTGTCCTCATAACCACCTCATTTAAAATCCATAATTTCTTAATGAGGCAAGCACACATCACTTTGCATTTTCAGTGTGGACCCATTTGATGGTCCCAGTAGCTCCAAGCAAAGCAATACCCCATCCTGTTGCTAGAAAAGAAACAGCCTGCAGGAGGGTAGCTCTTAAACCCAGTGTGCATAGCTAATCAACTATGTCCTGCCACCATGGCACGGCTAACTCGATGCCCACTCATCCCAAATCTACTGGAGGGAAACAGAGACCAGAAGAGACCTCTGAGCTCTCACGCCCCAGTCAAAGACATGGCCCCTGCAGCTGCTCTGTGAACATCTAAAGTCCGATCACAGCCTCCTGCAGTTGTCATTTTATGGTATTAAGTTTATTTATGGACAAATCTTTTTGAGTTATTTTTCCCAAAACCTAATGCTGGCTACCGTTCAAAGCCAAAAATATCACAGTTGGTGAACCCCTGTCCAGTTTTCAACACCTAAAAAGGCCCGTTCACCCTCCAGCACATGGAGAATACCTGCCTTTTCAAAGGAGCTCATCCTGCAGAGTACACCCATTGTCCTAATTCTCATCTGTTGCATCAGCCATTCAAAGAAACTTGATAGAGGCAGGTGGCGATATAAGCAGTCCTCAAAGATAAAAACACATCCCTAGAGGAGAAAAGGAGCTAGGGAAATAAAGCCCATCCATTCTTGCTGCTTCCTGCATCCCAGCATCCTCTCAGCTGTATGCCCAATAAGCTTGGGAATGGGATCTCAAATTGCAGAGCAGTGAGTAGTTTATACATCTGGTTTCCAGGGTGCTAGCAAATGCCAAATAAATGGATAGCCCAATTTCACCTGTTATTGCAACAGCTTATACCACTTATATCCCTTGACTGTAACCCTTTGGCATCAAGACTATAAAGTGAGAACAGTGGAAGAACTTCACATTAAGACCAAAACCAGAGACTGAGCGCTGTATTTCCCGCCCCTCATGTACTGGGGTTTTGTCTGTGAACCTTTTTATTCCATTTCCTTTGCCTCTCCTCGTCAAATCAGCCCATTTGGTCAGGAAATTGAGCAGTGTGTGTTCTGACTGATTTGAAACATGTTTTCAGCCTTCACACAGGCTCAGGACAAAGTCAGAGGAGAGGAAGGAAATCTAAAAAGGAAGGAAAAGTCCAGTAGGGTTAAAATAGGGACTGTAATCAGGGCTCAAGATTTGTTCTGGTTGCTGCCACAGGTGCCTATAACTCTTCATTGCACAGAAGATGTTGCATCACGTTTCTCCAGAGTTACTGCTGGAAAGCAGTGCGGATTGCCTGTGCACTACACGATAGCATGTTCTTGTGTACTTTCAGTTACCTTCCCAGGGAGGTAAAGTCCTTACTAAAACAGTCTGAGCATAAAAAAATCATGGTTTTGTATCTGAGTTTCCTCTGATAGTGTGATGGGAATACTCTCCTAACCCACCAACGGAGCGACACCCTGAATGTTTGCAGTGTCTTTTGTTCACAGAATGCCAATGAAAGGGGGAGATTTTTCTCCAGGTGCAACAGAGATAGCAACAATCACAAGAATCCACACACTAATATTTCAGTATGGAACAAGGTTAAGTGAAATGATCACCGGTTCCTCTTTTAGTAGAGCTCTCCTGAAAGGCCAATAACACGCTCAAAATCACATCTGACTCTACACACTAGCAACAAGCTCTGCAAGCATTCACTAACTCCCCTTTAAACTCTCTGGCGTCAAGAGTCTCTTTTCTGACACACAGTTCTGTGCAAGAATGGCTTTTAGCGGGGGAGATTACCCGAATCTCATTTCTTAATGTTTAAAGACTCACCTCTGCCTGCCTCCCTCACCCTCCCACCACAAGTATTCGGACTTTTCTAAATTTAACTCTCCTTATCCTTCCATCATGTATCCAGTCTTCCTCTTGAGCTCAATCCATCACCCTCCCAGGCTGCTCACACATGAGCCACCTGAAATCTGTCTTCCAGCGAGGCCTCAGAAAAGGGTGCTGCTGGCCGCCACCGAAGGGCAGAGCTCCGCAGCACCCTCCAGCACTCCCAGTTACAGCGAAGCTTTGCTTCCAGCAAGCACACCCCGGGGCCCTTTTCCCGAGGGGTCGCTCCCGAGCTCGGGGGCCCGGCCTCAGAGAGGGGTAGGCGAGCGGCTCCTCCCAGCTGAATGCCGCCGTAGCCCCGTGGGGACGGGGTGTCTCACCTTGGGCAGGTCGGCGGCACCCCGGATCCTCTGCGCCACCCGCTCCCCCTCGGGGTGGATCCTCCCCACATGCCGCCACATCCGCTCCCAGGTGGGCTCGTCCACGGGCAGCCCGCCGCGGTTGACGAAGAAGGGGACGCCGCCGTCGCGGAGATCCTCCTCGCCCTCCTCCTCCTGCTGCTCCTCGTCCCGCGGCGCTGCCGCCGCCTCGCCGGACTGGGGGTGCCCAGCGGCGGCCGCGGCCCCGCCACCCCCCGGCATCGCCGCCGCCCGGTCTCAACGCCCGCCGCCCGCTGCCGGGCAGCCGGGGGCCGCGCCCCGCATGACCGGCAACCGGGCACGGGGCGTCACCGCCCCTGCCGTGCCCCCGGGGATATCAAGGCGGAGGGCTTTCGGGGAAAAGGGGAGCGCAAGCCAGGCGGGGCGGCGCCGGGCGCCGCATCAGGCCGCCGCGGCGGGGGAGGCGCCGGCGGCCCAACCGCCCGCGGCAGTGACGGCGGGCACCGCGCGGGGCGGGCCTGCCGCCGGGGTGTCCCCACCTCGCTGCCTCCCGAGCGCTCTGCGGGGCGGGGGGCCGGGCGGGGACAGCAGCCGCCGCGGCGGATGCTGCATGCGGGGTAACAAAGCCCCCGCGCGGGGCGGCGCCGGGATGCGCCGGACTGGGCTGGGCCGGGCTAGGCACCGCTCCCCTCCTCTCTGCTCCGCCCTGGGCCGGGCAGCGCGGGGTCTCGCAGGCCCCGGATCGCGGCGGGCACCCACCGCGGTGCCCGGATGCGGCTGGCGGCTGGCAGGGAGCCGGGGCGGGCGGGTAGGGGTGCTGCTGCGCCGGAGCGATAAGGGGGAGGCGGGGCGGGAGCGAGCCGTTGGGGGGGCCTGGGGGTGGGGCCACGGCGCAGCCGCTTAACGGTCGACGTGGGGGGCAGCGCGGGGCTGTACGTGGAGCCGTTAGTGCGTGTGCGGTCGCGGTGTTTGAGGTCCGCGGTCCGCGCTGCGGCTTTAGGTGGGTGAGGGACGAGGGGGAGCAGGGCCGGGCTGGAGGGGCCCGGGAGGTAAAAGCACCGCGGGGAGCGGGGACAGGTTTCGGTGTAGAGGTATCTTTGAGGAACAGAGCTGCGATGAAGTTGCCAGGTAGGAAGCAGTGAGTGGCAGAGACGGTGTTCGGGGTGTTCCTGTTATAACTTACCGAGTGCCACAAGGTGATCTCAAAGGATGGTCTTTCCCCAGGTGGGAACCACATTGCTGATCTTGGGGTGTGTCTCCTTCCTGAGAGTGCCCAGCAAGGCTCTTCTGCCTGGGAAGAGACAAAATGCACCTTTATATCAAGTCTGGAGGTGCGCCACAAGTGAAAGATTGTGGTCTGGTTGTCTCTTTCAGCCCTCCTGTGGCACTGTGAAGTGTGCAGCTCTGATGGGAGGTTCTCCGTAGAATGCAAGAGATGTGAAAGCCTGTTCACTGTGCTCCTGGCACAGCAGTTGTGTCCTCATCTGTAAGAACCAGGCTATGTCTTACTGCGGCTAGGTCTGCTGACTGGGTTTTCTCACCACCCTGTAATAAGAATCCATTTTGAAAGTTCTGGTAAAACAGAAAAGTGTTCCATAACTTAAGCACCAAGTAAAAGTGACGCAGACAAAGTAGTAACAGGTCAGCTGCTGCGGAACCTTCTGGAGAGCATCTCGAAATGCTTGCATTTAGCACTCCAAAGGGCTGTTGTTCAGTATCACTGTAGGGAATGAGGGAAACACATCCTGGGTCTGGTTGCCATGGGATTTGATGCATCCTGATTACTGGGGATAACCTTTACGGAGTCTGGCAGAGGATTTCGCGGAGAAATGTCTCTTCTGTAACACTCTGTGGGCAGATTTTCACATTAAGTCATTTCTGAGGGCAAAATAGTTGAAGACAGCATTCCTGTTGAACTCGACATTGCCCAAATTGCTGAAAAGTTGATTTCATTTCAGGAAAATTAAGCTAAATGAGTATCCGTGTTCTGCCTTCCAAACAGAACACCGGCATCACTTCATGCAGCCGACACTTTTGTAATACTTATACTTCACTAAATAAGTTTTTTCTCTTGGATCGGGACCTTGGCCAGTGCTGTTATATCACTTCAGTAATGGGGTTTAGTGCTTTTGTGGTTGTCTTTGCCTTTTACCTGTGAGCAAGTGGAGATGGGTAGAAGTTGACTCTACCTCCAAAGAGGCAGCAAAGCTTGTGTCAAGAATCACTCTGCAGCCCCTGCGTAGACACATTTTGTAAGAATAGTTCATACCATCCAATGTCCTTGGTCACTTCTTCCCCAGTGGTCCCCAATTCCTCTAGAGACCCAGGACTGGAGGTGTGCCAGTCATCCACTGGCAGTGCACAGGCATATTGAGAGACATTCTCTGTTTTTGGTTGAGCGGTAGTAACAGCCCTGGGGAAAGGACAGGGTGCAAAGGCTTTAAATGCTTCTTTTAGAGCTGTATTGCCTCCCCTGGGTAAAACTAAGCACAGCTGTCCATAGAAGCAAGGATGCTGATTTTGAGCTCCAGCACTAATTTATGCCTGGTAGTTTGCATTGCCTTCTGTACCTCAGCTTTTCTGTAAGAGGGAAATGCTAGTAGACTTGTAGACAGAGATTTTTGTAAAGATTAGTTGGCATCTTTGGCACATTAAGAATTGTTCTTTCCTAAAAATGAAAATATGTTCTAGTAGAAGTGAAACACAAACATTGTCTTCTTAACACCTTAAAGTATATTCTCAAGTCTTGGTTGGAGGAAATGTATCTGGTAATCATAGTCAGACCTCAAATCATAGAATCGTAGAATAGTTAGGGTTGGAAAGGACCTTAAGATCATCTAGTTCCAGCCCCCCTGCCATGAGCAGGGACACCTCACACTAAACCATGCCACCCAAGGCTATGTCCAACCCAGCGTTGAACACTGCCAGCAATGGAGCATTCACAACTTCCCTGGGCAACCCATTCCAGTGCCTCATCACCCTTACAGTAAAGAATTTCTTCCTCATATCCAATCTAAACTTCTCCTGTTTAAGTTTGAACCCGTTACCCCTTGTCCTATCACCACAGTCCCTCATGAAGAGTCCCTCCTCAGCATCGTTATAGGCCCCTTCAGATACTAGAAGGCTCCACACAGCCTTCTCTTCTCCAGGCTGAACAGCCCCAACTTTCTCAGCCTATCTTCATACAGGAGGTGCTCCAGTCCCTTGATCATCTTCGTGGCCCTCCTCTGGACTTGTTCCAACAGTTCCATGTCCTTTTTATGTTGAGGACACCAGAACTGCACACAATACTCCAAGTGAGGTCTCACGAGAGCAGAGTAGAGGGGCAGGATCACCTCCTTTGACCTGCTGGTCACTCTCCTTTTGATGTAGCCCAGGATACTGTTGGCTTTCTGGGCTGCGAGCACACATGGAAGCCACCTCATGTTCAGTTTCTCATTGACCAGCACCCCCAAGTCCTTCTCTGCAGGACTGCTCTGAATCTCTTCTCTTCCCAACCTGTAGCTGTGCCTGGGATTGCTCCGACCCAGGTGCAATAAGGCTTGTCAGGGTTTTTTTGCTTCAGTTTATATTAGTTAATTATTAGGCAGTGTTCCTCCCTTCTGGCCATCACTTCAAATCATTTGGCAGCAACAGGGGATCAACGCTTTAAGGTAATAATGTGTTGCTGTGCTTTGTTTAGCTGGGAAATAACTGAGCGCAGCCATGCTAAGTAAGGCAGTCCCTGCAGTGAGGACTGAGTGTAACTGAGGAGACAGCAGAGGACAGACGCTTTGCTGTGCAGCTGGTGTTTCCTTGTCTGCAGATGCTGTTACCTGCGGTGCAGGCTGTGTCTGCCTCTGATTTCTGGCAGCAGGTTATTGCGGCTAAGATGATGACAAACCAGAAAACTATTCAATTTTTTTGTTAATAACAATATAAATATTTTATTTAGCTATGCTCTGTAGAGGAAGGCACTGCAGATGCTGTCTGAATCACACCTGAGAACGGTAGTTAAGATTTTCTTGTGAAAAATAACGTTGATAAAGGATTGAAATCAAGTCAGAACTTCTTTGAATGAAGGAGTTGTTTCATAAGAGAGAAAAGATCTGGTAAATGTATTTAAGTGGTGTAGATAGCACTTGAAAAATAAATTACCTCCTCTGTTCTGGGTGAATTGGGAGTTTCCCTCTATTGGAGGGGATCCAAAGTTTGTTTCTGTAAACATAGTGAGTGAGTGATAGTGTTGACTTTCTGTTTTGTCATGTCTTTAACATTTTGATTAATATATTTTAAACTTCTGCCCAGCATTTGTTGTTATGATGTCTTTTTTTTTTTTCTAATTATCTTCAAAAGCACCTGCCTGTTCTTTAGGCAATGCCTTTGTAAACTTGCATAGGAGCAGTTAAAACACTTACTGGAGATTTTTAGTTACTGACGGCAATTTTAGGTCACTATTTCAATAGTTTCAGTAACATACATTTTCTTAGTGGAACTCTTCATTGAAGATTTCAATGATCTTAAAGGTCTTTTCCAACGTAAATGATTCTATGATTCTGTGTGACTGAATGTTGCTTAGAGCATGAGCAGGGATTGTGTTGTCTGTATGCATCTTGGCCTAACTCTGCAATCTATGCTTCTCTGTGCCACTAATTTCCTTTTTTGTAACTGTTTTGGAGTGGGTTCCCTTTTCTGTATTCTTGAAACAGCTCAGCAAAAAGGTTCACGTGACAATTCAGCACCTTTCTGAATTTATTTCTCAGAGTTTATTTCGTTCTAAAGCTATTATCAAAACCCACTGAGTTTCCTTCAGTGTTTTTTTACATACTAATTCTGTTTAATTCTATGAGTGTTTGGAATGCTTCCTTCAAAGGCCCCTGTAGTTTGCCTAAACTGTTTTTCAGAACTTTGCAATTGAGTCACCCAGTGCCTCTGTATCACACTGGATAGCTGGTGGTGTACATTGTGAGGGCTCTTCTTCTGAGAGCTGTATTCCTCTGTATTACAGATTGTGTTGCACCTTCAGGAGATCTCTAGGAAACTTCCTGCATATTCTTGTATTCTTGTCCAGCTTGATGCTGCTGGTGGCAGTACAAAAGGAGGTGAGGAGCTGAAGGGCAGAAAGTGAAATTTACAGCTCTTGACTCTATCTAGGCCCTGCACTGTCTAGCTGAGTCCTATTGCAGGGAGGAATGGGCTGGGAGGGATGTTGTGGTGGAGTCCAGGATGGCCTTGACTTGACAGGTTAGCAGAGCTGCTGTGCTCAGTGAAGGGTTGGGGAGTAAACCTGTATAGTGCTTTAATCACAAAATCTCTATGCAAAATAGTTACATGAGATGTGGTGCTAATTTAGATTTACAGCACTTACGTTTTATGAACGTGTTTACATGAACCTTATTTTTTTGCATGGAATGGCGGGGGTTGGGGGGAGGGCTGAATTTAAGTCTTCAGAAAGAGAAGCCTGAGAGGGTACGGTCTTTATATAAAAGGTCCCTGAAAAAAGGCATGTCTTACTCTTCTAGGGTATATAGGAAAAGAAGTAATAGATGTTTAAAATGCAATGAGAGAGATTAAATTACATTAGAAAAAACTTTCCATAAAGACAATGAAAGACTGGAAGAAATAGTCTCAGGAAAATATGGAGTCCATATCATTCAAAAGCTTCAAGCATTGTTCATCAGCCATTAGTCAGGGATTACTGCATTTGGACTTGATAATCTTAAGGGTCTTCTCCAACCTAAATGATACTATGATTCTGTGATTTAGAGTTGATCCTGCTTTTGAGAGGAAGGGGAAGAATGTATGTGACCTGTTGAAATCTCATATGGCCTGAAAATCAGTGATGGAATGTATTGACCGCTGAAGGTGGGGAGAGTTTTTGCTGTTTTGAAGGGCTCTCTTGGTGGTAAAGTAAGCTTCCATGAATGATCCTTGCTTCTACGAACAGCCTCTTGGATTTAAGTTGCTGCAGTTAAATGAAATAGTGTATATGAGGGTGGGACATCAGGGCGGAGTGGGTTAAAGGAAGTTTCTTTGTAATATCTTTTTTGCAAGATGTATTGTTGAAGTATTATGTGAAATACCTTTTTAAAGTTTTTTGTTTTTTTTTAAAGCTGCTTCCAGTTAGAGGGTTGAAACTCATGTTTTAAGTGGTGTTTTTTCTGTCTGTGTGCTGATTCCTTTGAGTTTAGTTTTCTCCAGCTCGCAAGTGTACTGCCTTTAGCCTGTTCATACGAATATGTGAGATGAGATTCTCTGTGGTGCAGAAAACCCTGATGAGATCAGTATACTGCTGAGCACTATACATATGCTGCAGTAGATCTCTGCCTGGGGCACGAATTCTACCTTTGTCCCTGTTTCTGGTCTTGCCTTGGTTCTAATCAGGACCATCTCTGAAAGATAACAGCAAAGCTTCTGTTATTTGATTGCAAAGCCAATGTAACCTTTAGTCTGTCTGGGAGTTTGATTGTCATAGCAGTGCCAGAATAGCCCTATTCTGTGGGCAGCTAGGAATGACTTCATCAAAGACTGGTATATTGACTCCACACATTTTAAGTATCCATATGCAGTCATGCTGGTTACTTTTCCTGTGTAGGTCAGAGCTGAGAAAGAGGAGACTTAAATCCAATCAAGTAATCAAACGTCAGCAAACATTTGCGAAACTTCTGCTTTTATCTTCCTCTATCATTGCTCTGAGTTGTCACATAGCCCAGCACATTGTGGCATGGCTTCCATGTTCTGTCACATGGCTGATAAATTAGTCATGCATCATCTGACGTGTGGAGATTCACAAACCGGGACTCAAGAAGGCTCAAAGGTTAAGTCTTGCTGGAATATGGAGAGGACTATAGATGGTGATCAGAACTGTGCGATCTCACTGTTTTATTTGGAGTTTCTAATTTGTTCTTAATAACTCTGATGAAAGAGACTTTTAGAGGGCTTTAGTGTGGAGCTTCAGGGCTGTGAAAGGAAGCAAACAGCCCATCATCTTGTGCATGCTCTGTGCCACCTCAGCTTAGAGGCAGGGTGTGAGACCAAAAGCTAGAGTTTTGGGTTGTGTGCAGAACTAACATTTGAAGATTTATCCATCCAAATAAGGAGCAGAAAAAGCATCATAATACCTGTGTAACAAATGAAAGAACTGTAAGTAGAAATGGTTTCTGAAGTTCAGCTAGCTTCTTCAGAGAAAGACTATAGACTGGTGTGGTTTCACATCAAACTTCAGTGAAAGGTAGTTGACAGCTAACAGGTATAAAGTATTCGACTTACCTGGGAAGGTCAAGGGGCTTTGTTATCTGAAGAGTCACAAATGAGTTAGCAGAGCTTTCTTCTATGTGAGTGCTAAACAGACATAACTGAGTTAAAACCTGAAGCTATGCTAGCAAAAAAAAATGTGGAAACCAAATTGAAAATAAGTGTACCTGATTTTAGAGTTCATTAACTTTGCCAGTGTGCTCATGGATAAAGCTGGATGGTTCTTCTATCATAAAGTTCTTAATTTCCTTTCTATCTGTATTTTTCCTAGAGGTAGAGAGGAAATAGGCTTCTATCCCATAAAACCTTTTTCGTGTTGTACACTGGTAAAGCAAATGCTTCTGAATGATTTAACTGGAACCAGGATAATGAATACACCAACACACAATGTATTTATTTAGGTTTTTGGAAGAACAGATTTCAAATCCTAGCAATGCTTTTTGTGAAATAGAAATTTAAAGATACATTTTTAGCATCCAAACAAGTGTGCTGACCCAGAGCTATGTCTTATATGGGTCAGAGTGAGCACTCAGTTACCCATACTAAAAACACTACTCCCAGACTAGCCAGGTCAGAAACTTAGTGTGGAGCCTTTGGTTCAGTTGCCTGTGCCAAGGCTTGTCACGCGTGCAATTTGAACTTGTCTGACTTATCATTGCCTCTGCAGACGGTCAGTACGTTCCTGAATTTGTACCTCTCCCTTTTGGTTTGGTCAGAAAATCCTCCTTGAACCTGAGTAACCTTTCTTAGCAGAAATCTATTTTTCTTCCCGAAATTTCCGTAAACCGTCATTTCTTAAGAGCAAAAGTAGTTCCTCAAGAAATTTTACCGTTTATTTTCTCAGTCAAATTGGTCCTGAGCAGTTTTCTGTTCACAGTTTGGTCCATAATGTTTCCAGTTTTAACTTTGTCGTTTGGTGGTGACGTTTATTTATTTATTTATTTAATTTTCTGAAGCCTGGGCTAAAGTTATTTCAGTAAAGAAGCTTTCAAGTGCGGTGTGTGTTTTGCAGATCTGTGCTATGTTCCCTCCTCTGTGATACTCTGTTTTGTCTGTGCTTCCCCAATTTTCTTGTTTGTATGCTTGCAGCATTCCTGCAACGCGTGGAAGTGCTGTTCTTCCCATTCTGCAAATGAAGAAATGAGGTAGAGAACTTAAGTATGTGCTTTTACTGTAGGTGAAGGCACCTGGTCAGGCTGTGTGATCACCGGCTTCCAGCAATATAGTCAGTAGAGTGATCTGGGTGACTGGATTGGAACCATCTGCATGCAATGCTATCTGAATGTACCAGCACTGACTGGTTCATACTTGTATAGTAGTGTGGTACCACATGGGGTTCCTGGCTTGGGAACCTGCTCCTTAAAGGGCTCTGCATCTTTCTCTGCTGTGAGATATAAACTTGTCCTGAATGACTTGGACAAGATCGTGCTGGCAGAGCAGGTGCTTAATGTGAGTTTCCTCCTAAGCAGCAAGTCATCCTTCTTTCATTTTGTTTCTAGGCTGCATAAATTGTGTGTGAATAAAAATTCTGTGCATCTGGAAAGACTTCAATATTTTTTGGGAAGTGGGTTAATTCCCGTAACAAGATGAGTTTTGGGGACTGGAGGGAATTGGTTGGAATGGGATTAGTTATGCTAAGGAAGTGCTTAGTTTGTTTTTCACTGTTGGAAATGCAAATAAATTCATAGTGCTATTGTGCCCAACTTATTAACTGACAACAACATGAAGCTGGTTTTATTTTGAAGATGGTGTTATTTTTGTGTGCTTTCTGCAGTGTGGAAGCATTTTCTTGTTTGCACAATGTATTAGTCACTAGCCTTCTAGCCCATCTTTGAAAGCAGGGGAAGTGTGAGGTGCAGCTGCTGTGTGTTCCTGATGGCAAAATCCCACCTTTTGCCTTATCAGCAAAATTAACACTAAATGTAGAGAATGGCTGAAAAACTCCAAAAATTTCTTACGAGAGGGGAGCAATTCTCTGACTGAAAAGTGGAAAAGCTGGAGGAGAGAACAAAACTTTTTGAGAAGTGTTGTAGGAATTGGCAGCCTTTCCTTCTCCAGTCCGAATCTCTGCAAACTTGAGTTAATACATTGCATACGAAAAGTACCAGAGGGGCTGCAGTAGTGTCCTAATTTGCACTTTGTTTTAAGTTCAAGAGTGTTCATACACTTCCTGTTTCTTAAAAAATACTGAGTTTTGAAGAGCTAAATTTAACCAGGTTGATGCAGAGTCACAGAATTATCCAATTAAAGTGATTTATAAGTGGGACCTTTATTGTTGGTTTCTTCCTCCAGTCTATTTCCCAGAAATAAAACATACAGGCCTTTCAAAAAAGAAAATGCACTTCCCAATACGAAACTGGTCTAGAATGCAGCTCTGCTTTTATTTTGCCAATGTCCTGGACTTTCCTCTTTGCTTCCTTCCTATGTATGTGTTCTTGCTTAGAGGAAAGCTGGCACATTAGAGTGCCAAACAAGGATCAGAAAAAAATAGAATCATAGAATCATAGAATAGTTAGGGTTGGAAAGGACCTTAAGACCATCTAGTTCCAACCCCCCTGCCAGGGGCAGGGACACCTCACACTAAACCATGTCACCCAAGGCTATGTCCAATCCAGCCTTGAACACCACCAGTGATGGAGCATTCACAACTTCCCTGGGCAACCCATTCCAGTGCCTCACCACCCTTACAGGAAAGAATTTCTTCCTCAGATCCAATCTAAACTTCCCCTGTTTAAGTTTGCACCATTACCCCTTGTCCTCTCACTACAGTTCCTCATGAAGAGTCCCTCCCCAGTGTCCCTATAGGCCCCCTTCAGATACTGGAAGGCTGCTATGAGGTCTCCACGCAGCCTTCTTTTCTGCAGGCTGAACAGCCCCAACTTACACAGGAAGTATTCTGAAGAGCCAAACTGCGACAAATCCAGCCCTATCCTTAACAAATTTTACAGTGCAGTTCTTCAGTATTCCCCTGGTTTGCTGAAACCTGCTAATCTCCTTGTAATTATAGTTTTGCTTTCACTAATGCATTATATTTTTTTGTAGGTATCCTATTGAATGTTCTTGATGCCACAAAGTGCCGTCTATTTGTATAGAGGAGATAATTTATTGCAAGTGGGTATCATAGAAAGCATACACTGCAGCTCCCGCTAGGCTTTAGGCTCCCGCTCTGGGAGTATAATGGACTCTGCAGAGGCTTGAGAGGTGTTGCTTTCCACCCAGGTTATTCCCTTTGTTAGTGTTTGGATTGGAAATTAAGTCTGTACCTGTAACTACGGTGACTGTATTTTCACCATTTCCAACTGGAAGTGGTGGTGGTGAATCTAAGCCTCAGGTTCAAAACATCTCAACCTGTGTGTTGAAACCCCGTTGTTTTTGTTTATTTCGGGCTTACAAAGCGGCTGCGTTTGTGAGAGCTTTGTGCCATATTTGATCATTTGTCTATTTCTCCGTAGAGTGATTAGTGATTTTTTTTTTACCCCGAGTGAAGATGTTCCTGAGGTCGTACCACCGTGAGAACACCATGTGAGGAGTGACATCTAGTGGTTAGTGAGGACCGTTCGAATTTCTCTTTTTGTCTTTTTTTTTTCCTGCCGGGCAATGAAAAGTGAAGCCATTCCTAATAAGTGGCCTGGGATTCACTTAGAACTTGTAAAACTTGAAATTAAGGGGTCATTTCTGATTAGTGCAATTTCTTCTGTGTGCTGTCAGCCTCTGGGAAGCAGTACCTTTCTTGCTTAATGACTGATGCCGAAGAGTGGGTTTGATGTTTGATGCCAAGGTCTGGTTACTCTCAACACATTTTAATGTCTTTTTGTTTCTGTTTTCCATTCCATTGGGTTTTGTTTGTTTGTTTGTTTTAGGAATATTTTTGCACGGCTATTCCTTTCCCATAACCAGAATTACGTTAGGATCCTATGGTTGGTTTGGTTTTTTTTGGTATTGGAGGGCGCTCATCTCATGAATAGCTTAGTTTGTGAGGAAAAATTATTTGAAGAGAAACTGATCTTGGTGAAGATCAACTGTTTTCTTATGTTGACAGCCTTTCTTATTTATTGCTCTTGGGGTTAGAAGAGCTGATACTGTTAACTTCTACTGGAAAGGATTCTTGTCCTGGGCTGGACTTCCATCATCCAGTCCAGGTCTCTGCTAGTTCAGGCAATCTTGTTGAATGGATTCTGTGTAAAGGTACAGAGCAGATTGCACCGATGTGGAGGAAATGGGTGGTTTTAATAAATTCTTTCCTGTTGTAATGTCTGAAGACCTGTTTTCTAGGCTACTGGACAAGTGTAACTGATCATGCTATGGAATGTTTATGGATATATTCCAGCCATCCAGTTCCTATTGAAGTAGGGACTAGATAAAAATCTATTGCTCTAAGGCAGTGCTTGGCTTCTTGTGTTAGACAATACTCTGTCAGGTTAAATTTGGTATGCTAAGAAATGAGCTAGATTGGTCATATTTTTTAGATCTCAGTAATGAAGCATGTGCCTTCCCACTGTGCTGACAGGATTCAGAGAGAATGAAAACAGGCATTTCCTCTGACTTGAGAAAGGAGTGGGCTTCAATGAAAATTGATCAATCTCTCTGTTATCTGGCTTCCTGAGAGGTCAGAAGTTCCCCTGCCCATACATTATAGTATGAACTTGGGTAAGTTGTTGGATCAAGTTTAGACCAGCAACCACTGCAGTTGAGCCAGTAATTAAACTAACATGGCAAATTCTGTGCTCCAGAAGGCTTTTGGGATGTTATAGTATATAAATACATATGTAGCTATGGAAAATTCTGGAAAGAGGTGACATTTAATACCTAGGAGGAGCAGTAGCTGTGTAAATCTGTCAGGTCTCATGAGTCTTTGATTGGGCCTTGGATACATCCTGGTGACTCTGGCCAGCTTTGTTGCCTTTCAGCTCTTCAATGGTGCAGAAATGGAGAGAGGAAGATAAAAAGATGCGTGGCACATGTGCTGCATGTGTTAGTAATGTATCCGTCGCAGCTGTGGGGTCTGAATAGAGAGGGAAGGAAACAGGTGAAGTCTCTTATGCTCAGAGGAAGTCAGTATGTGTAGGAATGCTACAAAATGACAGATTTCTCCTTTAAAACTCAATGCACTCATACTGTGAGAAAAGGACAGGCTTGTCATTGTTACAGACCTTCTTTATGAGGCTATAAGGTGAGCTTGTTTGGATGTAAGTTTTGTAGAGAAGTCCATACTACAAAAGGGACATAGCTCAGTGCCATTGAGTCCCTCTGGGGGTGAGGGGGGGAGTGTTATGGACTGGAACTGCATGTAGGGGAGTACAGTAAAGAAAATTTCAGAAACTTCACTACCTACAGCTACTGGGATATGCCATGGTTCTCAGTGACTTTTTTGCTTCAATCTTCACTCTAGCTATGCTGCTCAAGTCTTAGAAGGCAGATGCAGGGCCTTAGGCCCACCGTAGGGGAGGATCAGTTTAAAATCATCTTGGGAACCTGAACGCAGAACCTGAAGTCCATGGGACCTGATGAAATCCATCTTCGGGTCCTGAAGGAGCTGGCAAATGAAGTTGCTAAACCACTGTCCGTCATATATGAAAAATCATGACAGTCAGGTGAAGTTCCCGATGACTGGAAAAAGGGAAATATAACCCCCATTTTCAAGAAGGGGAAAATGGAAGACCCAGGGAACTACAGACCAGTCAGTCTCACCTCTCTGCCTTGCAGGATCATGGAGCAGATTCTCCTGGAAGGCATGCTAAGGCACATGAAAATCAGTGAGGTGGTTGGTGACAGTCAGCATGGCTTCACTAAGGGCAAATCATGACTGATGAATTTGGTGGCCTTCTGTGATGGAGCTACAAAACTGATAGATGGGGTAGAGCAGTTGATGTCATCTACCTGGACTTGTGCAAAGCGTTTGATACTGTCCCACATGACATCCTTGTTTCTAAACTGAAGAGACAAGAATTTGATGGATGAACCACATGGTGGGTAAAGAATTGACTGATGGCTGCACACAGTTGTCAATGGCTCAATATCCAAGCAGAGATGGATAATGAATGGTGTCCCTCAGGGATCGGTGTTGGGACCAGTCTTGTTGACCCTCTTTGTCAGAGACATGGACAGTGAGATTGGGGTGCCCTCAGCAAGTTTGCCAATGACTCCAAGCTGTGTGGTCCAGTTGATATGCTGGAGGGAAGGGATGCCATCCAGAGGGACATGTTTGTGAGGTGGGTTGATGTCAACCTCATGAAGTTCAAGTGAAGTGCAAGGTCCTGCACCTGGGTCAGGGCAATCCCAGGCACAGCTGCAGGTTGGGCAGAGAAGAGATTCAGAGCAGCCCTGCAGAGCAAGACTTGGGGGTGCTGGTCAATGAGAAACTGAACATGAGCTGGCAGTGTGCGCTCGCAGCCCAGAAAGCCAACTGTATCCTGGGCTGCATCAAAAGGAGCGTGACCAGCAGGTCGAGGGAGGTGATCCTGTCCCTCTACTCTGCTCTCGTGAGACCTCACTTGGAGTACTGTGTGCAGTTCTGGTGTCCTCAACATAAAAAGGACATGGAAGTGTTGGAACAAGTCCAGAGGAGGTCCACGAGGATGATCAGGGGACTGGAGCACCTCCCGTATGAAGATAGGCTGAGAAAGTTGGGGCTGTTCAGCCTGGAGAAGAGAAGGCTGTGTGGAGACCTCATAGCAGCCTTCCACTATCTGAAGGGGCCTATAAGGATGCTGGGGAGGGACTCTTCATGAGGGACTGTAGTGATAGGACAAGGGGTAGTGGGTTTAAACTCACACAGAGGAAGTTCAGGTTAGATATAAGGAAGAAGTTCTTTACTGTAAGGGTGGTGAGGCACTGGAACAGGTTGGTCAAAGAAACGGTAAATGCTCCATCGCTGGCAGTGTTCAAGGCCAGGTTGGACAGAGCCTTAGGCGACATCGTCTAGGGTGAGGTTTCCCTGCCCATGGCAGGGGGGTTGGAACTAGATGATCTTCAGGTCCTTTCCAACCCTAACTGTTCTATGATTCTGTGAAATTTAGTTTCAGTGCTCTAACAGGTAGCCTAAAATGTATACCTATTGTATTATAACTTTGGCACATGTTTTTCAAGTATATGTGATATGACAGCAGCTATCGGTCAAGCCATGCTGGCTCCTTTTCCTGAAGTCAGGCCTTTTAGGCCTGTATTGTCAGTGGCCATGCCATGACATATGCATGACTCCAGCCATGGCTTCATGCATAAGAGCATAAGAAATGCCTTATTGTGCACCTATGGCCTACCTACACTAGTATTTCTGTCTCAGACAGTAACAGCAGGCAATGCTAGATGGGGAAAGGACATGGTCCTGACCATTTCGTCTTGTTCATTCTCTTCATTCCTTGCCAGTGTCCACAGTCATTGGATTAGGATCATAAGGAGGTACACTTGTGCCCATTCCCTTACCTGTTTTGGGACTGCTGTCCATACATTAATCCTCTTTGCATAGCATGCTCTTTTTGTCTAGCCTGCTGATATTGTTGGTCTCTTCAGTCCCACATGACCAGAAATCCACTACTTGCTGTGTTTGTAAAGGAAAGTTACTGCTTTTGTCTATTTCTAACCTTGCACATACTTTGAGTGAGTGCCCAGACCTGTAGTATTGCAAGGTTTGGTGAGTAACAGTTCTGCTCCCACTTTCTCCACTGCCTTTGTGATTTCGTAGTTCTTAATTGTATCCCACCTAGCCTGCATGTCTCCAAATTAAGGAGAGAAATCTCTTCTTAGAATGCAGCTGCTCCATCCCCTAAATTCCTGTTGTACAATTCATATGCAAGCATGAAACACGAGCGCTTAAATGTGGATACAAATCAGTCCTTCACTAGCTGCATTTCCTAGCTGTCTGTCACAAAGCAGAGTTGGCTGCCCAGTTAAAGCAGCCATAGCAATCACGGCATAACTTGTTTTTTTTTTGTTTTGAGCACTTTCTATTTGACCTTTTTCAAAGCTGCAGCAAGCAGATTCCAAGAACACTCGTGGGTTGAACTGCAGCAGCTCTCTCTATTTGTGGATGGAGACCGGCCAAGTCACAGCCATCCCCTGAAACCAGCTGTTACAAAGGGTCAGATCCTCACTAGTTGCATGTGCAGTTTCTGGTCTTTAGGGTTATGGTGCTGTTTAGTCAACCATCTGTGCTTTTTGTGCTGATTGTTGCCTGTCTCACTGCTGAATGTGTAGAGACATTTCTTATTTCTTGGTAGTTACTGTCCTTGCTTATGTGACAGGATATCCAGGGTGAGAATGTGGCCAGCTACAGGGCAGATACACGTAGCAGCCACACTTGGAGGCGCTTACACTGATTTAGGCCATGGCCCTGATGCACTCCATCTTGAGAAGTGAATCTTTATTGGAATTTGATGCTGCAGGGAGCGTATATTAGCTCACCTGTCTCTAAAAAGGGTGGAGGCCACCTTCAAGTTGTGTGGTTATGGTAAAATTGGTTCTTATGTTACTCTTCTTGACTTTTGGAAGCTTCCTATAGGTTAAGTAGTCTTGGTTTATTAAAAATAATTCAGAGACTCTTTTTAGTCATAAATTGATGAGTTATTTCTTTCACAGATGACTGAGTAGCTCTTCTTGAGACCCATGTTGAGCAAAGATCCCTTTCCCAGTTTTAAGTCCTGTAACTGATTTGACAGGATAATGAAGGGAAGGCTGAAATGTTAAATTTTAATATATTGGTAAGAATTAAAGGGTGTAAAATAAAACATAAATAATACTTGGTCTAACTAAACATGTATGGCTATAGCGTCTGGTAAGCAGAAGACGGTGAACAGAAAATTGGCTATATTTTTTCTGTTTTAGAAAATTAAAGACTTAAAAAATGGAGTGAGAGCAAGTGTTGTTTTCAGATATTAATAAAAATCACTGAATGTGCCCATGTACTCTCAGCACTGATTTTGGCATATTCATGTGGGAATAGTGTGAGTTACCATAGTTTTGTGTTGCAGTGGCCCTAATTGTATAAGGTATGTGCACCATTTTCTCTTGCAGGTTCTATACACAGAATGCTATGAAACCTGCAGCACTTTCTCAATACATTCTGTATTAGAGTGTCTTTCTGTCTCTTAATAAGAATGATACTTCCCAGAGTAGTTCTTCCATGTCTCTAGCTGCTGCATTTTCATTGCCAAGAATATAACCTTGTTCATCCTT
Source organism: Ara ararauna (assembly GCA_028858755.1). Taxonomy (NCBI): domain Eukaryota; kingdom Metazoa; phylum Chordata; class Aves; order Psittaciformes; family Psittacidae; genus Ara; species Ara ararauna. Next base: position 56,420,059 of record CM054380.1, on the reverse strand, counting down.
TGCACCAAATGGTGTCCTGGAAACTTCATAGGTCAAACTGAGTAATGACTGCATACCAGAATAAACTCTCTCAGGCACCTAGTGAAGAACAAAGAGATACATGGTTGGTCCACTCCTGGTCTCTCATCTCTTGTTCTCAAAACACTTTCTACAGACAATCTGAGGAACTAAAATTGTCACCGTAAGTCATGGACTCAGCAGAGATACTGTTTCTATAGTGAATGATAACCTTGTTTCCCGCTCTCACTGTCTCACACTAGAAATTATCTCTCTCTTTTTGTGTAACAGAAGCACACAACATTCTCCTTCACAGGTACCAGCTGCTTTTTCTCTTGGATGCTTTACCAATGCCTATGTAAGTAAACACAGAGATTTTGTTCTCGATATGTGCTCAGGAAGGATTCTTGTTCTTGAAGGCTATTTTAATTTTTTTTCCCAGTCATCATATTTGGGCTAATAAAAACTACTGCACTGCTTTGTGAACTCCTCTCACAATAATTTGCAGCTACAGCAATGCTAACGCTGGAAGGAAGAAAAGGTGACTCAGGGCAACTGCTCCCTCTGCTGAGTAATCCTACTGCCAGAAGCTCTGCACTTGCAGTGTTCATTCAACTTTGCTTTCCCTGCAACACAGTTATGTTGTTGACTTTTGCTTCCTTGTGCATAGTAAAAATTTTGAGAAGCGCTCAGTCTCTGGGCTTTCAACAACAAAACACTGATTTCTTGGTCACACCAGTGAAAAAGAATAACATTTTAGTATTTATAAACATTAGCATGGAATTTGAAGTTTCTTATAGTTATTTTGTTATGAAAGTGGTTTGAGTTTTCTGCATTTTGGTTTACAATAGCTGTGCTTGATGGAAATGGGATAAGTGGAAATGAAGAAAAAGGAAAAGATCAGTTAGTGAAAATACTAACCCATGTCACGGAGAATGTTGTTTTCTTTTAGATTTACAGTGGTAAAATCACTTGTCAAGGTACCTAAAAGGCTGTTTCCACTCTATTTGAAAACTACAGTCTGATTTAAAGATTCTTTTATTGTTGTATCTGCCTCTTTCTGTTTTTGAATAACACCATTAGTGCCAGGCCTCCAGCTGGACTTTGTGCCATTGATCACAACCCTTTGCGCCTGACAGTTCAGCAAGTTTTCAGTCCACCTCACAGTCCATTTATCTAGCCCATGCTTAATCAGATTCTGAGGCATTTCAAAGACTTGGCAAACACATGCCAATAGGAAAGTGAATCCTTGTTCTTGTAAGATCTATAATGTGTGTATTGTATGTTATAGATCTTACAAAGTGTTTCTGCTGAGTTAGTTTGATTTTCAGTTTGCAGAGGAATTCACAACTGCTTTGCTATTTCTGCATGGATGAGGGCAGTGTCAGGTTTATTTTCTTATGAAGAGGAAAGTGATCACTATTCCTTGCATAGCTGATTCAGTGAGTGTTAATTCTACTGTCATATAAATTATCTGTACTTTGGGTAGCTAGGCCATCTCTAGACATCTGTATAAACAATATCAATAGATCAATTTTGTGAGTGTTTTTTCTCTACCTGTGAAAAACTTTAGTTTTGAAGTTGCCCTTTTTGCCAGGATAGATCATGAGTGCATTCATGTGAGTGAACTCATATTACTGTATCACTGGTACAGTCGGGGCAGAGAGTTTTGCCTGTGATCTTTGTGCAGAATAAATAGCACAAACTGAATTAGTTCAAGGTCTTGAACCTTTCTGAAGGTGCTTGCTTGGTGTCCTATCTTCTCTCTGGGGGAATTAAGAGCTGTTTCTGTGACCAGTATAACCAAGCAACCGTTAGATCTCAAAGAACCAGCTCATCCAAAATGTGTGCGGACTGTCCACACAGTTTGATGCTCTCCAGATGAATTTTTATCATTTGCCCTGGCCCAGTTGATGGGATCATGCAGGTTGTCTCCAGAAGCCCTCACTGCTGCTTGTTAAGAGATTCTGAGGGTTAAGTACACTGAATTGACATTTTCCATCTCTTTATCAGGGCTAGACATATGAAGTGTCTGGGCTTGAATGAACACCCCAGGTCCACTCAAACCTTCTATGTAGTTAGCAAAGTATTTGCCTGCCTTTGAGTGGTGCCCAACGAAACCAGGACCAGAAAGAGCATCTTTCTGCCTGATGTAATGTGCATTTCTTTGTCTTCAGGCTCTCCTCGCCCCTTTTTATATACTAATCTTAATCCTGAGGTTGTATTCCTTTATGAACTTCGTTATAAAACTACTTTATTCTTGAAATTACTTTTATTACAGTTGTGATTGTTTTAATCATGGAAAGCAGTGGACTAAGAGAAAATTGTGATATTAGAAGTGGTGGCCTAAAGCCAGAGAGGGAACTTTTCACTGGGAAGATTTGTACTGAAGGTTTCTATCACTTGTGACCAAGAACTGGTTTAGGAAGAAGTTAGGGTGAGTGAAATACTGAAGAAAATAAGGGAATTTGGGAAGGATTAGTAGTTTTCTTGTCAAAAGAGAGCTGAGAAATATGCAGCCTTAACTTTCTAGTCCTCCATATCATGAAAAAAAAATTAGTAATTTTTTTCCAGGGAAAATATAAGCAGGACTATCCTGATTCTGCCACCAAAATCAAACAACTTATCTTTGTGTTTCAGTTTCCTCTCTGCAATATGAGGATCGAGATATTGGGCAGTTTTTGTGAGGTGGTTTGAGAACTGTAACTGTAAGTGCAAGCTAACACAGCAGTGCTTTCCTTTGATGCTGAATGCTGAGCATGATGCAGGACTAAGAAGTTGTTGGATAAATAATAGCATATGACAGTCACAAATAATGACATTTGTGATTTTACACAGTGTGATATGATTTATTTTGTTTCCTTCTATGCTTTTTTCCCATGGGGGAAAGCAGGCAACTGTTTTTTCCAGTGCTGAGGTGTAATCTACAAAGCTGATATTCTGATGGAAAATTAGCTCATGATCTCTTGATGAATGATCAAAACAGGTACCAAAATTCAGGTTATTTTCAAAGTTGTTTCTGTGGAATGATTTTCAAAAGCCTGATTTTGAGCTTGTTTTTAATCTATTATTTAAATAATGAGCTAAATAAAAACCCCAATTGATTGACTTTACCTTTGTTTTCCTTTTATTCTTATTAGTTGTTTTCCTAAAAAACAAAACAAAAAAACCCAAAAGAGACAAAACAGCAATAAAAAAAATCCACTGTAAACAATTCAATTTTTAGCTTTTACTCTGATTTTTGCAGGTCTGTTAGTACCTCTTGTCTCGTTGAGCTACTGCACATAACAGAACAGTTCACATGGTATCACCTAATAGCTCTGCTTTTTCCTAGGAGTGTCAGATGTCCTGTGTGTTGGAAAAGCCCTTCCATGTGAGTGGATTCTGTAGGTATTTATGGATGTAGAGGTAGAAATAAACACCAGAGACAGCAAGTCAAAGGGGAAAAGTGTGTGTTGAGAGGTCACGTCTGAAAGTCTCCGAAAACCTGATAAGCTCCAGAAGTTAGTAATCCACAAGCATGGATAAATTAGCATATGAATCAGCCAAATTTGTTAAGGGCCACCAGCAAACATCAGGATCCACAGTGGGATGTGTGACTCGCACCACATCTGAGACAGTGGTGACTGCTATCTGCAGACAGGAATTACAGGTGTATATATATATACACACCAATTGAAACAAGGGACCGCTTGAAGCACTTCCTGAACACTTGCCTGGAAGACCTTGTTGTATCAATACAGTCCTCTGCTTCTGATGAAGTGGCTGGGGTTGGCCTCCCAACTGTTGCTCCAATCTGGTAACAACAACTTAGTGTGTTGGCGTGCACATGACTGCGCTATGTGAAGTAGATGTACTGTGTGTAGTTCTCTGCTATGAAAGTTAACAGCTTGATTTTATAATTCATAACAGATTTATTAACAAAAAGGTGTTACAAATAGGAGTTGTGATCTCTGACTTCTTCTGGCTTGAAACTCTGTCAGGGAAAGGAAAACTTTCAACATGTGCACTGAATAATCCAGAAACACAGATAAATCTGTGTAAGTTCCTCAACAGTTCCAGGCAGGTAACAAGGCCAGAACCAGCCTGGAGGACCAGTCAGGGAACTTCAGCTGGCACATACAGGGTCTGTATGTCATGGGTGGGGCCTGCCTGTACTTTATATGTATTCATAAAATTAATTGCATAGGCTTATTTATTCTAGTCAGGTTATTTTAATGAGTGCTACATTTCTTAGGTGCTCTGTGTGTGTGTGGTTGGATTTGGCAATCTGAATTTTGGATAAAAAATATATTAAAAATCTACAATAAAGTATTAAATTTTTCTTAAAGTCTTAGTTTTATATTTTTATATATATTTATATATTTATATTTATTATTATACCTGAAATATAATAGGCACAGGGTTTGCATTTTCAAACTTTAAATAATTTATTAAAATGCAGGCATTTTATTAGTATTTAAAATTTTGATTATTGGATCCCTAAATTGTGAGGACGAGAAGCAAGAATGATGTATTGGAAGACAGAAAGTTTTATATGAAAGGAATGATACCATCAGGTGAAAATAGTGTTGGAATATGTATGTGAATAGACTGGAAGACATGGGCCTAAGTTGGCCATATTTGGGCAGTGGTAGATACTGGTCTCTTTTTCTCTGGCTCTTACGTGTGACTGGAAACAGGAATATTAGATGCCTTCTTTCTCAGTTCCCAGGTGAGTTTCAACTGTCATTGAGTTAATGCATATGAAGAAAATAATCTCTCTTCACTTTCTGGCTAGCAATAGCGAGACTAATTAAGGCATGAGGTTTTGTACAACAAAGGCTGAAAATACTGGGACAATGAAAATACAAGGTTTTGTTCTGTTGTGAAGACTGGCGATATGCTTGTCATGAATAATGATGCTTTACAGAAATTAAGGACTATTATGTAAATTTGTATTTGTCAGAGCTGCAAAATGGAGGCGAAGTACCAACTATGCCAGCAGTGTTATACAGACCTTTGATTATAAAAGACTGAATTCTGTAGAGCACACCAGTGCACAAGAGACAGGCTGGTTGGAGGAAAAGCTCAAGACTTTTATTAGCTGTAAAGGCAGCTCATTCAAAGAGGTGTTCAGCCTGCTGGGAATATCTATTTCACCCTAGGCATGCTTTTACTGTGTGCTTCACATAGGGCATAGTTTTAGCGGTCCCCTGAAAATTTTAAATCTGCATGAAACATGGCACAAGCTTGCAATGACAGTAGGATGGCTTTCGGGAGATCAGAGAGCAGCTTTTAATATTCAAGTGCTGTGACGGTGTGCTCATCAAAAGAAAAAAGTCTGTGGTGAAATCATTAGCCCTAAATTTTAAGTAAAAACTGTTAGTTCTCGAGATCTTTACAGCAAGATTTGCATTGCCTTTGAGGCAAGGATTTTGCTCAGTAATAAAACTGGTAACTAATTCAGTCTTTACAGTTATTACTCGTTTGTGTTTTGCTCAAAGGTGATCTAGCAAAGTAGAACACATCTCTCTACAATTCTCAGTATGATGCTTATAAAGAGCCATTTATGGGTTACCCTAAAATTTCAGGGAAACCAAAAAGGAGCTATTTTGTTTGCTAAAGATTTAATTTTCCTTTTACCATTACTAGCATAAATGCAAACACCTTTTGATTAATGAATAGAGGAAAAGCTGATTTTCTTATTAGCTGTTTCTCGCTTATTCACTTCACCCTTTTGTGGATTAATCTAACACGAGACACCAAAGCATCAGATGTGATATTAACTAGGGGAGAATGCTGTTTTCCTCATATTGCTCACCTATTGTAAACTTCACTGAAAAAGCCCTAATAGAATCCAGCTCTCAAGAAAAAGCCTTTCATTGACAAAAAAGTCTAAATTATTTCAGGATCTTCCCCCTGACTGATCAAGCCACTGCAGGAAATTGAGCAGGGATAAAACTTGCTGCCGACCTCACAGTGAGGAAGTACTTCCTTTGCTGAGTTCACCAGCTCAAAGACATTTAATGTGTGTCAGAATAGTGAGAAAGACAATGGTGTCTAAGAAAATCAAGTTAACTTCATAAAGGGGCTCTAGGACAATCACGGGTTGCATTGCCTTCTGTGATTGCTTCAGCTGACCTTCTCCTGGCCCTTGCCTTCCTCCTTGAATAAAAAATATCAGCTGCATATGTATTCAAGAGAAAGGGTTAAATGTTTGTGCTACATTGTTTTTATTACCTAATATAAAATCTTCATAACCTACGTGAGACATAAGGGGCTAACGTATTGTACTCACGAGAAGCAGCAAACCCGTATTTTTTCAACATTTGTGACTGAATTCAAGTTCCTTGTCTTCCACGCTTGCAGGTTGAGTGTGCTAGTCCAGGCAATACATGATGAGCACAAGGGAGGAAGAAGAGAACCACTGACACCAAAATCACTGATTTGTTCACTTCTCTTTGTTCCGGGCCAAGCATCATATCTAGAGAAATAATTTCTCCTTTGTCTTCCTTTACAAATCAGATTCATACATGAAGCATTCTTTACTGATGCTCTTATCCTGTCAGTTTCTGATCTGTAAGTTTGTGGTCCCCAAGACAGATGAGGATATCAGTGCTGTGCATGTCCTTATGAATCAAAAGAACTTAAGTTTTGAGGGGGTTTAGCCTGCTTTTACTTAAGGGAGGTGTTGCGGCAATAGTATCTTGGGTTTTTCCCATGTATTTCCCACATGGTTGTGCTTTGATACTGGAGACAAGCCCATGATGAGCTATGAAGGGTGGGAATTTGGTGACTTGATGATTTTTAATTTCTTCTGCTGTTGTGCGGGTCTGCAAAAAGAGAAAATCTCAGCAAAGCATGCTGGTCAGTAGCAAGGTGAAGTTTGGATAGGGTGAGAGGGCCCTTCCAAGTCTTGTGCTACCTGCTTGTGTGAGTTAAATGACACCTAACCTTGGTCAGGCCTGGAAGGACACTTTTTGTTCAAAAAAAGAAAAAAATGTACACGGTGATAAGACCATTTCCTTTCTCACAGCGTCTCCTTTAATGTCAGGCCTGAAATATGAAGTCATTAGGGGATATTAAAACAGTGCTGACAAACTAATTAACAAAAGACATTACGCCGGATGGGCTCAATTTATCCTTTTTAATGGTTCTTATAAATGGGTGCCGCCAATTAAAATTAATAAAGATTTACCAGCGATTGCCCAGCATACACTGTTAAAAAGCTCCACTGAAGGTCGCCTTAAAGTCAGCCTTGTCAATGCTGCAAGTTCAGCTCCCGATACTAAGCCATGCTGAGTTACTCTCAGTTACGTTTTCCCGGGCAGTTTCTCTTTCTTCGCGTTTGGCTGAAGTTTATACGCTTCTGTCTCTGCCTCTCTAAAACCTCATCCATCTGTTTGTTGGCTCTATTAAAGAATATCCCCCCCATGCACTTATTAGATTTGTCACAGTTTCACAAAGAAGAATCTCAACAGTCAGTATAATGAGGACTTTGTTCTTTCCAAAAAATCTGGCTGTTATGAAGAAATTCTTGACATATAGCTTTCTTTTTAAATCCCTCTTTATTTTATTGCTGTCAAATTAAAGTACAACAGCGTCCCTGCTTAGGGGCAGAGTACAGATGATCAAGAGTACCCTGTGTGGCTGTAGCTTTGTTCAGCCTGGACCAGACTGAATTCTGCCAGGCCATGCTCTTACAGCTGCTGGCATTCCACCATGTTTGTTGCTCATGTTAAGTGAACAAGTAAGTTTAGGAATTTATTCCTATACTTGGACAACAGAGAGAGAGCCTTCATGTTGAAAGAATTTCATCCAGCTATGTGGGAAATTAAAACTCTAGCCTTTGATTAGACATTAGAAGTATGAATTAGAATTGCATCAAGGGAGAAGCCTGCTAATACTGGAGTGGTTAGAACTTGATGACAAATAGTAACTTCTTTGCAACTGGTGCACTAACATGAAAATAGCTTCATAGGCTAACCATCCAGCCACTAGCCTTAGGTCGTCTCTGAGGTTCTGCTTCCATTTCCATTTTGTAAGGCTGTGGGGCTTGTAAAGTGGCTGCGTGCTATTATTTTCTCTCTTAGTTTCCTTGAAACAAGTGCTGTCAGAGACTGCTTTAAGTGGCTAGGTGAAGATGCAGCTGTAGCTTGTGCTGGGCTGTGTTGGCAGGTCTGTGCTGATCTCTCTCATGGGAATGTATTGACTGTAACGGACTGGTGACAGATTCTGTGGGAGGAGGTGGAAATGTCCACTTAAGAATTGAATGATTTGGCACAATATTTTGGTGTTGCTGATGCTGTTTAAGGGTTCCCCAGAAAGCAGCAATAAGGGACACCTACTGTTGTCTTTTCATGCACATTTAGAACTAGATCTCCAGTGTGAGATGGCAAGAACATGCTAACACTTTTGGAGAGTAGCAAACAGCTCCAGATTCATTAATCTTCAGTGCCTGGTAAGTGACTGCTGTATGCCGGAAAGGGGACACATGGTATCCTCTGTTCTGTTCCATCATTTCTTTGTAAAAATACTGATGAAGTACTGTAAATTAACTGTTCAAAAAAGGAAAGAGACCCATGGGAGCAATGGTGAAGGCAGTGTTACATGAGCTAGAGAAACAGCTCAACTGATTTTGTGGGGAACCACTTCTGATTGCCCACAACTGGGCAAAGTGACCCTGCTGGGTCAGCTGATGAAACTCCAGGGAAATGAAAGGGATTAAATCTGTAAGAACTTTAAGAGAGCTGAAGCTTCATGTTGTGGTGTAGCTGTCACTACTTCATTGGAGGTAGCTTCTTACTTTCTTTACTGTTGCCACCTCATTCTCCCACTTTTGAGTATGCTAAGCACTTAGAGGAGATCTATATAGTATATTCCAGGAGTGGACATGTCCTCCTTGTGAAGCTTAAAAAGGACAAGGTGACAGAGAAAAGATTTTCAGATTTTCTGGAGAGGGAGAGAGGGAGAAGGTAGGAAAGAAAGAAGGAGAAACAAAAGGAATACGTTGTAGGGAAGAATTGGAGAGGAAGCTGAACCAAAACATTGTTACTGAGTAGAGGCTTTCAAATTGCTCTCAACCCTTGGTGAAATTTTAGTAACTCCTCTAGGTGAACGTTTTTTTTTTTTCTCCCTCCCCTCATTTACAAGCAGCATTCTTTGGCAGAAAGATTCTTGATTTTTTCTGGTTAGAAGTATGACTTTGGATCTTGGAAGCAAGTTCTCTGCTCTATTGAAACATGTCAACTGCAAGATTATAGGGTTAAGAATGTGAGTCCACCCAGGGGTTTTCCAGGAATGACTTGTGGGTTCACCCCGTCTCAGTTTCCATATTTGTTATACTTGCTGTGTGAAAAGACATAGGATGTAAGTCTGGAGCACAGGCAGGATACAGCAGTATGGCAGCTGATGGAATCTGGGAAGTCATGTATTCTAGGTAAAGAAAGGCTAAATCTGTTACAGAGCCCTCAGAATTCCTCTTGAGCTGTCTAAATGCCTAAGAGCCCCTGTAACAGCAACATCTATGAGATCAGTTGCCCAAAGTAAATTCTCTGTTGGCTTGCCTGATAAGTTGATATTTAAGTTGATGACAAGAAGGTATTTTCACACCACTTCAGCACTGATTTTAGTAGTGTGCAGAGTCTGTTCTCTTCCCATTCCACTTGGTTAAAGTCTCATTTTCTGTAGTGTTGAAAATATCCTTGGAATAAGTCTTGTTGAATCCAGTTGCTACTGTGTGTCATATTACATTTAATGTCGCAGGACTATAAATTGTTTACCTGTCCCACAGGAAAATTTTGGCACAGCTATTTATGGCAGAGATCTCAATCTTTGTAAATCTCCTTAAATGTCTTCTGTGCCAGCCTGTTGGATGATAGAAAACCTTTATGTCTGTCATAATGTAAATACCTTTGTACTGTTTAAGGGTATTGTCCCCACATTTTTCAAGTACTGCTGCCAATTGCCCCTCTTAATAGAAGATATTGGTAAATCTGTTTGGTGCACCACTGAAGTTTGTCTGTGTAAGTCTGGGTATGAGCTCTGATCCTCCCATATGCCAATCAGACTTACGCAGGATATGGTAAAGGAGTATATTGGGGTGTATGTGTTGCAACCTGGTTGCAGTTTCCTCAAACAACCCTGCAGAGAGAGAGCTTTTGCCTGCACTCCTGACGTACAGTACATTAATCGTGCCCTCCCTAATTTCTGCTTCAAGATAAATCTCTTGCGCTCCCATTATTTGGCTAATTGTCGTGGATTATATGGCAGTCAGGTGCTCTTTGCAGGGAAAGATTAATGGAGGACATTTCCTTTGTTTTGATTTCATTTGCTAATTGCGGTGTAGAGAGGTGGTTATGTTAATTCATCCTCTCTCCCTGTTAGATAGCTGGGTTTTGTTTAGCATGTGCTGGGAAAGGAGTAGGTTGTCAGGAACCCTGAATGTTTCTTTGTCTTGCTCTGTAGATTTGGGGAGGGGGAGAGGTCTTCAGGCAGTAGGCTGGTTTTATCACTGGGTAGATGAAGTGCTCATATGATTATGTGCTTTTGTATGTTTCCATACGCAGGAAGTACTAATTATAGATGCACAAAATGAGTAATTTTCTGTATTTTTGCTGGAGGCTGACTCATTTAGTTGTTGGTCTCTTTGAACGTCTGCCAGACTTGTGGTAGAAAGTCGGAACTGTACTGGAAAACCTGAGCCTTTTAACTGAGCATATATATCACTATTCTGGCCACTGGACAAGATGCAGGGTCAGAGCTTGTGAGCCGCTAAGGATCCTTGCTTCTCCATCTCTGAACTTGATGGGAATTGAGTGCTGTTACTAGCTCTGTTTTTATTAGGTGATTTTAAAACCAACTGTGGCCAAGTGTGCATTTCTCTCAACTTCAGATAGATGCTTGTCATGGGTTCAGCAGCAGCAGTCATTTTTTCTGCTTCTTGGTAGCTGGTGCAGCACTGTGTTTTTGATTTTGGGCCTAGGAACAGCGCTGATAACACCAGTGTTTCGGTTACTGCTTAGTGATGTTTTGGTCTGGCCAAGGACTTTCTTGAGTTTCATGCTCTGCCAGGGAGGAGGGGAGCCGGGAGGAAGCAGAGACAGGACACCTGACCCAAACTGACCAAAGAGGTTATTCCATACCACAGCACGTCATGCCCAAGATGGAGGACGGAGAGGAGAGACCCAGAAGGGTGGGGGGTGCACTGCGTGGTCGGGCTTGGTTTTAGGTGGTGAGAAATTGTATTCTTTCCTTGTAATTTCTCTTGTCATTATTATTATTGATGGTAGCAGTAGTGGTTTGTGTTATACTTTAGTTACTAAACTGTTCTTATCTCAACCTGTGGGAGTTGCATTCTTTTCGATTCTCCTTCCCATCCCTCCGGGAGTGGGGGGCAAGATAGAGGGGGGAGTGAGTGGGCAAAACTGCGTGAGTTATAGAGGCTTAAACCACGACAATGCTGAAGTCTGAGGGAACTGGCCAGGTAATTGAGACATTCACACTTGTTAGCCAGAAAGGAGCCCAGGCCAGTCACTGGTGACTGAAAATTGCTGCCATCTGTTGCTTGTTTGCTGACTTTTGTAAATTGTCTTGGATGTCAGTCTTTCCTGCTGAGACAGATGTTCCTATTGCACATCTGCAGTCAGGGATTTGCAATAATTACCTCTTTCCATTGACAGGTTCATCCATAGCCACAAAAAAATCCACCTTCACCATGGCATAGATGCCTCAGAACAGAGATTTTTAATGAAGTAATATCTGAACGACATAGTTGGGAGGAATCTGCCCAGTGTCTTCTATAATTTAATTGTTCTGTGAATAAATGAGACGCCTCAGTCTCCAGAGTTATCAGCTTGACAGTTTTTACTAGAACAAAATTCTTTTGGTTCAGTGGTTACAGCTATTAATTTAGGGTGCAGACATAAAGTCTTTATTATGGAAGACCTCCAGTCTTCCTACCAAGAAGGCTGTCAGCCAGTCCTTTTAGTCTGGGGAAGATGAACAATCTGACCATCTTTAGGTCTGGTTGTTTCAAAGAACTTTAAATTGAGAACCAGAAAATCAACCCTGGATAGTGATAGAAATAATTGTGCTAAGATGTTTATGTTTCTGATAGTTTGCAGCGAAATAAAGGGGCAGGGTTTAGTTGTCTTTGGATTTATTACTCTAATTATTATTTACTTTTTAAATTCCTATTGAAGGCTTTCTGTTTTCACTTTATGAGAATGTAGACAGGACCTCACTTACCTGCTCTATACTATTCATTATTTTTCTATTGCCATGACAGCATCTTGTCTCTTCGGTAAACTCCTCAGAAGGAAACTATTTGGGCCCTCTGACATTTTTTTTACTCCGTTGTTACTGCTGTTGTTTCAAGGTAGGCTCCTCACACTGAGGCACCATCTATTTGTGCTGTGCCTGCATATTTCCGTTTTTCTTTTTGCATCCTTTTTCTTCCCACTTCTGTGAGCTTAGTGATAAGATGTGCCTACAGCAGATCATCTTGGCTGACCAGTAAAATTCTACCTCCTATAATGCCCATACTTGAAACTAAATAACCGTGTAATGTCCTATATGATTTTGGGCATAACTGGATTATAAACTAGGGCTCTTCAAGCATTTGCTTCATCGTCTTTAAGAAAACCAGAATTTAGTGTTCAGAGTGCATGCTATATGCAAGCTGTCAAAGTTGCTTTGTGTAGCTCTCCAAACTCTATTTCATGTCTCCCAGAAGGATGCAGATTTTCAGGAGGCCGCCAGGAGGTTTTAAGATGCTGCCCTATTCCAGGTCTCGCAGCAAATGGCTGGGCAGGCTCAGCTCCACTTTGTTATAAGTGGTTCCATTTGAGCACTTGAACTCCTCTCATGTTAGGTTGACAAACTTCAGCTTCGAGCAGGACCTTTGGAGTAAGGTCATTGCCTGGCATGTGGAAAGTGGTCTTCACAAATCTCTTCATAGCTGCTGAGAGCTTTAGAAGTTACTGCTCATGGTCTAGCATGGAAAATTACTCTATTTTGCTGTATGTGTCACTGCTAGAATGTCTCTCTAGTTGTGGATGAGGGTTGTGGAAACACAAAACGTTACAGGATGTTTCGTGTTGGAAATTGAGATAGGTTGTGACTATGGGTGTTTTACAGTAAGTGTCTGAAAGAAGGCCCACTGTGAACCAAATCATGTGGAAATGATTCCAAAACTTAATGTATTTTGCAATTCATAGTACTTATTATCAGTGGCTCTCAAAGCACTTTCAGGAAAGGTTAATGTTGTGAGAAGTCTTTAACACAGAGGCTATTGCTTTGCATGGAATAAGCTCACAAAATCAGTGTAGGATGCTGAATTGGGCAAGGTGACTGGGAAATCCAGAGAAAAATGTTGCTTAGGAAAAGGATGAGGCTCAGATCCTCAGATGATTAAACAGCCTATAAATGCATGGGGTATTCATTGCTCCACATAAACTGCCTGAACTTTGCCTGGCTCTTAATTCATGTCTAAACCCCGGCTATTGCTCCCTACTGTGATACCATCCATGAAACAATTGCAAGGCTAGATAGGGAGGTTCTGTTCAGTATGAGAGAGCAATAGCATCCGCAGACCAGGATTTCTCTAGTGCTGAGTGTTAGAACAATCAGAGGCCCATGAGGTCTCTTTTATGGCGCTAGGAAATGACAATATTGCTATCATGATACTGAAGCCATCAAGGCTAAATATATGGTGACTAGTGCTGCCTTGAAAAAGCAAAGTAAAAATGTGTCATGGGGTAATATGTTACTGCCAAACAGTGACCTACCTCTTAGACAGAAGTGACCTTTATTGTGCATGTGTATGTCCCCTGAAGATTGAGATGATAATATTTTTAGTGGGCATTAGAAGGTTGTTACTGGAAACAAGGGCTTGCATACCACAGTCATTTGGAAAGCTGTTCTTTGTGAAACATCAGTAGCAGAAAATTCACCAGAAGAGTGGAAATGAATTTCATAGGCCACAGAACTGAAAAGAACCATGCTAAATATTTGGTCCAGTCCCTTGACGTTTCTGATAAACTTGAAAGCTGTGCAAACGGAAAGGGGTTAGGACATTCAGCCACATGTCACTACTTTGCCAGCTGTTGTTAGTGCTAGTAATAGCTGAGTCCTCAGAATGACTTTCCTGAACTCCTAATCTTTCAATTAGCAGGAACTGATAACAAGGAGGTGACCTCCACAGACAGGGCAATGGAAATTATATTGAATCCCAAGCAGGGAGGGGACTCTTACACTATTTGAGAGTTGAATACTATTATTTAACAAATTTTCCATGCTGCAACATTGTTCAGGATGTGTCATTTCTCCTCTTAAAAAATAAAAACAACAGGTGGAGGACACTGGACTGCAGCCTTGAAATCCATCTAATGTATTATTAACGCACTTGCTACAGGAACAGAGAATGATAACCCCTGCATACCCAAACTACACAGCCCTTCTGTTTCTGCCCTGACCAGGAGAACTACTATCTGTAGCAATGGCAGGATGGAGTTGGAATGATCCATCAGGCTCTTGGCAATGTCTGCTGACTGCACTGGATCTTTGGACTTCCTCTGCCTTCCTTCCTGATTCTGTGCTAAAATCTGCCTCTTCATTTCATGTAGAGATGACTCCCAGTAGTTGTTGAGAAGTCACTTGCTTCTAAGCTTATGCCTTTGATGAAGACAGTGCTGATTACCTAAAAATAAAAATCTGCCTCATCCACAGTGGTCTGGACTGCCTTATCTTCCAAGCCTGCTTTGGAAATAAATTGCTGAATAGAATGGAAGACTCATTTTCCTGTTGCTTGGCCCTTCTGATTTTCAGGTAGTCAGCAGATGTCAACAGCGTTTGTATTGTCTTAATTGTGATATCTCTTGAGTGTCTTCTGTCCGAGTATGCATTCACTCTGATAAGCTTATGTTAAATACTTTGCTCTGCTGTTTCCCAGAGATGTCAGCCTGCCTAAGACTGGGGCTTTCTTCGTTACATGTGTGGCATGTAAGTCTGTGCAGTTTCTCTAGTGTCACATCCTCTGGCAGCACAGAGGCACTGAGCTTTTTCACAGGAAGTGAACTGGACATTCCCCTTCCTAAGTCAAAGAGGCCAGAGAGGTTGGAGATCATTGTAAACTAGCAACCTTGTAAAGCAGGCACCACCTGATATTCCCTCTGTAAAGAAGGTAACCTATAGCTTTCTGACCGGTAGGAGGTACTGGCATGTATCTACTGATTCATGCTACTTCATCTGTAAGAGAACATAGCAGAAAGAGATGTATTTTGCATATCTTTCCCTCATCGAAAAGAAAAAGAAAAATCTGGGCAAAGAAGCACAGGAATTATTATCGGGAATTATTATCAGGAAGTCTCCTCACTGACAAAAGACCTAAGGGTAGATATGGGGTCATGTGAAGTCATTCTATTTTCCAGACAGTGCTACTGTAGCTACAGCTTTGTCTTAACATGGCTATATATGGCTGTTATAGAGCTGCTTAGTACACACCACATCTCACCGGCTGCTGTCAGAGGGTGAGCTGGTTCCTAAGGCTCAGTAGTATCTGTACCTTATAAGGCCAGAATTGGAGAATGTATGGAAGGCTTCTTTATGTTATGGTAGAGTGCCTTCCAAGGAATGTTGGTATTGAGCAGGCAGAAGACTGACAGGGAGCTTGGTGATGTGTCTTTCGTGGCTGGATGTGAGGATGCTGGGGTGGAGTCCTGAAATGGATCTGTGGAGCCTTTGCTTTGCTGCCATCCTTATCAACCTATGTTTTAAACAATTTTTAAAGCTGTGTTGCCTGCTTGTTTTGAGAAGAGAAAGCTAATTCCTCATCCTCCCTCCAGTGAGGTGAAAATGTGTGTGTGTTAGTTTTTATTTTGATTTACTTATGCAGAGGAGGTGAAAGCACAAGGATGAGCCATGACCACATGGGTTCAGTCACTGCAGAACCACAGAAGATACTGACCCTTACTCTGAAAGTTGTTACAGCTTACATGTAACTGAGCTGAGTTCTGTGAGAAAAGGATGATTTGCCACATACTGTTTAAAGCACTTGAAGTTCCTTCCAGCTCTGTAAAAATACACAGGATTATCAATGGAGAATATGATGCCCATCTGTGCAAAGCCCAAGGTGATTAATACAGCCTGTGAGAAATAGTTTAGAATGTGGCAGCTCAGCCTGAGATTCCCAAGGGAGAATAAGCAAAGCAGTCCCATAATTCCCCATAGTCTAAGAAGGAATTGCATAAAAAATTAACTTTTTTGCAAAATGAAATTTAAAATTCAGAATGCAGCCAGGCAGAGTCCTTAATAGAGGCCAGAACAGTCATATCCATAGATTTTTATTTTTCTCCATGGGATGTTGCCATCTGAGAATACTGTCATGTCCCAAGCTGAATTCTGAAATAGGGAGTTTGCAAGTGCATTTACTCAGTCTGTAATCATTGATTTGGTTTCAGAGAGGAAAGTATGGTCAGTGAAATGACAGGCTGCCTATACTTTCTATTCTCCCAGGACCTAAGGAAGGGCCATACTAGCCCAAGATCATTTCCTGAGTCTGTCCCAGGAAGGCTTTTTTCAATGACTGGCCTATCTTTGATGACTTCTTCATTGCAATAAGGGACAAAAATGATTTCTTGTTGTCATACATGTTTTGTTAACTTGCTTGAGTCCTCAGAGAGAAAATTCTTCCAATAGAGCAGCTGACAGGTATCCAAATATGGATTGTAGCCAGAAGCACCACACCAAGAAGAGTACCTGTTCTTTCTGGGAAACGGCAAATGCACATCCATCAGAACAGCGCACACAAAAGGCAGCCCAGAAAAAGTTAAGATCTGACCATAGCTGAAACTTCCTTGCCCTTCAACAATTCCAACTGTATCATGTATAATCAATTCTTCAACTTCCAATTCATCACAACCAACAATTTTTTCTTGGGTAGATGCACCTCTTCCAGCTGGTTCAACAGGACAAACCGTAGTGTTTGTAAACTGTTTCTGGGTCATTTCCTTGGCAGATCAATGTTCCTGTCATCAGTCAAGTGGAACAGGTTTACAGAAATAAAACTATATGAACTGAAAAAAGTATAGTGATGACAGAGTGGGAGGAAGTACAAACTTATCTGTGAATGAGTCAAGAGCATTCTACAGACCTGTCAAACTAAGACTGGATGGGTCGGCCACACCCTGAGAAAACAGAGGGCAAAGGAGCATAAAATATCCAGCAGAATTTTGCTCACAGACTTTAAGCCTAAAATTGAGAAATGGCTGCTGAAATATGTAGTGAAATGTTGAAGCTTGTAAACATGCAGAATGGGGGTAAAGAGCAGGAGGAAAATAAACCCTCTTATTCTGTAAGAGGGTTATAAGGGAAAGAAGCAGTAGATTATTCAGTAGGTGAGAAGGATGATATTAGCTGAGGTTATCGCTATACCTAGTCGGCTTTTTTAACTCACTTGGACAAAACATTGAAGAGAGAAAAACATCTTTAAGGCTAACAACATGAGCTCAGTCTTCAGAAAAGATGGAAGAGCTCCCTGCAATCATGCTCTCAATGCACTAACTAATAAAGTAGCACAAACAAACATATTTAGGCTTATGTTAAGCATTGGCTTGTGTTTGCATATAGATAATATGGACAAAGGGGTCCCTAGATGAAGAGTCTGGGGTATGCAGTAAAAGTAAATGCCTTCAATGTGGGATACTGGGTGTCTCTTTTTATAGAGCAAACTGTTTTGATTGGACAGCCCTATCAGTAAAATATTTTTGACCTTGCTCCTTCAAGCCTGGGCCTTTGGAGTGAGTTCTTGACTGTACTAGGCTCTGAAGAAGTTGCCTGATTTTCTGAGCTGATGTGCACCTGTGGTTTCAGTTAGGATGAAATCCAGGATGGGCCTCTGCTGGAAACACCATAAGGCCTGGCATGAACCAGTGCAACTAAACGCTTCATTGTCATGAGCTCAGACAAAGAATGATGTGAAATCAAATATGTTTGCAGAGTAGCTACTGTATGATATTGTTTCTCTAGCACATTGATGCTCAGATGTCTCTGTTACTGATTTGAACAGATTCAAAACAGGTTTTTCTCTAGAGCAGATACAGCACACTAAGGAATGAGTAAACTAGTAAGGTTGATGCCTTCAGACAAAATCAAACTTTCAGTGCTTAGATGCCCACCAAGTGAATTGATCCTTAAATTAGGGCAGATGTTTGCTAGAAAGTATTCTCACTGTTGTTGGAGTCTATGGAGAGAGGAAGATGGTTTCTGATAACAGTTTGGACCCAAAAATAACAGTTCTTTGAAAGTAGTATTTCTGTCTGGTTGTAAATGAGGTATTGAACTTTCATTAGAACACTACTTATGATCTGAAATGTTAAATCCTGAACTGAGCAAACATAGCACTACTCAGCCTGTGCAAATGTTTGACAGTTTAGGATTCAGAATCAAGAAATTTTTGGAAGTTGGAAGTTCTCTGTATCCCGTTCTTGGAAGTGTATCAGTTATACCTTTTCAGTATGATTTGAAAAATGCAGTACCTCACATTTTTTCTTTTCTTAATCAAAATCATGTCTTTGATGGTATTTTTAATATTTAGAACTAGTAAGTTCCTTTCAAAATGCCAGCTGTCTTAGAAGTACATTTAATTGATTTCATAGAATCCTTTTTAATTTTAGCAGTCTTGTAAATCAGCCTGTCAGGTAGCAGAAGCTTAATTTCCAATGTGTTTATGTACATAGATCTAAGGCCAAGAAGTGTTTCCTTGTCTTTCCAATGTGCCAGGGATTAGGAAGAATGTTGGTATTCAGTGAGATTTCTCAGCTCTCTGCATTAAGGGAAGGAAATGGCCTCAGTATTTGCTTTCGTAACTAAACTTGTTTTTCTGAGTAGGAGTTTGAAAATCCATTGCAAATCAAGAATTTTCTCAGTGTTGAACACCATTGTAACTCCGGGGAGATTTATATCATCCATCAGCTTCTTTCTCTGGTTCTTTGGGTTAACAAATTTAGCTAAAATCCAATTCCTTTGTTAAATTTTATTTCCACTCCAGGAGTTTGCAAGGGTACATGGATTGAAGAGAAATTGAGAAACAGGAGATTTTTAAATCTGTTTTAAACTTTTCATGAGCTTTTACATTTTAGATTGCTAAGGAAATACTAATTTTATTTGCATGTTCACCATTGCCCTCTTTTTTGGCAAATACATACAGGCTGGTATGCTAAGTATGATAACTAACTAAGTATGATAGTATGCTAAGTATGTTAACTAACTCATGACCAGGAGGATTTACTGTACTTGAACCGGTTTGAATCAAGCAGTGGTATAATTTAATGTTCAGACATTTAGGATCCTAATCTGTACATTTTATTGTACTAGAAAATCATGGGTTCATTTTTATCAGAAGATTAATTTGTGTGAAGATCTAATTGGACTGAAATTGGAATTCAATTACAATGCACAAGTAGCTTTAATTCTTTTAATTAGCTATCTATCCAGACTGTTGAAAGTAGTTTTACTAAAAGCTTAAGGAAATATGTTTTACTGAAATCTGGGTCTAAAAAAATCTGTCTATACCTAGGGAATCGAACAGATTGTTTCTGTTTGTTAATATCTTTCAGTGTTTTAAAGTAGCTTAATTTATACTCTCACACCTTATTTTTCCTTAATGTTTTGTAAAAGTAAAATGAGCTTTCCTGGTTTTTCAGCTCTGGGTTGGTTTCTCAGCTTTCAGTGAACAAGTCTTTGAACTAGTTGAGTAAACCAAAGCATCTCCCTATACTAAGAAAAAAGTGTCCTGTTGTCAAAATAAGGTTCTTGTTTAAACGAGCCATGAATGCAGAGGTTTGGGTGGTAGGTTGTCTGGATTTAGTGGTTCCACTTTAAATGCCAGGTGAGAGCTTGTACTGCTTGCTCTTTTCAAGTTGAATTTGAAATGAATTAGTTTTTAAAAACCAAAAGGGAATATGCTTCTTCGTGTCAGCTGCTGTAGTTTGCAGTCCAACAGAAGTTTACAGTGCGGAAATTGGTAGCTTATTCTACATGTCCTGTGACAAAAGCAGTGGCTGTTGGCAGAAGGAGCCGGTACGGAGTAGGTTATTTGTATATATGTTACTCTGGGAATGGTAAAAATGTAATCTCCATCCTACTATTGCTGGAAGGTAGGTGTTCGTAATTTCATTATGTTCTTTCTGCCTGGGAGTGTGTTTTCTTCTAAGCTACTTTTGCTTTTTGTTTGTTTTGTTTTCTTTTTTTTTTCTTGTAGAGCATGAGAATAGATTTAGGAATCCCACTGCACGTTAAAAGTCTCGGTCTGGCCAAAAATTAGATTAGAATTAGGGGGCAGGGATTCAGGTAATAAATGGTATAAATGCTACAAAACCGTGGCTTATAAACCAGCCCAGGACTGTTTTCTGCAGTGTCTCTTCAGCTATTGATAAAGAGTATTAAACTGATCCATACCAAGGGAGAGAGCCTGCTCAGATTTTCATAATATGCAGTCTGCATTCTCCTTTGCTTTGTGTCACCTGCCTGGTCATCCGCTTGTGTTGTCATAATACAACTAGCTCAACTTCTCTTTATTCTCGTTCGTCATAAGTCTGTACTGCCAAACAGTTGATATCAGGTCCCAAAAGTGAATAGGCATGGACTAACCCCAGCAGATGGATTGCTGTCCCTCTGCTTTACAGACCTCTGTCCTTGGGATGCTTGCATTGTACTGTGAGCCTGCTCTTCCTTCCTTCTGTGCTCCAGTTCTGTCCAGGCAGTGCCTTACTGCTTCCAGACAGGGTACCCCTAGTGAGTGTGTATAACTTTTTTTCCTCAGCTCCCTTTGAACTGTCTTATTTAATGTCTGGGGTCTATTTTCAGGTTGCTATTCAGTCAGCAAAATTAATGAATTCATACCACTTTCCCTCCAGTTTTTCTTCGGTGTGTTTAAAGAGCGGTTTGAAGAAAACTGGTGGCTGGTGGCTTTTGCTCCTTTTATGACAAATAAGTGCCTCCCATTCACAAAAACATGTTCTTCTCTCCCTCCCTGCTCCCAGGGAAAAAGCGTGCTGCTTTTGTTATGCTTCCTATAGGAGGGCAATTTGGAGGAGTCAGAGACAGGATTTAGTTGTTGAAGCCTTTTCTCTTAAATATTCTTTATTGCCACTTTTACGCTTGCCTGTGCTTAGAAACGGAACAATCTTGCAGTTCTGTACTTCTGCTCATGGGGAGAAAGGGGAGGTCTCACTTGCCCAAAAGCTCCTAAATGACCCTAAAAAGCCCAAAGCGGCTATTCTAACAGACGGCTCTCGGGGCCAAAAGAGCAATCCCGGCCTGCCAGGGAGGCTGGATCCTGCTGTTCAACATGGTGGCCACAGGGGGGCACCAAAACCTCACGGTTGAGGCGGCGGGGCTCGGCTCGGCGGGAGGGTCCGGTGGGCGGCTGCTGCGACACCAGGGAAGAGCTGCGGGGAGCGGGGTCCTTCCCTCAGTGACGGTGCGCCGGTGGAGCTTTACTTCCCTCGCTGGGAAGTTAGAGGGTAGGAGGCCGGGCTGGTGGCAGGGAGCACCTGGGGGTTTGTCGCCTCCTAGGACGGTGGTTCACTATCTGCTCGTGCTGCCCTGCTCCCTTCAGCCGTTGAGCCCGCGTTGCATTCGTATTTGGTTACTTACCTGGTGGCAGGGAGGAGAGAAGCTGAGACAGGTGTCTACCTTGGAAAGTTTCTCGTGTCACCCCACCACCCCACACGGTACTTGGGTGCTGCCCTCTGTCACCATCATCCCACAGGGTACCGCAGCCTCCTGCCAATTTTTTTGTGCATACTTGGTTTGATGCCACGTTTAAAAACTCATCTGAGGTCTGGAAAAGCCTTTCAAAGTCCCATATTTTAACATTTCTATTCACCTAAGAGTGGCAGAAACTCAGTGGAGCTGTCCTGGCTTTCAAGGGCATGACACAACTACACAACTATTACATGTCAGTCAGAATTAAACTTGGCTAGGGATGTTAAAGATAACAGGAAGGGATTCTATACGTACATAGTGAATAAAAGGCAGGCTAGGGACAACGTGGGCCCTCTCCAGAAGCTATCAGGAGAGCTGGCTACCCTGGATTTGGAGAAGGCTGAGGTTCTTAATGACTTCTTTGCCTCAGTCTTCACTGGCAAATGCTCTGACCATACCACCCAAGTCCTGGAAGGCAGATGCAGGGACTATGAGAATGAAGACCTTGGGCCCACTGTAGAAGAGGATCTGGTTCGAGACCATCTTAAGAACCTGAACATGCACAAGTCCATGGGACCTGATGAAATCCAACAGCAGGTCCTGAAGGAACTGGCAAATGAAGTTGCTAAGCCACTGTCCATCATATTTGAAAAATCATGGCAGTCAGGTGAAGTTCCCGACGACTGGAAAAAGGGAAATATAACCCCCATTTTCAAGAAGAGGAAATGGATGAGCCAGGGAACTACAGACCAGTCAGCCTCACCTCTGTGCCTGGCAAAATCTTGGAGTAGATTCTCCTGGAAGGCATGCTGAGGCACATGAAAAACAACAAGGTGCTTGGTGACAGCCAGCATGGCTTCACTAAGGGGAAATCCTGCCTGACCAATTTGGTGACCTTCTCTGATGGGGCTATGGAACTGATGGACAGGGGTAGAGCAGTTGATGTCATCTACCTGGACTTGTGCAAAGCGTTTGACACTGTCTCACATGACATCCTTGTTTCTAAGTTGGAGAGACATCAATTTGATAGGTGGACCTCTCGGTGGATAAGGAACTGGCTGGATGGCCGCACGCAAAGAGTTGTGCTCAATGGCTCAATGTCCAGCTGGAGACCAGTAATGAGTGGTGTCCCTCAGGGATCGGTGTTGGGACCGGTCTTGTTCAACATCTTTGTCAGAGACATGGACAGTGGGATTGAGCGCCCTCATCAAGTTTGCCGATGACACCAAGCTGTGTGGTTCGGTTGATATGTTGGAGGGAAGGAATGCCATCCAGAGGGACCTTGACACACTTGTGAGGTGGGCTGATGCCAACCAGATGAAGTTTAACCATGCCAAGTGCAAGGTCCTCCACCTGGGTGGGAGCAATCCCAGGCACAGCTACAGGTTGGGCAGAGAAGAGATTCAGAGCAGCCCTGCAGAGAAGGACTTGGGGGTTTTGGTTGATGAAAAAATGACCACGAGCCAGCAGTGTGCGCTCGCAGCCCAGAAAGCCAACCGTATCCTGGGCTGCATCAAAAGGAGCGTGACCAGCAGGTCGAGGGAGGTGATCCTGCCCCTCTACTCTGCTCTTGTGAGACCTCACTTGGAGTACTGTGTGCAGTTCTGGTGTCCTCAACATAGAAAGGACATGGAAGTGTTGGAACAAGTCCAGAGGAGGAGGGCCATGAGGATGGTCAAGGGGCTGGGGCACCCCCCTTATGAAGATAGGCTGAGAAAGTTGGGGCTGTTCAGCCTGGAGAAGAGAAGGCTGTGTGGAGACCTCATAGCAGCCTTCCAGTATCTGAAGGGGGCCCATAGGGATGCTGGGGAGTGACTCTTCATGAGGGACTGTGGTGATAGGACAAGGGGTAATGGGTTCAGACTTAAACAGGAGAAGCTTAGTTTGGATCTGAGGAAGAAATTCTTTCCTGTAAGGGTGGTGAGGCACTGGAATGGGTTGCCCAGGGAAGTTGTGAATGCTCCATCGCTGGTGGTGTTCAAGGCTGGACTGGACATAGCCTTGGGTGACATGGCTTAGTGGGAGGTGTCCCTGCCCCTGGCAGGGGGGTTGGAACTAGATGATCTTAAGGTCCTTTCCAACCCTAACTATTCTACGATTCTATGATTCTATGTCGCAGACTCATAGAAATATATGTGCTGGTCCTGATAGAAGTCTGTCCCATGTCACTCATGTAGCTCAAAAGGAAGACAGTTGGGAGAGCCTGATTCTGCACTGTCGCTAAATTCAGCAGAACAAATTAATTCACTACTCCAGGGACCAGTGACACTGAAAGGTGCAGTGGAGACCTTTGAAAATCAGTGTCTTGTGGTTTGCCTCCATTAAAGACCACCATTTTGCTAATTAAAGATGTGGGAAGTCCTTTCTGCCATCAGCTTAACATATAGCAGCTAGCTGCTTGGCAACGTAAGGATGAGTTACTGATGGATGGTCATGTTAAAGGTGATAAGGGAATCCCTGAATATGGTTTGATCTTTTGCCTTTGTAAGTGAGGGAGGAACTGATTACGCCTTTGCTTCACAGCAGAGAGAGGTTATATAGAAGACAAGCTAACATAAAATGTATTGTTAAAAGGTCTTCTTATTGCACGAAAAAATGTTGGGTGCTTAGGCTCCACAACTGATGCTCTGTCTTCAGTGAAGTTGACCAGACAGTGCAGCTCGAAGCACTGACATTCCTGCTTGTGCTGTGGAAAGGGTTAAGCTTGTAGCCAGCTTTAGTTGTGTGTACTCTTTGGCTTCTCAGATCTGAGCTGCTTTGTGGTTCATGAGGAAGTCTGGAGACACAAACACATCCCTGGACACTAGGTGTAAAAAATAGCTGGCATGTTAGAAAGAGGCTTGGCAGTTGTGGTTATTTTGTGCATTGAAGAGTATGTGCTCATAGGTGCTTACAGAGAAGCTGCTAGCTCAAGTGAGATTGTGAATGACGTCCTGTAACTTGTCAAAGTAGCCCTGACAGCTATTTGCCTTGCTTTCTGCCTCAGTGGAAGGTTTTGTTCCAGAACCCTTACTGTATAGATAAATAGTTACAGATGGACATGAAAACTATGAGTATTCAGCTGCAGCAATGTGGATAGAGATCCTGAATTCCTTCATCTCTGCGGAAAACACCAAAAGCTGCAGAGACATTGAGAAGTGTGAAGGACAGGCTGTGGCTTCATGCTTTCTACAGGAGCCACCTGATAACACCATTTTTTGTACTTTTGAGGCTCCCATGAAACCAGAAAATGGGGAAACAGTGAGAGTGCAGAGTATAGGTCTGTGCTCAGGGGATGAATCTGACAGCAAACTCTTTGGCAGCGTGGTGCATGAACCCTGACACTCTGCAGTCCTGTAGTATCTTTCTCAGAGCACTGCAAATTAGCTGTGTTTTTAAATGTGCAGTGCCCTATCAGCTGGTTCAGTCTTAAGTTTCAAGTTGTTCGATGAGGGCCCCGAGACATAGAACTAGGTTACATGGTTGTTGCAAGGTCATACTAGTTTATGAGCTTCCGTTTACTGGCTTAAAACTTTGAAGGTTTTACAAAGCTTCAGAGCTGAAATCCCTTTTCAGTTCTCTGGCTCTGTGATTTTTTGCCTTTACTTTTTTTTATGTAAACCAATTAAATCTCTAATGGGCAGGTTTCTCTGTTTGTAGAAGATCACATAATCTAACCCATGGTGGGAAGAGACTTCCAAAGCGGTACATGCTAGACAAAATTCCTGCAGAGTCTTGTGTAGTTTATTTAACCTCTGCAGAGCCTGACACGTGCAAGAAATTTTTTTGTCCTATATATGGAAAGGACAAAGTGCTTGGGTATCACATGAAGATCCATAGGCTTTTCGAGTCCATTAGTTACCACACGGGAGTATTGAACAACATCCAAAATGAGAAAACCCTTTGAAATGAGCAAGTCAAAGGTCTCAGAAAATCTCTAAATTACTGATATTGTGTTTTGTTCCATTTGGGAATTTCTTCACTATTTCAAAGACTGCGATCACCTGGAGAAGATTCACTCTGGTTATGCAATGAAAGCCAGCTAAAAGTGCTGTAATTTTCTGTTAGTACTGTTTGGTGGAGCCTTTGGGAGTGACTACATCACTTCGCATCTCTTCTCCTGTGCTTCTCCCATTCCCACCATGCTGTGACTGCATCCTGCCCTGCCTTTGTATGCCAGAAGTCAAAAAAGAACAAGGGAGTAATGGAAAATCTGATATGCAAGTCAGTTGCTAAAGAATAAGGATATAATTGATGCCAGTTGACATAGCTTTATGGAAACTAGGTCTTGTCAAACAAATTTGATCTCAAGAACGTAATCTCAAAGAATGGGTTGTTAAAGGCAATTGTGTAGATGTGATGTACTTATACTTTCATAAAGCGTTTGATTTTGTACTGCATGATAGTCAGGCTAAAATCTTAGTGTTACATGATATCAGTAAAGTGCTTGTTAAATGGATTTAGAACTGGTTAGCCAAGAGCTCAAAGGCATCATTTGTGGGAAGTATCGCTGAATAAGAGAGTGTCCAGGGGATTTGGCAAGAACTGATATCAAGTTCAGTACTATTCAACAGGTTTGTCTGTGATTTGGAAGGAACTAAAAACCACAGCTGGGTTTTAAGGTTTGCTGTGTCACCAGATAGGGTAATAAATAATGAGAAAAACTTTATATAAGGTGATTATCATAACAAGGAATTCTAATTCTAACCAAACATCTATTAGCAGTCATGTACAATGTAAGACACTTGGGAGGAAGGACTGTATCTCAGTCCTCCATTCTGAAGCTGTGTATTGAAAAAAGGCTATTACATTCTTTAGAGGTGACCGCAGGAGCAGGAAGTGGGAGTGATTTTTAACCTACACGTATGGCGTTGACGGAATAGTAGAATATAGCAGGTAGCTCTAGTACAGAGTTTTTAAAGGAAGTTGTAAAAAGTGAGGAGAGCACAGCAGAGGGATGCAGATGACTTGAAATAAGCAAATAGAGCTCAGTTTGTTGCATTTTAAAAAACATTGAGAATTGGCTTAGTGTAGAAGTACCTTCCTGGAGAAAAAGATACCAGGTAAACTTCTTCCCCCTCACCATAACCAGAGAACCCTTTCACAGCAACAGGAACCAACATCATCTGGAACCTAGGGCAGTTTATATTAAAACTGCTAGTGTAGTTTATATGAAAAATAAGGTACATTTCTTTCAAAAGAGCGATTGAATTTTGGGAAAACTAGCAGGGATGGTTTTTGTTTTGCATATGCTCAGCAATTTATCTAGTGCATGAATGAATGAGCAAAATGGTAAAGAGTTACAATCACTGTAAGTGTTATTCTGTGGCCTGAAATATAAAGGAGGGCATCCACCTGGCCTTCTGCCCTCAATTATGACTCTGAAGCAAACAATATACTGAAGCATGTTGACTAAGTATCATATTTGTCCTCGCATCATTCTGAGGTCTGAAGCAACCCTGCTGTGTCTCTGCCAGTATTAAAAAAAGAACAAGCTGGATGATGAGATGATGCACTTGTGTGTATGTATACATTCTCTCACTCTTTATATATGTAAATATCTTGCAAGAAACTATCATTCTTACATCTTGTGCTCCCAAGCCGTGAGTGTGTTTCTGACCATGAGAAGAAGCCATCTGTTAGCAGCTTAGGCCGTATTCCCAACTTGCAACCTTCAGTCAGCTAGCCAAGTCAGGCCAGCCTGCTGTATCTCAATCTTACTTTCTTGCCACTCAACCTACACCTAGAGCTCTTGAACGTTCTGAAGAGTTTGCATGGTCCATACTGCTCCAGATCCCTCTTCCTCAACCTTGAATGAAGGTAGGCTATTTCTGGCCTTCTCTACTGGGAAGAATCAATATGGGAAACTATGGGAAAAGAGTGCCAAGGAAGTCTTAGTAGGCCCAAGTAGCGAAAATATCTGCTGTGTCCCCTTTCTTCACCCCTGTGGGTTTGCAGATTCAAGGGAGGTGAAATACTGGAAATACTCACAGGCTTTGAATGAAAATTAATTGGCAAAAGATGGGGAACAGCCAAACAGGCACAAGAAGATAGGAGTTTAAGGCACAGGGAGCAGAAAGAACAGTACTAATAGCTGAGGGGAGGGCTTTAGAGTAAGATTTCCTATTAGAAGATTTCAGGAGACTAAGCAAACCCATTTGCAGCCAATGCTGCTGTTTTGGAAACCTGGAGGCTTATGTGTCCCCTCATGAAAGGACTGCATTACCGTCCTATTTCTTTCTCCTAATAGACAAGGGGTTATGTTCTCTCCTCTTTTTTTGTGCTTCCGATGGAGTTGGATTTGCTGAGCTGACGCAACAGCCGATCCTATTGTAAATACTTGACTGCTTTCCTGGCAGCACCCCTGCATTCCCACAGTGGTTATGGCTGGGGTCAGTGACCCTTGCAACCGCTTTGTGCCCCTTACCCTTCCCTTCTTTCTCTGTAATGGCACTACCACTGATTTAATAGCATTAATGTTTAAGCCTTTCTCCAATCATTCTGCTTCCATTGGCCCTCCTCTTTCATCTTAATTTGGCTGGAAGAAATGGCAGCTCTTTCTTGCTGTTTGCTAATGAACCTGCCTAGAGCAAATTTACAATTGGCAAGGAAAGTGATGTGTCTGTGGCAGAAAGCAAAACTTACCAGAGCCTCTGTGGTCCAAGACTTTTTCTCAGATTTCATTTTCTCAAATCCAGTGAATTATTTTGTTATTCATTTTTTTTTTTTCTATTCCATGTGTGATTAAATCAGCACTCTGTGAAGCTCTACCAGAGGAAAAGAAAATTCTCTGGCTTGGAAGATAGACAGTATCCAGGTGGTCATGAGTCTTATGTGGGGGTCTGCAAATATTTGCTGGAGCAAATCTGAGCTGTACTTTTCTACAGGCTAGTGCTGTAGCAGCTGTAGGACTGAGCGCTTGCCAAAGAAGCACTTATTAATTCACAGAGTGAAAAAGTTCCAACAGGAAAGACTGTTCCCAGAAGAAGAAATTACATCAGTCAGGGCATTTAGCTATGCTGGGGAAGAGCCAGGTTCGAGTCTTAGGTCCAGAAAAGTAGACCAGGATCTTGAGCCCAAATCTCTCATATCCCATGTAGGTCTCCTTCTACATGCAGGCTTCTGTGTTGCCCAATGCAAATTAGGGAACTTTTCTACCGCAGGTTTCCTCATGACAGCGAGTTCCTGCAAAACATGCAAATTTCAACAAATTGAGCATTTCCCAACAAAGCTGGCTATGCCAAGGATAGAAAGGAAAACAAGCAAACAAACATGAGCAGTTCTATGGATTAGGTGCTGACAACTAGGTAGAGAGGGAGATAATTCAATAGTTGCCCAAGCATGTGCAGACTTATGGCAGCTGCTTATGCTATGTCTCCCTTCAGTTCCTGCAAGTGTCTTCTGTCCTTGGGCTGCAGTGTGTGGGAAATAAAGAAATTTTACTTGGAGTCATAGGGAGGACTAACAGGGTCGCATCGTTCTTTCTTGAAGTGCAAAATGCCCCACACCCTTTCCTGTGCCTGTTTCCTTTCTGTGTGGAGGAGGAATTGAACTGTTGTTTGATGTGTGGTACTTTCATACGTTGGCATGAACTTGTGGAGTTTGGCCTGTATGGCAGCAAGTACTGTCTTTACATTTGCTCTGCTTTTTTCTATTTTTAGTGCCATTGCTTTGGAGCAACTCCTGGGGCTGATTGTTTCAGATACATGGCCATCTCCCCTCTGTGCTCACTTGGACCAGGGCTGCTAATCAGTGGTATTAAAAGACAGCTGAGTAGATCTTTAATTTACCAACTTCCACTTCCTGGAATTATTGTTGTGCTTGCATGTAGCTGGAAGGATTTGTTCCCTCCAGACATTTGGTATTACTTCATGTAAGTGCAAGGTCACTTCAACACCACTGGTTTTCATCCAGCTCCACTATTGCTTCGAAAGCATTCTCAAATAGCTGTTTGCCCTTTGGAATGAGTTTGGCCCAGTTTATTGCCAGTGGACATCTGGATCAGAATCACAGCTAGGACTGACAGGCCCCCTAGTCTTGGCAAAGAAGCCAGGGCTTGAGCCGACCATTAGATAATTAGAAGCTACTGCAGTGACTTGCAACCAAAGAGCCTAAAGAAATGGATGCAGAGGGTCCTCTTGTACTCTTGGAAGTAATAACTCCAGAGGAGTGAAACTGGCTCTGAAAATGTTTCCTTTTCTCTGAGAGACACCCCTTGGTGTATTGTTTAGATCCTTCTGCCTAGAAGGTTGTCCTTGCTAGAAGACTTTATTGTGTTGTAACCCATTTGTGTTTTATGCAAGAGAAATTTTTATAAAAATGTGAGAAATAGCACTATCCCAAGCATGGCTTTAGGCCCCTGTTGTGCAGAAACGCGGGATGTGGCAATAAAAAACTTTTTTTTTTCTACTATAAATGTGCGTATCTGCAATCTTTAGCTATGTGTCTATTAAGCTTGGCATTGGCTATAGAAATGGAATAGTACCTTGTCACTATGGTTGTTCTGCCTTTCGAGGGGGAAGATGGTAGTAATTACCTGGTGATACATGATTGATTGTGTGGAAGTGGGTGTTTCAAAACATTACTTGTTTGCTCCATCAATTGAGAAACACTGTGTTTGGCTGACACCAGTTATACTGTACACTCTGGTAGCTCCTGATCATTCCTCCAGGCATGGAATATCTGTGATAATCTTTTTATTTCATCCTACTGTCTTTCAGCCTCTCAGCCTCCAGATACTTGTGTCTTTCTACATGGTGTGCTGGAAATGCTCTTTCCAAACTTCTTTACTAAACTCTTTAGGATGTTTGTGATCACTGCCAACACTCATATCTTCTTATGAAGCCATTAATGTAGGATTTTGAAGTTCTACAAGGATGTGGCAAGGCATGACTCAACTGCAGTTTATTGTTACTCTCCAAATCTTCATTCTGACCCTCTTCTTTTTATCCTTCCCATCATTTTGTGTGTGTTCATGACTTGTGAAGCTGGGCTTCTACCTGGAGAAAGATTGCACCTTTGCTTGGTTCAGTGGCAAAGCTAGAAAGCATAATGCCTATATGAGATTATAACTAATAATTAAATTCCTTCTTAGCTGCTTCAGCATTCTTTTCCTTGGGCTTCCACAGGATGTTCTGAGATGCCAAAGGTCAGGCATCAGTTCTCACAAAATAATGCTGCCAACCATAACTTTACCACTCCCTTTTAGAACTCAGTCTAAAGCCAGCTAAGAAAGGGTGTTTTGGGGCTGTGAATAAAAAGTTCTTGTGCCGCCTCCTCCTGCTACTCTCATCTCCCCTGGCTAATCAGCTTTAAACAGCCAACTGAGCATATTACTGCCTTGCTGAATTCCTGCAGGATCTTTATTTTTCTCCTGCTTTTATCGCACTGTCCTCGTACTGCCACTTCAGTGCAGTGCCCTGGAGAGAGGTTTCTGGTGCTATTTGGAGCACTTCCCGGCCAGTTGCAGCCTTTTAAAGTTAAAGTGGCCTATAAATAATATATTGCAAGGTGTCTTCATAAATTATATGTTTTGTTAACCCCATAGCCTCTAGCATGCTCCGAGCTTCATATAGAGATCACGAATTATATACTGAAGATAAAAAGGATGGTGTTGGTCTTGAAATATTCTGTCTACATGGTTGTTTCATCCACAATTCTTTTTAAAGTTCCTTGTGCCTGAAAAATATTTATTAACATAATCACCTCCTCCTGTTTGACGTCTGTTTTGTTAATAGTTTGTAGTGCAGTTTGCTATCTGCAGCAGTCCTGTGCTATGCTTATTTCCTTTGCTGATAGTTTTGGTTGAAATAGAAACTGCTAATCAATTTCTGCAAAGGGAAGACTTTTCCTCCCAAATAATGAGTGTCACTTTTGTTGTTACAGTGACCTATGATAGAAACTTTATTTTTACTTTAATTGGTGGTCTATAACAAGGGAGTTGAACAGATTTCAGAACTGTAGTTCAAACGGGTATCTGAGTGATGAAAATTCAATAAGAAACTCTGGCTCTTGGTGAGTTACTGGGGAAAGGTCACTGTTGGCATAACTTCCTTCAGTACTCAGAGGACCACAGTGACAGAGCTTGGCAGATTTCAAGATTCTAGTTTAGATAAAATATGGACCTTTACTCAGGAATGGTGTATCTAAATCAGCCAAGCAAGTCAGAGGAGTTTATGGCACTTGCCTGAGGTCACAATGAAAGTCAGTATCAGAGATGGAGTATTGCAACTGCAGGCCTTTGCCCAGGCTATATGCCTCCACTATAGAAATGTATAACCTGTCCAATCTTCTCTCCATGGGACAGTGTTAATATGACTAGCAAATGCTTCAGTGTTCCCATCAAACTGCTAGTGGGGACCTCTAAATGGGGCAAAATCTGCACCATCCAACTCTATAGAAACTAACTGCAAGTTGAAAGATTTGATGATCATATTGTTATCTATATTATATTCCACCATGAAAGGGATTAAAATATTAACTTAACACATTTGATCCTCTGAAATGCCACCTGGCATTTGAACAACATCATTCTTTGTGCATGTAGAATATTTTTCTCCCATGGATCTTGCTGATTTCCTCTCATTCTTGATTCTCTCTGCTGATTGTCACATATCATCTCAAGAGCTAACCCCATCTCTGACTGCAGCTATTTGTTATCAGCCCCTTTGCCTTTACCACTTCCATTTGTAATTTAAACACCCTAATTTAATAGGTTTGTCTCATTATTTTGATTAATCATATTAACTCATATTAATTAAGAGATGGATTTAGGTAATGACAGAGGTTAATGGAGTCAGTTTTCTCTTTCTCCTGGTTTTCCAGGGAAGGGGGAACATAGGAGTAGGAAGGAAAAATAAAAAGACTAGAAAGAGTGAAAAAGAGAAACTGTTGGGGGGAGAGGAAATCTCAGTTAGCAATCAGAAATTCCCTGCTAATTGAATGTCTGATTTTATTAATGATGAAATTTATAAAGGTCCTTAAGAAAAGAAAAGAATTTAGCCAGTTCAGCAGTTAAGTCTGAATATTAACTAACTCCAAGATAAAAGTTAAAATATCCATTTTCTTTTCTCTAGTTCTTTAAATAAAAATCTCTCTTTGACACTTCATCCCATTAGAGCTTTAGCTTCCTTTGCCATCCATTGCTAAATGGCTGGAGCCTGTGCAGAGAATGTAATGTCCTGGGTGGTTTAAGAAATGCTGACCTTGGAGGGCAGGAAGTTAATACATGGATCACCATAGTGCTTATTTTCCTCGATGCCTGCTCTCTAATACTGCTTTGGTAAGTGGAATAAGGATTCCAGTTCTGCCCTATGCTCTGTATCTACTCCATCACTCTTGTTTCCCTGAGGCTCAAGAAAAAATGAACTGCAAACAGTGTCAGATTTGGACTGAACTTTGTGTTAGTGTTGTGGGCTGCATTTCCATCTCAACCAAGGCATGGTGAATACTTTGCTTATCAAAGTCCCTCCATGACAAGATCTCATGGGTATTACTCTTACGCATGTCCAGCAGCACACTGTTCCTAATTTGTCTCTTTTTTTTTTC
The DNA here is from genome assembly GCA_028858755.1 of Ara ararauna. NCBI lineage: Eukaryota > Metazoa > Chordata > Aves > Psittaciformes > Psittacidae > Ara > Ara ararauna. The sequence continues at coordinate 56,386,846 of CM054380.1, read as the reverse complement.
CTTATTTGTACCAACTCTGTAAAAGCATAATATCCCATTTGAGGAGGGGAACTCTATAGCCTAGCCCAACTGCCCTCATGCAAACAACAGCATGAGGGCAAGACAGTGGAAAACACTTTCATCCTGTGCTCCATGAGATTTAAACCAACCTGCTTCAATGAACATTTGAACCAAAAGCCATTTTGGAGCTGAAGCTGGTTGGTAGTGAATTGTGGGGTAACTGCAAGACCCCAGAGTAAGCAGCTAACCTTTCTCCTTACCAGAAAAGAAGATTTTTGTGACAACGGTAACATGGTATACAAAATACAGGGAGGTAACTATATAGGTAGAAAAAATGTTATTCAAACCCTAAATTAACAAATATGAGTAAAGAGTTTGTATAAATTGTCTCGAATCTAAGTAAAAAAATAATTAGAACAATAAAGTTGTTTTGTGAACAAACTGTTACCAAAGAAGTATTTAACTGTGAGAGAGCTTGACATCTTTGTATATACTTTTCCAGCAAGTGTTGATGTTGAAATGTAGTGCTCACATTCTGCCTTGTGAAAGACAGTAAGGTTTATTAGACCTTCTAGTTTAAAGTGTAATAAATAAATAAATTACAAAAAGAAGCACCAAGAACATGTGGAACATTTCCTGTGAGGTCTTTGGAGAAATACTTTCTAAGTATGATCTATTGTAGACATTGTATTTATGTTAACTCAGTAGAATATGTGTCTGTGGAAGGACTGACAGTACCCATTGCCTATCCAGATTTCATGACCTCAGTACCTTCCCTCGCTCTCAGCTACTGTAAGGTAAAGTTTGCAGTGTAAACAGTCTCATGTGAGTTTTTAATTTCAGCCAGCTGGAGTCCTTCTACCTAACTTGACTGCCACTCAGGAGAAATTTTAATATAAATTCCAGAAGATGATTACTTTTCGGTGATCTATGATTAAAATAGCAGAAGTCTAAAGTGGGATTTTTCCATAATCAGTATTTCAGAGTGGATGAATGAAACAAATTTCAGTTCAAAAGCCACTAGAGCAGTTGAAGTCTCATAAGACTGACTGACCTTTTTGTGACTTTGATGAGAACATCACAAAACAATTTTGCTTTTTCCATGATATTTCATAACAGGTAAAAATATACCACATTTTAAGATTGTTGGCAGCTTGAGAATGCTGTCAGTCCGTTTCTATGATGTCAGAAAATGCTATAAAATTAACATCTTTATTTATTGTGGTTTTTTTTAATATCTGCTTAATATAAGCATAAGTCAACTAGAGAAGCATTTCTGTGCAAAATGACAGTTGACCTGAACAGTGGAGAACCATGAGTTCGAAAAATCCAATTAGTGTTCCCAGTCTAGTATCTTTTGGCTTGTATACAGAAGTATAAATATGTAGGACTTGAATTTAAAAAGTACAAGGCTCAGAAGAGAGAAAATTCCAGGCATGTAACATTAAGGGACGTCAGAAATAGATGACTGGAAGTGTCTAAATGCAGTCTGACATTATGAAATGACCCAACAAAATTTCTCTAAATTGGGAACTTGAACAATACAACTGGCAGTGTGTTTTCGTTCGGAGAGCTAAGATCTTCTTCAAGTAGGGAAAGCCTCGCAGGCAGACTTGGTCTCTGTAGACTGTCCCTGCATGATTACTGACCCAATCACCGCTGCCTCTCTACCTGGGAGTATTCCTAAAACTCCAGCCTCTGAAATCCTACTTTTCCTGGAAGAATTCTCATTTTCTTAAAAGCATGCAAAGCTTTTATCTCTACAGAAGAGCTTGAAACAGTGGAATGTTAGATGCTCAGAAAATGTAAAAGCCTGGTAAAAAAATCCCATGCATGTATATGCATATATATATATATAAAAATTATGTATAAAATACAACAGTACCTCATAATGTTTTAAGACAGTTTTGAGATTATTTTGAAACTATCAGGGATTTCAGTGGGGGTTTAGATGGACAGAGGATACCAGATGCAACATTTTCATTGTAGGATTGGCTGGCTCCTTTTTGGACACTTTTAGTGGATAGAGTTTGAATTAGTATGTGTCTAAAGGGCAAGTTTGAATAAAAGAGCTTGACTTTAATGGTTTTGGTTTTTTTCTCATACTTTTTAAGTTTGAGGTATAAATCTTTTTAATTAACAGTACACACACAAGCAGAGATTTGCATAGTGCAAGTACTAAATAGGGAAAAGCAGGTTGCAATACTAGCCTCTGACTAAAAATAAAGATAAAAAAATACCAGTACATAAAAATTGTGTAGATATGATATTTTTCTCAAAAAAGCCTTGGTAGTTTATTTCTGATTTTACTTCTGTTGTATTACACCAGACAAAAGTCAGTAGAGTTGCTTTACAATGTACAGTAGCATGAGTTTGGAACTGTATATTAAAATATTACATGTAAGTGTATACACACGTCTTTGCGGGTGCACTGTATCTCTTTGTCTATGCATATTCAAGTGTATATATTTCATGGTTGCTGTCTGCATCATTCACTTCCAAACCCAGCGTGCGTTCATTTTCATAACTTTTTGTTCTATTACAATATTAATGGGACTATCAATGGGAAAGGACAAGAGAAGCATTTTTAATGTTTATCTGACAGTTGCAAATTTCACTTGAGGTTGTTTACTGGGATCTGATTGTTGGCAAAGAGAAGTAGGAAAGGCAGCAAGATGAATGGGATCACAGAAAAAAGAGATGTATTTATGGGTCCTCTTAGCACCATCTAAGAGTAATAAAAAGTCCTGTCTTACCCCTCCTTTGCCAAGTCTTAAGTTTTAAACAGCAAAAAAAATGAGGGGTTGTTATTAACTTCTGTTTAATCTAGGTGGTCTGTTCAAAGTGAATCGCATTGCATTTAGATATGTGAAAGTTAGATGAAGGTCTTAGTGTATACATTTATTCTCATCCAGCATATTTTCTCTAGTGGGGAGAATGTCAGGGAATGACAGCATTTGTGGACTTGTGGGTGAACCTGCAATGTGATGTCAAACTGTGTACCAAATTGCTGTGGGAGCTTGCCTTGTTGTCCTTCAGTTCTAGGACTATCCTAAGTGAGGTTTATTCGTTATGGGTAGAGCTCAACCTCTTCCCAGTTTTGCTCTGCAGCTTTACAGACCCTAAATTTTACAGATCCAGGCATTGCACCTCCAAATTTTCTGTGCTGTAAACATCACATCTGACAAAACCAAAACCAAACAAAACAAACAACAAAAAAAACCACACACACACACACACCCCCCCCCCCCCCCCAAAATAAAGTCTTGGAATTCTGCTTGTATTTTTCATTCATACTTTAAAACATTCAAGTGCCAGTTTTTCAACTAGAAATGCAAAGAGCCTAACTTTTCCCCAGCCAGTGTTCAAGAAGAGAAAAAATTATAGACTATAAATAATACAAAAATGGTAGAATGATAGCTTAAGAGTACTGTGTTCAGCTCTGGTTGCCTCTGTCACAGATTACTGCAGAAATACACACATTTTGGAACTAGGCAGCAGGCTGAGTTTGGAAAACCAGGCTGTTTCATCTGAGGGAAAATCTTTGGAGAAGAGCATGGAAGTGTGAGGGGAAGGTTTAATTTTCTGTGCAAACTGAAATGCAAAATAACTGGCTCTGCAAATTTGAACTGTGGAATGCTTCTTCCTGGGAATTGCAGCTCATGTTCTTCTCACTAGGCTGGGGTTTTTTTGGTGGGTTATGCCTCCTTCGATGGAAGTTGACCGCCCCCTAAGAACCTTTGGTGCGGCCTTAGACCACCACTACAGAGCACTGTGGCAGGTCTTTATATTTTTAATTAAAAAAAAAGAAAAAGTTTCCAGAGAAAGCAGAAACACTCCCAAAATTGGAATTGGGGCAAAGGTAATGAATTTGGGGAAGGCCTGCAAGAGCTTTCAGTTGTCAGGATGTAAAATAGTTATTGTCACAGTTCATGAATTCTTACTGTGTTTTGAAATATCAGAATAAGAAAACAATAAATCTGGAAAGGAGTAGATATAAAACCCTTTGAAAAGAAATCAAACTGCTATACAAAATGGGGCTCTTGACTGTAATGGATGGGTTCTATCATTTGCTGTCTTTTTGGCAAAGCAGTTCTCAGCCAGAGCTAGACTGTTTTGTCATGTGCTGAAAAAGTGTGTTTGAAATATACATTTCACAGGTAGTGCACAGGAAAGACACCTTTTGGATGGGTAAAGAGGGAATTTGACAATGAACCTGTCAACCAAGCCAGTGACCTCTCTGAGATGCTTTTGTGAGCCTGCCTGATCCGTGAGCATTTGGGCTTAATGGTTCTGGTAGTGGCTTTCTTTTCTAGCATATGGTCCTGCCTTTCCTGGATCTCTCTCTTCCCTTTTCTATGGCTGGGGAGAGCTGTGCAGGCAGACCGCATATAGTCATGCATGCAGTCCAGCTGCTTTGAAAGCTGCCTTGTGAAAGTGAAGGAGGAGGTTAGAAAATACTTCATTGCTGCTTATGCCGGCGATCCCAGAGAGACACAGAGGCATCGGTAGAGTCCACACATCACTGCCCAGTAGCTACACTCACTGTTTATCAATTACCAGGACTAATTTCTATTCAGTGTTAGGTTTGGATTAATTACAGTTAGGTTCCTTTCAGTAGTTAGGTTAATTACAGCTGGGTATTCCCTGTTGTCACTGTCCTCAGAAGAGGGGTCCGATCCTGGCTCTGTTTCCTGCCTGCAGAATTCAAATTTGAACCAGGTCTAGGGCTGTCTGGACCAATGGTTTTATTAAAAAGCCAGTGGAGCAGCAACCATGTTGCACATGCCTTCACTGCCTCCGGCTTCCCCGGCACTTTTGAAACAATCTAGATTTGGTGTGTCCCTGCTTGGAGGCACTCCTAATGCACTTTACACAACAGGCACTGTAGGCTGGACTATTCACTTGCTTCTGGGCTCCGCATGTAACTCTCACCTACAGCGCCACTGCTGCTGCCTGCTGTAAAGGCTGGAGGCTCCATACTTGGAAGAGTCCTACACTTAAACAGTGAAATTGTTGTACAGTATCTGCACATCTATCAACTGACTGCTAGGGCCAAAACCACTGTAACTTCTCCCAGTTTTGCTACAAAACGGCCTTTGGATTCCGGTTCTGTGTAGTATAACAGCCTCAGCAAGCTACCGTCATAAAAGTAGTGTCAGCAGGGCCTTTTATCTCTGGCATGCATCTGTCTACATCTTCAGTCCCAGTTACTGCATCTTTCTAAGCTGGTACCTCTGGAAAGGAGCTAGTGTGTCCTTTGGTCATGAACACAGCCATATGCATAGGGTACAGCCCCATCTGTTGGGCTAAGTGCTAAACTGAAAGCCCAGGGTCTTTAGATACCCCTTTTAGTGCAGCTAAGTTGCTTAACTACACTGTCCAGCTTCTTACTCTAGGGAATGGAATTCAGCACCCTGTTGCAAAGCAAGGGCAAATGAGTGCAGCTGTTAGACTGGCAGAGTGAGAGGGAAAGGGGGATGTCATGGGTGACCAAGAATATAAATGAGATTAGGTATTCAAATCCATTGATGGTTAATAAATGGTTTAAATACAGCCTTTGGCCTTATGAATTCTTTAAAGGACTGTGTGCTAGAAGAGTATATCTGGAGAAGGTGGCCTATTTTTCCTAAGTATCTGGTGCTAGCTGTTGCTGTGACAGAATATCTGGTGTGATGGACTTTTGGTCTGTCCTTTAGTATGCACTCTATAGTGCACGTATTGCTATGACAATCAATATGAACTCCAATCTTGAGAGTGATGGTTAGTTAATCATGTTTAAAGCTATGAAAAGATCCTTTAGCAACTCTTCCACTCCAGTCTTCTTTGCTCTGTCCTTGCAGCACTTCTACAAGTCTGTTTTCCTGCATTCCAACAAGTTAACCAGTATCAGGGCCTACATGGGGAGCCCAGGTCCTGCTCTCAGAATTGCTGGTAGGGACTTGCTCAACCTGTGATTATGCAATTCTGTTCTGAACTAATAACCTCCACTGATCTCTGACTATGCTGTGCTTATGAGATTGCTGTGTTTCAGAGGCAGTTTAAGGCAGAGGTCCTTTTGTGTTGATACAAGAGCTGATGTAGATCGTTGTTCTAGAATTTGACAGATGTGCTAATTATATTCTGTGTTGTCTAAGAGCTGTTACTGCAATACTCTTCACTTTCTGTCCTGAGTGTTGCTGCCTGAGTTGTGAAGTAACCTGACAGGTATCTGTTTTAGAGGCGATAGTGTTTTAAAGGGAGGTGAAATGATTCCCATATGTGAACTTCAGGGTATTTTTGAAATGAAACACTACATGTGCCTAGCAGTAGTAGATAATAGGACTTCTTTCAAACTCCATTTGAGCAACAAAGCTGCTGCCATCTTGGTGTTTTGTGTACAGCTGTGAAGTAAAACAGTCAGTATTTAGAAAAACCATGTATCCTGTATCAAAACTGTAAGACATAAAATTAAGCAACTGGGGGCAAAGCTTCCCCAGAGCTCCTCTCTGTTTTCAAAAATCCTAAATAAGTTCAAATTTGAACTGTGGTGGTCACTGATGGGTTGGGCTGGTAATATTCAGACTTGCTCCTGGGACTTTACATGACTGAGAAAGGAAGAAATTTTGGAGCATAGAGAAGTTTTTTCCAGAAATCACATGCCTCTTTTGCCTTTCTGCTTGGGAAGAATGTAAATGTGAGTGTGTTTCCTGGTGATTGTCCAGGTGAGAGCCTCTTCGGCATTCCACCGAACGGCCACCTGTCTGCCTGTAATAAATGATGGCTATAAAGGGAGGTGATCGCAGCCATGATACAGCCAGAGGCATTTGTTTATATTCTTATAATATGTATCAGATTGAATGGAAATTATCACGTACAATTGACAAATGGAGAGCGGAGATAGTTGGTGGGTATGAGGAAGCTCAGACAGATCTGGGCCAGCTGCAAACTTTCTTCAGTGAAGGCTGTCTGCAGAATGCAGGTGTCAAGCCAGCCAGTGATTAATGGTGAAGCTGGAGGCTTGCTTGTGTTAATGATGCACACAGCTTTTCATAGCAGCACACAGTCAGTAAAGCCTCTTGCTGGTTTCTCGGAAAGGATCCTGATGGGCAGAGGCTACCATTTTGCCACAGGAATGTGTAATTAAATGGGGGCCAAACCAGAGAAGGATGAGCATGTCCCCAGCATCATAGTTCTGACATGTAGTGTTGCCCCTCACAGTCTGAGTGGTGTACAGGTCCAGGATTTCTGAACCTAAGGAGAGCACACCTGGCTGGGTGCAGAGGCGCTAGTATATGTTACTGTGACAATAACACTGTTGTGTGAACAGGCAAAAGGGGTATCCCTTGGATCTCTTTCAGATCAAGTCTGCCTTACATGACTGCTTTCCTGAATGGCTGCTACTACTTCTCCCTCTTGCCTGCATGTAGAATGGAGAGAAGGCAAAGAACTGATCGGTGGCTTGAGAGAGGAAGTGCATTCAATCTGCACGCAAGCTGAGTGTTTTAAGCTCCCACTAATATTTGATCCTTTCTGGCAAGTTTTGGGAGGGATACTGGAACTAAAGAAAAATCTTGGACCAAAGATAGCAAAACAGTTTCTCAAGACAAATAACACTATCTCTGCTGCTTGGCATAAATATAAAACTAGACTGGGCAAATCCCTAGAAAATATGCAGCTGGTAGAAGTGATGAACTGTGTGCCCTTTATGAACTAGTTGTGGGAAGATCTTTCTGGATTCTACATGTGAAGACCTATTCCTGCAAGTATCTGTAGAGATTTGCCATGTTCTTATTTGCAGCCTGAAGCTATTTGGAGGTGGGTTTGTTGAAAAAAATGAAGTAGGAGTGGCAATGGAAGAGAAGTGCAGATGAGGGTGCTCCCCTTTGAAGATATTCCATATAGGCCCAGCCACCAAGGGTGTTTAACTTTGAGTCTATGGCATACAGAACTGACTTGAGTGAAAGCTCCATATGAAAGGGCCATCCCATAGCAACTGCTAGAGGTGGGAATAGATCTGGTTGTAAGTTGCCTTTCTGTTTGCCTTTGTTTCTGTGCTCTGCTTTCTGTTTACTGAAGTGCTGCCTTGTGCCTTGTAAGGGAGGTTACCCTCTTAATTCTTGGAATCTTGCCCTAAATCTGACTTTTCAGTTTGGTGGAAAACATACGTCCCAGATCTCTGAGAACTCATTATTCCTGCTGGATGGTTAGTTCAGGGAGTGCTGCCAGTCAGCCCTGTGCAAGGACTTTCAACTTGGCAAGGAATGCTTGCTCTCTTAATTTTCTGCCCAGATACTGAATATTACTAGGGAAAAGGCTGCATGAGTTGGGTAGTTCAAAACGATGTTACAAAAAAGCGAAACATTTAAAAGAAGCCTCAGTTTCTTCCTAATGCCTTTCCTCTGGTCATGGCTGTTGCTTCAGGTTTCCCCATAAGCCGAGGAAGCTATTAGATACAAGTGAACTCTCATTTTTCTTATGCTGCTAACAACTAAGATGCAAATGGTGTTTTGTCTGACTTGCATGGGACAGCAAACTGTTCTGACTGCACACCCACTGGCTCTGGCTTGCTTTCCTGTCTTAGATTTTGTTTTACACCTCATGTTTGTGCAGGGTGAAGACTTTTCTCTAGAGATCTGGCTTAGAGCATACTACTCTACTCACTGTTGCCTACTCTTGCTGGGACAGACAGTTCCTTGCGTAAGTTCATAAATTACATTATGTGATCAATACTTCCTTTCCATATTGAAATTCCAATAATCAGCTTGCCCGAGCAAGTAGGAGACCAAACCTGGTACATATATACCTCAAATGCTGTTACATCTATCAGCATGTTTCTTTAAGAATTTTGTTACAGATGCACTGTAAATTCTCTAGAGCAGTAATTCTGATGTGTTTCTGCTTGCAAAGCATCATTCAACAGTAGGACATTATTTTTATCCCTGTGCTCAGAATTATGTGCTTGTTTTAGCTTTAATGTCACAGCTGTGGGCTTGTATTCCTAGTTCCATCACTGACTTCTGTGCCCTGGAGAACTCAGTATTGGTCTCTGTACTGTACTTTTTGATGGGACAGCAATACTTTCTTCTGCAACCATTCAAAGTCTTCAGGCAAGAAGAACCACTCAAGCAATGCTTTGCGAGTAAAACTGCTCGGCTGAGTGATAAAGGAGAAACTCAAAAATCCCTTTGCTATTTTCTTAATCTATTTTTATTTGGAAAAATTAAACTGCCTTTATTGTACAGCTTACAACAGCAGAACTTCGACACTTGTTTTAAACCTGAAAGTTCTTACAGTAACGAAAACCAAACCCAAACAAACAACCCTCTTGGTTTTCTGTGGGGTTTTGTGTTTTGGTTTTGGTTTTTGTTTCCCCCTTAGCTTCCCCACGCTGTGTGTTTTACACTGACCAATTTCTGTCCTCTTTTTATCCAGAGAAGCACAGAATGATGTTTTGAGGGGGAATCTAAGGCAGTTTGAATTTATCCACTCAGTTCTGGTATTGAGAAGAGGAGGTGATGTGTAAAGTAGTTAACTTTGCTTAGATAAATGCAACTTTTGTCATGCTATCATAAATTAAGTCTGTGCAAATGTAACAATTACATTAGGTACTGGCAGCAATTAGGTGTTATCTCCTAAACATATTTGTTTGCAGGTGCTGACACATACCTATAATTGCAATGTGTGATGGGGTGGAGGAGAATGCCTTTTAAAAAACCTCCTAAAACAACAAAAACACATGACAAAACAACCAACTCCTCCTGTTCTTTGGTGGTTCACTTTCTGATGTCTGATGGGACTTTTTTCATCTGAAGGGCAGTGGTGTTGCATTTGACTGATATTTAAGTAATAATTTAATTTGCTGCAGCTTCAGTATAGCTGTGCTTATCTGCTTTAAAGTTTAACTGAGCTTTATCTTGTATGTTTTCACTTCATTCTCTTCTTGTAACTAAAGTTGAAAATGTCTACTGCTGTGTTCATTTGGGAATACTGACTTTCATTCAGAGAGACCCTGAGCTACGGAAACATCAGAAATGAAAGAGGTAATAGGCAATGACAGCACATCACAACAAAGTTAATTCATGAAATACTGAACTCATATTATTAAAGTTATGTGAGATACAGGAGACTGATTATGTAGCTACAACCTGGCTATTTTCACAGCTGCAAAGGTTTTCCCCCTAGTACGACCTGCTCTGTCCTGGGTGTGGGCTTTCTTTTTCCAACCAGGACTTCTGTATACGAAATCCTGACCTTTACACCAGTCTGGGAAGTCCTCACTATTTCATAAGCACATATGTATGAAAAATGTTGTGGAGAATGAGAGGAATTGAAAAGGATCAAATTCGTGTGTAAAGAATACAGTCAGTGAAGCTAAAAAAAAAGTGTGAGCTTTTACAGTGCTAGTGAGAAGAGGCTGAGCATGGCTCCTCAGCATGCTTCCTTGAGGAAAGTATCTTAACTCTGCCCTTGGTAGGGGAAGTTTCCATCTCTGTTCTCTCTAGCCTCACTGACAAAATTGGTGGGAACTATGGCAGCATGCAGCAGCTGTAAAAGTCTGAATGAGAATTTCCATAGCTTGGAGTCCTGTTTGACAATGGCACTATTGCATACTTCTGGGAGAACAGCAGTGCTTAGTAAGGCAGTAGTTTAGAGGCTTCCTGAGCCAAATGTTTCATGTTAACCACTGTGATGAAAGGTCCATACAAAGACCTCTGTAAGCATAGGATGAACTGTATTTAGCAAAGCAAGAGGCAGGGCAGTATGAATTAAATGTTCTTGTGATCCCTGAAACGTACACAAAAGTGTAACCGTAATACCTTCATCCAGTTCCAGAGCAGCTTGTAGGGCAGCAGTGCTCTGGCTGTTTTGGTGAACGCGGATTAAAAATGCAAAGCTCATCTTCAAAATAGGTGGGAAGGAGTTTAGTGAAACACTGTGACCTGGAAAAGGGAGGACCAGTAAATGCCATCTGTATGGGGCATTGTTCCAGACCAGAAGAGTTCTTGTTTGTTTGGTGTAGGTTTGAATCACAGGAGGTAGTTGATCTCACTCCATAAATGATAATTTGTCTTGTTATGGAGAGCAAATGTAGCCTTGTTAATAAGGCTGCAAAGATCCTTGCCATCATCTTAATCAAAAGTTTGGAGTTAATTATATCAGAGACCCTCCAAATTTTCTAGCTTTCTCAGAGCTCATGGCACTCATAGTTCCTATTTAAAGCAGAACTAGTTGTATCTACCTGCCTTCCTTGCTCAGTACAGGACCACGGGGCCTGGAGTATGAAGGAACATTTATGTGTAAGCAGCTGGGCTGAAGATGTACAGTGGAGAAGGGATAATGCCTTAGATGCAGTACAGGAGCCTGCAGACTGGTCATGGTTGTGTATATTATAAGCCCAAATAGGAATGGGCTGTATACAATCTCACCAACTCTTAGCAAGCTCAGCCACAAATTCCTAGCAAGCCAGTGTTATTTAGAAAGAACACTGGCATCTATTTTGTAGAAAAAAATAAATCAGCCATTGCTTGTTTGACAAAGTGATTAAAACCCTACCATAGCGTATGGGATTTCCTTTCTAACAGGTTTACTGCTTGCTTGCGCTCCCCTACCTTTTAAGGAGAATCAGGGCTTTGAGTTGTTCGTTGGATTTTGCATGTGTGCTATTGTCCTCTTCTTGCCCTTTTCCCACCTGCTGGTTTCTCTTCTCTATATCTGGGCCTTCCAGGCTGATATATACCTGCAGCATGGATGTGGACATGTGCAGTTCTGGTACAAAGCTATCCCCTTTCCCCTTGACTCCTGTAGCATGTGCCAAGTATTTTAAGAATCAGTCAGGAGGACTGCTACAAAAATAATAGCACTGGTATTGTCTCTGCTCCTCCTGCTCCTGTAGGGCTCCCTATGCAGCATTTATGCATTGTTGATAACAGGGTGGTGATCCTACCTCCTTCTATGATCCTTGGAAGAATGACCCCCCTATGTGATGTTAGACATTTATTCTACTCTTGAGGATTTTTTCTGCCCTCCTACTGTCTCAGCTGTGTACTTATTTTCAGATTTCAGTCTAGAAGGTGACCTCTGCATTTTGCTTCATTGGTGGGTAGGGCACAAAGGGACCCTAGAGCACTGATGTCCCTTTCCTTTCTTTGCCTGGAGGTCCTGCATGCAGGTGACTCTTCTCCGTATACAGGACTAAAGCAGTTCCCTCTGGAATACATCAGTGCTGCCTCTGTCTTCCACTGCTGGATATGAATGAGAGGTATAACATCTCTGGTCCTCCTTCTGTAGCAGCTTTGCCCCATGTGAGGGGTGTGTCCCAGGGCAGTATCTCTCAACATATCCTTTGTGCATAATTAAGTTCTGAAACTGGCTTTTAACAGTGACAATTACCTTCCCTGTACTTTTCTGCTTTGGAACCACCACGTGCTTTACATGGGTTAATGAATGAAGTACCCCATGACATCGGTTTCTCTCATTATGCTTGTTCCAGGGAGATGACAGGAACTAAACATTATGATAGGGACTGACAACAGCTAGTTGAAGTTGCATGCAGACAGCGAGCTCCATCCACTATACAAAAGTGTACATTCTATCAGAGCTGGAGAGCTTTTGGGTCCTGATTTCCAAACAGTAGGTAGTGCTTCCTGTTCTTGCCTCTTCACTTTGGCTCTTCCTTCTGCCCACCTGAACCAATTCCAAGAGGAGAGAGCTAATAACACAATAACTTGGGGTGGGACTCTTTCCACTACACCCTCTCCCCACCCCCGCTCCTGTCCATACAAGATTGATAATGAAACCGATACCTTTCACCGGCATAATTTTCATATTTAATGAGCGTGACTCAGAAACTATTACATTAATTAGTCAAATCCCACAAACCGTTAATGGTGCACGCAGTAATTAATATTGTATTCAATTAAAAGCTGACCTGTTTCACGTGCCTTCCCCTGGTTTGGGGGGCTCTTTGCAGACAGCGTATGTTCCAGTGCCTGAGGCCAAGCCTTTTACTTTGTTCCAGTGGTGGGCAAGGGAGGTATTTTTTTTTTCCTGTTTTGTTTTTATAGGTTTTTTCTCTATGAACATATGCTGGTTCCTCCACCTCCCCACCCCCCCCCATCGCCGAACATGGCTGCATTCACTATACAGACAACCTGCTTGCTGTGATTTATGGGTTAGCACAGCGCGGGGCTCACAGACTGGAAAATTTCCAGTTTACACAAGAATTCCCTGAAAAATGAGCTTGGTTAATTTATTTCTTTCATTAATGAGTTTGAACTGTGGGATAATCTTTCTGAAACCCACTACCCTTGCCTTCACAAACCCTGAGAAGCAAAAAGGGCCCCTGTTCTGCTTCCGCAGGGCTCAAAATCACATCTTTTAACTAGCTGTGGACAAAAATGTGTGATCAAAACTTACTTCTGGAACTTCTTTAAAGAGATGGGGTTTTTCTTACCTGAAGGTGAGGGGTTGAGGGCCTAGGTCCTAATGTTAATATTTCAGACCTGCTCATCTGAGTTAGCTCACTGCTATATCCTGTGGAAGTCTGCAAGGTTGCTTGCTGCTTGTTGGTTGTGCGGGAGCAGGGTGCAGCCTTCGAGATAAAACTCTGCGTCATAATGGTGCCCTCCTATTCAGCTCTAGTTCAGTGGTCACCTGAGATCCACAGGCCATATCCAGTTGTTTTCTGTGGTGTTTCTTCTTGTTCAGTAGGAGGTGAGGATTTGTACATAGGTCCAGTCCCAATGCCCCTGTCTGCTGCTGTGATTTGAGGAGCACTGTACATAGAAACCTCATAGGTGGGAGTTGTTGCTTGAAATCAGTTTGGGCCATTCCACCAGAATTATGAACATACTTTTGTAAGACTTGTTTTCCAGTCATCTTTTTTTTCCCCCTCTTGCCCTGGTCAAAGTAATGGTCCATTTCCAGGTGCTCTGCAGTGCCTCTATTCCCTGTTGAAGGGCTTGGAATAAGGTAGCTAATCCCTTCAGCAGATTTAGAGACCTTGTCTGGACTCTGTTCTGATTTCCTCTCCCTACGTTTTGACGTGCAAGGGGGCAGTATTGAATACAGCCTTCAATCTTCTCACTAGAATTGAATGAAGAGGAGGTATTGTCACCCATCTGTGTCACAATAGGAGGTATTGTCACCCATGTGTCTCACAAAAGTGATGTCTTTGAATAAATATTACAACAGGATTTTTATAAAATCACCCTGCTTGCTTTGGAGCAATTTGGTATCTGCTCTGACCAAAGGCTTTTTCACCATATCACTGCTCTCTAACCAGGTCTCTTGGTTTCTGATGCCATGTTGCATTATTTTCACCAATAAATATGTTGCTGTTCATGCGAAGTTTCTGCAGAACGGAAGGGGAAAATATGCTTGTTTTGACAATATGATATTGCTACAAAGACTTTGAGAAGCACATGAAACATCACTGGGATTTCTTCCTAAATAAGTTGTCATCTTTTAAGAAAATAAGAAATTCTTTGAAGCAAAATAATACAGATGCTTTATAAACAACTATTATTTTAAATCAATAAAGCATACTGAGAAGAAATTTCATGTACTCTCGTTAAAGGCTTTCACAGCAAATCTAGTAGTGGTGTCCACATACTAACACCTCTTCATTAGTCCAGCTAAAATATTTATGTAGCATTTGCCACACTTATGATGTCTCTCAGTCTTTTGTTTGTTTGGTTTTGGTTTTTTTGTTTGTTTGTTTGTTTGTGGACCTCTGAATCGCTTTTCCATGGCTGTGTGCGCTCCTGTATAGTGACACTGAGCCTTCTGACAATGACATTGCTTCTTGTAGATGTCTTTTGTGGTTCTCTTGCAAGTATTTTGAGGGATCACGGTTGTCTGTAGACTGTAAGCTGAAAACCATCAGTGTGGATGATGCAGGCATGTGGTATTTGACTTCAATGTTGTGTAGAGCAGGGAGAATGTTGGGTTTTGTTCATTGCCAGGAATTATTATATACTGTATTAAATACCTCAAAAGTGCCAGCTGAGTAAAGTATTGCAACTCTTTTTAAGCCTGCATATGCTTCCTTTGGAAGGGCAGGTATCAAGTGGGGATGATTATGAAAATGAATGAAATGGCTAACTGGAAGTGCTGATATGAATCCTTGTGCACTCTGAGCCAGTACCACTCAATTTTCACTGGGGCCTGGAAATTTTAATGAGACCCATTCAACAAGGGTCAGTGGGCTGTTCACTATTCTGCTCAGTTGGTTGCACACTACATGTCACTGCTGTGGCTGTCACTGCAACACAGTGAGCACCTTGGGGCTGGGCTGGTACTGAAAAGCATGGGAACTCCCACGGGACCATGGTAAACATCCTGTGATTTTGAGATTGCAAGGGTCAGGCAAAACATACCTGCAAACTACTTTCCCTTGTCATTGCTCTGAGTTGTGTAAACAAGGGATGGACTATTCAAAATGACTGAAGAGAAGGTGGTTTGGGAATTCTTATCTAACTTCCAAGAGGGCTCTGCAAATCTCTGTTGTGGAAAGCTGATGGAACTTGCTGACTACTTGAAAAAATGTAGGCTGTATTCTTGTACCACTACTGGCAAGTACCTTGACAGGCATTTTGCCAGCTACAAAACACAAGTTCCCTGAGAAGGTGCAGGTTTAAGTGCTGCAAACATTCATACAGCAGGCAAAGGAAGAGCATACTTGTTAATTCCTGAATACCTTTTTGTCATGGTTTAACCCCAGCTGGTAGCTGCTTAGTCATTCCCCCTTTGTCAAGATCGGGGAGAGGCTTGGAAGAGTGAAAGTGAGAAAACTCATGCGTTAAGATCAAGACAGTTTAATAGGTAAAGCAAAAGCCAAGCGTGCAAACAAAGCAAAGCAAGGAATTCATTCACTGCTTTCCGTTGGCAGGCAGGTGTTCAGCTGTCTCGAGGAAAGCAGGGCTCCATCCACCTGTAATGGTTACTTCAGAAGACAAATGCCATCACTCCAAACATCTGTCTCTTCCTCCTCCTTTCCCCAGCTTTATATGGTGAGCATGATGTCATATGTTATGGAATATCCCTTTGGTCAACTGGGTTCAGCTGTCCTGGCTACATCCCCTCCCAATGTGTCTCTTTGTGCACCCCAGCCTACTTGGTGAGGTGGTGTGAAAAGCACTGTAATATAATGACCACATTGTTCATAGAATCTGCAATGCTTTGTGTTAAGCAGAGAGATCTTTAGCTTGCAAGGTTAGCTTACTTTGCTTCCTTGTGTTACTATGTTGGACCATGTGGTTCGAGGAAACCAAGTGAATTTTGTGTTATTTTCAGGAGCTGGAGTTTTCCCCTGAGGAACTGGTGATGTTGACTAAGAAAAATCAGGGCAGAGCAAAGTTGAGCGCACATTGAAGCTGGGCTCCTGTCTTTCCTCTAGAGACTGAAGTTAATGGGGTGGCTGGTGGAGTCCTCCTGGTGCACAGCAACACAGTCACTGAGTATCTGGCAGTTGTTTTTCTCCCACCATTAGGAAGTTTATTGTGCCTAAATGAAGGAAAAACTGATTATTTTTGGGGGAGGTGGGGAATGTAAAAATGTACATGTTTCTTAACAGGAATTCTCTAAGTCTTGGTCACTGTGCTTAAGTAGATTCAGTCTAAGTGTAAGCTCTAAGGGGGGCAAAAAACCTTTGAACATGTGAAGGTAAGGCAGCTAAACAGAGAGGAGAAAACATGATACGAGTATTGCTTGATAAAATTGGGATGCAAGAAGAGAGAGAGTACTCTGCATATGGGCTTCTTATCCTTCTCATTTAGAAATAACCCCAAAATTAAATAGGGGAATGTTTCTTCTGCCTAGATTCCTAGGACAGTCCTACTCCTTTAACGTGATTTGCAAATAAGAACAAATTCAAGTAAAACTGTTTGACAATCTCCAGGGAGAATCAGAGAAATAAAATGCGATTCATCTCTTTTCCTGCCTAAGAAAAAGACACTTTTAGATCAAATTACATTAGGACAGTAGCTGTCTGCATATTTTTTTTCTTTCTTTGTAGAAATACCCTTACTGAGGCTGCAAAAATATTGCAGTGAAGAGCTGAGAATACTACTTTGCTGAGTAACTGATTTGGAGAAGTGATGAAAACAGATGAAAACAAATAATCTAGATGTTTCTAGGTTTTAGTTTCTTGAATCTTTATCAGTTAGTCAACCACAAGTGATTTGGGTTGATATATTTGTAAAAATGGGAAGGAACGAAGAATCTTACCTTAGGACATGGTACCACACCAAAGCAATTGCCTGCTATATCTGTTTGCAAACATGATGCTATTTTTTAGCAGCTCTACCGAAGATGTTTCTTAGAGGATCCTAAGGGATAAGGCCCACGTACAGTTCCTAGCCTTCAGCGCTTATCCATTGGAAAGGCAACAGGATTTTAAAAAATATTCAGATCTGAGTTTTATCCTTCTCCTTTAATCTATTTGCCTTGACATTTCTTTGTCTTCATACTAACTTTCTCTTGTAAGTGGCTGTTCTTGCTCCTACATCCGTTGAGGTCTAGCTGGTCCAGGACTGACGATTTATGCCGTTTTCAGTCAACAAGTTCTTCAGAGACCTGTGTGTCTTCACTGGTTCTGTCTGTAGGGAAAAGGGCATTTTTCTTTGCCACGATAACATCATGCTGAGCCCATTGTAGTTGAGCTTCTGTGGAGTTTCACTAGCATAATCAGACCTGTAAATCTGCCTATAATACATCCATACTGACAGTTATGTAAATACAGACATGACTGCCGAAATCTGGTCATGCACAACCATAACGACACTTTAAGACCGTAATGTTTCTGATTCTGGTTACCTATTCTCAGTAGAGCGAATCTATAGCTAAAGAACTTAATACTTTCTCATTCCTTTACCTTATCTTTTCTGTTCTAGCTCCAGCCATTTGTTCCCTGGCTTCTTATAAAGTATAGTTCATTTTCTCAGTGAATTCTTCATCACTTCTGTGGCTCACAGCGCTTTGCCTGATATCTGCTGAATCTTCTAGGTCGGAGCCCAGAGACTGATCATTTTACTTTCTTACCAAGACTCTTGCAGGCCAAGTTCTGGCCTAATGGAAGATACTTGAATGTGCCCTATCTGTCAACATTCATGTACACCATCGTAATATGCTTCACTTGTTAGGAAAGTTACCCTTTCCTTCTGTTCCAGTTGAGGCTTCTCTCCATCATTTCTGTTGCTACACTTACACCATGCCATAGAGCAGCTGCTCTTGTTTCATTATGTACTCCTCTGGGACATTGCCTGTCCATTCTGCTTGGAATGGAAGTCACTGAAATCTTGTTCCTGTTTGGGACTGAGCCAGGATTGTCAAGATGAGAGCAGTAGCTGTGGTTCTCTTAGTTCACAGAAAAAATATCTTGGGAATTGCTATATTTTGATTTTTTTTTTTTTCTTGTTCACAAAGAAGGTGCATAAAGCCTTGTTTCTTGAATATAGAAAGGACAAACAAAATGTAGGGGTTTTTTGTCCTGGTAGGACTGGATAAATCCCATCCCCGGTCAAAGCCATCTCTGACCTTCATCCTGGCTCCCTTTCCCTTTTGCTTCCATGATTACCTTCAGCTGCTGCCATATATATCTCCACCAATGAAGGTTTTTACTACTGCATTTCATTTCCCTTGGAGACCTAAGCAAGAAGTAAACCAGATTCAAAAGATTTTCCTTTGTCACCTTGGATGGACATCTAAAGGTGCCAAATGTAGTGTCATCCAAGGTTAGTCTTGAAAAGTGACATTTGCCAGCAGCCTCAAGTACTGCCTCATATGTTGTGTTCTGAAACTTTCTAAGAACTTTTTGATACCGTAACATAAGAATCTTCACGTTACCTCCATTTAGTCAGTGGAGATTGGACTAAAGAGCACAAGATTTGGCTTGTTGGACATAGATACCTTTCAGAAAGCAGGAGATACCTGCACTTTTCTGTTCATAATGCCAGAGAGCTGCTTGTGAGGACAGTAGTGCTCATGCATAAGGAAGGCAGTTGTGAACTCTGTGCATCTGTGTTTCTGTATATATGTGTGTGTGTCTCCATTTCCAGCACAGGAAAGAATCCAACAATATTTCACCTAAATGAGAAATGTTATTCTGCAGATTAAAGCCATGCAGTGCCTGGTTTTGTCTTTATTTATGCCTTTCTATTTCCTTCTCTGCTGACAGGGGTGCACATGCCGGAAAGCACTGAAGGACATAATTGGTGTTGTGAAAAATTATTGAGAAGCCAGGACGTTCCCTTGCAGTGATCCCCCCCTTCTCTTCCCCATCTGTCACCATCTAATGTGACAAAGTTTTTATCGGGCATTGAGGCAGAGGAGATTAAAAGTAAATACTGCAATCAGGAAGCAGCTGGGGGGAAAATGTAACACATTTCACACTAAGCTGAACCAGCTCATCAACTTAGCCTTGTATATCTACGGTGGATGAGAGGGAGGGAGGGCTTGCAGGGGGATGCTGTGGTTCAACATCCTCCTCCACACGGGGAGTCTGAAGGGGATGGTGTGTTTTCCTATACAAATAGGACTCATGCTTTCTGGCACTTGCTTGCTTTGGTAAGGAAAATGCCCCAGGTGCACAGTAGTTTTCCACTTTCTTTTGTAGCAAGCTTCTGTATAACACTGATTTCCCAGGCCCTGATTCATATATTTTTTGGACTCCCTTCCTGCTTTAATAGGGTCCTGGGTACTGTCATATCCTATTCGGCTAGGAGGGCTTAAAGAGACATGTAGCTCTGGATGCTGTGTGCTCTTATCACGCTATCTCTGGGAAGCTGCAGGGTGTTGGCTAAATGAGAGGCACTGTCTACAGGCAGATACAATAATGTTTTAGACTGGTGAAGCACTGTGCTAGGCACTGTTATATTCTATCCTATGATAGGATAGAATTATGATTCAATGATTCTATGATCCAAAGTGATCTGCTTGCAAAGAAGAAGAAGCCTGAAAGTTTTGTGCCACATTGCTTTATTCTTATTTGTGTATGCAAGAATTAAGGTCTTTGAGCCCTGGCAGTCATCATCTTCTTGCAAAGCTTTTTAAAGTCTTTATTTTCATTTCCAAAACTGCTGCCTGTGTCTTCTTCCTTTTTTACAGTGCTGATATGATGTGAGCTCAGAGCTGGTGAACAAGAGTGGACTGATGCATGTGGAGGGCTGCCAGAATCTTCTCTTTATCCTTGGGATAAATAAAGCTTTGGAAAGTGATGCAGGCTTCCCTGGCATCCCTGCCACAGTGCATGTATCTCCTGCTGTGGAGAGATGGTATACTCCTAGATCAGGAAGATTCAGTCTCTGGCATTTTTTGGTCCTTGGCTTTGCAGCTGAGTGACAGTAAAGGTCCATTTATATATGTCATTTATGCTGGCATTTTTGTAAGGTGGAAAGTTATTTTGCCAGGAAATGAACTCTGACCCTGTTGCTTTCATGAATTTGATGTCATTTCCTTAATTTGCAATTACTTTCTGGCTTTCTTGTCACCTGTTTGTCAATGTTGATGAGATGTCCTGTCATTTTTAGCAAGTTTTGTAAGGCTCAAATATCATAAAATCTTTCCGGCTATTTGCTGAACTGTTAGATTGGACAGTGTCTTCTCAACGGGGATGAACTCCTTTTGCTGCGCTTGGTAATCTGTCAGGATTTCTGAAAGTATGGAGTTTGTTTCCAGTCTAGTCTGATACTCATGTTGGCTTCGATCTCATGAGTTAGTAATTCTTTGTTGGTTACAAAACCCACCAAATAGGACCATTACAGAAGTACATACTTCCTAAACATTTGTTGGTAACAAAAGTGGAACTTGCAACATCTTCCAGTGTTAACTTAAAAAAATAATAGTCCTGCCACAGGACTACTGGCAATGTGTATTTTGTCTGCATAACAGCCTTTACATTATTGGCTAAGGAACTCCATTATCTCCATAGCATGAAGGGAATGAGTGAAGGATTTAAAATAGGCGAAGGGTCATTAGTATACTTTTCTCAGTATCACTGCATTCTGAAAAATAGGGAAGTTATTGAGACTCAATAACTGCTTGTTAGTGCTTGGCAGCTAAATTCTGATAACAATGTCTTCATCAAGCAAGTACCTACCCTCATTATGGAACTGCTTATTTGCTTTCTTAATGCATTTACATGCTTTATCTTAGGTCTGTGGGCTTTGATCTGGTCTTCTGTGTCATTGTTTCTCCAAACATCTGAAGGCCACGATCATCCTACAGACCAGAACTGTAATCTTGCTCTTGTTCTCACTCCCCTCCTATTGAAATCAAAGCCAGAAGGAGAAAAGGACCCACATTGGCATGCAGAAAATAAGACACAAGAAGAATTAAACAAATGAGGGAGGGGCTTGGGAAAAGTGCTAGATGGGCAGAGGAGGGTGTGCTGGAAATATCAGGCTGGCCCTGAAAACCTCCAAGGATGGAAATTTCACAGTCTTTCTGGGTAACATTTTTCTCTGATTATTTATGATAAGAACTTTTTTCCTTATATGCAGTCAGAATCTCCCTTCTTGCAATTAATTCACAGTCTCTTGTTCTCCTACTATGTGCATTCATGAAGATCCTTGCTGCATTGTAATAGCCTCCTTTCAGGTGTCAGAAAGCTGTTTAGGGTTCCCCTCTTGCTAAGCAGGCCATTTGTATCAAAATGGTCTTAATTTTCTCACTTTGTGCAAAGGCAAAGCATCTACTGTAAAGTTGAAGGTAAAATTGAAGTATTTGAATTGAAGTAAAAATGAGCTGAAATTTAGCCACCACAAAGTGTGAAAGCTATGCTGATAAAACATGCCTGCGTCACACCTTAGTGGTCCCATAAAATTAAACAATATTGGATGTAGGCTTCAGGCTGTAGTCCTCATCTTGCAGTTCTGTAACACCATGAGCTTCAGTGCACATGTCTTGAAGGGAAATTTCTGTGTTTGTGACATTCCTAGGTATTAGGGGGAGATGTCTAAGAAAAAATTATACTCCGTTTAAACCACATGCTAAATGCAGCTGTGCCAAATATGACTGAGGTCTTCACTTAAAATATAGGTGACAAATGGATTTAGAGAACTTCTGTCCTGTTCACTGAAGTGGGAGATCAGTCTTCAGAGAGAGCAGACTATGGTTAGTGGGGTCTCATGCCCTAGGTCAGCATGCACCTGTCCTGCATCTGTCTGGCCTCAGCATTTACTGTCACATTCTCTATGTCTATACCACAAGAAATTCATAAGGCTTTTTGTGCTTCAGCATCCCATTTGCCATCATGTTCACTGTAACCGACTTCCACTGAGATGAAATGGACAGAACATTAACGGCACAGGGAGAGAGGAGGACATTGCTACTACAGCCTCCTTAAAACCTCACTCAATTATTGTCCAGAATATTTTACTGGTATCAGGCAAGCTGCTAGAGCTGACTGCAGCTATATTGGCCGGAGCATGTTATGAAACTTCTGGATAAATCCTCCCATGTTTTCTGTGTGATTGCCCCTGCCCTTGCCTCAGGAATACATGTTACATGGGGTCTTTCAGGCTGATACTGTCAATCCTGCTGCTGGATTTATTTTTCAAAATACTCATGTCTTCAAGAAGGAATATTTTTTTCCTGTCTTAACCTTTGTCATCTTTTTTTGATCTAATGTTAATAAAGAGTCTGACAAACAGTCCATAATGTAATAAAGGAGGAAAGGTTTTGTTCTCTCTCTTTTCATTTTGTTTTAACTGTACTTCTTGCTGTAGCATGTCAGCATGGTAAGTCTGACAGGCCATGGATGAAAAGACAGTGTTCAAACCCTGAATTTTGTATGCAATTCTAGCACTAAATTGATACCTTTTACCTTCAAACATCTATGAGCTATTTCCTTTTGAGTTCCCAGAGAAAAATTTGGGTTAAAATCCCTTTGGAGACAGGTCTTTCACACAACTGTGGGATAACTTGATGCGATTTTGTCTTTGATCAAAGTTATTTCAAAATTTCAGCCATTTCAGAAGTGATAAGGCAGGGGAAAAAAGGGAACCTGGGAGCTTGTTCAGCCTTCACCCATGGCATCGTGGCACTATATTTATTTGAGCATTTCTGCACTTGTTTTTGTGCTCCTCACTTGACTCTCTTCCAAAGTCATGGAGCTCCTTTGAAGCTTTTAGACTGAGTAGAGAATGTGGAAAAAATACTTGAGGTGATTACCTTTTGCATCAGTCATGAGTTCCCCACATCACTATATCCTCCAGGCTTGGAAGATGTGGAGACTAGATTCCAGGAATCCTTTTTGCTAGTCATCGAGGTGAGAACAACAGCAGCTGCTGAAGCCAGACACGTACCTGGTGTATTTCTTTCCCCACTCCAAGTTAAATAGAGAAGGCAACCGTGTAATTTGTTTCAAATTATTAGTGCAGAGCATTATGCAGCGTCTAAATATGTGTTCAAAATTATTGCATGGAAAGTTGCTTGAGCCTTCCTCCTGTTTCATTCTTCTGCAACTCGGAAGAAACTCATGCAGCTTGTATTGATGGCTCTTGATGTTCAATTGCTAGTAGCTTTCTGTTAATAGTGGAGTTTTTTTAATGGAAGTAACCAATTGTTCTTAGCAGATTCTGCCTCAGGGTGCAAGCAGGTGAGCAGGCAGGTTCACCTTTTAGTTGTGTCCTCTCCAAGGCATGCTTTGCTGCAGGAAGCGCTGTTAGTAGTAGTGCAAAAAGTAGATCTTTCCCAGGGTTACGTGGTTGCTTTGCTGCTAAAGATCCTGCCTTTTGGATAAGACATAAAACTGAGGTTCTGAAGACTCGCATATTTTTGTAAGTGTTCCCTGACTCTCTCCTAGGTGTATTAAAAGGAGTGCTTCTGCTTTGTTTGGGCAATACCAAGTACCGTGATGAAGTGCAAGTAACTCAATGGGATTTATACGAGCTTATGAAGCGGAGAATAAACCCCATAGTTTGCACAGTAAATCAATTTGTAAAGCGCTTTGGGATCTTTCTGGATGAAAGGCGCTATATAAATGTAAGCCATGACCATTCATCATTATTGAATATGAAATAGAGATATACACTCTATCAAGCTAGCAGCAATAGGCTCAGGCTCATGATTGCTCACAGGACCCAATCAGTCATCAGATCACGACATAATGCAGCTAAAATAAAAAAAGAAAACCCACAGCAAATCATTCCAAGCAATGCAATTAATGAACATCCAGTATAAATAGTGATCCCAGGCAGGGAGACTGGGCTTTTCCTGAGCAGTAGAGTTGATGCCAGAGCCATACAGTGTAAAAGGGAATGACTGATCTAGGGTTAGCAGAGAAAGGAAAGATTCCTCTCCAGCAGTGCACCATACAGATACTCACTTGAGCTAGACTAAAAAGACATTGTGTCTGTGCTTTCCAGAATCGGCTTTTGTTTTTCCATTTGGGAAATGGAACAGCAAATGTTGGGTTTTTTTATAGAAGATGTTAGCCTTTGTTTTGCATCACAGAGATGCTGTTCAGTTTTTGCACTAAATGCAGCCCAGCCACCTAACCTTGTCACCTAACCTTGGTTGTCGTCTGTAGCACATATGGCTCTTGCAATGCAGTATGCACAAAAATATGCAAGAATGCATAAAATGCAAAGATTGGGACCAGCCTGTCCCTTGCATGCCAGGATGTATGATTTGTTTCTGCTGCTCATCCTTGGAGACACTGACTGCCATAATGTACTCTATTTTATGTCAATTAAGTTGAAGTGTAGGCTGCTCCAGTACTGTGCCTCAAGAGCTGAGCAAACTGAGGGCTTTCTTCACTTGTGCAAGAGCTCTTTCTATCTATATATTTGTCTTATGAGGGAAGGCAATACCTGGTATGAGCTTCCCCTCCTCCCCCCTTGAGCTGTGCTGGTGTGTCTGTCTCTCAAGCAGCTGTGATGATACGGGATATAATATTCTGCTCTCATTTTGTGTTTGTTTGCTATTACAAAAGAGAGATTGAAATTTAATAAAATATAAGGTAGGGGGGTGAAAATTGGAATAATAAAGTGGGGGAGGGGATCAGTGATCCCGTTACAGAAAACCTGTCTTACTGCAGGTCAGCTTAAGAATGGGAAACTCCCCTCAGCTATTCTACTGCCATGGTCACCAAGAACTAGCCTGCAGATTACATATGGTCTATATATAGTGGTCTTTATATAGTGCCCTATATGGTCACCTGCAGCAGTCTTAATCTTGAGAAGTGTAGCCTGACATGTTCTGGAATCGCTAGGTGGAACAGATCCAATGTCTCAGGCACCCCTTCTGCCAGAGGTGCTGCTATTGCAGTTCAATATCCCACCAGAAGTATGAGTATAGGATTGGAGATGAAGGATCCTGAACAATCATCCTGTAGTTCTGGTAAACCTTGTGCACCTAGACCCTTTGTCAGTCGTCAGTGTAGATGTTTTCACTCACACTTTCCCATAGCTTTAGAATCATGTGTGTGCTAATAGCAGATGAAACTCGGCTACCGCCCTCAGGGAAAATTGCATTCCTGCCCCTTCCACACCATGCCTGTCAGTGGAGATGGGAAGGGTGTCTGTGCTGCTTCTGTTTTGTTCATATGTGGGTGAATCTCTTGGTCTCCCCTGCCTCTGAAGGTTATGTCACAGGCTAACAGCAAAGCTCTTACAAAGCCTTCTCAGACTGAATTGAGTCATGATCACAATAAGCAGTGTGTATTGAGCATGCCATTGGCATTTTCTCTTCAGAGTTAATTAACTGGCAAATACCCATTCTATGAGTATGTTTTCTCTTAATTTTTCCTACCTTCTTCAGGATGGAAATAACTTGCAAGGATCTTAGCCATAGCTTTTTCTCTTGTGCTTGAAAGTGGTGCCATTTCAAACAATCCCATAAACTTCTGCTTGACAATACATATTCTAGCTCTTTTCTGGTTTCCCATGCCACACACCTTTAAGGTGCATCTCAAGTCTGTGCTCCATGCATGAAAATCCTCATAGATCTGCAGACTGTTGTTTTCCAACTCTGAAATTCTTGTCTTTGCATCACAATGTTGCAATTGCATTGTTATTTCTAGCAGCAATCAATATCCTTTCAGTCAGGCTTTTAATAACTTTTTGATTAATTAATTAGTTAATGCAGCTAATTTTATAGGTTCTTGATTAATTGATTAATCAAGTAATGTTTTTTGCAGTACTTCTAAATGTAAAGTGTGGTGTAAGTAGTGAGCAATAGGTTAGTACTAATTATTGGTTTTGTTTTAATACTGTCCTGATCAGCCGAATCCTACCAAATAGATTATTCAGACTGAATAGTATAATAGAATCATAGAATAGTTAGGGTTGGAAAGGACCTTAAGATCATCTAGTTCCAACCCCCCTGCCAGGGGCAGGGACACCTCCCACTAAACCATGCCACCCAAGTCCAATCCAGCCTTGAACACCGCCAGCGATGGAGCATTCACAACTTCCCTGGGCAACCCATTCCAGTGCCTCACCACCCTTACAGTAAAGAATTTCTTCCTCTAGATCTGCAATGGAATTCTTTCAGTTTGCATGAGTATTTGAGTGCGTTGTTGCTTTGAGTGGATGTTAGTTATATCTAAGGTCAGAAAAAACAGAATAGATGTATTTTGTTATTACACAGAGATAGTATGCACAAGATAGAGTAACATAAAAAGTGAAACTGGTAAAATTATCAACTCTCCATTAAAACTGCCATGTTACAGAAACCTGTTGGCAGTATCTGCTTCTACAGTTGTATACATCTGTTGTTTAGGTTGTGTCCTCTTTCTTTGCCTTCTCCCTCTGTTCATTCAAACTCAGTGACAAGATGGGGGGGGGTGTGTGTGCATATGTGCGCACTCAACTCCTGGTCTTTCATTCACCCCTCAGACCCTGGCCTCTGCTCTGGACCAGGCATTTGGAACCAGATAGCTTTCTTTTGCACAGAGTTAGAGACTGTGGTGCAACGATAAGTCCCTTATGGTTCCGTTGACTCTGGTAGCAGATATTTGTTCCTTGTTCACTCACCCCGCTAGACCCTAGATGATCAGTCTGTCCTTCTACATCTGGTGCATGAGGCTTCAGAGAAAGCAAAAGCTGTGGCATCTTACACAAAATGTGTAAGCCACAGATACTGAGTTGGGAAAAAAGTAAAGTAGGAGGTGGAGGAATATGATTTTGCCTAAATACCTCCTAAATTGTTAGTTGCAAGCAAATTCAGGCACTCCCACAAATCATCTATTTTCTGTTCTGCTCATGAGGTGTATTTACTGACGTTGAATTGCAAACTGCCTGCTATTTTGTGATGTTGCTAAGGCGTATTGGAAAGTGAATGCTGTTTTTGAAAGAATTGTGGGCTAGAATCCACGTGACTAGAGAGCGGTGCTGCAGAATAGGACCTAGGGGTCCTGACAGACAAGCTGAAGATCAATCAGTGGCTTGACTTTGGGGTAGTGAAGATTGAGTGCATGTTAGGTTGAGTTGTCAGGATTGTGTTGAGCAAGTTGAAGGCTGATTATTCCCTTCTATTTAGCAATTGTAAGCCTGTCCCTGGAGTCCTGTGCCCATTTTTGGGCTGCCTACTATAGGGGAGATATTGACAAACTGGAGCAAGTCCAGTGTATGGTTAAGGGACTGAAGCACATGAAATAAAAGGAGAGACTGAAAGACCCCAGTTTATTCAGCTGAGGAAGAAAAAGCTAAGGGAGATCTAATAGCCTTCAACTGCCTAAGAGGTAGTTAAAAAGAAGACAGAGACAGTTTCTATCTGGAGGAGCACAGCAGAACGATGAGAGGCAATGAATACAACCTACAACAGGGGTATTATAACAGTGTGGACAGAAAGGCTGTCTTCTTCAGAGACAGTCACAGTTTGCCCTGAACAGCCTGATCTATGTTCAAAGTTGGGCTTGCTTTGTGCAGGGACTTGGACCAGATGACCTCCAGGGGTCCTTTCCAATCCTAATTCTGTGATTCTAAGTGTGATCTGTAAGACAGTTGACACTACATTATGCAGTGAGTTAACCTGGAACATGGCAGTCCAAAATAAAACTAGTTCCTTGCTTTAGCATAGAATTGGGCACAGAACTGGATGAGGTACATGAGTTCTGGTGCTTTAGCCTTCTCTTCAACTGAATCAGAAGCATCTCCTGAAGAAACGGCTCCCTTCACACAACAGACCTTTTGTTTGGTATTATACAGTAGGTGTTTTGTGATAGATGATTACATGTGTATGAGCTGCCCTTATAGATCTAGCTAATGATGAGTTTCAGTGGCATTAATTTAGGTCTAGAGGAGGCAAGTGTTCCCCCGTGGGTTTATTTGCACTTGATAACTACCTTGGAGAACTGAGCAGCATAAATGGGGGAGGGATGGAGGGCATAATCAGAGGTTGAAGTCCCTGTTCTGTAAACTATCCTACTGAACAGAGAATGCTGTGGACGTTGGCTTGCAGTCAAACATTGTTTAACGTCTAGATTGTTTTCATGCAGCTTTATTCTGTCAAAGGGAGTATCAGTGTACCATAATCTTTCTTTAGTTCTGCTGACTGAGAGCTTTTAGAAAC